>CM074586.1:2500-1440000 GCA_037305975.1 Chrysolophus pictus | reverse complement strand
ACCTTTGGGAGCTCCACCTGACGGTCCTCTCCGTGCCCCTCTTCCCCCCCCCCCCAGCCGACCCGCCTCTCTCGGCCACGGGCACGCTGTCCATTGAGATCGTGGAGGTGAACGACCACGCTCCGCAGCTGCAGCCGCCGTCGGGGGCGGTGTGCGGGCGGCCGGGCCGGGGGGGGACCCTTCTGCTGGGGGCCAACGATCGGGACCGGCCCCCCCACGGAGCGCCCTTCCACTTCCAGCTCAGCCCCCAGCACCCGCAGCTCGCCCGCAACTGGAGCGTCACCCGCTTCAACGGTGAGGGAGGGGGGGGAAGGGGGTCGGGGGGCCGCCGTACTGGGCTGGCCCCGCTGACCCCGTGCCCCTCCATCCCCCCCGCAGTGACACACGCGGTGCTGGCCGTGTTGGCAGAGCTGCCCGCCGGGCCCTACTCGCTGCCGCTGCTACTGCGGGATTCCGGGATCCCCCCTCGGGAGCAGCAGCAGCTGCTCAACGTCTCCGTGTGTCCCTGCGGCCGCGACGGGCTCTGCGAGGACGGGGTCCTGGCGGCCGCCACAGCCGGTGTCGGGGTCGCCCTGGAGGCCCTCGTGGTCATCGCCGGCAGCGCCGTCCTCCTCCTCAGTGAGTGGCACCGCAGAGCCCCCCCCCACCGCTCCATCCCATCCTCACCGCAACCCCCGCCCCACTTTTGCACCTGCACGGCCCCCGCGTCACCCCAACCCCTTACCTCCATCCCCTCCACCCAACCCCTCACCTGCATCCCACTTCACACTCACCTCCCCCGACCCCCCCACCCTCCATCCCGCAGTGCTGGCTCTGCTGGGGGCCGCGCAGGTCCGGAGCCGCCGCCGGGCGCAGCGCCGAGGATTGCTGCAGCGCTGGGGGGACGACGTGCGGGACAACGTGCTCAACTACGACGAGCAGGGAGGCGGCGAGGAGGACCAGGTGGGGGCACCGGGCCGGGGGTCGGGGCGGTGATGGAGGTGTGTGTGTGTGGGGGGGGGAGTTGGTCTCATCGCCTCTTTCCCGCCCCCACGCCCCGCAGGACGCCTACGATCTGACCCAGCTGCGGCACCCCCCGCCCCACGGCCGCCCCCCACTCCGTAGGGACGCCCCGCTGCGCTCCGCCACCCCCCCGGGCTCCTCCCGGCGCCCGCCCCGCGGCCCCTCCGACATCGAGGATTTCATCAACGAGGTGGGA
Source organism: Chrysolophus pictus (assembly GCA_037305975.1). Taxonomy (NCBI): domain Eukaryota; kingdom Metazoa; phylum Chordata; class Aves; order Galliformes; family Phasianidae; genus Chrysolophus; species Chrysolophus pictus. Next base: position 1,438,802 of record CM074586.1, on the reverse strand, counting down.
CGCGGCGCTGCCCCCACACCCCCCCGTGCCCTCCCCATATCCCACGGACTGATGACGCCCCCTCCCCCCCCCGTATCCCGCAGGGGTTGGAGGCGGCTGACAGCGATCCCAGCGTTCCCCCCTACGACACTGCGCTCATCTACGACTACGAGGGCTCGGGCTCGGCGGGCAGCGCGCTCAGCTCCATCGTCTCCAGCCTGACGGACGGGGATCAGGACTACGATTACCTGCGGGAGTGGGGGCCGCGCTTCCGCCGCCTGGCCGACCTCTACGGGCCGTGAAGGACCCCCCCACCCCGTCCGGCAACCGGGCAACGCGGTGGCTCTGAGCGCAGCGGGTGCCGCTGCCGGGCTCCGCACTGGGGAGGGTCTTCCCTCCACCCCCAATAAAGCTCCCACCCCCGGCTGTACCCCCCCGTGTACAAACAAAGGCACTTTTATTTGCAGCACGTCAGCACCCTCTGCATTCCTCTCTTTCCCCCTCCCCCCCACCGGGGCATCACCCCCCGCCTCAGGACTCCCAGCAGCGCTCCTCCCGGGGCAGGATCCGGCCCAGCGGTGTGGGGGCGGGGGGGCACGCAGCCCTTTCGCAGCCCCAGGGCCACACGGGGATGGGGGACTCGGAGAAGCGGGGGGGCTCCGAGCTGCGCTTGGCCACTGGGGGAGGGGGTCTGCGTGCACCTACCGCTGGGCTTGCCTCTCCCCCCCCTCGGCCAAGCAGCATTGGGAACCCCCCTGGAGGCCGTGGCTATGTCTCGGTGGGGGGACCCGTAGGGCCGCGACCCGATCCCAGCGCCCGTTGGGCAGAGGGGACGATGCGGGAATAGTCGTGGGGAATGCCGCGGGGGGCGAGCAGGGGGAGGTGGTCCTCGCGGGGGGGGCGGCGGAAGAGGGGGGGCCGGCGCTGACTCTCGCCCTCTTGCAGGGAATGGGGCAGGCGGCGGCCCTGGCTCTCGGGCAGCAGCATGATGCTGAGCACCGCCAGGATGGCGAAGGAGGCGAACACCAGGTGGTGCAGGAAGAACCCGCGGCTGCTGGCGACGGCGGCGATGGGGGCGGCCGCGGAGCCCACCAGGTTGGCCCCCACAACCAGGCCCAGCCCCGCGCCTCTGCGGGGGGAGAATGAGCTGAGAGCTGGGGCGTGGGGGCAGGGGGGGGAGAACTGAGGAGGCTCAGGGGTGACGTCGGGGGAGGTTGGGAACCGCTCACCTGACCACGGTGGGCAGCACCTCGCTGGCGAAGAAGATGCTGAGCATGGTGACGGCGTGCGAGGCGGTGACCCCCAGCACGGACAGCATCAGCACGATGAGCTCCAGGAGGTCTGTGAGGGGGGGGGAGAGCCGTGAGGGTGCAAACCTCAGCGCCCCCAACCCCCCCCCTCCCGGCTCCTTACACTGGGTGAGCGCCAGCAGCAGCAGCGAGGCGGTGCCGGTCAGCACAGTGCACAGCAGCAGCACGGCGCGACGCCCGCAGCGCTCCGCGGTGACGCAGAGGAAAAGGCACGCGGCCGCCTCGGGGCCCCGCAGCGCGAAGTATGCGGGCAGGAAACGAGGGAGGTGCGGGGCCAGATTGCGGGTGAAGCAGTGCCGGATGCCGGAGCCGATGAACCTGCGGGGTGGGGATGGGGGGTGTGATGGGAAGGGTTGGGGACGGTGGTTTTGGAGGCGCCCGGTGCCGCTGCTCTCACGCGGTGAAGCCGAGGATGACGGCGTTCTTCCAGATGACCCTGGTGCCGAAGATCTCACACACGGTGTGGTAGTGCGGCTGCGGGCACTGCTCTGCCAGCGCCTCCAGGTCTGCGTGGCACAGAGCTCAGAGCCGGCACGGCACCATCGGGGTCGGGAAGGGGGGTCCCAACCGCCCCCCCACGCACCCGCCATGGTGCTGCTCCGCTCCTCGGCCCCGCGCCCGCCGCTCCCCGCCAGCGCCCGCAGCGTCCTCCTGGCCCGGTCCAGCTGCTGCGTGGCCAGCAGCCAGCGCGGGGACTCCAGCAGCAGCGCCGGGCACCTGCGGGGGGAGAGGGGAGAAACACGGGGTGAGAAAGCGACTGACCCCCCCGCTGCCACCCCCATCCCGTTCCTGGAAACCCTCAGCTCGAGATCTGAGCAAACGTTTACCTACGGCGCACGAGAGCCCCGCGGCCTTTGATGCCGGGGTGTGCCGGCAGCGGGCACCGCCCGGCCCCGCTCCCCCCCGTGCTCACCACCAACACGCTGCCAGCAGCGCCAGCACGGCCGTCACGGCGCCCTGCAGCACCCGCCAGTCCCGGCACAGCACCGCCAGCCCCGGCAGCAGCAGCTCTCCCGCCAGCCAGGAGAAGCCGGCGATCATCGTCACCTCCAGCCGGTGCGGGGGGTCACACAGCTCCAGCCCTGGTGTGGGGACAAACGGTGCAGGGTGGGGGTCGTGGCCACGGGGCATCTGCACCCTGCAGGTCCCCGAATCCCACAGCATCCCACAGCATCCCACAGCATCCCACAGCATCCCACAGCATCCCACAGCATCCCACAGCATCCCACAGCATCCCACAGCATCCCACAGCATCCTGCTCTCCACAGCACGCCACTTGCTGGAGCATCCTGCACCCTGCAGGATCCCTCATCCCACAGCATCCCACATCCCTCATTCCCCAGCACACCACTTGCTGGACCCCGCAGCACCCCCCGACCCACAGCAGCCCACACCCCACTCACGTGCCACGTAGAGGGATAGGAAGGCTCCAGCCAGCGCAGCCCCAAAGAGCAGCCGTGCCACCAGCACCATGACAAAGTCGATGGCCAACGCCACGCTGAGCCCCAGCGGCACCGCCAGCCCCAGGGACACCAGGAAGGTGGGACGACGGCCAAACCTGGGGGGTGGGAGGGGTGAGGTGGGCTGAGGGTCCTATTGGGGGATACCCCACCAGCCCCCCGCCCCACTACCTGTCGCAGGCCATGCCTGCAGCGATGCTGCCCAGCGCCCAGCCCAGCAGGTGCGTGGTTTGCTCCAGGGGCACCTTCCAACGTGCGGCACACACCAGGTCCCACTATGGGGGGAGGTGGGAGTCCATTGCTGGGGGGGCTTCTGGGCACCCTCCGACCCATCCAAGGAGTACCAGACCTCAGGAACACCCTCTGGACCCTCTGAGCTCCCTTGGACACCACCCTGGACCTCAGGACTCCCCAGAACTCCCAGCCCAGTATCCCTCAGCTACACACAAAGTGCAGGGATTCCCCCAGATTCTCCAAGCCCTCCAGGCTCCAGGACTCCGGAAATCCCACTCACATCCAGAACCCCTCAGCTCCTCCCTAACTAAGCGAACCCCCTCAGACTCTTCCAACCCCTCCCCAGTCCCAGGCTCCCCCCACATCCTCCTGATCCCCTCAGAACTCAGGACCCCCTATGACCCTTCCACTCCCTTCTGAGCTCCCAAGGACCCCGGCTTCCCCTCTGTTTCAAACCCCCCAGACCTCCCATACACCATTCACCCCTTCCAACCCCTCAGGTTCCCCCAGATCCCATAGATCCTAAGAGCCCCAACCCCCAGAACACAGGAACACCCCCCAGAACCCTCTCAATTCCCTCTCTGGCTCCAGCCCCCCCACCCCAGACCCTCCCAAACCCCCACAAACTCAAGGAACCCTACAGCCCTCCACCACCCCCGATCCCCTCCAGGTACAAACCTATCCCAGGTCCCCCAGACCCACGCACTCTTCCACACTTCCCCACACTCGGATCCCCTCCATCCCTTACACCCTGTTAACCCCCTCCCCAAACCCAGAGCCCCCCCAGATCCTCCCGACCCCCCCTCCAACTCAGCGGCCCCGATAAACCCAAACCCCGGCACACTCCCAAATCCCCTCAACCCTCCCCTTCCTCCGGCTTCCCCGCAGACCTCCGTGACCAGATTGGAACGCAGCCCGGCGGCGGGCATCGCGTAGTGCCACCCGCGGGTGCACGGCCCGGTGCCGTTGGGCGGAGCGGCGGTTCCGCGGTACCGGTACAGCTGACACGGGCTCCATCCGGCGCGGAGTCGCGGCACGGCGGCGCGGAGCAGAGCGGACCCCGCCAGGCGGCGCAGCGGCGGCGGCAGCAGCGCGGGGTCGGGGCGGCAGCGGTGCGGAGGTTCGACTCCCAGCGCCCAGCCCAGCGCCCAGCCCAGCGCCAACGCCGCGCACGGAGCCCACCCCCCCGCCGCCCGACGGCCCCGCGGCCGCCCGCCGCTCCCGCCGCCCCCATCCCCCGGTCCCGGTCCCGACGCCGCCGCCATCCGTTCGGCCCCGCAGGTGAGGGCGGGGACCGCCCGCTGTGCCCACCCCTGGGCCGGGCTCTGCCCCCCACCCCCCACCCCCCGCCCGCCCCCAAGGGACAGAAGTTCGGTTCGGGGCGTTTGGAGTCAGGCGATGTCCCGGGGATCGCAGCGGAGGGGAGGGGGGTCCGTGCGTGAGATGGGCGCTGCGGGGACTGGGGGGGGAGAGAGCAGAAAAATAGCGAAGGGGGAACGGTGAGGCGGGGAGAAAAGTAGGGAGAGGGGAGAAAAGGGAAAGTTTCGTATCCGCACTGGGGACGTTGAGCCCCCCCCGCTGAGCCCCGCGTTGCCCACAGCGCTGGGATTGGGGGCTGAACAGTGGGAGGGGGGGCACAGCAGCAGCAAGGCCACCGTGGGGCTTACGACGTGAATAACAAGGAGCGTTATCTCAGAGAGCCACATCTGCCCCCGCTGCTGCGGTGCTACGGGACGGGCCAGCTGCACGTTGTGCCAGCCGGGGGGCAGAGAGCCGGGGGGGGGGCACAGCAATGGGGTCAGAGAGAGCTCAGAGGGGTCAGAGGGGCTCTGCTGCTCCCCTGGCAGCGCTGCCGGACCGCAGAGATGAAGGTAATTTTAATTAATTTATTTATTTCTTTACACATAACTGAAAGTGATGTTACAGTACATAAGTTATTTACAACTGTGCAGTAATGTGTTGCAAAATAAATTATCTAGAAGGCAGCAAAAGTACATTGTTAATGTATATAAAAACTGTACAGCATTTATGGGATACAATTTTTCTTTATATGAGTATTGGCTCTGTAGTGTTTTTCAAGTTATGTTCTCAGAAAGAGAAACGAAATGCCCAAGATTAAAGGAAAAAAAAAATATATATATATATATAAACCACATGGATTTGACTCCATTAAAAACACAGTTGGCAAAGTCCTTTCTCTGCGTTACCGCCGCCCATCGCCGGGCGCTGCTGGCACTGCTGGGCTCCGCCGCCCGCACCGCAGTGCTGCCCGTGGGCACCGCTGTCCTTTGTCTCCGGTTGGGTCTCCGTGTGTTCTTTCGACTCAGTCTTTTTTGAGACATCCCCGGGATGGAAGAGAAAATCGCCCCCTGCCCCCCCCGTGGTCTCCTCTCCGTGCGCAGAGCGCTGCCGTGTGCCCAGGCAGCACCTCCTGCAGCACCGCCCGCCGCTGCCGCCCGCCGCCGGGCACGGAGGGGATGCGCCGTCAGTCCGGCACTGAGGGCCGCGCTGTGAAGAAAGTGCAATTTTTTGTTTCGTTTCTGATTGGGTTTTTGTTTGTTTGTTTGTTTGTTTTGCTGTATTTCTGCCGATAGCTGCTTCCTCCTCCTCTGACCAAGGGATTCATCAGCAAGCGGGAAGGGTGAATGTGAGCGCGACCGCCCGACCTCGGAGGGCTCCGTCCGTGCCAGTGTTCAGTGACGTCTCCCGGTGCAGAACTGTCATGCCGGCAACAGCACAAAGTCATCGTTCACGTCGACCATTGGCACGTAGAAGGAGGGCACCTCGTTGACGCAGAGGGATTTGTGCCCCGCGGGGTCCAACTCCTGCACCTTCAGCTGCCACTCCATCCTCTGCACCGCGTTCAGCGCGGCGGCCTCGTGCTGCTGCCGCATCAGCAGGCACGTCTGCAGGAAAAGGGGACACAGGGGTGGTGAGGGCAGGGGGGGACGCCGCACCCCTGGGGAAGGACATGTGGGATGTCCCCTGCGAAGCCCCCACCGCCACAGAAAGGATCCCTCCAGTGCTCCTCCTGCACACTGCTAAGGGCGCTGCAGTGCGGCACAGGGCGCCTGCCCGGCCCGTCCTGGAGGTGATGCAGAGCTCAGGGTGCTCTCTGTCACCACCAGCCAACAGCAGCTCAGGGGAGCCTGTAGTGGCAATGCTGAGTCACAGCTTGAAGCAGTGATTGAGCACCTGGTGGGAAGGCAGGGCCAGCCCAGGGGAGCTCAGGTTCACGCAATGAACCTGAGTGATGGAAGGGCTGGAGCCAGGATCCTCCCCTTCCCAGCCCTCATTTAAGGGCTGGCAGTGGAGGTGAGGGCATCTCTTGCTGTCTACCTGAGGCCTTCCAAAGGTAAGCAGCTCTTTTCTTTCATTTCTGCCTCTGTGGCTGCTGTATTTAGGCTTATTCTCATTTGCTGCAGACGAAGACTGTATCACCCTGCTATTATCACCCTATTATAGCATTACAGAGCCACACAGCACGGCCTGGGAGGTGCAGTAGCTTTGGAAGCCATGAGCACTCAGAGCTCTGACCCCGTGGTGCCAGTAACAGTGTACCCAATGCCCAAGAGCAGGGTGCTGCTCCCTGCACAGAGCTGCCACCTCTCTGTCACCAGTGGACCAACATCCCCCCCCAGGTCTGCCTGCCCAGAGCCCCACAGAGCACTCTTGACCCTGCCCAATTCCCAGTTTGCTGCAGGTTCTGAGCTTGCTGCAGCCAGCCAAGGGCAACCCCGGGGGTGAGCAGAACAGGGAGGCTCAGGATGACAACTCAGCAGCAGCCAGATGGGCAGCACCAAGCAGAACGTGTCCCCATCCCCTGCTTTTGGCCCAGCAACCCACATGCCTCGCTGCAGAGCTTCTGGAAGCCACAGGAATGCAGCTCCCAAAGCTGTGCCCGCCCCGTGGCACTGAGCAGTGGGATCTGTGCCCAGCACTGCACCCACAGCCCTCACCTTCATCCGGTCGTACTTGTCGTCCACGTCTTGCAGCCAGGAAATGAACTGCCGTGCGTTGAAGCGGTCCCTGACCGACTTGTTTTCGTCTCCCTGAGCAAAAAGGAATGACGTGGGAGATGGGTTATTTACTTTCAGCACTCCAAGATCTAACAGGCCGTGCTCAAACCCCTCTTACAGCACCCGCTCACTGCAGTCAGAGCAGGGGGGCACATGGGAGCACACTGACGTGCAGGCAGTGCCAGATCTGTGGGGGGGTGCAGGAGATACATTGTACTCCCAGAACCCGGCACAATTCCCGCCCAGCAGCACAGAACCCTCTGAGCAGAAGAAGGGATCCCACGTCCTGTGTGCTGAAAGCAGCCCAGCGCTTCCCAAGCCAGCATTCAGATTACCTTAATGGTTCTCTCCCTTTAACTCAACCCAGATAAACCCATCTGCTTGGGGTCTTGCACAGCTCCCCGGGGACAGCCCTGTGCCAGCAGGCAGGCACTACTGACCTGATTTTCTAGAGGCATGTTGTAGACCTCGGAGTCCAGCAGCATGGTGCAGGCACTGAAGGGCACAGCCTGGTTGGCAATAGTCCGTGCTGCCCGACAGTGCACTCTCAAGATCTCCTGCTCGCAGGAGACAATGAGCTTCTCCTGGGGGAGAGCAAACACAGCAGTGAGCGCGGCAACCTCAGTTTTCCCCAGCAAAGGAAATTCAGGGCTTTGTCTCCAGCAAGAGCTGCTGGCACTGCCTTACCCGCTCGATGCTGTGCTGGAGCCGCAGTTTCCCCCGGACGGCCTCCTGCTGCTTGAACAGCTCCTTCAGGGGCTCCGCCAGCGACGGCGGCGGGGCGATCTGCGGGGACACAATGGGGCAGTTAGGAAACATTGCTTTGGTCAGGCAGCAGCACGGGCTGCCCAGGGAGCTGCAGGAGTCACCACCCTTGGAGGAGCTGAGAACTGCAGAGATGTGGCACTCGGGCCCTGAATGCAGCAGGAAGGAGCAGACAGGTGTGAGCTCAGCTATACCCACTGCGGTGCTGGGCAGGCGAAAGGTGTGCTAACTCATCAGACCAGAACTGACGCACGGGCTGTGTTGTATGGGCAGCAGAAATAGCCAGAGTACATGACCCTGTCTGCAGCAGGGAGGGAGGCAGTCGCACTGACCTCCTCCTGCAGGATCCTGGAGTTACTGCCTGCAGCACCAAGCATCTGCAGAGCACATTTGTGCGGGGCAGCAGAGGCAGATCCTGCGTGCTGTCAGCAGCTGAAACAGCAGCGCTCAGTGGACAAAGGCAGCAGCTATCCTGCACTCTCCTAGGTTCATTACTGCACTGCCTCCAAATGCCATTTTGCCTTCTGGCCTCAAATCCTGTGCATTCATACCACCCTTCTCTAAAACCTGTATGAATCGCAGGCTCCTAAAGCACAGCCTAAGGTCTTCTCTGCAAAAGCACATCTCAGAGGATGCATTTTCCATGCAGCCACCTGCTCCTCAAGGCTTCATTTCATCACTGTGAGTACTGTCTAGAAGTACAGGAAAGGCACCGCTGGCCACCATAGAAGTGCTCTGGGTGTACCAGGAGACAACGTGGCTGTGCTGGCAGACAGGGCAGAGCCTCAGTGCTGCATTTTACACTGCAGGCGAAGAGAGGGGACTCACCACGGGGATGTGGAGCTTGCTCAGCGGTTTGCCGTCCAGCAGGTAGGATCCCGTGTAGGTGACGTACTCGGCGTAGCACTGCGGAGCCTGGGGAGTGATGTAGCAGAGGATTTTCCGCTTCTCTTCGATCTTTTTCCTGATCTGGAGGTACTCGAAGTAGGGGTTGGACCTGTCGCTGTGGTACGGTTCGATGTCGTCCAGTTTGATGGCGTCGACGATAGCTGCCAGGGTCTGCTGGATCATCTCACGGGTCTGCTGGGTGGACGTGTTGATCTGCTGCTGCAGCTGCTGGTTGGAGCGCTGGAAACGGCGCTTCCGTGGGTGCTGTGCCTGGGAATCGTCCTCCTCGGTCACGCGGCCCTTGGTGCGGGTGGTGGGCGCGGGGACGGCAGGAAATTCCTTCTCAGCAGCCGCGGCGTTCTGCTTGTTTTGGTTGGCGAGCATCTGCGCCCGGTTCCTGGTAATCCGCTGAGGAATCTCTTCTATTTTGGGGGGTTTGGGAGCTTCTGCTACTGGCTTCTGCACTGGCTCAACAACTTCTGCCTGAGCCGGAGGGGCCTCGGGCTGTGAGGAAGGGCCTTGGCTCCCGGTGCGCCCCGTGGTGCTCTCAGGGCCAGCGCTGCCCTCAGCGGGGGCCGCAGGAGGACTGGAGCTGCCCTCCACCACTGCAGCGGAGGCGGCCGGCTCGTCATGTGCACCCTCCACCTCTCTGCCCTCAGCCTGGGCGGGCTCTGACGGGGCAGCTGGGAGCACCTGCGCCTCTGCCTCCTCCCCTCCTTTCTCCTCTACCCCACTCGTTGCTTCCGAGGTGGCTTCTGGCACGGCCCCATCGGGTTTCTGCTCCTCGGCTGGTGGCTCAGTGTCTGTGGGTGGGACGGGTGCCGCTGGGACAGCTGCGGGCTCCTCTGCCTCTCCGCTGGCTGTGGCGGCCGTGCCGGCCTTTGTGCTCCCAGCACTCACCTCTGGAGCTGCAGCCATGCCCTCCTCGGCCGGCTCTGCCTCGGCCACCTCCGCCTCAGCCACATCCTTGGGCTGCAGCGGGAGCTCAGGCAGTGAGAAGGGGCCGAGGTCCAGCTCATCCTCAGTGGTGGTGAAGGGGTCCGGCCACGTCACCGCCTCCTCGCCGTTTGCCGGCGTCGTGCTGTTGTTTTCCAAATAGGTGTTTTCTGGCACGCTGACCACCTCTGCCTCAGGTTCTGCTGGCGCACAGGGGGCTTCCGCGGGGATCTCGGGTGCCTCCTCGGGAAGGGGCTTGCAGCCGGTGAAAAACGTGTCCAGCCTCGTGGGGGACATGTATGGTGCCTGCTCCTCAGCATTCGCCATCTCTCCCGGCACCGCTTCCTCAGCGTCCTCCTTGACTTCATCCAGCCCCGGCTCTGACACAGACAGAGGGTACGAGATGGGAGAAACGGGGTAGGAAGCGTCTGTGGGGATGAAGGCGACCGGCGTAGGATGGATGGGCTCCAGGGAGCAAAGCGCAGGTTTTGGGGACTCGGCAAACTGCTGGGGTGATTTCATCAGGAGCTCAGAGCCCATGGGCCAGCCAACAGAGTGCTCGGCTGCGTTTGCCATCAGGCTGGGAGGGATTGCCGTGTCGGGGTTCCGGGCAGGAGGGGTATCCCAGTCCATGCTGGTTTGTTCTGGCATCGCCGAACCAAAATTATTCTCTTCAATTGGTGGCAAGTAGGTGGGCTCTGGTGGCATGATGGAGGCGGTGGCTTGCTGCTCCTCCGTGGTATCCAGCGGCATGCCCAGGTCGGGGGGAAGAGCACTTTCTACCGAGGGAGCCAGAAGCTCGTCTCTGTGCGAAGGGGAGGACTTTGCTTGTAAACCAGAAAAGACACTTTCAGGTGACTGGGAGACCCCGCTGACCGCCGCTGGTGGGCAGTGCAGGGCTTCCACCTTGGGCGACGAAACCCCATAGTCCGGTGAGTAATACCCAGGAGACAGACACTGGAACTTCTCAGCGGGAACAGAAGGAAGGGGAACCTTCTCCTCCATTAAATGCTGCACGGGAGAGTCGTAATTTGAGGTCGCTGGGACGCTTTGCTGTCTGAAAAACTTATCTCCGACACTGAACTCTTCCTCGGGTGCCCTTCTGATGTCGACAGAGATGGAGCGGTACAGGTTTGAGGAGGGGATGGTGCGAGTTGGGGTCTGAGCTGGGTTCTCGGGGAGGGCCCCCGCAACGTTGGCGTACCTGTCGAAGAAGGACGGCGAGCAGGCGTTCATGGACATGGTGGATATGGGCAGCGAGTGCTGCGAGTCCGCACACTCAAACATCAGGTCGGTGTAGTCCTCGTTGCTGCACGAAGGCGTGCGCGGGGTCTGCATCACCTCCTCGTAGCTGGGGCAGGACACGACGGATGCCGGGGTGGGGACGCCTGTTGGCCGGTTCTGGTCTGGCCTAGGGGACGCCGGGAGGATCTCCTTCAGCTGCGGGCCCGTGATCCAGTCCTTGGAGTCTGCCCCAGCTGTGGGCTGTGCCTTGTTCTCGGGTGACAGGATGGGTGTCAGCGGGCCCAGCTCTTTGAGCTTCTTGTCCTTGAGCTGAGTGTCCAGCGCCAACGGCTTCTTTGCTGTCAGATCCAGACTCCTCTTGCGGACATCTTCAGAGCTCTTAATTTTGTCCTTCAGTTTGGGGTCTCCGGATCTGTGCCTCATTTTCTCCATTTGTTTCATTCTCTCCTTGTGCCGTTTGTGCCGCTCCTCGATCTCCAGGTCTTTCTGGCTCAGCATCCTCTCGAAGCTGGTCATCATCAGATCTCCGTCCCCCAGCAGCTTCTCCCTCGGCCTGGCATCCTTCTTGCCGCTGTCTTTGGAAAGGGTTATTTTTTCATTGCCATTGCTTATTTTTATTGACTCTGATTTGTCTTTCTCTTGGTTCTCCTTGAGCTTCTCCTTCAGTTTGGTCTCACCAAATTTGAGGTTTTCCTCCTTCGATTTATCCTTGAAGGTGGTAACTTGAGGACTGTCCTTGTCCTTAAGCGCTGACTTTGGTTCATCTTTGTGATGTTTAAAGAAACCATCTGTATGTTTGTCTCTGTGCTTTTCCTTTTCCTCCTTCCATTTTTCCTTGTGTTTATCTCGCTTCTTTTTCTCTTTAGCTGAGCTGATGGTGCTGGAACCATAAGTCTTTTCTTTTTCCGCCTTCTTTGACAGCTCTCTTTCAGAATCATTTTTATCTTTCTTTTCAGAAAATAAGTAATCAATGCTTTTCTCTGGTTCCTCATCAGGCTCTGCCTTCATGCCGTAGGAAGTGCTGAAAGCCTCCCCATCCACAGAGAAATCCTTTTCATAATGAGTGGAATCCTTTCTGCTGCTGGAGTCCTTGAATTCATCTGTTTTTTCCTTTTTCTCGGTCTTCTCCTTCTTCGCCTTTTCTTTCTCGTGACTCTTTTTTGAGGAAGATGAGGAATGCCTGTGCCGCTCCTTCTCCTTCAGTTTGTCCTGCAGGCAGGGCAGTGGGAGAGAGTCCTTGAACTTTTCTTCGGAGGCGTCTGCAAGAGAGAGATTCGAAGACTCGAAGAGGCTGCTGAGCCCTGGGTCCTGCCCTCTATCTGTGAAGCTGTCGGAAGAGATCTCGCTGATTTTGTCGTTGGAGTCATCTCTGTAGTCATTGAGAGCCTCCTCCTCCAACTTCTCCAGCAGGCTCTTCTCCGGCTCTCCTCCTTTTGAAGACTTTTTCTCTTTGGAATGCTCCTTATCCAGCTTCTCCTTGTGCTTGTTTTTCACCTTCTCGTCGCTGGCGTGCTTCTTGTCGGCCTTTTCTGGGAGCTTTTGCTTGTTCTTCTTCTCCTGATTGGAATCGATGGACGTCCTGTCTTTCCTGTCTTTGTACTTCTCCGAAGAATCCTTATCTTTCTTCTCTTTGTGTTTTTCAAAGGAGTTCTTCTCCTTCTTCTCTTTTCCCCCTTCCGATGTTCCCTTGTCCTTTTTCTTCTCCTTGGACTCCTTGTCCTTCTGTTTCTCCCCGGAGTGCTGCCGCTCGGAGGAGTACTTGCGGTGTTTGTCAGAGTACAGCTCCTTCTCACCCTCGTCCTTCTCCTGCAGGCTGTCCAGGCGGTGCATCTCACTCCCCACCGATTCGCCCACTTTGAACCCCGTCAAGCTGTAATCATCCCTCTCGTCTTCGCTTTCATCAGTGAAGATGTCTGCGATGCTGTACCAGCTCTTCTCCTTGCCCTTCTTCTCATCCTTTTTCTCAGAGAAGTCTTCTCGGTCCGTGGAAAAGCTTTTCTCCTTCTTCTCTTTCACTTGGTCGAAGGAACTTTTCCTTTCTTTGTCTTTGCTGTGTAGATCTTTGTATTTCTCCTTGCTTTCCTTCTTCTCTTTGAAGCTCTTTTCTAGTTCTTTGTCTTTTGGGATTTTCTCAGGAGCTGCTTTTTCATTTTTCTCCTTGTCACCTTCTTTGGATTTTTCCTTGTACTTTTCTGGCTTCACTTTTTCTTTTTTTTCCTTCTCAGAAGCATCTTTCTTCTCCTTGTCCTTTCCAGAGTGGTGCCTCTCCCAGCTCTCCAGGGCTTTACCGCTGAATTCGGCGTCGGACTTCTCCTTGAAGAACGCCTCGCAGCCGAACTCCTTGAAGTCATCCCGGTAGGGCTCCTCCTGCTTCGTCTTACTCTCTTTTCGGTCTTTAGAGCCATCAGAGGAATCCTTTCTATCTTTGTTGGTTTCACCTGTATCTTTCTCTTTCTTCTCCTTGACACCCTCTGCAGAATCCTTCCTTTTCTTATCTTTTTCAGGCAAATAACTAGGAGCAGCTTTGTGCCTGTCTGTTTGGTCCTTTTTCTTTTCTGAGCTCTTGTCCGCGTAGTCTCTTTCTTTTTTCTTTAAGAAAGAGTCCTTTTCGCTTCGTTTCTCGCTGTATTCCTTCTTCTCTTTCGTTTTGTTTTCCTTTTTCTTGTCTTTAATTTCCTCTTTCACTGGCTCTATGATTAGTTTTGCCACAGTGTCGTTTTTAATCTCCCTGAAATCTGTTACCGGAGAATCCCAGCTATCCTCGCCTTTGAAATCGAAGGACGAATCAGAAGACAAGTCTGAAAACCACCTTTCCTGCTGATCATCCGAAAGGCTGAACTTCGTGTCCTCGCTTTCGGGAAACTGGGCTTTGTTATTAAACTCATCAAACCCAGACTCCTCCCTGTACATTTTTTCTTTTTTGCATTTTTCCTTCTCTTCCTTGAAGGATTTTTCTTTCTCAAGCTTGGCAGCTTTCTCCTCTTTCAGTTCGTTCTTCTTTTCGGACTTGGACTGCTTGTCTTTTGACTTCTTCTTTCTCTCCTCCTTGTGTATTCTCGGCTTTTCCTCTTTGGGAGACTTCTCCTTTACAGGTTTCTCTTTTTCCGATTTACTCAATCCTTCTCTGAAGGATTTGCTCATGTCTTTACTACCATCTTTGACTTTTCTTAATGATTTCTCCTCTTTAGAGGATTTTCCAGTCTCATCTTTAAACAACCAGTCCTTCTCCTCCGCTTTACCTTTGGGGAGTTTGTCTTCCTTCTTACAGTGTTCTCGCTCATGCTTTAACACTTTCAATTTGTTTTCGACTGGATTTTCTGTCTCTACTATCAAGCCTTTCTCAGGCTTTTGTTTAGAGTCCTCAAACTCAAAAGAAAAAGTTTTGATTATTTTAATGTCTTGGCTGATGGGACACTGCCCCTTGTCCTTGTTTTTATGTTTATGTTTCGTTTTATGCTTTTTAACCACCTTCCCCTCCTTGTCCAGCTTTGGAATCGCTCCATCCACGTTGCTATGGAATGAATTCTTTTTCTCAGAAACAGTGCTGTGGGAGGTGTTTTTCTTTTTGTGCTCTGGTTTCTTCCTGACTGGCTTTAGCGACTCCAAGCTCGACTCCTCAGACGAGTAGTCTGACTCGCTCGTCAGTCTCGTCCTCGTGGAGTCCGACAAGGAGCTGACATCTGACCAAGCTGGAGAAGATATGGTTTTCCAATTGTCCGTCCTCCAGTGCTTGGAGTGCTGTTCTGTAAGGTTAGCATTGTGTTTCTGGGATCCTAAGCTCCCATGAGAAGAGGTCGATGAGGCAGACAGAGAGTTAAACAAGGAGGATTCCTTTAGCACTAGCCTGGAGTCCTTTACACAGCTAGAGCTCTGAAGAGAGTCTCTATCATCCTCCTCACTCTCCACGTTTTCGCTCTCTGATTCAGAGGAACAAAATTTGTCATTTTTTTTGCCAAACCGGACCTCTTTGCTTTTCGTCTCCTTCTTCCGCTTCTTTTTTACTTTGCTTTTCTCCTTCGGTGCCTTGGTGCTGGCAGGCTCCCGGATCTTGGTGCTGGGCAATATTGAGTGGGTCGAAAGGCGCAGCTTCTCACCTGTCCCCACAGCGACGCCGGTCTCCTCCTCGTCCGAGCTGTCCGACAGGATGCGGTGGGCAGCTTTCTTTGGTGTAATTGTGTTATTTTTAGTATAAGTTTTCACTTCCATTTTGGGTATGGAAATGAAACTGTTCGCTTTAGTCTCTTTCCTGTAATCCTTTTTCAGCAAATGTTTGTCATCAACTGGTGGGACCCGGTCCTGTTCATCATCCTCATCGAATTCATACTCATCCTTTACTGGGGTGATGGTTTTGGGGGGCTCCTGGGCCTTGGGCTTGTGCTTCAAACCCTTCTCAAACTCTGAGTCTGTGTTATTGCCATCAACAGAGCTGGAGGGCGCGAAGGAAGGGGCATCCTCCTCTTCTGAGGTCTCTGCAGAGAGAACAACATGTTAAGGCCTGCAAAGAGGATTATGACTGCAAACAGTGCAAGCCAAGACCCCCCGTGGGACAGGAACCTCTCTTCCAGTTAGTGCTAACGAAACCTGCAGCACTTCCCACCTGGCCCAGCCATGACAGCAGCACACAGCCTGGAAACGTCCGCGTTGCTCCAACATCCTCCTGTCAAGGCATGGGCTGGAACATCACCCACATTTTAATGTCAGACATCCATTTATCCGCAAATGAATTCCAATCCTATATCTTAATTGCACCAGGCAAGCTATCTCAATGTGGGCTTCCAAGGCAAACAGCCACCGCTCCCGGAGCTCAAGGCTGCACTTGTCTGAGCTGGGCTTATGGCTACAGAAGGACTCCAGACTGCAGCAGCAGCATGTGGGCACTCTGACAAGTCTAACCTTGCTGTCCTCTAACAGCTCTGTGCTCACAGACAGCTGTGGGCCACAAACACCACCACATGCACAAAATTGGCCTCACCTGTTGAGCTCTCTTCACTGGAGGGGTATGTCGTCTTCCCCAGGAGCAAATTTACCATGGTGGGAGAATTGGCTACTTTTAATGGCGTCTCTCCCTTCCTGTTGCTTTGATGAGGGTTCCCTCCATAATGCAACAACAATTTCACCACCTGAAAACAGAAATCAAGACTTTAAATGTTTATAGAGATTTTTTTTCTGTATGCTTTTGAAATAAAACAGAATGGGGTGCATCTTCAAGCTGGAGAACAGCCTGTTGCCAGGGATAAACCTGAGGCACTAACAGATATTGGTAAGAAAGAAGACAAAACCCAGCAACATGGATCAATTTGGGCAAGGAAGGAAGGAGCAGAACGAGATGCAAGGCCAGGCTCTCTCGTCCTGCTCCAGAAGGGATGAACTTTCCTCCTACACAAGAAAAGCAGAATGGCGCTATGTAGCTATCAGCAGCAAATGATAACAAAATACCCAGAATCTTGGTGTCTGCACAGCTGGCTGCTTGAAAGGACAGGAAGAAAAAAAAAAAAAGTAATTAAAAAAAGAATCCATAAAGACCAGCAAAAACCAACCTTGAAGTGCCCGTTGTTTGCTGCATCGTGCAGGGGGGTGTCGTCGTCCAACCCCTTGGTGTTGACCTCGGCGCCTGCAGCAAGCAGCTGCTTTGCAACATCGTAGTAACCCCGGTTGCACGCCTCGTGCAATGCTGTCCAGCCTGCAAGCAAACACACGTTCAGATCCAGGTACCATGGAGCTGGAGGCAGTAAGGAGGAACACCTGTCTGGATCTGCTGCCCGTGCCACAAAGTCCGGTGGAACAGCCGGCCCTGTGTCAGGAACTGCAGCTCTGCCCCATAACTGAAGCCCTGCAGGAGCCCCTGTAGCCCCATCTCTCCTCAGCTGCATCCAGATTGTGATGGAAACAGTACAGACCCAGCAAAACCAATGGTGAAATTTGGGGTATGGAATTAGGAAACTTCATGCTCTAAGGCATGGCTTAAGTCCTTTTCCTTTCCAGCTTGAGCAATAGGGCTGCCACACAGAGCCGTGCACTGAGCTGCAGATACTCTCCCAGAACATCCTCTGCACAGACCTAACAAACATAATTTGTGCTCTCCAAGCAAGCAGCCCTGCACGGCAAAACAGAGCCCGATCTGAGATACACCAAACAGCACATCTCCACAGTAACAGCGGCCCCAGTTCTCAAACAAACCTCTGCAGAGCACAGAACGAAGCATTTTATCATGTTCAAACAAGCTATTTTTAAGCAGGCGCTGTTTTGAAGTCTCCTGGCTCCGGGTGTTTTGCTGATAGCGCCATGGGAGATCGCTGCAGTACCTTCACTGCTGAGTGAGAGGGGCACCTGTGACCAGAATTAATCACCACAGAGCTTCAGTCTCGCACTGATGTTCATCACACGGGCAGAGGAACGTGCACTGCTATTTATAGCCCAAAATCGTGCAAAGAGAACAGAAAGAATGAAGTGTGGCTCGGGGATGGAGCTGCCTGGTGCTGGCACAGCAGGGGCAGATGGGCACCCCATGGTCAGCACGTGCACCCCAGAACACTGGCAGCATCGGCCGCACGGCTCTGGCGTGGCGATTCCACAACGTCTTTTCTAACCAAAATCCTTATTCTGTGATTCTATGATTATTTTGGGATCGTCTCCCCTTGACCAGCAGCAAACTGTGACACAAGGGAAGGGCTCTCTCTGGCAGCAGCCATTCTCCAGGTGGAAAATCCAATGCGGCTCCTGCTGCTGGGGCTGCTCACCTGCAAAGTCCTTTACGTTGACGTCGGCACCCTCGATGATGAGCTCCTTGATGCGCCGCGCGTCCCCGCGGATGGCAGCTCGGTGCAGCCGAGTCTCCCCTCGCTCGTTTCTCTTATTTACTTTATCTTTGGTTTTGGAGGCAGAGTTAGGAGTTCCCTTCTGACAAACTGTGGACTGAGAGGGATGCTTTGGTGTTGTGTCAACTGCAGGGAGGAGAGAAGCGCAATCACGAACTGCTGTTCATGGGAAGACCCAAACCCTTAGAGGGAGCTGTTGCACCACTTTTCATCTCTTCACCAAAACGCTCCCCATAAGGCACTGAGTTAACTGATGCGAAGACAGAGGAAAGCCTGTGTGTGCAGCACAGACAGCACTTGCAGGCTGCCACAGCAGACAATCACACTCCTTGCAAGGACTGTGGCATGTGCAGATCCTCACCCCAAAACCTCCCTTCCTGAGGGAAGTGCCTTTTCTACCACGTGAGCTCCAGCAGCCCTGGGAGGGCGACGTTTCCTGCGACAGCAGCTGAATGCTCTCAGCACTGCACAGCTCTCTGCTGTTTCCCAGTAACAGCAACCTGAGCTGCTGGACTAGGGTTACGAGCCACAGAGTCGGTGGCAAAGGCTGCAACATCTGTGTGTGGATGCAAGGTATGCACAGACAGCACAACGGCTGCACAGACCACACAGCGGGTGGGGTATGTATACAGCAGCTGGCTGTGAGCTTCACCCACACAAACCATGCTCCTGAGCTTACCTGGGCTGTTTGCAGACTCTTCTGCTGTCATCTGCATGAGCAGAGCAACTTGCTGGCGCTCAGAGAGCGGGTAGCCTGCCCGGATTCCTGAAAGGCCCATCCCAAACAGCAAGCCAGGCTTCCTCGTGGCGGGCTCCTTTTTAATCCTCTTCCGCTCTGGACCCTGCTTTTCTGTGACACAAAGCACAACCAGTGAGTGAGTGCTGCTGTACTGGGAGCTGTGTTCCTTCCCGAGCATGGTGCCAGCAGTGCTCTGCATCCCTGCTGGTATCTCAGGGATCAAAGCCTCTGGGGGAGAGCACGTCCCGGTGCTGGGAGTGCTGGCACCTGGCTCATGCCCCCCTTCTGTTGTCCGTGGTGGGATGGGATGGGCTGGATGGAACAGGACAGACCCAGCACCACCAGTGCTACCATGCTAGACATTCCATCCAGCACCCAGCAGCCTCCATTTCATGCCACGGTGCTTCAGGGACGGCCTGCAGCCTTCCACTGCCACAGAGCAGCCTGAACTGGAGTCACTAGCAGGATCAACACGATTGCTGCAGAGGTGCAGGGTGACAGCTGGGCAGTGCTGCCGGCTCAACCCAGCTCACCAAACCACACAGAGCTCAGCCTGCTGGACCACCCCACTGCTGCATCACGGCAAGAAGCCTGATCACATCTTTCTGAAATGTTTATCCAGTTTTCTCTTTGCAAATATCACTCCCTTCCCCAGGCAAGGAGAGCTGGGAGCTCCTCCCCTGGTGCTGGTGCTCCCGCAGCCACCCGTGCCCCACTGCAGGGATGCGGCCAAAGCTTCCAGCTCTCACTTGAGGAAACCAAACTTCAATTTCCTTTCATGCAGCCAGCCAAGCAGGAGGCAGAACGTGTATCTGCAGAGCAGCAAGGAGACTCCTTGCCAAGCATCCTTGCTGCGTGCCTCCTACCAGGCAACTGTCCTAACCCTGCAAAAAGCATAAGGAGATATGGTGTGTGTGCGTGGAAAACCCAATGCTGCATGCCTGCAGCCTGGCTCACTGATGGGTCCTGCTGTGGACAGAGGGATGGTGACAGAGGTTATCAAATGCAGGTGAGCAATCCCTGCCCCTGACACGGGATGGGGAGGAGGCCCAAGGCAGGGCGATGCACCACCAAAGGCACCGGTTCCATGGGCTTATGTTCACATTTCACCTCCCCCCTGCATGGAGGTTGCACACCCTGCAGACAGCAGCCCGGGACCCCACATCTGTGCTATTTCTCAATGGCAGGTGACAAAATAGTTGGCAATATCCTTGTTTTCACTGAGCCACATCTCCTTGCAAACATTCCACCTTACACCTAAGCAGAACACGCACATCTCTGACAGGCTCTGAGAGCCATACATTCCTCCCCCGGACTATGAATCAATAAGAAATAACATTTCTTTCCTGTTTTTTCCCTTCCTCACTCCTTCTGGCACACCAATCACATGGAGCACAGGGTGAGCCCTGCCTCACTGTGCCCAGCCCCAGGTGCCCAGCCCCGCTCCTCTGCTCACCGCTGGGGCTGCAAAGCCTGATGTGAGCCCAGAAATCCCAAACCCACATTGTGCTCTCTTCAGACAAAGCCTCAGCACTGCACCCACTGCCACCTGAGCACTAACGGGGCAGTGCTTTGGGCAGCTTTCCTTAATGCACGTGGCTGCTGCAGGCTGTCAGCGCGAGCCTGCGATCTGCAAAAATTCATTATCAAGTTCAACCCCAAACCCCTAAACTCCTATTCATTCCGCAGTTGGAGAATTCTCCTCCTCCACAGAACATTTAGCATCAAAAAGCATGTGATCGACACGATAAAAATAACCCGGGCAGCGCGTGCTGTGCAGCACTCACTGGCACCAGGCTGCCTGCAGGACGTGGGCTCCCTGCCCCACAGCTACAACCTCTTCCATGGCAGCCTGGAAAGCTTTGCTCGGAGCACCGCTGTTGCAGGTTCACGAGGAGAAGCTGCACGCAGAGCTTGGCTCCAGGTTCCAAGTGCCCCGTGCATTATGTTTAAGGTCCCTTCCAACCCAACCACGCTGTGATTCTAAGAGCTCAGCACAGGTAGAAGTGAATGGGGGGGCAAGCTTTCGGGTTCAGGTGGGTTGGTCAGGAAGCAGCTCCCTGCTCTCACGTGCCCTGTAATGCAGGCAGTGTCTGCCCAGCCGGCTCTGACATGACAGCACAGGCTTACAAGGTGGTACCCTGAGGAAAAATACCATTCCCAAAGCTGCAGCTCATGCTGAGCAGCTCAGCAACCAGCACCTCTCACGGGTCGGGCGTTTTGGGTTTATTCACCGTGCAAGCACGCAAACAGAAGATCAATAGGAATAAATTAGAATGGCACAGACAGCAATGGAGACTGCATTGCACCCCGAGAGACTGCACAAGCTCTGCTTTCCCAGTCCCCAGCTTGGCATGCGTAAGTGTGACTCATCCCTGCTGCAGCAGTTGGAGGGCGCACGGCGAGGGCAGCCTCAAGCCCAGCATTGAGGGACAGGGCAGGAGGGCAGCGGGTGGGCATGGAGCATGCAGCCTGCAGCAGGGAGAAGAACAGTTTGCAGCAGGGAGTGTGCAGCCTGCAGCAGGGAGCAAGGCATGGTTTGCAGCACAGAGCTGGTGTGTGTGCTGCATGCAGCAGCTGCAGGGTGAGCACACGGTGGTGCTGCCTGCATGCAGCCAAAGGGAGGGCAGGAGGACAGAGAGGTGAAGCGGAGCTGACACCCTCAGCCCTGCAGCCCCAGCATTCTCAGAAGCAGGATTCAGCTGGGAGAGGCTCAGTGCTATGCCCCAGGTTGCCAGCAGCCCAAGCAGCATGGCTTCCCTGAGCTGTGCTCGCTGGACAGACAGCACAATCATAAACGTGTCAGTGTGCCTATGCAGAGCAGCCACTGACTATCCAGCTGCTGTGGGGGAAACCCCAGTGTTCAACCAGAAGCCCATCTCTGTGATAAATACAGACAACCAGGAGAGACATTTTCAGGGCCCAACTTCTCATTTCCCACGAGGCCCTAAAAAGGAGGAGGAGGAGGAGGAGGAGGATGTGGAAAAGGAGGAGGAAGGCCCCCCCCCCCCTCCTCCCAGCAGCTGGGGGCAGGAGACTCCGTAGACAGCGCCGATAAAAGCTCTTCTATGAAAGAAAAAGCCATCATTGATGGATGCTTGGCAGAGCCATGGTGTGCTGTGGCTGCTCCCCTGCATGCTAAGGAGAGCTGGGGGGGCAGGGGGTGGCTGCCCCACACACACACATACACACACACCTCCTGCACTGCTCCCAGCTGGCTGGTGCATGCAGGGAGCTCAGAGGGCCATGTGAAGGCTGCTGCTGCTTGCAGCCCATCGCACTGTGCAGCACTATGGAGCGGAGCAGCTCTGACACACACTCCTCCCCGGTTGCTATGTGAGAACAGCTTCTCAACTATTTTAGTTAAAAAAAAAAGGGCTGAAATCATCCAACCAATGCGAGCCCCAGCGTGGCACAGCCCGTGAGTCCCAGCTGCACACACCTGAGCGGAGCCACGCAGAAGGAACGAGCGCGTTCACAGATGCTGCTTTGGACACAGTAGGGCCTCCTTCCTCGCATTGCCACCCCCACGCAGTGACTAAGGGGCCGTGCAGAGCAGTGCTGGGCTGTGCTGTGTGCTGTGGGGAGGGAAGGGCTGGGCTGGCTCTGACTCATCGCATCGCTGACCTCGGATCGGCGTCATGCTGCAGGCTGAGCCCGGAGCCGAGCTGCACATCGAATGCTGCTGGAGCACAGCGGTCCGTAGCTCTGACACCACGGGACACTGCTCCCCATCCCGTGCCCTGACCCATGCCAAGTCCCACTGCTGTGCGGGGGACATTTGGTTCAGCTTGCATGGCTGTAACAACACAGAAACACTGAGCGCTGCTGAGAAATCCCATGATCCAAAGCCACAGTGCTACCAAACACGTGGCATCAACTCAGTGCTCCCAGCCAGGGCTGCACACAGACACAGCTTCTGCTGGGAGCAGCAATGCAGAAACAACACCCTGCCCGCACCCCACAGCCCTCCTGCCCACCAGAACCCCTCCTCAGAAGGCTTCAGAATTAGAATTTCCCTGGTATTCAGGGAGCAGTTGTTTCTGAAGCATTGCTGCTGAGGTCAGTGCACCTGCAGTCCCTTCTGACACAGGAAGAAGGGCTCCTCTTCTGCACCAGCTGTATGGCTACAACATGGGCACAAGCACAGGCCAGCTCCCATGCCTGCAATTTTAAGAGCTAGTTTATTGAAGCCAGGGTATCAGCTAGCAATAGCAGGGTTTAGGCATGGTCTGGACAAAACCATCTCCTCTTTTTCCTACTCCCATCCTGCAAACACGCATAACTTGTCTAGAGATGCTGCCCAAGCCCAGAAGCTGCAGTGAGGCCGAGGGGCCACAGGCAGCAGCCAGCAGTGACCCCATTAGGGCAGAGCTGCCTCAGTGTGCTCTTCTCCCTCCAAAGCATGGGAAGAGGCTGTGCCCAGAGCCATGAGCACCTGCTGGCAACCGAAAACCAGCCCTGTTCCAGTCCTGCCACTCCCAGCAGCTCTCCAGGTGCCCTGGAGATGTCCATTGAGTCCTGCCTCTCGCCAGGGATGACAGAAAGCCACAACAAAACTCCTCCTTGCAAGGAGCTGGGGGACCTCGAGCGGCAGCCTGCAATAAAGCTGAAGAAGCCATTCCCAGCAAGACCAACGTGCTGTGTTCTGCATGCCGGGCTGCACCCCTTGAGCCTGGAGCTTCCCAGCAGGGCCACCCCTTCCCCTACAGCGTGCTTCTTCACATTACCATTTGCTGTGCTGTTTTAATGCCAAAGCTCCCTCCAGCACGGCGCCCAGCAAGGAGCTGCAAGCAGCCCAGGGTTGCTGGGGAAGGAGCTGGCAGTGCTGGCTTCCAGGCAGCACGTAGGATCCTGGGCGTGGGAGCTGCACTGGGGGGGAGAAGGAAGAGAGGAGAAGTGGAGGCAGAGGGATGCTGCTGGGTCTGTATCAGGCACAGTTCGGAGGCTCACAGATGGAGGCTGTTTTTTTTCCCCAGCACCTGAGATCCAGGATTTTTGCTCTAGAAACAATTTGGAAGGAATAATTTGTACGGGTTTTAGAACTGGGTTGGCGTGGAATCACTTCCCTGCTTGCAGCTCGTGCAGCTTGCTCAGGGCAAGGCATCGCCTCGCGGCACAGCTCGACAAGGCTCCACGCTGCTGTCTGAACATGGAAAGATGGAAAACATCCCACTACAGGCACAAAGTGACCTCTCCCAGCTCCCAAGTCTCCCAGCTGCATTTCACGTGGCCATGGATCACCCCAGCGAAGCTGTCCTCAGACAAACACGGACGCCCGCGTGCGGCGGTCCAGGAAGCGCGGCTGCATGGAATAAATCACTGAGGTCAGCCCTGGGTCTGGCACGGCACGCACGGGTGTTGCAATCCCACTGCTGAATCCCAAGGCTGGGAAGGGAAGCGAAAAGCACCCTGATGGGGTGGCTGGGAGCGCTGCAGCCCGCAGCTCGGGACCATGTGTAGTTGAGAGGCATGGCTAAATGGGAGCTGTGGGCAACTCTGTTACATCTGCTCAGCTCTGGGGGATCCCATCGGCCTCCCCAGGTACTTCTGTGCACCTACAGGCCCAGCTGTACTCCAGCAGATGAAGGGTTGTGACCCTGTGCTGGAAGTGGCACTGGGTCGTCCCTGCCCACCTGCTCTGTCTGAATTGCTTTTTCTCCATGCCACCAGCAACATTTCCTCATCCAGAAGGAGACCCAAAGCTCTGAGTCACTGCTGTCAGGGCTGGCCCAGCCTGGCCAGCACACCTCTGTCACACAAGGGCACTCCAGCCCCAGGAACAGCCCACAGGGTGGCTGTCTTTTACCCACACACACTGATGCTTTGAAACTTTCAGTTAGGAATCAGAGTTCAGCAAGGGGAAGATAACAACGAACTGCCCAGCACAAAGAAACACACCGAGGCTGAGGCCAGCGCAGGGCAGACACCACACAGCCCCACTATAAGGCTAGGAGGAAGCAGTCTTATTTCTCCCAGATTTCACGTCTTTTTACCATTTTTAGGAGTATTCTGATCTTTGAGTCCAACTTCTACATGATTCTCTCTCCTCACAGCTTGTGACCCTGATTCTGACACTACTCCTGAGCACAGACTTCCAAGAAATGCACCAAAAAGATCAGTGTGACCACAGAGCCTCTGCAGCCACCCCATCACATCCCCTCCATCTCCAGGTGTTGGACAACCTTTCCTCTCTGCTTACAAAGCCAGCAATGAGCTCAGGAGCAGCACACCGGCACAAGGAACTTGCTGGGGACACGCTGCTCAGCTGCAGGCAAAGCAGCAAGCATGGCAGTGCAAGCTGTGTGCGCATCCATCAGAAATGATTTCTCTGTTTTAGAACAACACCAGAAGTCAAAAGCCCCGAACTAACAAAGCGTGGTGACAGAGAGGTAACACACATCCATACAGACGCAGGTACAACACATCTGCTTTAGGAGGACGTGTGCAATCTGAGTTTTAGAGAGCTCTGTCCTCTCAGAGGGCGCTCCTGTTTGCACTGTGCAGTCTGAATCCCGTACCTGTATCCGAGTCCTTCTGATCTCCATTTGTTCCAACAGTGAAAGGTAACTTCCTCTTGGTAGCCCTCTCTTTCACCTCTTTGCCGCCATCGCTCCGGTCCAACTTGGGAGTTTTGGTTAGAGAAACTTTATCTTTATCCTGGGAAGAGAAAGGAGAGCACGGGTTAGCGGCCGTCCCCTTACCAGCACAGCACCTGTGTGCGCCTGGAGCTGCTGCCACAGCCGTGCCCCACGCTCCCAAAGCACAGCCCAGCTGTGCACAGCGGGCACGGGGTCGGAGTGCTGCAGCAGAAGGATTGCTGCGGGCTCTGCAGGAAAAAGCACTTTGACAGAGAGGGCAGCACAGGCTGAAGGATTTAGCTGCTTAATTCTAAGCTGCTTCCTACCGGGATTTTAAGAGGAAAAGCGACCTTAAGCATAAATCCAATCTGTTGCACGAGAGCGCGGGAGGCGACGCTGGGGCTGCTCGGCACGGGCGGTGGGAGGGCTGTGACACTGTGAGGAGGGCGATGGCACAAAGCACGGAGGCAGATGAGGTTTTTCACACCAACAGTGAAAGCTGGTACAGAACTGAAACCCCGGGCGTCCTGCGCAGACCGAAGTCACGCACCTGTAGGTTTTATGTTACAGAAACCACGCAACTTCAAGCAGGCAGGGCTGCAGGGCAGCTCCATCTGTCTGCCTGTTCCTCCCGGTTCCAAGCAGGCTCTGCCAGCGACACCCGGCCCCGACCTTTCCGCTTGGCGTCCCCACCCGCCACTGAAGTACAAAGGAGCCCTGTGCTGCAGGAGGCCAGGATGCAGTCCAGCCCCTGGCACCCTGCGGTGGGATTTCCTCGACTGCGGCGCTCCTTCCAGCCCTCAGCCCAGGGGAGAGCTCCAGCAGAGCCCGGCCGTGCTGCGCGCACCGAGCACGGCTCTTTGTTTGTGGTCTTCAAAGTGAGCGCAGCTGGAGCTGGGCTCTGCTGCCAGCACCCGGCCGGGGAGCAGCAGCACCCAGCTCTGCTCTGCAGCAGCTCCTGTGAAACACCTGCCCTGAACTCCCTCCATTTTGGGTTTTGATGCGAGAGGCTGAGCCTGCAGGACTCTATGCTCGCCCTTGCAGTACAGCAAGATTATTGAAAGGTCTGTGTTAGGGGAGAGAAAGAAGGGGGAATGAGGCAAGATGTGTTCCCAGGCACAGAGGGAAGCTCAGCACGGGCACTGGGGAGGCCCGGGCAGCTCCACCTGCACTCAGAGCTGCTGATCTGGGACCCAACCTGAGGAGTGAGGGATATATTGGAGCAAGGAGGGCCACGCTCTGCTCCCCAGGAAGGCAGTGAGCTCTGAGGCAGCCTGCAGGTGCTGCAGCCAAACCACCGCAGGGAAGTTAAGGCAGTGCAGAGCATAACTTTCCTGGAAATCCCGTCTGCTTTCAGATTCTTATTTTAAGCTTTCCTTCTGTAATTGTTTCCAATATTGTAATGACAAACGTTGTCCTTTCTTTGAGTAAAGTTTTCGCTTTCGGGTCATCTTGTGTCTCGGTTAAAGTGGACCCAGCTGAGCAGTGCATGACTGGGGTTCTGCAGAAGGAAGGACCCAACCAGATCGGTGCAGCACAGAAAGGAGCACTCGTACCTGTGTGCTGCACGGGCTGCTGGCGCTGAGCACAGCTCTGCAATGGGGGCAAAGTCTCTCTCTGGGTGCTGCTGGAAACCACTTGGGCAAAGGGCAGGCTGCAGAGCATGACTTCAGGAAACCCCCCTGCTGTCACGTTACGCTCTTAGTAAGATTGACTAGATGAGTAAGCAGGGCCGCCTCAAGTCACCCTCACCCCATGGCAAGGCTGCAGCACCAACAGCTCCCAGCCACGGTGCTCTCAGCACAGCACAGCGCCCAGCAGCTGCCCCAGCAGCCAGGACCACGCCTGGTGCACCCTGAGCCCAGCAGCACTCGTGCCAGCTCCTCTTTGCACAAACACCTCCGAGCAGCGAGGCAGGCAGTGGCAGCAATCTGCTCGGGTCACTTAGTACACAGACAAACAAACACCACTTTTTACCTTCGTGCAGAACTCAGCCTAGGCCAGCTTACTATCCAAACGCTGGTTCTCACAGCAAAAATAAATGGCATTCTCTCAGAGGCACCGTTCTGCAAGGCAGAGCCATGCACAGCCCCATGCAAATGGAGCTGCACCTCCAGCAGCTCGCAGCCCCCTCTGCTCAGCAGCTGGCAGTGCCCACATGGCCCCGTGCTGCTCCCACTGCAACACCAGCAGAACCTGACTCACATCCCGGCCTCTTATGCAAAGCCTTGCGTGGAAATCCCCACAGCCCTTTGTTCTCCAAAACATGTTGGAAGTGTTTCAGGTTGCAATGCTCGTAAAAAACAAGCTGCAGTGAGCAAGCAGGGGAGCTGGCAGCCTGCGCTGTGCACGAGGAGGGGCAGGGCTGGACCCCAAAAGGACTGACTGTGGGTGAGGGAAACAATCTCCAAAGCACCATCCCAAGCCTTGGGTCCCTCGGGGTGTCCCCAAACCCAGGGCACCAGATGCCATGTGTGGAGTTCACAACAATCTGAACGTGTCCTCATAGGCTGCGACAAAACATTCAAAGCACAGAGGGAGACAGCTGGGATCTGTGCTACCACGTGGAGCACCACGGGGCTGCCCGACCCCGAGCAGCATCACCTGCAGCACAGACCGGGCACAACGATGGGACAGCCTCCCTGTGCTGAACCGGGGAGGAGGGAGGAAAGCCCCGAGCGGAGGCTGAACCCTTCCTGCTCCACGTTGTGCGACCACCGTTCAGCCAAGCATTTCCCACTGACACAGAACCCGTGAGCCACAGCTCACAGCGAGCCGTGCAGGATGTGGCTGCAGTGGGAAGCGGCTCCAGCGGGGCTCTCCTCCTTGCTGCTGCTCTGGGCTGGGCCTCAGCTGTGAGCACGCAGCCGTGGGGCAGAGCAGAGCCGCGGAATTCCTCATATAAGGCGTGCATAGCTCTGCACAGCCCTCGGGCCGGGCTGTAGCCGGCAGCCCAGGGCAGCAGCAGCCCTTATAAGGCCCCGCTCCGGGATCAGGCCCCAGGATCAGGCCCCAGCTCCCCCCGGGGCCTCCGGAGCCTTCACAGAGCAGCAGCCCATGCTGGCCGTGGGCAGGCAGCAGGGCTCGCCCTCGCCCCCCTGGTTTAGCAGCACAGTCACGTGTGGGGTGGGGAATCCTGCACCATGCTGCTGCTGGGCTGCACAGCAAGGAATGGCTGACAGCCCCCGGGCTGCGGGCCCAGCGATGGCCAGGGAAAATGAGGGGAGTGGGAACCTGCAGTGTGGCTCTGCCATGGACCCAAACTCACGGATAGGGGAACTGGGCTGATGCTGCCAGTGCCACAGCCACACTTCTGTTGGGGATTTCTCCTCTGGCTGTTTGTTGTTTGCCTCCTTTTGTCAATAACGTGGCAGCGTGGTGGATTGAGAGCACAAGACACAGTGACAAGGCGCTGCCCAGGGAAGGTCGGGGTGAGGGGGGGGCAAAGGAACAGTGGGCCATGTTTGTTTCCATTGCTGAATACAACAGAGGAGTTTCTATTTAAAGGTAACACCTGAACACAGCTCTCTTCACTGGAAGCTACAATGGGGTTGCCAAGAAAAGCTGAAAGGGAGGAGGCACAGTGCAAGTCTGGAGCAAATGAGCATCTGGGTGTGGGAAAGCAGGGGAAAAGCATGTATTCACTTACCCTCACACTCAGATTTTATTGTTACAACTTCATCTCAGGCCCAGTCAGGCCCTCAAATAAACCCCAACAGCTATTGTGTAGAGCAGCTGCTGGCCAGGCTGCACTCAGCACCCAGACCTTGTGCTGGCAGCTGCAGGGGGGAGGAGGAGGAGGAAGATCCCCTCTCTTGCACAGCACTCACAAGACCACAGTGCTGCTTGGCCCTTCCACGCTCAGCAGAGCTCCTCACACAGCCCCAGTCCTACTGGAAGTCTCCCCACGCACTCCCATTGCTCACCAACACAGGTCTGGGCGGGTGCAGCACTTCCCAGGCAGCACTACAGCTGCTGAGAAAGCAGAGGGGACCTCACCTGCAGGCAGAGCGCCAGCAAGCAGGTTTGGTTTGGGAGGAACAGCCCTGGGCAAGGCACCGACATGAGAAATGGTGTCACAGCTCAGAGATGGCAGGCACAAGGGGCAGCGTTCCCAAAGGAAAGCAACAAACAAACCACGCTACCTTTTTCCCCGTTTGTTTCTCCACCATGTCGTTGCTGAGAGAGAAATCTTCTGGCTGTGGTGTTTTAGAACACCCACCCTTGGGCATCGTTCTGCCTTCCTTACTTGATCTTCATTTATGCTGCCATCGCCTCATCATCAACCGTCTGTTAGAGAGAGGAAAAGAGAAGTCAGGCGTGGCAAAAGGATGGATTCACTGGGGATACAGGGATAAACCTTCGTGGGGGATAAACCACATGGAACCCACCCAGGGCAGCAGCAGGACGGCAGCGCATCGCAGCAGCAAGCTGGGATCTGCCCTGCAAACATGGCATGGGAGCCTGGGGCAGACCGTGTGTCCGGACAGAGAGCAACCTCCTCTGCCCCAAAGCCTCCTGCTGCTCCTGCACAGAACCTCCTCCCAAACCTCGCTTCTGGAACCTGGGGAGGAGGGCAGAGCCATGCACACGGTGAGCACTGCGGGGCTCTCCCCGGGGCTCCCCCTCGCTGCAGCACGGCTCTGCGCCTCGGCCCGGTACGGCGAGCCGGGAATAACAAAGCGCTGCCTGCTCTGCCATGTGTTGCCTGGTTACAGGGCTGAAAAGGCAGCTGACATCTGAAATACGGCGAGGCATGAGCTGGAACGGGGATCAGAAAAGCGGGCTGCAGCCAAGGCCGGCGAGGCCTTTTTAGGTGAACAAAAATATCTCTTCTCTGGAGACCAGAGGCTAAAAAGCATCTGTGCAGCAGCAGTGCTCCGAGCAGCGACCCGTAACTCCTGCAGCAAAGGTTTCCCTGCGCTTACGTTGAAGCAGCCAGAACAGCAACCATTTGCAAACTCCTTCCCCAGCTAATTACCACCTGACAACGCTACACACTGCTCCCATTAACTTCTCCTAACAGCAGCCGGGTTTCTGCACGGCTACAATTGCAGGAAATGGTCCAGGAACAAAGTCACGCAGAGCTGCATCACAAGACTGGGAATCCTGTGGGCGGGGAGAGAGAAAGAAAACAGAGAGAGCGCAGCGGGCGCGGAGCCGCAGCCTGCAGCACTGCCTGCAGCCCGCCGTCCTGCAGAGGGAACCCCGGCACGGGGGGCTGGGCACCCCAGGGGTGGGGGGTGGGCAGGAAGGTGGGGTGTGGTGTTCTAGAAGGACCTTAAGAATGCCATCGTCATTCATTTCAGTGCTTCGCTTAGGCTTCGCAGAGCCCTTGGGGTTGGTCTGCGGGTTGGTTTTGTCTTTAAAGAACTTCAGAAGCAATGTGCAGGCCCCATCCCAGCCCTGCAGCAGCAGCCATGGAGCAGAGGCAGTGTGAGGACACTCCGGAGCCGGGACACCCTTCTCCTCCTCCTCCTCCCACGGCTGAGCATGTTGTGCTGGTGGCCCTGGTGCTGGGTGGCAGCACACGGGGCTGGGCACAAACCCAGCATGTCCATACGGTGAGGATGGAGAGCATCGCCTGGGTGAGGAGCGGCAGCAGGAGGCTGCATCTCTGTGCTCTGCTCCTTCCTAGGTGCCAAAGCTCACACAACATGAGGGCTGAATGGAAAAAGCACCGGGGGCTCAGCACAGCCCCGCTCTCAGCCAGGATCAGGCCCTCGTGGCCCAGCACTGCTGTGAGTTCCTGGGGAAGCAGCCGCAGCAATTTACAGCCCTGAGAGCCTCTGCCAGGTGCCGATACTGATTTGTGATGTTTAAGGCTTTTTTCCCTCGGTTTCAGCTGCTGGCCCTCAATGCAGCACAGGTAACTTCCATGCTCACCAAAAGCCCAAGCAAAGGAAACTCAGCTGGCTTGTGGTGAGCAATGGAAGCTTGTGTGTGCTTTGTAAAAGACGTGGAAACATTCAGCTCTGCCTTCTGCCCCAGGAGCCGCCCTGCTCCCAGCACCATGCTAGGAAGGCTTCATGCCCTGCACGCCAACCACGGACCCTCACAGAACTCTGCTCTCGCTGCCTTCGTGGCTGCGTGCAGCAGGGCAGGTACCTCTTCACGTGGAGCCACGAGAACCCGTTTAACTGCGAGAAGGCAGACGGGTGCCAGATTAATTCTGCGCCCTTCTGTTCCTCTCGCTGACTCATTACGCTTGGAAAGCTGCTGCTCTCGGTGCGCGCACAGCGCCCGCCTGCCCGACAGCTTGCAGGGAGCAGCGCATTTGCACAACAATCAGCAGAGCTGCAGCCCTCCATTTGGAGCAGCTCGGAGGAGGGGGGGCCGGGCTGGGGGCTCTGCTCACATCTGTCACCGCCCCCAGCGGCCCCCCGGTGCTGCCCATCGCCTCCACCGCGCCTGGTTTGTGAACAACCGCCAGGGCTCCCGAACGGGACGGCTGCACGTGGGTCACACAGCCAGGAGTGGGAGAGCAGAGGAATGGCATCCCGTGTGCTTCTCCGTGGAAACAATGGAGCCAGGGCACCGCACGGCTGTGAATCCCCCAGCAGCCTCCAGCCCCGAAACATCTCCCAGCACACCCTCGCTCCTCTCTCTTCTCAGGGCGAGGAACCAGCTGAAAATGTTGTTTATTTTGCACAAGGCAGGCCAAGCCCAAGGCCACACACCGAGACCAGACGCGGCTGCAGAGGACCTCAAAAGTGACGGTCCCAAAAGGGAAAGGAAACAGGCAGGAGCCATCCACTGCCTGATTGCACAACACGGCCGTGCTGGGAGCAGTGAGGGCTGCTGGGATGACCCTGAGCCCCTCGTGGACCAAATCTGGTCCTGGCTGCGATGGCAGCACCGTGGCTGTGGCGTGCTGAAGCCTTGGGGTGCCCTCCATCCGTGCACTGCAGCGTGCCCACATCCCGCCAGCTCGGAGCAAGAGGAATTGTGCAGACGTCTTCCAGCACCAGACAGTGAGAGGAGAGCCGGCTGCAGGCTTTACCCACCACAAAAATTCAAAGACAGGGATGGGAGTGAGAAGCACAGACGCTATTTGCGCAAACCCAACACATTTGTTTGGTCTGTAATGGCTGGAATAAGAACAAGCCTTGTCAAAATACAAAATTTTGTAAGTCTCAGGCTCCTTTTGAAGACTCCATCCCCAAAACAGGTGTCCTCAAATCTCTGAAGATTGAGTTATCAGCTCAGACAGATCACATCTACATGGTGACACGTCGCCACTCTGTGCTCTGTGTGTCACCAGGCACCCGACAGGCCATCGCCATCAGCATGGCACCGTGTGCCACTCCAAGGGGTCCCTGGGCTCCGAGCCCCCCTGCCCTCACCCAGCATCCTCCTGCTCTCGGACACTCGCTGCCCTCCTGCTCTCACCGTCTGGGCAGGGATGTCGCTCCTATTGGCTGCTCTCACATCTGTGTTCATCTCTCAGCATGGATTTTTCTCTGGTTCACAGAAGCACCTGGTCCCCCCATGACCCTGCCCTCTGCCTTCTGCCTGACCCCACGGCAGCCATGCCCTGCTCCTGCCGGGAGGGGTTTGCACAGCGCTCAGGGGGGGTGCAGCCAAACAGACCCCCCCCCTCCTACAGCAGCTCTCAGCATCTCCACCACGAGCGCATCCCCCATCGCTCGTATTTCCCAAACACGGCCAGGACTGAAGCCATCCTGTGATCCCTGTGAGCATCTCCTGCCCAGCACCGCTCCAAAGCCCCGATGACAACTCCACGCTTTTCTACAACACCAAGTCTGCTGTTTAACACGAGTATATTAGGAAATCTCTTCCCCGCTGCCTCGGGATTCAGAACATTCCACATGGGGCCGTTCTCAAGATGCACGGCGCTGGGATAAACGCGAGCCCTGGCCCCAAACCACCAGCAGTGCTTCCCACCGCGCTGCCTCCTGCTCTGCAGCCACAGCTGCATTTTGCAATGGCAGGACCAGGCTGTGTGCTCACATCGGTTCCCACGGTCCCGGCCGCCCAGCCCAGAGCCGCAGATGAGGACCCACATTGCCTGCAGCCCTGTCTGTGCCCAGCCCGGTGCCAGCAGGCACAGCCTGCTCTGAACCCAGTGCTGCCAACTGTGTGGTTTGCATGGTTCTGTTGCAGTGAATTACTACTGCACACTGCTAGCACTTGTCCCTGTGCACGTGTGCAAGCACACACTGCAGAGTAACCCCAAAGGGTTTTGCTCTCTTGTGGTCCAACCCCATCCCATGCCTCAGCGCAGGGAAGCTGAACACGACGCCCAGCTCCCACTGCACAGAAACCTGAAGGACTCCAGCAACAAAGCACCTCTCTTCCTCCTCGCACAGCTTCTCTCTATCCACCCCACAACCACCTCACTGCTGTGCAGACCCAAAGCTTTGCCCATGTGGGACACCTCAGGAAGACCTGGGGGAATCTCAGAGGAAGCACCCAGCAATGGAGCCCATCTCACTCCTCATGGTTTCCAGGCAAGGCCCCCCAGGCACCAGCAGGCTGTGAAACAGGCGCACCACAGCATCCCCAACACCCTCCTCTCCTCTCGGGGGCTGGAGCTCCTGCTGCCCAGCACAGCTTGCAGCCAAAGCTCTGCTGGGCACCACGTCCAGGCTCAGCCCTGTGGGCACTCTGGGATCCACTCCCCGGAGCCCTGCTGAGCTGCGCTGAGCCCCAACACCTACAGCAGAGCTGTGCACTTTCAATGCATTTTTCGGCCTTTCCAATGACTTCCCAGCCTGTTTCCCTAACAGTTTTCTGCTTTCCACTGACACTGTGGTTCAGTGTTTTTCATGAGCCCCCCCAGCCATGGCCAGCCCTGCTGGTGAGGAGGGGCAGCTCCCGGTTTGCCATGTAGAAACCAGCCCACAGCTGTGGGTTTCCCCTCCCATGGCAGCATGGCTCGGCATCCCTGTGCCTGGAGCTCCTACCGACAGGGCCAGGCTGGATTCATTCCGGCCTCCACGAACCCCTTCACCTTTCTGACTCGTGACTGAGATTGAGAGAGATTAAACCCAGCTTTAGCAGCACAAAGCGTGGCTGTTTGCTGTCGGTGTGGGTCGGAGCACAGTGTGAAGTCGCTCCCTGGCCCAGGGCTGCTCCCGGTGCTGGCCACTTGCAGAGGACAAACACTGACAGCCCCAGCCCTGTGCCATGGGACCCCCAGCAGCCGTGTCCCCTCAGCCTGCTGGAAGCTCAGCAGATGCTCCCCCAGCAGCGGCACTGCTCAGTTCCCGCGGGGACTTTGCTAAGGCCAGTTCTGGTTTTAAGAGTAAGAAGATGGAGCAGCACTTTGCCACCTGGATCCCCACTGCCCGGGGCAAGGAGCTGCTCACCTTCTTACACCTCAACCCAACAGCTGCACTGCAGCAAGCACACCTACCACATTCCTTTGGCATCACAGCACTCACACTCCCAGCCCAGCAAACGGACAGACAGACGGACGGATGGGGCTCTGCATGCTGATTTACGTGAGGACCGTTCCACCTCCATTGTGCTGCTGTGAATGGGCGCATTGTCCGGCGCTGGGCGTTCTTCATACCAAGCCCCGGCGAATGGGAGCCCTGGTGCTACGCAGCAACAAAAACAAAACCCCAGCAGAAGTCCATTAGCATCCAAAGGGCCTGGAGCCTGAATGCATCAGAAGAACTCATTGAAAAGTGAGAGTGAAACGAATGTAATAAAACGCTGCTATTAAGTGATACTCATTGTCCAAATTAAACCATCAGAAGCGAAGACCTTGACTCCCCAGCTCGGCGCAGCACACGCTGCAGCACCCAGGACATGGCTATTAGGAGTTTTAAGCCCTGGATTTGCCCCAAGTATGGATTACTCCACATCGTCATGAGCACTTGATCACACGGAGCTATATCTGGATTCCCAGAATAAAAACCCAGACCTGTGGGGGGGTGAGGGGATGTGCAAAGCAGCACCCCCAGTGCAAGGCCCCATCTGCAGCAAGGCGCAGGGCAGGGCTGTGCTGCACAGAGCAGCTGGGAAGCAGGCAGAGGGAAGCCCAGCAAGACCTATAGGGATAAAGCCAGCATCAACCCTACGGGGACAAGCCCAGCAGTGACCCTATAGATATACACCCAGCATGGACCTGCAGGGATAAGCCCAGTAGAGACCCTATAAAGATAAGCCTGGCATCGATCCCACAGAGACAAGCCCAGCAGAGTCCCTGTAGGGACAAAGCCAGTGGAGACCCCACAGGGACAAGCCCAGCAGGGACCACAGGGACAAGCCTGGCTCACAGCCCTGTCCCTGCAGCGGCCCCAGAGCACAGCAGCCAGCAGGTCAGCCCTACCCTGCCACATCCCAATGCACTATTTTAATAAAAGCTCCTTTCTAATGTGGCTGTGCCCCCAGGCCTCACTGCTCCACATCAGGCAGCCCCAGCAGTGCCCTGCTGAGAGCAGCCCCATGCCATGCCCCACACCACGACCCGCACGTGGCAGCAGCACAGCAGCAGGGAGTGGGACAGCATCACCCCAACGTCAGCTCCACATTCATGGCATCGTTCCTGCAATAGGGCCTGGCACATCAGCACTGCCCACCAGCAACACCAGCTGTGGCCGCTTCAGTGGGAGCGAGACAGGGCAAATGCCTTGCCATGGCCCTCTCCTCTCTGCTCCTTGCACAGAGTAATTAACAAGATTTATATTTTATGCTAAAATTAGCTACCCAGGCTCTCGCTTCCTGCGGCGGTGCCTGAACACCTGTGCCACGTGCTAAATCCTGTCCTTACAGGGGGGAGGGAGGGAGAAGGGGAATGGAAAGGGCAATGCGAGGCTGTTTCTGCCCAGCCCACCGAGCAGGAATGCAGGGAGCTGAGCTGGGTGCGTGCAGCATCGTTTTGCAGCGCGAAGGCAGCCAAACTAGGTCAAGCCCTAGCGAGCATCCTTTAAAAAAAGGAAAGAAATATCCGTGGGAGAACAGTGAGGTCCCAGGGAAGAAAACATTTGTCATCATTTGAGATGCTTGGTGTGCACTGGAGGACTGGAAAATAGAGATGGATACACACATATCCACGTCTTCTCACAGCTGAAATGGCAGACGGATTTTGCTTATTCCTTTTTGTCTAAAGGACACAGAAACACCTCGGATTGCGAGGATTTTTTTCACACACATTTCACACACCAGCTTAAACCCAAGAGGACTTTTCCCCTATAACACTCCTACAGCGTAATCTTGGTGGGCAGCTCCAGGTGGGCACTGCTATTCCATTTCACACCACGAGCAGCCCTGCCCTGCGTGGGACAGGATCCTGCCCTGCCGTGATGGCAGCTCGGTGCCACTCGCCGCAGGGAAGGATGGTCCATTGATTTCCATTCTGGGGGATGGCTTCCATGGGAGATGGGCTCTGCCTATGGGAACACATCACCCACATGTGCCACTGCAGGGACGCAAAGGGGACGTGGGATAGACCCCCACCAAAAGGACACGAAGGGGACGTGGGGTGGGCACCAGCCTTCGGGTGCGTGGATTTGGGGCAATCGCTGCCTGCCTCTGGGTGAAGAGCAGCTGCAGCCCTAAACGCAGCCCGTGGTGCAGCAGAGCCACTGCACGGTGTCCACTGTGTCCGTGTCGGGGTGGCACAGCTCCGTGGCTCTCAGCACTCCCCACGAAGCAGCAGTGGAACAGACGCTGCCCAGCAGCTCCCAGCCTTTCATTGGGGCTGCGTGGGCGCCCGCGCTGCAGCTCATCACCTTAGCAACGGCTCTAAACATATGTGCGGTGACATCAGCTGATTTCAGAAAGCTGTAAATAGAGGATAATAGCACGAAAAAATGTTGGATCGGAGCCAGGGCCTAAAAACCATACTATTAAAGCCCTGCCTGTAATTCAATGTATGCAAACTCGTTAGCATCCCCGGCTCCCTCGGAGCTGGGTGACCGCGCACCGAGCGGCACGGCGCACTGCTGGCCTGGCATGGCACAAGGAGCAGCCAGAGCTCGGGCTGCCAAAGCCCGCAGAAACATCTGTGGATATCTGCAGCACTGTGCAGTGAGGGTACAGGCTGTAGGCATGCAGGTAAAGCCATTCCCCAGGCAGTAAGGAACTGCAGGAGCCCAAGCACAGAGGGGATGTGCGCACGTATCCATACAGACGGTGCCCGCCACGAGGTGATGTGGCACAGTGCTGCTCATTGCTAGGACTAAAGCAGAGCTGCAGCTGCTGGGAGCTGCAGATGCACGAGGAGACAAACGCAGCACAGTGACAGGAGCACAAAGTTTCCCCTCCTTCCCTGTGCAGAGGTTTACTCCCATCAATTGGAGCTGCGAGGAAACTCAGCGAGTTGAGATCAGCGGTGTTAATCGTTATTGCATCTGAATTAAATTAGCATCATTTTTTAACTACAGGTAATTTACTGCGGCTCACCTAGATCTGGAAGCTGTGTAGTGCCTCTGCATCACCAGCACACCACAACACACCAGCTGATGTCAGTGCATGGTGCCCCCCAGGTCCAACCCCACGTCACAGCTTTGCTCCGAGCCCCTAGGGAGCAGCTCTCCTAAGGGCAGGAGGAAAAGGAGGAAAAAGGGCCCAGGACCACCTGCCACCGGGTGCCCTCTGCACCACCAAGGCAGCAGCCAGGTGTAAGCAATGTGGTTGAAGTTGAGAAGCACTGGGAAGGTGCCTGCACTGCTGGGGATGCCAAGGATGTGCTGCCAGGCCAAGCAGTGATGAGATGCTGGGATGGGGAGAAGCAAAGCTGCAGCACAGGTCCCCATGCAGGACCCAGGAGGACAGCATGGGTGGCTCTGGGGTGCACTGGGGTCCCAGAGTCCCCAGGCATGGGAGGTCTCATAGAACTGCTGGGCAGCACCAACACACGGCCTGGTGTGTTGTACACCGTGCTGCCCTGCAGCACCTACACTCAGATGGTCTGCAAGTGGAACCCACACATTTTCAGGCAGCCCAACACAAAGCTGTGCACCCTGCCTGGGGAATGACACCACAGAATCACAGAGTGGCTTTGGGCTGCAAGGGACCCACAGACACTTTGCTCTTGCAAAACAAGCTCCAGGCACCCTTCCACCCAAGGAAAGTGGAGCGCACGTGCCTGAGATAAACAGCATCATGGGACAGGTAAGCAGCTGCTCCTGATTTATCACACCATCGCCCCATCTAATTGCATAGCCAAGTGGTCAGTCACTGTAATCCGCCGTAAGCTGCTTACACTTTCTTATGCAGCTCCGTGACATTGCTCACTTCCTGATTCAGAAATAACAATTCCTTAAGTCTTGCTGCAAAAGGTGAGTGAACAAAGCATCACCTCCTGAGCAGCTCCTGATGGCACGGCATGGGGCTGCCATGGGGACACTGACCGACCACAGGGACAGGGACACAACCTGCCCAGTTCCTGCACAGCTTTGGTGCACATATATTCTCCCATCACAGTTACAGGATATTTTTGCATTGCATTTCCAAAAGCCCAGCTGGAAGGCACACAAACAGGCTGCAGCATCCATCAAAAAGGGTCCCAGAGGGCACCGGGACGCCTCATCCCTCCCCACTGCAAACCCAGGTCATCAAAAGCGCACTGGGATTGCAGCAAGCTCTGGGTTATCTCAGGCTTTGTGTTGTACCACACTGTCATTTGTAAGAAGTTTCTTTAGCTCCTGGACAACTATCCATGCTGGAAGAAGCCAAAAATGGCCCTCGAGCTCCCAGCAGCACAGCCACCACGGGGACTTCTCCCATCTGCACCAGTGCTGGCCTGTGCCCAAGGACCCCGCGCCCCTCGCCTGGCAGGGCCGAGCCCCGGCCGCGAGGAATTTTCTGCAGCCTGATACAAAATTTATCTTTACCGTATGTAAAATTCATCTGTGTGCTTGCACACCCTGGTAGGCTTGAATGGGGCAAAGGAGTATTTCAGTTCCCAGCACAATTTATTATTTAAAAGCAGTAAAATTACAGTGCTGATAGGAGAGCCCGGCGCGGCACTGACGTAATGGCGAAGCAGCGCTGAGCCGCTCCGTACATTAGCGTGCTGGCCGGGGTGCTTGCTCCCATCCATTATTTATGGTCCTCTGGCGTGCAGCCTGGAGAGGGTCACGTCGCTGAAAGCCAACTTTACCTTCATTGTTCGCAGCCTCCTGCCCAGCTGTCGCTCTGCTCGCTCATTTAATGCACTCACAGCGGTGTAAGAGGATGCGCGAGGGCCGCGGTCCCTCCCAGCACACGGGGAGATGGGATCTTGGTTACGGGGCCACGCGGTCAGCCCCAAAACCACCACTTTTCCCCCGGTGCACGGGGAGGAGGCTCTCCAGGCTCCGCTCCTGCTGCTCACCAGCTCACCCCTCGCCCCCAAACTCCATCTGCCACGGCCAAAAGGCAGAACTTCCAGCTGCTGCGGAGACATTGCACTGCCAGACACCGCTTGGGGACACTGCTCAGAGCCCCACGAGGCAGCCGGGCTCTGCTCCCTCTGTGCTGGCTCCTGCGGGCCTGTCCGTATCCTCGGAATCCAGGATTATTGCCATGGCAACTATCTCGAGAACTTATTAAGTAAAAAAAGAAGAACAGTTTGAACACACAGAGCCTACATTTGTAACGTACGAGCTGACTAAATTAGCATCGCGAGGAGTTTTAGTAATCAAAATAGATTCTGTTCTAGCAGCTCCATCTCCGCCTTACAGAGCTACAGGGAAAAACCTGATAATAATGGCAGCGTGGGGGAGAGGGCACGGCAGATTTCCCTGACCATGGCCCTGCATCATGCCCAGCCTGAGCCCTGTTTGGGCAACTCAGACACCAGCGCCAGGGTTTGAGGGTGGGGACAGGGATGGGAACAGGGATAAGGATGGGGATGGGAACAGTGGCACCCTGGGCTCCCATAGCACCGCCTGCCAGCTGAGCATGGAGGGGACCGCCCTGCAGCCCCGTTCCACGTGGACAGGGGGAGGAAATCAGACCTGCTGGGCACTGCTGAGGAACTCCGTCTCAGGTCTGACCCAGATGTCAGTCAGCCTCAGCAGAACCATTTGGGAAGCACTGTAAATCCAAGGCTTAAATGAACCGTAAGCTCAGCCACCACATCCAGCCAGGGAGACTACACACATTATTGATTTACCTTAGAACTCCTTGGGAACCCATTTCCAGTGGTTTCTAATGGAACCTGGATCTTATCTACCTCATGAAGCTGAGCACCCCGCAAGGAAGCCCAGCAGCAGCGCCAGGCCGGCAGCTGGGGGCACCCAGAGCACAACCACCCATGTTGGCAGGAACCTCAACCCAGCCATGCTGAGAGCCCACGGCTCTGTGAGGCACACCGGGCTCCGGAGGCAGCAGTGGGATGGGTTCGGTTCCTGGGGACACAACCCAGTGCCACGTGGCACCGAGCGCTCCTGTGTGTGGGGACACGCTGCTGCCTGGAGGAAGGGCACGGCCCAGCCTGACGTGGGCCAGCCGCTGCAGTGCTGCTCCGCTTTGTTCCTGGTGAACGAGGAGCACAGCTCCTTTAGCAAAACCTAGAAGGGAAAGACTTCTCCCAGCAGCAACCAGCCCTGTGCCACAGTGCCGAGCAGGGAGCGCTCCCAGCGAGGTGTGAGCACAGCAGGGCAGGAAGGAAACCGTGCCATCAGCTGCAGCTTTGAACACGCACAGATCTGCACCGCTGAGCACCGCCAGCTAGCGCAGCTCTCACTGCCACCAAAGCTCCATCCTCAACTCTGATCACTGCAGAACGCACCCGCAAACGCATCCTGCCTTGTGACAAGTGAAAGCCGGGCAGCGAGGGCTGTGAGGCAGCTCCTGCAACTGCTGCTCTTATTATGTGTGCCTCACTGGAAAGGCAGCACTCGGCCCAGCCCAGCAGTGTGCTGCAGCCCAGCACAGAGCTGTGAGCAGTGCCAGATGTCGGTGTGACCCCACAGCTGCCTCCCGGGGTCACTGCGCCCGCAGCGGGGCTGCTCCCACACCTCCAGCAGCAGCGGGGCCAAACAAAGGGCTGCGGGCACATCTGGTGAGCTCAGAAGCAGGGCTGGTTTATCTCCGCTAATGGAGCGCCGGCAGAAGCCTGCAGGGCTGCTCACATCGTGGAGGGAGAGCTGGGGGCAACCGGAGCCATAAGGGAGCCCCAGGGCAGCAGCGAGCACACAGCTGGGCTTCTCCAGGCACAGGGAGGGAGGCTGAGGGTCTGCTGGAAGGACAGGGGAAACTTGGAGGCCGCAGAAGCTAGGGCTCGGGTTCCTGCAGATAAGGCCACATCAAGTTTTCCATTCCAGAGCTCTCCCTCTGTGCTTTGCAGAGTGAAAATGCTTTGGTCAGGTGCAAACTCCAAGAGCACAGTCCTGAACTGGGGGCTGCTGGCGTACAGCAAGTCCCGTGTGCTGTGTCACCCACTGAGATGTGGTTCCCTTCCACGGACAAAAGGAGAAGCCCACCTCCCCCTCATCAAACTGCTGACACCCCGACCCGGCACCAGCACTGCGGCCATTCCATCCCTGCAGACAGAAACATGTGCTTGTTTTGCTGCTGCTGAACTGCTGGGAAGTAACTCCTGGCACACAGAGCCTGACAAAGCCCAGCTCCCGAGCAGCAGCTGGAACCGCCTGCACCACAACCTCCATCAATTCCATCCCTGGATGTATGGGGGATGGTGTGGGAGCACCCCCTGCGTGCAGCCCGAAGTCAGCCTGGGTTCCTCTGCTTCCACACTGAGATGGAACAGATGGGACAGGAGCAGGACAGCCCCACGGCCCCAGCAGGACAGAGGGGCTCAGAACCCCCACTCACCATCCCATCCCACTCCCCCTGGCAAACCAACACTCCAACTTGGTTCTTTCTGTAGGGAACAGACAGATTGCAAGAGAAAACTATATCCCAACCGCTGCCAAATCCCACAGATCTCGTTATTAGCAGGC
Source organism: Chrysolophus pictus (assembly GCA_037305975.1). Classification (NCBI taxonomy): domain Eukaryota; kingdom Metazoa; phylum Chordata; class Aves; order Galliformes; family Phasianidae; genus Chrysolophus; species Chrysolophus pictus. The sequence goes on along the minus strand of CM074586.1, from coordinate 1,396,960 downwards.
AATTAGGAGCCATTACCAGCGCTTCCTGCTACACTCCGCTCCGCTCGCAGCACACGCGGGGTTGGGGCCGGAGAGCTGCATCCCATCCCACCACCGGCCCCACAGAACCCAACGGGAAAAACCCAGAGATTAAACGGGGGGGGAGGGAGGAGGAGAGCGACATAAACAGGAGCGCACAAAGGAAAAGCAGTTCTGCTCTTGTTTTTTAGCTCACAATCAAGATCTAAGCTATTCAGGAAACTGGTGCGCTGCCCTCCAACCAACTTCAATTAGGGAATTCAAAAGCATTCAGACAAAAGAATGCCTGGGAGTCACTGTGCGCTGATATTTTTAGCCGGAGCTGGGAGCTGTTTGTGGGGCACGGCGCTGCCTCTGCGCCCAGCTCTGTATTTACGTTCGCAGGACGGTTACATTTACTGGGTCACGGGGAAGGAGACGAGCAGAACGTGAACGCTCCGAGCGCTGCCATGTGCCGCTCCCAGCCGGCACCGCGGGCAGACCCAAGGGAGAGCGGGGTGCAGCAGAACAGGGGCTGCCCCCACAGCCCCCCTCCAGCAGGAACCCACTGATGGGCACCGAAAGCGGCAGCGCATCCTGGGGAGCTGCCTGCAACTCAGCGCCCGGCCACCAGCCCTGCCTTGGCCACCAGGTGCCATTCTCCATGGCGACGCCAATTTCGGCACAATCGCCACAACCAAAGGGCTGGGGGGCGATGGGGAATGGGGAGTGATGGGGAACGGGGGGTGATGAGGAATGGGGGGCGATGGGGAACGGGCAGCACTGAGCCCTGAGCCGCCCCATCCATTCCTCCCCGCAGCCGCCCGCTGCTCGGCCCCCTCTTCCGCTCCCTCCCACCACTGCGGCAGCGCAGATGGCAGCAGCGTGACCTCGCTGTTCCTGCCTCCTTGTTTTGATCCCGCAGTCTTGATTGTTCAGGCTAATCCCACACTCCGAGCCTTGGCTGCCAGCCAGAGCTGTTATTAATGGCACAAAAGCTTCTCATTCCAGCTACTTCTACATCCGCTAATGCTGTTGTTCCCTTCCCTCGCTCCCCCTCTCGCCACGTTAGGGCTGGAGCTGGGATGCACTTTACAGGGGACGGCCCCTCTCTGCTCACCCCACGGCAGTGCCATCCCATGGGAGCTATAGGGCAGCACGGGACCATGGGGCAGCACAGCAGTGCATGCAATGTACCCAGTGCTGCCCAGGCAGCACCATGCTGGTCACCTTGCCCCAGCTGCAAGCGACAAAGGGTGGATCCAAACAAGCGTGCTGAAGCTCCAATTAAAACCACACACTGAGAGAAGGCTGCTAAGGGTTTGTAATTCAGCCCTTCAAGCAATAGCACATCCACACAGCCCTGCACAAGGAGCAGAAACACGCTGTGTGGGGCTGAGTCTGGTGCCCAGGACTGGTGCCCCTGTGCCCCGTTTGAAGCCCCCTGGTACACCTCTCCATAGCCCTCCCCTATTGAGGGGTCTTCCCCTACAAGTGGCTGTATGGTGCCGTGGGCCTGCTGTCACACCGAGCTGCCCAGACACATGGCATGGCAGGGAGCAGGAGGAGGAGAAGCAGGAGGAGGAGAAGCAGGAGAAGGAGGATGCTCTGTGCCATGGTCGTGCACGGCCCCGGGGATGCAGCACGCAGCCCTGCAGCTGCTCGCCCAAAAAGCTGCTGAGCAGAGCAGGCCTCCTCTGTGTGAATGCTGCGTGTCCCTCCCACCTGCAGCCCTCACAAGGCACAGCCCCATGCTGCAGCACACAGTTCACTGCAGCTCCCAAGTCAGCCCCTGCCCTTTGCTACAGCAACCCCAGTGCTTCTGCCCACCACAGCCCCTGCAGCCCCGCACAGACACCAATGGGAGCCCAGCTGCCTTCCAGCAGCTCCTGGTGTTGGCGGCGAAGCTCCATGAAAATAACTGTAGAGACGGAGCTCCAGAGGCTCTGCATGTGCCAAGGATTAACCCCAAGGAATTAACGATTCTCTTGCATTGCTCAACCCCTCCTGCCCCGGCACTGGAGGAGCCTTGCACTAATCCCTGCTCCCTGGGTCTGGCTGTGGTGTGCATGCACTGGGCGGCTCCGGGGCCACACTGCTTCCAGCACAGCCACACTGCTCCCAGCACGGCCACACTGCTCCCAGCACGGCCACACTGCTTCCAGCACAGCCACACTGCTTCCAGCACAGCCACACTGCTCCCAGCATGGCCCACACTGCTTCCAGCACAGCCACACTGCTCCCAGCACAGCCACACTGCTTCCAGCACAGCCACACTGCTCCCAGCACGGCCACACTGCTCCCAGCACGGCCACATTGCTCCCAGCATGGCCACATTGCTCCCAACACGGCCACATTGCTCCCAGCATGGCCACATTACTCCCAACACGGCCACACTGCTCCCAGCATGGCCACATTGCTCCCAGCACGGCCACTGGGTCACCAGGAGGGAAGGCTGGTATCAGGTCTGAAACCACTCCCTGCCACACAAGAGAAAATGCAGTTCAAAGCTGCTGTGCATCACTTCTGAGGGTGCGAGGGACTAACAATAATCTTTATTTAAAACTACGTTGCACCATCAGGAGAACAAAGGGAGAAATACACCTGGAGAGAAAGGCTCCAGCCGGCGCAGCGGGGTCCCTGCGGGCACAGAAGTGGTGGCCCTGCAGAGTTATGGGGCAGGACACAGATCCACAGATGAAAGGGAAGCAACTGAACTCGGAACAGCAAAAATAGGAAATAATGCAAATTAATACTGTTTATCACTTTCGAGGCCAGAAGGATGGCTGCAGCATCTTAGCAAACAGCCCAGCAGGGACAGAACTTCCCCGAGTTCATTCTGCTTCCACGCTGCACCGATGCAAACCGACTGCAGCAGATAAAAAACCAAGGCAGTGCCTAACAAACCCCAGCACCGCAGGGATGCAGGGCCTGCCGCGGCCACACGCTCACTGCTCTCACAGCAGTGCTCTTCCTGCAGCTCCTGCCGGATGGCTCTGCAGGCACAGCTGCCCCGGCCTGCTGCTCACTGAGCCACAGCGCTGTGTTTCCAGCCCTGAGCACGAGGAAGCCATCAGAATCCCACTCCTCCAACCACGGCAGTGCAGCACTGAGCACTTGGGCATCCTGTGCAAAGCAGGACAGCAGTGGTGTGACAGCCCCAGGCTGGGACCTGCAGCCCAAAGCAGTGGGAGCACAGCACAACAGGGCAGCTCCAAACAATCCGTGGGGGGACACACGTGCTGGGAACGCACAGCGTTGGGAACGCTCTGTGTTGGGAATGAATGCACGGCGCTGTGAATGCACAGCGTTAGGAGTGCACCCCATTGGGAACAGTGCTGTGAATGCCTCACGCTGTGAATGCGCTGCGTTGGGAACGCGCAGCATGCCACACGTGGCAGCACACCCACACGGTGCCCAGGCTGCAGCCGGGCACAGCCACGCATCACCACGCAGACACTGCTGTGCCCACAGCAGCGCAGCCCCCAGGCCCAGCTCTCCATAACAGCGGGACAGGGCTCACCCCACGAGGCCGAGCAGGGGGAGCAGCACCGCCCAGCAGATCACGGTTCCATCCCCAGGGCTCTGTGCTGGGATCTGCAGGACGGCAGCACAGCACGGCCAGCCCTGCCCGCAGCGCCCAGCCCCTCTCTGCCATTCCCCCTTTGTTCTCCCCTGCTGCCTCCTGTTTACCTCCCGACCTGCCGTCGCTGGCTGCCTCGCAGCTCCTCCTTCCTTGGCAAGCCCCTGAGATGCGCATTATACAAGATACACAAAAATAAATTGTTTTTAATCCTCCAGACTCTAGTGCTTCCAAACAAGGATCTTAAAGAGCTTTACAAACAATGGATTAAGCCGTAAGGCTCCCCGCGAGGCAGGGAAGTGCTGCTTTCAGGGAGGCGAGAGGCCGCAGGGTGACAGCGGCCACCGCAGCGCTGACCTGCACTGAGCACAGCGCCCAGCTCGCCTGCTGCCAGCACACCTCCAGCCAGCAGCACTTCGCCATCCTGCTCCGAACTGCCCCCCCGCCGTGGTCCTGCAGTGCAAGACCCCCCTGCTTCCCAGAAACACCAGCCATGCGCTCGGTGGCCTCAGCTTGCAGCCTACATGAGCGCAGCGTCATTCCCAGCCTGCAAAGCCTCTTCCCAGCTGTGCTTTGCATCCTCCTGTAAACAAGCTTTGCATGCCGAGCTCCGCATCCCTCCCTCGGCTGTAGATGTTTGTGCAGGGGTGGGAGCAGGGAAGCTGCCTGCCATAGCCCCAAGCGCTGCTGCCTGCGCCCGGCTGCTGCCTGCCCTGCAAGCCGTGATGACAGCTTCTATTTTGGTGGTGTTTTCATCATATAGATGGAGCAAACAGGCTGCGCTCCAACCCAGCGCCGCTGCTGACCTGAACGTGTTTCTTATTCATTTTAAACCAGCAGAGCGATTTGTTGCTGCTGAAAGCCAAACTTTGTGACGCTGCCTGCTTCCCAGCTCCCTCGTCGTTAATCTCAATGCAGACATTTCTGCAAAAAGACTCATTTACAGAACAACCCCGCTCCTGCATGCAGCACGGCCCAGTCAGCCTCACCCCCGCAGGCAGCCGGGCGCCCACCAGCCGGCACCTCAGGGTGCCCCCAGACCCCCTGCAGGTGCCCCAAACCAGCCCTGCATCCTGGGCCTGCAGCATCAGTCAGAGCCGGCAGCAGAGCTCCTGGAGCTGCACAGCACACAGCCCAGCTGCAGCACAGGGATGCGATGGAGGCGGCTCCCAGCTCTGCATAGCGCGTCTCCATGCTCTGTGTCGATGGGGGCAACTGCCAGACCAAAGCAGAGTCGGCCTGCCAGGTGCATGGCGGGGCCCTGCAGGGATGCTGTGCCCACGCCGCAGCTCGGCCCTCACCCTGACTCCTTCCCCAGCGGGGTGCAGATCTGGGAGGAGGAAATACACAGCAAGGTGCTGCTGGGTGCAACCATTTGCTTTTTCCTTTCATCTTTTTCTAACGAGCAGAACGTATTCCGTGAACCTGTAGGTGTGCCGCTCATACAGACACTCCATGTGCACCAAGATTTGCTGAAATCATTACAGCAGCATTCCCCCCCCTCCCCCAGGAAGCAGCTCTACGTATCCGTGCACAGCTGAATCACGACACAGAGCAGCACAGTTCCATCCCCGTGTGCTCCCTCAGGGCTGTGCCTATGGGCAGACGGTTCCTGGAGGCCGCAGCAGAGCTGCTCCCTGCAAACACACAACTGCATGCACACCACGCAGCACGCTCTGCCTCCAGTGCCGTTCTCTGCACCGCGTTCAATTCCTTATCCCTCTCCCACAGCCCCATATTACTGGTGGGACGGCCCCACACCACTCTGCTGTTTGTCACCGTGGCCGCGCTGCACAAAGAACGCCGTGTCGCAGTTTGTTCTGTCTGGGAGCCAAAGCATTCCTGCTAGCAGGCTGAACGCTGTGCCTGTGCCCGTGGCTCACGGCTGCAGCTCAGCTCGCCACGCAGGGCCGGCCTCCTCCTCAGGAAAACCAGGCCGAGCCGGCTGGGAGGCATGTTTGGAATCTGGAGATTAATTCCACGTAAACTCACGCGTTCAGACGCCTTTGTGGGGCCGCAACGAGAGCGTCTGATCCCACAGAAGTAGGGCAGCGCAGTGTGGGACGGGGCCTCGCCAGCACCGCCTCCATTTTGCAGCTCCTCCACGCTCGGTGCAGGGATGGGGGGTTGGGGGGTCTGGGGGGAGCGCATCTGGGAACAAAGAGCAGCAGAGCCCAGCACTGAGGGTCAGGAGGTCGGGGCCGGGCTGCGCATGGGACGCGGTGCTTTTGTTCAGCAGGAATGGCTGCGAGAGACAAAGCAGCGGGGCTGGGGGGCCACAGCGGGCAGAGGGTTGGATGGGGGCTGGATGGGGGGTGGTGCAGGGCTGGATGGGGGCTGGAGGCCCCTCTGAGCGCTGCCCACTGCCGCCTCTGCTGCAGCAGGGGATGAATTATTCAGGGTGAAACCATTTTAAACCATGCCAGGATGCACAGCGGCACTAAGATGGGTGGTGAGCAGGGACCTCAACCCACAGCCATGCTGCTCAGCGTGGGGCAGCACGGGAGGGACAGCCCAGCACACACAGCTCCATGGGGTCCCATGGGATGCCACGCCAGGGCTGCCAAAGCCAGCACTCAGGGCAATGACACGCAACCTGCACCAGGCAGAGGGTGTGATGCTGTACGTGGGCAGACAGCAACATGGGGAAAGGGTTTAAACTAAAAGAGGGGAGATTTATGTCCTGTGTGAGGGGGAAATGCTTTGCTCAGAGCCCAGAGCTGTGTGGGTGCCCCAGCCCTGGAGGTGCCCAAAGCCATGGGTAGGGCTGGGGGCTGTGAGGTCCCTTCGACCCAGCCACCCTGTACTTCCAGGCTTCTGTGACTGCCCTCCTGCTGGCACGGCACGGCATGGCACGGCATGGCACGGCATGGCACGCGGATATATGCAGGTCAAAAAGGAAAACATCAACAAAAAGGTAGCAGAGAAAAAAGGGGCATTGTGTTGTTTTGTTTTTAACCAAGGAGACCAAATAATTAAATGGCCTGGAAACTATTCTGCATTAAGAGTCGCTACAGCACTAAAATCCCAGCGCTGACAGCTGCGGGTGAAGCCCTTTAAGTTACCATGGCAGTCAATGCAGCGATTCGCCCACTCGTTCCTCAGTAATGCGGGATTCGTTTTTTAATGCAATTCAACTACAAACAGCAAATGCTGCGGAAGGGAAAAGTGCTTCCCCACGCCTGTCCCTGCCCCCATCGAAGGAAGGCTCTCCCAGAGCAGCCCCAGCTCCCACCTGCCGTGCCCCCTATCACCGGGCTGCCAACCCCACGTCCTGGGCTGCCCCTTCCCTCCCTTTAGCTCAGGCAGAGCCCTGCTAAGGCAGACCCAGCAGCACCCAGGGGACAAGTCGGAGCAAGAAGGGGCCCAGACAAAGGCGGCCAACACGGGCGTTGTGCTGCAGCACGCTGACGTGCCCGGAGTTATTTTCGCAATCCAGAAACACCTTTGGGCCAAGCTGAGGCTTTGCTGCAGTGCTCCCCAGCCCTGCCTACCTGAATGCTGGGGCAGCCCCTGACCGCATCCCCACGCACACATCCCATCCCAGTGCCACCCTCAGCCCCAGCAGCACGCGCTGCTGCTCCCGTGGAAGCACTGCTCCCAGCCCTTAATCCGGGGTGCTATTTGTTACAATAAATGTTCACACCAAAAGCCGCTGGGCTTTGCTAACAAAGGCTGGGAGAACGGCTCTCGTGGCACTGCATGGTGGGCACAGCACGGCCCAATGGAGCTCCACGCAAGCACAGCTTTGCCCAGCAGCCCAAAGGACTCCAAGGCAGTTATTTACCAATATGTTCCCAATCTCCTCCTGAAATACAACTGTTTTACCTCCACCAAAGCACCTGCTGCTTATTTCTACTAGGCAGCAATGAGAAAATGGCACATTAAATACATGAAGCCAGGGCTGGGAGCACAGGAGTCCCACCACAGACACAGAGCACCCCGAGATGGAGGAGAAATGTTGGAGTGCCACAGCCCTGAGCATCGCACCCACACCGCCCATGCGCTGGGCACACTCATCCAGCTGCTGCCACGTAAATGGCCCAAACCATCCTCATTATAGAGATACGAAGATGGCATTTCAATAGGCAGGCTGAGAGAGAAGAGGCCATCCTCCCACCTGCAAACAAACGTGCACCGTGTGTGTATGCTAAAAGGCTCCTCGCGCAGCGCCAATCTGCTGCTCACTGTGCTGAATTCCTCAAAGAGAAGGACACACTTTGTGCTGAGCAACTGGGAAACAGCCGTGGAAACAGGAGCCTTCCAAGAGCTGCATCTGAGTGCCCACAGGCAGGACACGGCCCGCTGCTCTCCTGCCCAGACCGCAGAGCTCCCATCAGGATTTTTATTTTCTGGCTGTTTTTGGCAGGGGAGGGAAGATGCAGCTCCCCAGCAGGACGCACAGCACGGAGCCCACAGACAAGCTGACAGCAGCACCAAAGCCCGGCTCACAGAGCCTCCATCTTCAGAGAGTAATTACAGCTTAACCGAAATAAGCACATCCCAGTCGCTGTGTGCACATCACAGCTCTCCTTCCCTCCGAGGCGAATGCCAGGAATACCTGCTGACAGGCTCAGCCCGGCTGCCCTGCCTACTCCTCTCCATTTTCTCAGGCTTCCTTCCTGGCTCCCTTCCAGCATTCCCATCTCTCTCAGAGGATCCTGTTTTCCTTCACCGTCCTCCGTGCTGTCTCCTCCTCTTCCTTCTCATCGCCACCCACTCGTTTTTTTTTTCATCTTTCCCAACTCTGTGTTTGCCACATCCCTTCACCGCAGCAGCTCCTTGCCGTGCAGCTGGCTGAGCCTGGCCCTGGGCAGTGCAGCTCCAGGAGCTCAGCCTGCTCCCCCAGCCCAGAGCACATCGTTCACCCAAAGCGAGCTACGAGGAGTGAGGCTCCTTATCTGCAGCTGTACTGACATTTTAACTCTTGGGACCCCAGTGCAGCCCTAAGCGCTGCGGATCCGCTTGCTTGGAGCACAGTGATGCAAGAACCAAGAGCGAGTCTCACAATATCACCATTTCCACAAAGAAAGATTGCTAATTAACGATGCTATAACCGCCCCCAGCGCGCACGTTTGCGCCACACAACATTAAGCTCCTTATTTTATGAGCTTGACGCAGCCTGTGGGAACACCTGCATGGCTGCACAGGTATGGGGGACCCAGGGCTGTGCTCTGCTTTGTGCATCACCTCCCCCAGCACCCAGCACTGCGCTGACTTACAGCCATGGGGGCACTGCAAGAAGTGGGCTGATGTCATGTCATAGAACCACAGAATGGCCCGGGTTGAAAAGGACCTCAAAGATCATTTAGTTCCAACCCCCTGCTGTGTGCAGGTCGCCAACCAGCAGCCCAGGCTGCCCAGAGCCACATCCAGCCTGGCCTTGAATGCCTGCAGGGATGGGGCATCCACAGCCTCCTTGGGCAACCTGTTCCAGTGCCTCACCACCCTCTGGCTGAAAAACTTCCTCCTGATATCCAACTTAAACCTCCCCTGTCTCAGTTTAAAGCCATTCCCCCTTGTCCTATCACCATCCACCCTCACAAACAGCCGTTCCCCCTGCTGTTTACACGCTTCCTTCAAGTACTGGAAGGCCACAATGAGGTCTCCTTGGAGCCTCCTCTTCCCCAAGCTAAACAAGCCCAGTTCCCCAGCCCCGCAGCTCCCAGCCCATTTCACACGGGAAGCTCTGAGTTCCCCCCCAGCCGGGCGCACACAAGAGGACATTGTGTGGTTGAATGGGGAGCAGCGTGCTGATGCCTGGGCTGCAAAGCACATGGGACAGGTGCACAGAAGCTTACCAAATTGGCGCGCATGGCTCGCACACAGCTTCATTTCTGGGTGAGGACGCACGGCAAATTGCTGCTGCTGGAGCGGCCGCAGTGTGTGCGTGGGGAGGGGGAGAAATCCCATTAGCCCCAGTGCAGACATGTCTCACGCTTGCCAGCTCACAATGCGGACGCTCACACTTTCTGTTCCTGTGTCCCCAGCCTGGAGGCGACTGGTTTCAGCCCAGCTGCTGGCCGGCCCTGACCCAACCTGCACCTCCACGCATTGCTTTGTTTTGAGTTTTTTGCTTTGCACCGAGTGAATCACCCGGCAGAAGGCAGGCAGGCAGGCAGCCGAGGCCCCGGCATGTCCCAGCCGGTGTTTGGGGATTGCACGGTGCTTTAAAGCTGCTCCCGACAAACCTTACCGCCTGACAGCACAGTGCTGTTCCCAACAGCCCAGCTCTGACCCCAAATCCACCCACAGTGCAGCCCATGGACACGGCCACCCCAGCTCCCTGCTCACACCCCAATCCCGTTTTGGTGTGTGCAGAGGTGCTGTGCTGGCACAGGGAGTGCTCAAGTCTGTGCTGCAGCAGGAAGAAAACAGATGGGGAAGGACTTTTCAGGGGTTTAGAGCAGACTGGAGAAGCAAAGGCTCTGGGGAGAGCTGAGAATGGCCTGCGAGTACCCAAAGGGGCTGTAAGGAGGAAAGGGACCGACTCCTCAGCAGGATCTGTTGGGGTAGGACACAGGGAAATGGCTTCACTCTGAAAGAGCGGAGATTCAGACTGGATGTAAGGGAAAAGCCTTTTACAACACAAGCAGTAAGGCACTGGCACAGGCCGGGGTCAGGCTGGCGGGCCATGAGCTCCTGATGGCACTGCCACGTTCCTGCTGGTGGCCCTCACAGGTCCCTTCCAACCCAGTGCTCCTACCAACCCAGCAGAGGCTGGGATCTGACACATGGTGCTCCTCACCCACACCAATCTGTGCCTTTTCCTGCTGTTTCACCTAGAAGCAGCCAGAAATTCCCTCCTGCTCTCTAATCCGCACATCCACGAGCAAAGCCCTGAGCAGCTTTGAGGCTGGGTTTGCTAAGAGCATCTTTTGGCTAAAATGCAAGCTTATATGTGCAGGTAAGCCAGGTCTGCACCTCGAATACCACACTTGGAGGCATCTAAACCAACAAGCTGCAGAGCAATGCCCCCCCGGGGGTGGGACAGGGAACTGGTTGGGCTGGCTGCTATATAAAGCAGCAGGCACTGCATGCAGCTTTTTCATCACTGATTAAGTCAACCAAGTTCTGCCGGGGCTTAGCTGAACACTGACAGACACCAGCCCTGGTGAGCACTGCTTGTTGGGGCAGCTGGGCACCATCCCAGTGCGGGACATGGGGGTGGCACTGGGGCACGGTGTGTGCTCAAAGCTCTGCCCCAGCACCGTGCGACTGGCAGCAGGAGAGCTTGTCTTAGAGACTGGAAAGAAAGCTGAACTTCAGCGTTCTGGAAACTTGCTGTGCTCGCTGCATCACAACCCCACGTAACAGCACAGACACCACAGCACCAGCTGGGTGCGAATTACCCTCCTAAGCACAGGATGCTTCATAGGAGGGGCAGAAGAAAATCTCATAAGGAACAAAACTCACGGCATACTAAAAGCTGAAAAAGACCACCAAGGCCATCTAATCCAACCACCAGTCAGACTGGGACTGCTCCTTCGGTTCCAGGCACACCAACCAACCAACCACCCTTCCGTGCACCGAAGCCTCTGAAGGAAAGCAGCCACGTCTCCAGCTGATGCTACCAATATGGCACTCCCGTTTCTGGCTGCAAATTTGAAGACAACCACGGCCCTTCCAAGGGCAGCCCTGCATGGGTTCTGCAGAGAACTCACCCATGGTAACAAAGCACCATCAGCAGTTGTTGTCTTAACTACACACGGCTGCTGCAGTCTCTGGGAACGCACACGGCAGCAAGGAAACCAGCAGCTACCGACAGCACCACGGCCATCACACTGCATCTCCCCACCCTGAGAGCAGGGATGCACACAGACAGGTCCGTACAGCCCGGCCGTGCCATGCAGCACACAGCAACAGGGCACAGCGAGCACTCAGCACGGCTCCTGCTCCCCCACTGCACGCGGGGCTGCGGCTCTGCGCCACACACGGAGCCCACCGCCCGGCCGCAGCCCCACGCTCACACCGGGCTGCTTCACACACCAACAGCTGACATTTGGAAAAGTTTAAATATCAAAATTTACTCCTCTGTAAAAGCCGAAAATAATCCATGCTTGGCGCATGACGTGGCACTGGCATTTGTGCAGCCTGAATCAACGCCGAGCGGCGGAGCAGCCCTGCAGCCCAAAGGATGAGCCTGGGGAGGAGGGGAGCACCGAGACCAAAGCCTGTCCTCGTTTCCAATCACAGAAGTCTTCCAGAAAAAGATGAATTCCCAGCTTAAACCTTCCATTGATTTGTAAAGGAATACTTCTCGGGGTGCCTCAAGTTAAAATTGTTTAAAGTGTTTTACAGCCTCTCCAAACTCTTTTTATGGCCTTGGAGCCTGTCCACATTTGTGGAAAAAACGCAGCGTTTCAGCTTTGGTTTGCCTGCTATTTCAGCACACTGCTCTCAAACTCCCCAGGAGATGAGTGCAGCCCCTGGGCCGGACACTTTCACAGCTGCTGTTTGCAGCTCTGGTGGCTGGGGACCCATTTCTGCTCTTGCTGATGGCATCAGGGATGGGCACAAGGAAGGCCCCAGGAGGTGATGGTGCCTGAGGCCAAGGGGAGCACAGCCACACACCACAGCAGGGGAGCTTCAGGTGGGGGACTGGAAACATTTCTTGGAAAGAGCAGTGATGCAGCAGCACAGGCTGTGCAGGGAGTGGTGGGCTCACCATCACTGGGGGTGTCCCAGAACCATGGAGGTGAGGCACTGAGGGATGTGTTATGGGCATGGTGAAGATCACAGAGAGCACAGCCCGGCCTCAGCAACGTGGAACACGTGTGCAAAACACGGCACAGCCCAACACAGGCAGTTCTCCCAGTGATGCTTAAAATCAAAGAACGTGCGCAGGAAGACAGGCATGAGAAAGGAGCACACCGCTGCCAGTAAGAGAGAAGCTCCAAGAGGCCTCCATCCACTCTTCGATTCCTCTTATTTTCCCCATAGAAAACCCCTAGGGGCGTGGATGTTCTCATACCACCAAGGAAGAAGCTGAAATCCAGCTTGGGGATTTATTATGCTTTTTAAGAGGCATTTTTAAGAGGCAAATGTGAAGAGCAGATCCACAGCACAAGGAATGCAGAGGATACAAAGCAGGCAGCAAGAGGCTGCGTTGAGCACAGCCCCAGGGACACACGCAGCTCCCAGCAGAGGCTGAGCAGCAGCTGCTGCTGGGTTCAGGGGCTGCACCCCACCTCCCAGGTGTGGAGTGGAGTGGCCAGGTGGACGGGGAGCCAGGCTGCAGGCTCAGGACCCCTCATACAGCTCAGTCACTGCAGGCTGAGTGCAAGAAGCACTGGGCCATTGCCCTGGGCAGCTGCTGTGGGCCTTCCTAGGGCTGCTTGCTGCCTGTGGGTGTCAGCATGCGGCCCCAAGACCCCAGGGATGCTGTGTGCAGCAATGAGCCACAAGCTGAGCACAGTAAGTCAGCTTTGTTTTATTTTTAACAGCTACATATCACTTCCTTGGAGAACTGTAAAAGCTGAAGTGCTCTCTACATGAAACCCTGAGAGCAAGAAATCATAACACATAGCAAGGATCCTGAACAACTTGTCACTCCCGTGCCCTGTACACAAATGGATGGGAGAAAGTCGGGAAAACTCAAGGAAAATAAGAAGTGATGAAGAAATGGAGCAGCAGCCCCCTGAGCCAGAAAGCTCCAAGGTTACCCACAACAGAGCACAGCCACCCTATGGAGATGCAACGTTCTCCAAAGCAGTCGTGCCCCAAAGCAGCAGGACATGATGCAAGCAGGGCACTGAGCAGAGGGCTGCAGGAGCACAGCTGTGAGCACTGCTGAGCACTGCCTTTCAATCCAACTGCAGCATGAATGGGACTTCACCCTGACCTACATTTCTCCCATCACTGCAGCCCTCATCGCGGGACACAGAGCGCAAGGGTTTTTAACGTGCCAAACAGAACCAACTCTGAGCGAACAAAATGATGGAGAACAGAAGATGTTTTCTGATACATAGACAAGTCTGGAGCGCAGCTAGTGATGACTGGATATTCCTTCAAAAAATTCCAGAATCTCCTATGGGAAGGAAAGACTGAATGAATGAGTTCAATGAAAAGATGAAAAACCAGCAGTCTGCTCTGGGGAGGGGATGGTACTGAACCCAACAGGCACTCAGGCTCTGCACAGACATTCAGTAGCCAGCAGGAGGATGGCAGCTGTGTCCCATCACGGTGAGCTTTTGTCAAGTCAGGTGCCAGCCACAGGAGGGGCAGGGACCCACACAGCGCCCAGGGAAGCTCCTGGGGTGCTCCCCCAAAGGCAGCTGCTGCACTTGTTTGGCCTGTCCCCTCCCCTCCCCCCCAAGGCTTTCAGCAACACTGAAAAATACTTAGAGAATCCAACCTACAAGGCAGGCACACCTAAACTATCCCATTTCTAAGCAATACAGAACGGACTTGCAGTGACCCAAACATCAACAGACGTGGGCAGCTCCTGGGGCAGGAAGGGGAGATCCCAGGGGTCGGGGAGATCCGGGTGGCTTCAGAGCACACTGCTCCTCTTCACCAGAGGGAAACTGAAGTCACCAGCTGATGTGGGGTCCCACTTGCTGACTGGCACACAGGAGAACACTGCTCTGCAGCGCCTTGCTGGGAAAATCCCCCCAATGCCAGCGCCAGGCACGGCCCTGAGCTCCCCATCCCATGCCACGGAAAGCAGCAGGGCACAGCGGGACTGCAGGCAGGGCACAGCACAGCCCCGGCACCTCCACAGCTGCAGAGGGGACCCAGCACGATGTACCAACCATCAGCACGGGGCAAGAAGGAAACCGTTACCCCGAGAGCCACGTCTCAAGAATCTGCACATGCACTGCAAAACCCGAAGCAGATTAAGCGCTTAGAAGTAAGGTAGCCTATTTTCCTCCTTCCTCTCAACACAACAGAAAACGCTCCTTTAAAATGACTGCTCTCAGTTTTAGCACTGACGATAGCTAGGTCAGAAGCCAGCCTTGGAAAGTTTTACTCAGCAGCAGCTTTGGAAACTATAAATTATCTTTAGCCCAAGTTTACAAGCTCTCCTCCTCGACGGAGCGCGGCTGCCAGCGCTGTTCCTCAAGGCTCCTCTCAAAGCAGGGCAGCTGCTGCACCCGGCGAGGCAGGGCACCCTGTGCTGGGGGATGCAAGGCACGGCGTGCTGTGCTGGGGGCTGCACTGCAGGGCTGCAGGGCTGCGTTGTGGAGCAGGAACAGCCACCACCACGTGAGCACCACGCACGGCCCGGCGGAGCACGGTTACCTTCTCTATGTAAGCTGCACTTGGGAATGTTTCTACAAACCTAAAACCGAAAAAATACAAGTAATAAAAAGTGTTTTATTAGCTGAAGGGCTTCTCCCCCCTCCCACAGGTCTATAGCACAGACTTGGCAGGAAATTTCAGCTCCTAAGAACGCACCCTCCAGAAGTGGAGCACACAGACAGCCCCAGGTTCACCCCGTGCCCACACAGCAGGCAAACAGCTCAGCAGAAAGGCGAGCAGCAGCCATCAGTGCTGCAGTGTGAAAGTCTGAGGGCCCCCTTTCACCCCCCTGTTTTTGCACAGAAGGAAGCTGGATGCTGCAGATCCCCGCAGCACAGCAGCAGGTTCATGGCTGCAGCAGGACAGCCCAGGCAGGTCCAGTGCCCAGCGAGGGGCTTCTGAGCACAGCCATGCCAGGGCCAGCCAAGGCAGGTGTTCCTCCAGGAGCTGTCAGCCCTCAGGTGAAGCACCCGCACCTCCCCTGCCCTGCACAGCCCCACTGAGCTGCGTTTGTCCGTCCCTGCACTGACAGCTTATGGGAGGCCCCGCTCTGTGAGCTCTGACACATCTCCTTCGTGCAGGATCTCAACCCTCACCAAGGAGGATCTCTAGGCTTTATTTATCAAAGGAAAATGCCCCAGATAAAAGCTTTGAACACTTTTTGCCCATTGTGAGAACCCCCTCAGCCCTCTGGCTGTGCACCACGTTTTCTTGTGCGCTTTCCTTCAGTGCTGCTGCCCCTACGAGGGCTTCGCCTCGGGATCCATCCGCACATTCGAGCCACAGATGACACTGAATGGAGTCATCCCTTCAAATATCTGTCAAACACAATCCTTCCCCTGCTCCGATTCTCACTGGCTTACCCCACAGTGCTGGGATGAAGTCATAAATTACACACCCTGCCACTCAATTTCCTCTGATTGTTTGGTAGAACCTCTCCACTAATAACCAGTGATCAGCCACCTCCTCGTGGCTTAAGTGGTTTCCAATCATGAAAGATTTATCCGCTGCGACTTCCAGTCAATCACAGAGACACCCAAATGGCTGCCAGGCACTCAGCTCCGACCGCAGGGCGAGCAGAGCGGCTCCGGGGCTGAGGGAAGCAGATCACTGCTGACTGCAGACACTCAAAATCAGAGAGGAGCTGCAATGGCTGCTCATAAAAACCACCCGCATCTCCGCCGGGAAGTCAGGAGCTCAGCACGCTGAAGTCACCCAGGAGCACCATGGATGCTGGACCGAATGCACGGGGACAGCGGCAGCACAAAGAAGGGATGCTCTCACTGCGTGGCTCAGAGCTTCAGCACGAGATCTGCTAGGAGATGCCAGCACAGCAACCAGGCCACGGCCCACCAGCTCCACTGCAAAAACTGGAAGAGTAAGAGCTATTTATTTTGCCACGTTCTGAAACTGAAATAAGAAAACATTCAAACACTACAGCTTATTTAGATAATACACACCGGAAGACATCTTTTACTGCTGGCAGCTTGAAAGAAAAGAACATAATTACAATTCCAAGCATGAAATGAGCTCTCTTCCACACATGCCTGAACCAAGCCTAACTGTTCCACCAGCTGTAGTGAATCAAAGCAGGCGGAATTCAACAGGAAGGACCCAGCAGCAGCACTGGATGCCTTTAACGCAGCAATCACACAGCACCTGGGCCCAGAGCTGCAGCTGACGTGGGCATGAGGAGCCTGACCTCCCTGCACAGTATATCTGCATCTCCAGCCTGTCTGAGAAACAGCTCCGCTACTTCCACAACCTGCACCTCCTGCTGCCCCCATGCCAAAGGCAGCGCCCGCTTCTCCCCCGCTGGCGGTCTCACCCTCCCAGGCCATTTCACATCTGCTTTCCGCCCAGAGTGCAGAGCTCCAGAGCACACAGACAGAATGCAGCCCCCGCAAAGCTGCTACCAGCAGCCCTGTTGTGGGACCCAGCGAACACAGGGACACCACTTGCACGGCCACTGCTGCTCTGCATTAAGAACAAAAACCACTGCAATCCAAGTTAGTGTTCCCAGCCTTGATGCAGCTCTAAGCATGCTCCCATGTTTGCACACAGGTTCCTACGTGAGCCAGCCTGGCACAGGGTCACAGAGCACTGGGGCACGGGGGTGAGCAGGACTCGGGTGGAGGGGACAGCAGTCCCAGCTCCGAGATGGGAGCCCAGCCACGGGGTTCCCGAGTTCACCCTCCTATCTCTCATGCAGCCACAGCAATCGTGCTGTCAGCACAAGGGCTGTAACGCTGCTGTTAGAGAAGCGATCCTAAGATGCCCAGAAGGAAGATCAAAGATGACTCTCGGGGCCAAAAGAAGAGAACGTTTCCCTTTTCAGGCTGGCTGCACGCACACCAGCACGCCTGTTTCTGGAACCAAAGCAGAAGTGCCAGCACACCGCAGCACTGTGCAGGGCAGGCAGCGAGCACAGCACGTCCCACAGCCATGTGCTGCCTGCTGGGCTCCTGCCCAGGGTCCCACACAGCCCAGCCCCCCGAAACAGGCAGCTCTCAGCCCGGCCATGGGCTCCAGCTGCCAGCCCTCCCCTCGGCATGCGGGGCAGCTGTTGGCACACAGCTCGGGTTCACCTTCCTGGCAACTCCCCTGAACCTGGATGCACTGCATACATGTCAGACTGCAACCCCTGCAGCCTGAGAGCACTGAGTTTCATAAGCTCAAAAAAGACTACAATGAACTAAAAATAAGGAAAACCAACAAAAACAAGGCTCAGGAACATTCTATACTAAACGTTAGTGTTTGCTCACATATATAGATAGATCTACACGTACATATATGTGACTGGACTCATTCTGCTTTAAATCATCCCTGCTGCACATGGATCTTTCCTCCCCCATTTTTCAACCCCGAAAGAATTACCGTTTCTTTCCAGACGAGGACTGCTGCCAACATTCTGCAGGGCTGAAGGCCAAACCACACATAGCTCAACAACAGCACGCTTTAACAAAAAGTAAAACTATCACTTTTTTGTCTTTTTTTTTTTATTATTAATTGTACCTTGAGAAAGTATGGCTGAGTAGGAGGGGTAAAAAGTCAAGAGTCATCAATGAGTTCCAGAGTAACGAGGTTTATCCGTGCTGCTGAATATGCATTCTACCAAGTCTATCTATCGGATGCATCTCCATCCTTTGGTGCCTGAGCTCGAGGCAGCCCTACAGAAGAGCATCCCCTGCTCTGCAGCTCCATTACCTCCTGACTCGGAGCCACTCCAGCGCATGTTTACAGACACCAGTTTCACAACCAGGCCAGCACAAGCTGGTGAAGCTCCGATTCCTGTTTGCCCAGCAGAAAGCAGGCAGACCGGCCTCCTTTCCCAGCGATCTCCGAGACTGCAGCAAGAAAAAAAAACAACTCTGCAAACTGCAAACATGCAGCCCTCTTTCAACACCTTTTAATTACAGCCTCCATAGGATCACGGCTTGAATAAGCACCAAGCTCCCTTCTCAGCTGCACAGCACAGCTCTGCTGTCGCCACCAGACATGCAAGGTCCTTAGTAAATAACAACACATCTGTACCAAAGAGGAAAGCTACAACGAACCACAGCGGGAGAGGGAGTGGGAACGAATCCCTCCGAGGTGAGCGGCAGACCCACCAGTTCACCTTCCAACGCTAAAGCCACGAACACTTGATGTGTTCACAAAAACCATACTCCTCCTTTGCCCAGTACACTCCGTCCTCCTCGCTCATATCCAAGAGTTGATCCAAAGACATTTAACACAGCTACATAAAAAACAGCGCAGTGTTTTCTCCATTCCTCTGAGCTACCGTAAGTTGAACGGGGATACAGAACCTCTTTCTGCTGGCAAAGCAAAGCTCCGCATGGGAAAGAATAGAGACACGCGGTCAGGAGAACACAGGTTGTACGGAAGCAGTAAGAAAAGCCCGCACTCACAATCTGATTGCAGTCAGGGCACTTCTTAGCTTAGCATCACAGAGCCCAGCACACAGGAACGGCAGGCAGGCAGCGCAGGGCCATGTGCAGGCAGGGCTGGGACACGAGGCACACACACTGCACAGCTCCTCGCAAACACGTCGCCGGGATTCCAGGCTGCTGTTATGCACAGCCCATCGCTCCAGTTATCTGTCTCCGAGATCTAATTAATCCTCTTGCTCATCACAGCCGAAGCTGACACGGGAGCGTCTCGAAGCTCGGTGCGGTTTCGCAAGTATGAGGAGTAGATGAGCGGCGCAGGGAGGAGGGCCGGCAGCACAGAGCCCGTGGAAGCACTGCTGGTCCCCGGCCCACATTCCTTCCAGAGCACGCCAGCAGCCCCCGAGCAGACGCTGCACTGCAGCACATGCTACACGTCAGCCCTGAGCGCAGATGCCCTTGAAAACGCAGACATCTAAAAATACCGGCGCGCACAGCTGCACACCTCCGCCCGGCACTGCCCAGCTCTCCTACCTGCACCACATCACCGGGCTGAGCGAAGGAGCGCAGCTCCTGCTTCACCCAGCCCAGGAGCACGGCAGGGCTCTCCTTTCCCAGCAGCGCTCGCACCCGGCCCTGCTCACACTGCTGGCCCACGGACGGAGCCCAGCCAGGGAGCGGCCGCCTGCAGCCGGCCGACACAGAGCTCTCCTTTCAGCCTGCAGTAAAAGCCCCATTAATGCTGGGGGGAAGCCTCAGGCCTGGCCAGCTGCTGCGCCCAGGTGCAGCTGTAGCTGCTGACAGGGGGAAAAAAAAAACAAAACACTCAGGATTTTTTTTTTTTTAATGCATTTGTTTTCATTTTTTAAATGAAATTTACTACCTGTTGTCGTTCCATTCTCCGATTCCTCCAAATCTGGTGCAGCATCAACAAGCAGCAAGGCGAAGCTGTGGTACCACTCAATGCACCACCAGGCCGCTCAGCTGCCCCACCATCAGCCCCTTCCTGCACGGGAAGCCTTGGTGACAAACCCCAGATGCTGACGCCCCAAAGCAAAGCTCTGCAGCGAATGTTTTTCCACCAACTTAAAATAAATTCCTGTGAATATTTAATTCCTACATTATCTCCAACCAAAACGTACATTTCTATTACAGCGCTTCATTTCAATTAAGAAAAAGTTGAGCGGCTTCTTGCAGGAAAACAAATACAGGATATGGGCAAGACTACAAGAATGAGGGAAAAACTACTGAAGACAAGAAGATAATTTTCTGCTGACCAGGTGACACGGAAAGGAAGTACAGCTCTTATAGGACTCCCACGGCAAATCCAGGTCCAACGGGAATAACCGGAGCAGTTCAACGCTGCCCCAACACACAGCTGTGAACCTGCAGGGTAGGAACGGCCCACAGCAAAGCACTGCCCTGCCACCTGCCCACCCCCACCCACCCGATCAGATCAGATCCTCCAATCCTTCAGCCTTCCCCGAGCTCTTCCTCCCAAACCACGCTGGTTTAGCACCTGGCCAATGGTTAGAGCATCAGAGCAGCACATCCATCCATTGTTTCCCATCCAACCATCCTTCCTGTGTTCAGCATGCCCTGGAGCAGGCTCCTGGGAAACGTGGGATCAGGGCTCCTTGCTGCAGCCTGACATCAAGAAACACCACAGACTGGGTGCTCCTAAACACCCCTGAGCTTGTTCCCATAGACCTGAGCCTCCCCGTGAGACGCAATGACTTCAGACTGCTCCTAAGATCGCTGGGACTGCAGGCCCCAAGGGCTGCGTGCTGCTGCAGGAGAGGCTGCTTGTGGGGTGTTGTAAGATAGGAGCCCACACACCTCACAGAGGGGCTCCGACAAAAGCCCGGATCCAACAGCTCAGATCTGGTGGTGCAAAGCTGGGAAACACAGAGTGCCAGAGCCCTCAGACAGAGCTGCTTTCTGCACAAGCACCAGAATGGGTGCACTGCAAAGTGAATTCCCGTGCTGCACGAACAGCCTGCCTGCTGCAGCACCTGCTCCAGTGTCCCTGTGCCACTGCTGCCCCTGTGAGCCCACTGCCACCAGCAGCAACCAGCCCACCCTCCAGCATGACTGATCCACAGAATGAGCAGATGAGCAGAATGGAAACCCACCTTCAGCTTTCATTATGGAAGAGAACAGCATCCATTGCTGTGGTAATTCCCTCAAATGAATGGCATGCATGCCTGCCATCTTTTTGCTCTTCAGAGCTGTTAACCCAGAAAAGTGAGGTTGCACAAGAGCACTGCTGCTTGATAAGGGAGAGCCACGCACTGATTTCACCCAGAATAGCTGTTGTGCTCTGAAGTAACCTCCACTATTGGTAACTGTTTGAATTCAAACCCCAAATGAATTTAGATGGGAGATTATAGAACGCAGATTCACCATTTCAGCGCTTTGGAGATGTCTGTCCCTTACAGTGAGAGAGCCCATGAAAATAATGACGGAGAGGATTTCCACCCAAATGCCTCCAAATCTCAGCAGCACCCTGGCTGTGGTGGAGGAGCAGATGGCAGCAGGCACCAGCAGCACCACCAGCACCACTCCTGGCCCTGGAGCTGAGCTCCTGAGGGCTGCACACAAAGGAGCTGGAGCACTGCAGCACTGGGGAGCACAGAGCTCCGGCACAGCCCCGCTCCTGTCCTCCCCCCACAATGGGATGCAATTCCTGCGCCCACCCTCAGCCCCACATCAGCACGGACCCAAACCCTGGAATTTGTGCTGGGGAAGAGCAAACTGCCATACAACAGGGGTAACACAGAGAGCAGCAGTGCTGTCAGAGATCCTGAGCTCTCACACTGTTTGTTAAGCTGCTAACCAACCCATGTTGAAGTCCCAGGTCTCAGCCCCACTGCTCCATCCTTGTAAGATCTGAGTGCCATCAGGAACTTAACTATGGGACAGAAGTAATGATAGCACCTCCCCTGTTTTGAGGCACTCAGGAGCTTTCCAGAAGCGCTCCTTGCTTGTACCAGCAGTCCCTCCCCACACTCCTGGTAAGCATGCCCATCACCTGGCACTGCCCCAGCACCAACCAGGCCCACGCTCAGCCCTGCCATCCCCCAGTGACACCACTGAGCCCCCCCACGCCGCCGTCCCCACGGACGCACAGAGCTCAACTAATGGATGTGAACAGCACAGCCACCAGGAAAACAATTATCTCCGCTGTTCTGTAAAAGAGCAAGAGATGAAGGAACGAGAACCTCCTGAATCATTATTCATTCAAAAACCCCAACAGCCTGCTCTAATCAGCAGGCCTTTGGTCTGCGAGCTCCTTACGGTAGAACAGATTGCACACCTCTTGCTGCCAAACGCATCATCTGCACTTAATCAGAGCATGATGGATGTCTTCTGCAAACAAGCAGTTTCAGCCCCATTCCTGTGTGATCCCACTATCCCACCCTGAAGCCCATCCCCTGGAACCCACAGCATCCCTCCCAGGGCACACACCTCAGCTCCACTCCCAGCAATGCATTGCATGGCTCTGCAGCACAGAGCCGCCCTCCCTGGCCTAACAGGGCTGTAAGGGAGAAGGGAACCAACTCTTTAGCGGGGTGTGTTGGGACAGCACAATGGGAAACAGCTGCAGACCAGAACAGGGCAGATTCAGACTGGAAATAAGAAGCTGTTTATGGTGAGGGCATTGGCACAGGTCGCACCCTGCAGACACCAGGGTCAGTCTGGAGGGCTCTGAGCTCCTGATGGGGCTGCCATGTCCGTGCTGGTGGCAGGGAGGGGACCAGGCAGTCCTCAGAGGTCCTTTCCAACCCAAACCTGTGATTGTAAGAAATAAGGAATAACAGAACGGCCCAGGTTGAAAAGGACCTCAAAGATCATTGAGTTCCAACCCCCTGCTGTGTGCAGGTCGCCAACCAGCAGACCAGGCTGCCCAGAGCCACATCCAGCCTGGCCTCGAATGCCTGCAGGGATGGGGCATCCACAGCCTCCTTGGGCAACCTGTTCCAGTGCCTCACCACCCTCTGGCTGAAAAACTTCCTCCTCATATCCAACCTAAACCTCCCCTGTCTCAGTTTAAAGCCATTCCCCCTTGTCCTATCACCATCCACCCTTGTAAGGAAGTGAGCTGCCCCCACACAGCACCTCCAGACCCCCCAGTGCCCCTGACACCCAGAGGAGCCATGCTAGGATTGCTGCTGCACGGCTCTCAAAGCTGCAGAACTCTATTCAAAGACTGTACAGTCAGAACACAGCCTCCTCATGAAAACAAACCAAGCAGAGTGGAAAAAAATACCTATTTTCCATTCTTTCAGGTTGTTACTGCAATGGCTTTGTCTGGTTCAAAACAGAAGACAAGAGGAAGGAAGAGCAGTGTTATATTTGGTTGCGGGCTGCTCTCGCTGGGAGCTTCCTTCTGCGCTCTGCTGAGCACACAGCCCAGCAGCACCCACGGAACAACTCGCACTGCTCAGAGGTTTCTGCTCAGCTCAAACCATTCCTTAAAGCTGCTCCATTGTGCACACGTGCCAGGTGAGCTCGTTAGCAGCAGGAATGTTACTGGGGGGATTAATGGCAGTGCTGACACGCACAGAAGGAGCCTCCCAACCAGCACTGCTAGAAGGGAGGCTCAGATTGAGGGCACGTAGGTGGCATCTGCCAGAAATGGCACGTGAATAACATTTGCAATTTAGCAAATACTGATAAAATAGAATGAAGTGTAAAAGCAGCAATTCAAGCACACGGAATGCTTGTGCTGAGATCACACCTGGAAATCCAGCCCTTCCACTGGGGCAGGGGAAGCATTTTAAAGCCCTTTCCTGCAGATTTCAGCAGCATTTTGCACCCAGATGCTGGCGTGCCCCTGAGCCACGAGCAAGCTGTGCTGACAGCAAAGCCCCACAGCTTACAGCACAGATACGGCTTTAAAGGCCCAGTTTAGATGCAGTGTTTTAATCTCAGCACCACCCATGGCAGCGCCCCAGGGCTCCGAAGGGCACTGCTATGTGAGGGGATCTAAGCTCCAAGAGCACTATATAAACCAGAGTTGTTCATCATCACGTCAGATGTTTTTTTCATTCATGTTGTTAAACACTTAAATCACATCCCATCCAAACAATGCCACCATTATTATAGCATCTGAATTTCAGAGCACAATTCCATTCTGGAAATGTGTATAAGGATTGCTTTTCCAGCACCACCTCAGCTTCACAGCTGCACCCTCCTGAGGAGCTCAGAGCAAGGCAGGGCTCCCACCAGCAGCACCGCTGGTGCCCTTCATCTCACACCTCCTTACACACCATGAACTCTGCACAATGCCAGAGCCAAAGCCACCCCTGGGAGCATCACCACCTCCGGTCGCTCTGCAACAGCACTGCCCTCAGGGAGGTGCTGGGAGCCCCAGCCTTGCACTCACCCACTGCAACGCACTGCTCCTCACTGTGCGACTGGAACACAACACGGGGAGCTCTGCAGCTTCACACCAAATGCTGACACGAGGAGAGCCCCACATGGCTTCCCGGGGCCATGGGGCTGTGCGGAGCCAGCACTCCAGCTGCCTTCTCTCAGCCTGTTTTCTTCAGCTTCCAGCAATAACAAAGCGATTACTTTTAGAGAACTGAAGGTAGCAGGGTTTTAGCAACGCGTGCATGTTGCAATAAGGAGCCATCCACCAAAATGGAGAAATCTCAGGCTTTCATAACTTCCTGCAGCAGAAGGCCCTCCCCAGCACGTGCTGCCCAGCAGGTCCTGGCTGAGCACCGTGCCGTGAGTGCCCCACACATAGCCCTGAGCTGCCCTGCTCCACGGGCACCACGGCACCCAGGGCAGAGCTGCCTGCCCAGCTCACAGAATGGCCTGGGTTGGAAAGGACCTCAAGGATCACGAATCTCCAACCCCCCTGCCAAATGCAGGGCCACCAATCTCCACATTTAATACTAGACCTGGCTGCCCAGGGCCCCATCCAGTCTGGCCTTGAACACCTCCAGGAACGGAGCATCCACAACCTCTCTGGGCAGCACGAGGGCAGGGCAGCAGCAGAGGATCCTGCTGCAGGAACCAAACCCTTCTGGAGGGGATCCCACAGCACAGCCCTCACAGCAGCTCACTGACTGCTCCACACGGTGCTGGAAGTGGGGGAAAAATCACAGCACGACATTGGAGCAACCATTTGGTGCCCCTGCACAATCACACAGATCTAACACGGAGGCAACCCCTCCTCACAGCTACAAACAGCAGTGAGGACAGCTTAGCACTGCCACAGCACACCAAACCGCCTTGGGAGGAGGGCAGGTGGCTGCACCCCCCCAGCACACAGTAACACAGGGGTCCATTTGTGAATGAGGAGCTGAAAGGCAACAAGGCCTGAAAAGGAACAGGGCTCTGCTCCTGGGAAAGCATTCCTGACCCCATCCCCAGCCATCACAACGCCAGACCCAGCAGCACGCAGCTGTGTGAACCATATACACAAAGCACAGAGCAGCCAGAGGGAAGAGGGCTGAACGCACACAGCAGATGACAGCCAGCCACCATACAGAGGCAGCACATAAGTTTAGGCTCTCAGAAACAGCCCTGAAAGCCATGGGCAGCAAGGAGGACCAAAGGAGGGGTGCAGCCCATCTCAGTGCACTGCTCCCCTGCAGGAAGCAAGGCTCCGAGCTGGCCCCCAGCACAAGTACACTTGGATATTCCATAAATTGTCAATTAAGTGAAAGTTACTGCAGTGAAAACTTATCCTGCTGTTTAAAGGAGGGTTTGTGTTAAAAAAAAAAAAAAAGCAAAACACTTAAACGCAGAATGAAGAATCTTTGTACCAAACGATGAAATGCAATAGGTAGTAAACAACC
The DNA here is from genome assembly GCA_037305975.1 of Chrysolophus pictus. Lineage (NCBI taxonomy): Eukaryota > Metazoa > Chordata > Aves > Galliformes > Phasianidae > Chrysolophus > Chrysolophus pictus. Next base: position 1,371,422 of record CM074586.1, on the reverse strand, counting down.
TGTTCTATAATTGATGTGAGGATCCAGCTCAGTTTTTCAGGCAACTGCAGAGCACTCATTAAAGAAAGAGTTACTGCAGCTGCTGCTGAAGGCCTCACACCTGATACACTTTAATTACCAAGCTGCAGCAGGGGAGAGTTACTGATGCCCAGTCTGTTTTGTTTCACCATGCAAGGCTTCCACACCACTGTTAATATTCACCAAGAGATGCTGACATAACATCCGTCTCCCTCTGAATGCCTTGGCATTAGTATGGACAAGCTAAACAGGGGATAATTTCCCCAAAACCCAGGACAAAAGCCCCTAGAGCTCGCAAATCCACTTGATACAGACCTGCAGCTCTCCTTCCTTGCACACTGCCTGCAGCATCCTGATGACAACATCAGCCCACGTAACTCCAACCAGGGCCCTGAGCACCCAGACCCCCAGCAGGAGCAGCCCACCCCACTGTGCTTTGGGGCAGCACCAGTCCTCTCCTCTCCTCACAAAATGCTTCATCAAAAGCCTCTATTTTTCACTCAATTCCACTCTAGGATAATCTATTATTTCTACATCTGCCAACACTACCAAAAAGTTGAGCCCTAGCACTGAATGCAAACCACAGCCTCAGCATATCTGGAGGTTTCTCTGCCCAAAATGAAACAGGTGCCATCTGTTTCAATTATACTAATCACAAGGAGACGTAACATTGTGAAATTAGCACTTTTTCACAGCTTTTTTTTTTTTTCTTGAAAGCAAAGCAAGCAGCCCATGGTGTCCTCCAGGCAGGAGGGCACGTGTGACCAGCAGCACTGCACAGTGCTGGAAGTGACATGAGAATAAGAAGGTCTTAGAGCACTTCTCTGGATAATCTGTTAGCAGTTCCTTTAAGTAACTCCATGGGAGCTGCAATACTTGGCTTTGAATTATACAAAACAAAGAAGGAATTTGCAGCACAGACAGAAGCACTTGTTAGGTAACAACCGGAAACACTTGGATAGAAGCAAGGTCAATATTTACCGATTCCATAGCTGAAAGCTGTCGCTAGCAGGACATGGATTACAATCCAACAGGGGTGTGTCCCAAAATCGCTGTGTGATCTGAAAGACACGGGAATCATTTTGTTAGAAACGTAACTGTGTTCAGAACGAGCAGACTGTATTTGAGGATCTGAGTGCTGCTGAACACCAACCCGTCCCCAAAACCCAGAGTACCGCCTGCTCACAGATGGGAGCGGCAGAAAAGAAGGGCAGGCGTGAGCTGCTGACCATCACTGGGCTCCCACCACCACCTCACCCCAAATCTTAGTGTCCATCACAAACCAGCCCTGCTGCAGGCTGCCCCAGGCACACACCTGCAGCTGGGCCAGGAAGGAACGAGGCAGAACTTAACAAACTCAATAAACACAGCCAGGTCCCACATGGCTCTCCAGCTGTGCAGAACCCAACGCTGCCATTCAGAGCAAAGCTGCACTTTCAAAAGCCTAAATTACAATCACTAATTAACCTACCCAATGATGAGAATCACCCCAAGACCAGCAGCACAGCACCTGTCCCCACTCTGTGCCACGCAGCAGTGCCAATGCAGCTCCCAAACCATCACGCAACACAAGGCAGCTCACTGCCAGGCCTCCCTTGGCCGCACGAATACCAAATAAAGCGCCCAGGGAGACCTGGTTGTGGTTCAAAACAAGCTCAGGGCCTTTCAAGACTTGTGATGCTGTTTCATATTAGCACGAAGTAATTTGCAAACTGGGTGAGCAGGCAGTTTGGGCAGGGAAGGAGCTCTGTGTCCAGCACTGCCAGCAGGCCTGCCCAGCACCTCCACACCGGTGGGGAACCTCAGACAGACGCTGCACCTTGCTGACAGAGCACAGAGCAACGGCTGGTAGCAGCCCTTAAAAATATACATTGGGAATCAAGAAATGCAAACTTCCTGCTTAAAAGGATGTCTTGCATCTTTACAGAAGAGAAATCAGCATTAGCAGACAAGTGCTTTACGAGCATAAGAAGACATGCCCAGTGCAGCAGCACGGCCACACGCAGACTGAAATCACTGCGCTCCATCTCATCCTGACCAGCAAAGCAAAAGGGCTCTCCTGCAGTCCCTGCTTTGCATGGAGTACAAAAGAAGCAGAATGCTGGCTCTCCATCCCAACAAGCAGGAGATACAACCTCCCCACAAGAGTTAGTGCTTTCCTATGGGCGCTCCTTTGAAGCCAGAAGGGCCGGATTCTGATTTAAAAGCAGACCCATGTTAATTCAAGTTCCACAGCAACCCAGAGCTGGGCTGTAGCACCGTGTCAGTGTTAGGCTCAAATCCTGCCTCATGCCAACTTCTGAATGAACAGATCTCAGGAGAGCAGGACAGCCCTTTTCCCCAGCATTCATCTGCTTCCCTCGACATAATTTAAGGAAAAGACAGAATTTCAATGAGGGATCTCTCTGAGGGCTCCACCAAGAAAATCTGCTGGGAATACACACAATACAGCAGCTGTGCAGCAAGATAAGCTTCACTACTGCAGCCAGGGAGCTCGAGGGGTGCACATGGAATGAGCAAGGGCAGGGAAAAGCCTTGAATATCCCCTGTGAGCTCTGTAGGTGAGCAGAGAGCAGCCGGGCCATAACAGCTGTGCTGTCCTGCCACCGAGGGACAAGGGCCTGCTTGGAAATCACAGTGCTGTCTACCCAAAGTGCTGAGCCATCCATCAGGTGGCTGCCAAACCCCAGTGTGTACCCATGTATTCACCTGGGACATCTGGGGTCACCTCCGAGCACCTGGAGCAAGCAGAGCACAGCGATGTGGATGCACTGCAGGCAGCAACCTGCTTCCAAGACACAGGCAGGAACCCAAAATGAAGGCCGTGCCCTAACCTAGAGGCTCACACCACACCAGCAGCCAGCCCTGGTCACACCAGGAGAAGCAATAATTTGGCTCTGTTCTCAAGAACAGAGCTCAGGATGCTTCCACAGGGCCTGCAGGGCCTAAAGCTCAACCTATCCCACCAAGAAAGGAGCAGGCAGAATGGAAAGATGCAATTCCTGAGCCTGCAGAACCAAGCTGACCTTGGAGCATTTTAAGGCCCCATCTGCAGTACTGCGGCCCCCAGGACAGGAAGGACGTGGAGCTCTTGGAGCGGGTCCAGAGGAGGCAACTAAGATGATCAGAGGGCTGGAGCAGCTCTACTACGCGGAAAGGTTGAGGGAACTGGGCTTGTTTAGCTTGGGGAAGAGGAGGCTGTGGGAGACCTCATTGTGGCCTTCAGTACTTGAAGGGAGCATATAAACAGCAGGGGAACGGCTGTTTGTGAGGGTGGATGGTGACAGGACAAGGGGGAATGGTTTGAAACTGAGACAGGGGAGGTTTAGGTTGGATATGAGGAGGAAGTTTTTCGCCCAGAGGGTGGTGAGGCACTGGAACAGGTTGCCCAAGGAGGCTGTGGATGCCCCATCCCTGCAGGCATTCAGGGCCAGGCTGGATGTGGCTCTGGGCAGCCTGGTCTGCTGGTTGGTGACCCTGCACACAGCAGGGGGTTGGAACTGGATGAGCATTGTGCTCCTTTTCAACCCAGGCCATTCTATGATTCTATGACCCCCGTGGCCCACAAGAAGCAGCAAGGTGACACCAGCCTAAACTCATGAAGCAGAATGCTGCTTAGAGACCTGTGCTGAAAGCTGGGAGTCCAGGAGCTGTGACACCAAGCACAGCCCAGGCGCTCCCCCCAGCAGCCCACTGCCCATGCTGGGGGGTGAGCAGAGCTCTGCTGCTGCCTGCCATGCAGCAACTGCTGCCAGCACCGTGCTTATAAGGAGAACGTGAGAAGACGTCTGGGTATGGTACATTTCTGTGCTTCCTTTTATAGAAATAAGACTTGGGAGGTTCGAATTCTGTAATTCATTTCAGTAGGTCAAAGCACGGTACAGAAGTGTTTCATTTTGGATTTAAATTGCATTGAACTAAAAACTAATGGCCAGCAGAAACGTACCCAACTGCTCACTGCTTGTAACCCCGGTGCACGCAATGGGAGCTGAGCAGAGCTGCGGGGTTACAGCATGTTTCAGCTCTGCTACCAACAAGAACACCAACAAGTGGGATTGGGCGCCTGCAGCTCCTATGGCCCAAACATCCCAGGACTGCTGACCACACAGCCGCTGCTCAATGCTTCCCCCTGCAAAGACCCACGGAAGCAGCCCAAAAGGCACCTGGCAGGGTCAGAAACAGAGATGGCAGAACAGCCCCAGCCCTCAGCACCACCTGAAAGCTGAAGACATTTCAGTAGCTCCTTTTTTTCTTGGAGTGATGTGGCAGAAGAGCAATGCAAGCCCAAACAGTTTCCACTGAACCAGGTTTTTCTATTCTGTGCACACAATTAAGAGCTCTGGAAACACACGAGCATGTTCTCATCTCTCCTCCTTCACCCTCACCGCCCTTCTGTGGCTTCTCTGATGAGTGGAAAGAATTAACTCCAAACAGTTTCTGCAGTTTCCCGAGCCAACCCTGGGCTGCAGCTCAAGGCTCCGGCTTGCCCTTCTGCACCAGCAAGCAGAGACAAGACTCGTCCTGCCAGGCTGAGGAGACGCTGCTACCCCAGCTGGGATTTAGTCATAAAGGAACACCATTTGCTGCAGAAGACATTAAAATACCTAAAGACCATCCATTTCTATCAGCAAATTCATGAACAAATCTTGCCTTCACCCCGCAGTGGTGTTGCCTCTCACCAAGGGCTGTTCCACTCACAGATGGCAGCTCAGCACATGGATCAGGGCTGTATGGGCACCCCGGCAGCACAGCGAGCTGCAGCACCTCACCTGCCAGCCCCAGGGCTTCCCAACAGCCCTCCTGACCTCAGCAGGTTTTCATTTGTAGAGCCCCAACATGAAATAGCATTACCTCAGACTGCTAGGTCTGTGCAATTTGGTTGAATCTCTCCCAGAAAGGTGCATCATTGAGTTCACGCTTCGCAAAGTGAGCTGAGTGTGCTGGGGGGGTACATGCAGAGCTGCTGCCTTGCTTTGGAAGGAGCCCTCACTTACCACAGCACACAGAGGAATGAGTATTTATTTCAAACAGAGGAGAAAGCCTTACTGGAGGGAAAAAGAAAAGCAGCAGTCTTACAGCATCCCATCTACCCTCACATCACCCAAACCGCTCGGCTACCCAGCCCCAATCAGTGCCAGCACTCAGAGCCACCCAGCTGCTCGCACTGCATACAGTGCATCCATCCCCAGCCCATCCGTGTGCTCTGAGAGAGCACAACTGCTCCATCAGTGTTTCCATTCACACAAAAAGCGGGACAGACGGTAACCCCCGCATCCCAAACACTTGGTGAGCCCCTTCTGAAAGGTACCAAGTGTCTGAAGCAATTATTCTGCACTCAGATAATTACAAGTGTGGGACATAAATAGCACTGGAAAAAAAAAAAGCTTAAGCACAGCTGTATCCATATAGGCAGGTAAAGCAAAGGGCATAATGGAGCTGAAACACAAGCCCCATAAAAGTCATCACCAGGAAGGGATTTCCAGGGCAGCAGAACCCGGCACAAGCTGTGCTCCAGCAGCAGGCAGGAGGCAAAGGCAGCCAGGGCTGCTCCCAGCACTGAGAACAGGGGAAGGCAGCACCAGCGCAGTCAGCAGCACGAGCAGCAGTAATCCCAGCTGCTGACAACTCAGAAATAGTTATGGGAAAATTTAAAAATTAATCGAGTACTGAAACACTAAACAATGTATATTAGAAAGCTACAGGAATTCAGGCTTGTGACAAAAGAACAGCTGAGGATTACCCAACTCCTGCCCACAGATACCTACATTGGGATTGCAACACTCAGCTGGCAAACAAGTCTGAGCACCAGCTTCTATTTGTCACAGCACCCCAGAACCTCACCAGCTGCACTGCAGCAGGAATAAGCCCCGGGCCAGGGGATCTCAGCCAGCTGAGATGTAAGTGTAAAGGCAGAACAACATGCCAGCAGCCCTTCAAACGGGACACGCGAAGGCCAGCTCTGCAGATGGAGACGCACTGCCCACGTGTAGGAAACCCCACACCACGCTGGCTGGAATGAAAGCAAGCTGAAAAGCCGTGGGAGCTTTGACTTGTCCTAGTTATGCTGCAAGACACTGCCCTTCAACAGCACAACATAGACAGGTATGTGCTGTGGAATTAAACCGGTAATGTCAGGTTAGATCCCAGCCATGGCACACAGCAGGTGTGTTACAATCCTAAACAAGGCTGCTGAGGGACACACGCACTGCTGGGCACACAGTGCCCCTGCACGTGCCCACCCTGCATTGCATGCCTCTCTGAAGTTCCCCTAAGCAAAAGCACAAGGCTTACAAAGGCACTCAGGCAGGGAGAGCACTTCGCTATCTGTAATTTCTCTCCCACTACGCTCAATTTTAAAACACTGAGAAATGCGGAACATCCTCAGGAATGAGAGACAGACATCTGTCACCTTTTTGAGTCCCAAATTTGCAACCAAGCAGCTCAGTGACAAGCTGGATGCGGGTTACTATTAATAACCAAACTATTTCCTTTCCTTTCTGAAAGCAATTTGTGAGAAGGATGCAGGCATTCCATTTATTGAAAAAGCACTAATTAGGCAAGGAGGGGCAAAGGAAGTCACTCTTCTGCCTCCAGAAACACACGCAGTTGCTCTCCAAGGGAAGAAACAGCAGAGCCTCTCCGAGAGCACACAGCACCGTGCTCCGAGCAGCAGCAGCATCACAGCCCAAAGCCCTGTGAGTGGGCACAGCGCTGCCCTCAGAGCACACAGGGCTGTTTCGAAGGCGAGAAGCATCCGGGCAGCCCCGGTGTGCAGTGGAGGCTCCTCCTGCTGCCCAAACCGCAGCGCTGGGCACCAGCTGTGCTCAGACCCCAGCAGCCACACGCACGCACACCCCATGAGTGCAGGGCACGTCCCGCCCTGTGGGAGCACAGCACCGAGCTGCACGGAGGGCAGTCAGGAAAGCATGCAGAGGACGAAAGGACAGAGGTAGGATTAAAGCAGTGCCTTGATCCCCAGCCAAACTGCTACCCATGAGCCCACGCAGCAGCCAGAGCCGAGTCAAAGCCTGGCTGTGCTGCGCTCGCTTGTAAAGTCACATTTAGATGTATACTTGCAATGTTCTTTGCCCGGCTGCTGGATAAAAACAATGCCTTTGTCATCAAATCTTGCTTCAGCAAGCTGACGTGACGTTTTCAATTCAGGAAGTAAGATAATTGCAGTTTGAGGTAAACAACTACAACCGCGCATCGTGAACTGCTCTAATTTTAAGCCCCAGTCCCCTGACGCACCCACAGCTCACAGCAGCCTCCTCTCGTTGCTCCCACCACCAGAGCAGCTCATGTCTGAGCCCTGCTGCTCTCACGTACCAACTATGCTGGGGGAAGCAGGCACAGCACAGCAGAAGCCAAACCAAACGCAGCCAGGGAGCTTCCCAACCAGAACGGAATGAAGTGGAACCAAACATGAAAGGAAAACAGACTACGAGTCTTGGATAGCCTGTTCCAGGCTCAGCCTCCCCTGGAGGTGTGGGTTCCATCCCTCTCCTGACAGCTCACTGCTCCTTGCTGGATCCAGGTGATCCACAAGGTCCCTGCCAACCTAAGCCAGTCCAAGGCACAAACTGCCTCTCCCCTCCGAGCACAGGGCAGCACACCTGGGGTCACACGCCAGCACTTCCACTGCCAGCTGCACAGCCCAGAACACCAGCAGCCTCCCATCCCCAATGGATCTGACACCCAGCATAGAACTCACTCACCCTCAGCCCAGGCCATGCTCAGCTGCAGGACAACACCTGTATCCATCTGGGACTGCAGGAGATGCTGAGGGTTGGCTGCCTCTGGGATGAATCACAGCACACAGAGGTGGCAATAACTGCTGTTTATAGGTGGCACTCCAGCAGGCTTCCCCTCTTCCTCAGCCAAAGAAAAAGGGCAAAATTACAACAAAATGAACAATGCTGAACAAGGGAATGCAGAAGAGTAAAGGAGATCTGATGCAGACAAAGCATTCCTAATCAGTTTTGCTCAGAAGAGACAGAAGTGGTCACAACTATTTTGGCAGCCGCTCCGAGCGTGGCTGTTTGTGCAGGAGACTGAACAGCAACACACCACGTGGGGAGGTTGGGGAGGTCGGGCAGCCCGGCAGGCTGCTGCTCCAGCACTTCATCACCAAACGTTTTCAAACAACCCCACCCTGCTCCTGCCATTGTTGTCAGAGAGGGAATTCCAGGCAGAACAATTATTTCCACATTCTTATTGTTGGAAGAAGCAGAACGGTAATCCTGCACAGCAAAGAGATGAAAGTACTTTTCCCCGATCACACACCTCTCCTTATGGAGATGAACATCCTCTCCAAGCACCTGGCGTACAGCAACACCAGGGCTGTTGGATGCAAACACCTGAAAGCAGCAGTGAGACAGGACGGAAGCTCATTAAGCCCTTCATTAGGGCTGGCAGAGGGGCCCTTCACTGGGGGAAAGGCAATTCTCTGCTCCCTGGACACGCTGGGATCAACCTGCTGGGGTTCCACAAGGGCAGAGTCCTACAGCTGGGAAGGAGCCCATTGGTGCACGGGGGCTGAGCTGGAAGGGGCTCTGCAGAGAAGAATCTGTCCAAGTGGCTGCCAGGGTGACCAGGTGACATCTTCTCTGCAGATACTCAAACCCAACCTGGATGCATCCCTGTGCAACCTGCTGTAGGGAGCCTCCTTGGGAAGGGGCATGGGACAGGGGGAGATCCAGAGGCCCCTTCCAGCCCCTACAGCTCTGGGATTCTATAACTCTTTCCCATAAGGAGTGTCAGACCAAAACTGAGCACAAGAAGGGAACCTTAAAAACACTCCCAACTTCAAAGTGAAGCGGCAGAAAGTCAAACACTCCCTGCACCACCGGAGCCATTCTGCTATTTCCATTAACAAATGAATGTTTAACAGAATAATCAGCTGAGAGTCTATTCAATGGATCCACACGAGGTAACTTAGTCACGGCACACACCAGCTCATGCACACAACTGTGCTCATGCCACAATTCATCCGTGCACCTGCAGAAAAAACACACGGCCAGGCTGTGCCATGATAACAGCCAGGAGCTGGGCAGGGCTGAGCTCAGCACCACGCACACACACACTGCCTAACCCCACGAGTGCCCCAGATGGGCCACGAAGGAGCACAAGTCAGTGTCACTTCACCTCACGGTGACAACAGGTGGGCTGGGGGGAGAGGGAAAAGATACGGCCGCTCAGCTGCTCTGCAGCCCTGCGAAGGGGAGCGGGACTGCTCACTGTGTGTAGGAATGAGAAAAACAGAACCTGATTCAGCCCTGCCTCCCTCCCAGCCCTGCCTCCTCCAGGCACTTTAAATAGGATGTCAGCACTACTTGTTTGTACGCCATTACAGAAAAATGCTGGGTTTCTTAATACTGCGTTACAGAACAAAATGTTACTCAATTCTTTCCGTAAAGTACCGAGGAAGAGCTGTGAGACCATATGCATCCGAAGGCATCCACGTGCTGGGATAAGCTGTGGTTACGTAAGGGACAATCGGCGCCTGCCCACGGGGAAGAGCACGGACGGGGCTGCTGGGACCTTCCCTACACCCCGCACCCAGCTGAGCGCCGTGGGTCTGGTGATGGAGAAAAGCAACACTCACAGCTGGGTCACGGCTTAAGGCTTCGGCCATGAGAGCACGCAGACAGAAGGGAATCCCACGTGGCTCTCCTCTCTCCTTCAGCTCATGCCATTAAGCAGAAATGAATCATTCTCTAAACGGCGAGTTCAGCAGCAAGCAGTGTCACTGTGATCGCACACAGCTCCTGGAGGGCACGCTGAGCAGTCAGCCCTGAGCCCAGCCAGCAAACACAACCCAAACCCACCTCCATCACCTTTCCATCCGTTCCCAGCCAAAATAAGAGTTTCCGCTTGTGAGCACAGCTCAGCGCTGTGGCACTGCTCTGTGGTTGCTCACTGCAAGGCATGGCATGGAGGTGCTCACGCAAACACACACTGCTATCCACAGCTGTCTGCTAAGCACAGATAGGGAGAACAAACATTGCACTGCAGTGTTTGGAACGTTAAGATCTTAAGCTGAACCAGACACCACACGAGGGAACACCAGGAGTTGGGCTATTGCAGCAAATGAAATGAAAACTGAAGTGTAACCCGTGGTACATTTCAGCCAAACACACACCAGCTCCAGCCACCACGACACAGCCCTGACAACAAACCTCCTGCAGATCCACCACCCCTAACCGAGCACCTTGCAGCTGCTGCAGCACTGCTAACAGAGGTCCATTATAAGGGCGATGCACAGCCCAGCTCCACCAGCACACATCGGGCTGTGTTTCTATAGCAACCTGGGAGGAAAATATAAAGCAACTTACATGAAAATTATTCTCCATGACAATATATGTTAATGCTGGAACATTTTATCCAGAATGGCCTAGCAAATGTTTACATTCAGACATGTGTTTACAAAAATAAATAGAAGGGAAGGTATCACAGCTAATGGATTGTCCAGAGATAACAACTGTAGGCTGTTTTCCTTCAAGTTTTAATCTATGTAGAACAAAATTCTTTCAGCTCACAGAAGGGAAAGCAAGCCACCTTCGTATAGGTATTTACACACTTAGATACAGTGCATTCTTTAAGAAGCAGCTTTTCAGAAGACATAAGCATGCTTGTAACCGTGATCCTGCAAACACAGAGCACCTTTATACCTCGCTGCAGGAGAGAGTGTGTTCAGCAAGAGGCCGAGGTGCTCAGATAGCTGAGCAGCCCATGCAGCAGCAGGGAATGGCTGCGAGCTGCTGCTGAGCTCAGGGACTCACTGCACTCCTGCTGGCTGCAGCCCACCATGGTCACCCACTGCCCCACTGCACTCATTGGGCCCAACTGCTCCTTTTCTCAGGGAACGCACCTCTGCTTTTTACCCCTCTTCTGAAGCAGGGCACGGGGCCGGCCCCATAGGCAGCTATTTGTTGGGCTCTCCGCTCACTTGGCTCGCGCCCCAAGGAGAAGCCGGAAGGAAGAAAGTAGGTTACAAACTGCCTGCAGCCCTCCGTGCTGCAGCACACAGCTGGGGACGGGGCACAGGAGCTGCGGGCAGGATGGCAGCAGGATGGCAGCAGGCTGATGGCCCCACGCTGCCCAACAACCTCGCTCTGCCCGCCGCCTCCCCGCCTGCACAACAGCCCGAATCACCAGAATCGTAACTTTTTATGACAGTGGGAAAACTGCAATATTCTCTGCGAGTTCGCTCCACCCTGTACATAAAAACTGCTCGGAGGTCCAACCATAAAGCAAACTGCTCTCTTTGAAGTGCACCTTCAAGCCCTTTGTGTTGTGACGCGGATGTAAGGAACGCAGCACGCTCACATTTTACATAACCACACTCACAGCATCGTTTGTTCATCCTTTGGCGGCTGTTGACAACAGCAGCTGGGTGAGCAGGACCTGCAGGGGAGCAGGGCTGCTGCACGCCCCCAGCATTCCAGGCCTGCTCCACTTTCCCCACAGCCCATTTGCTGCAGAGCCCACAGCAGCAGCACCGTTATCATTTCAGCTCATTCAGTCACCCAGCTCAGCACAGACACGCTTCCAGCCACATTTCTCTCTACAACAATACACAGATCCCTCTCTCTCACCATACAATGAAAAGAGAAGAGCTCCAGATCTTAGGCGAGAAAAATCTGCAAAGCAAAGCACAGCAGCAGTTGCTAGGTTTCTTTTAAAACCTGCTGTAATTGCTATGATTGGATTCCTACCAGAGCTCCTTGCTGCTGCAGCAGAGGGCCTGAATGTCGTTCTCACAAAAGAACTTCCAAACCCAGGCTGCCACAGGTATCTGTGGGCCATGCAGAAGCGATGGAGCACGCCGTGCCCCCAGCCCCATGCAGGTACCACCCGTCCTGCTGTGTTTCCCCTTACTGGGGAAAAACGCACCATGCTGAGAAGTCACCTTCTCTGTAAGTGCAGGCAAACGTGTGCTAACAAGAAGTAGGAGCTCGCAGATGGCTGCCCTGCACACTGAGGTGATCCCCACAAAGCCAGCTCCCGGTGAGCTGTGTGCATGCAGCCAGCAGACCTCCTGTGCAGCCTGCACTGCTAAGAGAATTAGCAGCAGATGGACGAGGAAAACATCAGGATGACCAGGTCCAAACCAGTCACCTGCACTGCTCCATAGGAGTAGCCATGACTACAACCACGACATGGAAAAGAACCCCACGGCTCAAACATGGGATGAAGCCATAAGACAAGGAGTTCACTTTAGGAAGAGTTTCTCCTCCCGCAGTGGTCAGGCAGCAGCACAGGCTGCCCAGGGAGCGGTGCGTGGGTCACCGACCCTGGGGATGTTCCAGAACCACACAGATGTGGCACTGAGGGACACGGTCAGTGGGCATGGCGATCTTTTCCCAGTGTGAATGGTTCTGTGTCTCAGAGCTGGCCGGCACAGACATCAGTGCAGGAGAGGCAGCAGGCCTTCCACGGTAAGCACAGCAGCCAGCCAACACAGCAGGCACCCCAAGCCTCGCTCCCCACCACCACCTCCATGTCCTCAGATCCTCCACATCCCAGCACCACAGCAGCTTCACCCCACTGCCAAGCAGCTTCCTCTCACCAAGCAGAAATGAGGCCCGGACCTCGAGGGAGATGGAGATGCAGGATGATCTCAGAAAGGCAGGAAGAGAAGTGAGGAAGCATCAGAAGACAGACGGGCTAAAATTAGAAGCAAGGAGGACCAGAGGAGGAGGACCGAGGCGGGAGCAGAACCTCTGAGATCAGTTCCCAGGAGCGGAGGGGAAACAGAAGGGAAAAAGAAATCTGGCATGTGAAGCAGAAGCTAGCAGGCAGAACAGGCTGCAGCAGTGCATTCAGCATTTTAAGACTATAACCCACAGCTTTCTAACTAAAGAGCACTACTCAGCACGCCTGGAAAAAGCCACTAGGCTGACTTCTCATTCCATCTCCCTGCCTTGCACGAGGGCTGACTGGAAGGCAACTCAGCTCCCACAGAGCACACTGAGCAGCACCCCAGTGCCAGTGCTAAGAAGACAGCTCAATTCACCATCACCCCAGGAAGCACCTATGACCCTTCAGAACCTTCTGGGCTGCAGGAAGGACGCACAGCACAGAACAGCAGCACCCAACACGCAGCAGGGGCATGATGCAGCAAGGAGAAAAACTATCAGCTGTCCTCATCCTCCAAACCAACACATCTCAGGTGTCCTGCAGAGCCGATGGAACAAGGAACTGTTGGCAAAGGTGAGCCTCCAGGAGCACAGGTTTTCCTTCCACACCCAGCCTGCTCAGGAAGGAGAAGCTTTACACCCTCAAACACCCAAGCTTGTATTCCTTGTGCACCCAGCACCAAGCTTGGCTCAAAGCACTGGGGGTGTCTGGCTGCGAGATGAAAGCAAGCAGGCAGCGAGCAGCAGCCCAGCACCAAGCAGAGCAGCAGCCCACACCACGAGCAGGGTGTGCTGAGCAGGGCATTCCCCCAGCAGACACCCCAACAGCAGCACAATGCTGTCAGGTACCCACTGGCAGCAGCAGCAGGCCCAGCACAGAGCAGGTGCAGCATGGCTCTGTGCGGCCGGCAGCATACACTGCTGTGATAACAGGCATTGCATAACCCACACCAGCCACCAGCACACAGACTGGAAAACAGACCCAGAGAGTAAAGTCTACCAGCAGCCCGCTGCTCTGCCAGAGCCCAGCACAGCCACGCTCAGTGCAGAGAACTGCCCCGGGCACAGCGTTCCCAGCACAGAACCACCCAGACCCCCCAGCCCCCACTGCCTGCCCCCAGCCCAACCCACGGCTCAGGAGCAGCTCGGGGCTCCTGGCACCGTTTGTTTACACGGAGCGGTCACGGGAGAGGCTGGAAGCAGGATCCAGCTTTACTGCTCTGAACTCCTGCCCAGATGAGCTGATAACGCGCGTGCACCAGCTCAGCCAGGGCAGGGGGCACCTTCATGTCTGCTTTATGGGAAACTGAGATGGGCCACGAACTGCAATTTGGACTTTTATCCTTAATAACGAAGTTTCCATGAACCTTATTTCCCTTTACAGCCATTCAGAATATATACATATTTTTAAATCATTGTTTCTAATTACACAAACTTCCACTGCAGGACGCCTCAGAGCAGTGCAGGATTCTCAGACAGCCTTCTTCTGCCAGCAGGGCTCACCTTTCCCAGGCCAACACCTCCATGCTGTGCTGGTGCTGCAGCTCTAGCAGAGGCTCTCAGCCCCTTCCGTTCTGCACACAGCAGCACAGAGCCAGCTCCCTCCCGACCCGCAGCCTCCCATGTCACACAGCAAGAATCACAAATCCACTCAGCCTGAAGGAGATCTCTAAGACCATTAAGTCCAGCTGCCACCCCATCGCCACCATTCCCCCAACACCACACCTACAAACCCACACCAGGCCTGCAGTAACACCTCTTGGAGCAGATCAGCACAACACAGGAGGGAAGGAGACACTTCCAGCAGCTCACACATAGGAAGGAGGCCAGGCTTGTGGAGACAAAGCTGCTTTTGCACGCACACACACACAGATGTTTCCTCCCTTTCCATCCCAAAGGCCCTTAAGCCCCCTGCAGACGCCATCCCGCTCGCACAGCCCCCCACAGCAGCGATGTCTCAGTGCTTCCACCACGGCTCCAGCCCTGCAGCCCTGCTCTGCCTGCACAAAGCCAGCAGGCAATCAGGAGCTCACGGCCGCCATAAACTGCAGGGGAAGATTTATTCTAAAAATACCAACCGGTTACGTTCGGTTCTCAGACGTGGGAAAGCAGGCTGCCGAGGGATTGGGTTGCTTTGGATTTTTTTTTTTTTTTTTTTATGTTTTTAGAGGATAAATAATTCAACGCATGAATGCCAAGGGCAGCACCGCACGCATCCATATGGCGGGGCCGAGCAGGCAGCAATGCACATCAGCAGGCTGACAGAGCCTTCAACCCTGACCTAGAAAACGCTGCGCTCCCCGGGCTGCAGCGCGCTCTGCGGGGCGGCCCCCCCCCATTCCCAACATCCGCACGCTGCATTTTTGGCCTCCGTTGGCAGCAGCTGCACTGCAACGAGCAGAACAAACCACCCACGTGACGGGCTGAGGAAAATGAAAATCATCTCAGAGGGCCGGGGCTGGGAGCTGCGCCTGCGTGCTGCCAAAGCTGGGAAAGCCCCGGCACTGCCCTGCGGGTCACGGCCGCACCGCCTGCGTGGGGCCACCCAGTGCTGCTCCTCCTGGGGGCACCCAGAGCCGAGCCGGGCACCCAGAGCTGCTGCTGCCGCCTGTGTCAGCAATCAGACCTTCACAGAGATGATTCCATCCTCTGAATCCAATCGTTCCTTCGGTCTGTTAATGCGTGCACACAGAAACCTTACCGGCCCGAAGAGTGGTGTAAACAGCACAGAGTCTGAGGGCGCTGCTATAAACAGAGCTAATGGAACCGGGTGATTGGAAATGGATCTTGAAAGCTGTCAGATCAAAGCAAGATCTCTGCCACGCAATGGCTGCATTACCCTCGGAGCCACGGGGCTAATACCATCCATAAAAACATTGTGCTCAAATAAGTTCAGGAACGGCAGCCTTTCATCTGTCAGAGGTGTGGGGCTGCCATGGGGTTACCAGCACGCACACAGCAGGGAGATGAGAGCAGATTTCCAGGAGCCCCCAGCCCGGCTGCCACAGCCCACACAGCACAGCCAGGCTTCTCAATGCCACCAGCGCTTCAGCTCCTTTCCTCCTCGCTTTCTTACGCACTACGAAGGAGATGGCAGAGCAGCATTCCCTGTAAGGAGGCACAGAGGAAGCACAGGGTGCTGCCATTTCCCACAGCTCTCCTTCAGTGTTCCTTATGGCTGTGCTCAGTGGCATACAAATTACATAAGAGTTGGCTGCGAGGCGCTCCGTGCCCTCAGCTCCTCGCCTCCCCTCTCGCAGGGGAAAGGAAAATATTTCAGAGCTGCATACAAATCATTCCTGCTCGGTGTCACGCAGACGGTTTAAATTAGACGGGGGTAAAAATACAGGCGGGTTTATCACGAAACACCACAGCCTTTGATACAGAGACACCGACCGGTTTCCCCACGCAGCCCTCGCTGCCGCTCCGTGCCAATGGAGGCACCCGAGGAGCCGTGAGCACAGCCAGCAGGGAAGGCCCGCCCGGTATCACCGGCTCTGCTGGGCACGAAGCACAGTGCCTGTCGCTACTTGCTGTGTGACGACCGCCATTACATCTCCATGCCAGGGAGGAATTTCCACCCGGAACGCAGACGGCCGAGCCTGAAATTCAGGTACTGCTAGCAGGCCAGGAGAGCAGAAATCTGCTGCTTGTTTGCCCCGTGCAATGCAATTAAGCAGCTCTGGTTGCATGAATCTCCTTTCTGTGCAGCAGCAACGTAACAAGAAGTCCCCAGCTACAGCTCCAGCCCACACCAGGATTCATAGAATGGTCTGGATTGAAAAGGACCACAATGCTCATCCAGTTCCAACCCCCTGCTATGTGCAGGTCGCCAACCAGCAGACCAGGCTGCCCAGAGCCACATCCAGCCTAGTCTTGAATGCCTGCAGGGATGGGGCATCCACAGCCTCCTTGGGCAGACTGCCCCCAAACAACACCATGTGCACGGCACAGGACACCCAGGCACTATTTCCCAACACCACAGCTGAAAGCCCTTCCTCACTGCCAGCACAGTGACCACACAGGCCCAAACCCAACCAAGGCCAGCACAACACCATGGGGTCTCCAGGTCCTGGAGAACTTCATTACAGAACATTACCCTCCTTTAATGTTAAAAAAAAAAAAGGGGGTAAAAACAATGGTAACGCTTCCAACGTATGTCCAAAAGCCACAACATAAAGACCAAGCGTACAGATTAAATGCTGCAGAGATAGACGTGTCAGGAGCCTCCCTTTGAAGTATCTGCAGGAAACACTGTGATGGCGCAGCCACGTTACAATTACACAGTTGGAATAATCACCACCAGTTGTAGGCAGCCCATCTGCTTCGCTGGGGGAGCACTGCTGGTGCAGCATTGATTAACAGCACCGGGCTGCAGTGACCCCGGAGAAATGCATTTGTGTGCTCTGCTGAGCACAGCCCTGCACGGCACCGGGGGGGTCTGCTCAATTAAAACAGAGAAGCAGGGAATAAAGTCACCCTAACAGGTTGCCTGATGTGCGCAGGGGAAGCCCGGCACTTTGCTGAAGGGTTCTGTTCCTTTTGTTTGGTCATGTTTGGGGTGGCTTCTCGTTGTTGTTGAGGGGGATTTACGAGTTTTCTTCCCCCCATTCAATAACTGATTTACACATTGGGCAATCCATGCAATGAGCCTGGGAAAATGCCTTCACAGTGACATAAAAACAAAACACAGCACATTAAAAAAAAAATCAATTCGCCCTATGCCACATTCTTATGAAACAGAGATCCAAGAGTTCATTTCTGAAAGCAGAACTGATGGAGAAGCGCTGCGCTCCACCTCCCCGGCTCGCAGCAGGCAGGGCTCACAAACCCAGAGGAGCTGGGAATGGGGGGCACGGCACACAGGGCTGCTGCTCGTCTCACAGAGCAGAGCCTCAGCGCTCGCTCAGCCACCGTGGAGTCGATGCAAGCCCCAGCCAGCCCAGCGCCGCAGGCTCACAGCCCCCTGCAGCGGGATGCGGGCAGGATGCGCCCCAGCAAGCCCTGCACGGCTCCCGGGGGGCCGGAGGGCTCTCCTGCAGCCAGAGAGGAAAAACCCAGAGCATCCCCACACGGGAGAGCTCGGCTCCACGGCGCCCAGCACACCTGGGTGGGAGCGGCCGGGCGCAGCTCCATACCGGGGCTGGGGCACAACGCGGGGCTGCTGCCTGCAAGCTTCCGCCGCAGGAAAACCGCTCGCAGGGCTCGGCGGTGCGCAGCACAGAACTTCCCCACCGAGACGGGAAGTCGGCACGGGTCGGGCTGCACGTCCCACGAGCAGCTGGAGCACCGCGCCGTGCCGTCGGGCGGCCGTGCTGCAGCGCTTACGGAGCACCCGGCCCGCCTCGTGAAAGCGCCGAGTTCCTTTAAGCGAACCGAAACAGACGTCGAGGGCACAGCACGCACAAAAGCACGCAGCACAACACACGGGGATCACCTCCTTTTCCCTTGGCGAGGAGCGATTTCAGCCCCCGGAAAAAAAAAAAAAAAGGAAAAAAAAAAAGACGGAGAGCCGCCATAAAGCCGCACCGCACCGCACCGCTCGGCGCCCGCACACGCAGCTCTGCGCCCCGCAGCGCCGTGCCGACAGAGCGGGGCTGGGGGGGTCGGGGTGGGCTGCAATCGGATCCCACAGCTGCGGTGCCGCTACGGGCAGAGGGCGGGGGGCCGCCGCACCCCGCAGCCCCCGGCCGCGCCGCCCAACGCCGGGGGGTTTCAGGCCGGGCTGCGGGGCGCAGCCGCTCGGGGGGGATTTTTTTTTAATTATTATTTTTTTTCCTATTTTTCCGTTTATTTCCCCCCACTTCCCCCGGTCCTTCGCTCCGGGCACCGTCGCCGCACGGCGCACAAAGGCCGCTCGCGGCGACGCCGCACCGACGGACGGACGGACAGACGGAGCGCAGCCGCCGGCCGCGCCGCCCGTGGGGTGACGGCATGGGAAGCGGAAGCCGGCGCTCCGCTCGGCGTCGTTCCCCCCTTCGTTCCGCTCCGCAGCCCCCGGCCGCCCCCCCCTTCTCCTTACCGGGCTCAGAGGGCCGAGGGCCGCCTCGCGGAGCAGCGAGGCCTGCGGCTCCGCCGGCCCCGCCGCATAGAGGAGGCGGCGGGGGGGGAATGGAGGGCGCGGAAGGCGCGGGGCTACTGCAGGGGGCGCGGGCTGCCCCTCCCGGCCCCGCGCTCCATGGCCCCGCCGCGCTCGGCCTTCGGCTCCGGCTCACGGCTCGCAGCGCTGCCGCCCGCCCGCCCGCCCGCTCCTCGCCGCCGCTGAGACGCCGCCGCTCACTGGTCCGCCGCGTCGGCGCGTCCCATTGGCCGGAGCGGCCAGCGCCGCCGTGACGTCAGCGCGCCGCCGCGGGAGGGGGGTATGGAAAACACGGCGCCGCGGCGCCCCCCCGGCACCCATAAACCTCTCCGCCGCGCGGGGGCTGACGGGAGCGGGCGGGCGGGGCCGGGGGCGGCTCGGGCGGCGGCCTCCATTGGTTGACGTGTCCCGGCGGCGCGGCGGCTCATTGGCGGGAGCTCGCGGAGGGGGCGCTTCCGGGGCGGGGCCTGCGGCCGCGGCGCGGGGCGGGGGGCGGGGCTCGGGCCGAGCCTGGCGTAGCGCCGCCGGGGCCGTCGTGCGGTGTGCTGGGCCGGGCCGCGCTCCCGAGCCGCCTTCCCTCGGCAGCTCTGTTAGGCGTTGCGTCCCTCGGCCTTCAGAAGGCCGCGTTAGCTAGAAAGTCCTGGCAGCGAATCCCGCAGCCGCCGTGCCGCCTCCCCAGCAGCAGCGCGCGTTCATGCTGAGGGCTGCGAGGCCCCCCGGCCTCAGGGTTAGCGCAGCCTGCCGACAGAGCCCGGCTTCGGCACCCTGCAAACGGCCCCAGCTTAGGCCGCCCGCTCCCGGCCACGCTGCTCGTCCCCATGCTGTTCTCTGCCTTTCCAATTCCGAATCATCGTTGCGAAACACCCAGAGGCTTCTGTGCTGTTTTTATTTACAGGCTCTCTTCTAAATAACCGAACCGTTCGGCTCTCCAAGCGAGGACGTTCGTTGTTGCCTGGATAAGCCTCCTGCCTTTGTCCCACTGGGCTGGGGAAAGCAGCCATAGTAAGTGCACGTATGCTTGGTGGTGAAGGCAGGCAGCCACGTGACGGCTCAGTTCCTGTGCCTGAGTAAACACTGCTGGTGCCTTTCGTCCCGCCTGGCCGCCGTGCTGCCCTGAGCTGCTGTGTCTCATCACGACGCCCGCTCTGTTCCCATCTGTAGAGTGTGAGCTGAGGGAGCGCCAGCAGTACTGCTAGGTGCTGTGACCCAAAGGCGGCTGCCGAGCTCAGCACGGCCCTTCTGCTTGTTGTACAAAGCCTGATCGCTCCGCCAGATGTAGCAGAAATGCAGTACTGGAGCCCCTTTGTGTCGTCAAGATAAACGCTGCAGCACCCCCCAGGAAGAAGCCTGTTTATGGTGTAGATCTTCACAGCAAGTAAAAAGAGTGCACGTGCGCAGCTCCCCTCCCAGCGGGGTGGCAGAGGTGCCTGGTGTGGGTGGGAGCTGCCTGCAGCTGCAGCACTGTGTTTTGTTTTGGTTACTGAGGATGGGGAACCCCCGAGGCAGCGGCTCTCAAATAGTTTCTACCAGTGACCTCATCAGTAATCGTTCTGGTTCTGTTTTTTTAATCTCATCTTCCAAGAGCGTGGCCCACAACTGCAAGTGCTTTCTTGGCATTTGCAGTTCCACTTTGTGTCACGCACCCGGCAGCCACGGGATTGCCCTCGTATGCTGAAGGTGGCCTGGGTGCCAGCAGCCCCCAGCAGAGCTCAGCTGGGCTCAGGAACGATGAAGGGCTGGCAAAGGAGCAGGTGTCCAACTGCTGTTAAATAACAGCAGGAGAGATTTATTCTGAGCCTGTTAAGCTGGTCCTGTGTTCCACTTAAGCCTAGTCTTCTTTATCTCTACCCATCTTCCTCCTCCGTAAGACCTACTAAACTAGTCAAAAGCAAGGTAGTTTTGTTTTTTCTTGTCCTCCCTTTCATTAGGCTGCTCGTCACGCTTCACTGAAAACATTGCAAACAAGTGTCTGCTTCTCTGGTGCCTCTGAGTTAGTAGATTAGAGGGGAAATATGCTTTTTCATTTCCTAAATATAGTTGGTTGTAACTGCTTCCTTGACAGCCTTGAATGTCATCCAGGTCAAAGATCCAGCGCTGGGGAGGAAGTTAAAGCCTTTCTGTGTCATCCTGACCTTTTTTATTTGAACACAGCAGCGTGGACTATCAACCTATTTCAGGGAGGGACGTTAAAAGTTCTTTGTGGTAGAAAGCTAACAGCAGGAGTATGGGGAGGAGTCATTTCATCTGGCGGTTGTTCTCCTGTTTTTCTAGGTGAGACTTCTGGGATGAGGCTCTTTAACCTGCCTGCTTTTGTTAACCCTAGACTTGCTTTTGCTCTCCGCAACTTAATTATAATACTTCAGAGGAAAAACTGTAGTTGATTGATGAGTACTTTTATCCTTCACTGAGGGTTGTGAGCTTTCAAATCCTACAGATATTCTGGTGCTGAGGAGGAAAGGGAACACTGCATGAAGGCAGAGAAATTAGGGCACTTGGGGAATGTGCTTTCAGACCTAGTTCTGCCTGTGACAGCAAGCTAAAAGGACAGTAACTCTGGGGAAGGAGCACAGTGATCCTTTGGTCCTAGCTCTGCCACTCTTTCCTTGTCTAACCCTGCCCAGCATCTGTGTCAGCCGCTCAACTGCTTTTTCAACTTCTGGGTAGCCGTGCTCATCTAACTACTTCAGCTCTACAGCAGCTGCCCTGTAATGGAAGGAACCATTATCTCAACCATAAGGGCAAAAATACTTGTTTGGTGTTACTGTGGGTGCAATTCCCTGTTGATTCAGCTCCCATCAGCAGATAAAGATGGGCATCTGTATTTAGTCGGTTGTACAGTGTGAATTATGACTGCTCCGGTCAAACATCAGGGCTAAATGCTGTGTGACCAGTCAAATGCCAACATCAAAGGAGCCGAGACAATAAAGCTTCAGAAGGACTTTGATTAGAAGAACTTTACTTTAACCGTGGCTCATGTTTCAGCTGATGTCACCTATTAACATTTTGAAGAGGAATGGTCTTGGCAAACAAGGCAAGCCACTCAGAAAGGCCATGTGGGAAGCCAGCAAGGAGCCTGCTGATGCTCCTGGTGCTGCAGCACAAAGCTCCCTAACTGCACACCATCTCAGTTTTCTTAGATAAAACTACGTTCAAGCCATCTGTATGTTCCTTTTGTTAAAGGACACCCCCCCACTTCAAGCAAGGCCTTTCTGCCTGTGCTGCCATTAAGAAATAAAAAGCTGGCTTACGCCTGCTTTGTAATGAGGTGGTTGCTCACAGCTCTGCAAGATGCAGTCAAACCGTAAGGCTAAACTCATGCAACAGCTCACTTGAACCAAATGAGCCTTCTGGAGGTTTCACTCCTCAGTCCAGTCTACTGTAATCAGCTGTCCCAGCCCTGAGAAGCCTCAGGAACCCACAGGGGTCCAGGACAGGGCAGTGCCAGCTAACCAGGAGCTGATTCAGCTCCCATGCACACTGTGCCCTTCACCTGTGCAGGGAGTGGCATTTTTCGATCCCTCTAGGCTTCAGGATGCTTTCATGACTAAGAAGTCTGTTCACATGGCTCCCTGCGAGACCTCGTGCCTATATGAATGGCAAGGTGGAGCATGCCTAGCAGAGGATGCTTTCCAAGGGTAGTGGTCCCCTGCTGCTGGGTAAATGCCTTGTATTGATGTTTTGGGTGTGAACTTGTGACAGTCCTGTTCTAATTACTGTTTCGATGGTTCCTAATGACAGGCTTTAGGTTTCTAGTTTGAGATTTGAGCAGTGCACAGTGACAGTTGCTCGCTTGGAGCTTACTGACTTCCTCCCGTCTGCGGGTTTGGAGCTGACTTCAGCCCCCTCCCGCACACAGATGGATGCCTGGGCTTCCGAGCTCCACGTGCTTCAGCAGCTCTCCAGGGAGTGCATTCTCATGGAGCAATCTGCTCGCTCATGGCCTCCGAGTTACAAACAAGCTACTCCTCTCCTCCTGCTCTACCCCTGCAAGCCAAGTTGAGAGGTACCCATATCCCTCTGTCAGAGCACCGCTCCTTCTTGCCTTTCCGAACGATTCGTAAGCCATCACTGGCAGCTGTCCTGACACACGGTTCAGTCTCTACTGCTGTACCACTGATTCCCTCTGATCCCCTGCCTATAGCCATCTGTCACCTACCTGTCTTAAAGTTAAACTGTCTGGTATTCAGAAGTGGCTCAGATATAAAAGCTTGTAGCTCAGCAGTGTGTCCCAGTCGTGCCCAAAGCCTGTGGCTGCCTGGCTGTGGGGCTGACGTGCCCTCGTGCCCACGGGAAGGAGCAGTTTCAGTGCCATGCTCTCTCAAGCACGATGAGAGGAGCAGGCAGGGAAGCAGTGGCAATGTCTGGCAACAGCACCAGGAAACACTACAACTTGCAGAGATCCCAGGCTGTTCCTGGAGGAATAGGTGCAATAGTTTGGGACTGGCTCAAATAAAAAGGCTATCTGCTAAAGAGATCTTTCCTTGGTCAGGAGTTTCACTGTGCTCGAGGGGCAGACGTGGTCTTTTAAGCATGTCCTTCCTTACTGAGCCTAAGGCTTCCCTGGGTACCTGCCCTTGCTGTGTTGAAGGGGAGCAGCCACCCCTGTCATCCACCAAGAATTCTCCTAAGAATACCTGGCAGAGTGACAGGGACGTGGGTAACAGAGCAATTCCACGTCTTTTTAAAAGTCTGAATTTACCTTCTGGCTGCTGCAGCTCCACATTTAATCCTTTGATTCATTATTGATGTCAGGTCTGCGGTGGTGCAGTGGGACACCTGATTCCAGGTGTCCATTCACTCAGTTTGCAAAGTGCTGTGCTGAGATGAATCTGTGGGTGGATGGGGTCCTGCGGGAGCTTCCTGAGGTTTGTGGCTAGAGCAAGGGTAGCAAGACTGTCTCATGGGGAGCGTGAAAACAGGAGAGGTGAGATTTCCAGCGTAGCAGAGCTGAAAGGCTCTGAGTCGGAAACTGATTTCTCTTGGCCTTAAAAATGCACGGGTGGGACTGCTAATGCTGCTTTTTCTTCCTAACCTACTCAGGAGATAAAGCAGGGATTTCAGACTCCAATCCCGCACCTTTCCCCAGTAGTAAACACACGTAGCATTACTGAGTGATGTCATGGCTGGAGCACATCCCAGCGAGGCCAAGCCTGGATCAGGTTATATCTGTCTTCTCAGAATATTGGCTTACTCCCAGAGGAGCATATTGCCAGCTCAAGGACAGTGACTGAAGCCACCTTTCCCAAGGTCATCTCTCACACGCAGAGAGGACAGCACTTGCCTTCCCATGCACAGCACAGCCTGAGCCACCCACGCAGGAGTCGCAGTGCAGCCATGGTGATTGCTGGCTGCACGCAGAGCAAAACTTCTCGCCTCTCCTTCCTGGCATGGCTTTGCGTTGGCACGAGCAAGGCAAGGACCCCAGCACCCCCTTCCTGGTGGCTCATCATCTGCTTGCCTTTGAGGCGCAGTGTGAAAGAGGAATAGGAATTGCGTCAACTCCAGCTATGTGGTATGTCTGAAAATAACCAGTCCTTGCGGATCTGTCACATCGAGGCCAGCATCTTCTGGCTCAGAGGGTCCCAGAAAGAGCCCCACGGACCTGAAATGCTGGTTGCTGCAGTCAGTGAGCCCGCCTAGGCTCAGCTAGATGATGGTCTGTGCTGGAGCTTGGACCCATTCAGCTCTCGGTACCTTGCTTCATTAAATGTGTGCAAGTTTGCCTGCACTGAGGCTGCAGCAGAAGCAGAAGGCAGGCATAACGAAACCCGTTTGTCTCCCTGTTGGGTCAGCGTGGCAGAAGGCAGGGCTGTCCTGCCTAAGCAAACTGCACAGCTTCACTTCTAATCGGGCTGTGATTCTATTTAAATGATGCAACTCTTAAAAATAGATAGGCTTAATTAGCAACAGGCCTAATCAGAGAATCGGTAGAAGCGCACTGTGACATGTCTCGGGTGAAGCTGAGGTAGCGAGGTGCGTGGTGCTGGGACCCACAGCCCCTTGTTCAGGTGTGCTTTGCTGTGGCAGCTGCATCCCGTGTTTTCCTGCTGGAAATCTCACTCGTCTCTGCTCTGTCTGCACAGCCTTTGCTAGAAGGAGCCTTCCCCATCAGTCAGCATTTCTGAACAAGCTATTTCCTCCTCCAAACATAGCTGAAGTGTAAACGGCCTCCCAGCGAGCGTCCCTCTGCACGGCAGGTGGAGATGTGACCCCCCGTGTCAGGCACCCAGCAAAGAACCACAGCGTGGGCTGTAGAGATAGGTGGGAAATCAACGCCCTGCTGGAGCTTCTGCTGTCATTCCCCAGCCTGAGGGACGCCGCAGGGCC
Source organism: Chrysolophus pictus (assembly GCA_037305975.1). Classification (NCBI taxonomy): domain Eukaryota; kingdom Metazoa; phylum Chordata; class Aves; order Galliformes; family Phasianidae; genus Chrysolophus; species Chrysolophus pictus. The sequence continues at coordinate 1,346,354 of CM074586.1, read as the reverse complement.
ACCGCAGCCCCGAGCAGCACCCATCTCGCCGTGGGCTTTGTGCTGTGTCAGACCCGGGCTCCTTGCAGCCTCAAAGGAGCCAGGCTCTGCGTGGTGTGTGGGTGAGCCTCCCTGCGGGCAGCAGACGTGCCAGGAGAGCCCAGAGCCAAGGTGGGCAGCAGTGCGACCACGGCGCAGCCCAGCCTGCAGGCCGTGCCAGCTGCAGCCAGCCCCTATGGACTGACTGCAAGCAGTTTAGTGTTGCACCCGTAAATTCAGCCGTTTGACGATTAAACCAGTGATACATGGAGACTTCCAGGAGTGGGGGGGGCATTAAGGCGCTAACAGGCCTTGCTGGCGGAAGGTCTGCCGAGATGCATCGCAGGGGGCAGATGGCAATTAGCGTCCTGAGAGACCCTTCTAGAAAGAGGATGCTAATGCCGCCCTGCTGGGAAGGAAGAGGTCCTTCACGCGGTAATTATTTATTGTTATTTTATCTGGAGCTCGGGACGGGCGAGCCAGCAGCGGTGACAGCAGCACCGACAGCAGCACTGACAGCAGCACCGACAGCAGCACCGACAGCAGCACTGACAGCAGCACTGACGGCACCCAGAGCCGGCAGCGGGGGACCAGGAACCGCAGAAAGCAGGAGCAACGCGGCGGAGAAGCGCGCCGTCCCGCAGGGCGGTGTTCGCGGAGCCCCGAGCCGCGCTTCGGCGCATCCGAGCACGCGGGAGGTTCGTGCGGCAGCGCGGCGCTCAGGGCCCCGCTCCGCTCTCCGCCGCTCCCCGTTGCCGCGGTAACCGCGCGGCGCCGCCCCCCCCGCCCGCCATCTTGCGGCATGGCAGCGCGGCCCGCCCGGCCCCAAGATGGCCGCCCGCCCTTCACCGCCCGCTTCCGTCCCCGCTGAGGCCTGCGGCGCGGCGCTCTCTGCCCGCCGCCTCCTCCCGGCAGCGGGGCATGGCGCTGCTCCGCTTCCTGCTGCTGCGGGGCCGCTGCGGCTGGCGGCCTAACCCCGCGGCGTGGGCCCGGCCTCGGCGCCCGCAGGTAACGGGGCGGTGCGGAGCGGAGCTCGGCGGTTCGCGGCTTTGTTTGGTTTGTGTCCAGCGCCCGGCACGCGGAGCCGCCGTCTGTCCGAGTTGTGTGTGCGTGTGAGTGGGGGTGAGCGAGTGCGAGTGTGTAAGAGTGTAAGCGAGTGTGTAGGGGTGTGAGCAAGTGTGAGTGTAAGTGTGAGCGAGTGTGTGCGTGAGTGTGAGCGCGGTCAGGGCAGCGCTTGTGCCGCCGCCGAGGCTGTCGCTGCCCGCGGCTCTGCCCGCTGCTTCGTGCCGCCCGACGTTTCGGAGCTGAGCGCCGCGGAGCCGCGCGGCCTTCGTGCCCGTTGAGCCCCGCAGCGCGGCCCGGTTGCAGCGACGGGACGCGCCGCTCTCCGTTCCCAGTTCCTCCTTCGCGTGTCCGCGGAATCGGGGAAGGGCTTCGGCCGCCTCACGGCGGGTCCTGCAGCCCTGACGAACGGGCCGGCCGCCCGGCTCCCCTCCGACGCGGACGCCGCAGCGCCGTGCGGTCGCCGTGGTCGGGACGTCCGCCGCGTCCCTGCGCCGCCGCTCCGGTGCCTCGCCGTCACCGAGTGCCCCTCCGAGGCTGTGCTCCCGCAGTCCCCGTGCGGCCGCTCCGAGCGCCTGGGAGGCTTTTCTCCCGTTCGGCGCGGCGTGTGGGACTGTTGTGATGCTCATTAGTCGGTGGGAGAGGCGATATTTTCTTCTAAATCCTCGGTGAAGGGTACGGGAAATCGGACGATTCTGAAGGTATCCGCGTCAGTGAACGTCGTTCAAAGCGAATGCATCTTAATTTGATAGATTTCAATCTCGGGTTTCAAAATTTCTAGGTCTGCGGATGGGAAAATTGTCCAGAAAAGCCAGATTGTTACACCTTGTGTGAAGCAATTCAGCTGTGGAGCCTGATGCCCTGATCTCAGCACTGTTTGAGATGAAGGCACTGCCTGGGCATCCCAGCAGCCCACAGCAGGAGGTTGGAACAAGATGACCTGACCTGTAAGGTCCCTTCTGACCCAAGCCATTCTGTGATTCTATGAGCTAGGCCTCCTGCAGGACCTAAAGCTCTTAGCCCTGCTTCAGTGCAGGGATCGAGTGCAGGCAGCCCAAGTAGGCAGTGGAGGAAGAACAGTTGTGGGGTTGCTGTGTGCATCATGCCAGGCTTTCCAACTGCCTCAGTTCTGTGGTCGATTTAAATTAGTCCACGCTGTTCCATCCCAAAAAGCACCGATGCCAACACGACAGCAGTTGTGTCGCTGCCTAGCAAGTGAGGAAAAGAAGGTGATGGATTGTAACCTCGCTGCTGCTGTCTGGTTTGCTGCACAGCAGCTTGCCTTGTGCCATAGAGGCACAGTGGGACAGGGAGTCGTACAGCTGCGAAAGGGGAAGGCTTGTGTTTACTCAGGGTATTAGTTCATGTCAACTTTCAGATGCTGTGAAATTGCCCTTAAATGCAGATTTAAGCTGTAGGCTTGCTGCTGAATTCCCATGGGGAAAGCAGTTGTGTTACAATGTAGTAATACTTCAGATTTTCTGCTGTGGGAGGGTGTATTTGTATCTGAGGAGTTGATTTCCCACCTATCTCTACAGAGTTTTGAGCAGGGGTACAGCAAGGAACATGATCGCAGTTTTCAAGTGTTTTGAGTATAGGTTTCTATTTATACCAGTGCTTTCTTTAAACTGGATTGTAAACATCTTCACAGTCACATGGCGAGTTCATAGCACAACCAGGAATAACATTTGGGGCTTCCAGCTGCCGGTCCTGTGACTTAACCCACAATATTTTCATGTTCAGAAGTCTTTGTCTCACGGGGTCTGGGGATGGTAAGCAGTCACAGTACTTTTCCAACAGTTGTCTTTTTTTTAATCTTCCTCTTCAGGGCCTTCTGTCACAAGCACTTTCCCCCACGTGTCAAGGTCTCGGCGGAGTCCTGGTGAAACAGCACATCATTCGAGATCCAGCCAGGCTTTGGAATCTCTTGGGTGAGTCCTGAAGAGCAACTGTACAGGTGGAGGAGAAAAAACGTCTTATTTAGGAAGCGTGTTGACTTTTCCTTCCTTGTCATTCCTCAAGCTGAAATCAAGCTGTTCTGTTGTTAGCTTTGGGATCAGTGTGCTATCTGCAGGGGTCTGGGTTACTGTTTGGTGGCAGAGGGGAACAATGGCACCTTTCCACAAGGAGCTCGGTGTGATGGAGTAAGCACTGAAGTCATTAGTCATTTAAGAACAGCAGACTTCAAACTGGAGAATCTTCCTGTGTCTCATTGGCAAAGCCTAAGAAGAAAATATCATTCACTATGGGAAATTGAAGCTATCGTCCTTAAATCAGTTGCCTTGCCTCTCTCATTTTTTTGTGTTTTCTTGGCAAAAAAGCTTTCACTTCATTGTTCTGTAGCAGCTACTCTGAGTTTTATCGTTTGTTGCCATGATTTCTTGGCTTTTACTAGAGAATCCCAGCAGCATGTTCTGAGAAACCTGCCTTTAACTCCAGCACACGGTTTCCTTTAGCATGCGTTTCCACTCCAGCATGAGGCTGCTTTTAGCTGACCATACCAGTTAACTTCAGTTGTGCCTTGGGGAATGTCTAAATGTTTCAGTACTGAATACATTTCTCCAAATGATTTTTTTTGCTGTGCTAAAATCATGTCTGAACAAACTTATGTCTTCAATTGGATTGTTGAGAAGTATGCGTTATATAAGGAAACTGGAGGAGTCTGTCCCTCCCATTACTCCCTCTTACGAGGCTGTCTCATTTTCTTGGCACACAAACGAAGCTGTGCTGTTGGGTGGGTGTGGAACTTGGATTTCTGTGTACTTGGAGCTCATCTGTTTCTGCTGTCCTTGGTCCACCCCTCTCTGTCACCTGAGGTCTTTGGTGGTGACTGTGTAACTCTGCTTGCCTGCAGGTAGCAGTTACTACTTTACTACTTCAAGCTGTCAAAGGAGTAACCATAAGAATGGAGGATTCAAAAAGAAATCTCCAAAGGAGGAGGAGGGTATGTATGTGCCAAAAGCATGTTTAATGACATGAATCTTTTGTATGCGTGTGAGGGATAAAAGTGGACAGCGTGGGAAGGTAATGATAATGCTTATCTCTGGGTACTGCAGATCTGTTCCTGTAACTCATCAGCCTGTGGCTAAGAGGAAGTGTGAAGGGGTACATTGTCTTAGCTGCTGGAATACTAACACAGGTTGTGAAACTGATTTGTGAAAGGTGCCACTCTGCATTCTGTGCGAATAATTTCATTGATTTGGATTTTTTGCTTTAATTTTGCCAATTTACCCAAGGGAATGGGATTTGCAGAGTTTCAGTCTGGGGTTTTGGTGCAGAGCACTGACTGAATGAGGAGCTGAATGCTAACATAAATTGAAACTGGAATCTGTTTCTTGTTCTGTTTACCTTCTTTGTGGATGTGTCTGCTTCTAGTGGTTACAGAGCTCGAATTTAACAATAGATTGCTTAGAGAGTTCTTAGCTGTGTTACTAGGGGCACTTGCTCAGATTTTTTCTTTTCACAAAACAGGTGTTCCTGGGTACTGGGCTGTTGTTTGCTTTGGGTTGTTTTTGCATATCTTGCACTGTCTAATCCCCAGGCATCCCAGCATAAAGGGTGTTCTGAAAATTAATGGTATCTCACTAAACATGATCTGAAACCTATGGAGCAGTGTGGCATGCCAGGTTACATGGAGAAGTCAAGGGATGTGCCCTCTGTGCACCTTGAGCTCGTTGGGGGAAGGAGAGAGGGGAACGAAATGGCACTAAAGAAGAGCAGGGGTGTGAAATAGCACTTGGGTTCTGGGCAAAAGCTTTGCAGGACTTCCACCAGGCCCAGTGTTTTGATCCTTGTGTCTTCTACCAGTTGTCTCATACCAGTGGGTTCTCCCCAAAGGCTTTTCAAAGTGGAGCTGATTTGTGGGTGTCCCTTTTGAGTGTTGGCATTGTTGGCAACCTTTTCCTATTTGTAGATTGACAAGAGCTGCATCCCATTTTAAAAGTGGGATTTGACTCTTCTTTTCCAATTCTGTAAGGAAAATCCTCTGCTCATTGTGAATGCGTACACTTTCCCTCTAGCCTCCCGAGAACCAAAGTGATGCAAGGCTTCTAGGATCTGAGTTGGCTGTTTTCAGACTCTGTGGTGCAGTTTTTAGCTGGAAGTCCCACAGCTGAGTTAACTTTTATTCATTTATTTTTTTAAGAAAGGTGTCAGAAGTTGTGCAGATGAAGGCCTCGTGCTTGTGTCTTGTCAGTAGTGTTTGCAGAAGCATCAACGTCCCGAGTGTTTTCTTCCTTCTGTGGCTTTAGTGATGCTTGCAGGGGCTGTTGGTGTCTGAGACTTGTTGGATGTCTGTGTGCTGCTTTGTCCTGGACTGCTGAGCTAGGGTAAGTCTTGTGTAGATAGAGCACCAGATGCCTGCTGCAAGTGGGAAGGCACATCACTCTTCTACGTGTTGTGCTGTAGAGTTTTACCTGGGTATCATCGGGTAATGGAATAGCTTGGCTTCTCCCTTGCTGTGCTTAAACACAGTGGTAGAATCCTCTTGAATGACCTGACGTGTGAAGTGAAAGCAATGAGATGCTGATGCCTTCAGCCTGACTCGTGCCATTGCACGCGGTCTCTCGAAGCCCAGAGCTGTGGCTTTGTCAGTGGGTCCGTGTAGCAGAGGTGCACTGGGACACAAGTGCAGGTATGGCAGAGTCCCTGTTAGAGAAGTCTGAGCACAGAGCTGGGGTGCTTGTCGTTAGTGAGACCACACAGGCTGCTGGTGTGCACAGCGCCCTGAAGAGCTGCGGCTGGTAGAATTAGTAAACAGTAACATGCTGTGTTCTGTGGCCTCTTTTCTCCTGTGATTAATGGATAGCTTGACTTTGGGAGGTGGAATGCTTCCCCATGTCTCCAGGGGAATGTTCATCTCTGCAGTAATTATTAAAAAGAACTCTTCAAACTGTCAGTGCAGCCCTTGCAAGATTTTAATCAGAGAGTTCAGATCTGGGGTTAATGGCAAATCATTGCTTCGTGGAGGCTCTCAGAGACTGGAGAGCTGGAAGAGTTCCCACAGCTGTTGCTTGTGAGTGTCACATCCAGTGCCTGGTTCTCATTTGCTGGGTGTTGTGGTGGGGTAGCTTATGGTGCAATGTGTGAATGTTGTTCTGTAAAGACGGTCGCATTTTGCATAAACTAAAAGATGGATTAATTTTGTTCTTAATTTAATGCAGGGTAGAAGAAAGCTTTGCATCATCTTGTAGCTTTCCAGGCATTTCTGAAACAACTCAGCTGTGGGTTAAACATCTGAGTGTTGTGGTGTGAGGTGCCCCATGGCCAGTGGTTGTCTCCTAGTGACAGCATCCTCAGCTGTGCCTTAGAATGTGTTTATTTGCACCCCATCTGAAATTCAGTACAGGAAAGTGCTTTAGCTACAGTTGGTGCTGAGATCTTCAAGGAGTTTGCACAGCAATAGACAAAGGACTTTCTTCATGTCTGTACTTATTTCTCTGGAGTTTTCTCTATAAAACCATTTTATTTACAACTTGCTCAGTAGTTGAGGACAGTGCCCAGACTGAGGCCTCTACCATCCTGTACTTTAATTTTCTTTAATCAAACTGTACTGGGTGTCAACCTGCAGGGTTTTTTTGATTAATTGCAGTGTTCTCATAAAGCTGGATCTAGCAGATAACACACAGGTGAGGAGAAGGCATCAAAGAAGGAAGCGGATGGGCTGCACGCAGCGTCTGAGCTTGTCGCTGTGTTTTGGAATGAGGACCTTATCTGAAAAGCAGCATTGTTTCTATTTAGGAATGAACCTTTCCTGTTGGATGTGGAGCAGGGCTGAAAAATGATGCTGTGCATCTGAAGGGCACAGTACTTTTTTTAGCATCTGCCTGGGTCATATGTTTGTCCCTTGGTTTTGTTGTGCCGTGCGTAGGCTGCGATTGGTGGTTAGTGATAAATGCTGGTGTCACAGCGTTTGTTAGGAGCTGGCAAATAAATCTCTTCTAGGCTGCACCGGGCAGATGTGCCTGCAGTCCAGTGGCACAGAATTAATTTATTTCTGGGAGCAGAATGGTATTTATGTATGCCATGTTGCTGTTGGCTTTAAATTGCGTATCAAGTATGAGTAGTAAATTATCCCTCTCTATTGAGAACTTCACGTATCTGTAGAAAAGGAGATTGGTTGTCATCTTAACGTGGGAAACACTGCTGGCTGCTGCCATTCAGCAGCACTCCCAGGAATTCTACCACCAAAGTGCTGGGAGCTGAAAAAGGCTCTGGGGGCAAACCCTCAGTGTAGACCATCCCCTCCTCTCATGTCTTCAGAGTCAGTTGTGCAGAACACATCTAATGTTTAAATACTAATCTAACGTTTAAATGATACAGACCCTCAGTGTGGAGTGTTACCAGGCCTGTGTAAGAGTGAAGTCATATAGCAAGGGAGAGAATGTGCTGTTCTGTTAAGGTAATGAGATTGATTTGCAGTACGTTTCAATTCATGAATAAATTGCATATTGCTTCTCCTGTGCTGTTTTAGATTTATTGCAAATGCGGATATTTTCTTAAGTAGTAAAACTGTTGTTGGTCTTGTGATGCAGGGTGCCAGCAGATCAGGAGTGCAGCTGGAAGCAGTTATACCTTGCAGAGCTGTGCTACATCATTTAGCAGTGCTGCTAAGGCTGCTTTTATTCTGCCCTAATATTTTCCCAGTGCCTATGGTTATGTCTAACAGGACTAGGCAGAGCAGAAGTGTGGTACTCAGAACTGAGCTATAGTCATAATTTGTAACAGGAAAGGTCTGATGGCTTTATTTGGTCTACGTCTGTATTAGACTAGGGAAGTGAGGTAGCCCTTCATTTTAGGGCAGAATGATGCTGGTGGGGTTGTAACAGGTATGGTGGACTGTGACCATCCAAAGTGTCCTACAGCAGGGTTGGGCTGCCTAAAAGCAGGAAGCTGCAAGATTGCTGAGTCTCTTCATACGTGCTGAAATTTAAAAGCAGTGGGCTTTTTTGCCTGGCTGGTACTTTGGTTCCTCCCCTTCCTAAAGCCGCATTTAAAAGAGGCAATTCTCCATTGTCTGTAGGCTGTGTAGGCAGTGCCTCACTGCGTGGCTTTTGGGGCATGGGGCACAGCTGCACATGGTAAAACAGACTGGGTTGGAAAGCAGCAGTGTGGCACACCCAGGTTATTGCTGGCCAGCGGGGTGCAAAATTTGCCTCTTTCCAGGTGGCTGCTAGGTTTACAACTGGGTGTGCTTTTATAGCCAGGCTTCTGCCCTGCTGCTGCCCATGCATACAGCCTAGGCCCTGCAGCATGGCAGCTGGGAAGGCAGGAAGGGCTGCAAGTGTAATGTAACCCAAAAACCTGGCTCACTGTGTAACCTTGAGCAAATCACACAACCTCTGATTGCCTTCGTGAGCCAAGCTGAAAAATGGCCTGTGTGGTGCAAGTCAGGTGCTGCCTCTGGGTATGGTGCTTCCAGGGGTACTGCTGCATTCATCTTTGTCACAGGACTGTCCCTCTGCTAGCCAGAAAGCTCTGCACTGACATGCAGAAATTTTTCTTCTCTGATTTTATATATTTTTTTCCCTAAAGAGGAAGAGAAACGCAGGAAAAGGGAAAATCAGATGCATCTTGAACGCTTGCGGGCGCTCCTCATCATTACTTTAATAGTGCTGCTGTTTCGATTCACGGTCAGCGAGAACAGAGAAGGGACCAGCATCTCCTGGAATTACTTCATCAATGAGATGCTGTCCAAGGGGGAGGTCCAGAGAATCGAAGTGGTTCCAGAGAGCGATATTGTGGAAATCTATCTGCACCCAGGAGGAACTCCGCATGGACAAGTTGTGAGTGACTTTCTGCCATTGGCATAGATGATCACAGATTGTCTTAGAGATCTGAGGTGATCTCAGAGAAAAAGAATTGAATTAGTAAATGATTATAAAACTCTAGCAGGTAAATTTGCTCTTCCCTCACTTTTCCTCTTTCTTTTGTGTGAAGTTCAGGGAGTTCTGTTACTCCTACCAGCCTGAAATTTAAACTGTAAGAGTAATTAATTAACAGTGACCTGAAGGAAACGTTATGAATGTTTAAAAAATTCACCAGCTCTTTCTTACCAGCTCTGCCTGGTATGTGGAAAGGAGTTAAGTTCTTATTCCTAGATCTAGTTTCAATTTTTTTCTCCTGTTTGGATTTAAGTTTCAGGTGCTCTGTCAAATCAACAAGGAAGTGCAGACTTCCTTCTTAAATCTGCTAAAATGCTGAAAAAGAGCAAAGCTTATTCACATCTTGTGTAACTTTGCAGGGCAGCCACCAAGAATCAATACAAACTAACTTGAGAGATTCAAATACTGTTTGGTTCACCTCGCTTAGCTCAGTGATTTTTATGATGCACTTGCAAGCTGCTGGATGAAATTAATTTCTGAGCAAGACATAGGAACAACATCCAAAATGCCTCCTTCTCAGTGATGTCGTTTTCCAGATGTATTATAAAATTTTGGCTGGGCCCAAAGATAGCACTGTAATTGGGTTTGGAACGCTAACTCCATCCTCCAGCTTGCCCACGAAGGCACGATGTCCCCTTGTTCCTACACAGCTGAGACTTAGAAAAGCATACAAGGCGAGGACTAAGGGGCTGCAAAGACTGGCTTTGTCCCTAACTTCACTTCTGTTTGTTGTCTGCTCATTATTTCATTGGTGTGGCCAACGAAGGACATAACGATGCTGACTGTGACTGACTTGGCTGTGCTGTGCACCCCTTCTGCTCACTGTTGTCTTTATGGCACACTTACACTGTCTTCATACTGCTTCTCATTGCATGTCTCCAGAACGTTACCCTGCTGTACACCATGCGAGTGGCAAACATTGACAAGTTTGAAGAGAAGCTGAGAGCTGCGGAGGACGAGCTGAATATTGATGAGAGAGAGAGAATCCCTGTTTCCTACAAACACCCCGGCTTTTACGGAAAGTACGAGCTGATACCATGCTTACTGTTTGTCTTATGTTGGCAACAACATCCCTCACTAGGAGAGGAAAGTTCCTTCCAACTGAACGCTATGTAAATACAAAACAAAAGAAGTGGTCCCTGTCTGGAGCAGGTAGCTGGTCTTTCAGAAATGCTCTAGATGTGCTGTAACATTACAGAGCTGAGAGTCCCAAGGTGTGTGGAACCACAGCGTGTAGCAGACCAAAATGTTTCAGCTCTGTGTCAGCAGGTCTGAGGAAAGCCTGTCAGCTGCTTTGTATTCTTGCATAGCTGAGCACCTTTTTGTCTTTATAATCCATTATTCGAGTGCAGTCATGGATTCTGTGAGATAGAAATCCTGACTCAACAAGTGTGATGTTAGACCCTGCTCCGTGCTGAATGTTGATGGTGCAGTCAGCCTCCCCCCATTTAAATGCCTTGAGGAAGGCCTGCGGTGGTGGTTCAGTCTGCAAAAATAAACACCCAGTTTGGGCCTGTTCCCCAAATGGCTGTAGCTCAGAGGACAGCCTGTGCTGGTGCTGGCTCCTGCTGTGAGCCACATACTGTGCAGAGCAGCTTTGCTGCTAAGATACAAAATCTCAGCGAGAGAGAAGTACTTCTATTAAACTTTCTGTTACCTGAAACCAAAATCTTTTGCTTTTAAAAACAATGGTAAGTAATTAAGAAGTCAGAGCTCAAATAAACAACAAAGAGCAAGAGATAAAATCTGTCAACCGTGCTCTGGCCAGGCTTCGTCCTGTTCTTCCCTATGATGTACAAGTGTGGCTGTTTGCTGCTGATGTGGTTTATTTACCCTTCTGTTAAGGCTGGCAGCTTGTTTTTACAAGGTAGGATTTATGGAGTCCAGGGCACAAAACTGATCTGTGGGGCTTGCTCACTGGGCTGCTGGACAGAACCACCTCCAGCACTGACGGCGGCTGCTATTGCTGCACAAAGATGCCTTCCATCAGTGTATGAGGCTGTGTTTGGAGAGCTCTTGACTAATTGCTGATTCTGAAGTACTAGAGATGCAGCACAGTAGTTCTGCTTGCCAAATAGAGCAATCCTATATCCTAAAATTCTATATCCTAACAACAAAGAAAGATAGTTTCATACTGCTGCAATCGTCTGCCAAGGTGGTCTGGTCACCTGCTTGTGCCCCATGCAAAGATCTGCATCATCTGGTTTCAGAAGCCCCAGGGCTTTGCAGCGTGGTGTCGTTCCCCTGGTGGTGGGGACGCAGCCTTTCCTTCTAGGTGCCTCACCGAAGTGTGAAATAAATGTCATGTTTGTATATGAGGAAGATACCTGGAGAGCAGTTTGTCTAATTGCTTGTCCTCCGAGCAACATCTTTGCAATTTTAATGCATTACTTACATGGAGATAGGTAAACTTCTCAAATTGCTCGTGCAGTATGAAATCTTCAGCTCATATTGAGGGCTTGCCAATTTTTGTCAAACTTTTAAGAAGAGTAAATTGAACTGTTGAAGTCAGCCAGCGCCACAAGCTGCTTCCCTTGCCCCTGAAAAGAGTTTTTTAAAACATGCAGTGGGGTCTGAATCCTCTCTGAGGAGATGTCAGAGTCAGGAGTTTAACCTGTGAGGCACTGTGTATTTATGGCTTGCATTCAGTTTACTTTCAGATCTGGGCACTTGATGCATTTCAGAATTAATCCTCTGCTTGCACAGTTGACAAATTGGAGGTGACTTTCAGCTTTGAGCGTTGCCTAGGAGCTCTCACTGAGAAGAAACAAATGCAGCTGGGGATAATATAGCATGTGCTGGTCCCCTTGTTTCAGTAAATCATACATTTCAGAGGCATGGCACACACATTCCTAGTTCAAAGATAAAGAACAGATCATTTCATGGGGTCAAGCAGGGCTCGTGCAGCAGAGCAGGGGGCTGAGGTAGGGCTTCTCGAGTCCCAGCCTGGCATCTGACACGTCAGATAATTTTTCCTCTTATTAAAAGTATCCTGAGTGTAGAGCTCAGGAAATTCTGTCCTCAGCATGTTTGTCTCATAAGCGCATTAGGCTTGCACTGTCAGCTCTGCTCTACCTCTCCCTTCTAATGCAATAGTTACTGCAAAGGATCCAGAAAATTCATTCTGTTGGTTGCTGGTGGTCTTCTGTCAGAAGGACTTGTGAGAGGCTGGGCCAGGGTGGGCTGAGCAGGCTGCATAGCAGCCTCATCCTAGAGGCTTGCACTGGGATTTTGTGCCAGGAGTGGGCAGTTAGAAGCAGCCTGGTGTTTCTGGACACGGGGTAGAACTGCCAGCACCATCAGCCCCTGCTCAGGATGTGATCTGACTCCTGAAGGTCCTACCTGTTTGATAAGCAAAATGCCTCTGAAGCAAAGGGTCAATGGGAATTGCTTCTGCAGCCATAGCAGTGTGTGTCAGTGTCTTCTGTGTAAGTTCAGAAGTTATGTAGTTGTTGGGGTTTTGTTGCATCTATATAAAACATCATGAATGCTCACGGTTGCATTTCTAGCCTAAGTGTCAGGACCTTTTAAAACACTAAAAATAAGAACGTTGTGTAATATTTACTGAGCTGTGGCTGGATACTTCAGTTTGTACCTGTCTTGCCTTTGTCCTTTCAGTGATGTCATTTCCCTGATAGTGACACTTGTGGCTGTGTCCATGTTGTGGAGCATCTTCCGCCTGATAAGGGTTGCGGGCCGGGCAGGAGGATTCAATGCTTTTGTGAGTATTCAATGCTTTTCTGTTACTTTGCATCCTGTGAGTAGTCTTGTCCTCTGGCCTAACCTCCTCCCTTCTCCCCAGCAAAGTCAACACAGATTGAGATTAACTGATGCCAGGGACTCTTTAGTCTTGATACATCTCGTGTCTTTTCCTGTCCTGATCATCTGACCAGATTGTACAGTAACAGGCCTTAGTGGAGGCCCTTTCTTTCCCCAATGGCAGGAAGGGCTGAGCTCAGTGAATTTGCAGTCCAGTTTGCTCTGCTATTTTCAAAGCTCGTTAATGAGTTGCAGCTGCAGATGGTGTTTTTCACTGGGTCCTGCCAATATGCCTCCCATACAGCCAGGAGTAGGAATTGCTGCTTTTTGCAAAATGAATTCTCAATTTATAAAGTATGTTGAGATTCTGGATTTCATTATGTGTTGGCCTGTTCCCCTCACGCCACATGGCTCACTTGCAACATCAGTTAAATCTCTCCCTGCCCTCCTCCCTTGCCTGGATCAGCTGATGAAACTGTGTAGAAATCTGCCCCGGGTGTGCTGGTATCAACCGCAGGGACTTGGGGGTGAAAACAGTGGTGTATTCAGTCCCTTGTTGGATTTCCCACTCAATATCCTCTGAAGTTCTCTTCTGGCTTTGAGATTCTCTTTATACAAAGGGGTACAGATGCTTGGAAGAGAATAGTTTAAAGAAATGCTGAGTAATGAGGGCCTTGAGGACTCATTTCTGCCCTTGGGTAAGTGGGGCAGCGAGGCCCTGCATGTTCAACTCTTCATTTGGATAAACATGTTTCTGAGGCATGAGAAGCTATAAACTTTCTTCTCAAAGCAAACAAAAAATCGTGAGTAACCGTTTTCAGCAGGACATAATGAGCAGTTACTAGCAGAGTGTTGAACTGAACCCTTGTTTTGATTGTCACTGTGGCTTAACGCACACCAGGAGGCTGAGATGTGGTGCCTGTTCGATTGGAGAGCCTACAGTTCTGTCCCTGGGTTGTGTTGCAGGAGAAACTGATGGCATTGGACACTGGTGCTAAATGCCTGTTTGCACACGTTTACAAGGCAGTGTTGGTATTTGTTTACTTCTGGTAGTTATTTACAATTCATACATACTCCTTAAAACTGTACCTGTCCTGGACGTGTTAAGGACCAGAGCATTTCAAGTCTGGGGGAGAGGATATTAATTAAGGTTTGGGGCATCCTACATGTTTTTATTAAGTTTTTTTACTCAGTCTGTGGGAAGTTGAGCTGGGTTGTGTTGGAACTACTACTGCAGGTTTACTTTGCTTCTTCCCAACAAAATATCGATCAGTAAAGCTTGAGTCAGCAGTCTGGCTGTGAAGTATTTCCAGAGCAGAAGTTAGTAACTAACAGCAGTGCATTGGTGGGCATTGTAATGGTCTTTGTTAGGGGCAGCTATACCCGTGCTGTTGCTTGCAGAATAGCAAGCAAGCTGTTCAGAGAGCATCTTCAGTACTTGTGCTGCTTTCCACAGAATCAGCTGAAAATGGCTCGTTTCACCATTGTGGATGGAAAATCCGGGAAAGGGATTGGCTTCAAGGATGTAGCAGGAATGCACGAGGCAAAAATGGAAGTCAAAGAATTTGTGGACTACTTAAAGGTATAACAAAGCAAACACTGCCTGTTTTCTGGGATAGAAGGTTAACCTGGGGAGGAGAGAATATTTATTCTCTTTATCATGCGTGATACTGAGCAGCCTTTGTTTAAAAAAAAGCTGGAAACTTTTTTTCTGCTGTGATCAACATGACTCAATCTCTATTTCCAGTTCTGTAACAGACTGCAGATGTGGCTGCTCCTATTACGAGCTCAGGGTTGGTCAGGATGAAAACAATGTCAAGAAGTTCTGGAAAACCACGTTCTTGTGCAGATGTGTTATGTGAGCTGAGGATCTGACACAGCTGTGTTGTTCCTACAGAATCCTGATCGCTACCTTCAGCTTGGTGCTAAAGTGCCCAAGGGTGCCTTGTTGCTTGGACCACCAGGCTGTGGGAAGACGTTGTTGGCAAAGGCAGTGGCCACAGAAGCACAGGTGCCTTTCTTGGCCATGGCGGGCTCTGAATTTGTGGAGGTGATAGGAGGTAAGCTTTGTGGAGGGAGGGAATGGAGGTTGCTTGGAGAATGCTGTCTGCATCCCTCAAAAAGGAGAGTTTTCTCATTTCTTTGCGTGAAAAGGATGAGTTGAGTATTTCTGCTGAAAACATAAAAGGTTTTCAGTGATAGCAGATAGTTAATTATGTAGTACCTGAAACACGTTTTCTCTGACTTGCTAGTTGCTTCCTTCTTACAGAGGGAAACCGCAGTCTCTACCTGAAAGCATTATCCCTACTTGCCTCCACTCCATGTTGAGCAGTATCTAAGGAGCTCAGATAGGAGTTCTGTGGCTAGTTCTTTGTGTCTGGCATGTTGAAGGGGTCACACAATGAGGGTTTGGTCAGGATTGGGTGCCTCTTTGGATCCGTGATTCCTGCTCTACAGCTAACAGTTTTAGCTTTGAAGCTGATTTCTTCTCTTTCTGTGTAGGTCTTGGAGCTGCACGAGTTCGGAGCCTCTTCAGAGAAGCGCAGGCTCGTGCACCCTGCATTGTGTACATTGATGAAATTGATGCTGTGGGCAAGAAGCGCTCAACTAATGTGTCTGGTTTTGCCAATGCTGAGGAGGAGCAGACCTTAAATCAGCTGCTGGTGGAGATGGATGGTCAGTATTTCTTTCTTGGCATTTGAGCCTTTGTTACCTTGAAGATCTGGGCATGGTGTTCTGTTTGAATTTGCCATGCCTCTTTAGTGTTCTCAAAGTATTCAATGTTGCATTCCCCGGAGCAAGGCAGGCTTGCTTGTACTTCACAGCACGCTCAGTCCATAAGCTCAGCACTACAACTTGGTCATGTCCGTGTTCAAAGACCCTCTGGGTGACAAGTGAGAACTGTGGGACCCCTTTGTAGGGAAGGGCTGTGGCCCTGAAGGCCGGATGAATTTATATCTAGTAAACTTAAAAACCCTGGAACCTTGAATGAGCTATTTTTGTGACTGTACTCCAACAGCCGAGTCAGAAGAGAGTGTAATGTCACATTCAGAGTGAATTCGCCCCAGTAACCACACGAGTATCCACCTGCTAATAGAGCTGATGGAAAACATGCGCTAGATATCAAGGCTGGCAGAGGGCAGCAACTCCAAGGATTCATACTGTGGGGAATGGCTTCAGTTCAGGAGTGTTTTCCCACTGTCAGGTGGAGAGGAATTGTTTACAGTGCTGAGATACAGGAAGAGAAAGAATTGGCAGTGAGGACAGTAGTGTCTTCAGCTGGTAATGTTTAGTTCCAGCTGTCGAATACCTGCTATACTCTGTCTGACAGGTAGTGTTTGAAAGCCTGCCGAGGGCTGAAGGAGTTTGGTTGTCTCAGAGGGGTGCATGCAATGAAATGCATTCATTCTCCTTTCTGTTGGCCTCTTCTCATGTTGCTTGCCTGGCTGCAGGATGCCTATCTAAGGTGGGAGGGAGAAGCTTTGCAAACAACTGGTTAGGTGCCACTCTTCTGGATGACTTCCAAATGTACTGCATATGGAACCAACCCTTTTCTCAGATACAAATGCCAAAAAGAACGATCCTTTGTCTGTTCTTAGTCATAACTCTGTCAGAGCCTGCAGCCCTGACCTAAGACTCATTGCTTCTGTGGCTAAATCCTACAATTGCAGATCAGCATGTGTTTATATCTGTCTGCTGTTTTGTGGGACAGGGCTGTTTTCCCTTGGCTGACCATAAATGTGGCACTTACCTCATCAGACTCTTCACAAGAGAAGTTCTGCACTAAAACAATCCCTCTTTCTCCAGACATGTATATATTTTTTACTGTTTTTACAGTGAAGCAGTGGGCACAGCCCTAGTGAAGCAGAGCACATCCTGGAGGATCCTGGCTGCTTCTGGAGGTTGCTATGGAATGAACCTTCCACTCTCAGGGAGGAAGCTAGGGTCTGTAAAGTGTTTTCAGGAAAGCATCAATGTTCCTCTGTACTGCACGCAAGATGATCTGTAATGTTGGATCTCTGCCTGTGCTGCAGGAGGAGAAGAAATTGTAAGCAGGAGCACAGCGCTGTACAAACAGGATAGAGGTCCTGCTGTATAGAGATCCTCCAGGCCTCTCTGCCTCAGCCCAGGTGCCAGGGAGCTTCTGGAAGGAGCAGTGTGATCTGTAAGTGGGTCCTAAATAACCAGGCACAGATCTGGTTATCAGAGGAGCATCCGTGAAACATATGATGCAGTGTAGAACCAGATATGGCTATAAATACATGTGTGCAGTTTCCTGGGACTTTGCACATGCACTAACTTAGGCAATGTGGCCAAGCATATGAACGTATTTGGAGTGAGTGTAACTGCTTACAGCTGTATCTGTATAGCAGTGTCTCAATGGAAAGGCCTGTAGTAACACATAGGACAGCAATCCCAGCTTGCTTTTGTTTTTTTTCCCTGCTTGACAGTTGCAGGGTGAAGTGACAACAGGTTACCACTGAATCAGATGGAGGCCCATCTGTGTGCTCAGGAAAGCGTGGTCAGTACAATCCACATCTCAGTGTTAGAAATGAAAGTGCCTGACTTCCTGTGATCTGCAGAAATCAGGAGCTGTTTCTAGAGTGTTGCTTTCTGGGCGAGTTTCCATTAAAAAATCAGGGTGCAAGTCATTCAAAAGTGAGTTTAGAAAGTAAGTATTATCCTTAGTGTATGCTTTAAGAGTCCTTGAGAAAAAACAGCTTCTGTACTGTGTGCTGCCTAGCTTATTCTAAAATGGGTATTGCTTCATGATTATATATTTGTCTCATACAGATCATGTACTAAGTCCCTCGCTTGCTGAATGCTTTATCAAACATGAAAAAAAAAAATAGCCTAAGGAGTTTACAGTGTCAGATGAGAGACAGCTGGCAAAGGCTGTCAGGGTAGTGCAAGCATCATGGGCTTACTGTTGGCTTGTATGCATAAACAGTGATCTTGGCTTGTGTTATTGAACTGCTGTCTAATTGTGCATGCTACCTCAGGGAGGTGCCTCTTGTTACCTCTGTGTCCATCATTACAAAGTTTTCAGGAGGAAAGTGAATTTTAAGGAGATTGAGAGTTTAGCCAGGCATACGTGGAGGGTTTGTGTGTGTTTCTGATGAGAGCCTTGAAATGGCAGGTCACAGTTCTCTTGTCGCCGTCTTAAGCTTGAATTAAAGGCTGAACTTCTGCAAGGTAACACCACAGCTGAGTTGAGCTGATAATTTGAGAAAAATCAAGTGCAGAAGTAGATCTGTGAATCATCAGCTTAGCAGAGATTGTGGAGTTTGTGTGTGCGAATGAGAATTACTCAGAGGGAAGGTACAGGAAGAAGCCAAGTGGAACCCCTGCTGCAGGCTGGAGGGATGGCGAGGGCACCAGGCAAAAAGTGACTGTGTGAAGCTGTAAGGGGTGAGGTGTGGAGTCTGATGCTCTGTAATTCTGGTATGCGGATTTTAGAGTAGTTGTGCTCTTTCTACAAGTGACCTCGGTTCGCTTCCTTCTGACGGCTTGCTTCGTGTTCTGGAAGCATCAGAATTCGGTGGGAGAAGGGGAGGGACTGGGCTGAGCTGTACAAAAGCTGACTTTAAAAACCAGAGCGACTCGTACTCCAGCCTTTGTCAGAACAGGTGCCTGTGCTGAATAGTGAATCTTCCCTCACAAATCGCAAACAAGCGGAAGAGGAATGTGACCCAAATACCTCCTCTGCTCTGAATGCGTTTGCGAGGAGCTTGTCAGTCCTGGGCTCATCTGTGCTTTTGTGAAGAAAGATGCAAGCCAGTCCTCTGAAGTCCTCAGACCTCTCCCCTTGTCTGTGCTGGGTGCGGGTTTGTGACCCTGTGGCTTCCCTCACAATGGTGGCCCCTTTTTCAATGATCTTATACACAAATGATGTCCGAAATGCTTTGGAATGAATGGCTAACGATGCAGACGAGCTGCCTGTCAAACGCACTGTGTCAGTGGGCGAGAGGGCACTCAGCAATTCCACTGGACCCTCTCCATTTCCTTTTAGAAGTGCCTGAAGTTGTAAACGATGTAGATGTGAAGGCTCTCTTCGGGCCGAATATTCAGAGCTGTTTTTAATTTGTTGACGTGGCTGAGGTGGTGTTTTTGTAGCCTGTTCTCATGACTGCTCGTTGTCTGTGGAAGCCAGCGCCTGTCACGTGCCAGGTGACATCGTGCTGGGAGGCGTGATGTGACTCAGGCTGCTGCTGTGGATTTCTTGGAGCTGTTTGGCACTGCTGGGAAGCAGGCTCGAGAGCAAGCGGGGCAGAAGCTGCAGTGAGGAGGATGCACTCAGTGGTTCTGTTGTGATTGTACTCGTTCTAATAGTCAGACCTATTTTAAGGTCGAGCTTTCCCGGCTGCAAAGCTGATCATGTACTGTACCATCTAATCCTGCCGTGTGAATGAAGCTTGCTATCCCCTGCCAGTCTCTCTCCTTGTTTATCACACTCCAAAGCACAGTGTAATGCAACCTGAAGAACGGTCAGCTTCATCCTCTCCAGGAGCTTATTTAGACAGCGTCCTGCAGGGAGGAAGAACAGTGCAAGCTGACAAAGCCGGTCCTCTGACTTACCTGTAACCTTAATCTCTCTGCTGAGCTCTTGTACGCTGACACATTTGGCAGCTCTTCCGGCGAAGCTGGAGAGAGCTGAAACCCACCCAGCTTACGTGCATGGAGCTGCTTTCTGCAGAGTGTGACTTGGCAGTGAGGAAGCACACGGGACCAACGCGTCCTTTCCCTGGGAAGGCTGCGAGTGCTGGGGCTGCTGAATCTGCTGGAAGCAGGTGACTCATAGCCAGAGGCCTCCGGGCACCTGGTGGAATGTAATAAATAAGCAGTGTGGTTCAGTGATTCAACATCATCCCTGGCTCCCCACCCAAGCGACACAACCACTTGCCCCTTCCTGCCCTCCTCCAGCTGTTTGTGCTCTGGCTTCCCAGGAAACCCTGTCTGCCTTTGGTGCCTCTCTACTGCTGGCTGCTCTCACAGAGCCTGTAATTCCTGATGCTTCCTTCATCTTTAAGACCTGGAGACAAAACCTTGTGACTGTGGCTTGAGCTAGTTTGTGCTAATCATCACTGCGAAGCTGTTTGGTCACATTCTGTCCCTGCCTACATGATATCTGTGGTGTACGTTTTGCAGGGTTGGTCTTTGCTCTGGTCTGCAGTGTGCCTGGGTGCCTCTTCAGTGATAAAAGATGCAGATCAAATCATGCTGTGATTGAGTGGCAAGGCTATGTCCTGTATTTTGTGTTAATCCCATTTGGTCAGAAGAAAGCCTGTTCCTTCCTTGGTGATGCTGGTAGCCTGTCTGTGATTGAAGGCTAAAAGTGAATGGAAAGCTGAAAGGGTTTTCCACAGCAATGCTGGGGAGGAAAATGCTATTTCAGCTAACAAACATCGTACAACTGGAACTAAAGAAGCAGGAATTGGCTTAAGGCTGGGGATGAGCAGGCATGTCCGAACTCATAAGAACAGATTCTGTTCCGGTTTCCGGTTGGAGCAATTTCAAAATATGGCAAAAGAAAACCCAACAAAACAAAGTTGGGGCTTAAAAGGGAATTTCAGTATGCCCACAGTGACTGGGAGTGGCTTGGGTTCCATCCTGCCTTGTGCTCCTTGCTGAAGAGGATGCTTTCTCAGCCTCAGCTGCCCCAAAGGATGTTGTACGTGCATTCTGCCTTTGTGATAAAGCTGGGTGAGAGATTCCCTGCATCCTGCCCTGCCTCATCCCTTTCTATGCTTGCAAGGAAGTCTCTGTGATGATGAAAACCTTCACTTTTGTTTTTACTTGTCTTGCTACAGGAATGGGGACCACAGATCACGTCATAGTGCTGGCTTCCACCAACCGTGCTGATGTTTTGGATAATGCCTTGATGAGACCTGGCAGGCTTGACAGACACATCTTTATTGATCTTCCAACACTCCAGGTATATTCCATCATCTGTCCTGTCCTTTTCGTAGTGTTCATGACTAAAGTGTCCCTGATTGTTCATTGGCCTGGCAACAGCTGAGCTTGGGGAAGATGGAGATAGTATACAAACCTCAGCAGCAAATTCTTCTGTGAGGTTCTCTGCCATGCAGATGCAGAACTTTATTGTCTTCTCTCCAGGAAATCAGAAGCCACCTAATTGGCAAAGTTGGCTTGTGTGAGGAAAACTCCATTTGTCATGTGCCTTGAGCACCATTTGTCTTGTAGGTTTATCATCCTCACTCTCCTCATCAAGCTCCTCATTTTCTTTCAGGCAGCCTAAGTGACTTTCCTTCTGAATGCTTTTTTAAATCCATTTATTAGGGGAGTCTGTCATGTCCACTGTGTTGACATTTGTAGTGGAGCTTTGGAAATAGGCTCAGCTGCAGCGAAGGTCTGTCTGCTCTGCCAGCACAGTCTCTTCTTCTCCCATCTGTGCTTTACTGTCATCCTCAGAGTTTTCAGTTAAAATACCTCAAATGCCTGATACAATCTGGCACCGGAAGCATGAACTCTGCAGCTGCCCTGAAGGAGGAAAGGGAAAAACCCTGGCAACTGAGCCCATTGTTTTAATCAGGATCTCCTGGGCCAGCTGAATGAGTCATTCTTTGGCTGCTGGCCAGCCGTCAGCTCACCCCCACCTCTGTCTGGGAAGTGGTCGAAGGCTAAGCAGCTCGTAGATTTTTTTTTTCTTGCAGTGCAGGAGGGAGCAGGTAGCTGCATCCTGAGCTCCTTCCTGCAAGTGCTTATATGGTAAGAGAAAAGTTAAAAGACAGATCAGAGTGAAAGTTAGAAGGGGAGAGCGGCCCTGAGAGAGAAAGCAGTGACTCACGGTAAGCCTCCGTACATCTGTTCTGAATTTGAGAGCTGGGTGTTTATCAGGGCTCCTGTAGAACTGAAGTGCTGCAAGGACAGCCCTGCCCTCTGCTGGCAGTGTCACTGTCCCTGCTGCCAGAGGTCTGGCTCTTCCTCTGCTCCCTGCCTTAGGGAGCAGTGAAGCTGCCATGTTAGGAAGCTTGCTGGGCTCAAGCGTTCACTGTTATGTAAGTACTCTGTGCTCTTCGCAGGAGAGAAGAGAGATCTTTGAGCAGCACCTGAAGGGTCTCAAACTGATCCAAGATGCCAGCTTCTACTCGCAGCACCTTGCTGAGCTGACTCCAGGCTTCAGTGGTATGACATCTTGTATCCTTGAGGGACTGTCTGCCTCCTGCCATGCTTGCAAGTTCAGCTATCTGAAGATTTTCAGCAGCTTAGGTTTAAGGGGGTATTTTGGTCTCAAGGGCTTTTTTTTTTTTTCCCTCTTTCCCTTAAAATCTTCCTTTCTGCTTAAACAGGGAGAGCCTAATCAGCTCCCTCGTGAATGGAGCTGCAATGAGCAATTGTTTGTGGCTATTTTCAGTGTCCTGCAATTTCTGGGAATAGCAAGGTGCAGAGGCTGGGGAAAAATATGCTATTACAAGTGCCTGGGATCCTAATTCCTGTTTATGCTCTTCTCCAAGCTGTTGTTAAAGATAAGGTGTTGTACTTCACACTGAGATGTGGAAAAACACCTATGCTGATAGGCATTACCAGGAAAGCGGATAGGAGAAAGGAATAGCAATTCCTTCATCTGTTGGAGTAGAAATTGGACAGCTCTGGCTCCTGCATTGAGCCTGCTTCCAGGGTCAGTCCCTGGGAGTTTTAAACATTGCTGAGCAAGGGGCTCCAGAGTTCCTGTTTATGTGGAGTTCCTGGAATATCCTTTCTGGGTTTCCCCTCTAACAGGCCCCAGCGCACTGCCTCTTCGTGACTTCTTTCAGCAGCCCCCCACCACCATCACCCACACACACAAACTCAGAACAGATGTTCTTTCTCTTCTGCACAGAGGTTTGTGTGGTTGCTGCATGAACAGTGCAGCAGCCCATGCCAATCCAGACTGCCCACAGCACTCCCCTGTTGTTAGAGCCAGCCTTGGCTTTAGCCTCTTAATTGATTGCTGAACTCTGTCCTCTGTATGGCAGCACCGTGCTCACTGCCAAGGCAGTTGTATTGTTCAAATCCAACGTAAACACCATGGCTGAGATTCACTCTCTGTTCCCAAGGAACAAAGAGGAGCTTGCAGCGCAGGCTGTGTGACTTCCTTAGGTCCTCCTCCAGATCTGTTCTGCCTTATCTGTCTGTCATATAACAGACCCGATGTAATGCTTACACGCTCTTGCCAACAGGAGCAGACATAGCAAATATATGCAATGAAGCTGCTCTCCATGCTGCTAGAGAAGGTCACAAATCCATTGATACTTTCAACTTTGAGTATGCTGTGGAAAGAGTCATTGCAGGTAAGTGGCCCAGCCATTCCTGTTATCTCACTGATCTGTGCTGTGCTCCTTGAGAGAAGGCCCAGGTGACTGGGTTGTTCCAGGGCAACAGCTAGGATCTCTCTGTGCTCTTTCTTGTCCGGAAGATCTTGAATGCAATAATCACAAATGGACCAGCCTTTCTGAATCTGTAGGCAACCTGAATGAGCAGCTCAGGGAAGATATTCAGTAGTAAAGCATATACACAGAAAAAGAGGGGGAAGATTCAAAGCTGTATTTGTTTTTGAGCTATTGGACTCGATGATCTTTAAGGTCTTTTCCAACCTGAACGATTCCATGATTCTATAGAATCATATATTATAGAAAAATATAGAATATATTTTTAATTAAATATTATATATATGCATAAACATTTTAGGAAATCTTAAATGAATAAAATAGTGGAAGTATCTCTGGGGTTTTGTTCTTGCTCTGGACACCTGCTCCATAAACATGAATAGCAAAGCAAATAGGCTATCCTGCCCCAACCTCAACAGCGACAGGAAGAAATGAGAGATTTTTCTTCTTGGCCTCAAAGCCCAGACTTTGATGAATTGGCAGAATAAACTGAAAGACAGTGGAGTACTGTTCTCTCTCTGAGAACATCCTGTCAGCCTTTCCCTGTTGCTTGTGCAAGTGCCAGCAGAGGAACCTCTGGAGACTACCGTGTAGCAATATATTCTAGGGAGGGGGAGAGAGAATTCCCAGAACGCTCGACCTCACCTGAGGGGTTTGAATCTGGTGGATTTCTGTCTGAACTTTCCTGTAGGTAATCCTTGACTTTCATATTCAGACACTTAACTGCTTCCAGGCTGCAGTGTCATCACTGGGGGTGAGTCTGGGCAAACAGCCTGGCGTTCTGTGCTTTTCTTAGGGTGTATGAATAGGGTCTTCTTCCTGGGTCAGGTATTCCCTGGCACAGGAGTCGAATTTTCACCGTTTGCTTTTTATCAGAAAATGCCCAAATATTTCCTTGTTTAAGAGAAGATATTTGAGATCTCCTCTGTTTCACCTGCCCCATACAAACATAATCCCGGGAGTGCTTTGGGTGACTGAACACACTTCCACAATGCCCAGACTGTATGCAGCAGCTGCCAGGAGTGGGCAGTGAGATGGCTCTCATTGCAGCACAGAAACCCTGATCAGCTATCACAAAAATGTGCTTTATTTTTCCATCTGCAAGACAGAGTGCTGAACTTGCAGGGATTCCCTTGGCTTTTCTTTCTGAATTCTGCCCTTTCCTTAGTTCCCCAGGCATGGAGGACGGGGCAAAACGCAAGCAAGACCACAGGGGATGTGCAGCAGAAGGAATATCTGGGATTCATGTGGTGGCCATAAGAGAGCATGGCTTCAGCAGCTTCACTGCTGACAAGCTGGCTTGCTTCACTGAGGCTCTGTGACATTTGGGAAGCGATATCATCTATTTGTTGCTTAATCTGATTTTTTCGTATTAGCAAGACCTGGCTGTTTTTTTGCAGAACAAGTCTAAAAGGCTCTGAACACCCCTCCAGGCCCATATATTCAGTGTGCCCTTGCCACGTAGTGGGAATGCTTCTGGGTTTCGCAAGTCAGTTCAATATTTCAGTCGCTATAAAAGCTTTTCTTGAAGGAAACAAGATATTACTGTGCTTTCCATTATAAGCTTCTGGTTTTAATAAGGATGATGTGGAATCAAAAGAGAACTTTGCAAGTCCTGAGGCCCTGTCAGCCTTAAAGCTTTGTGTTGCTGTGAGGGAGGAACATGAACTCTTCTCTGTGGTAGTCCCCATTGTGTTTTCAGTTTGGGAACAGAAAGCAGTCAGTAAGTCAGATCTCCTGGGAGTGCTGGAGGAAACCTGCTGAGCACACAGGGGCATTCAGGGCTTGTCCTGGGAAGATGGAGCAGAGCCCTGGTGGGGTTTGTGGACACAGCGTAAGACCAGCAAAGTCAGCCCAGAGTTTTTTCCTGTGGTGTTTGTCTCATAAAGGTGATAAGACCGGGCCTTTAGAGAGCTCCCCAGCCTGGAGCTTACTTTATCTGGGGGCAGAAGCAATCTTCATGGGCACACTTCGTGCTGTTGTGAAGAGAGCACAGTCCCTCGCTTCTTGGTGGGCTGACAGGGATGCTTCCAGAATTTAAAAAATCATAAAGCTATACATAGCATATCCATACATCTCTCTGTAGAAGGGTGTGTACAGGGCCATGCACACGTGCTGCTGAAGGCAGCATAAGGGGCTGACTAATGAAAATCAGGGCTGCTGCGATTCATCTGCGATTCCATCACCATCGTGCCTTCCAGGGCACAGTGGTTTCCAGGGTCCCTAAGCAGTACTTCTACAAGATCTGCCATGCTCATTTGGCTGCTTCCTTGTTTAATAAAGCTCTTGACTTTGTTTAAAAATTAATGTTTAATAGAATGTTGTTTTCCAAGACATCAAGAACCTTGGTACCAAGCTGCTCTCGGCTGTGCCTGCTCTACCCCCTGCTGCTCCTGGCACAGTGCAGACATCCACTTATAAAAGTACTGGTACCTTTTTGCATCTGATGCACAGAGCTTTAATGACTGCTTGATTCGCAGTGTACTCTGGAACTAACGTGTTTTCTACATGCTAGAAGCTTTACTTCCATTCAGCATTTTTTGAAATCCTAATTGGACTTACTGTGCGTTACGGACTACTGGGTTGGAAAATAGGCACTTTCAAAAATCACCTTTCTGGAGAAAGTATTAAGTATGAGTTATGGCTTAATTTGCTAGTTCTCAGGAGCCTGGGAATAAGCTCATATTGAGCATGCTATCTGTAATCAGAGATTTTTGGGTTTGGAGGAAGTTGGGTTTTTTTGTAGATATTTGTGTTTTTTTTGCTGACTTGAGCACTCAGTCTCATCTGGGACCTTTTTTATATATATAATTCAAAATCTTTCTTCCTTCCTGTCCCTAAGGTCTGAAATACAGCAAAATCAGTATGATACTTCAGCTAGTCTTGTTTTTCTTTTTCCTTTTTCTGGTAGTGTTTTTTTTTTGGGGGGGGGTGTTCCCACCCTCCCAGTGGTAGACTGACTTTGCAGATATTTCCCTCAGCAGGAATACAGTGTAACGTGCCTCTGGCAGAGCTGGGGGCAGAACAGGGCTTTGCATTCTAGAGCTGTGATTCAACTGAGAGTTTTAAATTATTTGTATAATCATTAAGTCTGTTCTAAGGAGGAGAGGAGGAGAAGACCGACAGCACTGGCTTGTGCACCAAGCTGTACAGGTTGTGTCCTGCTGCTTACACCTATTGCCCACTTATTGTCTTATCTGATCCTTGCCTGTGTTTTGATAGGCACTGCCAAAAGAAATAAAATCCTGTCACCTGAAGAGAGGAAGGTGGTGGCATTTCACGAGTCGGGCCACGCGTTGGTTGGCTGGCTGCTGGAGCACACAGAGGCAGTGATGAAGGTAACCCTGCCACCAGCTGCTGTGTCACAATGTGTGTTGTTGAGTAGGAAGAGAGTGTTTGGGCTGCTGCTGCCCAAGGCGTGCTGATTATTTTATTGTGTTTAATTCTACTCTGTTACTCTGGTCATCTTCATGAACCTGGAGCTGTGAATACTGCAGCAATCTATACAGCAAAAACACTGTCTTGAAAAACGGGTTCCAGTGATGATAGCGGTGGTGCAAAGCTGATTAATCAGCCACAGGGGAACTCTGGCATTTAAAAACTGACTGTAAAGCACTCCCAGTGTTTGCTGGTTACCCAGTTGCTGGGCACATCTGAAGCAACTGAATCTTCTGGTTCTGCTGCTCAGTTCATGCACTTGCTCCAAGCACAAAGCGCTGCTCTGTGTGCATGTGTGCGTGCGTGATCTCCTTCCCTGCTGTGGTTTGCCAGCGTGTTGCAGCTACCAGTCAGGCCATTGGAGAAACTGCTCTGATACTAATCGAAAGAGATGTGTTATTCAGATTGGCACGCTTAGGAGTTTGTCTGCCTGAAGCTCTTCTCTGTAAGGAAGGGCCCCCCTTTGGCACCCCAGGGTGTGTTCTGTCCCATGCACGTCTCCTCAAAGAGCCCTGACACAGGGGAGAGGTGGAGGGGTGGAAATGACAAGAATGACAGCTTCTTGGCCCACCACCAGCAGCAAATTCACTCTGAATGACCTATTGTATAAGCTGAACTGTTGTTAATTACTCTCCAACAGAATGTGGCTGCGCTTAATGGATGAGGGAATTGGGTCTTATTTTTCTGAAGACATCCTGTATGTTTGTTAGGTAGTCCCCACGATTTTGGAACATGGTTAAGCAAATTCCAATTGGCTTACACCCTTCAAAACCACTCTTAAGTCTCAAGATTTCACTGGCTTGCTGTTTAGGGTAACTTCCTTTATATTTCTTGTTCTAAAAGTGAGAAAAGCTTCTCTGCAGTTGTGAAGGCAGAGCCTTCAGTATGGGAATGGCAACTGCAGTTCGTGCCTGTGTAAGTTAGTGAGCAAGTCCTACTGCTTTTAAGAAACATCCCTGGGAGGGCAGACCTCGTTCTGTTTGCTGCTGCTGTAGTTGAGAGCTCTTTTTGTTCTCCAAACTGATGGAGCTGCTCTGTTTTGCAGGTTTCCATAGCCCCTCGGACGAATGCAGCACTTGGATTTGCTCAGATCCTTCCAAGAGAGCAGTACCTCTTCACCAGGGAGCAGCTGCTAGAGAGGATGTGTATGGCGCTTGGAGGGAGAGTGTCCGAAGCAATCACCTTTAACAAAGTCACCACAGGTGAGGGGACAGACCCTGACACAAGCAAGGAGAGGTCGTGCCAAGAGTCTGAACTTTGTACTTGTTGCTCTGTCCAAGAGTAATGTGAAACGGAGGTTCCCACCCTTGGGAGTGGGAAGGAGAAATTTCACAGTGCTTATTTTGATCTTGGACTTGGGTTTGTGAGCGTGAAGGCCTCTCATTGTGGGTTCCAACTGTGTAGTCTCAGACTTGTCCCAGAGTCTAAGGCTACAGATGCAATTATACAGTAAGACTGTTGACTGGTGGAAAAGCCTGGGGTGCCTTAGTTCCATCCATTTATAGCTAAATGGGATAAGAGCAAAGCAGTGGCAGGTAAGCAATCCATACGAGCTAGCTACCAGCATGTCACTCGTTGCCCTGCACAGGTCTTGCAGTGCACACAGTGAGGTAAAGCATTCACCTGCACGGATTCCTGCAGGTGCTCTGATCTTGTGACTGGTAGAATGTGTGTTTGTGCTGGACGTCCTCCTCTTGCTCTCATCTCAAAACTGCTGCACCTTCCTTCTGTCTGTCTCACCCAGGAGCGCAGGATGATCTGAAGAGGGTGACCAAGATAGCCTACTCCATGGTGAAGCAGTATGGGATGGTGCCCAGCATCGGGCAGATCTCCTTTCCGGATGGGGAGAGCACAGTTGGAATTGGCCGGCGCCCTTTCAGCCAGGGCCTCCAGCAGATGATGGACCATGTAAGGCTGCTTCTGGTCACCTGTTCCTCTTTGTTCTTCACTTTCTGTTGCTCACTGAAAATTGCGAGAAATTTGTACCCAAATACTTTGCTTTTTTTTTTTTTCATTTAGCCATTAAATAGTAAAATTCAATAACTGAGCACTAAGATACTCTGTTAGCCTGGTACTGTTCTGTGTATAAGGACTGTTCAGTGAAGCATTAAGAGCAGATGAAGTCACATACAGCTGTGAGTTCAGCCCTGCCTGGAGCTGCAGTGAGTGGTTGTGAAACAGTCTGTTTTATGCATTGCAGTGTGAAAACTGCAGTCCTGATTCTTTTGTGGACAATACCCTGGAGAGCTTCTGGGAGGTGGGAGGTAGAAATGTGACTTTTGGAGAGGGGGAGAAATGCTTTGCAGAGTGGGGAGAAGGAATAACTTGAAGGAGATGGAGCTGAGGGGGAGCATAGTTATGGAACTGAGGACAGATAATCGGGGAGGGAAAGGTTCTGCTGTGTGAAGGTCTCTCCTCCTTGTTTGTCCACTTGCAGTACAAATCTCTCTTCTTATTATCTTCTAGGAAGCAAAAGTACTGGTGGCTCAGGCCTACAGACGCACAGAAAAACTCCTATTGGACAACAGAGATAAGCTGCAAACAGTAAGTTGGAGTTACGTGGAGTTCCTTTGATGTTGGGTTTGGCCTTGATACTTTCTGTGCTCTGTAGCTTGGTTGTTGCAGTGTCTCTGTGGTCCTAGAATGCCTTGTAATGGGGATTCTGGGGTTTGTGTTGGGACTGCTGAATTGGTAGACTGGTGCTGTCTGGGTACCTCCAGGCAATTTTCACCTGCTATCTCCTTGATACCCAATATATCAAGGAAGCCTTATTGCAGAAGTAAGCTTTGTCTCCTCTGTCTGGAGAGTCTCCTAGCCAGTCAGTTCTCTTTCAGGATCTCTTTTTAAACGATAACAGAGGAACAGCCACCTCCATCTACTCACCAGCAGGTCTCCTTGTGCATAATAAGGTGGCCAGAATTTGCTTGCTTTGGCACCCTGCTGTTGCCCATATCACAGTTCTGTCCCCAGGGCAGTGCCCCAGCAGCGCTCTGAAGGCAGGCATTGTTGGGGGCTCTCCTCTCTGCTGGCCTCCTCTGTTCTGATGCTTTCATTTAACAACAATCAGATGTTTGCTAGAGGCTCTTCACAGGAAAAACTTTTAAGTTAAGCCAAAATATCTACAGAGCGTTGCATTTGCCAGGTCAGTGTGTCACATCTTGTCAGCAGAATTGAGCAGTTCCATGTTTGAGGGCCACCTGCTGCTCAAGCGTGGTCCTTCTACTGGCAGAGGGACCGGGGAATTTAACTTTCTGGGGAGGACTTTCTAATGACCTTCAGCCCATGCCTGCAGGAACAAAACAGCTCTTTGTTATCTCTCTGTCATGTTATTTATGTACAGAGGAGTATGAGTCTGGCTCCAGTCTCAATTCCTGTTACTGTGGCATCTTAGGCAAGGCCACAGGTGCAGTGACAGTGGCAAAAAGGGCACTTCTCTAATTGTCCCTGGTGTTCTGACTCGCCAAATCATTCCCTGGAGGATACTTTATTGATTCCAGTCATACTGAGCGTTTCTGGCAAAAAACACTCTTGTGAAAGGTGCCAGCTGCCTGGAGAGCTTTGTTCTGCTCCAGCAGGCATCCAGGTCACGCTATCTGTGGTGTGGTAGCTGGGGTCTGCTCCTCATGGGCTCCAGCACGTGCTGTGTCCAGATGTTGAGGTCCAAGTTGAGCTGGTAGGGTGAGTTCAGATCAGTTCAGAGAGACTGTTTTCAAACCTCTGTGCCTCATTATGCCTTATTTACTCTTTCTAGCTGTCTAATGCCCTACTGGAGAAAGAAGTGATAAATTATGATGACATTGAAGCTTTGATTGGGCCTCCACCCTATGGGCCAAAGAAAATGATAGCTCCTCAGAGCTGGCTTCAAGCAGAGAGAGACAAGCAAGACACTAGGGATGAAGAAATGCCCCAGCAGCCACCAAACCATGAGGAGGAGGAAGAACCACGCCTGAGGCCAGTGTGAAGCCTATTCCTGATGCAGAACGGGAGGACTCTAGAAGCTTCTTTTGGACACAAACCCTTTCTCTTCTCAGCTCTGAAATCAAAAATAAAGAGCAGAGCTTTTCTGTGATGCTACTTCCCTGAAATTAAAGGAATGGCTACGTTTAGTCTTGTAACACAAGCTTTAACCTGCAGGGAGAAGAACTTAAGATTCTGAAATTGATTCTCAGCAGGATATTAGTGATTAGAAGTTGGATAAGTCTAATCTGCTGCAAAGAATGTGTTTGCACGAGCAGTGTATGCCTTCTTAAGGGTGAAGGATGGTATGGAGTCCTTGTGTGCTGTGCGTGCAGGAGTGCACTGCTGTTCTCCTCAGCACCAGAATGGTCAGCACAGTGAAAGGCAGCAGGACTCTGCTGGGTACGGTGCTGTAGCTGTTATGCAGCTTTGGTCATCTCTGCTGCTGAACATAAAACAGGAAAACAAACTTTGCTAGAATGAATTATCTTGAATGTGCTGCTGTGTTTATAGAATATGTGCTTGTTACAGCTGTGGAGTTGTGTAGGATGTGGGCTTTCTTTTCCCTGATCAGTAGCTTCTATTTGATTTTTATGGCAAGGTTTCAGAAGCAGAGAGTGAGGAAATCCGTGTTCATAACCCAGCATAACCTGATGGTGTGATGTTAGGAACCAGCACTGCAGGGAATGGCTCCGGTGTGCGTTGGCAGACTGCTGAGCAGTGCTGCTTGTTTGTAGGTATAGAGGTATGCTCAGTAACTCAAATGCAGATGTGCTTCCTGGGTGCATCTGCACAAACTTGGCACTTCTGCTGTCTCTGTCCTCATGGCAGTTGCAAAACACTGTGATAAAATGTTTGACTGCTGTTCATCAGGGAAAGCACCGAAGTGATTATTGATGCTTGCTGTGCTCTGGCTGAGTAAGGCCCCTTCAGGAAGGACTCTTGTCTGGAGTTATTCCATGAGAACTGACTGTGACCTGAAAGACCTCAGCTTTCAATTCCCAGCCCTCAGGCCTTTATCTTGGAGTCAGATGGGAGCTGAGCCCTCCCTTGGGAGTGGGGAGGAGGTTGACCTGCATGGCTCACCTGGGTGCCCCGGAGCTGTGCTGTCGACCTGGCCCTGCTGGGTCTCATGCCCAAGGTGGGGACGCTGCCCTGTTCTTGGGCAGAAATGATTTTCTCAGCTGGGGATGCTATTGCCTATGTTGTTTTTTTTTCTTTCAGACTTCTTTGTTTCCTTACAGGTAGTTCATCCTTTCAATTTGTTTGTCCAGCAACAGGTGGAAAATGTTTTGTTCTGTTTGTCAAACAGGATGGCTGAATTCCGAGCTGCCTCAATAAACCCTTTGACACGAGGATTCAAGTCTGTGACCGTGCTGCTGCTGCTGTGCTGCTGGCACAGCCTCGCCCCTGCAGGGTGTGCGCTGCGCAGTGCTGCCCGTGCCATCTAGCGGTACGCTGCCCTCCCAGGCTGAGGCTGCAGCAGGATCCAACCTCTGCAAAGGTTCGGTGCTTCCTGACCTCGGTCCCACCGCTGCACGAGCGCTGCTTTGAGCATGTTAGAGATGGGGCTGGGGTAGAGGGTAGTAAGGAGGCAGCCAGCAGCGTGCCCGCACCCCTGCGGGAGCCGGGGAAGGAGCACCGAGCCCGCTGCCCGCTCCCCAGCGTGGGGTGGGCGGTGCAGTCCGCTGAGCGCGGGCCCTTTAAATTCGACGCCATCTTTACTTTGGGTGCGGTGAAGCCGCTTCCAGACGTTTCCGGAACCGTCGTTCTCATTGGGCCGTACTACGGCCTTTCCTATTGGCCACTGCCACCACACTTCCGGCGTGCGCCGCGGCGCCGCTTCCTTTTCCGGTCGGCCATTTTCCGTGGCGGGAGGTGAGTAGCGGCTCCGCCGCGGTTGGGGTGGGCGCCATCCGCCGCCATCCACCCGTCGGGAGCCGCGCCGGACCCGGCAGTGCTCGGGGGCCGCTCGGAGCCCTGCGCCGGTCCCGGGGCGGCTCGGGGGGCTGGGGCCGGGCCCCGACGGCGGCTCTGGCGGGGGCTCGGCCTGCGCCGGGCCTTCCTCGGGTACCGGGACCTGCAGCCCCGGCGGCCGCCTCTAGCCCTGCCCGTGTCCGCAGGCCCGAGCAGCCATGGCGCCCAGCCGCAATGGCATGATCCTGAAGCCGCACTTCCATAAGGACTGGCAGCGACGAGTGGCCACGTGGTTCAACCAGCCTGCCCGCAAGATCCGTAGGTGAGTGCCGCCGGGCCGTGCGCTGCTCGGAAGGGCGCTGGTGTCGCCGCGGGGCGCGCAGCTGGGACGGGGCCCTCGGGGGTTGGTCCGGCCGCAGTCAGGTGATGAGAAATCTCCGGAATCGCTGTACTGCATTGATGATTCCCTTGAACCCTTGTCTATCTGATGGCTGCGGCAGCTCTGTAAAGCCGACGTTGGTCTGTCCGAGCTGCTCACTCGGTGTCCCGGTTGTTTTCGAGCGAACCCCGCGTGGCAGACGCTGCCCTGCAGGGGAGCACAGCGAGCTGAGTGCTGTCTCTGGCAGCAATACCTCTTTCTGACCGCTGCTCCCCACGCTGCAGGAGGAAGGCCCGCCAGGCAAAGGCTCGTCGCATCGCACCTCGCCCCGTGGCTGGGCCCATCCGGCCCATTGTGAGGTGCCCGACTGTCAGATACCACAAAAAAGTTCGTGCTGGCAGAGGCTTCAGCCTAGAAGAGCTTAAAGTAAGTATGGAAAGCCCATCCTGGCTGATAAAACTCGCTGTGGATATTGAGTTGGGTTGTCCTGCTCTCTTCTTTTCCATATAAGTAATAGTTGAGTTCAGCACTGTGCTGCAGTGTCAGCATCTGCGTGCGTTCAGCAGCTGTGGGGTGGGGAAGGAATGGTGTATGTCAGTGAAAGGTTGATTTGAAGAGTAAATATTGCTGTGTCTGTGGTTGGGCTGTCAGGTGCTACAGTTTGTTTAAAGTCAGATTCAGGCAGAGCTTGAATTGAAGCTCCTGAACTTCACTTTAAATAAAAGGTGTGTAATGAGCAGCTTGTGATCACCTTAAGGTCTCCTCACCTTGCTTTAGAATGCGTCCTGTGCTCCCTGCCCTGCCCTGGTGCTCCGGGGAGCTGCTGGTCTTGGATTGCAGCACTAAATGTTGGGCAGTGCTGGCAGCCAGCGTCCCTGGCTGTGGCTCCCCTTGTGTCCTGTTCAGAATCTAATAAAAATACAGCAGTGAGATTAGTGCATGCAAAGCAGTAAGATTGTACTTCTAATGCCAAATTCCTCATTACTTTGCTTTTCTTTAATTTCGGGTAATGTTGATTCCAGCATAAAACAGCATGAGGCTGTATGCATTTAAACAGGACACAAGGCTGTTACTTGCTTAGGAACATTAACAAATTATTTCTTTAGTGGAGCTTTCAATATTTTGTGAACCACAGTTATCCTTATGCTGACTTCGTAGCTTTATATGGTGTGTATCAGAGCCTGAACGCCTCGCTCATCACTGCTCAGGAAATCCATCTGTGTGATG
This sequence comes from Chrysolophus pictus, assembly GCA_037305975.1. Classification (NCBI taxonomy): domain Eukaryota; kingdom Metazoa; phylum Chordata; class Aves; order Galliformes; family Phasianidae; genus Chrysolophus; species Chrysolophus pictus. The sequence goes on along the minus strand of CM074586.1, from coordinate 1,312,326 downwards.
CTGTTAAAGGCTGCCTTGCCTCTTGATCAGCTCCGTCCTGCTGACCCCCAGCAGCACACTGCTAACTGCTGCCTCTGTGCTCTCTCTTTAGCTGGCTGGCATTAACAAAAGGTTTGCTCGGACCATTGGGATCTCCGTGGATCCCAGGCGAAGAAACAAATCTACAGAGTCCCTGCAGGCCAACGTGCAGCGGCTGAAGGAGTATCGTTCCAAGCTTATCCTCTTCCCAAGGAAGCCATCTGCACCTAAGAAAGGAGACAGCTCTGTAAGTACCTGTCTGTTAGAAACGTGCGACAGAGCCTATTTCTGCTCACTTCTGCAGAGGTTTGGCCCTCAGCCTGTTCTCCTGGTGCCCAGGCTGTGTTCTTGAATTCTTGTAGTAACACAGACCTGTAGGAGGAGGGCATGTTGGTTCCATGCACAGATGCAGTTGGTGACTGCCCACAGGGCTGGGATGGGTGGAGCTGGGCTCTCTGGTGGTGTCTGTGCTGTCAGCTGGCTGGGGCTGCCAGGAGTGCAGCACTGCTTCTGGGCTGGGGGCTGCTGGAGGTGCAGCTCAGACGTGGAGCTGCTCTGTTTTGGCCTGCTCAATTATAGTTTATGAAGCTGAAGTGTCAGAACAAAAAGGCTGGCTGAGGTGTCTGCTCTGCTGCGGTAATAACTGTATGGAAAGGGTGGGGAAGGCAAGGAATTTCTCAGCTGAGTGGTTCAGTGAAAGGAGGGATTAGAGGAAATCTCTAGAAGGTTGTTGCTGTTGACGTACAGAAATGGTTTTCATTAAAATCTCACCCAGATCCAGAGTAGAGTCGGCTTTTCTCATGTTCTTGGCTGTTCTTGTTAAAAATGCATGCTTCCCACGGGGAGGTGCAAGTAATGGAACGAGGTGTTGTGTTCCAGCTACCTTCAATCTTCTGCAGAATCTTGTCTGCCCTGAGCTGCTTTTCCATAGTGCTGCCTGCAGGGCTGGAGCTCGTTTGGGCTGCTTCCCAGAGCAGGAAAGGGAGGGTCTGACATCTTACACAGCCAGGTTGGATGTGGATGCTGTGCTGCGTGTGTCAGCTTAGTAACTCGGGGGGTGCTGCTCTGTGGTGTGACTTGTGGGACTGGTGGAAGTGTGGACGTGAGGATTATGAAGTCAGAACTCCTTCTGAGCCTTGGGTGCCTATGCAGAAGGTGGATATTTTCCAAATTGCTGTGGGTAGCACACAAAATCTTTGCCAAACGCATTCTATTCTAGTTTGAAATTGGCTAGCAACACAAACCTGTAACTCAGTAAATTCAGCGCAGCTTTCAGGTTGTCTGCTGCAATCTGTTTCTGATATCAGTAGATAAAGATACTTTTCTCTGGAACCGTGTTTCAAATTTATTTACTTGAAGCTTCAGATAGCTGATTTATTCATTTTTGCCACTGCCACTCTCACACCAGAAGCTGGAGTTGGCTGTGGAAGGAATTGCTGAAGAGAGCGCTGCGCAGGCAGACTAAAAATGGCCCAGGGGACAACAACGCTTTTCCAGTTGGCAGAACTCCTGAAAGGCCACGGCTCCCCTGGCTGGGGTGGGCAGATTGATGGCCAGGAAGGTGTGCTTTGTTGGTTGCAGCACCTCCGTGCCAAGTACAGCTGCATGAGAGAAGTGCTGAATTGGTTACCATTGCTGTTAAATCTCTGGTCAGAACGGTTGAGTGTTCTTGAAGCTGGAAGCCTGTGTACCAGGCACTTGTTTCATCCAGGTACTGCGATGAGAGATGTTACATTTCTGTTCCTGAAATGTTTTTTTTTCTCTCTTGTTTTGCAGCCTGAGGAACTCAAGATGGCTACTCAGCTGTCCGGACCGGTTATGCCGATCAGGAACGTAAGTGTGACCCTGAGTCTTGTTCTTTGTGGGATGTCACAGAGCAGCTCCCCACAACAAGAGTGCTGTGAGGATGTGGGGTGACAACCTCAGGCACCTCCTGTCTGCTGTGCTGCAGGCAGGGGCGCCTCTTTGTGTCTGTGGTGCAGCCTTGTGTGACAGCCTCAGCAGGTCACCAGGCCGCTGCTGAGCTCTGATGCTGGAAGATGTCGTTGCTGTGCGCCACAAACCTGACTCACATTTCATTTTGTGTTTGTTTGTGTGTTGGGTTTTTTTTCCTGGTATTTTCTGCTCGTCTGCTGACGTGCATTGGCAAATGAGGAAACTGGTGGAAATGAGGTGCCTGGTGGAGTGATGATAAGGGCAGGGCCTGGGGATTGCACAGATTTTGTATTCTTAGCAGCATCTTGGAGCCGGTGGTAGAAATATAACGAGATTAATTGTGTTAAGCCTTAAACGCTGTCTCTTTGGCAGCCTCTGATGTGTAGTCTGACTGTCGGGCTCTCTCTCCCACTAGGTTTTCAAACGGGAGAAGGCCCGTGTTATCTCAGAGGAGGAGAAGAACTTCAAGGCCTTTGCCAGCCTGCGCATGGCCCGGGCAAACGCTCGTCTCTTTGGGATTCGTGCGAAACGTGCCAAAGAAGCAGCAGAGCAGGACGTGGAGAAGAAGAAATGAACTGTTCTCACCAGAACTGTCAATAAAAAAATATGGAAATAGAGCAGTGTGTGGTGTCTTGTGAGGGGCGGTGTGCAGGGTGTTGCTGCCCTGGAGCCTGGCCTGCCTGCTGTGTGGGTACCTGTGGTGGGCTGCTGTGCATGGAGGGGCGCAGCGTGGGGAGCTGTGCAGGCGTGGGAAATCTTGTTCTCTGTGCTGAGTAAGACTCCAACCTTCCTCAGCAGCAAGGGAAGCAAACGCCTCCGTGTGCAGCCCTGTTCAGGTAGGGTGGTTTGCTTTGTCTTCAGGGACGCAGCGTGGACTTCATCTGACTTTGTTGAGCAGTGTGTGAATCCCTGAGCCACGGCCCGGTGCTGTGCAGCTCGACGGCTCCGTTGGCTCTGCCTTCGAGGGTGAGTGTGAAATCACATCTTGGTGCTGTTGTAGGTGTGGTGTGCTCAGCACCAGCCAGCGTGGGGGCTACGAAGGAGAACACTGAGGATGTCCCACCACAGGCGGACCTGCCTTCCTCCCACCCCGCTGTCCCCAGGTGATTGCAGGGGGCTGGAATGGCTGTGGGATCACTCGGGTGCGGGTCCCCACTTCTGGATGTTGGTGGGACGTGGGGACAGCTCGGGGCTGTGCTTGCTGCTGCTTGCCGCTGGGTGGAGCAGGGTCCCAGCACCGCACGGTGACACGGGTGCTGCATGGATGCTCCCTGTTGCGGTTCTGATCCTGGTGCTGATCCCCTGGGCCTTTAAGGTGTTTCTTAAGAGCAATGCCCCAGTGGCTGTGATAACGAGCCCAGTCCTCGCTGGATGAAGGGCCACCCTGGGGCTCTGCCCAGCTCCTGGGGGCTGTGCCAGCCGTGTCCCTCTGAGCTGACCAGGCACAGTCACGGTGCCATGAGCTCCTTCCCGCTCCGGGGAGCCCTGGGCTGGCTAAGCAGTTCTGGGCCGTGCTGCAGCGTGGCTGCCGGCCGCGTGATTGAGCCATCGATTCATTTGCTGTGTGACGGCAAATTTGGGAATGGCAGCGGCGATGCGCTTGGGTGCTGGTGATCCCAGGGTGCTGAGCTGCTGGAAGGAAGGAGGGTGGCCTACTTCTGCCAGGCAGTGTGGGATTAGCTCCTGCAGCCCAGGGCCCCGCGGTGCCCTCCCGCTCGTTAGCCCTCTCTGCATTTTAATCCCCTCTGAATATGGGCTAATTATATCACCCTTCATAAAGCTGCACTGATGGAGCTGCAGTGCCGGGGGGATGTGTGGGGTGTGGGGGGGCCCCAGACCAGGGGGACGTGGGGCTGTGGCACCTGGTGTCCAGGCACCACTGGGACACCTCTGTCTGTCCCTGCAGTAGGGGTAGCAGTTAGGGGGGGAACGCAGGGGGATGGGGCTACATGGGATAGGGATGGGCCTTGGGCACCCCATGGGGAGTAGTGATGGACTATGGGGTGTGTGGGGTGAGAGCAGTGCTGGGCAGGGGAGGAGGTGGGGTTGATGCCAAAGCTGTGGCACAGCCCATGGTGCTGCCGGCCGTACCGGGGACCCCTGGCAGCCTCGGTGCCCGTGGGCAGTCTGTGCTCCAGTGCTGGCAGCGAGGTGGTTAACGGAGATTGTAGTCTCCCTCTTAGGGCTCCGCTCCCGAATTGCAGCTTGAGTCAGTTGTGTGGAGGTGGCAGCGGCGCAGCTCCGGCTGGCACGCGGCTCTGGCTGGCACACACCGGCCCCAGCCCTCGTCCAGCAGCGCACCGAGCCCCGGCACACAGGTAGGGGGGTGGGTGGGGTGGGCTGGGGGCACCGGGATCCCTTCACTGGGGGATGCACGGCTGTGTTGGGATGCTGGGGAGGGGATGGTGCCCAGCAGAGCCAGGCATGTGAGCTACGTGCTGGGCAGGGCATGGCCCTATGTGACTCCGTGGGGAAACTTCAGCTGGGTGGCAGTGGCTCCTGGCACGGGATGGGCGCAGCGGGTAGAGCCTGGGTGCTGTAACTAGGGGCAGTGGGGATGGGGACAGGGATGGGGATGGAGGAGATACGGTGAGAATAGAATGGGGATGGGGTGGCAGAGCCGACGCTGCAGCATCACCAGGCTGAGCCCTGCCAGCATCCAGGTGGAGAGTGGCTCTGTGTCCCCAGCGGGGCAGAATTCCCCCATCACCCCACCAGTTCTGCATGGTGACAGTTAAATGTGGCCAACTCTGCTTCACCCCACGGTGTCCTGACACCTTGCAGGGTTCCACAGGACCACCAGGACCACTTCACCTCAAAGAGAGTCCGTGGGCTCCCCAACACCCAGCCTGCCCTGGTGGCCAAGCCCCCAGCAGCACCCACCGGCACACAGGCTCCATCCTGGCACCCAGCACTGCGGGGCCTCATGCCCCGGGCATGACAAGCAGCTGCCCCATGCACTGACAGCGAGGCTGTAGGGCCATCCTGTACCCCTCATGCCTCTGTCCCACGGAGCCGCCTGTCCCCCATCGCGTCCGGCTGCCCCCCGTGCCGCAGCAACCATGGGCGAAGCGCCCGAGCCGTCCTCGCAGGCATCACTGGCTGTCCTCTCCAAGGTGGAGCTGAGGGTGAGCTGCAGGCACCTCCTGGACCGCGACACCCTCAACAAGTCGGACCCCTGCGTCCTGCTGCTCATGCAGTCCCAGGGCCAATGGGTGGAGGTAGGCAGGGCGGGGCGGTGGGATGGGGATCGGGGCAGGGATGGAGCCGAGGTGGGTGCGGTGTCTGTGGGATGGGAGCCAGGCGTGAGGTGCGGGGCACGGAGCTGGGTGCAATGTGCAGGGCTCGGGGTGGGGTGAAGGACGTGGGGAGCAAGGTGCAGGGCACAGCCCCGTGGCAGGGCACAGCCCCGTGGCAGGGCACTGCGGGATGCTCGGGCAGTGCATGGGGGCAGCGCAGGGCTTTGGCTTGGAGCGAACCTCCTGGAGCTCAGCGGCTGTGGCAGCACGCAAGAATAGGGTGCCCACAGTGCGTGGGTCCCAGTGGGTTATGGGGTGCTTGGTTCCTTCCTGTGGCTGCCTCCCAGCACAGCTCTTGGCTGGCTCCAGTGGCTCCACGCTCACTAATCAGAGCTGCTCAGCCAGCAGATTTAGCATTAAATCCCTCTGCGTATAACTGACTCTATGAGCTGGAGCCAAAGCAAGTAGTGGGGGACCCTCAATGGGATGCACCCCACATGCAAGGTGCGGCCCCACTGGTGCAGCCCTGTCCTGTGCCGAGCCCCTCTCCTGCTGGCAGATCTCTGGGTCCAACCAGCCCAGGACAAAGTGTGCTCCAGAGCACAAGCATCCCCGTGGCCGCAGCCCCACTGATATGGGGTTTGCCCTGGAGAGCGCAGTGCCCCAGGACCCAGTGCTGGCACTCAGGGACACCCCTTACTCCCATATCGGGTATGGTGCTGCAGTGGTGTCCTTTAGCCATGGGATCAGTGTGAGCAGAGAAACGCTTGTGCATGAATTAATGGTCCATCCAGCAGCTGCCTGGTGTCCCTGCTTCCTTTGTTCCTGCATCCCTGTGTTCCTTTGACCCTACATCCTTGTGTCACCTTGTCCATATCCCTGTGTCCCCATGTTCCTGCATCCCTGTACCACCACATCCCTCTGTCCCTGCGTTCCTGCAGTCCCTGTGCCCATACCCCCAGCTCCAGGCAGCTCCACCTGCGTGGCTCCAGCCCTGAGCTGCCTCCAGCCCCGTGCCTCACAGCCCCAACGTCGTGCACTTGAGCCAATTGAAGGCTGAATTTCACTGACAGGAGAGTGGACCATAATTACCTCTACTGAGCAAATCCCAGCTTATTAGAAGTGCTTTCTGGAGGTTCTGCAGAACCGTTTGAGGAGCTGATGGCCGTGCAGTCTCTTCCCCACCACGCTGGGTCCCAAACACTGGCACCAGGCTGCTGTGACCCTGTGCCCCACAGGTGGACCGCAGCGAGGTCATCAAGAGCAACCTGAACCCCGTCTTTGCCAAGATCTTCACGGTGGATTACTACTTTGAGGAGGTGCAGAAGCTGCGCTTTGAGGTGTACGACAGCCACGGGCAGGCCGGCGTGGGCACACACGATGATGATTTCCTGGGGGGCATGGAGTGCACCGTGGGACAGGTGAGCCCCCGCCGTGCTGGTCCCCATCACCTGCAGGCTGTGTCCGCACTGAGCCCGTCCTGTTTGGCAGATTGTGGCACAGAAACGGGTGACAAAGCCGCTGTTCCTCAAATATGGGAAGTTTGCGGGGAAATCCACCATCACGGTGAGTGATGCTGGGCTGGGTGCGTGGTGACACCAAAATGGGACATGGGATGGGGAGGGAAGGATGGCGGGGGAATAACACCGAGCTCCCCGTGGTTGGGTGTCCTGGCAGGTCATCTCTGAGGAGATCTCGGGGAACAACGGCTACGTGGAGCTGGCCTTTAGGGCCAAGAAGCTGGATGACAAGGTGAGCAGCCTGTGAGCAGAGCGGATAGGATGGGATGGGCTGGATGAGATGAGATGGGCCGGATGAGACAGGACGGGTTGGATGGGTTGAGATGGAACGGATGGGATGCGTTGGATAAATGGATGGGATGGTTGAAGTCCTCTGCTCCACCTGGCCCCATCCTCTCTTCTCCAGGACCTTTTCAGCAAGTCCGACCCCTTCCTGGAGATCTACCGCATCGACGATGACAGCAGTGAGCAGCTGGTGTACCGCACTGAGGTGAGGCTGGCTGGCTCCATCCCATGGCCACCCTATAGGTGACTGGCCTTGATGAGCCCTCCTGCCCCCAGGTGGTGAAGAACAACCTGAGCCCCATCTGGGAGCCCTTCAAGGTCTCCCTGAACTCCCTCTGCAGCTGTGAGGAGAAGAGGAAGCTGAGGGTGAGGAAGGGCGATGGGACCCCATCCCTGGGTGGGTGTGGGGGTGATGGGCGCACGCAGCTGGGCAGTGTTGACCTGCGTCCCTACAGTGCGTCGTGTGGGACTACGACTCACGGGGAAAGCATGACTTCATTGGAGAGTTCTTCACCACCTTCGAGGAGATGCAGAAGGCAATGGGGGAGAACAAGGTGGGGACATGGGGATGTGGCCAGCAGGGCTGGGGCACAGCCTTTGGGCTTGCCATCAGGCCCTGTTCCAGGAGGCTCCTCCCAGATTCTCCACTGGTTTCTCTTTGGGGAAGGGATAGATGGGACTGCAGCCATCCGCCAGGGCTGGGGTACAGGGCTGGGGGCTGTGGGGCCGCAGCACAGTGGGACTGGGGGCTGTGGGGCTGAACCCGGGCAGCGCGGGTGCCGCATGCTGCAGGTGCAGTGGGAGTGCATGAACCCCAAGTACAAAATCAAGAAGCGCAACTACAAGAACTCGGGGGTCGTGGTGCTGCTGGACCTGAAGGTGAGTGCTCGCATGTCGTGCTGAGCTGTGCTGTGCCAGGCTGCTGCTGGGGCACCAGTAGCTGACGTGGGTCGGTCTGACAGATCCACAGGGTCTACTCCTTCCTGGACTACATCATGGGCGGCTGCCAGATCCACTTCACGGTGAGCACTGCTCCATCGGGGCTGGGGCCACATCACGGTGCTGGGACAGCTGCTCAGGGGGCACCGGGCACCTCACCGACACCCCCTGCACCAGGTGGCCATCGACTTCACAGCCTCCAACGGGGATCCCCGCAACAGCTGCTCCCTGCACTACATCAACCCCTACCAGCCCAACGAGTATCTCAAGGCGCTTGTGGCAGTGGGCGAGATCTGCCAGGACTACGACAGGTGGGGGCAACCCAGGGCTGGGACACTGCAGTGATGGCCACCGTGGGGGCAGGACAGCCAGGTGGCACCCCTCAGTGCTGGCATCCACCAAGCTGGGGCTCTACACACCCCTTCCCTTGCAGTGATAAGAAGTTCTCTGCTCTGGGCTTTGGTGCGCGGATCCCCCCCAAGTACGAGGTATGGGGTTGGGGCCCCTGGGATGCACTGGGACCCTTGGGATGTGCCCACCCTGCTGCCCCCAGCTGCCTTTGCCCCTCTGCCTCTTAGGTCTCCCATGACTTCGCCATCAACTTTAATCCTGACAACGACGAGTGTGAAGGTGAGTGCAGCCCCATTGCGCTGGTGCCCAATGCCGTCCCCACGCACCCCAGCTGTGCTGGCACCCCCTCACCTCACACCCCCACAGGCATTCAGGGTGTGGTGGAGTCCTACCAGAGCTGCCTGCCCAAAATCCAGCTGTATGGCCCCACCAACGTGGCCCCCATCATCACTAAGGTGGCCCGCGTGGCAGCCGATGAGGAGCGCACCAAGGAGGCATCGGTACGGCCCTGTGCGCACATTTCCCCCACATGCATGGGGTGCACGGCACAGGGGGTGTCCCTGATGTCCCTTTGTCCCCAGCAATACTTCATCCTGCTGATCCTGACGGATGGCGTGGTGACAGACATGGCGGACACGAGGGAGGCCATCGTCCGTGCCTCCTACCTGCCCATGTCCATCATCATCGTGGGGGTGGGCAACGCCGACTTCACCGACATGCAGATCCTGGATGGAGACGACGGCATCCTGCGCTCCCCCCGCGGTGAGCCTGTGCTGCGTGACATCGTCCAGTTCGTCCCCTTCCGTGACTTCAAGAACGTGAGTGGGTCCTCTAGCTCTCCTATCCCCCACCCTGTGCCCCCTGTGTTGGGTGCCATCAACCCCCAGCTCACCTATCCCACCCCATCCCACAGGCGTCCCCGACGGCGCTGGCCAAGTGCGTGCTGGCCGAGGTGCCCAAACAGGTGGTGGAGTACTACAGCTACAAGGCCTTCCCCCCGCGCTGCCCCCAGCCCCACACCCCCGACTCCAGCCTGGGCTCGCCCCAGTGAGTGTGCCTGTATGGGGACGAGGACAGCCCCAGTGTTGCTGCGGGACGCTGTGCCACGTTATTTGGGGGTGGTTGAGTCCCCAGCTCCCCATGTCCCCATTCTATTCCCTGCTGTTTCCGTGGTCCCTGTGCTCCGTGCTGTCTGTCTCCCTGTTGTTTTGAGGCTGCATGACAAACCCATCCTTGGGCCAATAAAGCAAGCTGCCCTTTCCCTCTGCCATTTGCTCTCTGGGCACGGGGACCCATGGAGTGCTGCTGCGTCACACACAATCCCCAACCACTGGCACCATGTGGGGTGTGGGGATGGGGGGATGCAGCCCGCTGCTCCGCTCTGGTGCCCTACCCGTGGGTACAGCTCCATTCTGTAGCAGGAAGGCAGCAATGGGAGGGAACAAAAACTGAAAACGGCTCCCAGCTGCCCAGCACCTGGCCACGTCTCTCATTAGCAGGGATTTGTCACTTGAAAGCCACCGGCTGCTGAATGAGAGGAGAGGCAGCAGCGCTTTGTAGCTGCTGTACTTTTTTGCTTTCAAGTTGTGCTGCTGCTGCCCCACCGTGCAGCCTCGGCAGCATGAAAATCCAGGGCATGGAGGCAGGGAGAGGTGCCCTCCTGCACGATGCCTGTGCCACGTGCCATGTGCCGTGCTGGATGTTCTTGGTGCTGTGCCATGCTGTGTGCCTTGTGTGTGCCACGTACCCTGTGCCAAGGTGCTGGGTGCTGCGTCACGTGCTGCGTGCCATGCCATGTGCTGTGTGCTGGGCCTTGTGCCATGCCATGGGCTGCCTGCTGAGTGCTGCTGTGTGCCATGTGCTGTGCTGATGTGCTGTTTGCCCTGCACTATTTGCCATGCGCAACGTGCTGCGTGCCATGTGCTATTTGCCATGCACAATGTGCCATGTGCTATTTGCCATGTGCTATTTGCCATGTGTGATATGCCATGTGCTGTGTGCCACACGCCATGTGCTGCATGCTCTGTTCCATGCACAGTGCCACTGCTATGTGCCCCAAGTCCTGCCCCATGTGTCCCCACCGGGGATGTGCCGTTCCCTGGCAGGGTGCTGGCACAGGGCTTGTCCTTGCAGCCATGCCCGCATGCTGTGGCTGCATCCTGTCCCAGAGCAGCACTGTTGGGTGTGGGGATGCTACCGGCAATGGGCAGAGCACGGTGCCCAATCCATCATATTTATAGCGCCTGATTCATCCCAATCAAGCCAGATAACGGACGTTGCCATAGAAACCCATTGGGGCTGCGGCTGTGTTCGGCCCTTGGTACGGGCAGGGAGGGCTGAGACCCCCCCCCAGGGCTGTGTCCCTCCGTGGGTGTGGGGTGTGCGCTGCCACTAATCGAGGTTCAGGTGATGGGGTTAATTATCTCTTTATGATCTCTTTGTAAGGCTGCTGCTGGCAGTGCAGCCGGGGATGGGGCAGGCGGTGCCGCAGGGCACGAGGGCAGTGCAGGAGATGCGGGAATGAGCTGGGATGGAGTTCCACAGTCATGCTCTAGGATGTCCCGACCGCCCTGCCACAGCCACACCCGGACAGTGCCCTGGGATGATGGGCCCCCACCCCGATAACGCCGGCACTTCCCGGCGCCAGAGCACAGCCCCCACCCTGGGAACACAGCGCCGGCCTGAGAATGGCAATAAATATTTATTCTTTCCCAAGCGGGGCCGCGCTCCCCGCCGCGCTGCAGGAAGAGAGGGGTCGGGCGGTCACGGCCACCAGGGGACGGCAGCCTTGGGGACGGCGGCGGCGGCGCTCAGCCGGGAACCGCTCCGCCGTGGGGCACGGAGCCGCTGCTCCCCATCCCGGGGACGTGCGCTGTGTGCTGTGCGGGCTGCCCATCCCTCACACCATGGCCCAGTGGGCGCTCAGCTCGGCGTCGCGCATCTCCTCGTGGTACACGCGGTCAAAGAGGGCGTTTTGCGGCGGTGAGAAGTGGGAGCGCCAGTCGCCCACCACGCCTGCAGGACGGCAGCGCTGGCACCGCCCTCGAGGAGCACCGCTGTGCCCACGGCGTTGCCCCGCGCACCGCTCACCTTTGCGCATGAAGCGGCCCTGGCTGTGGTCCATGATCTCGCGGGGGATCAGGGTGTAGTTGGCCATGGCGTTGTCCCGCATGGCTGCGAAGCTGCAGTGCTGCTCCAGTGCCAACAGCGTCTGCGGCTCCGGCGTAACGCCCAGGAATGCGCTGAGCCGCTGTGCTGTGCCACGCAGGTCCTGGGCATGGCAGGTGAGATGGAGGGATGGGAGACGGGGATGGGGGACGTGGGGATGGGGGATGCAGGGATACGGGGCTCACCTCGTGCAGCTCCTCATAGGTGATGTAGATGATGTCGAGCAGCTGCCGCTGGCCCAGCCAGCCCTTGACATGCTCAAACCACGAGCCGTAGTGCACTGAGGGGATGAAGCAGGTGACGGGGGCCAGCAGCTGCCCCCAGCACGGCCCTCACATCTCCCCAGCCCTTACCTTTGCCCTCCAAGAACTGCTGGAGGAAGGCGTCAAAGGAAACAGGGTCAGGCAGGAACTTGGCCAGGCGGTGGAAGTGGTAATAGGAGACAACCACATCCTTGGGGTTCCTGGCCACGTAGATCACCTGATGGGGGGGAACACGGACTCAGGTTTCCCCAGGCTCAGCTGCCCCGTGAGCTGACTTACCCACAGCCATTGGATGCACCCACAGACCCTCAGCTGGGGGACCCCTCACCTTGGCCTTGCTGCCCTGCAGCCGGGGGCCCAGCACGCGGGCAGGCAGGTGGCTGGTGATGAGGCGGTGCGTGGCTGTGTCCCGCAGCGAGCTGCGGAAGTGGATCTGCTCCAGCCAGGGCGCCCGCTCCCAGTTGGGGATGGTCTTGGCCGGCTGCGCGTCCCCACCGCTGTACAGCAGTGTCAGGATCTCCTGCATCCACGTGGTGCCTGGGGAGGTTGCCGTCAGGGCACCCCCACCCTGCACGGGGCACCGCAGCACGGCACGGCATGGCATGGCACGGCACGGCTTGGTGCAGCATGGCGTGACACTGCATGGTATGGAACAATATGGCACAGAGTGGCACGGCATGGCATTGCTTGATACAGCACAGCATGGCACAGCATAGCATGGCACAGCAAGATATGGCGTGGCATGGCATCACAAGGTATGGCACAGCATGGTATGGCGTGGCACAGCTTGGTATGGCACAGCATGGTATGGCATAGCATGGTATAAAACAGATTGGGACAGCATGGCATGGTATGGCACCACATAGCATGGCATAGCACAGCCTGGTATGGCACAGCATGATACAGCACCGTGTGGCTTGACTTATCACTGCACGGCTCAGCACAGCAGTGTCACTTGGCACACACTGCAGTGCACCACGGCACAGATCAGCACAGCAGGGCATTGTGTGCAATAACACAGCATGGTGCTACGTGGCACGGGGCACAGCTGGACAGGCAGCGCAGTATAGGAGCACTGCCCCTTTGAGCCCCCACCCATTGCTCCGGGCTGGGGGTGGGGATGTGGCCGGGACAGGGCTGCAGCAGGGGAGGGCGTGGAGTGGCCATCCCCTCCTGCATGGTGTGGGGCCGGGACCCCCAGCTGTGGGGCTGTGCTGGGAGGGGATGGTGATTGCGTAGGGCTGGCCCAGCTCCTGGCCACGCAGGCAGTGCCGGGGCCCATTGGCAGCGATGGCTGAGTGTCAGAGAGCCCCATTCCATCCCATCCCCGTCCCCTCCCCACCCGGTGCCGCTTACCCGACTTGGGGTAGGTGACGATGACCACATCGGTGTCACGGAAGGGGAAGCTGGTGGCGAACTGCAGGGACTCTGCGGTGTGGAGGTGCCCAGGCAGCGCGATGCCTGCAAAGGTCTCCGTTACCTCCAGGCGCTCCATGGCCCGGCTGTACCGGACGTGATGGGACGGCGGTTAAATAGTTGCAGAAGAGGAAGCCTGAGAGGCAGGCAGAGGGCGTAGGGTGGGACTCCCCCCCTCCTCCCCGACACATTCCTGGCAGGGGGCCGAGGGCGGCTGCGCGGGGCCGGCACGAGGGGAACGGGGCCGCAGGGATGGGGCCGTGGGGTCGTCCGGGGATGGGGCCACCATGGGGAGCACATGGCTGAGCCCACGGGGGATGTGGGGAGCGCTGGGGGGCTGCGAGCCCCAAGGGGTTGGAGAGCTCAGAAGCTTCGCTGGCCCCATAGGCGACTCCTGTGCTGTGGGGTGCCAGTCCCATGCCACGCTCCATGTGGTAGAGGCCTTGGTGCCCTATAGCTGTGCTCACTGCAGAGGGGTTTCCAGCTTGACCACCCCAGGATGAGGTTCTGGGGCCGGTTCTGCTCTGTGTGACTCCACGCCACTCCCAGCACATGGCCACTGCAGTTCCCAAGGCCACCCATGGCCCTGTATACAGGATGCACTGCAGAGTGGATGTGTGCCTCAGTTTCCCCCCGCAGCACCAACACCTTTGGCCGTGCCACCCTAATGCTGTCTCCCAGCCCACAGAGCTGGGTGGCCGAGGCATGGAGCTGTGGGGTGCCCTGGTGCTCGGCCCCCGCCCGCAGCCATGATGGGGGCTGGCTCTGGGGTGGCCGGAGCCCGTTCCAGCTCTGCACGGCACGCAAGCCGGAACACATTTTTCAGAACCACGACGGGGAGCAGCTGCCTGAGTGTCCCAGGGCTGGTGGTGAGCTGGGGACAGGGGTGCCAGGCAGCATGTCCTGCCAGACCCCATGGCATGAGGGACATGGGGCTGGAGGTGCTTCTGTGGGGCTGGGGGTGCCGGGCTGGGGCAGGGGGTGCTGGGACAGTGAGGCTACAGAGGGGATGGGAGCAGCGCTTTTTCCCAGCAGAAAAAATCTGTGCTGTGTTAGAGGGGCCGGGAGCGTAACCACAGCTATGCGCGTCCCCGTGTTACCCTGCGCTGCACTGCAGAGGCCGTCGCGGTGCCCGGGCACTGCCGGGGTTGGGGTGCAGGGTGCAAGGGTAGGTTTACGGCCCCATTGCTGGTTATTGATTTACCACGGAGAAGAGCAGTCAGCAGTGTGGGAGCACTCAGCGGGATCCTGCAGCAGCAGGGCAGCGGTCTCAGCCCACCACCGGCACACCACGCGAGGATGCTGCGCAGGATCGTGCTGCTGCTGTGCCTGCTGCTGCCCTGCTCGGGGCAGACGTTCCAGCAGGAGGCTGAGCGCATCATGAACTCCACACCGGTCATCGATGGGTGAGCAAGGCCACGCGTCCGCTCCAAAGCTTGCATGGCACTGCGGGATGGGCTCTCGGTTCCCTGAGAAATCCCCAGCTCAGAAAATCCCATGGACCTGCCTGGGAAATGCCCTCACTGAGCACCCCAGGGACACCACATAAGAACGGCGCTGTCCTGGGAATGCCCGCATGGAGCTCTCGAGGGACACGTGGGAATGGCCCTACCGGGGGATTCCACGTGGTACCTGGGGCTGTGTGGTTGGGGGGAACCCCAACAGCCAGGTCAGGAGCGGTGCTGGGAAGCGGTGGGGTCAGGCTGCCCCAGGGGAAGTCCTGCAGGATTGTGTCCTTAGGGATGTCCCCAGTCCTCCACCATGCTACCGTTCCCGGTAGTGCCCACATGGGTACGGGGCCATCATGCAGCCCAGAGAACCCCAGGCAGTGGGAGTGGAGCTGTGGGAGCCAAGGGATGTGGGGCCGTGGGAGACCCAGCTCTTCCCCAGTGATGCTGCTGGGCCCTTAACAGCATGCGGTGGTGGTGGTGGTGGTGATAGCCCTGTGCAGAGGTGTGGGGCTGGAGACATGCAGGGAGCAAGGAGCGGGTGGGGATGAGTGGGGAGGGCTGCATGGGGGGGATTTCTGCAGGGGAACCACACCCCTAATCCTGGGCATCACTTCCTGGTGGCAGAGATGGATGGGTGGGACAGATGGATGGATGGAGGAAGGGGCAGGAGAAGGGAGGGGCAGATGTGGAGAGAGGGAGGGGCAAAGGGAAGGGAAGAGGGAGGAAGGGGAGGATGGATGGATGGATGGATGGTGGGGGATGAATGGTGCCTAATGGATGGATGGATGATGAAGCAGGAAGGCAGATGGGCAGCCAAATGGTTGATCGGTTGGACAGACTACCCCCTGCTCCCACTTTCTCCCTGGCCCAGGCACAACGACCTGCCGTGGCAGCTCCTCAAACTGTTCAATAACCAACTGTTGCTGCCGGCATCCAACCTGACACAACTGAACGACACCCACACCAACATCCCCAAGCTGAACACTGGACACGTGGGTGGCCAGGTGGGACAGCAAGCAGGGCACGGGCACCAGAGCAGCAAGCTGGGGCTCCGGGTGCTCACCAGCTGCCATCCCACCAGTTCTGGTCGGTGTACGTGCCCTGCGACACGCAGAACAAGGACGCAGTGAAGCGCACGCTGGAGCAGATCGACGTGGTGCACCGCATGTGTGAGCTGTACCCCGAGACCTTCGCCTGCGTTGTTGATAGCACAGGTGAGCAGGTGGGGGGATGGCTGCGAGGGGCATGAGGCTATGGGTGTCTGTTCCCAGCTGAGCACTCGCTGTGCCCCTGCAGGCATCGAGCAGGCATTCCAGGACAAGAAGGTGGCCAGCCTCATTGGTGTGGAGGGCGGCCACTCCATCGACAGCAGCCTGGGGGTGCTGCGCACCTTCTACCGCCTGGGCGTGCGCTACATGACCCTGACACACAGCTGCAACACACCCTGGTACCCCATCGTGGGACTGTTGTTGGGATGGCGGGGATGGGGATGAGGCTCGGGGTCTGATGCTGTCCCTGTGGCACAGGGCTGACAACTGGCTGGTGGACACCGAGGAGGAGCAACCTGTGCACCATGGCCTCACACCGTTTGGGAAGGTGAGTGGGATGGAGCTGGGTGGCAGTGCCGTGGACCAGCCAGTCCTGAGGGCATGGTGTCCTCACACTGCCTTGTCCCTACCCCTGCCCCCCTTCCTACAGAAAGTTCTGGAGGAGATGAACCGCCTGGGCATGATCGTGGACTTGGCTCACGTCTCGGTGGAGACCATGAAGATGGCACTGAATGTCTCCAAAGCTCCCGTCATTTTCAGCCACTCCTCTGCCTACAGCATCTGCCCACACGCCCGCAATGTGCCCGACGATGTGCTGCAGATGGTGGTGAGCACCCGATGGGAGCACTGGGAGTGGGGGGGTCCAGCACAGTGCCACAGGACTCAGGGCCACCTCTCCTGCAGGCCTCCACAGGCAGCCTGGTGATGGTCAACTTCTACAACCAGTACGTGACCTGCGGCAACATAGCCACGCTGGCTGACGTCGCAGGTGAGGCAGCGGGCAGGGATGAGGTGGGGACAGTGTCACCCCATCCCCTCACCCGGCCCCTCTGTGCCCACAGACCATATGGACCATGTGAAGAAAGTGGCGGGCATTGAATCCGTCGGCTTTGGCGGGGACTATGATGGTGTCACAGGGTAAAGTGGGTGATGGCGTGTGGGAAGCGGGATGGAGTGGCCAAGGGGTGACCCTGGGCATGGGGTGTCCCCTGGGGATTGCTGGATTGGGGTGCTCCCACGCTGGGCTCTGAGCTGTGGGTGCCACAGGCTGCCCACGGGGCTGGAGGACGTTTCCAAGTACCCTGCGCTGGTGGCGGAGCTGCTGGCCAGGAACTGGACGGAGCAGGAGGTGAGCGCAGCGCTGGCCACAAACCTGCTGAGGGTGTTCAAGAGTGTGGAGGCGGTGAGTGGGGAATGGGGGAGGTAGAGGGGGGCATGGAAATGGATGGGACAAAGGGTTATGCACTGGGCACAGGGATGTGGAGGGCACTGGGGTGCATTAGAACATGGACAAATGGGTCACGAGGATGCATGGGGAGAATGGGCACATAGGATGGATGGGGGACGTGCAGAGCAGGGGTCTGAGCAGCACACACAGATGCACAAAGCACCCTGTGATGCAAACTCGCCCTGGCTCCGCAGGTGAAGGCATCCCTGCAGGGCACACTGCCCCTCGAGGAGCCCATCGCCCTGGAGGAGCTGGAAGGAGAGTGCCGCACAAGCTATGGCTACGCCACCACCACCACTGATGCCAGCCCAGCCCTGCCCCTGCCAGCAGCCCTGGTGCTGGTGCTGCCCCTGCTCAGCACCCTGCTGCCATAGTGCCCACGTCCTGCCCCAGCCCAGTCACAAAATAAAGCCATCCTGCTCGGTGTTCGGGCTGTCACTGCAGCAGGAGTGAGACATCACTGCAACAACACGCGGCCAGGGTGGCAGCGGGGCTGCCTCCGCAGGATGCTTACATTAATCATTAGCTAATTAATTGGCTACTCAATCATCTTCTTAGCAATTTCCTCTCACATTTGGGAACAGCCTGTCTTTGGAGCGGAGGCAGCTCTGGGCACCATGAAAACAAGCTTGTGCAGGAGAGTCATCTTCCTGTGGCATTCACAATTTGGCTGAGGCACAAAGCCCACTCTGCCAGCAGGGAGCAGGGAGGGGATGAGCCCCAGTCCCACCAGGATGGCACCCATGGGTGGTGGATGCTGGTGGCAGGTCTGGGTCTGCGTGGTGGGAAACACTGGAGCTTGCTTACTTTGTGAAGCTGGGGGCTTCCCCTCGGCAAGCCCGAGCTTCTCAGAAGGGCAAGGGAAAAGTGTGGGGAAGAGTGCAGTGAGCTCAGCAGCCCAAAAACAAAACTGGGAAAAAGGATCTAGAAAGGAGGCAGCCATCCTGGGCTGTGTTGGCTGTGCCACGGCTGCAGCGGTCCCTGCTTGCCCGGTTCCCCCAGCACAACCACAGGAAGGGAAGTGGTTTCTGCGGGGACGTGCCCACTCAGTGTCCTCAGCACATCAGAGGCCTTCTACTGAGCCACCCCCAGAGGCTGTGACCCCCAGCAGGCGCTACCTGCCCTTTCCCTGGGCAGGAAGGCTGAAGGAATGGGCCTCTTCCTCCTCAGCTCAGCCCACAGTGGGTGTTGTCCCCTGCTGTAGTTGGGTTTTCAACCCACAGTAGAGAACAGGCACAGCCCAGACCCCCCTCTTCTGCCTAAACCCCCGTGCACACCACGATGGATGTTCAGAGTGTTTATTTAAAACAGCATTAGGTAATCAACAGGGTTTTGGAGAAGAAAAAAGGCAAACGAGACAGGCTTTAAAAAAATACCACCACGGATCAAGACACAGAGAAAAATCAGATGGGAAAAGGGACTGACTCCAGGGGCAGGGTCTCGGTCTCCTTGGGCCTCATCCCAGTTCCCAGCCCCACACATGGTGCCCATGCAGGGCCAGGAGCCAGCAGCAGTGCCGCTCCATGGTGCAGGCACCTCCCATGCCCTCGTCACCACCCCGCATCCCTGCAGCGGCACACGAGGGAAGAAGGCTCTTCTGGTCACCAGCCACGTGCTGCCACGGCCACTGAACTCAGAAAAAATAATCAAAGCAGCGAGAATTGTTTTTGTTACAAGCGCTGCAGTGTCTATGACCCTGGGGCTGGGTGCCAGCACCAGAGGATGAAGGATGGAGCTGCCTGCACTCTCCCCACGCTGCTGTTGCCCTGCCGATAGCAGCCAAGGCTCCATTCCCACTGCAGCTGTACATGACTGAAAGTTCCCATTACAGCCGATGAAGTGAAGTTGCCACTCCACAGCAGGGCTGGCTGCATGCTTCACAGCTTGGCTCCAGCACTGCAGGGCCAGACAGCTGCAGCACACTGTTTACAGCCTGGAAGTCCCCCGTGTGAGAGACAAAGGAAACTTTATGTCCTTCCTGTAAGCTCCCAATCCACCCTGTACCTCGGTGGCGTCTGGGAGAAGGGGCAGCGAAAACCTCAGCCCAAAGGAAGGCTCTCTGAGCAGTTGTGTTCCACTGTGGGAGCAGAGCAGCACCTCTCACCCCAGTGCAGGCAGCAGCTCACGCACACCACAGATGCAGCAAGGTGGGGATAGCAGAGTGGGAATGGCAACAGGGAGAGCCAGGGGCCAGGCAGAGCACAGGGCTGGATGATGCACTCAGGGCAGTTTGGTATTTACACCAGCAAACCCATCCAGCAGCAGAAGGCTGGGATTAGCCTGCAGTAACCAAGGCTGAGAGCAGCTGAGATCCTCTCCCAGCTGCAGGGCACTGGGCACGGACCGGGCACACGGTAAGTCATGGCACAGAGACCTCACTGCCAAATCGTACTGGTGGGAGGTGGTAGATGCAAGGATTCGCACACACAGGCTTGTGCAGGGCAGGAGGAGGGTTTTAAAGGTCACTTTGTGGTCAAGATAAGCAAGGGTGGTTGGCCTGCCATGATGAGGTGAATCTGCAAGGAGAAGCCTGCAAGCAGGGCACCCACATATGGCTACGGACCAAGCAGTGAGAGCTGGGCAAGGGCACTGCTTCCTGCAAAGCACAAACCCCCCAGAAACACCATAGCCTCCCCCACCCCTGCTGTAAATCTTCTCCATGTGTACAGACACTTGCTGTAGGTCCCCAGCAAAGTGCTGCCCACAGTACAGAAGCCCAAAAGCAGGTAACAACAGAAGCAGGCTACACAGGGAAGAGGCAGGCAGCCAGCACCCCAGGAGATACTGTGACCCACCTCCAAAAGGATTCATTTAGTGTTAAATCACATTCCATTACAGGACGCTGCGAGAAGCCAGCAGCAACCCTCAAATGAAAAACACCCTAAAATAAGAAACAGCAAAGTACTCGTCAAGCCCAGAGAAGGGCTGTCCTTGGCTCCACACCCCCTGTCGGGATCTCTGCCTGCTCTGGTCACTACTGCACCCCAAAAGAAGAGTCTGCAGGGAGGCGGACAGGGCTGGGGACACGTTGCTGCAGGAGGAGCTGGCCCTGCCCAGCCAGCAGGTCAGAGCAAGGACGTGGTAAAGGCAGAGAGGAAGGAGTCCTGAGTCCCTCCATCCCCATACACCATACAACCAACATGGCAGCAGTCCGCAGGGGTAACAGGAGATCTAATTCCGCAAGGCAGCCAACCTGAAAGGGAAAAGACAAGAGGAATCTGGCATGAGAGCAGCCAGGAACAGCCTGAAGGACCCGCCAGCCAGGCTGTGCAGGACACAGCTCTGCACAGAAGCCTCCAGAGGGACTCTGGCTGCAGCCTCATGGGGAGCAGCAGGGAGGGAGCAGGGAGAGGAAGCTCATCGGTTCCTCCTGGGGCAGTTCCAGCAAAACAGCCTGTTTCTGGAGCTGATTGAAGGTCAGCATCAAGCGTTCCAGAGCAGTAGCAGCTGCGTGAGGATGAGCACAGAGCAGGGGCAGACGGTTCTGCTCCGGATCGAGAGAAGCCAGGTGCCAGCAGCCGCCCCCATCACTTAACTAACTAACCAAATGGTTACTTTGCCTGACTGCACCCTTTCCAGGCCTCACAAAGCACCACAGGGGCTGCCTGGCAGATGCTGCAGGCTTCTAGTTTGCCTGAGCTAGTACCACCAAGGGCTCAGCATCCACTCAGCCAACCACACTGCATTAAATGACTGCTCACATCAGTGAGAGACCCCTGGGAAGAACTCAAAACTGCCTCAACATGAGGTGAAGGACCTGGGAGAGAACAAACCTCCGTGACAGCTGGTCTTCCTGGGAGCGCATTGAGCTCTCCCCTACTGCTGAAGCACCCTCGGGGAGCTGGTTGAGCTGGTCCATGATCTCCAAACCATTCTCCTCTGCGATCTGCACAATGAGGCTGTCCACCTGCTCCTGTGGTGTGGTCAGTGTGGTAGCGGAGCTCATGGAGTCCTCCATGACCTGCAACAGAGACAGCCTGTCAGCCCACCTCATGGGTAAAGCATAAAGGGGGAGGTGCAGTCCTCCACAGCTCCATCTGAGCAACCTCTAGCTGGGACAGCACCTTTGCTTTTCTTCCCTTGCCTGCTGGTTTGCCCCTTTATACAGCAAACACTTTCTTTGCTAGGCAGCAGTGCTGTGTCCTGCCCAATGTCTCTCATACACCTGACACACAGAGCAGTCCCAGTCCACCTAGACCCTTCGAGGCCATCTCCACTTACCGATGTATGAACATCCAAATTCTGAACCTGCTGCTCAAACTTATCCATCACCGCAGACACTTTCTGCAGGTCCATGGAACTCAGAGCTTTGTCCAAAGCCTTGGTCACCTGAGCCATGTTTTTCGTCACCTGCAAGAGGATATTGCTTCATGGATGCCGTCCAGAAACAAAGTCATCCCTGATGAAAGTAAAACCCTGGCACACAGCCCTAGGCAAAGCACAGCCCGAGGTACCACACCACTGCAGCTCCAAGCAGGACGGGTCCCAGCCCACTTCTCTGTAAACACACATGCAATGGCTAGCACAGACAAGAAAGCAGGCATGAGCCTCCTTAATTAGAGCCATAATAAAGCAGCCTGGAGAGCTTTCTGTGGGCATGTCAGAAGCTTCACTACATCGACAGTGACTGGGCTCATTACAAAGCTTTACAGGATCCTCATCTGAGAACAAGGAAGTCCAAAGTTCAAGGCAGATGAGAAGGGAGGAGCCAACACTACACAGGGCACAGACTGCTCTCAGAACCCCGTGCTCTGAGAAGAACAAAGGCTCTTACCCCCTTCATTGTCACTGCTGTCTGCACCTTGGAGGCCACCGCATCCACTCGGGAAGCCATGCGGAGCCAGTTCAGCCCCTCGTTCTTCTTGCGGATGGCATTCTCTGCATAGACACGAGCACACTCCACATTCTTCTGCTGAAGGGCCTGGAAGAGCAAAGGGCAACCGCCTGCACCAAGAAACCACTCCATATTTATAAACAAGCACTCCCCTTTTCTGCCTGACAGACTTTCAGCAGGAAACAGCTCATCTGTGACCTCTGTAAACACTGAGCACATCCTTGGAAGGGAATTAAATCCCTCTGTGTCACAGTGACGCACCACATCTGCTCAGCAGATTCAAGATCTCAGGGTGAGATTTCAAAATATACTGAGAGCAAGAAAAGAAACTGCCCCTTTTTCTCCATCTGTCAGCAGAACATAGCTGGTGGAGCACAAAAGAAGGCAGGGTCTCCAGCTGCTCAGCGCAGCATCCAGACTGCCAGCATCACGACTTTGTGACAAACACCCACGCACCTTCTTGACTTTGGCTTGTTCTGCCTTGGAGTCCTTCTCAGCTTTTTTGGCAAGTTTCTCCAGCTGCTTCGCTGTGAACTGGAAAGAGAGATGGGGTTAGTGCTAGGACACAGCAGGGGAGCCAGCAGCAGCAGCACCTCTGTGGCACTAGCTGCTCACAGGGCACACACAAGGTGCCAACACGAGCTCTGTGAGCTGGTACAGCTTCCTAGCTTAGCAGGGATCCATCAGGTTCTGAGGAGGTGTCAACTCCCTCCAGGGCTGCAATGCTGGTTGTATGAAGGGAAGCTCTCAGAGTACACAGCACGCTGGGGACCAGTTTTCTTGCTGTGAAGATGGGGACAAGTTTGGCAGTGGTTGCCTGAGGCACAAGCTCGGCTGATGAGCTCCCTCTTCCCGCAGCTGCTGGCAGCGACAAGCCGAGCAGAGCAGCAGCAGCATGCTGCAGATCGCAGCAAGCCATGCTGTTCCATTCCAGTCAAGAAAAGTGGCAGCTCAGTTTTTTTTGTTTTTTGTTGTTTTTTTTTTAAATGCGTGCATTACGATTACTCTTACACCCTACACTCCCTTCTTCTGTTACCTAAGGAAAATCAGAGCAGCGCCACCTAGAGGCTCCTTTCATGCCAACACCGATGGGACAGGCCCTCCTCCCGGGGGTGGCTTTGCCACTGACACCGGAGTGCGGGCATCGTATCGGGGCGCAGGGCTGAGCGCGGCTGTGCCGGGCGGAGCCGCAGATTCGGCCCTCGCGCGGACAGCGGGGCACAGGACGGGAGGGCCAGGAGGGGGGGCTCACGGCCCGGACGCCGTTACCGGCCCCAGGTGACGAGGGCGGCGCGGAGTGGCGCTACGTTACGGAGCTGCCGGAGGGATCGCCGGGCGCTCACCTTCAGCTGGAAGAGCGTGTCTGCAAGAGAAAGAGAGCACCGCCTCAGCACCGGGCCTCAGCACCACGACATACCGGAACCCAGGCCGAGACAGCCCGAACCCAGCGCACCCCGCCTCGCTCCACGCCGGGAGGCCCCACAGGCTCCACGCAATACGGCGGGACCGCGCCAGACCCGGTACGGCGGAGCTCCCACCTCAGCGCTCCTTACCGTCCATCCTGCCCTGCCGCCGCTTCCGGGTATCGCCGCCGCTTCCGGGTGCGGCCACCGCTGCTTCCGGGGTGCGCGCGCCACCCTCTGACGATAGCGCCCCCTGGCGGCGGGGCGGGCACGTGGGCGGGGATGGGGGTGGAACGGCGGCCCTGCGCCTCGCGGATGGGGTCGGGGCGTGGTGTGGACTGCGGGGTGGGGTGTCAGAACGGGGCTGGTGACGTGCGTGTTGCCGGGACACCACAAAGGGACCGAGACCACACCAGCAGCCATGGGGCA
The DNA here is from genome assembly GCA_037305975.1 of Chrysolophus pictus. Taxonomy (NCBI): domain Eukaryota; kingdom Metazoa; phylum Chordata; class Aves; order Galliformes; family Phasianidae; genus Chrysolophus; species Chrysolophus pictus. The sequence goes on along the minus strand of CM074586.1, from coordinate 1,288,579 downwards.
GCTGCTCTGCAAGGACATAGGCACAAAGGGTAATGGGGTCCCATACTGCGTGCTGTGATAGGGGATAGGAATGGGGGTAGGAATGGGGACAGATAAGGATGGGGTGAGGGTAGGAGTGGGGACAGGGATGCTTCTCTGGGCACACATGGAACTGCCACTCGCCTCAGTCATCCACTCTCATTTTGAACTCATTTCTTTCAAGATAGAGAAGTTTTATTTCCAGCCTGGTTTTGCAAGCAGAGGGAGAGATCAAAGAATGACACATCACAGGCTGCTGCTATTAATGTGCTGTAAAATCTCTCAGATTTGCGATGTTTCAGTCTTTCTTCTGCCTGCTCACTGCCCCACAAATGAGAGCACAAAGTGAGGCTCTTCCCGTTATGTTCTCAGCTGGCCAGGTCTTAACAAGCAGCTTTATAAATAGCTGGGGTCTGGATATGAGGGGAACAGGTGGGCAGTGGCTCTCACTGGGGCTCTGAAAAGCTCAGAAGTTTCAGATGTGTCTCCTTTCTTGTCAGGGCAGTCACAGAGCTCTTTGTTGTCCTGCAGCAGTGTCTCATGCCTGCTCTGCTCCTCTAAAGCAAGTTATTGTGATCCCTCACATAGGGTTTTTTCTCCTCTGTTCGTTAGATACAGCAAAAGACTTCACCAATGAGAAACAAACCATTCCTACACCCCGCATTTCTGTGACACCGCCCCTGGATGAATGCACCGAAGCAATGTCAATGGAAGGCCCTCCCACCAAGGCGGCAACCAGCGGGAGAGCTGGGGAGAGCCAGGAGCCGGACAGCGGGGTGAACAAGGAGAAGCCATGACCCACAGGCAGAGGCTGCTCATGGCCCACCATGACTCCTGCGTGCTCATGGACAGGGAGACCACCAGAGCCCGCCCTTGAGCCTGGCCCTCCCTAGCTGGGAAGGAGCCGGGCAATAAAAGCGAGTGCTTGGAACGAGAAGGAGGTGGTTGATGACAGAACGGCGATTCGGGGAGCGGGGGCCGCCCCGCTGAGCGCAGGCCCTGCAGGCCGCACGTTGCCTAGCAACCGTTGCTCGGGCCCAACGCGAGCGGCAGGGCCGAACAGCGCATGCGTGAGACTGGGGCTTGCCAGAGCGCATGCGTGAGGTGAGGCGCGCGGCGTTGCGCATGCGCACGGCTCGCTTCGCAGTGGGCGGGAAGTGGTGTGCGCGTGCGCGTTGCAACTATGGCGGACGGAGACCGCGCTGAGGGAGCTCCGGCCGAGAGCGAGGTGGAACCGCTGCGGTTCCAGCGGCTGTGGGGAGAGGGCTACTTCGAGGTGCCGGCGTCCGAGCGGGTGAGGGGCCTGCGCCCGAAGGGGGGGCTTCTGAGGAGCGTCGGTTGTGGGGCGGCCCTGGGGGTGGGTGGGCCCTGTGCTGAGGGGACGTGAGGAGCGCCCGCCGCTGCGCCCCGCGTTCTGAACGTGGGTGAGGGAGATGAGGGGGTATTATAGCAATCAGAACAAAGGTGTGGAATGACTGGGGTCACTTCAGCTTCCCCTGTAGAATAACAGGTAGTGTAAGGATGTCTTAAGAGAGAGGGAAGAGTAGGGAGGATGCCATTGCAGGCAAGTCAGACACAGACTATCTCTGACTCCTGGGATCAGTTGATGGACTGAGCCTCCCTCCTATCCCCACCCCCATAGGGACGCCTTCTGTGTAAGGCTCACACACAGAGGCTTCCCTGGGAAACTTTGTACTCTCTGCAGAGCTTTAAAAATTAGCAGATTTTGACCTGGCTCTATTACTCTTAGTTCCTTGCGTGTGTTTTGCATTGTTCTTGGCTAACCTCACATGCTTTATGCGCAGTTGTTTGTGAATCTGTGATTGTGATAGTTCACAATTGATAGTCGAACTCAACCAGACTTACGGTGCCAAATTGGGCATCGCTCAGAGTGTCGCCCTTTATTGTGACTGCTGTCTACTGTCAGGGTTGTAGCACTGTGGGGATGTTGGTGAGAAGCTGCTGAGGGCTGCCCCTGAGAGAGAGAGTCTTTGGCTGTGATGTGGCTCTTTGGTTCCAGCTGGGGAAATGCCGGAGCGTGAAGGAGTTTGAGAAGCTGAATCGGATCGGAGAGGGCACCTATGGCATAGTGTGTAAGTGTGTGTTGGCTGGAGCCTGGGTGGAAGGGTGGGCCTGCAGCACATCTGCCCACACCTGGGGGCTGTGGGACCGAGGCTGAGAGGAGTGAGACTCAGCACTGGCTGTGTCCCTTTGACTAAAGCTTATGCTGAGCTCCCGCCCTGTGCTGCTCTTCCAGACCGTGCCCGGGACACTGTGACAGATGAGACTGTGGCACTGAAGAAGGTACGGATGGACAATGAGAAAGAAGGTACATGAGGAATGGGGACGGCTCCTCGTGGCAGGTGGAAGTGTTCCTGGCCTCCACCTGAGGCAGTTGTGCAGTGTGGTTCTCACTGCCCTCAGGAATGCCCGTCAGCAGCCTGCGGGAGATCACCCTGCTCCTGGAGCTCCAACATCCCAACATTGTGGAACTGAAGGAGGTGGTTGTGGGGAACCATCTGGAGAGGTGAGAGCCTTCCTGCGTGCCCTCCACCTTTCTGAGATGATGCTGCCTCATTGCTCTCAGGTGCCTTTCACAGTACTGGGCAGTGAGGTGCCTGTGTCTCCTCTACAGTATTTTCCTGGTGATGGGCTACTGTGAGCAGGACCTTGCCAGCCTTCTCGAGAACATGCAGACACCTTTTTCAGAGGCTCAGGTAAAGGTTGGGGCAGGCTTTTAGGAATGTCATCCTTGAGAAAGGGCCACAATGCCATGGCCACCAGTGTGGATTCCTTGCAGTTTGCAATCCACCTTATGCTGGTAGCTTCAGCAGGGCCGGCCGTGCTGTTCACATGCTGGGTGACACTGCTGTCCTCTTTCTTCAGGTGAAATGCATCATCTTGCAAGTTCTCAGGGGTCTGCAGTACCTTCATGAGAGGTACATCATCCACAGGTGAGAGCAGTGGGAGAGACTGGGTGTGTGGTGGGGAGGAGGAATTGCTGGGAGGCAGTCTGATGAGCCCCATAACTGCATGTTGGTTCCTCAGTTCACACACTTCTGCTGGGAGCGAGGAGCACTGTGTGGAGAAGCTCTGGGCAGGGGCTTGGAGCAAACCCCTGGCTTTGCTGTGCAGTGTGGGAGCCGGGGTAGGGAAGGCAAGGGATGGGGCTCTTTGTCCTCCCAAGCGCCTTGGGGAAGTGCATGTGCAGGAGGAGCTGTGCCTGGCAGGCAGTGCTGACCACCACTCGGTGTTCCCCATAGGGATCTGAAGGTGTCCAACCTGCTCATGACTGATAAAGGCTGTGTGAAGATAGGTGAGCCCCTGCCTGCTGCCTTGTCTCTGGCAATTCAGCTCCTGCTGTAGATGTGCCTGCAGCCCTCCCTCTGCTCCACAAGCAGACAAAGCATTTCCTTACCTCGGGTTCGTTTCTTTCTTGCAGCGGATTTTGGTCTGGCACGTACATATGGGATGCCACCACAACCCATGACCCCCAAAGTCGTCACGCTGTGGTGAGTGGTCAGTGCAGGGTGCTGAGTTGTGCTGGCTCAGGGTGATATGGAGGAAGTCTTTGCAGCACTGCCACTGGGGGCAGGGCCTTCCTGTGCTGCATCTAAAGATGGTGCCTTCCCTGCATAGGTACCGAGCACCCGAGCTGCTGCTAGGAGTGACAACACAGACCACCAGCATTGACATGTGGTAAGGGCAGGGGACAGGAGAGGCTGAGTCTGGCTGGGTGGCGCCTGGAGGATTTGTAGGAGCCAGGACATCAACAGAGGAATTTCTGCTGCCCTCACCAACTCCTGTGTGTCCTCTGCACTGCAGGGCTGTGGGCTGCATCCTTGCTGAGCTGTTGGCTCACAAGCCACTGCTGCCAGGCACCTCTGAGATCCACCAAATAGACCTCATTGTGCAGCTCTTGGGGACGCCCAATGAAAACATCTGGCCGGTGAGAGTTATCCCACAGCACTGCCTGCCCTCCTGCCCTGCCCGCCCTCCTGCCCTGCCTGATGCCCCCCTACCCCTTCCCTCAGGGTTTCTCCAAGTTGCCCCTGGTGAGTCAGTACACGCTGCGGAAACAGCCTTACAACAACCTCAAGCACAAGTTCCCCTGGCTCTCAGAGGCTGGGCTGCGTCTGCTCAACTTCCTCTTCATGTATGATCCCAAGAAGCGGTAAGAGCCACTGTGTGGGCAGGGCTCAGGGCAGGCCTTTGTGGCGGGATCAGCTCAGTGCTGTGGGCAGGTGCTGGAGTGGAATTGGGACCATGGAGGAGCGCAGGCGGGATGGGAAGCAGGAGAGCTGGCAGGCAGTGAGGGCGAGGGAAGGTGGCAGCATGTTTGGGCTGGGAGCAGAGCTTGCCACATCTTGTCCCCACAGGGCAACAGCAAAAGACAGCCTGGATAGTTCGTACTTCAAGGAGAAGCCCCTGCGTAAGTACATTCCCCACCAGCCAGGGTTGCAGTGCTTGGCCTCTGCTGACCTGTCTCTGTGCCTCCCCAGCCTGTGAGCCAGAGCTCATGCCCACCTTCCCCCACCATCGCAACAAGCGGGCAGCCAGCGCCAGCACAGGGACAGAGACCCAGGCAAAGCGTGCCAAACCCTGAGCCCTGTCCAAAAGGAGGAGATGCAGGGAACTCAAGCAGGGATCGTCGTTGCCAAGGCTGAGCACTGGCTCCTGCCCCAGTGCTGGCAAGGCACACAGCTCTCCTCAGTGATGCAGTGCTGGGTACTGTCACCTCTTGGGATGGCTCCTGGCCATGTTGCCCCTGTCCCTGAAGAGTTGCATTTTAGGGGTGCTGCCTTGGTTACCAATGTCTGTGCTCAGCCCCATGCAGAGCTTCTCATGCTGGGAACATCCACAGCCTTCCAGCCCACCAGAGCCCAAGCACTGTATAGTGCTGGCTTCCTTCTGCCCTGGAGCTGAGGGGGCAACAGCCTGGAGCTGTGAGCACAGCACGGGACAGGTTTCAGCCTGTGCTGCCTCCTCCCCTGGGGGTGGGATGGAGGCATGGACTGAAAGGGGGGGGAGATGGAGGTTTAATACAGTGATGCTGGATGTCTGGCAGGACCAGCTCTGGCCTGTACTGGCTGTGTGGTGCAACCCTGACTCTACTGTCAATAAAAACAGCTGCAAAGGGCAGTGGTGGTGAAAAATTCCCTAGGGCAATACCTGGACAGGATGCTGAGTCTGGTCTCTTCGTCAGCACCACATCCCTACCTTTGTCCCTGCAAAGGGATAAAGACAGCACAGGCTCTGCCTCTCTCCACCAGCCTGAAGCACAGCCTTCCCAGCTGTACTGTGAGATGAGAGTTGAGCCTGCAGGGCAGTTCCACATAGGATAATGCTGGCCCTGGATTAAGCCCCTCAGGGAGGGGTGTGCCATAGAATCATAGAATGGCTTGGGTTGGAAGGGACCTCATCAAGTTCCACAGGAAGGGCCACAAACCTCTACAGCTGTTACCAGACCAGGCTGCCCAGGACCCCATCCAACGTGGTGATGAACACCTCCAGGGATGGGGCATCCACAGCCTCTCTGGGCAGCTGTTCCAGCACCTCACCACTCTCTATGTAAAGACCTTCCCTGACATCCAATCTAAACCTTCCCTCCTTGACCTTAAAACCATTCCCCTTTGTCCTGTCATTGTCTACCTGTGTAAGAAGTTGATTCCATTTCATTTTATAATCCGCTTTTAAAAACTGGAAGGCTGCAATGAGGTCTCCTCACAGCCTGCTCTTCACCAGGCTGAACAAGCCCAGCTCCCTCAGCCTGTTTTTGTAGGGGAGGTGCCCCAACCCTCTGATCATCTTAGTGGCCCTCTGGACCACTAAGCTCCACATCTTTCCTGTACTGGGGGCTCCAGATCTGGACGCAGTACTCCAGATGGGGCCTCACAAGGGCAGTGTAGGGAGGGACAATCCCCTCCCTGTTCCTGCTGCCTCTCCTCTTCTGATGGAGCTCAGGATACCTTCAGCCTTCCAAGCTGCATGAGCACCCAGCTGGCTCACGTTCAGTTTTTCATCCAGCAGATCCCCCAGGGTCTCCTCCTTCCCTCCCTGCCAGGACAAAACCACCGAGTCATGAGGCAGCCACACTTTACTGGGATGCAGCAAGCCACTTACAGCAGGAACCAGAACAGGGCTCAGTCCTCCCAGCTCTTACCTCCCCGGCACTGCCCTGCAGGGCTCGGTAGGAGCATGGGGCTGAGTTCAGTGTCTCTCAGGCAGAGGGACAAGCAGCAGCAGTGTCCCCTCAAGCTGAAGTGCCATGCTAGGGCCGGGTGCTGGTGCTGTCAGCCAGCAGCATGTCCACCTCCGTGCGCTGCAGCCAGAGGCGCTGCTGCCGCTCACAGCACAGCTCCTGCCCACGGTGCCGGCTGCGGCAAGCCAGCCCAGCCGCGCAGGTACCGGCATGCAGCTGCTGGCAGGTGGTGCAGCAGTAGGCAGGCAGCGTGCCCTGCCGCAGGCATGAGTGCAGCTGGTAGGAGGGAAGCTCAGGGAGTTGCTGCGGGGCAGCAGGGGGCTGAGCCCTGGTGTGGCTGCTTGGTGGGGGCTCCCCAGGGGGCAGCCGCGCAGGGCAGAGCAACGGGGGGCTGCTGCTCACCTCCCTCTGCTCCTGCTGCAGGAAGAAGCGAGAGGAGGAAGGGTCTGGCTTGGGGATGCCTGGGGAGGAGAGCAGCTCCTGTCTGAGCTCGCTACATTCATAGGCGTCCCAATTCCTCCCGAGCACGTCCTGTGCGCCCTGCAGCTTGGAGCTCAGCGCCGAGAGACTCGTGTCTCGCTCCCCACCATCCTCAGGACTGTCTGGCCTCTCGAAATAGAGATCCTCGGGGCTGTCCGGTACGTGCCCGTAGAGATCCCTGCCATCCTCACAGCCAGGAGCTGCTTCCCGCAGCATCTCCACGCAGGCCTCCACGTCCCCGGCGACACGGCGCGCGTCCAGCAGCTCCTCGGCACGCGGCAGGCGTGGCTGCAGCCGCAGCAGCACTTCGGCCAGGATCTCACACTCCAGCCGGCAGGCGAAGAAGCCGCACGCGGCAGCGGCCAGCTCGGTGCCCGGAGGCGGCCGGGACACAGCGAGGCGACGCTCATCCAGCCGCACGTAGCCCAGCCGGCCCAAGCTCCGCAGCAGCTCGGCGTCGGGCAGCGCAGCCCGCAGCACGTGTACGTAGGCTCCTGAGAAGGTCTGGAAGGAGAAGAAGGAAAGCGGCAGGGCTCACTCGAGGCACCCGCGTCCCACCGGCACGCAGCCCCGGCTCGGCACCCACCTGTATGGTGCGGAACTCCTTGCGCCAGGGGAAGAGGTAGAGATTGAGGGCCGCCTGCTCCAGCAGCTCGAAGGCGGCGGCCAGACCCCGCAGCGACGAGCCCGGCTCGCGGCGGCCCCGCAGCCCCCGGGCCAGGAGAGCGCCGGCGTCGTCCTGCAGGGCCGGCAGCAGCCCCGCCTCGTTCCGCAGCCGCTGCCGCAGCCGTTCCCCGAACGAGGGGTCGGGACCGGGACAGGCGCGGCCCCGCTCCAGGCCCCGCCGGTACTCCTGCCGCAGCGCCGGGCCGGCGCACATCCTGCGGTTGCGGCGGGTGAGCGCCCCGGTTCCGGTTCCGGTCCGGCCCCGCTCCTCCCGCGCCGCCCCTCGGCCTCGTTTCCCTCCCGCTCCCCGCCTGCCGCCGAGCCCCGCGCCGCACACGCGCGTTCTTCCGCTTCCCGCGCCCCGCCCACCACGTGACTCCGTCCGCTCGGAGGTGCGGACCGTCCGGCGCCCCCTGGCGGTCGGGAGGAGCGCAGCACTTGCCGGCAGCTCAGGGCAGGCTCTGCAGGAAGGCCAGCGCGCTCTGCAGCGACGTCAGGCAGTATCCCTCCTCGCCCAGCAGGCACCTGCGGCACGCCGACAGCACGCGGTGGGCGGGGGGCAGCAGGCGGTCGGCGCGCCCCGCTCCCGGCACCTACCCCTCGTGGATGAACTCCTCCAGCGCGGCGCACTCCGACAGCAGCTGGGGCAGAGCGCTGCGCAGCACCGCGTAGGACAGGAGAGGCAGCAGCTCATCCGCCCCGCTGCCACGTGCATCAGTCAGGGGCCCCGTCACCGTGGCAGCGGGAACATCGGGCCCGTCACCGTGGCAACGGGGCCATCGGCCCCCATCACCCTGGCTAAAGGACTGTGGGCCCGCTGCCGTGGCGAAGGGGCAATCGGGCTCATCACCTCCGTGGTAACGGAACGCTCAGACCCCATCACCACGGCGGTGGAACCATTGCCCCACCAGCCCGGCAGTGGAACCATCAGCCCTGACACCGTGGCAAAGGGACAATCGGCCCAACTGCTATGGCACTGGGCACCATTGGCTCCACCAGCATGGCAGAAGAACCATCAGTTTCCCAAAATGGGAACAGCAAACCCTGTGGGGTTCCGTTAACGACCACAGCAGAAACTGTCAGCGTGCTGCAGCAGGAACCATCAACCCCAGCACAACCAGCATCGCTGTCCACCCACAACAGGGACCATCGGGCTGACAGACACCCCTACAGGAGCCGCCAGCCCCTCCGGTGCAAATCAGCAGCCCCACAGCCCACCTCCCCAGCCGCATGGCAGCAGGGCTGCACTCCTCACCCCATACTCACATGGTGCCAGCAGTGGGAGCGCGGCTGTCGCGGGTGCTGCAGTACTCCTCGGCACACTCACAGATGCTGCGCAGGGCTCGCACTGCGGCACAGAGCAGAGCACTCAGGGCCATCCCATGGCTGCATCAGTGCCCAGCCCGTGCCCACCCCAGCCCCGTACCGATGCAGTCCAGCTTCCTGCGGGGACAAGTCTCCAGGGGGATGAGGCACAGCTCCTCGATGGCAGCACCGTAGGCCAGGCGGCCGGGTGCAGTGGGGAAGAGCCGAGGGGACAGCCCCAGGTCAGCGGGGCTGGCGTGGCGGTGCCGCTCCATGCTGCGAGCCAGGGCTTCCTCTTGGGGCCGGTGCACGCTCCTATGGGCAAAAGGGTGGGGGCTGGCAGAGAGGGGCCATAACAGCAGCCCCCAGCTCAGCCCTGGGGCCACGGTACCTGTAGAGGGCCAGCAGCGGGGCCCACAACGGAGGGAAGAAAGCATCCTCGATGCAGGCCAGGCACTGATCCTTGCCAGCAGCAGTGCTCAACCCCTCAAAGGCCAGCAGGGTCAGGGACAGCAGCCTGTCTGGGAAGGGAGGAGTTACGCAGCTCACCCGGCTGGGCACAGTGAGACCCTGGCCTGCCATGTCACCCCTCCTCCCTCCCAGAGCCATGGCCGCCCCTCACCAATGGCATTGTGGATGTCCCGCACGATGCCCTTCAGCTGCTCCTGCAGCGATGCTGCAGGCCTGGGCCCAGCCATGGGCTCTGCTGGGGGCCAGTCCTCAGGCGATGCCAGGAATCGCTCCAGATCCTCAAAGGAGCTCTCCCGGGGAGACCGAGGATTCCCTTCTGCCCTGGAGGCGTCGGGGCTGCCATCAGTCAGGGTTGCTCCGGAGATGCTGTGCCGCAGCGTGGCTGGGCCGTGCTCAGGCACTGAGAACATGCAGTGCAGGCTGCGGGAGGCTCGGAGCCGCCGGCCCCCTGGCTCTGCAGGCAGCAGCCCTCCTGCATCCAGTGAAAGGAAAGCAAGGCCGGTGGGAGCTGCAGAAGTGGCCTCATGGTTGCTCTGGCTGATGGCTGGGTACAGCCGAGTGTACACCGCACACTGCAGCTTGCGCAGGAGCTGAGCTATGGGGTGCTCTGGGAAGCTGGAAGCAGAGGGACAGAGGTGAGCAGGGGACAATGGCAAGTGGCTGCGACCCTGCCAGCCCTACAGTACCTGAGGAGGCAGGAGAAGAGCCCTGTCACCAGAGACAGGTCTGACGGGCTCCTCTTCAGTCTGGCCTTCCACTGCCGTGGCCAGTCCTGGGGGAGTGCTTGCAGCAGGTTAGTGGGGATGTGGGTATAGCCCCTCCTCTCCCTGATTCCCAGCACAGCCCTCTGCATTCATGGCACCCACAGCAGCAGCCTCCAGTGCATACTCACATGGTCCTGTTCATACTCAAGGATGGCAGCATAGAGCTCTCTCTGCTCTTGCTCCTCAGGGGTTAGGGCCACACTGCTGGAGAACCTCCTGCAAGTGCCACAGTGCCAGGTGAGGGGCGTGCAGGAAGCTCTGCAGCCTCGCAGTCCCCACTGAGACACCCCGATCCCCTCACCTGTTGGCTGCCTCCTGCAGCCGCAGCCGCCGCTCCTCCATTTTCCTCTGCAGCTGGGCCAGGGCACAGTTAAGGCACTGGAAGTGCCGCAGCAGTGAGCCAGCATCTCACCAAGCACGGCCCTGGGGTGGCTGACAAAGTAACAGCCACAAGCACTGACAGGGTACATGAGGAGGCACAGCTCCTAGGGACCCCAGAGCAAGAACACATGGGCAGCTTGGACAAAGCTGGACAAGCAGCATCCAGCCTGTCCATGTGGCTTCAATCTGTACCCCCACATCAGCCAGAAACAGGGCAGAACTCAAAACCAAATGCACGTGCTGGATTGGTGCATCCTGGGGCAAGGAACAGGGGTTTGCAGCACGAAGTCGGGCCCAGCTGCAGGATCCCTGCTTTGGGCTCTTTTAGTGGAAAGGATACGGTCTCCTCTCGTGCCCTGGCAATCACCAGATTCTCCATCATCTGCCGTTGTAGAGACAGCGTCTGCCAAGCAATGAACATTATGTGGGTGACACCTGCTCAAAGTCTCAGCATAGGACCCATCGTACCCAGCTCCCCACTCACCAGTGAGGTTTTCTGCAGGGCCTGGCTGGGGTTGAGCCGTGCCACCCGTGCCTCATAGGCAGCTTTCAGCTTCTGGTTCTGCAGTGATGCCTCCTCCAGTGGTGTCAGCTCCCTGCAGGGAATGAGGTGAACACTACTGTGGCCTTGCATGCAAGCCAGGGATCCTGGCTAGCTGGGACCCTTCCAGGTTGAAGAAGACCTCTGTGATCCCCAAGCCCACCCCAACCCACCCCACCATGCCCATAATCACATCCCTCAGTGACACATCTCTGCAATTCTGGGACACCCCCAGGGATGGTGACCCAACCACTCCCTGGGCAGCCTGTGCTGGTGCATCACCACTCCATTTGAGAAGAAATTTTTCCTGATATCCAATCTTAACCTTCTCTGCTGTAAATCAGCATCATAATCACTTGTCGTTTGGAGGACATCAAGACCAACCATTAACACAGCACTGCCAACTCTATCTATAAACCATGTCCCTAAGCACCACACTACCTGCTTGTTGCTTGGTAGAAAAACCCAACCCTACTCTGCTTTCAGGTCCCTGAGGGGAGCAATTAGGTCCCCCTGACTCTCCTTTTCCCAAACCCCATAGGATTTGTGCCCCAGCCCCTTTACAATTGCTGTCCTTCAGCCCCACTTACTTGCGTGCACTCTGTGCCTCAGCAATCTGCAGCTTCTGGAAGATCTCCGGCGGCAGGAAGGGTGACAGCTTGCCTCCCTCATCAGAGAAAACCCTGCGGTGCCTGGAGATGGGTGCAGGCCCCCCTGGCACGCTCGGTTTTGCCTTGTTTGTTCTTTGCCCTATGGAGGGTGACACGGGTACATCAGCCCCTGTTAAGGGCTTCAGTCCACCTGGGAGTGACATTACTCACCCAGCGTGGCTGCCAAGGACTTGACTCTCTCCAGGCACTGCTCTGCCAGCTTCAGCATTTTGGGGGTGTTGGAGCCGAGCCCTTCGCTGTCCTCTGCGAGATGGGAGTGTCATGCTGCTCTCCCATGTGTGGGGCAAGGGGGAGGGACAGCAGGGGGGAGGTTACCTGTCAGCGCTGCCTCGTCTTGCAGGGCCTGTGAGATGAGGGTGATGCTCTTCAGATACTCCACATAGGCTTCCTGCGGTGAAATTAAATAGGAATGAGGCAGAGATGGCCACAAGACCGTGGGGGCGGGGGGGTGGGCGGGAGGTGCGGCAAGAGAGCGGGCCCCCCCTCCACAGGGCTGTGATGCTCACCCGCGTCCTCCCCGCGCTGTCCATCTCCAAAGCCCCGCTCGCCGCCCTCATGGCGGTCTGCAGGGCTCGGCCCGGCCCAGCACCTCCATCCCCACCACCGCCCGCCGCGGCCATGGCGGCCGGAACGCAGATCTCAGTGGCCGCGCGTTCCCAGGGGGAACTTAAAAAGCGAGGGGATGAAGCCGGAAGTGCAGACGGAGAGTGTTTCCGGAGGGACTTTAAAACGGATGGTATATGCACCGGAAGTGCAGCTCCGGGTCTTCCGGCCCACAAGGGGGCGCCATAAGAGGCGGGGCGCAGCGCGCCGGGCCCGCGGTGAGCGGCGATGAAGCGCGATCGGCGCGGGCGGTTCCTGGCGGCCGCGGGCGACTCCGCTGCGGCCTCCCCCGAACCCCGCAGGCGGCCCGCGGCCAGGGGATCCGCGGAGGGGGAGGCCGGGCCCGAACCGACCGCGGGGTGGGCCCCGGTGGCGGCGGAGGACTCCGCTTGGGCACGGCCCGGGGGGGCAGCGGAGGCAGGTGAGAGCTGGGCGGGCCTTCGGGTGGGGCCGGGGGGCGGTGGGGGCGCGGGGATGTGAAGGAAGCTGCGAGGCCTCCAGTGGCGCGAGGCACCGATTGCTGCCGTACGTGGGGCCGTAGGGCGCAGAGCTGTAGGCCTCAGCCTCGCTCTGGCCGTGGGGCTCTGAGGGGTTCGGACGAAGGGGGGGGGCAGAGGGGAGCAGCCCCATCCCGGGGCGCTGAGCTGCAGGCCTTGATCTGGCTGCGGTCAGTGGCTTAAAGTGGGGGCAGGCATGTAGCTGGGGAGGAGAGTGTTGGAAACGCAGCAAGAAAAGGCCCTGGGGACGTCGGTGGGGCTCATCCTCTGTTCTGCCCACCGGCGGTCCTTGGAGCTGGTAGTTGCGTGCGTTGCTGCTGAGGAAGAAGGTGAGGGCTATCATCGTGCTGTGTGCAGCTGGGGGTCCCTGCACAGTGGCTGCCATGGGGGAAGCGCACAGTCAGTGCCCTTAGAGCAGAGCTGTGGCATCGTTCTTTGCTCTGGGGCAGTGACTGCACTGTCCCTGGGAGCCTCCTTGGTGCCCTGTGTGTGGCTGTGGGACCGTAAGGGTGATAGGAACAGTGCACTGGGCAGGCTGGGATCTGTGGAGGCTCTGACTCACTGAGGGCTGTGGCTGCTGGCTGTGAATATTTTGGAGATAAACAGTGGAGTGGGAAAAGAAGCACTCCAGCTGGAGGACAGTGTTGTGTTGGTGGAAGCATGGATGTGTGAGAGCCTTGAGAACACCGGAGTCAGGTCTGGAACAGCCACCCAGGGGTGCAGGGCAGGGATGTCATAGGTTTGTGGGTGGTGGTGTGAAGCTTCTGCTCTGCTCTGACTCGCAGAGGTCTCGCTCCTCCTGGTTGTCCTGTGCTGGTGCTGAAGCCAGGACTTTGAAGGCAGCCTTGGCTTGGATCGAGGGATGGGGATGTTGTCTTCCAGTGTGCCAATGCCCTCGGGCCGCAGCTGGCTGCATGCTCCTACAGCAGACACCATGCAGCTGCATCCGGTCCTTCTCTCACAGGAATCGGCAGAGCCCTGAGCACTGGATACTGTCGCCTCTGCCACGGGAAGTTCTCCTCCAGGAGCCTGCGCAACGCCTTTGGGAAGGTTCCTGTGATGGGGGAAAACTCGGAGAAGCAGCGCCGCGTGGATCAGGTCTTCTTCACAGACTTCCAGCGGCTGGTCGGGGTGGCGGTGCGCCAGGACCCCACGCTTCCCCAGTTTGTCTGCAAGAAATGCCATGCTCAGTTCTACAAGTGCCGCAGCGTCCTCAGGACGTTTATTCAGAGAGTGAACGCGTCTCCCATAGGCCACATCAAGTCGAAAGGAAAGTACGTTGCATCTCTGTGCTCCTGGTAGTTTCTGGGAGTAATGAATCGCTACATGTTCAGTATGGTCCCTCTAATGCTACCAGTGCTGTTCTGGCTTTTGCAGGAGCGGTGCAGCCCCGGCCCAGCCTGGCGTGGAAGGAGGTGCCTCCTGTCTGGGTGAGTAGCTGCTCACAGAGCTGCCTCCTCCAGCAGGGAAGGGTTGGTTTTCAGGGCTGTTGAGGGCAGGGTGGTTCTGGCGTACAGCAGGATGCAAAGAGAAATCTGTAGGGTGCCTCCCTTGCCTGCTGCCACATGCCTCAATCTGGGTGTGCAGAAGGAACGGGTCTGCAGGCACTGACCCTGTGCCTGCTGCTTCTCCCCTTCCAACAGTTGACCTGATCACCTCCAGCCCCCAGTGCCTGCACAGCCTGGTGACGTGGGCACATGCGCACGCCGGGGGCTGCCAGTCGGTGCCGAGCCTGCAGAGCGTGCTGTCCTCTGAGTACTGCGGGATCATCCGTGCCGTCTGGGGCTGCGGGGATGGGCATGACTACATCATGGACACGGATTCTGACTGTAGTACGGTGCTTGTTGACAATGCCTTGGCTGTCAAACGGGAATGGAACAAGAACATGGCACAGCGCTTGACAGACAACGGGGCAGACAATGCCGAGGCTGTTTCTGCTCCCAAACCCCAGCATGCTCCAGTAAGGACAACTCCTTGTCAGCAGCCCGCAAACAAAGGGACCACATCAGTGCCACTGAAGTTGGAGAATGAGCCATCACAGAACAGGGATTCGTCTCATTCTCAGCTGGACACCACAGCCTCGTTACAGGAGAAAGCCCTGCCCCAGCCCGTGTCACCACTGAGCAGTGCCACAGGTAAGGGATTTCCTTCTGATTGCCCCCCCAGGCCTCTGGGTAAGACAGAGATCTGCTCAAGGAGCACTGCTGGGCCTGGGTGGCCCTCCTTGGGGACTGATAGGGAACTTGAACTACAGCTCAGAAGTGCGTGTTGCACAGAGAATCAGCTCTGTTCTTGCAGAGGGAAGGAGGATGTGAAGCTTTGGCTGGTCCAGCTGTCCTGCAGCCAAGCTGGTCTCCTTGCCTCTGCACATCGTTTTTCTCTCTGATGAGTGGGTGAGATGTGGCTGTTCAGCTGCTGTGTATATCTGGCAGGACCACGTGGCCCTGCTCTCACCAGTCAAGTGGTGCAGAGTGGTCCCTGTCTGTTTGCCAGGTGGTTATTTGGGGTCAATCCAAACCCTGTGTGTGTCAGTGTGGGGGGTCTTCCCATCCCACTGTGACTACAGGGCAATGTGAGCAGCATGAGGCCTAGGAGGCGCTTCTGTCTGCACAGGCAGCCTTGCTCTTGGGCTGCCTTAATACAGGTTTGTTGCTGCGTTCTTCTCTCTTTTAAAATTTGGGGCTTAATGCTGACTTTGAGTTACAGAAGTTGGGGTCTGTTTAGCTCTGGCAGTTACATGATATGTCTGCTGCTGGAAAGAGAAAAGGTAGTTGTAACTCACTGGGGAATGAGTCTTTTGGTTGCAGAGCAGCAGTGACTGGGAAACCAAAAGATGCTTGTGGGAGCTGCAGGGTAAAGCCTCTTTGTGCCTGTGGTGCAGGGAGGATGCTCCCAGAGCGTTAACTCATCTTGGAGCACATCTTCTTTGCAGTTTGGGCCACCATGAGTTAAGTCAGTGCCTTCTCAACAGCTGCCTCTGGCTTCTTTTTACTGCTTTTCCTAGTAACGTAACTTGTTCTCTTTCATTCCCTAGGACAGTTGAGTGGGAAGCAGGTTCTGTCTACAACGTCGGATGAGCGGGTAAAAGACGAGTTCAGTGACCTTTCTGAGGGGTGAGAGAAGAGTGGGTTTAAAATAGCCTTAATGTCTTCTTTGCGAGTATGAAATGACCGCGGAGAGCTTCTCCACGAGCGGCCCGGTCCTCAGAAGGCCCTGGGAGGTGGCACTGAGGGGCAGGGAGGTTTTTCTGCAGCCACGCTGGTAGCACTCGGCTCCCTCCCACGTGCTGCACATGCAGTGTCTGCTGTCTGTTGGTTGCTTCCAGCACAGCTGGCTGTGTTGTGCACTGCCCCGTGCTCTGGGATAGCAGCGGCCATGACAGGGCAGCGTGGGGCTGTGTGATACTGTGTGCTGGTAGTGCCAGTGCTGGTTCCCCTCTGCAGCTGTGAGCGGTCAGTGTGGGCTCACAGGCAGGAGCTGCTGCTCTGAAATCACCCTGTTTGCGCACAGGGAGAGTACAGAAAGCCCAAGTGGGATGCAGGCTGCTTAGTGGTTGTTCTGAGCCAGGATTTGGCTGAGCCATCCAAATCTAGGGACTGCAACTGAGGTGTGTGAACAGCTGCTGGTTTAGTGAGGTTCAGAGGGGCCAAGTGCAAACTTACTTTGGTGTGTCAGCTAAATCTGTCAGCTGTCATGTTAAAAGCACCGAGGGAACCTACTGCTTGTTTCTTGGCTGCAGAATTAATTGCTTCTTGTGTAGCATAGGACTTAAAAACAAACAAAAAGATGTGGCTGCTCCACATGAGGAAATATGGAATGACCTGTAGCTTAATTAACCTGTGCCAGACATTTATATTACATTCTTGCTCTTTTCTTAGTACAGGAAGCTGTTACAACATCAGACCCTCTCAGAAACAGCCATTTTTGTTCTCCTAAAAAGTGGTTCAGTGATTCTTACAGAGATTAGTCCTAAAAGGAACCAATTCTGCTATTTGCTGCGTTTGGGGGCTGTATTTGTTTTGGGAGATTGTGGGGGAGGAGAACACATGGAGCCTCAGTTGCCATGCTGTTCTATGGGGAAGGTAAATGCTGGGAATGAAGAACATGCTGCTGTGCTGAACTGTCAGCCAAGTCCTGTGTTGGTAAAGGGCATTTTCTCTCTTTCTCAGAGACTTCTTGAGTGATGATGAAATGGAGAAGAGAAACGTGCAATCTTCAGACGACTCCTTCGAGCCTTACCCTGAGAAAAAGTGAGGGGCTTTCCTTGCTGTGCAGCACAGTGTGCTCAGCTGGGTGGCTGATCAGGAGGGCTGGCACCGCTTCTGCTTCCTGGGGATGGGGAGGGCTCAGCTGGGCAAGCTTGTTTTCCTGCACGGCCCTGCACTGAATACATCATTGTGGCTTGCTTGCATTTGACAGCATGCTCCCGTTGTTGCCAGGCTAAGCCCCCAGGCCCAGTGTAACATTCGGGGACAATTAGGTAGGAGATCTTGAATCAGCATCAATTATTAAACAAATGTCTTCTTCCTTCCTGGAGGATTTCTAGCAAGAAAAGTGACAGCAAAGAAGCGAAGAAGGCAGAAGAGCCCAAAGTAAGGAAGAAGCCAGGGCCAAAACCGGGCTGGAAAAAAAAAATCAAATGTGAAAGGTAATAAGGAGCAGTCCATGGCTAGGCTGCAGCCCCAGCTCTAGGCCCTTGGCTGACAGCGAGCCTCTGCTTTGCAGGGAGGAGCTGCCCACCATTTACAAGTGTCCTTACCAGGGCTGCACAGCTGTCTACAGAGGGGCAGATGGCATGAAGGTAAGTTCAGGCTTTGTTCCTTCCTCAAACCTGCCAGCCAGTGGCTCAGCAGCAGTTCTTGGAATGAGTTCTGCTGTGTCCTGTGAAAGTCCTCTCTGTCACACTTGCACCCAGATCCATCCCTGCTTTTTCACAGTGAAACAGTGCTGGTGCATGAGGCTGCCAAGATGGGCGTCCCGCTTACTGTGGGATCCAAATTCTCTTCTCTGGAGAAAACACAGCCCCAGTCTGTGCCTGTTGACCAGAAGTTAGAAGCTCTGTCCTTTCTTTTCAGAAACACATCAAAGAGCATCATGAAGAAGTTCGGGAGAGGCCCTGTCCTCATCCAGGCTGCAACAAGGTGTTCATGATTGACCGGTACCTACAGCGTCACGTGAAGCTCATTCATACAGGTGCGTCTCCACAGCTTCTCATCACACAGGACAGGTACCAGCATGGAGTAATTCATTTGTACAAGGCTTGTGGGTGCCATAGCAAGACTGTGGGGGCTGTAGAACTGTCTTCCTGATGTGTAAGTCTGCAGCAAGCCTTCATCTAGAGGACTTGAGGCAGGAGGAGGAATTCAGGCTCCTCTAGGAGCTGTGGACAGCTGCTTGTGTGTTTCATGTGCTAAGAAATCAGCACAGTGGGTGAGTCTTTCCTCATTTCCATTGCAGAGGTACGCAACTATATCTGTGATGAATGTGGGCAGACCTTTAAGCAACGCAAACACCTCTCAGTCCATCAGATGCGGCACTCAGGAGCAAAGCCCCTCCAGTAAGTGTACCTCATCGTGCCTTCATAGCTAAGAAAATGGATAGGAGGAGACAGGAAGTTGTGCTGAGCTCTTACTGTCCTCAGTGCCGTGTAATTCTGTGACACTTTAAATATTCATCTACTTCCCCACTGTGTGTCTGAGCTCCAGAGCTTCCCTTTGCTGAGCAAGTCTTGCCCCTTCTATGCCTGTTCTTCAGCGTTCAATTGATGAATGCTCAGCTATAAGCAGTGAGCCACAGACCTGAGGATAATGATGCTCCTTGGCTTGGGTGGTTCTAGAAGGTGCTTTAAGCCAGCTGTTGAAGGCTGCAGTATTCTTCTCTTGCAGCTCCTTCCTCCTGTTCAGTGCAGGAAAACATGGGCTTAGTCACTGTGACAAACGGCTTGGGCTCAGGCTGTGGCTCTGAGCTGGGTGCTGAGCCCATGCTTTGCCTTGCAGGTGTGAAATCTGTGGCTTCCAGTGCAGGCAACGAGCATCACTCAAGTACCACATGACCAAACACAAAGCGGAGACGGAGCTGGAGTTTGCCTGTGACCAGTGTGGGAAACGTTTTGAGAAGGCCCATAACCTTAATGTCCACATGTCTATGGTGCATCCTCTGACCCAGACTCAGGACAAAACCAAGCCCCTGGAGTCAGAGCCAATTCTCCTCTTAAATACATCAGGGACTTCAGAAAGCCAGGCAGTAAAGCCAGAAGTGACTGCACAGCAAGAGCCCACCTGAGGGGGATGGGGAAGCTTTCCCAGTCTGGCCCCATAGAAACTATATGGCACAGTGGAGATTTTTAATCTACGTTTTAGTCTCCAAAGAACTCGATGGAATTAGCTTCAGCTTGCTCAGAAAAAGCTTGTTATGCTGTGATTCTCCATGCTCACGTCTGATTCAGCAGTGTTGTACTAAGTCTGTCTAATCCAAGGGGAGTGGATGTTTGGCAGCACCCCTTTGTTGTCCCCTTTCTCCCTACGCACACAGTTGTAGAAACAAAGTTGGCCCACAACTGTTCCCAACCTGCACAAGCTGCTGCCTGCTCAGAATTGCCCTCGGGTGGCTGTAAGGGTACGTATGACAGTGGAGCAACTTAAAGCAGGCGTTTTGTTTTGGAAAAAAAAAAAAAAAATCCCAAAGCAAGTCTAAACTGAAGTTTGTAACCTACTTTTTATTGTAATAAGAGCTTCATGGTTATGCTTGTAATAAATTATTTACAAAGTAATTGGAAAGAAACAGCACTAGTGGGAAAGGTAGTGTGGTGTCTTTCCCTTCACCTGCAGGCAGTGTGTTCTGCTCAGCCTGCTCCCTGCAGCAGTGTCACTGTCACTCAGAACAGGAGCAGCTCTTCATCCACCTCCATGGATGCAGCAGGCCGGGAGAAGTGCTGGAGGGTGGCTCCCACCTCTGGGTCAAGTTTTTCACATGCCTCCAGTAACTGGGGAGAGAGTAAATGGCATCAGACTGCTGATGCCTGCTTCCTCAAAGCAAGTCACAGCTACACCAGATCATTTTGCTGCTTCTCAGCAATGTGCATAAGTAGAAAGAAGAGGTGCTGTCGCTGACTCAGGCAGAAATAACAGGCTCTGCACAGTGGAGGGCTGGAATTTCATCTGTCATTTAACTATGCTTGATATTTTTACCTAAGACTGAGCATTAAGCAAGGGGTGAGTGCAAGACTGCATGAAAGAATAATGGTTAATGTTGCTGAGAAAGATGGAGCCTGCAGTGGGGAGGAGGACAGCTGTGGCTGTAGCACTAGTTGAACAGCAGGTGTCCTCCACCGCTCCAGTGTTACAGAAAGGTACTGCATACAAAGTGATAAGCAGGCAGCACCAGTACCGTTTGAGTGTGGCATGAAAGATACACGTGCTGTCAGTGAGCAGACAGTCATCTCGGAGTGATAAAAGAGGAAACACTCACGCACCAGTCCTATGTTTCCAAAGCTTTTGGCAGGGCAGCGTGGAATTGCACCAAGGAGGAACTGACGGGCTGTAGAGATCACTTCTAAGGGATCTGCCTGCAGAACTCAGAAGAGACAAGGTAGATCAAAGCCCAGAGCAGTATCACTCTCAAGTCTCAGTCCCTACCTCCTGAACTGGAAAAAAGAACCATTATGCTGTACCTATGGTCTAGCTACAGGTTGGGCAGGTATCTCGATCACTGCCTACATTCATCATAAGGTCCCATACAAGACAGCAGTAAGGCATCTTAGCTTTCAGGCACCAGCAGGACAGCAACCCCTGCAGGGTTCTCTCCACCTCATGGACTCAAATGGAAAGATACAGGGCTGCATGCCTGCAAATGCAGCTCCACAGCACGCCACTACTTCGTACAGGAAAGCGAGAACAAGGATGCTGCAGGCGGCGTTGGGAATGGATCACAAATACGATTCAGAGTTAGAAGAAGAAATAAAGAGGCTGAGCTTCACCCATATGTTCTGCAGGGCCTGGGCCTTTTCCTACCTGCTCAGGCTGGGGCAGGTCTTTCCCTTCCACAAAGAGCTGAAGCAGCTGGATGTAGAGATTGAGTGCCACGTAAAGGAAGAAGTGCTCTCTGGTGAGCAGCTTGTGGTGAAAGCCGGGGGTAAGGCTGTGGGAAATCATACATGCACCACCTAGTCAGTGCTGCTTCCATGCTAGACTCAAATGGAAAGACACAGGGCAAATACAGCTAGAGCTCCTGCTACCACTCATCTTACAGCTCCCCACTGTGTGCAGGGCTACCATGCGAGAAGGCAGCCAGGAGCACTTCTGTTAGACACACACAGATGAAGGGAAACTTTTAGCACAATATACAGGGATTCTTCAATAGCAGTCTTGCTGTGATGCACTGTTCTCTCCTGCACAGCTAACAGAAGAGCTCAGCTCACCTACAGGCCAGCTGCAGTGCATGTCAATCACCAACCACATGCTCCCCACAAGCATTCCTTCTGAAGCCAGCAGGACATTCATTACCTGTAGAAGGCAACAGGCAAGAGCCGGCTGTGGCGGTCTGAGGCTGCGCAGTGCAGGACAGAGTATTTTCTAGAGCCTGCAACACAGAAAAGCATTAAGCACCATCAGTGGTCCTCTGCTACCTAATGCAGGGTCTGCACAGCTTCTTCCCAGCACACGTTAAACCCTAATGGTGGGTTTAGTGACCCTGGCAGAAGGAAGCTGTTCCTTTTAGACTTTTCCTATTAGATAAAATATTGAGTTTCAGTCGCTCCTAATTAGCAGCCAGGTCACCATACTGCAGAGTCAAAGCAGCTTTTAATGAAACTGTTTTTTTCCGTGCAGCCCACAAAAGCACCAGAGTTCCTTCTTACAAGCACACTCATTAATCAAAGAGATAAAGCATTACTGCCCAGCACTAAACCTCACCTTCTCACCCCTTGGAGGAAGACTCACTCACCTTCTTCTGCTGACAGGAAGAGAAGTGGCCAGGATATGCCCCTCTCTTCCAGGCACTGCAAGATCTCCAGGGCCCATTCCAGCGATGTCTGAACATCCACACCTTCCTGTGTCAGAAAGGACAGGTCTAGTTTGTCTTAGGTTTTAATTGCATCAAAGCAGAAAAGTTTCAGTAAGAGATCATGCATGTGAAATGCTTTAATAGAGGACATCTGTGAATTTAGCCCAAGCCTTTCTCTTCACTGGGGGGCTGAATTCCTTCCTGGGCAGTCAGGCACTTCTGCAATGCAGCAGGCATTGAGCATCATTTGCAAAGGCAGAGGAAGTAGTATTGATGAGCAACCAGCTCGTCACCAGTATGCTTCCTAACTTTGCTCTAGAGAGATACTCAAATTCTGCATCTACCCCACCCCATTCCCCAGAGCCAACCTCCCCCCTCTAACCTCTCCAGTGTCAGTTAAGAGTTTTTTGCATTACTCATTTTACTCAGAACAACCTTCCAGATCTTTGCTGAAGATATTTCTTTTCTCAGTGACTCCTTCTCCAGACTCCCCCAGAGAAAAGCTGAGACCAAATGACTATTTTTAACTTGAATCTGCTCCCTGATCCAATCTGTTAGCTGATTACACAAATGATTGCACTTCAAAATGCAGATGACAAAGAGACAGAAACACACATTCATAGGCAGGAGGATGCTTAGGGCAGAGAGCTGCTGAAAGAATCTTTTTGTCTTTGCTCTTCCTTTTTACAGCTCTAAATCATTTGGAAACCTGTGTTCCTCCTTGCTGCAGACCCCATCTCCTGTGAAATGAAATGTGTTTCCAGACTGGGGAGAAGTGTCTTACAACAAAAGTGAAATGCACAGAAGCCAAGACATAAATCTGAGATTCCAGCACTACATGGAAAGTGTGAAGTATGAGCAGGAAAATGAAAACTCTAAGATGCTCAGGACGAGAAAAAAAAGCTACTGTAGTGAAAGGGAAGATAATATCAGACAGGAAAATATATTTTCAATCTGATATGAACAGAAGGGCTTTCAGCAGGCTCTGTCTGGGATGTTGCAAATCCTTTCCTTCTGGCAGAGCAAGCTACTGGCTTTTAGAGTACTTGTACAAAGCATTTTTAGGCAGCAAACCAAGCTGATCAGATGTATTTGGTGTCATGAGAATCCCCTAAGGGCTGAATTTACCTTTGGTGCTATTTTTGCTGAGATTAGATCCATGAGTGAGAAGAACAGCAGAGAAACAAGAAACTGCAAGAAAAAGAGAGTGCTGTTAGTTGTGTCTGCGGTGATGACTCAGAACTTACACTTTCCAGTCAGGAAATAATATTTCATCGAGTGAAATTCAGCATTCCCAGGATGGACTCAGATGAACTACAAGCAGTGCTGCTGTTTTCAGGTGAAGGCAGTTTCAAGAAGACAGTCTGGGACCTGACTTGGTTCATTGCTTCTCAAGGGAAATCCCATAAAAAATTTAAAGCAAGGAAATCAGATAAAAAAAAAAACAATGCAAGTTATTCCAAATACAGGGAAAACTAAGCAAGCTACCACAAATGTAAATCTGGGAGGGAGCTTGTCTTAGTTAACCTAGCCTGCATGCCACCAGGAGATGCTGTGCAGCTTCCCATCTCAGCAAATGCACTGTAATCCTGTCCTGCCACACGTCTCTGCTTTCCTGGGTCCCTACTACTCCAGTCAATGTGGTTTTATAACCCTGGGAAGTTAAAGTAATGCTTTTATTTGTGTCACCCGTTGAGTTGTAAAACAAAACCTTTTCTGTTCCTGTTGCCCTCTGAGAAGGAAGAGGGCAGAGCCAGACAGCAAGCTATGCACACAGCAGGAGTGCATGCACACACAGCAGTAAGGCCAAGGCAGGGAAAAGAGCAGAGAAGTATTATGCTTCAGGTCTTCCCAGTGTCCTCCTCCTATCTTAAGGCAGATTTTTAAGATCAAAGTTGTCATCATTTCACCTGTACTAAATGCATGTATCACCTTGGTGAGATCAGCTTCTGATTAACAGCTTCTGGCTCTAGAGCAGTATAAACAATGGTGGATTTGATCCCACAGCAACAAGAGCTGCTACCACAACTCTTGCCCCAGGGATTAAAACTTCACAGTAAGTCATAAGGCACAGGTTCTGCATAAACAAGATTTACCTGTGAATTTCTCAGTATAGAGACACTCCCCATTCTGAGCTTTGGTCCCTGCTATCTCCTCTAGATAAACACACACAGCTGCCAGGACAGCAGCCCAGCTTCCTTCTCAGCAGAAGGCTTCAGGGAATTCCAGTGCACAGAGGGTGAAATGGCAGATGCACTTCCTGGAGCAGAACTGAAAATCTCCATTCCTGGGATTCCCAGCCCTTAAAAATACACGCATTCCTGTTTCACAAACACTTTCTGTATCTCTTTAGCCCTTCTGCCAAGTTTCCAGAATGAAAGTCAACTAGGATTTCTCCTTTGTCAGTAGGAGAAGTGATCCTGGAGAGCCATGGGCTAAACTCTCCTCCTCTGCAGCACTCTCTCTGTTCTTTAGAGCAGCTGTTTAAATAATCTTCAGTGACTTCACAGAGAAGTCAGTATCTGAGTGAAAAGTTTAAACACCTTTGCCTGTAGGATAAATATTTAGTAACTGGTAATTTACAGCTACATTCTACCAAAAAGCCATCAGCAAGATTTCACAACAGGGTCTAACTGAGAAATGCTGTTCCAGGAAAAGGCATTCTACTTTCAGTTTTTAAGCGTGGAGAACAGCAGACATTTAAAATGAGTCCAGTCTTGCCTGCTCCGTGTCAGTTCCCAGTCTCTTCAGTGCATTTCTCTCTCTTCCACGTGATGAGTGCTGTTGAACAGTGCAATGGAGGAAGGCAGCAGAAATCCAAGGAGGGCCAGAGGGGGGGAAAACCCGTCCTGAAGAAAGGAAGCTAGGAAACAAAACCAGCATATCATGGTTTGAGAGAAAGAATCATAGCTGTAAATGAGGAGGGGATTCAACGGCTTTGGCAAAGTGCTTAAGTTTGTGATTGGGCCAAAGAAAAAAGCATTTTTTTCTGCCCAGCTTTCTCCCTGTTGTTGAACGCTATGTGGAGATTGTTCAGAGAAATTAAAAAAAAAAAATTGAAGCAACAGCCAGTAGCTCCCCAAAATCTCCCTGATCACAGGTCGGGCAGCTAATTAATTATCTCTGTACAATGCTACAGAATCACATGCTTATTGCCTGCAATAATCCATACGATTCTTATATGGAATTTCCAACTTTAGGTGAAAAGCTGCAGGATGCTGAACAGACAGCAGGGAATGATATGGAGAGGAAAGGATACAGCTGAGAAGCAATCAGCAATTTCAAGAGATCTGAAATTCACCACATCTAGGAGTGAAGGGTGTGGATGATTGAACAAATGACTCAACAGTGTGCTAAAGGCTATTTCCAGTGTTTGTCTAACAAGGATTCTGCCTTCCAGTCTCCTCTAAAAAGATTCTCTTTTCCTTATGGTGAAACACTCTGACCCATATTACACAGAAGGCCAGACTAAATGATTATAATGACTTATTTTGAGTTTGAACTCTACAAAAGAATCTGTTTATAGCTGTCCTACAAGCCTCAACCCACGTTAGCATTTCTTCCTTTCTGCCTGCTGAAATCCAGCCTGTCTCAGAGAACAGGCTTCCAGGAAGCCTGGCCATCAGAGCAGGTCTCCTGCCTGCAGATCAGTGTTCAGGTTCCTCATACATACCCCATTGCTGAGGACTGGCATTCCCTCAGTCTCTCCAATTCCTCTGGAAGTGGAGCACCAAAGAGTCTCTTCCACTGAGAGCAAAGTACTGGCTCCAACCATGGCCACCAGAGCTAGGAAGAAAGCCAGAAACCAGCAGTGTTAGCAGTGGCATGCCTAGCAGATGTCTGTAGTGGTATATGCAGGCTTTCTCAGTCAGGTAGTGAGAGACAGGTTTTTTCCTCCCCTTAATGTAGAAGCCCAAGATGTACACACACACACACACACTGAACACAAAGAAGTTTCAAATCCTGGAAATGCCAAGTGGGTCATCCATGACAGTTTGTACCACAGGGCCCTGCAATTCAACTAGCAGGACCTCAAGGAGCTCAAAATTCAGCTGTTCCACAAAGGGGATGTCTGTACTTATAAGACACAACAAAAACAACTACCTCCAAGTAAGACGGTGTGTGAAGGGTAACATGGAGAGGGAAAAAAAAAAAAGTGCTTTACAGAATTTGGGGTTGGCATGTAGTAGCCCCTTCTATCTTCTGTCTTCTTACTCTTAAACTCTGTTTCTCCATTCCACCTCTGCACATCGAGCTGGGATCACAGGGCATACTAAAACACCCTGCATTTTTCCAAAGGCATTAAGAATTACCCCTTACTTACAGTTTACCTTAAATGAAGTTTAAAAGATGCACTTTTTAAATAGACACAGAATATACACCTGATGTTAAAAATAAGGGCAAAACATGAAGGGTTACCACTGCAGAGAACAGCACGATGGGACACTTGGTTTGACACGCTGTTAGAACATCGTTGACCCCTTCTGCTGATTCTTCACAGTCCAAGCTGGCATTCAGCAGGCCCTGGGTGAGGATAGATCACAGGATGACTACACCCCTATGTCTTTGCTACCTCCCAAACCCACATGTTAACTAATCAAAGATAACTGTAGGGGTCAGCATGGCCCTGCAAAAGAGACACACACCCAACAGCTTCTCCTGCCACCTGCTTTGCTGCATTCTATTAAAATTAGTCTCCACCATTAATTCCTCCTGTTAATTCACTTCACTTCCCTGGGCTACTGCTCTGCTTTTTGCAATTTACACCAGTGATTCTCAACACAGCTGTGCAAGTGGCACATCTCAGTGTTAAGAACAGCATACAGTCAGGTATCCCAGCAAGGAAACTGTTCTGGCTGGCAGGGACAATAGAGCAGAATGACAAAGGCAGCACTTACCCTGAAGAAGTGTGCAGTGATGCCATAGGACAGCGCATACCCCCTGGAACAGATGTTCTTCTGCAACAAAATGAGGAAAGAAAAAGTTTCATTCCTTCCTTTCTGAAATATCGTTCTCCTCAAGCAGATTCCATTAGCACAGAATCACCCTGTGCGACCCCAGCTATCAGCTCAGGTTACAGAAATCTTTTCTCTCTCAAGCAACATCACTGACTAGATTGAGCTTTACAGTCCCAGCACATCAGATGGCCCTGCTTGCTGTGCACAGCAGAAGCAGTTTGACTAATGGCCTCAGAATGAGTAGCAGTATCTGGCTGTGCCTCAGGGCTTGAAAATGCTGTCCATCAGGATGAATAAATAGAAATGATAACTATCCTGAGCATGAATAATGCTCTGCAAGATCTCAGAAAGCTACAGAGATGTTGTTGAAGCTGAAATTCCCCACATTCTGATATATGTTAAGTTGGCTGCATCTTAACTTCTGTCCTAAGCGCGAGCGTAAGGTCTCTAGCTAGAGCATTTACCAACAAGAAGCAATTATCTGGCTAAGCACACGTACCAGCTCTGAGTTTACATAATGAAAAAAATCTTCACAGTCCAACAGAGTTTTCTTTCCTTTTCGACAAGTCATGATCAGAGTGGATGCAGGGAGCCCCACCAGAATCCTGAGGCAGGGAAGAGAAAAACAAAATCAAAGCTGTCATCAAGATCTGAGTCCGTGCTCTCAGAGCACATAACTTTGGGGCAGCTTGTGAGCATGTCAAACACAACAATCCCAAACATCTGGACAGAAATCATACAAGGAATTTTTACAGTTGCCCAGAAAAGAACCTGCATTTCAGTGAGATACACAGATCACTTGCAAAGATACTATCAATGGCTCAAAAATGGAAATGCATGCTTATCTTAGACAGCAATATAGGGATGATTAATGCAGGTGGTGGCATTAGGAGTGTTGCTGGCTATAAACAGAGTCCACAAATATGTGTTGGCCATATGTCCAGTCCATCTAAAGGGATAACTTAAGGCCCAAGATGGCACACAGAAGCATTTCAACCACGTGGGTGCTTGGGAATAAGCATCTCTTGCACGTTTGCTACCAGGATGCATAGTGTCATTTATTTTCATGTGCTTTGTGCTCTGAAGGGAGGCTACCCAGCTGCACGAGTGCACAGCACAATACACAACAACACATTTGTTTAAGGCATTCCCAGCCATTCAGGTCTGCATTTACCTTCTGTGCAGCAGCAGCTCCTGCTGCCTCCAAAGCTGTTCACCCAAAGCAGAACCATGGTGTCTGTCTTTCAGCCTTTCCTGGAGAACCTCAAACAAGAAGTGTCTCTTGGCAGCCAAGCAGCCTGAAAGTGGCCTTCGCCTACATCCCAGCTCGAGTACCATCTCCTAAATAAGGAGGGCAAGGGGGAAAACAGTGTTTGTCAGGGCTGCACTCAAACCCTCTATGGTTCTCCAAAGTAATACACAGAGATCACTATCTCTATCACTATCTCTATTTCCATGCCATTGCTCACATCTGAGAACTGCATGTCGGTCTTCTGTACGCTGACATAATAGAAAAATCTTAGGCCAAATTCAAGGACACAGATGCACTTCAAAACCTGAACTCACCTGCAACTTGCAAAGAATATCAGAACTGACTGACTTCAGTTGGCCACAGCTACCCAGGTCCAACCTGAAATTAAGAGACACACCGGGTAACTCCCCCTGTTCACCCAGAAGGAGAACATAATTCACATAATATCAAATGGCTTCACACAACACAAAGCTCTAACATTAATGTTCTTTAAGTAAGCTGTAGATGAGACAGCAACTCTCCTCTAACCCTCCTTTCTTATTTTCTAGCTTCAGCCACTTCCCCAAAGGCGCTGACGCTTGTCTGGCCAAACAAATACGAAAACAAACCCAACTTAAAAGAGACACACAGACTACGGACTCTATCTGTGATTTCAGATCCAGACCTCTGTCACCTAAAGCAAGATTCTTATGCAAAGACCAGTGAGTCACACAGAGCCACCTCCCAGCCTTCATTTGCAGCCAGACCTGTAAGAAGGGAATTGCTTCCACCATGGGGAAAATATGTCCCCATGTGAGACACAAGCTGACAGCTCCTAGTTTGCCTGGTCATTAGCAGAACCATTGCTCCTGTAGAAATGCAAGTCGTGATACAGAATACCTTTGTGAGAAATCCAGAATGCAATCGATAATGATGCCACATGCCTTTTCCAGGTCTCCATCACAGCCACCAGAAGCAGAAGGTGCTGGAAGATACCACTGATAGATAGCCCAGTAATGGAAGTCCTGCCTGCAGTATTGAAAAGAAGGTAAAGAAACTTCAAATGCTGTAATAGATTATTTTTTTTTAACCTTAATGTAAAAGGAAGCTCATCCACCAAGTTAAGTGCTATACCAGAACACTGCATGACCAGATGTGAACTCTCTCTGGCTTCTGGGAAATCTCTTGGAAGGACTGATATATATGCAGGCTAAAGGACATATTGGTGAACTTCTCAAGTTAAAACACATCTCAGCCCAGCGTTGCTTGAGCTTTGTAATTCATTGCTTTAGCCTGCAGTAGACAACAGGCATTTGTGTCCCACAGAATCTTGCTTATTTACTCTGTTGTTAATCTCCTAACACCAAAAGCTTTTTCCTAATTTGAGTGGGGAAGGATCTTGAAGTAGCCCCATTTTAAGAGAGCACCTCTGTGGTTACCTTTCTGAAGCAGAAAGAACATCCTTTTCAGGGTGCACCTCTAGTTCCAACAGCAGCCACTCTCTGAAAGATAACTGGAGGAAAAAAGCAGTTGAGATAGCAGATCACACCCAGATGCAATCCAGTACAGATTAAGAGAGATTAAACTGGAGGCACGAAGCCAAGGAAGTTCCAGAACAATTTTCTCTGCAAAAAAATCTAAATTGAAGACCTACTAAAACCTACAAAATTGGTTACCTGAAAGCAAGTCTGTAAAGCATCTCAGTGGCACACAAGCACAGCCCTTTGACAGTTCAGAATGTGGAAGCTGGCTCAGCTCACTTTGTGGGCAGTGCACAGTGGGAAGGTAAGGCTTTTTCTCTCCTGTTCCTGATAATTTTCTTATTGCTATTGTATACTGCATCAAACCTTGTGGTTTTGACAGTAAACAAGACTCAGAATCTTCACTTCTAGTTTTCTATTTCTGCCTTATCATCACCATTAAAATCTACAGACAACACTGAGTGTGTGACCGACCGCATACAACGTCATCCAGCCGTCCTTCCGACTTCTCAGGTGCTAAGTTTGTGTATGCAGCTTTTATCAGCAATAAGGAAACTGCAAAGGGCAGAGCTGAAAAATGAGAATCCCAATCTGAACTTAAGCCGTGGAAAGATTTATACCTGGAATGCTTTTTCCTTCAAAAGCTCTTGAAACCGTGCTTGCTTCCATAAACAGAGGCTGGCTCTTCTGTAGTTTAGAGAAGGGCACGTCAGGGAACTCCAGGCAAGATCAGCCTTATCCGCCTTGCTTGGGATTCCCCGAGCTTCCAAGCTTAGCCGTGGCACAATGTACTGCAACTGAAACAGACAGAAAAACAATGCATGTCTCCAAAAAGGGCTCAGTGCAGCCTCTGTGTGAAGCTGCCAAACGCACAAAAGGCAGGAGGCTACCAAGGTGTACTTGGATAGTTTTCTTTGTAAAAGTTACAGCTCCACAGGAGTCTGCAGTCAGAAACTGAACTGAAACTGATTTTTCTCATAAGCAATGCGCTTCTTTTTTCTTTTTACCTTTTTAACAAGACTAGGAGGAACCAAGGCACAAAAACCGTCAGAAGAAAAGGATGGAAACTTGCACAATAGATAAGATACTGCTGCTGTGCAGAACCTGATAAAGAAAGAGAAAGAATTTGGTTATCAGGTTGGTTCAATCATATCTTTTCCCAATCACGGACGTCCGAAGTCAAAGCAAAGACTGAGTTAAAATGGTTTTAACCAAATGTTCAAAACCTGCTTACTTTTGAGACCCTTTCTATGTGGCTGCATCCAAATGCAAATGTGGCCCAAATTTTAGAACCAGCAACTAAGTTGAAGCTTTTGACAGCATCCACTCAGTCGTTTCTTCAGTCAGCACGATGCTACGTCATGTGGGGCCACCATCAGCCTGTCTGGGTAGCACCTCTATGCAGTGCATGCACCCACATATGCTCAGGAAATCCTCCACAGAAAAACAGGAGCTTTCCCAGCATCCTTCCTGTGCCAAACCATTGCTGGGAGTCAGGAACACGGGGGGGGTATCAGCTCACCTTGTGCAGAAGGAAAGTGACTCCTCCGTCCTGCACACCAGCAAGCAGCTCCAGAACTCAGAAATGGAAAGGACCTTTTCAGCAACAGGCTGAGAAATCCCAAAGTCAGCTTCTATTTCAGGAATTAGAGATCTGGACTCACATAAATGGATCATAAAAGCAGCCAGTCCTAAAATATGAGCATCGTTCAGGGAAGGACCCTGCAAGACAAACAAAAATAATGAACTGGAGAAATAGATGTGTTCCATTTGTAACAAAACAGCAATTTGCAGGAAAATCTCAATGAATCAAGTAGAGGAACACTGCACCTATCCACTGGCCGATTCGCTGCAATTATAACAATTTAGCAGCTGAGAGGCACCAGTCAAAGTAAGCATGTTCCTATCTCAGAATGAATTCCCATACCACAGCAGCACTTCTGCAGGAAAACATTCCACTTGCATTCCTGAGAGCAAGCCCAGGCTATTTTTTTGTAATGAGAACCTTTGGAAGCCTGAGAGCCAGTGAAGATCCTTCATTGTGCAGTGCAGACAGGTACATGCCCTGCAGCTCAGGAAATGGAGCCAGGATACCTTTAGCACTCTATAACCATAGGATTTTTGTCTGGAAAACTGACCTGGTGATAAATAAGCTGGCAGAGCCTCCCCAGGAGGGCAGGTATGAGACTCCTATGTCCACATATCATCTTCACAAACAAGGAGAGACATGGCCCCTGCCTGCAGAAGGTAAAAACCACATCAACATTTTACTGTTTGTCTTTTTATCCCCCGTAGAGGAAGTGTTTGGGTTTTCTAATGGTTAAACACAATGAATCTGAGCTGAATTGCCCGTAAGTACGAGATAATCACCATTCTTTTTAAAGGCTCAAGGGAAGTGTCATTTTTAGAGCATCTGAACTGAGGACCCCTACAAAGGCATGATCTCAGCCAGTACCCTGCCTCAAATAATTGACAATATGTAATCAAAGAAGAGGTCTGAAACAACATCAGGGAGAGGAGGAAGCTCCCTGGGGCACAGATGCCTTTTTCAGATGGCTAGCATAAGAGGAGCAGAGGCAGAGCAATAAGCAGAAACGTAACACGAAAGAAGAGTAAAAGAGAATATGATGGACTCCTTTTTAAAAAACAGAGGAAGGGAGGGGCTTTCCTATGGGGCATTCCTGCTTAGCTGATAGAAAACAAACCAACTTCAGAGAATATTGGATGGGAGGATAGGTTTAGAAAAAAATTTCTGGAAAGCTCTTATTCATCACAGCTCCTTTTCATACAGGCTTTCAAACAGGTTTGCCTACTCCTGTGTCACCACAGCAAAACAGTGCAGAAGAGAGGCAAAGATGCACTGGTTGCCAAAGCATGCTGTGCTCCAAAGAAGCAGCCACCCAGCACTGCACTGCCAGCAGTGGGGATCCCAGACATTCTGTCAGTACATCGGTGTCCTCCAGAGTATTTTTCCACTGAGATGTTGATTGTAACATTGACAGTCTTCTGCCACATCATGAAGGAGATGGCATTAATAGAGTCCTTCCAAAGCAGGGCAGCAATGCAGGATGTGTGCCACCTCTCCTCCCTCACATAGGGCAGAATGAAACTCAGTCAGTTCCAGGGGGAAGAAGAGAACTAAGGCAGAGAGAAGGTGTATTATGCTGCTCTTTGTCCATAGTTCTAATGGCTCATACATTTCATATGGCATTAGGGACAAAGGCTGAGGTGCCTGAATCTGCAAAATACTGAATGTGCCAAAAATACACCCCTGAGCACCCTGTCAGCAGACCAGCATTCTCCTCCTGATCTTTAGTGTCAGCCAGCAAGTAATTCCTGGACAGAAGGAAAAAAGAACGTGCTTTGTACCTCAGCACTGAGCTGACAGCACCAACCTCAGCACACTGTATTGGTGGAGTGTTTCAATGCACTGTGGTGGAGCTGAAGCAGAGGCAAATGCCACTTTTCTGAAGAGATCAGTAACAACTGAGGAGAAACACATTTTATTTACTCTTATGCATCAAAGCTCATTAGTTCTTAGTTTACAGCAATTCAGAATAAAGCAGCTTGCAATTGCCAGGCTAGCACTGTGGATATGAACAAACAGAAGCCCCTCCTGGCCTCTGGACAAATGCTGGAATTACACTGTATTACTCAATTTCCATTTTCCTACTTGCATCTTACCTGTCAGGAGGGTTAAAATAGGAAGCAGCAATCAGGTTTTGGCAGAAAGATGTCAGTAGAAGGTCAACGACCTGGAATAAGAGACACTGCTATTTCCTCCTTGCCGAGCTGGATAACTAGATCTAATTGTGCTCTGTATATGTTATGTCTCCCCAAGTCTTATAGATCCACTGGCACTAATAGGAGATGGAAAGTTAAGCCCATCACAGCCCAGGAATAATCCCAACATACAGCAAGTATCTAGGCAGATCTGGTGAAGAAAACCTAGCTCATCACAGGCTTGGTCTGATAGAACATATCTCTAGATCTCTCCACCAGACATCCAGTGACTTCCAGGAGGTTAAAACATAGGCACAGTCTTTGCAGGGCATTACAAAGTAGACAAAAGGAGAAGTGTATTTGCAGTTTGCTGCAGATAAAGCAGCCTTTCACAAATACCATCCAGAAGTACCTACCCAGTGCACCATTCCTCATCTCGAGCGGATGGTACTCACACTCTGATGACAGGGTTCCAGGCTGGGGTCAGAAACATTAACTTGGATTCGGGAATTCAGAGTGGCAGCTTCATTCTCATCACTGTTGTGACCCAACACACTGGAGAGTCTGTCAGAAATGACTGCAATCTGTGCTGGCACATCTGGGAGAGAGTAACAGGAGGAGAGGAGAGGCAGGACAGAGGGCATGAAAGATTTATAATTCTACATGAAACAGAACAAGTGAGACATGTACTCTAATAATCAGAACCCAAAGTATGCTATGAAAAGCTGTAATGAGCAAAAAATATTAGCTGGAACACAGCAATCATCTTCATTTTAGAAGACATCATCATTTTTTTCCACAGTACTATTACAAACAAACAAGAAAAGGACAACAGCCTTCAGAAGGTGGGGGGTTGAGTCAAGGCAAGCTCCAGGAACAGAGCTGCCCATCGTGGCAAAGATGTGAGCAGTGGTGAGCAGTCATCACAAAGACGCAGACCTGAAGTTCCCAACTCAAAGATGAAAAATACATATTTATAGCTGGATTATACTGATCTGAAAGACTAAGTCTTCAAGCACCAGTGGGAAGTAACTACTACTGTTGCTTTGGCTAGCATTAGCCATGTTTTATGAATACAGCAGTCGATTAGAGGTAATTATAGCTTCTTCCATACCTTCGTGTTTAGCCTGGTCTACAATCAGCACCCTCAGTGCAGCCAGCTCAGCCTTCAGGTGCTCAGCAGGCTCTTTGGAATGGCTGGATTCCACTTTGGATTCATCTGAAGAAACGAGAGGGGAGTGCAGCTCATCACTCTTACATTTTTCCAATTCTTACATTATTCTTAGTGCACTGAGCTGGTTTATAAAACGTATTCAGCAGCCTCTGCATACCTTTTCTGCAAAAGTCATTGTTTATGTTTTCCTATAAATTGTAACAGATGCCCCCCCACAAACCATCAGCCTGCCACACACACAGCCTTGTTTTTACATTCAAAATATGCTGCTCGATTAATCATTTATGCGTTCGCACCTAACTTCAGAACAGAATTCACTTTACAAAGACAAAAACAACAAAAGATGTCTCCTTTCAGTTTCCGTTCCATTTGCTTTAGCTCTCTGCCCCGCACAGAAACATCTGCTGACCTCTAAAGCCTGGAACTGGAGTTTCAAAACACAGAGGGAAGCGCTGCAGTGCAAACATCTCACATCACCAGCTTCTCCCTCCCCAACCCCAAGCCCACGTCAGGTCTTCAGACGTCACACGGAACCACGGCGTTTGTTTAAAAGAAGAAAATGAAAGAAATTGCTTTTCCCACTAGAAACAGAGCCGTAACCCCGCGGAGCAGCTGGTCAGAGGGAGCGCAGCGCCGTGCGCGGGGCAGGGACGGCTCACCCAGCGCTGAGGGAAACGAGCGAGGTTAACGCTGGATCGTTACAGCCTCCCCGCAGGACAACGAGGTGCGAGCGGTGCTGGGTCACCCCTGCGAGCAAGGACGGGCAAACAGGGCAGGCTTACGGCTAAGCATCCTCAATGCCGGGTCAGTGCGGGAGCCCCGCAGGCTGCCGGGCAGGGCAGCGCAGGGCACGGAGCGCGATGTACCGCTAGAGGTCACTGGCGATGCAGCGGCTCCCGCAGCCCAGCGGGATGCTGCCGATGCCGCACGAAGCCGTTCCTCGGCTCCGCCGTTGCCAGGACAACCCCCGCGGGCAGACTGCTGTACGTCTGCGGTGGAACGGGGCCGCTCGGTCACGTCTCAGAGCTACGGCATCTCCAGGAGGCTTCAGACAGCCGAGCACGCAGGGCAGCAGCCCATCGCGGAGAACAATGCCGCCACTGTGCTCCAGGAAGAATCTGGTATAAGCCTGGGCTGGAGATGTTGCCCATTAGGAGATGCAAGTGATTGAAAAAGGAGCTCGCTGAAAGATAGGGTTGTTCATTAAACACCTCCTGTACCAGCAATTGGGCTGCAGCCATGGGAGCTGAAATTACATGGCTCCCACCTACACACTGTCACATACAGCAGGGCAGGGGACAACGGTGAGGCTGGCAGCAGCAGTGCCACTGAGGGATGGGCACAGCAGAGAAGCCTCCAAGCTGCAAACGCTGATTCATAGCACTGTGCTGGAACTGGAATTAAATCAGCCAGCTCAGGTCTGGTCTGCAGCCTCAGCACTGCACAGAGCTGCATACAGACTGCAGAAATCCCACTTGGGCAGGACAGGCAGGGGAAACCACTAAGGCAGCAACCATGTCATGCCTCAGTGACACAAACAGCACACACACATTTACACAGAAAGACAACCAGCAGCCACGTGTTGAAAATTTCCCAATGCATGAGAGCATCAACACAAATATTAACAGTTCTGCAAAGTGATTGTGAGGACATTTTTTGGTGTTTTACCTTGTAACATTTTCTCCTTCCTCGCACGACAGGCTTGTATGTATGTGGAGTACAAGTTGGAGGGTATTTTGTCAGCTCTAAAATCATAACAAAAAAAGACATTTAGTATACGACATAATCACATTCAACCTTCATCTTTATTAATTCAAGCATAAGGAACAGCTTTGCTATGAAGCATAATTAGAGGCTCCAAAGCATCTGAAGCATTTCTTTTAATCATCTGCTGACACGAGGGCCAGACATGTATATCCAAGGCTTTGGCAGCATTATGCAAGTGTAACACACACTGCCCCAAAACAATACTACAGACAGCACACACACATTAATACCTATTTCACATATTGTAGATGTCTGAGATCTGTAGGGCTTAGACTCTGCAGGAGTCTAAGTTATGTGACATGAAGTATTCACACATCTCAGATGTTACTGTGATGGAGATCCAAGTCCAACCTCCAACAGCTGCTGGGCAGGCAGAAGAACTTCGCAGCTTCTCTTACAACTTTAATTTTTAAAAAGATTCAACTTTTTTTTTTTTTTTTTGGTCAAACTGGAATTACAAGGCAGGACTGAATGTCTCATTTGTAGGCAGCACTGTGAACATTTTCTCTCCATGTTAGCTTACAGAGGAATTACTGGGTGTAAAATAAAGCTCTTTCTGCAAGGCAGAAAAGTGCTTTTAAAGATGCACACAGGATGGGTTTGAGTTCTGAGAGGGGCTGCCATCTCCCGAGACATTACCCTGCTGTCTCTTAAGAACAGCTCAAGAAGCATCGCCATACACTCAGCTTTCATCCTCCCCTTCTCCCATATCCCCTCCCCAAAGAGAGCAGAGCTGTTCACAGGGGGGCTCGTCTTCCTACTGAAATTTTATGTTCAGCAGCATTCTCCAAAGTTGGCATGAAAATGTGTCTGGCCTGCAGGCACAGGGCTACGTGGGACTCCTTCCAGATCATGGTTTTAGAGCAGCTATTGGGCTAATTACAGAACTGAAGACGTTTATCCACACAGAAAAGCTATTCCTTCCACATCCTGCAAGCCACAAACAAGTCTGGCCATGAAGCTCTGCCAAAAGGGTTGGCCGACCAACAGCATTTTGTAAACAAGGTGTAAAGCTTCCGGTAATCTGATGTGCAGAAGACAAAGTCCAGAAGCTCAGGACACGATACTGGGGAGCCTCAATACCTTTTCAAAGAATCTATGAAGGCCATGCGTGCATCCGGGGTTTTAGGGAGCTGCAACAGAAAGGCAGGCAGGTTAGGAGCAAGTCTCCTCTCTACAAACAGACTGCTAAGCAGGAGGGTCCAGAGAAAGAAATAAGTACTAACCACACGTGGCCTGAGCAGGGCAGGAAGAAACCAGGAGGTATAATAGGGTCGCCTGAAAATACTGAGGCAGAAAACAAAATATTAACAGGCAAAGCTGTGAAGTGCCATTTCATTATGTCAAAAATGAAGCTGCTTCCCGCAAATAGAAAAGCGGTCATGGCGGCATGAAAAACCACAAACAAATCAGGTTACCAAATTTTTTTTTTTGTTCATTCTAGTAATTGTGGACTTCTCTTGCTGGCGTGCGGATGCCTCTTTATCCTCTGCAGAAATTGCCTCAATTTAGATGACTACTGAGGAAATGAGTAACGTGGAAAGAATTTACCAAATCCTCCATTGCTGACTTCCTCATTTTTTCTTGTATTGTTATTTTGATTTGGACTTGGCTTTTTTTTTTTTCCCCTTATTATTGAAGATAAGAAGAGTTGAGAAGCACGTGATACCTGGCTTCTATCACCGATGTTGGGATCTTCCTTGTGTTTTCAAATATCTGAAGGGCTTTTTCAACATCACGAAGTGCCTGGCCCTGGGGCTGGCTCACACAAGAAACAAAGGGAGAAAGATACCGTGAGAAGTCAAGGATGGTGATAACCTTCCCTGCTTGTTCGTTCAGAGTTACTAATAGGTGTCTGTGCTGTGAAGGGAAGTGACTGAACAAACACAACTGAAAAACCAGAACTACTTGATAAGTGGTGTAAAACTGCAGGACAGAGAAACCTGGTCCTGGACCATCCAACAGCCTGCCACAACAAGGCTGTTATGTATAACAGCTCTTCTGTGTCAGCCCAAAGCTCCATGCAGCTCTGCCCAACTCCTACACTGACTGTAGCAGGTATTCCTGTTCAACACAACGTTAATTATTCAATACTCCCTCACAGGGATGATACTTTTTCTGTTCCAAATTTTACTGTTATTCTCTTCTACTCGTACACTTGGAATTAAGACTCATATTCTTCACTTCCAGCCTCTGCTGCTAGAACTGCACTCCAGGCAGGATGACTGTTGTCCCAGGTTTCTTTTGTTCAAGCCAGGAGACATCTTAACAACCTGCACCAGTTTCTTACCCACCAAACAGAAAAGTTGCTCTACCAGCAGAGCCAACAGAGACCCAGATCCTAAAGATGTGTGTCTCTGTATCTCCCAGGCTCAGTAACCTCATTTCCTCACACCATACAGCACCATTAGATTATCCTTTTTTTCCTTAAATTCCTCCCAACAGAATTTGCCATTATTCTCCACACCCCACCAAACAGGATGGGCAAGAAGTAGCCAGCACTTCCCTGGCTTCAAACAGCACATGCTGACTAGGTGGCTGATTTAGCTTCTGCTTGGCCACTAACTAGCTGGCTAATTGTCGAGTTCCTCTGCAGCCTGACTTTGGGAATACTCATCAGCGTCTGTCTGTCCTCTGCACAGGTCTAATTTTCATGAAATCCAGGGTAAGTTTCCATATTTATGACCTCTAATTCCTCTGTCTTGAGATGGAAAAGATTTAGCAGCATGCTCAAACTCAGTAGGAATGGCAGATTGATACCTCACACCTCCAGAGAAAATAAGAACATAACAGATGAGAAGATGGTTGCATAGATCACCACTACCTGCATGGATTCATGTGTGGAAGACAAGTCTTCGTAGAGTCCCATATCTTCAATAGCAACCTGCATGAGGTTACACAGACATGGGCACTGTCACTGCACAGCTCATGTTTTGACAGACCTAGAAGGATACCTTTCCAAAGGGACAGCTTTTACTAACCTTGAGGTCAGCCAGTCTGGTTTTAGCCAGAGTGATGTACTCCAAGAGAACGGAGCGGTGTTTTGTTGGCACAAAAGGTGGGTACATTATATGGACCTGAAATGTAAAATTCAGAACAGGGTTTGC
The DNA here is from genome assembly GCA_037305975.1 of Chrysolophus pictus. Taxonomy (NCBI): domain Eukaryota; kingdom Metazoa; phylum Chordata; class Aves; order Galliformes; family Phasianidae; genus Chrysolophus; species Chrysolophus pictus. The sequence continues at coordinate 1,249,539 of CM074586.1, read as the reverse complement.
CATTTTTACAGGAAGCAACAGTAAAACTCTAGTTAACTTTTCCTCTCGATTACCTCAGACAGCCCCCAAAGAAGACATCATTGCTTGTTTTAAGACATTTTCACAGCAACTGACGAGCAATTTTCCCCCAACAACAAGAAGTAAATTCAGCACTCAGTCGCTTCAATATAACTTCACCAAAGGGATTATCTTCTTCTCGAGGAAATAAACGAATCTTGTTTATTTCAGGGAGAAAAGGTTTTGCACAGTGTACTGGCAATAATGCAATTGCTACTAACGACACGAGGAACATGCTCAAAGGCACACAGCACAGGTTTGCTCATTCTGGAGCAGTTCTGTAGCCGTCTTTAGACAACCATTGCCACCAGCAGCTTCTCACCTTTAAGTATGGGGCTACTTCAAAGGGCACTAGCTCTGACAAGAACTCAAAGAGGAAGACCAGAGCTTTCTTACTGCTCCCATGGTGGCTGCTAGCATTCCCAAAGGAGGCCTGAAATAGAGCAAGTGACAACAGAGCCTTTCAGTTGGGAAAGAATCGGCATCCCAGCACCCACTGCATAAATCCCACATATCTCTTACAGACATCTACTTTGCATCAACAGAATCTTTCTGCAGAAAAGACCGCAAAGAAAGTTTACAGAAGTCTCTACAGAAGTTTCTGAGTTTCTTTCTCCAGTTTCCATGTCAAGCTTAAAGTTCATTCTCATGTGCTACCATAGGAACGCTCAGAGCACTTAGAAAAGGCAACACCAAAGTGCACCAAAGGACTGAGATTCATCAGGAAAACACGTTGTTGGAGGTTTATCTGGGCACTACAGGAAAAGTAAGCCAGTCAGCCTATACAAAATATTTCAGAAGGTAAACTAGTTACATCCTGAACACTTTATTATGGAGATTTGCATACCCAAAATACCTATGTGTTTACAACCAAAAGCTAATTACCAATTATCTATAAGGTCAAACACACCAATTACAGCTGCATGCAAACATCCAGGAAATAGGAATGCTTCATGTGCAATAACCCACAAATTATGCAATCATAACCCTGTTGGTTATCAAGATACTGAAACGTATCCAAGATTATGATTATAACAGAATTTACATGTCTGCATTCCTGACAAATAACTAGAGAAGGCAAGATGTACTTGAAAGATGAAAGGAGGGAGGACCAGAGAAAGCCAAATGAATATATTCTTTGCAGACACAAAGGCAGTAATAAATATTACATTTTTCCTAATACCAATACAATCACTTGTTACTTCTTTAGGTTTTTGTTTCTGTTTGTTTTGGCTTTAAATTCCTGGTGATTTAGTCTGAAACCAGGCTTTTTATTTATTGATTTATTTATTTTTGTGCAGAAAAGCATTCCTTATGCACAGGTTTCTCACATACTTAAAGATTACCAGTCGGGTCTTATTTAGTCTTACCTTAAACCACTCAGAGTAAGGCATGAACACAGCAGGGCCCTCGAGGGCAGCCTGACGGGCTATCAGAAATGCAGTGATCATATTTTCCATATCATAATTCTCAAAGGCCTTTATCAGGAGATGGCTCAGTAGATCTAGAAACATAAAACAGTAACCTCAGCCTTTGCAGTATACAATTGAGCTACGGTAGACTAAATTAAGACAAACATCTAATGAAACATCTGCCCCAAAGGATCATGCATTAGAGACCCACTTATATTTTTTCAGTGGTCAAATACTCCAGCATTTCAACTTGCAAGAACTATAGGGAGCCCAGCAATGACATAATCAGTAAGACACTCTAACAGCAAAGGTAAGATAGAAGAATTAAGAAGAATTAAGTAATCACTACACCACATCATCATAAAAGTAATTATTAGACAGTCATTCTTAGCTGTACACTAAATCAGGGAAGCATCAGGCACAACGCCTGGTATTCACATCACAGCTGGCACAGAACACCTGAATGGAGAGGGTGAGTTCCTGTGGTTCTTCCCCTACAGAAATATCAAAGCAGAAGTTATGCACTTGCTGCTGCACCACTGGGGATGGTTTCCTCATTCAGTACCTGAGAAGCAAGAGGCACGTGCAGCCTGCAGGCTTGCCAGTACCCACTTACCTTTGAACAACTGCTCAGCCTCAGCCTGACAGACCACCAGTGTGGAAACACAGGACAGGACATGCTGCCAATTCACTTCATGTGTCTCCAGGACTCGCTGCAGCTGGCAGACCGACTCTTTTGCACTGAATGCCACAAACAGCTGGAAGAGAATGAAAGCAACGCTGTCAAGATTAACACGTGGATGCCCTTTGCAAAAGCTATCTTGCGTGCACCTTTTGCATCAGCTTTCCAGGGCCAGACTTAGTATTCTGGCTTGGAACCAGCAATGGCTAAAACACACAGGTGTATTCCAACTCTTCCAGAAGCAATGTCATATTCTGTAATGGTGCAGATTTACACCTTCAGTTATTATCTTTGTACTCATTAGAATCGCTGCACAAACAAAAATTCCAGTCGTATTTTCTCTTCAGGCTTTGTCCTGTTTGCAGCTCCTGGCAGCTGCTTCAGATTCTGCAATGCACTATTTTTAAATAATCCCATTCCAGATATTTTAATGATCACAGGATCAACACAGTAATGTTCTCTTTGCAAAACCAGGAGGACCTACTTTGCGGTACAAGGTAGTGAGCAGCGAACACGTCCTTGTAAAGCTCCACTCCCTCTGCTTGTGGATGGCATCAGACACTGTACCCAAAAAAAAAGAGCACGTTAATAGTTGTCTCTTCAGCAATAGAATTTCAAAAATGTCTACAACACAGGACTTTACCACACAAGATTCCCCTTTAGCTTTCACAGTCACAAACACTAAAAACTACCTGCTGAAACCCTTTCTTTCCCATTCATCTTTGGAATACAAACTACATGAAGATGGACTCTGTCATTTCACTACAGCACTGAGATCTTCTCAGATCACACATTCACCAACCAGCATAATGCATGCAGAAAGAATGAGCAAGGAACCATCTTTTTCCTCAATGATCTCTTTCAACTGGAAGCCAGCAACAATGACCAGCTCTTCCATACTACCTGTAAGGAGCTCTAGATGTAGCTTGGAGTGATAATATTTCACCAGAGATTTGCAGCCCCGAAGTAATTTCTCCTCAAAGACATCTAACTTTACAATTAGCAATCATGGACGGAAGCCTTCCTGCATTCATAACTGATCTACCAAAATGAAGTGAATGACAGACACCCTGTGAGCAGAGGAAAGCTATGGTGGGTGCTTAAAGCAAGACCTACAGGGACGCAGGATTTCAGCCCCAAGCTCTCTGCAGTGCCAGCTCTCCCATCCAGTTTCTCCTTTGGCCAAAACTATTCCCAGAGGCCACAGCTCTCCCACGTCTGCTCCACAAAGGCTGTGGCAGATGTTTCCCCCAGCACTCCACATGAGCTTTTGGCTGAAGCTCTGCTTGGAGCTGCTGATTTTCCACCTAAAGTTTCCTCCTGAACTACAGCCCTCTGAAACCCAGAGTCCAGATGAACCTTTCATCTTCTTTGGCACTGTGTGGGTAGGGAAGAACCGGGGAGTGAGACAGCATCACTGCGCTCTGCTTTCCAGGCTGGAGACCACTCAGACACTGGCTGGGATAGAGCTCCTGACCCACAGCAAACCCAGAGACACTTCTTGCTCCCCAGCTATTCCTACCTTTCAACAGGGGGTTGTAGGTAAGAATCTCAGTCAGGGTGTGTCTAAAAAACTGCTGCAAGGAATCCGGATGAACTGCGCTTTTATAAATGGACACATCAAATACATTCAGCCTAAAATGACAAGAAAACATTCAGAAACGATGCACAGCACCACAATCAGTCCTCCGTTATTCAGAGGAACAGTGTTTCCTACCAGAATCTCACAGCTTGCAATGTGGAGACATCTTCCTCCTTCTCTTTACCAACAGCACCGAGGACCCCTGGTACCCCAAAGTGAAAACACAAAAAGGCAATGAGAAAAGCAGACAGATTTGTGACACTACACTAACAGTTAAGAAGGTGACCCCATTAGGGAAACGCACCATTCCTCAGCATTAAAATCTTAACAAAAATTTCTCAAAAGCAACACTGAGGCTCAAAAACTATTAGCATTAACCTTGAACCACTTTAAAAGCATTCCCACGAATGCTAATAATTAAGCCATCTAAAAATGGACAGGTATTAATATTTAATTTCCAAACCTAATCCTAACTGTGCAGTGCACACGCGAGTGCAAACACTGCACAGCTGTGCTGGGGAGAAGCCTGGAGGCAGAGATTTGCACAGCAAGCTCTGTGCCTTGAGACAATGGTCTTTACCATCCTCAGCAAACAAAGAGGGCACTGCTGTGAATGCCACACATTTGTGCTGCTTCATCTTACCTTTCTTCAGCAGCACTCCTTTAAAGCAAGGCCTGTCCCAGAGTGACCTGTGGAGGTCAAACAGGCAGCAGCTCACACAGCACGTGGTCCTGACTGTGAGACTGCACAACTCAAAGCCCACATACTGAGAGATCCTAAGCTCCACAGGCTGCTGCTGCAGTAATTCTGTTTCTGGTCCCATCCCACCTTCAAAAGCCTCCTCTTTTAACGGTAAGAACGTTTGCTTTGTTCATTAGGAATTGCTCATTAGGATCATTTCAGTGATGCATTCTGAGAAGGAAATCTACCAAACTGAAGCACCAATACTGGCATCCCTCATGTGCCTTTTGTAGGGCAGTCCACGGGGCTAGCAAGTAATGCTGCCTTCCCCTGCAGAGGAATGCTTTAAGGTTAAGCAGGGGCGAATAGAGGAAAGGAGATAAGCTCTACTTATCCTCAGGCACAGGAGTTCAGTGCAGCAAGATCATGGCTGTGAAGAACAGTGCTCTCAGGCATCTCTCAGCCTGTGCTCCCCCTGTGAGCAGCTTCATTCGTCGTGAATTATTTTACATAAAGCATCCTAACGTTCTTCAAAGCAGCTGATGAGTTAAGTGAAACTCCTCAAAGTGAAACTCCTCGACCCAACAGCACACACCAACAAAAGCATTTCATAGAAAACGTGTAATGTATTTTCAGACAGACTGTAAGGCAACTGGTGGCAGCACAGGCTGCAGAAATGTGAAGGTCAAATGAAGAGCAGGTTAGCACAGACTCCACCCTGCCTGCCAGCAGCCTGCCTTGCTTCCCCCCATATCCCTCTAGTCCTGAGCTTATGAGGGTTATTTTTCAAGTGCCAGCACTATTAAAGGGTCACCTGAGATGGAACTCATACATATTAAATAATAAAGCACTTCCCTTGCAGCTTTCCCTTTTTAGAACTGCTCAGCAAGGTCTGCAAGGCATCCTCCTACAGGCAGTGCTGTCTGCAAGACACAGGGTGAGGGATCAGGCTGGCAATGCCCACACAGAGATGCAGAAGGGGTGTTTGGGAGCCATCCCTGTGTTGTGCCCTGGCTTTTGGTCATTTTGCAACAGACAAAAAGTGCTCATCTTTGCAATAGCACTGAGCTCATTGCTGAAACGTGCCAGCAAGGAAAGGGGCAAAGTCACTAAGGCAACAGAAAAATAACAGCAGCACACGGTCAGATCAGACTAACACAGGGGTCTAGAGCACATGAGGAGCTGTAAGTGAACATTTCCTCTGCAGACAAAACAGTGCAGTGGAAAAAGCAACCTGTCACGATATCACCAGTGACACACGGCACAAAACCTGTAGTGTGTTAAGTCTTTCTGCATCAGGACCTGCACTGCAAATGAGGCACTACCACCCCTGAGCTCTCAGCAGCAGCACGACAGGAACGTTATCCATGGGACAGCTGAACACTGCTTGTTTATAGACTACATGTGAACATCACATGTCTTTGCTGTACATAAAAAATGAGGTTTCACAAAACACAAGTTTGCAAATCCAAAATGTGAGACAGCAAAATAGCTTACTGGCACATAACTTTGTAAATTCAGCATTTAATTTAACAGCCAGGGTAAGTTAACCAGCCCTCTGTGCTGCTGAAGATTGGACTGCTTCCAACCAAGCTTGTTAAAAGCCAGCTCAGATATCTTTACCCAGTGTTGCAGCTGGGAGGATCAAAAAGAACTAGCATGAGAAACAAGAAGTTATTTGTGGGGATAGAAGAAACTCACTTCACAAAAGTAAAGAGGAAAATGGAGACACACAACATCAGTGACACAAATATGTACAGAAAGCATCCCAGAAAGAGGATTTCTCTGAGTCCTTAGAGTTTTAGTAATGAGGAAGGAAATTAAGTTAGCAAACAGCAGCAAAAAGTTACAAATCACGAGAACACTTACATGTCAGCATTCTTTGTAAAACAGCATGGCAGATCTGTTCAGAATGGACAAATTAAGACCACTTAGTGTTGAGAACAGCTGAATTTCATGCAAAAAAGGCAAACTGGCTTGACGAAAAGGTTTTGTCCCACTTGACTTAAAGCTTAACATCTACCTCAGGGTCTGATGTAGAACACATCCAGACAGGCTGAGGGGCAAGCATTTTCCATGCTTACCAGCATTCCTTGCCTCATATACAAATGGAAAAGAAAGAGCAACCAAGGTGAAACCAAAGAAGCTAAAAAGTCCTTGACAAATCACCTTGGAGAAATTCTCTATAGAAAGGTCTCTGCTTTTGTTTCAGCATCTCCTCCTCACCCACTCCTGCTAACTGGACCACTGCCCTTTCTTTGTTGCTCTAACTCAGATTGATTTACAGTCAGAAAGGCAGTGATATACGAGGTATCTGCTTCTTTAACCAACTGTTTTCATCAGTTTCCTTTCACCCTTACTTGGGGGACCTTCTTCAATTCCAGCTTCCTCCCCAGCTCTGAAGGCTGAAAGCCATTCTGAAGGAACACGATCGCAAAGTCTGCAAATCAAGAAGGAATCCGTGTTACAGCATCCCCTCTCATTAAAACCACTTGCTCTTTCCCCTCCCACTGGGACTGCTGTCTGAAAAGCATCGCTCACTACACAGCACAGTCAGCAAGACTGCTCAGTGCTTTTCTTTTTTTCTTTCATGGAGTAAAATTACTCCTGGGCAAAGAGGGCTTAGAGCAATCAGTGCCAAGAAGCAGAGGAACTGAAAGGATTATTCAGAACAAGCAGTTTGTAGGTCTCTCTCTCTTTTACCACTGCAGAACACATGTGAGTTTTACCTGCTCAACTGACTGGTCTGTTGAGCACAGGTCTCACCTGTCTCGAAGGTCTGACCACAGCCCTTCGAGTAAACTGTGCAGTGATTTTTTTCTAAATAAAAACAGAAAATACGTTTCCAAATAGAAAAAAAGATGGGGGAAAAGTATCAGCTGCTAAATATTTCTCATTAGAAATATTTTGGGCACTTTGCATAAGCACTGTGATCTTTATCCAATGTGCTATCATTGCTGGCCCCACACAATTTGCAACTCTACTTTCTTTTAATGCTGAATTTGAAAGAGATCCAGGAATTCAAACCAATCATCTCTTGAGGGGAAGAACTCACTAAGAATTAAAAATATCACCTTTTCTGAAGCAACATCAGAAAACACAGCGCGAGGCCCCTGTCCTTAAGCTCCCAGCATCCCACCAGCACAGCATTTGCTGCAGCCAGACCCTCCCCTTGCCTGACAGAATATGTCCCACGTTCTCTGTGTCCTGGGGGGGCCCCTCTGCCCGCTCACACAGAGCACAAAGGCTGCTGCTCAGCCACTCCTCCACGGCACGGCCATCCGCACTGCTGGGAACAAACAGAAGCACATTCAGTTCAATCCCTTCCACATTTCTTTGCGTGGTTTTTCATCCTGTCACCCCCTTGGTCTCAGGAAGGAGATGATTGTGTGGGACTCTGCCCTGTATGTCACATTTCTGTAAGTTGGCCCAATAAGAGCTTGCCTCATAACAAGATTCCCAAACGAACAAACCTAACAATGGAAAGCAATACATGTGGAACTGCGTGTCCAAGTTTCATTATTTTTTCAAGTATTTCAATTTTAAATCTTTTAAGATTTTTAGTTCTAAGTCGTTTGCAGAAAAATGCTTTCCAAAATGTAAAAAAATCAAGCTCTCTTCGCTTTCCTTGAAGTACAGTGAGCACTGAAAGGCTTTTTTTCTATCCCATTAACAGACAAGTAAACCAACATCAAAGGCTGCACCAAAGCTTGCAGTAATATCCTTTAAGGCCATAAAATAACGACGTGAACTTCAGAAGGAGTAACTGATCCTCCTGGTTAGCTCCATATTGGGAAACACAAATCAACTCTTAGAATTACCATCCTCTGGAGATGAACTGTGCCACACCTCATTGACACAGTGGCTTTGAGAGGACAGGAGCACATGGTTTATGTGAAGCAACACTTCTCACCAAGACCAGCCCCAATTCTCACTGAGTTTCCAGGCACATCTCAAGGCACAGCCAGGTGAACCAAAGGGGCTGGGTTATGAACCCTTCCCCACACCGCCTGGGATTTATCCCCACGCAGTCATCTGGGGCAGTGGAACAAAGAATCAGATAGAACATTAACTAGAATGGTCTTTAGTGGCAGTTCCCACCCAACCATCCTGCATTCCACATCACAAGTGATTCAGCAGCCCTGGAATAAGCAGTCACCATGCCCTGAACTCTGCTAATTAACACACAGTAACCTCTCAAACCCTGGCTAACTTCTTAAATCCTGCTAATCTGATCACCTGCAAGCATCTGACTATATTCTTAGTCCAGAATACTCACGACTAATCCCTGATTACATTTCAATAGGCTTTAAGAGATTAAATATGTGTGCAAACCTCCAAACCTCTGCTCACCTCTCCAGCAGCTCTGCCAGCCCAGTGATGCCATTTCTGTGCAGGTGCCACACAGCCTCCAGCACTGGAAGGTCCTACCAACAATGTCACAATTTGGTCACAGCACATATTTCACACTTAACGTTTTGATAACAATGTACTAAAGAAATGAAACCAAATTTCGTTAGTCACCCAGCCTGGGATTCATGGAAATTTAAAAACTAATGTATCAATACCAGATGAGGAAAAGTTATGTTTGGTTTCTCCTTCCTACAAACACTGAGGGGTAAGCACATCGTTCTACATTTCCATGTTCAAGTCATAATCGTGTCAGCCTTCATTCCCCTGGATGAATCCTAATTCTGAGTAGACAAAGGAGCAGTGGTATCCCAGAAAACAGGAAAACTACTACATTTAGAGTCTTGTTCACTCAGGACCAATAGCAGATTGGAGAATTATCACTTAGTTCTCTCCTTGATAGCTTCTGTGATTCAGTTTTGCTACTCTCAAACCCATTTCCCTAGAGGAGCCTACAGAAGGAGATGCTGCAGCTGTACAAGACAGGCCTATGGGCACAGGGGAACACCAACCACCACCTGAGCTGGCTGCTCCTGAACACCAGGCCAGCCATGGCCACAATCAGCACCAGGCACTGCTTTGGTGTGGATGAAACCGCTGCCCTTTTCCACCTCTCTGTAACATCACTTGCAGCTCCCAACAGAAGAGCATCTCCTGGAGAGCATCCTGTGCCAGCAAAGCTCCAGGATGCACCAGGCAGGGAAAATGGTGCAGCAGCAGCTTCTGCTGGTTCCAGTGCCAGTACAGAAACTCTGACCCAGAAACAAAATGCTTTCTGCTCCTTGCAGGGGAAGTTGTGGGAGCACACAAGGCACCAGGAGCCCAGCAGCTTTCTGCAGTGACTCACAGCTGCTGTTTAGCACGACCCCAGGCTCGCCCACGTACTTCGTTTTCAACAGCTTAATCCTTTACTCTATCAGTCTCAGTTACACAGCAGCACTTGATCTCCGTGTCTACCTGGGAACAAGGAGATTTTAATCAGCCCTTAAAACACACGGAATTCTATTTTCAGCCCATGAATGGACATTTGAGACTAGAGAGCACCTTTTAATCCAGGTGGGTCAGCCTCCTCACTCTTTCCCACCAGAGCAGCAAGCAACCAAACTTGTCTGGTTCACAAGAAGTACTTAGCTCTACCCAGAGCACCACTTATCTTCAGAGAACAAACCACCCAAATGAAATGAAGACAACACATCTGTGAAACAATCCGACTTGTTATCAGCTATCCTATTTCTCTCATGCCATTTGCTGCATGAACTCATTCTGGCTTATCACAATTCCCAGATAAATAGAGCCAGGGAGCCAGGATGACAAAAGGCCCACTGAGTACTACTGGCAAAGCACACAAAGGGCTTCTGGGGCCATGGTACCCCACATGGTAACCCACAGGAGATCCTGCACTGATCTGGGAACCTACGTACAGATGGACAGAGTTATTAACATATTTCATTGATAACAGTAGGTCAGTGAAGCTAGGCAGAAAAGAAAACAATACCCTCCAAAGCTTGTATTATCTGCAGCAACACCCCAGGCAAGCTTAATCCCACGTTGTAACCCCAGATCCTGTGTCTTCCATGCCTTTTCTAGAACCAGCCATGCTCACTACGTGCAGAAAGAGTTTAAAATCTCAGGGGTGAGCAATGGCAAGACTGCTGCAGATCAAAAAAAGACACCAAAATAAGTGGAATGCAGATGGCAGCATTTCAGTAGTCCAGCTTGGAGTTCTCTCTGTCCTGTACAGGTCAAGAAGGTTACAAGCATGCTATCTGATCCCATAGCTGAAATCTAAATGGTCTGTAGCAAAGTAACATTCCTTTGTGAGCTCTCACCTTCATTTTCCACATTTCCTGACAGAAGTGTGAGCGACTGAACACGTTGTTCTCCAACAAATCCTTGACTGTTCGAAGCAAGCAAGACAATCTTTCCTGGAATCACCCCAGAAATGAAGCAGAAATTATTTCCTTTATAAGTAGCATGTTGTTACAAAAACAATTTGCTGTTTTTTTTCCTGCTTAGTGTTTTTAAGGACTTGAGTATGGAGAGAGTTCCTGATGAAGGGCCCAAGCCTTTCACCTTAAGGCTGACTTAGAGGCAGCCAAGCTGACAGCACTGGCACCTGACAGCTCCTCAGGGGTGACGTGAGCCAGCTGTCATGGCCCAGCTTCTGGGGAGAAGACCATCACCATGCCTACCCACACTGCAAACTGAAAAGACTGATAAAGATGGAACAACGATAAAAGACACCGAGCCACACCAGGGAAGGCTGAAGCACACTAGTGGTGATCGCATCTTGTTGTGGAGAGATGCTCCAGCAACAGCAGGAAAGCTGTCAAAAATTAGCAGCTTTCCATATGGGAGAAGAGTGCCACACATCAGTGAGCTATCAGATACATGAATGAGTGATCAGCCTCTTGGGTCCTGCATGTCTGGATCTTTATCAGAACAGAGGGCTTATCAGTCTTTATCAGTCCAGGATTTAAAATCAAAACTATCAATACTGTTTTCTCGATAAGCAAAATATATTTTGCTTACTCTCTGGTCCAAGTTCAGCAGAGGTGCTTGAGATGGGCTTGCAGAAGACTGGCAGATCTGCTCGATTTTGGTAACAGCATTTTTGGCTGCCAGGACTGCAGCAGGCACACCCAATCTTGAGGCCTGTTCCTGCAGAACAGAGACTTAAAAAAAAGAAAAGAAAAAAAACCAGAAATTTGACATCGTGGGAGGAAAAAAAAAAAAGTGCAAGCACGTGACTGTGAAGAGAAATTCCAGATCAAAACACAAAAAATCAGATCTTGCCAGGGACACCATTCACTGGAGAAGTAAGAAAGGAGTAGCTGAAAGGCAGATCAGGAACACTGGGAAGAATACAAAATTGGAATTGCATTTAACAGGCAGAAATTCGGTGTGTAAAGAACGATTCTATTCCATGTTCATCTCCCATCAATACTCTCACTCACCGATAAGTGATTCTGATGATAACTCCTGGAGCTCTATGCCACCCTCTCCAGCTGGCTTGACTGAACCTTCTACCTGGAAGCAAAACAAAAACCTAACAGTCTTACATGTCTATTACACACATGCATAGATCTATTCCTTCCAAAGCATATTTAGCAGCTCTGGCATTCTATGCAGAAGAAGCAATTAAAATGAAATTAAACCATTACATGGCCGTGGTAACCAGAGATTTCAGGACATCATGCAAGAGACTGAAGTACTGTTATCTTCATTTTAAGCAGAGAAAATTGATACAGGTCAAAGTGATTCGTCCATAGCTCCCAACAGCTCAGCAGCAGCACCAGAATTCCTGTCTTTCAAGTCTCAGCAGTGCAGCCACAGTGCCACAAATCCCTAAAACAGCAAAATATTGTTTCCTTTTCTAGTTTTTTTGTTTGTTTGTTTGTTTGTTTCTGAGACAGAGAGATATTCTGTAGAGAAAAAAACATTCTTGCTGCTGAGCCATGGGAAGTATGGGAACTGTCCATGCAGAATCACAAACCTTCTGTAGTGTGTGTGGGGGAGAGGCAGAGCACGGCCAAGACAGGATCTTGGCTCAGGTCTGTACACAGACAAATGACACAGGCTGTTGTAACGACAGTCACATAAATCAGAAGCCCTTGGTAATTCAGAGAACATCATCTAATCGCCTCTCCAGATTTTGCCCCCATCTCCACAGGAAGCCAAACCTGGTGACAACAGAGAGGAGCTGGGTTTGCCCTGTCCCAGAGCACGGCCCCAGGATGGCCCCTGCCTGCTCCTACCTCCAGCAGGAGCTCGCTCAGCTTCTGGTGACGATCCAGGAGGTGCAGAGCCGCTGCCTGGAGCTCTGCGGTGCTCCCAAAGCTGCTTTTCCGTTTCCTGGCTCTCCCTGCTGAGAAATTTGGGTTTCCTTAGGAGCCGAGGCCTGCTCCGTGCCCTGGCACCCCCAAAGGACAGCTCTCCTGCAGCCCAGGTTTGAGCCCATCGCCCAGCAGCACTGCAGGGCATCGCTGTACAGCACAGGGCCCTCAGCCCACCTCATCGATGTTGCTGTTGTAGGCCGGCCCTAAGACCCAAACCGACCCCAGTGCTGCCCTCTGCACGGCACCAAGGCCACGGGAAGGGCAGCAGGCCTGCGAGTGCGTGCGTGAGGATGGGGGGGTGTGCTGGGGAGGGCCTGGGGTGAGCACGGAGCATGGCGCAGGTCCGAGGGCAGGGGAGCTGAGGGCAGGGATGGGACATCCATCCCTCCTTTCATCTCTGCCATGCTGCAGGGAGCACCGGGAGCACCAAGAACCCCGCACAAACCCCGCACCCACCCTGACCCTGACCCTGACCCTGACCCTAGCCCTAGCCCCGCACCCGCCCCGCACCTACCCAGCAGCTTCCGCAGCGCACTGCCGCCCGCACCCGCCATCACGACGGCGCGCGCCCGCCAAACCAACCCCCCCGCCCTGAGCCGCCATTGGCTGCCGCCGGAGGAGCGCGCCTCCGCCTATTGGCTGAGAGAATAGTGGGGGCGTGGACCTGTCATCGCTCCGCCATCTTAGTAGTGGCGGGCGGGCGGGGGGGGCAAGAGGCCGCCATGTTGGGAAGGGCAAAGTGAGACGCGTTGGGGTGTTCCAGAAACGTGGGGATGTGGGACCGAGCGACGTGGTCAGAGGGCACGGGGGGTTGGGCTTGGGCTTGGGCTTGGGCTTGGGGGTCATTGAGATCTTTTCCAGCCTAAACGGTTCTGTGATGCTATGGAGTGGTGGGGGGTTGAGAAGGAGCAGCGTCTCTCAAATGCCTTCCAACAGGAATTTTGGGCCGATCCTTCCTGGAAGGCAGCTGGCATCAGCCAGAATCCAGCACCGCTGCAGGCAGCGCCAGGACAGCGGCGTGCTCCTGCCCTGCTCCTACCGCACCCGCTGTGCTGTCGCCGTCCCCAGGTGACACGTGCCCAGGTGACACAGGGCGGTGGCAGCTCGTTACACGGGGAACAATGGCAGCAGGTGAACAACCGCAGGGGATTTCCCATTGGGAGGCTGTTTGCAGACGTTAGGGATGTGTCTGCTCACTGCCACGCTCCGGGACAGGGAAGTCATCCCCCACCATGCGCCAGTCTGAGCAAATCCCTGTTATTAACATCACCAGCAGGTTGCTGCCTCGCTGGTTTACCAGCTTGCAGAGAGCAGTGCTTGCTATATTTAATCCCTCCGTGCTCTATCTGGGAGGTATCCTGAGTTAATGCAGTCTGCTCGGGGAATTGGTGTTAATTAAAATATTAATGAAGAAGAATCTAGAAAGGAAATGGAGCTTGAACAGACACCCCACGACTCAGTGAGCTGCTCTGGGGGGACTCAATGAGAGACATTTCAGAGCACAGCAAATTGGGCAAAGCCATCACTGCGGTGGTCGTAGTGGTGAGACCCCCTCCCCAGAAGGGTTGCCAAGAGATGTTGTGGGTGTCCCCTCCCTGCAGACACCCAGGGTCCAGCCAGGGGGGCTCTGAGCACTGATGGAGCTGTGGGTGTCCCTGTTCATTGCAGGCACTGGGGCCAGGTGGCCTTTAGAGCTCACTTCCAATTCAAACCACTCTGTGGTTCTATGATCTTGGCTTCCTGTGGCTTTGGAACGAATTATTATTGCATAGGACAAAGGACACCTAGAAGAATGTATTACCTGCAAACAAAACACTGCCTGCTGCAGGCTTCTGGGCACAGCACTGCCATGGCCCAGCCCTGCCACGCTGCTGCATCACTGCATGGGGTGCTGGGAAGTGCAGAAATCTGATGCTCCTGGAGCACTTTGCAACCTTCTCCCAGCCTGTTCTTTTTTTTTTTTTCTTCCCCTTCCCCCCTCTCCCCATTTCTTTCATTTTTAATTAAATTTCCCCTATACACATACACATACACGCTTGGCTTTGTTTGATTTTTTTCCAAGGCGGTAACTTTTAATTATATCTTGATTACACATTAATTACAGTTGTACCCAAAGCACAGGGCTCTGCACTTTATAATTCAAATGCCCTTCTTTGCGTCCTGCAGGCTGAGTTATCACTGCCCCACTGCCCTGCACCAACTCACCAGTGCCTTCCCTGCTGTGCCCATGGGCAGCACAGCTGTGTGTTGGGCTCAGCACCACACTGGGCAGCGTGCTCAGCTTTCCTCCCTCTGCTGTTCCGAAGTAGGCCGTAAAGCCAGCTGACAACAGGGCAAATGTCACATTCAAACCTCAGCATTGTGTGCAGAAGGTGAGATGGAGACTTGAGCATCTGGAGAGGTTTGGATTGGATATTAGGAGAAATTTCTTCTCCTAAAGAGCAGTCAGGCAGTGGCACAGGCTGCCCAGGGAGAGGTAGGGTCACCGGCCGTGGGGGTGTTCAAGGAGTGTGGAGATGTGTCACAGAGTGTGGTTATGGGCATGGTGGGATGGGTTGGGCTTGGGGATTGTAAAGGTCTTCTCCAACCTGAATGCAATGATTCTATACTGACCTTTGCTGGTGCCGCCACACCACGCTCCTGCAGAACATGGGCTCTGTGAAATGCCCCATCTTGGTGCCTTCTGCTGGCCCCAATCCCATACACCAGCAGCGAGCTCTCAGCTCCTTCACCACGGGTGATGTGGGAATGCACAGGGCCAGGTGCTGCGGGCACAGAGCCGAGGGATGAACGTGGGGGAACATCTTGCTCACAGCACTCCGTGAGTCCGCGGGGATGGCCCCCAGCCTTCCTGGCTCTGAGAGCCACCAGGGCTGCTGTGTCCTTGTGACCGTTCACCTGGCTCACGGCACATCCTTAGGCGGGTTGGCCCCGGGAGCCGATAGATTCCTACGCCTCCGGTCAGGGGCTGAGCGGTGCAGGTGACAGGAGCCGTGCCACGTGTCACACACCCTACACCCCTCAGCCTGCACCCCGTCGTGTCCTGCACCCTGCACGCAGCTGTGTGCCTTGCACTGAGCACCGCACCACGCACCCCGCACCCAGCCCGACGTCCCCCACGCCGCGCTCCGTGCCTGCATCCCGCCAGCCCGCGCACTCCCTTCCGAGTCGAGCCGTGCAGAGCCGTGTCGTACCGAGCCGTGCCGCGCCGTGCCAAACGGAGCCTTAGAGCGCCGAACCGAACCCACCCGCCCCGCGCCGCGCCGCTCCGCACCCACCGTGCGCCCCCGGTGGCGGCGGGAGGCGGAGCGGGCGGGGCCGGGCGGGGCGTGCCGAGCCGTGCCGAGCCGAGCGGAGCCGTCCCTCCGCCCCTCCCGCCCCGCCCGCCCGTGCGGCGGCCGCGGCGGAGGTCGGCGGCGGCGGTGCGCGGGGATGGGGCGATGGCGCGGGCGGGCGGCGGGGGCCCGCGGGAGCTGTCCCTGGAGGAGGTGCTGAAGTGCTACGAGCAGCCGCTGAACGAGGAGCAGGCGTGGGCGCTCTGCTTTCAGGGCTGCCGTGCCGCCGCCGCCGCCGCCGCCCCCTCCGCCGCTCCGCTCCGCACCGCCGACATCCGCCTCCGCGGCGACGGCAGCGTAGCGCTTCCACCCCCGCCGCCCGGTAAGGAGCTCGGAGAGGGAGGGGCGGGGCCGGCACCGGGGGGTACCGCCACCGGTGGGGGGGGTGTACCGGCGCCGGGGATACGGGGTTACCGGCTCAGTGGGTGCCGGCACCTGCGGGAAGTGCTGCACCGCGCTGCCCACCGGCGCTGCCGGGGTTACCGACGCCGCAGCGGCGCTGGGGGTACGGGTGGAGGGCATCGGCACCGGGAAGGAAGGACGGGAACTGGAGGAGGGATAGAGAGAGTCGATACCGGAGAGAAAAAGGACGGGAGGGCCGTGGGCGTCGGTGTGGGGTCGGCAATGCGGGCAGCGGCAGCGGGGGGGCGGGAAGGCGGGACTGGAAGGCGGGACTGGCAGCGGGGGGGACCGGAGGTGGTGACAGCTGTGGGACCGGCACTGCGGGACCGCGAGGATGGAGCCGGGCGGGGGTGTGCGTGGGGCTGGGGGTGGCGGAGCCACGCAGGACAGGCGGGGGCAGACGGACGGACGCGCGGGGACACACAGCGGCATGCAGCGACGCGCGCAGCGCACCCGCACCCACGGGCACAGACCCCGCACCCCCCTCCCTCAGGGGGCATCGCGGGGCAGCCCCGACCCCGACCTTTGCACTCTCGGCCGTGCCTTCCGTGCGGGCGGGCGGTGCTGCCGGGCAGAGCCCGCTGTGTTTATGGTCTGTAATTAGGCACGGCCGGGTGCCAGCAGCAATGAGCAGCCTGAGCCTAATGACAGAGCTCAGCCCACGCCTCGCCCCGCGTGGGGACAGCCCCGACCGGTGCCCGCCGGCTCCTGCGTGCCACAAAATGGCTCGGGGTGCTCGGGCCGAGCGAGGACGCTGCGGTTTCTCCGACTGCCCAGCGAGGCTGCGGCATTGCTGCGCGTCCCCACGGCTGGCAGCGAGCAGGGTGCTGCGGCGTGGCTGTGTGTCCTTGCTGCTGGCTGCAGGGATGCTCCTGGGAGCAGGGCATGGGGATGTATCCAGGCTCTTTGCTGCTGCAGCGCTTGGGGGCTGTGGGTAGCTCCCAGCATAGCCATGGGTATAGTATGGGTCCCATCAGTACCAGTACCAGCACACAGCTTTGCAGTGGCATGGGGTGAACTCACAAGGGGCGTACTCCATGTCCCCATCCCACAGCATCTCCCACCCCGAAGGGAGCAGCCAGCAGGTGAGTGCTGCACAGCAACCAGCACCATGGCCTCATTTGGCTGCAGGCACTGCTGTTCCTGGTGCATCCTGTCCTGTTGCAGCCATGGGTGCTCCTCCATCCCTGGTTTGCATCCAGGAAAAGCTTTTCTGCTTCCTCCTCTCAGCTGGATCTGCTGGCTGCTCCACCACCATACGGGATGTGATGCCGATGCCATCCCCCTGGGCTGCCTGCAGGGTTCAGGGACTGACATGGCTGCAGGGACACAGGCTTCTGTAAACACTGGGAGGGGGCTGCAGTCCTGTTCTGCCTGGCCTCATCCTGCTCAGTGGGGCCCGGGTTGGGCTCCTGACTGCAGCCAGAGCACAGCCTCAGCTGTCCCTGCTATGGGCTGCTGCATTGATTAGCTAAATGGTGGGGTGATGGGCACAGCATGTAATGGATGCAGGGATGATGGATGTGGGGTAATGGCCTGCGCTCTCCTGGGCCCAGGGCAGTGCTCTGCTCTGCAGCTGCTGCTGGGCAAAGTGGAGAAAGGGGCACCCGAGCACTTCCCTTGGGTCCCATGCAAAAGACACAGTTGCTCCTCAACCTATGGCTGCAGTGCTCCCACAGAAGGGACTGAGCTGCCTGAGAGCTTTTGGCCTGAGCTTTGTGTGTGTGTGTGTGTGTGTGTGTGTGTGTTTGGTGCTTGTATGTATTGGTGTGGTGCTGTGTGTGTGCATGGTGGTTATGTGTGCATGGTGCTTGTGTGTGTTCACAGTGCTCCAGCCGTGCCACCTCTGCAGTGAAAGGAGCATCAGTAGCACCGTCAGCTGAGTGCTGCCCGTCACTGCACCAGATGCAGGGCTGTGCTCTGTTGGTCCCTGCAAACAACACGGGGCTGTGCCAGCTCAGGATGAGACCGGCTGGGAGTGGGAGTCCTGGCTTGGGTGCAGCAGTCCCAGGGTGGGGGGCACAAAGTGAGGTAAGGCTGACACCCAGCCTTGGGGCCTCAGTGACTGTACCTTTCTCTCTTCTAGAGCTGCCTCTGCTGCTGACACCCGCTGCTGAAGCACAGGTATGTGGGGACCCACATCTCTGAGCTGGATGCCTGCTGGCTGCACATCACGGGGGTCCCTGGGCAGGCAGTGTCATGGCACCACGGCATGGCTATGTGTTCCCTTGTGCATCTCCTCCTGCTCCCCTTGCCCTGATGCAATGGGGTCCTGGTGTGCTCTGGGTGGTGAGGCCCAGACTCAACGGATGGAGCTCTGCACGCAGATGTGGCACGGGCAGTGTCAGGGCTTTTGGTGGCACAGCAGTGCCGTTTCCTTGCAGATGGTGCAGTCCTTGGGTTTTGCCATTTACCGGGCGCTGGACTGGGGGCTGGATGAGAACGAGGAGCGGGAGCTCAGCCCACAGCTGGAGCAGCTCATCGACCTGATGACCAACAGTGACTCAGAGGACAGCGGCTGTGGCACGGCTGATGAGGGCTATGGGGGGCAGGATGAGGAGGAGGAGAGTGGCGAGGGGCCACTGCGAGCTGTGCGCACCTTCGGGCAGGCCATGCGGTGCTGCGCTGCACGCCTTGCTGATCCCAATGAAGCCCAGGCTCATTACCAGGCCGTGTGCCGGGCGCTCTTTGCTGAAACTGTGGAGCTCAAAGCTTTCCTGGCCAAGATCCGCGACGCCAAGGAGGTGAGAAGCTTGCCCGTGTGGGGAGATTCTTGGGATCCTAAACTGCTGCAATGACCGCAGTGGGATAACGGTGTCCCCATGCCATCGCAGATGCTGCAGAAGCTGAAGGAGGATGAGGAGGCAGAGGAGAGGCCAGCAGCAGAGCTGGGCAGCCTGCGCAACACGGACTGGGTATGGCAGCACGGTGCGGCCATAAAGGGGGATGGGGCTGCGGGAGGGCTGGTGCTGACCCCACACCCCCGGCAGGCCCGGCTGTGGGTGCAGCTGATGCGGGAGCTGCGGCACGGCGTCAAGCTGAAGAAAGTGCAGGAGAAACAGTTCAACCCACTGCCCACCGAGTACCAGCTGACCCCCTTCGAGATGCTCATGCAGGACATCCGTGCACGCAACTACAAGCTGCGCAAGGTCATGGTGAGCACAGACAGGTGTCCCCACACTGGGATGTGCTGCCGTCAAACGGCACTGGTGCTGACACTGTTCTCTACCAGGTGGACGGGGACATCCCACCACGAGTGAAGAAGGATGCCCACGAGCTCATCCTGGACTTCATCCGCTCCCGGCCCCCACTCAAGCAGGTGGGTGCTGACCCCTCAGGATCCCTATGGCTCCAGCCCCTGGGCTGGGCTCACTGTGAGCCCTGAGCTGCAGCATCCCAGCTCTGTGTCTTGCAGGCATCAGAGCGGCGGCTACGGCCACTGCCCCAGAAGCAGAGGACATTGCATGAGAAGATCTTGGAGGAGATCAAGCAGGAGAGGAAGCTCCGGCCTGTGGAGACGTCATACCGGGGTCAGAAAGGTACTGGCATCGCCTCCTCTGCACCGTGGGTGTCATGGCAGGACCCAGTGCTAAACCCCATCCCCTTCCCAGGGTACAGCTCACTGCCCTGCATCCCACACGCCTGCTCCAGCCACCTCACCTCCAGCTCCTGCATCGATCTCTCTATGCCCGAGGCCAGCACAGTGCCAGCAAGGCCACGGCCCCGTGTCCTGCTCAAGGCACCCACACTGGCAGAGATGGAGGAGATGAGCATCTCCGAGGTGAGAAAGGGGCTGCGGTGGGGATGCCAGGGGGGCACAGGAGAGGAGTGCGGGGGACACTGGGTGACGCTGTCCCTGTGGCCTTGCAGGAGGAGGACTCACCAAGCACAGAGTCTGTCTCGGGGCTGCCCATGAAGCGGGACCGCTCCTTCTCAGAGCAGGACCTAGCCCAGTTCCAGAGTGAGCTTGGTGGTGGCCACGCAACACCCAACATGCTGGAGTCTCTGGATCCCGAGCCCCGGCCCCGATCAGGTACTCCTGTGCTGCCCCAAGCCCAGTCCTGCGTTGGGATCCCCATCCTATGAACAGTCAGTGTCCATGCCCTCAGCACAGCCCACCCCATGTCCCGCGCGCCCTGTGACATCCCTGTCCCCATGTCACCAAGGGTCACTTTGCCATGCCCTCCAGCCAGCACTTGCTGGAGGAGTTGTGTGTGGCAGCATGTCCTCACTGTGTCCTCCTGGTGTCCCACCATGCAGGCTCTGTCCCTGCCAGCTACCACTCAGTGCCGTACGGCTCTGCGCCCCGCGCTGCCCTGGGCTCCGTGGAAGAAAGGCCAGAGGATGGCTCCAGCACTGCGCCCAGCAGCAGCTCCAAGCACCTCTGGCTGGTGAGTGCGAGACTGGAGCTGTGGGCATGGCCCAGTGTGAGGGTTCACAGTGCAGGATTTGTGGGGTCGGGTCATGCCACATGTGGGGATGATGGCTCCTGTCTCCCCCAGGAGTTCAGCCACCCTGTGGAGAGCCTGGCCCTCACGGTGGAGGAGATGATCAATGTGCGTAGGGTGCTGGTCAAGGCCGAGATGGAGAAGTTCCTACAGAGCAAGGAGCTCTACAACAGCCTGAAGAAGGGCAAGGTGGGGACTGGGACTGGGGGGGTTGCTGAGCTGCCCCCATGCCACTTGCACCTGGTGCTCACCTGCCTGTGCCCACAGGTCTGCTGCTGCTGCCGCGCCAAATTTCCCCTCTTCTCCTGGCCTGCAGCCTGCCTCTTCTGCAAGCGGTGAGCACTGTGCCGTGCCGTGCCATGCTGTGTCATGCTGTGCTGTGCTGCACTGTGCCATGCCATGGTGCTGGGGCTGGTGGGAGGGTGTCCCGGTGGTGGCCCTGCTCACCTGCTTCTCCCCATACTCCCAGGTCTGTCTGCTCCTCCTGCAGCCTGAAGGTAAGGGACCTGCTCAGGTCGCTGTCACCAATCCCAATCCCAGTCCCTGTCTGACCATCTGGGCTGTGCTGATCCCGCATGGACCTGGGGTGAAGGGGACACCCCCGGGTGCTGCCCCTGATGCCCACTGCCCCGACAGATGAAGATGCCTTCCAAGAAGCTGGCTCACATCCCTGTCTACGCACTGGGCTTCGAGAGCCTCCCAGGCTCACTGCTGGCCAAAGCTCTGCCGCTGCGCAAGAGGGAAACCTTCCAGTGAGTCCAGCACCCTACAAGGGTCACGCATCCTCAAATGCCTTCCTCCCACCCTCCTCCTCCTCCTACCTGCACCAGGGCTGATGGCACGCACTGCACCCGCAGCTCGCTGCCAGGTCCAGGCTGGCGTCGGGTGGAGGAGGAGTTCCCCCACATCTACGCTCAGGGCTCCGTGCTCCGCGACGTCTGCAGTGACTGCACCGGCTTCGTGGCCGACGTCATCTGCTCCAGTCGCCGCAGTGTGGCCGTCCTCAACGCCGCCCCCCGCCGCCCCGCCGCCCCGCGCTCCCTGCGCTGCAGCTCCTGGCACGAGTGAGGGCCCGGCGCCCACCCTACCCAGATGTACATATATACATAGGATGTATACATACAGCCTCTATATTTATATTACGGACATTATGGACCAGGGGATGCGAAGCTCCGCGGCTCCCAGCCCGCAACCCCGTGACGCCCTCCTGTCTCCGCTGCTGATGGGGCGCTGGCACGGCCCCGGGGACAGGGAGGGGGTCTCTCTGGGGCACTCTTTGTCCCCCATCCTCTCGGTCCCATTTCTGTGCCAAGCCCTGCAGGGACTGGGACGCCTTATTGCCCCGTGTTGGTGGCACGGCCCCGCAGGTGGCACAGCCCCATGCTGATGTCACGACCCCGCGGGTGCCACAGTCACACTGTACATAATGACCCCCTGCCAATAAACCATTCTGGGCTGCCCTCCCGGGGCTGTTCCTGTGCTGGATGGAGTCGGGCACAGGGTTGGGCAGGAGGGTGCTCGGGGACATAGGAGATACCCCAAGTGACCCCACGGTGGGCTGTCTGCCGGGCCCCGCATCACACTGCTGGGGTCCCACCCACTGCTGCACCCCCTGCAGTACTGCAGAAACGGGGGTGCCCCGGCGATACTCGTCACCCCATTTCAGGCTGCGCTCCACTGGCACCGTGGGAAAACCCCCCACCAACCGTCCCCACGCCCACCCAACCACTCACGGCCCCCGAGTTGCCCCCGTGTCCCGACGTGCACCCCCCACCTCCGGGTTATGTCCCGCCGTGACCCCGCGCGGGGACCGTGGGAAAACGCGCATCCCCACGCTCCCTCCCCGAGACATATTTCACGCAGCGATAGTGCGGGGGCGCGAAATAAGTTCTAAACAGCGCGTACCGCGCCTGCGTGCCCCGCCGTCTCACGTAGGCGCCGTGCGAGGGGACGGGCATCAAAGTTGCGCGTGCGTGCTGGGGCCTCGCGCGCAGGCGCAGTGCGTGGATCAGATGGCGCAGGAGGGGGGAGGGGAGGCGGGTCGCGCAGGCGCAGTGCGGCGCGGGGCTCCATGTCGCGGAGGGCCCTGCGGAGGCTGCGGGGCGAGCAGCGGGGCCAGGAGGAACCGGGCCTGGGAGAGTTGGGCCTGGCCCCCGGCCCCGAGAGAGGCGGGGAGTGGCCGCAGGCAGCTGTCAAAGCCAGGGGTCGTCCCGGTGTCAGCAACCGCTTCGAGCTGGTGAGGGGCGGCGGGGCCTGGGGGGGGTGGTGGGGATGGGGATGGGGGGTGTGGGGGGTCAGTGGTGGGGTTGGGGCCTGCGCTGGCAGGGAGGGCCGAAGGGAAGGGTAAGTGTGGGCACAGGAGCTGGAGGAGGGGTGTGGGGAGGTGTGGGGGCACCTGGGGCTGAATGGGGAGGGAAAGCTGTCGAGGGACGGAGCCAGCAGGGCGCACGGAGGGCTGTGTGGGGCTGTGTGGCAGCCGAGGGTGGCCGGGATGTCGGTGTAGGAGACACAGGGCATGGCGGAGCGGGGGCTGGACGTGTTGTCAGAGCTGGTTCTGGTTGCTGGGTGGTCTGACTGCTCTGGTGCTGTTGGCAGAATTATTGCTGCTGCCTTCCCAGTGTGCGTGATCCTGGTGCTGGTGGTCTGGGATCAAATGGGCACTGATGGCACACGTGGGTCTCTGGAGAGACAGATCCCTGCCACTCATCTTTGGGCCCCTTGGCCAGCCTCAGCTGTTCCCATCTTAACCGTGAGGCTGTGGACAAGGTTGGTTGCAGAGACTCTTCCCAAGGAAGAGCAGAATCCAGATAGGGCTGTGTGATTTGTGCTCGCTGTGTCATGGCAGATGTGTAGTTGTGGGCCTGCAACTAGTAAGCAAATGCAAAAACACCCCGGTGCCCACCAAAGACTGTGCTTTCAATGAGCAATCGCCCCCAGCCCGCGTTCTGGAGAAGGCAACTGAGAAGCTGAGCCCTGCCCTGCTTCTGCAGCACTTTTCTCTATCGTTTGCAGGTGTGAATAGAACAAGGTTGCACAACCCTGCCATCGTGGCTATAGGAGAGGGCGTGATGCAGTCGTGTACCTGCTGCTGCAACTTGTTCTTTTGTTTGCACAGATCACCAGTGAAGAACTGGAGGATGACCTGTCATCCAAAGAGGAGCAAGCAGATGCCAGGCTCAAAGAGCACAATGTTGCAGAGGGGAGCAATGAGGAGCCTACACCTGAAGAGGCAGAACACAATGGGCAGAGAGATGGGAAAGGGGCACACCAGCCAGACCAAACGGTAACACAGCTGCAGCTGCCTGGTAGTGACAGCTGCTGCCATGCAAGGCACAGAGAGAAAGTGATTCAGAAAAAGAGGCTGCTTCTCTGCTCCGTTCATTGCACAACTAATACAGCGCTGTGCTGTAGATAGGCTGGGCTGCTGGATCAGTGCTCAGCAGGCATTTGTTGTGGAGTGAATGGTGTAAATGCTCCCAACAATATAAACTGAAGATTGGACTTGCTTCTTTCCTGTTCTGTTTGTTGTTGTCATTTTCTGTTAGAGTCCCTTCTCTTGTCTGTTTCAGTTCGAAAACATCTCCTTGACATGACAGTTGCAAAAGCATGTGAAGAAACAGGCTTTTAATTAATAGCTGGACACTGCAAATCTAGCCCATACAGTATTGGAGGTGAGGGTAGGAGCAGTGAAAGAAATTAGCCCCTTGGCCTCATCCAGTAGAGCGCAGTATTTGGTATGGTGGCAGCGTGGCTGGAGGAGGAGGGGCTGCCCTCTGTGTGTGCTTGGGAACACTTCAGATATGCATGGTGAGCTTTGCTCAGCCAGACCCCATGTGAACAGTGGCTCAAATGTGGCCCTGACCCCAAATTTGCTGTGTAAACACTGCAGAACACACCTGCTGCTGCTCTGTGGATTTCCTGGGTAGAAGCATGGGTGCTGTCAGCATGTATAGAACCAGATTGGAGCTGGGTTCCTGGCTCTGAAAGCTGTTTGGGAGTTGTGGAGCTGTTCTTGGCACTCTGTTATTCAGATGTTAGTATTGTAGAGAGCTGGTGATCCTGGAAAAGTGTAGTTAGTTCCGTATGCCCTGGGGAAGCACCAGCACAGACAGCAGCATGCATCTTGGGTTGGGAAATACTTTGCAGCATCGTGAGCTGAAGCAGCTGCATCTGCAGCCAGATGAGTATGTATCACATGGTGCTCTGAGACAGCTGTTGGTTTCTGTTAATTGCTGTGACTGATGAAACTGTCATGCTCACTGGAAACACAGAAATAAAGTTTGTTCTAGGAAGTAATGCAGGGATGAAACATTTCTTCCAAACCCTGGCATGTCTAAACTGTTTCTTGCCTGATTTTATGATCTCAAGCATAGAAGTGAAAGTAAGCTGAGATTCAACCCTCACATTTGCAAACCTTTGGTGTTTTCTTCTATTTTCTTCTTGCATCTCAAGTTTCATTTGCTGACAAGATGAATATTGTAAAGATGAATATTGGTTTCATTCAGGGGACCTTCTGGTATGCTGATCCCTGTGGAAAATATTCTTCTCCTCTATGGAACGTTCTTTTCCAGCAGTGTTTGGGTTTGCTCTGACAGCTGTTTCATTTATTTTTGCAGCCTGTGTTGAATAACAAGCCACGAAAGAAAAAAAAGAAAAGGAAAACAAAGAAAACTTCAGCAGGCGAGGCTCTGGTACGTGTGTGTTTGTTCTGAGGGTTGGTGGCTGTGCTCATGTCTGCTTTGGGATGGGATGACAAAGCGATGACACTGGTGGGTGCAGAAAAGATTTTGAAGCAAAAGTGCTCCTCCTTGCGCTGTAGTCATTTAAATGTATGAAATGGCAACAACATTGTGGTCCTTCAAGCAGTGGGACTAGCACAGCTCTGCTGCAGGTGGTTTAGAGCTGAAATCCTCACAGCAGCTTTTCCTTTCATCTTTGAGGCTCTGCACTGGAGGGGACTTCCAAGGGTTTTTGCATTTTCATGATACTGTCTTTGCCCTACTTAGAGAGCTCTTCCAGCTCTGCAGAGCTCTACAAAGCTCACACTGCTGACAGTGATTCGTGTTACCTTTGCCTGTTTCTCTGTGCACAGCCATGCTCCTTCTCTATTGTTTGGCATCGTATAGCTAAATGCTGACAAGTGTGTGCTCATCCTGAGTGCATTATCAGCACATGCATGGCTAAGTGTCCTTCCAGGAGGATATGCTTCTGTCTCCTTGTGATGAAGGGAATGAGAGGACGGTGATTCTCATTCTCTTAATTGTCCACTCCTAAGTAAGAGTGCTTGAAGAAGAGAAAGAGCTTTATCCCATGTCTGTGTGTTGTGGATAAAACAGAGACACGTGTTTATACTTGAATCTTTCTTTATTATCACTCTGTTATGCTTGAATACTTTAACTGCATGAGCTAGTCTAGGAAACTGAATTTAGAAGAGTAATGTATATAATATAAATACAGTTCAAGTGAGGAACTAGTTGTTTTTGGTTTCTTGCTAAAAGCCAAGAGCCTTAATTTGGGAGAGGTCCTTGGTAATACACAGTGGGCTGCAGCATGCTTTGGTGCTGAAGGGGCTGCCCCAGGTAGGTGTGGGCTGGCAGCCACCTCCCTGAGAATGCATTTGGGGGCTCAGGGGTCAGTCACCAAGGGAGAAAACCCCTCAGAAAGCCTGCTTCCTCTCCTGCTCCAAGAGTGATGAGCAGAAGGGTGACATCTGCCAGCCCTAAGCTCTAGGGAGATTTAATCCCCAGAAATAGGCAGTTTGATTTGCAAACTAGAGATAAAGCTACCTTTGTTCTGTCACTGAAATGCAAAACAATATAAACTTTTCATGTACTCACTCCACACAGTATATTTAATTGGAAAAGGCGACCTCAAAATGTTATCTGAGTGTCACAAATGGAATTCCACCTTCTGCCCATGTGTATCCCAAGGAGGATATGAAGTGGCCACATAAGAAATGTGTCACTTGCTGTGTCTGTGGGCAAAATAGAGGGAAATTGAGGTGAAAGTGTTGTACAGCTGTTTAATGTGTTCTGCTGGATACGTTCTTCTGGTTGTTAGAAGTGTGGGAAGTGACCATGCAGTGTGTTAAAACTGGATTACAAACGTGTTAGTGTCTAATTTTGTGTTACAGTGATCACAGCAGTAATTCAGTGTTTCCATGGAAAGCAGACAGTGAGGGTTGATTTATTTTACCATTAAAATCAGCCCCACAGCTTCTCATGGTATTTTAGGAAGTTAGGTCATCGTATAAGTAAACAAGACAAAGCACAGCTTTGTAGGAGAGGGGAGACCAGAGACCAGACATGCACATACTTGTGAGCTGTGTTGTGCTGGGAAGGATCACTGTGGCCAGCTAGTTTGGGCTCAGAGCACGAGGTCAGCAACAAGGCTGCCACAGTGGGTTTATTCAGTTGACAAACTCAGGCTTGTGATAGTATGAAGAGAAGTGTCCTGTGATGCCTTGAGGAAACAGGGAGAGCAGCCAGCCTTTTGGGGGCAGTTGGACACGGATGGGAAGCACAGAAGTGGGTTTCCTGAGGGAAATGCAGGGTGCTGAGTGGAAAGCAAGAAGCCTCAATACAAGAGAGTATGTGTGTGCTCCCAAAGTGGGGCTGAAGCAGAGTGAGCAGTGGGGGGTCTGTGAGGTGAGATTGGGGTGAGCCACAGGACCTGGAGGCAGCTGGGTGACCTGTGTACCTCCATGTCTCATCCTATAATTACTGCCTTGTCTTTGCATATGCATGTCTTAAGGAAGATGATGACCTGGAAGACATCGACAGCTTGCTGGAGAAGATTGAGGATACCAATGGACTATCACAAGAGAGCCAGAGTGGAATAATTGCTGACAGCAAGCCTCTGCTCTACATAGAGCACAGGTAGTGCTCGCTTTCCTTCCTGGCTTTGAGTGTGTTTGTATGCTGAGGAAGGGAGGTGGGAGCCTACATACGTAAGCTGGCCATAAATCCAGGACCTTAAGTGAAAAGGGGTTGTGGTAGTGGTTGCACACAGCCCCATCTCTAACTATTGCTCCTAAAGTTGTGCTCAGTTTTTAGCAGCAGTGAGAATTCTTTGCTGTCCCATCTGCTCTGAATGGATGACTGGACCAGGATGACCTCCAGAGGTGCCTTCCAGGCTAAAACTGTTGGTGACTCTGTGCATCAGTGAATAGAGCTTTGAAACCAGACTAACCTGGCCAATGTAGCAATATATGCTGCCCTTCAAGGAGGGCTAAGCAGTGCTAGCAAATAATTTCACCAGGAATGCTTGTTAGACTCGTCTAACCTTTCCAATAGCTGGCCATCAACGAAGTGGACTAAGTGCTGGGCATGTCTAGTGTGAGGCTAATAGCTTTCTCAGCTGGTGGACATCTGTAACATCCCAGGCTGGATCAGCCAGCTTCTGTGTCCAGCCTGTTTCTGGGTTAGTGTGGATACTGGCAGCTCTTTTTCTTTTCTGGAAAAAAAAACATTTAAACTAGAAGGACTGAACAATTTACCACATAAGGTTTTGAAATCTCCAAACACACTGCATCAAAACAATCTAGGCTGGTGGGCTCTTCTTGCTAGTTTAGCTAGTTTTTCCTTTGAAAAGGGATGTTTGCTTGCCAAGATGTTTCAGACTTCTCCAGTCAGGTGAATGTTATCCAGAAACCTTTGAAAAGTGGATAATGTCAGAGTGGGTGTGAGTTGGCAGTGCTGGATCTCAGCCTTCCCACTCCCTTTCTTTCTTTAAGTTTTTCTCACTGGATGGTAAAGAGGAAACCCCCCTTAAATGTGCCTCCCTTCTCTGGGCCAAATGTTAGATTAAGAAAACTGTAGGTGTTGTCATGCTTTGATGTAAGATCTTTGTATTAAAAGAATGTATTTTAAGCCTTGCCAGCCTTCATACAGTGGTTAGGGTGCTTGCCCTGGGTTGCAGTCCACCACCGCTAGACTTAGCAGTGGGTATCTCATATTTTCCAGGTGCAAATACCCCAAGCATGCTTCCCTGATCTGAGGCTGTCCCTGAGAGCATGCCTGGCATGGGCCCCAACTGCCCTGGAGAGGGCAGCAGAAGTATTCTCTAGCTCACGTTCTTTGGAGCAGAGTACAAAGGAGCAGTGCACCTGATTGAACAGGCATTTGGATACCTCCTGCTCTGACCATTAACTGTTCTCTTTCTGGTGTGTTGTGTCACACCAATGGGGTGTGTGTGTGACAGTTGAGAAGTTTGGCCAGGAACGGTTATGGTACAATATACCTGGCTTTGTTAGAAAGGGAAAGTTTGCAAGATTTTTGTCTGTTTAACTTCTCTTTCTTGTTTCAACATTCTCAGAAACTTGAATCCAGAGAATGAGTTGAAGAGATACTTCGGGGCTCGTGCTGTTCTTGGTGATCAGAGGTTAGTCCAAAATTTAATATTAAACACTTCTGAAGTTTGAGTTGCTGCATCCGTCCTTGCCTTGGCACTGCTTACTGAGTCCCTGGTGCTATGCCTGTGCCAGGAGCCCAGGGCACCCCAATATGTTCAAGGAGTCTTGCTTATTTACTAGTCAGATTTTGGATCAGAAGAAAATTTTTTTTTTGGCTGTGTGTGACGAAAGTGTAAGGTTTCTTTGGACTTCAGCTAGTAGTTCCTTTTTCTTTTGCTGATTTTTTTTTTTCCCCTCTCCCATCTACTGTCAAATGCCCTTATAAAATCTTTTTGTTCGGACTCATAGGCTTTTAGGTTCTTAGTCTTATTCCAGCACTGGTTTCTTGTTAGTATTCTGAAGTCTCTGTCTTAGGGTGGACCCTGAATACTTCCCAGGTAGTCTCATAAAGTTGCTCACATATGCTCAGGGTACTAACTGCTGTGTAGGTGTAAGATTTCTATGCGATTATCCATTGCTCTATCACTGATGTTATTCAGAAAATCCTTGGTTTCAGAGGCTGGTTGGTAAATGTGCACATAAGAAAGGTATAAGCTCAGGATGGTGATGGTGGAAAGGGAAACCTGTGAGAGGGTCTGTAGATGAATTAGACTCCTTCAAGGAGAGATTAAATCAAAAGGTGGCATCCAGCACTTGAGGAAAAAGAAACAGTCCCTGACTAAGGAGATGTGACTTCCTTAGAATTGCCTTGATTTCTGAATTCCTCTTGCTCTGAACCAGTAAATTGGTTGCACTTCTGAGTACATCTTAAACTGAATCAGTCAACACTTGAAGGCCCTGCTGGGAAGATATGAGTCAGAGGGTTATGGGGCTCTCTTAATTGGGCCTGTGAAGCTTTTTGAAGCAAAGAGGCAGCTGAGAACTTGGCAGGAGCAAAAACAAGGGAAAGAAGCCATTGAAGTGGAAATGCTTGAGGCACTGACAAGCCCAAAGAGCAATGGGTAACGCAAGGAAGAGCCAGAGTGTGAAGGTATGTTGTATCTCAAAGGCAAGTGTGTTAAAGCTTTGGGCAAAAGCTCCACATGGCAGGGCTGCAGCTGGGGAATAAATTGGATCCTTTTCCCTGAATCATCCTTTTTCTGGCTCGTTTCAGCCCTCTACATTCTGTTAGTGCAGGGAAAATGTGACCTGTCATGTTTATTTCCTCAGGCCAAGGCAAAGGCAGCGCCAGTATGTCCGCAGCACATGGCTGACAGCCCCCAAGAATACCTGGCCACGCTACAGCAAAACAGGTGAGGCTTTCAGTGCTGCTTCAGAATGCCTCTGGCTGATGGTCCCAAATCCATGTGGCTGCTCCTGCCAGTCATGCTTTCCTAGTGCCTCAGTGCACAGAAACCGGAGCTGCTTCCATCAGCTGCCAGGCCCTGGCTTCTGCACTGGCTGATGTGAAAAGGGAACTGCTCATCAGCTAGTGATGGAAAATACTTCTGTTTTCAGCAAGGAGGACTCTTCACATTGTATCTTAGCATTTGACTTCCCCTCCCCCCCGCCTTTGCTCCAGGTAGCAGGTGTTGTATGCTTCCCTTCTTGCAATAGTCTTACACAACTATGAGAAAACATCCACAGGGAGAGCAAGCTGTCTGGGCTTCTCGAGTGGGTTTCAGAGGTTGGCTTGTGGAAGGAAGGGCAGTAATGAAATTTTGTGGGAGTTTCTGAAAACACAGCTGGTTGTAGAGCCTGCAATGCCTACAAGCTTTCTATATTAGAAAAAAGCAGAGGAGTTTCAGATGCTTGTGCTCACAGGCTGGCATCAGCAGTGCCGACATCTGTGTACTCTCTAGGTATTGCCATGCAGCTGGTGGAGACCAGGAGGGGCGTGCAATATTTCACATTCGAGCACCACCGTGAGTACCAGCAAGTGCAGTTCAAGTTCCTGGATGCTGTGGAGTCCATGGACCCCAACAACATCGTGGTACGTTGTGAAATTGCTCTCACATTCTGAGCACTAGTGACCTGTAGTGCTGCGAGGCAGCGTTTGCCTTGACAATGAGACAGGGGGCCAACTTAGTGCAAATAAGGCCCAATCCCTGGTGGCCCACCCTTGTGGTGCTGCTGGAGGATGCCAGGTAGTCCTCTGGCAGAGGAGCCTTCAGGAACTGGCTGTTTTGCTGAAGGGATAGGAATAAAGCTCCCTTGTCTCGACTCTTCAGCTGGGAAAGTAAAAATGTTATACAAATGCATCTTTAAATGGGACTCTAAACCAACAGTTATTCTATTTATAAACTCTTGCATGGTTGGAAAAAAAGTGTTTTCCTGGTATTGCAGCAAAACAGTCTTTTTGTTGAAAGCTCTTCATGCATGTTCAAGCTCATTAAAGTGCATGGTAACGTTTATAGATTGCAATGATAAGCAACAGAGAAATTGCTCTGGACCCTACTGACCCATAACTGAAGTATTTTTGCTCTGAAAACTCTGGCCACGTGAGTGTGGAAACATGCCCCAGAGAAATTTCTTAAAGAGGCCACTGTCTCCTAAAGACAAAAAGCCCTTAAAGAGGCCAAAGTGTAGTTCCTTCTGATTTCCCACCCTCTGCTCACAGCCAGTGCTCTCTAGAGCTCATCAGTTCTTCTTGCTAACTAGGCTGAGGGGTTCACCTTGGAAGTTGCAAGGAAATTCTATCCAGCATCTTAAAGCCAGTTCAGGTGTGCTTTCACACACCATGCAGAGCAGGACAGATTTTCCATTATAGATTTTGGTCTTTATCTTTGTTGAATAGCCTGACTGCATTTGAAGATAGCCCTTCAGCTTTGGCCTCATTTTTCTGTTACGGGAAAATCTAACAGTCCAGGATTTGCTGATGCTCAAAGTGCTTCAGAACCCCAGCCAGTATACCTGTAACAGCCAAAGTGTCACAGGCCAGAGCCTCTATCTGCCTATCTGCTGCTGTGGTTTCAGCACGCAAAATGCAAAACATGTTTTTCTGGGAGTCCTGCTCAGTGAATGCTCTTCTGCTCTTGCCTGGTGGATTAAATGAGTCTTGTTGGTCAAGTAGTGGTGGAATAAAAGCATTTTCCTTTATTGCTGTGACCTCAGGTGCTCCACACCTTCCAAAATGACTGGAAAGGAACTTAAAGAGGGCAAGGAGAGGTAAAACATCATACAGAAGGCACCAAGGCAGAGGCACTGGGCTGGTCAGCCTAGAATGCAAAAGCTTTGTACTGTAGTTGGGAATGTTGGCTGCCACCCTGCAGATGTACAACTTCCTGAACCTTTGTAGGCCATTTATAATATAAGTAGTGAATGAAGAGTTCTCCAAAGTATGATTGTACTTAGGCTTGCATTCAGCAGCCTGGAAATCCTTTCTTCCTGTCCATTCAGGAGCTGGATTCTGGGATTGTAATAGATGTGTGAAAATGTCTCAGTGCCCAGAAGAAGCAAAAGCCTGATAAAATATTCAGGCTTCTTTAAAAAGGGTTAGGGAATGAAACAAAAATGTAATAGTGCCTTCTGCTATCCCGAATAGTGTGTGCAGTTCTGGGCCCTCCACCTCTAAAAGGACACGGTGGAGTTGGGCATTATTTGGAGGACAGCAGAGATGATTAATGGCCTAGCATGGCCTTTGTGCTAGAATAGCTTTGTTGTCTGGGACGATGCTGAGTGGGATATGCCCTCACATTCAGACCCAGAGGTGAGAACAGCCCCTTCCTCTAATGTGCTGTGTCAGGGCATTTGTCTTCATGCCAGTCTCACAGAGTTTGCCTTGTAGGCAAAGTGCATGAGAGATTGGTGACTGGTGCTATCATCTGATCAAGCTCATGTTCTTGTGTAGCTGCTGCTTCAGATGAACCCATACCATGTGGACTCCCTTCTGCAGCTCAGTGATGTCTGCCGGATGCAAGAGGATCAGGAGATGGCCCGTGACCTCGTAGGTGAGAGTGGAGGTGTGGGGTGGATATGCTGGCAGAGGTTTGAGGCTGCAGTGATTCCCTGCAGTGTAACCCACTCTGTGGGCTAGGGAGCAGCAAAGGTAACCTTCCCTCTGTGGCTGGCTGGAGTTGATGAAAGCTCACTAAGGAAAACAGCAGCCAGAGTACTTGGCAGCACAGCGTTGTGCTGCTGGGAGCAGGCTTTTGCTGCAGGTACAGCATGGAGAGGGAGAGGAAGGAAGGAAGAGGCACTGCTGTGATTTAGGTTTGTAGACACGTGCATGCAGCACGTGCGAGTCCTTCCCAGAAGTCACAGCTGAACAGTTGCTATGAATTAGCCATCAAAGGCTTTTGGTTTTGTTTTGTTTTCCTTTCAGCAAAGGAGCAGCAAACCCAAGAAGGGTTTGGCTCTCTTTGTGACTCTGGCCCTGGGCACTCAGCCTCATGCTGCCTTTCAGACTTCCAACTTTTGCTGGAGGCTTTTGAGTAGAGCTGGACATGCTTGTCTGTGACAAAGCATGTTTGTTACCTTTCACCTTTAAAAAGAATGAAAGGATTGTCTGGACATGATGAAGTGGTGTCACCTGTAGGAAGTCCTTTGCAGGAGGAGAGTCTGATGCAGCAGCTACCAAATGCTGCAGTATAACGGACAGTTTGAGAAGCCCACCCTGTCCATGAGGAGTGTACATGACCCTCCAGGCCACAGTGACCAGCATGCTGTGTGTCAGGCTCTGCTTCTTCAAGCATTGCAGGCGAGTAGCAGGCATCCTGGGGGATAGCTGTCCCTCAGACTGCTCTGCTGCAGAGAGATGAGCTGTTTGGTAACAGGAACATGTGCTTTTTAGCATGATAGGAGGGGCCAGAGATTAACCGAGGACTGAATCTTTGGCTTCTATGTGTGAAAACAGTTGTAGAGGAGGCAGCTGTATTAGCCTCAATCCCAGATCCCCTCCAGAAGAGTTACTTTTCACAACGACAGTTTGATCTAATGCGTGCAGAAAGGAGGAGGATTTGTTTGCATTGCTATCTGCAGGGACCATTAAGTTGCTTTGCACTTTGCTGAGGTGTGAACAAGCTTATCTCCTCGCCTGTGGGTCATCTCACTTAGCAGTGTCTTCTTGGCCAAGCTGACCCCCATGTTGTCAACGCTGGGTTAGCATGCCATGCAGGGCTGCTGGTGTGTCCTGATGGTGTCTGTGCTGTCTGCAGAGCGGGCACTGTACAGCCTGGAGTGTGCTTTCCACCCTGTCTTCAGTCTCACCAGCGGGAGCTGCAGGTTGGACTACCGGCGGCCAGAGAACAGGTAGGCAGCCACCTGCCTCTGTACCAGCCTGAGGGCACTTGTGGCATCCCCACGGCCTACTTTGGGCACACAGACCCAGATTCACCATCCCTGCTGCGTCATCCGTGCTGTGGTGCTGGCAGCTTC
The DNA here is from genome assembly GCA_037305975.1 of Chrysolophus pictus. Classification (NCBI taxonomy): domain Eukaryota; kingdom Metazoa; phylum Chordata; class Aves; order Galliformes; family Phasianidae; genus Chrysolophus; species Chrysolophus pictus. The sequence goes on along the minus strand of CM074586.1, from coordinate 1,214,982 downwards.
AAGGGACCTTGAATGTCCCTTTCTGTCAGAAAAGAATTTGCCTCTCTGCAATCAACAGCAGCATCCCTTCATGAGGCAGGAGCAGGCAGTGCCTGAGAGAAGGCTACCAGCAGCTCTTGTGCTGCCAGGTCACTTGCACTGAGACAGGCTGAGGCTTTTTCTGCAAAGCGTCTTCTTTCCCAGGGGATTTCGTATTGGAGCATTAGCTGTTCCTCCCTGTCGCATCCCTTATGTACAATTAGTACCCGTTAGCCTGAAGTAACACTTATTTTTGTCCTAAAACTCCTCATGGTGTGATCAAGTCTGAGTTTGGTCACTTATGTGCTGTCTGCTCGGCCACTGTTCCTGGCATTTGCACTCCTCAAGGCCTGGTTGTTTATGTAACATTGATAGTTCTGCAGCTGCAGAGGAAGGTGACTTTATTCTGGGAATTTTCCAGTCAGCTGACCTAAGTAATCTCTCCCAAATTGCTCTACCTGGAGATTGCTCAGGTTTCCAGCACCCGCTCGCTGACAGACCGTGCTGCCTGTGACCTCAGTGCTGTGATCTGTATCTCACCCAATTTGGATGTTCATCTCCCCCCCCATGCATGTCTCATGTGCTGTGTCACCATCCCTACGCAGTGCAGGGACAGCAGCAGAGGCATGACCATGCAAAGCCTGTAGCATGCAGACTTCAGAGATTGCCTTGTTTCTGTTGTCCTGAGTAGCTAGCTCTGGGGTGTGTGTGTGTATTGTGCACAAGGGGATCAGATGTAGAATCAGCTATGGGTTTATGGTCCCAATGCTTTCACGAAGATATCAAAATTTGAAGAAGGAAGAAAAAAAAAAAAAAGATTGATTTGGGTTCATTTTTAGTCCCTGTTCTTGAATGAGAAACGCTGCTTCTCTCAAATCAGGCTTCTAAAACCTGTTCCTGCTCTGCACACAGGGCTTTCTACCTGGCTCTGTTCAAACACCTGATGTTCCTGGAGAAGAGGGGCTGTCCTCGGACAGCTCTGGAGTTCTGCAAGCTGATTCTGAGGTAGGTGCCCCTGCTGTGCCCCCATCCCTGCAGCCAGAGCCAGGAGCTGTGGTGCTCATGAGGAAATAAGCTTTGAGCAACAAACTTAACCCTCATCTGCCCAGGCTGGACAGAGCAGATGGAGCTGTAATACTGTCCCCAGCCTCAGCGAGGGCTTGTCACTCCTTAAGGATGTAGTCCCACAGGTTAGTTTTGAGCTGTGCTCTTATCTGTACTGCTGCTTTGGAGAGATAGGTGGTTGTTTGGAAGGAGGCTTAATAATATGGGACCTCGCAGTCCCTTACTTCTGGTTACGGAGCTCTGGGCCTGGCTTATAATTACAACAGAGCCTTCAGTCTCTGCAAAGCTGCTGCACAACAGTGGCTTCAGCCTTCCTCCCATTTGATGCTGTGATGGGCCTGTCTCCTCTTTGCAGGGACACAGTGTGGATGAGACATTGCACTGTCCTCCCAGCTGTGCAGGGACGTTTGTATCCCCATTATCTCCACTTGCTGAGTTATGAAATGACTCTGAGTGCTAGTGGGAAAGTCTCATTTGACTCAGAAATTGGGGCAGGCACTTCAGCTTTTGTAACGCTTACTTTTTGATTTTTGTTGTGCTTGCTTCCCTCTGAAGCCTTGATCCAGAGAATGACCCCCTGTGTGTGCTGCTGATGATCGATTTTCTGTCCCTCCGAGCTAGAGAGTACGCCTTCCTGACACGCATGTTCCAGGAATGGGAGGTGAGTTGCCAACAGCCTTGTGAGGAACAAGGCAGGGCTAGGGGACAGCTTGCTCTGGGGCTCTCCCCACCAAGCTGGACTGGAGAGCGTGGGTCTTCTGTAAGCCCTTCCCCCTTTGGGGGCTGTCTCATGGGCAGGCTGTCAGCTGGAGGTCATTGGAACAACCATTAAAGCTATCGTGTCAGTGTTAGTTTCTGTTGTAATCCTGGTATCCTACAATCAATTGTATAAATGCAAAATTGCTTACTCAGACGTGGGGGCACCAAGCCAGTAGCTGGGAAGCTGTGTTGAGATTACTGCATAGCATCATTTCTCGGTAATTCTCTCCCTCTGATCCTGCAGAGTCACCGGAATTTGTCCCAGCTCCCCAATTTTGCCTTCTCGGTGCCACTGGCATATTTCTTCCTGAGCCAGCAGGAGGAGCACTCGGAGCTGGAGTTAAGCCAAGCCCGGGAGAGAGCTGCCCGGCTCATCCAGCTCGCACTGATCATGTTCCCAAGCGGTAAGTCTGTCCCCACCGGTAAGTCCATCCCCGCAGGCTTTGTCACTTTCTTCGTACGTGAGAACGAATGCTGGATTCCAGGCAGTCAAATGCAGGAGCAGCATTTTGCCTATGGGTTGCAAATGTTGTTGGCCTCTGTCCGTGTGTGATGGGAGCCCTGACTCAGAGGGGTGACGCTGCTCAGCCCACTGGCAGAACCCATCACCGGGGTTCATCCTGCCCAGCACTGCGGCAAAGGCAGTGAGAGAGTGGTAGGGCCAGGCTGGGCACATGCAGCAAGAGTCTTCCAGACGCTGGGAAGAGGTCAGCAGCTGTTCTTCCTGTTGCTCACCCTCCTCTCTGAGCAGCTGATGCCCCTTTATTAAGAGAGTCATGGACGTGCAAGCTGGTGGAAAGTGAGAACTGAATTCTTAGAGCAGGAAAACGTTTTACCCTGAGGGTGCCTAGAACAGACAGTGGTCTCTCTTGACTTTCTCTCCCAGGCACTGCTGTGCTTTAGATGTTCTCTCTTTGGTTGCCCATCACTCTTGCTTTTATCCCTGCTGTCCCTGAGAGAAGATACATGGCCCCTCCAAGCCCAGAGGGGGCACAGAATGCCAGGGAGGATGTGTCTTTAGAGCCCAGAATAAACAGCTTTTGAAAAGAGCTTTAGCTTGTGTTGGTTGAAACAGTCTTTTTTTACCATAAGTCATGGTGACTGACATAAAACCCTTATTTAATTTCAAAGGCTAGGAACACTAAGTGCATAAAGTTGCACCTTATTTAACTGGCAAAAAAAAAAAAAAAAAAAAGAGAAAGTGTTCTTGTTCATTTATGTGGGTCTGTTTCCATCATCCAGAGGCTAAAACACAGCATATGTGTTTTATCCAGAGCATAAAACACAGCTGCAAAGCTGCCCCTGGGATGGGACTGTTTCTGCAGCCCTGGCAGTGGTGACTGACTGCTTCCATGGCACTTCTGCTGAACACGAGCTGTGTGACTTTCTCCTGCAGTTCTTATGCCGCTCTTGGACCACTGCAGTGTGCAGCCTGATGCCAGGGTCGCCTCCCATTCCTTTTTTGGGCTGAATGCTCAGATAAGGTAAGGCTTGGAGATGTTCTCAGTGAAGAGAAGGAATCAATTTTGCTGGCTGTGGGGCTTTGCTTGCTCAGGCAGCTAATGGAGTTTAAAAGCTGCAGAGAATACTTACTTTTCTGAGAGGCTCTTAGATGCATTGATAATGGGTTCCCATAAAGGCTATCAGATAACTCTAATAGACCTACTTCACCTTAGTGTAGTTGGGTCAGAAGTTCATCCTGCAGCCTGTTGGTGCATGTAGTTGGAATGATGTGTGCATGCTTTCAGGGCAGACTGTCTCCTGTCAGTCTGGGTTTCCCTGACATGTGGTCCTTCCAAACACGTGAACGGTCTCTCCCTGAGGTAAAGGCAGAGTAACTTTCATCTCATGGCTGTCTATCCCAGAAATAGAAAGAGGCAGAAAAACTGGTGAAGGTAGATGTGTAAGCAGCAGAGCTGGGAGCCTGTGATTCCAGCCTCCGTGTTCTCACACTGAAGCACAGTGTGGAGACGACGAGCCATTTCCAGGAAGCACAGAGACCTGCAGGCAAGAGGAGAGTGCGCTGAATAACGACTGTCTCCTTAGCCAGTCTCCTGCCTTGAACCAGTTGACGTCCCTCTACGTGGGAAGGACTCACTCCCTGTGGAAGGACCCAGCTGTGATGGCTTGGCTGGAGACGAACGTCCACGAGGTCTTACGCATGGTGGATGCCAGGGACCCGCTGGTGGAGGAGTCTGAGCACAAGTGAGTGCAGCAGGCAGAGGTGATCAGCTCTGTTGCTGGACCTCAGTGCTGACAAACAGGGACAGATCAGGCCGGGGGTTCTTCAGACAAGGGAGAAGCTCTCTCTTGGGCAGCAGTGATGCTGGGGTTTGCTCAGAGCAGCTAAATACTTCTTCAGGCTCTGAGAAGTTGAGGAGGGTGGCATTAATTTTTGTCCTAAACTAAAGGTAGTTTGCTCTGCTGACCTGCAGCATAAGAAGGCTGGTAAGAGTGAGCTGTGCAGCACCCCTGAGCTGTTCTGCTCTTCCATTGGAAGGTCAGCAGCTGCCAAGTGACTTTGGCTCTGCCTTCAGCCAGGTCTGTCTGATACTGCGAGTGACAGCAGAGCCAGGGATGGAGCTGAGGTTGCAGCTCCAGAGAAGCAGAAATGAGATGCTGGTTGTACTGAGGTGTGCTCCTTGCTAACTGCTGTCCCCCCTCCCTGCTTTAGGAGGAAAATGCGATACCAGAGTGCACCCAGGAATATCTACCGGCATGTCATCCTCTCAGAGATGAAGGAGGCCACGGCAGCTCTGCCTCTGGTGAGGAGCCCTGACAGGGCACAGACAGCACTGCTGTGTGCAGCGTGGTGGCATTCCAGATCCTGCTACACACGCAGACATTGGACACATCTCAGGCCAGAGCCACCAGAAAGAAACATCCATATGACCTCAAAGCTTCTACCCAGTATGCCCAGCTTCCTGGGTGTCCTCAGGATAAACACACAGTGTTGTGTGGGCAGGCTGGGCTGTGGCTGATGATTTCTCCAAGACCAAGGCCTGCCCAGCTGGTCTGACTGTCTCTGTGCCTGGAGGTGCACAGCCTTCACCTCCCCTCTCTTCTTCCTCTCTGCAGGAGGTGACATCGCAGCCTGTGATGGGGTTTGACCCCCTTCCTCCTTTAGACTCCATCATCTCCTACACGAGACCAGAAAGGTACCCTCACCTTGTGCCTGCTGGCACAGCTTTCCTCCCGGTGACGATGCCTTCAGCTTCAGGCAGGGCTGCACACAGATGCTCTGTGCTGCTGTCCTCCTCCACCCAGGAGGAAGAGCAGCCTGGCTGGTGGTGCTTGCCGACAGGCAGAGCATACAGGCAGGACTGGTCCTGCTGCTTCTGCTTGGGGCTGGTGGTGGCTGTCAGACAGCAGCTAGTCACAGCTGTGGAGGCAAAGGCTGCCGAAGAGCTCGAGTTGTATCTTAACTGATGTGGTTTGTAGTAAATGAAACCTGGATAAGAAATCCCTATGAATTCCCAAAGGGAGGTAGTGGGGGAGCCCAGCTGGCGCTCATGGAGGGGGCTGTGCGTTGTGAGACAGCGTGGTTCTCACAAGCTCCTCTGCCCTGTCTTGGCCCAAACAAGCACAGTCAGGTTGAGTAAAAGCTTCCCTTTAAGTGTGGTGTGCGATTTCTGTCTTTCAGAACGAATCATCCATCCAATGAAAGCACTTTATCTCTTTTCTTCCGATCACTGTTGCCAAATTTTAACTTGCAGGTATGTAGCAACAACAAAGCAGCTGCTGGCAAATCAGAGCATGTTTTTGCTTCCAGTACACAGAAGTTTTTACTGCACAGTGTTTCTGCAAAGGGAGTGGCTCTTGGCATATGCAGTGTGTAAACGTCAGGTTGCAGAGCAGCCTGATGCTTTTTGGCATGTGGCATTGTCTGTGTCTGCCTGCTGCAGCCAGCTCTGAGCCTGGGTGCTGCAGCTCCTCTCTGTTGCAGGGTGACATCAGGCACGATGGAGATGAAGAGGCGGGAGCAGGGCAGGACCTGAACCAGGGGGTGAACCGGCTCATGGCGGCCATGCGGGACATGCTGGCCAACATCCAGTTCCAGGAACCCCCACGAGATGACAATCCTGAAGGCGATGGGGACTGGGACTGAGCTGAGAACTCAGCCTGCCCCTAATCCTATGTGATCTCACCCCGCCCCTGCCGCACTCCAATAAAGTCCTACAAAGCAGAGGGACTGGCTGTTGTTGGGGGGAAGAGGCTGTGTCCAGGGGAGGCTGCCGCTGCAGGGGGGGCTGAGCACTGTCTTAAAATGGGAGAGCTAATTACAACAGCTGTCCCTCGGCAGCTTAGGCCCCTTCTGGCCCCCTACAGATGCATTTGTTGCCTGATTCCCCCAGCTGCTCTCCTGAGCTCCGTCCTGTGCTTAATTATTGGAGATCTCTTCCTTGTGCTCCTCCCGTCCTTTGTGCCTCCTTGGGGTGAAGGCTCCTTTCCCCCTCCCTGCTGGTGAGTGCAGGGGCTGCTCCCCGGGGGCAGGGATGGACCGGGCTGCATGGAGCAGCTCTGTCGCTGTCTGGCCGGTGGGTGGGAGTAGCTCGAGTTGTGCTGCAGCCTCTGATCGTGCTTGAAACAGAAAGGATACCCCTCCCTTCTTTTTGCTTTCCTCTCTCTTCCCTTGTTTTGCCACTTTCAAGCAGGGTGCAGTGTGGTGCAGCGCCCAGAATGAGGTCAGCTGCAATAAAGCCCTTAGATCATCACTGCTGCTCACAAAGCTTTTTCATTTCTGCTGTGTAACGGTGTATGAGGCTCTAATGCTGAGCCAGGCTGCACTGCCCGGAACAACCACTCTCCCCGGTGCTGCAGCTGAGCTCCCCAGCTGGGGCTGGCTCCATTCTGCCCTCCCGCATCCATGCAGGAGCCAAGGCCCATCCACGCTCACACTGTTGGGATCTGCAGACTCGACATTTTGCAGCTCTGCTCCCCAAACCCCTGCTGATAAAGCTGAAATTCACCACGTGTACCACTGAGCCGGGTGGGGAAGCTGATGTCTGCTAGGCTGGATTCCTCCTGCTCACGTTTCCCCATCGGCCTGGGCTGGTCCTGCCTGGGGGGAACGGGAGGCTCTGGGGACGCCGTCAGCCCAGGTGGATGGCGCCGAGCAGGGCTGCTCCATCCAGCCGGGCTGTGCCGCCAGCATTTGGCTGTGGGCACACGGCCCTATGAGCTATGCTGGGCCAGGTATCATGCTTGCACATTTGAGGACCTCCCCATGCTGCAACTTCCAACCGTGGCCTGGCCACTCCCAGTGTGGCAGTGGAGATGTGTGCTCTGGCCTCAACTCTGCATGCCGCTCTCATTTGCAGGGTGTAAAACCATGCCTGGCACAGAGCACCCAGCCTGCACACAGCTGCCTTCATCCACGTGGGGCCAGGGGCAACTCTGAGTGCTGGGGAGGCCCCACCCCCCACAAGAATGGGGTGGAAACATCCAGTGGAAACAACCAGTGAATGGAGCCCTGAATGGCTCTTTGGTGGCTGAGCAGCTCCAGGCATCAACCGTGAGCTGAAGGCACATGATGGTCAGATGGGTCCCGTATTCCCAGCCCGCCCGAGCACCCAGGGGCACCGTGCTGAGCAAGAGATTGCAAGTGGCCGCAACACGGAACCACACTCAATTGCTTCTTTGACAATCCCCAGGGGATGCGTTGCAGTCCACAGCACGGCACCCTTCCAGGGACACTTGGGGGAACGTGGCCATGGCCGCATATGGGCTCTGCCCCTCACACTGCCCTTGTTGTGGGGTCCCCAGGGCACACAAAACCCCATCGTGTGTGGGATCCCCAGTGTGCACAGTCCCCCAGCGCACCAGGTTCCCGAAGGGTTCAGGGAAACCCCGCTGCGTTGCACAGCCCCCAGATGGCTTCCCCAGCCCTGGGGCATGCGGGACCCGAAGGGGCACAGAGACCCCACTGTGTGCAGTGCCCCAGCACGGCTCAGCCCCCGGCTACCCAGGCACAGGCCATCATGTGCATGCCCACCCTTCTCAGGAGGAGGAGCCGAGGGAGCCAGCTTTAAATTAGGACAGAGAAAGGGCCCTTTCTTCCCCATCACCACCGCTGAGCTCCGGATACACCAGGCAGTGCTGGTGGGGAGGACGGCTGAGACAGCAGAGTCCCTGCGCTGCTGCCCAGTGGGCTCCCAGGTGGGGGACCCATTCCCCATCCTTGTGCCCGGGGCACAGAGGTGACCACATCCCTTCTGCCTCGTGGTCGGGCGCTGTGTGAGCACTGGTGGGGCTGATTGGGAGCACAGGGACTTTGTAGGCGCTGCGGTTGTGCTCAGGGCCACGGCCCCCAACCAGGGCATCCCTGGGGCTGAGGCCGGGGCCATGTCGACGCTGGCCCCCCTGCGCCTGCTGCGCGAGCCCTGGAACGCCAGTGAGGGCAACCAGAGCAACGCCACAGCTGGGGCCGGCGGCGCCTGGTGCCAGGGGCTGGACATCCCCAATGAGCTCTTCCTGACACTGGGGCTGGTGAGCCTGGTGGAGAACCTGCTGGTGGTGGCCGCCATCCTCAAGAACAGGAATCTGCACTCTCCCATGTACTACTTCATCTGCTGCCTGGCTGTCTCCGACATGCTGGTGAGCGTCAGCAACCTTGCCGAGACACTCTTCATGCTGCTGATGGAGCACGGCGTGCTGGTGATCCGCGCCAGCATCGTCCGCCACATGGACAACGTCATCGATATGCTCATCTGCAGCTCCGTCGTGTCCTCCCTCTCCTTCCTGGGGGTCATCGCCGTGGACCGCTACATCACCATCTTCTACGCGCTGCGCTACCACAGCATCATGACACTGCAGCGCGCCGTGGTCACCATGGCCAGCGTCTGGCTGGCCAGCACCGTCTCCAGCACCGTCTTCATCACCTACTACCGCAACAACGCCATCCTGCTCTGCCTCATCGGCTTCTTCCTCTTCATGCTGGTCCTCATGCTGGTGCTCTACATTCACATGTTCGCGCTGGCTCGCCATCATGTGCGCAACATCTCCAGCCAGCAGAAGCAGCCCACCATCTACCGCACCAGCAGCCTGAAGGGAGCCGTCACGCTCACCATCCTGCTGGGAGTCTTCTTCATCTGCTGGGGGCCCTTCTTCTTCCACCTCATCCTCATTGTCACCTGCCCCACCAACCCCTTCTGCACCTGCTTCTTCAGCTATTTCAACCTCTTCCTCATCCTCATCATCTGCAATTCGGTGATCGATCCCCTGATCTACGCATTCCGGAGCCAGGAGCTCCGGCGGACGCTGCGGGAGGTGGTGCTGTGCTCCTGGTAGGCAGCGGCACAGACAGGAGGATGGATGGATGGATGGACAGACAGACAGACGGACAGATGGACAGATGGACGCACTGTGGGGTGTCCCCTGGATGGCCCAATGCAGCCGGGGTTGGGCTGCCCGACCTCGCGCTCCCAAATAAAGCCTCTTTGCAGTGATGTGTGCCTGGCACCGCGCGTGGCCGTGGGGTGCGGGGCAGCACCGAGCACCGGCACCTGGGCGCTTCCCACCAGTCCGCGCTGGGACACCTGCGGACAGATCGCTGCCCGACAGCAGCAATGCAAGCACCGGTTCCGGCACCACCGCCATGGGGGAATCCGGCGGCCCCCGAGGGGCTGCACCGGGGGGTGGGGGCTGCGGAGCGCGACTACCGCGGGACAAAGGCGGCTCCGAACGCCATCGCCTTTGTTCTCCGGCAGCGCACGCTGCGGTCCGCGGGGCTCCGGGACACCGCACCCTCCCCCGGTACAGCCCCCCCGCGCACAGCCCCCGGTGGGCGTTGGCCCCTTTTTCCCCGCACACGAAGCGGACCGTGATCCCACCATATGCGATGCTCGGGCGGGCCCGGGGAACACCCCATCCCCGTGCCCGCACCAGAGCCCCGATGCGGGGTCCCCCACGCGTGTCCGAATGGGCGGGACCCCTCCCCTCCCCCACAATGGCTGCAGACATCCCTCCCCCACCTCGTGTCCCTCTCCCCTTTCTGTGTGTCCCCCCGCCGTGCCCGTGTCCCCGGGGATGCTCCCGGGTCGGCTCGGGCCGCTGCCGGGGCCGCGCAGTGCAGCGGGGTCGAACCCGGCAGGAGCGAATCGAATCGGGCCGGGCCGGGCCGGGCCGGGTCGGGTCGGGTCGGGCGGGGCTGGGCGGGGCGGCGGCGGCGCCGGTGCCGCAGGGGCAGTTGCAGCGCTGCGGCGGCGGCCGCTGATTGGCGGCGGAGCGACGGTGACGTCAGCGCCCGGCCCGGTGCGGCGCGGGGCGGCTATAAAGGCGGCGGCGGCGGCGGAACCGCCCCCCGCGCTCCCGGTGCCGCTGCGCTTTCGGTGCCGCTCCGCTCCCGACCCGCTCCGGTCCGGCCGCACCATGAGGGAGATCGTCCACATCCAAGCGGGGCAATGCGGCAACCAGATCGGCGCCAAGGTAACGGCGGGGCGGACAAAGCCCCCTCCTCCCCTTCCCCCGCGTCTCCTCCGTCCCCGCCGCACCGGGAGGACAAAGGGCCCCGCCCCGCTCCTTTGTCCGCCGCCGCCTCCGCCCGCGGGTTGCCGCCCCGCCGCCGCCGTTCAGCACCGCGGACAGCGCTCGCCCTGCGGACGGAGCTGCGGCTGCGGGGTGGGGCTGCGCCCCCCGGGATGCGGGACCCGCTGTGCCCCCCCCGCCCGGTGCGGGATTCACACCCAGCCTGGGGTGGGGAACCCGGGTGCGGCTGCCTCCCCCTCCCCCCCCCGCCCCACTCCCCTCTCCTCCTATCCCCGCGTTGGGTTGCGGCTTTATTGACGCAGGGGTATGGGGGGGACACACCCGGAGACACTGACCCCGTGCCCCTTTTCCCCCCTCCCCCCCCCAGTTCTGGGAGGTTATCAGCGATGAGCATGGCATAGACCCCAGCGGCAACTACGTGGGTGACTCGGACCTGCAGCTGGAGCGAATCAGCGTCTACTACAATGAGGCCTCCTGTAAGTTGCACACCCCCCCTCTGCACGAACCCTGCCACCTCATGTCCCCACAATCCCTCCCGCGGCCACGGTCCACGCTGGGACAGGCGCCTGCCCTCAGTCCCATGGGAACCAATGATTTTGAGGGGGGGGGAGGGGATGCACCCAGCCCCATGGGGGTCCTATGTTGTGGGGACAAAAGGGAGGGAAACATTGGTGCGCTGTGTTCTGGGGTACGTGTATAGAGTCCATGAGGCTCTGTAGGGGTGTGTTTTTTTGTTTTTTTTTTTCTGAGAGGGATGTGGGGACATGAAATGGATGGGCCAACCCCATGGGACTCTGTAGTTTGGGGGGTGGGAAGGGGGAAGTGGAAATTGCCATTGAACCCAATGAGAACTCCTTTGTTTAGAGGAGGAGAGGACACGGTGAAAGGACCCAGCCTCAGGGGTCCCTGTGTTTTGGGGCACAGATGTGTGCCCCCTCCCCCGTGGTGGTTGGGTGGTGGCTGTTCCCTCTGGCACGCCATGCGGTCTCTCTGCAGCTCACAAGTACGTGCCTCGCGCCATCCTGGTGGATCTGGAGCCAGGCACAATGGACAGCGTGCGCTCGGGTGCCTTCGGGCACCTCTTCCGCCCTGACAACTTCATTTTCGGTAGGTGACCACACCCCACACGGGGAGGGGACACCCCTGGGGCTGCCTGCTGGCGCATCCTTGCAGCCCCAACCCAACCCCAAATCCTGGCACCGTGCCCTCTGTCCAATGCACCCTTTGTGTGTCCCCATCCCCAGGTCAAAGCGGGGCTGGCAACAACTGGGCCAAGGGGCACTACACGGAGGGGGCTGAGCTGGTGGACTCGGTGCTGGACGTGGTGCGAAAGGAGTGTGAGAACTGCGACTGCCTGCAGGGCTTCCAGCTGACCCACTCCCTGGGTGGGGGCACGGGCTCAGGCATGGGCACGCTGCTGATCAGCAAGGTGCGTGAGGAGTATCCCGACCGCATCATGAACACTTTCAGCGTGGTGCCGTCCCCCAAGGTGTCAGATACGGTGGTGGAACCCTACAACGCCACGCTCTCCATCCATCAACTGGTGGAAAACACAGATGAGACCTACTGCATCGACAACGAGGCACTATATGACATCTGCTTCCGCACACTCAAGTTGGCCACCCCCACCTATGGAGACCTCAACCACCTCGTCTCGGCCACCATGAGCGGCGTCACCACCTCGCTGCGCTTCCCCGGGCAGCTCAATGCTGACCTGCGCAAGCTGGCTGTCAATATGGTGCCCTTCCCACGCCTTCACTTCTTCATGCCCGGCTTCGCCCCGCTGACAGCACGTGGCAGCCAGCAGTACCGTGCCCTCACCGTCCCCGAGCTCACCCAGCAGATGTTTGATGCCAAGAACATGATGGCTGCTTGCGATCCACGCCACGGCCGCTATCTCACTGTGGCCACCGTCTTCCGCGGCCGTATGTCCATGAAGGAGGTGGACGAGCAGATGCTGGCCATCCAGAGCAAGAACAGCTCCTACTTCGTGGAGTGGATCCCCAACAACGTGAAAGTTGCAGTGTGTGACATCCCACCCCGCGGCCTCAAGATGTCCTCCACCTTCATCGGCAACAGCACGGCCATCCAGGAGCTCTTCAAGCGCATCTCGGAGCAGTTCACCGCCATGTTCCGCCGCAAGGCCTTCCTGCATTGGTACACGGGGGAGGGAATGGACGAGATGGAGTTCACCGAGGCGGAGAGCAACATGAACGACCTGGTGTCAGAGTACCAGCAGTACCAGGATGCCACGGCCGAGGAGGAGGGCGAGATGTATGAGGATGATGAGGAGGAGTCGGAGGCACAGGGCGCCAAGTGACGGCCCCACACTCGCTGCTTTGGGGGGGCCCTGGCCTCGCCCCTTGGTGTCTGCTCCCCTCAGCCCCACATTAGCTCAACCCTTCCTGTGCCCCCTCCCTATGGCCTCCCCCTTTCCCCTTTTTTCGTTTTTTACTGTTTGTGTCTCATGTTTTTTTTGAATACTCAATAAATTTATGGCTGTCCGGTTACTCCTGGCTCTGGCTTCTGGTATGGGAGGTGGGGGGGCTCATACAGGGAGGGGGAGTGAAGGGGCAGCGGGAGGAGGGCATAATATTCCCTTTTTAAACCCATAAGGGAAGGGAAATTGGGGACCACGAGATCCCACTGGGGCCATGCCCAAATTCTGCTCACGTAATGCTGAGTGCCACCCCATGCACTGCTGCAAAGCCCCCCAGGCTCTGCTGTGTCCCCTCCCACGTGGGCTCTGTCCCTGTCTCCTGCCCCAAGCACTTCACACAGGCCCAGCAGTGTCCCAGGGCCGTGTTAGGCTCTTAGGAAGCCAGGGACACCCCAACACACAGAGCCTGAGCAATATGGGGTTCCCACTCTTTCTATGAGAACTTCCCTGTTTCTTCTTCGGTGCTAAAGCGGCTCCCCTAGTCTCTTTCTGGGGCCAGTGAGGCCCCCATCCCTCTGGGCGTGTGGCGGGGGCTGCAGGACCGTGGTGCTGCACAGACAATGGGCTGCGAGGCGGGGGGGGGCACGGGATCGATGGGAGCCGAGGCCGTCCGCAGCCCCACCCAGCGCTGCGCGCTCCGCCGGCCGCCAGGGGGCGCTAGAGGGAGAGGCGGGCCGAGCAGTGGGCGTGGCTCGGCGCTGTCCCCGCCCCCCGGCGGCCCGGTGCCGGTGCCGGTGCGGGCGGTGTCGCGGGGTGCCGGTGCCGCGTCCCGCAGGGCGATGGCGTACGACGAGAGGCTGGCGCGGTTCCGACAGGCGCACCTCAATCCCTTCAACAAGGGCCCGGAGCCTCCCGGTGGCGGCGGCGGCGGGGCTGGCGAGGACGATCCGCTGCCTCCCGGTGCTCCCCCGCTGGATGCGGCCCGGCGGCACGAACCGGGCCAGGGGGACGGGGAGGGCTCGGAGCGGCCCATGGACCTGGGCCTGGCGGAGGACCACTTCTCTCGGCCCGTGGTGAGTGGGAGCGGTAGGGCCGGGGGCAGCGGCGGCGCCGGGGGCTGCGGTTCATCTTCCTCCCGTTCTCCTCCCGTTTTCCCTCCGTTCTCCTCCCGGTCGCCCCCGCCGCAGGGTCTGATCCTGGCGCCCGACGTGCAGCAGCTGCGCCGCGCCATCGAGGAGTGCCGCCGCGCCATCCTGGCGCTGCCCGAACACTCGGAGCGGCAGAAGGACGCGGTGGTGCGGCTCATCCACCTCCGCCTCAAGCTGCAGGAGCTGCAGGTGGGGCTGCGGGCGTCCCGGGGCAGCCCTGAAGGTGGGCTGAACGCCGAGGGTCACGGGGGGGCTCTGAAGGTCCTGCGGGGATCCTGGGTGGGATGAGTGTCCTTGGGAAGGGCTCTGAAGGACCTGCGGGGAGCCCTAAGGATGCCGGGGGGTGTTCTGGAGAGGGATAAGTCATGGGGAAAGGTACTGAGGGTCCAGGGAGGGGTTCTGAAGGTCAGGACCCTGAGGGTCCTGAGGAGGGTCTGAGGGAGGCCTGGGGGAGGCTGAGGGGCCTGGGGTGGAGGATGAGAGTCCAAGAGTGTGGATCTGAGCGTCCTGGGAGAACTCTGAAGGTCATGGAGGGGACTGTGAGAGTTGGGAGGGGGGTTTGGGGGGCAAGGAGGTAAGGGTGCAGGAGGATAGGAACAAGGGTCTCAGGGAAGGGATCTGAGGGTCCTGGGGTTGTTCTGATGTTTCAGGGGAAGACCCTGAGGGAATGGGACTCTGAATGTCTTGGAAGGGAGGTGAGGGTCCAGAGGGCACCAGAGGGCTGTGTTGACCCCTCCCCCTTCCCATAGGACCCTGATGAAGAGGAACCCAACATCCGTGTGGTGCTGGAGCACCGCTTCTACAAGGAGAAGAGCAAGAGCGTCAAGCAGATGTGTGACAAGTGCAGCACCATCATCTGGGGCCTCATCCAGACCTGGTATACCTGCACAGGTGGGTTGGGGGCACTGACACCCCCCCTGCAATCTCCCCGCAGCCCTGAGCTGACAACCACCTGCCCGCAGGGTGCTACTATCGGTGCCACAGCAAGTGCCTGCCCCTGGTCACCAAGCCCTGCGTCAGGTCCAAGGTGAGCCACCAGGCCGAGTACCAGCTCAGCATCTGCCCTGAGAGCGGGCTGGACAGCCAGGACTACCGCTGTGCCGAGTGCCGGGCCCCCATCGCCCTCAGTAAGACACCGAGGGCTTGTCTGGGGGGGAATCTGGGAGGTGCATGGAGCTGGGGGAAGCTGGAGACTGGGGCCGAGGATGTTTTTGGGGTGGTGGTGCCAGTGTGGGTGCCGGTACCAATGTGTGTCTCACTGCAGGGGGGGTGCCCAGTGAGGCCCGACAGTGCGACTACACCGGCCTTTACTACTGCAGCAGCTGTCACTGGAATGACCTGGCTGTCGTCCCCGCCCGTGCCATCCACAACTGGGACTTCGAGCCCCGCAAGGTGCCTGTGGTGCTGCTGGGGGGCACAGGGGTCTCAGGGATCACTTGGGAGGCTGTGTCCAAAGGCAGGGGTCCCTGTGTTGCTGGCTGGAAGACACTTGCATGGGGTCTCTCAGAGCCAGGTCCATTGGGCCAGGGGTAGAGGGCTCAAGCTGTGCCCTGCAAGGCCCCGCTGGCCCTGCACACGGTGTGACAGTGGTGTACGTGCAGGTGTCCCGCTGCAGCATGCGGTACCTGGCGCTGATGGTGTCGCGGCCCGTGCTGAAGCTGCGGGAGATCAACCCTCTGCTCTTTAACTACGTGGAGGAGCTGGTGGAGATCCGGGTGAGCATGGTGTGGCCATGGGTGGGGCCCAGGGCTGGTGGGAGGGTGACATGGGGTCATTAAGGATAAGCTGGGAAGGTGCCTGAACTGCAGGGCTGAGACTGAGCCAGCTTTGTCCTGGCACTGTCCTCACCCAATACCCATCTTATCCTATCCCATTCCCACACAACACCTGTCTCATCCCCATCCCTGTCTCCATCCTGTCCCTGCCACCCCCTTCTCCCTGTCTCTCTCCCCACTCCCGTCGCATCCCTGGCCCCCGGTGCCCCACAGAAGCTGCGCCAGGACATCCTGCTCATGAAGCCATACTTCATCACCTGCAAGGAGGCAATGGAGGCACGGCTGCTGTTGCAGGTCAGGTCCAGTGGTGGGCAGGGGGGAGGCCCTGGGTATGTGGGCGCAGCAGTGACATCTGCCTGCCCATGCAGCTGCAGGACCGACAGCACTTTGTAGAGAACGACGAGATGTACTCGCTGCAGGACCTCATTGACATCGAGGCTGGGCGCCTGAGCTGCTCCCTAACTGAGATCCACACCCTCTTCGCCAAGCACATCAAGCTGGACTGTGAGGTGAGTGGGACGGTGCTGCAGGGCATCCTGGACTGAGATCTGGACTAGAGCCATAAGGAGGGCACTGGCGAAGACCTGGAGGTCCTTGTCAGCACCCAGGTACCAGGGGCTCATCTGTTTTTTCTCACCCCAGCGTTGCCAAGCAAAAGGCTTTGTGTGTGAGCTTTGCAAGGAGGGCGATGTGCTTTTCCCCTTTGACAGCCACACCTCAGTGTGCACTGACTGCTCCGCCGTCTTCCACAGGTATGGTGGGTGCCTTGTCTGGAGCCACCTGCATCCCTTTGGGTGCTGCAGGGGGAGGGACGGGTGGTTCCAGGACCTTCGTGCTTCCTAGCATTCCCCAGAGCATCCCTTCCCCACAGGGACTGCTACTACGACAACTCCACCACGTGCCCCAAGTGCGCCCGGCTGAGCCTGCGCAAGCAGTCCCTCTTCCAGGACTCTGTGGCCGAGGCAGAGCCCTAAGTGAGGGCCCATCTCCACAGCCACCGGGGCCCCGCGATGGACAGATGGCCACGAAGGCTGCCCTGCAAACTTCAGTTCTGCCACTCACGTGGGGCCAGGACTTGTGCTGGGCGGGGGTCTTGCACTTTGCCACCTGCAGCCACATTGTGTGGGCGAGCATGCTGGCAGAGCCGGAGGAACGGGCTCTTCCAGGAAGGGCGAGGGTGCCTGTATGGGGCTGAGGTTTCCACGTGCTCCCAAAGGGCTGGGCATGGTGTCTGGGGGAGAACCGGGGGGTCCTACCCTGGTGGGGCTGCCGGCAGCCACCACGTGCAGCCACGTGCTCTGGGTGAACACTACCTGGTTGGATGCTGCTGGTCTGGGGGGAAAGCATCTCTTCTTCCTCCCCTGCATTATGGGACGCATTAGAACACTGAAGGCCGGGGCTGAGGGATGCTGGGGGGGGGTTTAAGGGCAGTGCTGGTGTGTGACACTACGTCAGGGGTGGGGCACACCACTGCCTCTGCTTTTGCAATTGCTCACTGCTGCTCGCGGGAGCCCCTACTGCACATGCTGTCCCCCCAACACCACTCCTGCAACACTTGCCCAGTCTGTCGCAGCTGCGTCGCCTCTTTGCACAGCGCCGCAGTCACAATTCTGCCCTGGGGCTGCTCCTGGAAGAGGGGGGCAGAGCTGAGGGAGCTTTGGTGGGCACTGTGGAAGCAATGGGATGGGCTCTCACGGATGAGGTCTGGCTCTGCCCCAGTGACAGCTTCCCCGCATCCCTTCCCTATGCTCAGTTCTGCTCCTGCAGAGACTCCCCACATCCCCCCTCCCTGTAACCTGCTGCTCCTGGCAGCCCCCACCCCATGCAGGGGTTGCATCCCCCCTTCCCTGCAGCAATGGACACAGGGCAGAGCAGTGGCCATGGGTTGGTTGGTTTTACCAGTACACACAACTGCTACATGGCGGTGGGTGGTACAGTGCAGACACTGCACAGCTCCTGGTCCTGCCACGCTGGGACCATGGTGGAAAGGAGGTGGGGGCCGGGTAGTGCAGCCCCCATTGTGCTACAGGGCCGAAGGGGCCAGTTCCCCCTCCCCACTGAGCCACCAGCTTTGGCATTGCTTGGTACCCATGGTCTGAAGCTGCCACCCCACAGCAACACCCGGTCACACAACTTGTCCCATAGCGAGTCCTTTGTCCTGCACGGCTTTTCCTGGGGCAGGGAGTGGGGAACGTGGTCAGAAAGAGCTGGGGACAAGGCAAAGCACACATCTCTGCATGTCCCCTTGTCTGTCCCCACCAGCCGAAGCAGCTCCTACTCCTGCTGAGGCTGCTCCACTGCCAGGAAGGTGTCCAGGGTGCCTGGTTGCAGCTCTGAGTCGCTGAGGTGCTTCTTCTCTCGGCCATGCTCGCGTGCACGGGTCCAGGAGGGGGAGCGCAGGTACCCTGCCCGTGGCATAGCCTGCGGGTGCAGCCCTATGGGGACAGTCAGCTCAGCCTGTGCTTCCTGGCCACGGTGGTGGAGTGGGGTGCAGGCAGACATTCACTCACCACTAGGCGACTCGCTGGCCACGTTCTCCTCGTCAGAATCAGCGAAGACCTCGGCCAGCTCCTGATCCGACATGTCAGTCAGCTCTGTGAGGTCCAGCAGGTCAAAGTGCACCTCCAGTGAGGACACGCTGCTCAGTGGCTCTGTGGGGAGCAGGACTGCGGGTGGGCAGCTGCCAGACAGAGCCCCTGGTGCTGAGGTGGGGGCCCCGTGGGATCTGAGAGAGCTGGGTAGTGATCCAGGGAAGGACAAGGGGTTGATGGGGGGGGATGACAATAACTGGCTTGGGGTGAACAAGAGCCAGGCAGGGACCACAGGGGCAAGAGGGAACACAGGGGAAGGCAGTGAGGGTGCGGGGGCTGCACTCACGTCTCCGTTCGGTGACCTGCAGCAGGCTGGCAGTGGGAATGGGGATGCCACCCTGTTCCTCCGTGGGGGCACCGGTGGTCTCTTCATCTGTCCCAGGGATGGGGGCCCCTGCTGTCCGCTCTGGGGCCAGTGCCTCTTTGCCCAGCTCTGCAGAACCGGCACCTGCTGTGTAGGTGCAGGGCTGGGGCAGCAGAGGCAGCTCCCTCCTGTGGCCCTGATGCCACCACTCTGGGTGCCCGGGGCTACCTGGTGGAGGGGGCAGCAGCTCCCTCGCCCTGTGCCCCCTGCAGGACAGGCGATGCTTCCTGGGGCAGCTGCCACGGGCCCCATCAGCCCCATTCCCCGCAGCCGGCAGCCCCCCGCCCCTCACAGCCCCTTTGTGTCGGCGAGACAAAAGCACAGCCTGTTCAGAGACCGGAGCCCAGACAAGGGGCGTTTTGTCTCCTGGGAAGAGCTGGCGGGGCTGGTCAGAGGCAGTACGATCTGTGCCTGGGAAGCCCCTCTTCAGGGACAGCAAGGGCTTGAGCTGGCACTGAGTGGGGCCAAGAGACCCTGTGTGTGTGGGGGGGGGGGGCAGCACCAGCACCAGGCACTGTGGCTCCTGGTCCTCTTGGTGTTACAGCTGAACCCATCTACACACCACTGGGCCCTGCCACCAGGTGAGATGGTGGGTGAGATGGTATGGGGACAGGCTCACAGGGGACAGGGCATCGCCTCCTTCCCCCAGGCAGCTGACACTGTGGTGGGCAGGGGACGGAAATCCTGCTGCCCAAAGGAACCAGCAGAGGGAAAGGAAAATTGCAATGGCATTTGACAAGGAAGCAGCACAATGCCCATGCAACTGTCCTAACACCATGTCCCAACCCTGCAAGGTAGGACAGGACACCCATCACTATCACCACCTATCCTCCATCTGGGAAACCAGACCCCCACCCTGCTCTTTGGCCAGGAAGAGCCATGCACATTCCCTTCCCCAACCTCATCCCCAGGGTGGGTAACCACCATCCAGAGCATGTCCTTCCCCCGCCATCATCCCATCCCCGCTCCCTCCGGCGGAGCCCCCACCCACCGGGGCGCTGGTCCCTGCCGCAGCAATCCCCTCTGGCCCCCGTCTGCATGTCGTCTCCGTGCCGCTCGGCTCGGGCTCACCGGCTGTCTCCTGGCGAGGAGCAGGGCCAGCATCAGGGCTCAGTGCGCTGCTGACTCACGTCAACCGCAGAGTGAGACAGCAGCGGGCTCCGGTCACCCCAACGGGGGGCTTCGGTCACCCCACCAGGGTCCCCAACCCACCTCAAAGACCTAGAGAGGTGGGAGGGCATGGCCTGGACCGTCAGCACGGCGGTGGCACAGCCGCGCGCAGGGCACACGCAGGAGGGATGGGCGTGTGCAGGAGACGCACGATGCCACTCGAACACCACCGCGACGCTACGAACCCCCGGGTGCAGCATTACGGCCACCGCCAGCGTCCCCAAGTGTCACGCCGCTGCCTGCAGGCAGGTGGCAGCCCCATATCTCTGACTCCCTGGGGCAGATCTCAGCCTTCCCACCCCGGCTGAACCGCTCAGCGGGGTGGGGGGGGCTTCAGAAAGGGCAGGGGGGTGAGATGTGCCCCGCTCCATGTCCCCACCTCACAGCCACCTTCGTGCTCCCGTTGTGCACGTATGCAGCCCCCCTTGGACACACCCCCTGCACACACACACACACACCTTGCACACCAACCCCCCCCTCCTACGAAATTCCCCCGTGCCCTGCCCGGGCCGATATCGCGGTGATGGGCTCCCCTCACCCCACTCCAACCCAACCCATCCCATCCCCGCTCACCTTCGGTACCGCCCGCTCCCGGAGCCTCCATGGGCCGGGCCGGTGCCGGTGCCGGTGCTGGGCGGGGCGGGGTGGGCCCGGTGCCAGCCCGCAGCCCGCACGCTCCTGCCCGCCGCGGCGGGGGTGGGGCCGGGGGCGGGCCGGGGGCGGAGGCCGGAGCCGGGGGGTTCGGGGGGGGCTCAGCGGGGCGGGAGGCACCGGGGGTGCGCAGGGGGCCGCGGCGTGGGTAGAGCCGGGGGTGCGGCTGGGAGCCGGGCTGCGGGGAGGCCCGCAGATGGTCTGGGGGTGCAGAGCGGCCCTTGGGGGCGCATCGGGGCCGCGGGACGCAGAGGGCAGGAGCCGGGCGCTGTGGGGCCGGGGGCACGGCCCGCTGCGCCGCGGCCCCTCGAGAGCCCGCGGTGGGGGTCAGAGGGGCAGTGCGGGCCGAGAGGCGACGGAGCGGGGCTGCGGGGCTGCGGGGCTGCGGACCGGCCCGGGATCCCGGGTGGCGGCGGGCCGGGCTCGCAGGAAGGCCGGGCTGGAGCAGGCCCCGCCGCCCGTTGCTAAGGCCGGGCCCCGCGTTGCTAGGGGGCGGGTCCGCTCCCGCGCAGCTCTCGCGAGATCTGCCCGAGCGTTGCCTGGGAGACCGCGCAGCTGCCGTCGCCGCCATGGTGAGGAGCCGGGCTGGGCGGCGGGGGGTTCAGCCCTCAGCCTGGCGGCCGGGGGGCGCAGAGCCGGGCGTGGGAGCTCTGGGAACCGGAGCTGGACTGGGTGGGGTAGTGGGAGCGATGCCCCGGGGCACCTGTGGCTCGGTGCTGAAGGAAGCGTTGGTTATCCTGTGCCCGGGCCTTCGCCCTGTGGATGTGCCCTGGGGAGGGGTCCCGGTCCCGGGCAGAACACAGCACCCATTTCACCCCGCCATGGCAGCAGGTATGCTGTGCAGCCGGGCTGCGGGCACTGTGCAGCACAGCTTCCACTCGAGTGCTCACAACTCACGTGTTTTCTTTTCTTTTTGCAGGCACCCAAAAAGCAAGCTGGAAAAAAGGGGAAAGGGGGCAAAGCCCCAGCGGTGGTGGATGCCGTGTCCCTGGCAGAGATGAGCAAAGAGCAGGTGAGTGCTTCCCTTGCATCGTGGTGCCTGGCTGAGGCCCCAGGGACGACAGGTGGCAGTGGGATCTGGAGGACAGCAGACGGTGTTCATTTCATCGCTGACATCAGGGCTGGGGTTGTGGCCCCACGAAGGCTGCTCAGAGCTTTTCCTGGACAGAGTGGCCACTTCCAAGGGCCACGTCCTGCCCTTGCTTCTGCTGTCCTGTGGCACTCCGCTCTCCTGCCTTGTGCCCTCATTCATTTCCCCTCATCCCATAATCCCGTTCTCTTGTGCTGATCTCCTTCTAAGTGTGGAAATGTTCTGGCAAAGATACTTCTGGTGAGAGTATTATTTGATAAGTGCTTTATGTTTTGTGGTGTTTTCCTGTAGGAAGTAAACTGACCAATTCTATTAGAATTCATGTTTCTCCCTGCATTTTTTGCTTCCATCTGTCTGTTCCCTCCTGTAACTGGAGCTCCTTTACCTTTCTGGTATGAGCAGCCTCTTCTCTGCAGGCTATTTTACTGAAGCTCAACCCTCTGATCTCTCAGTCTACAGCTCTGTGCTTTGCAGCCTGCTGAATTCTCACCGTATCCCAAATCATGCTGCTTTGGGGGTGGGAGGCTCCCTCATGGACAATGAGGACAGGCAGAGGCCATAGCTGCCCAACATGGGCCTGCTGCCCTGGATGTCCTACAAACACAGGAGAAGATGGCACCGTTCTGGGACACCTTGCTCTGCAGATAAGATCTTGCATGTCTCAGTGTTATTTAGCATCTGAGAATGTGAAACGGAATGCCTGAGCCCTGTCTGCTTATGATAGGAAGAGATCTTGTCACTCTTTTACAGGGGTCATTTGTCAAATCCTGAGCACTTCCCTCCTCCTGTTCTCCCTTTCTGTCTCAATAAAGGCTGCCGTGTCCTCCAGGCTTGCAACAGAGCTCACCATTGATATCTCTGGGTTTTTTCAAGGGAGCTATCCCCCTTCTCCCCCTAATTCTCTTTTCTTCTTTGCTTTGCAGCTGCAGGAGCACATTACACGTCTCCGGAAGGAGCTGGACCGGGAACGGGAAGAGCGCAACTACTTCCAGCTGGAGCGTGACAAGATTCACACCTTCTGGGAGATCACCCGGCGGCAGCTGGAGGAGAAGAAAGCAGAGCTGCGTAACAAGGACAGGGAGATGGAGGAGGCGGAGGAGCGGCATCAAGTAGAGATCAAGGTGGGAGGGTGAGATGTGTGGCCCTTTTTCTTTTCTTGTGCCCTGGGAGAGAGTCAGCAGGTCTGAAGAGATGAGGGAAGGAGGCAGAGGCTGGATACAAGTCAGGAGTGTCTCAGTTCATATCCGGACTTTGGATGTTTTCCTGCTGGCTCCTGCTGTTGCCTCTCACCTGTTCTCTGGCTTGTTTTCAGGTTTACAAGCAGAAGGTGAAGCACTTGTTATATGAACACCAGGAAAACCTTACTGAGCTGAAAGCAGAGGGCACCTTGTCCATGAAACGGGCCCAGAAGGATCACTGGGCTCAGGAGACGGAGCTGCGCAAAGAGATGCGTTCCTTGAAAGTGGACCTGAAGGAGCAAGAGCTGGCCAATGAGGTGGTGGTGAAAAACCTGCGCCTGGTAGGTGTCTGGTAAGGCAGCAGGGAGTGGATCTGTGTGCAAAGTGCCTTTGCTGCAGAGGAAAGTGGTGGGTATCCAATGTGCAAGCAGGAGACTGCATCCTCTGGTGTCTTGGTGAGGGGGGAGTGGGGTTTCCCACAATATCTGTGTCAGATGTACTTGAGAGGCACTGAAAAGAGCACAGGAACAGGGAGGATGGGTTCCTCGGGCAAGTCCTGTGAAAATTCTCCTGCAGGAAGGAGTCAGCCTCATGGCTCAAAGGCACGAGGACAGTTGGAGAACATAATACACCACTGTTGGCTCAGATAATAGGTTCATGCTGTGGTGACAGCCTTTTCCAGGGAACAGGAAAGGTTCCCATGGGATGTGGCTGACCATAGGTTTTATCTGCTTGCTGGGACAGCACCTGACTGCTGGACTCCAGCCCTGTGGCTGGCCATGGCCTGTGTGGGCATCGGAAACTGGAGAATGACTGCCCTTAGCCTGCACTGCGTTGTGATGCAGTCACCTCAGGATTGAGTTGTCTGCCTCTAACATGAAACTCTTCCCTAACAGAAACAAGAGGAGGAGATCACACAGCTATGCAATGACTTCGAGAGACAAGTGAAAGGTCAGAATGTGCTTGAATCCCCTGGGTCTGTGTGCTAAGTCCTTGAAGCTCCTCTGTGCTGTTAGCCTTTCTGGAGCAGAAGGAGGCCACTTCATCCCCCAATTCTTGCTCTCTGTGCTCACAGCTGTTGGGCTGCATGGCTAACAGTGGTGTCCAAGCTGAACTCTCAGCCTGTGAAAATGTGCTGTGAAAATGGAGCCTGGACAGGCGTCTGTTGTGTGAGCTGCTGGGTGGAGGCAGGGCTCTCGCTGCTGCCAGCCCGTACTGCTGAGCACAGCTGGCTGGGTGGCTGGAGGAGTCCTTGCAGATCTAAGTGCTGGCTCCATTGCCCTCCTCAGGGGACGCATCAGGTTCTCAGGGCTGCCTTGGAGCGTTTCCATGCCCTGTTTCCAGGATGCTATTTCTGGGCTCTGCTCTCCATGGTCCCAACATAACTGCTCCGTGTGCTGGTGGCAGCTGCTGAGGGGCTGTTAGTGAGCATCTTGTCCTCAAGCAATGCTGCAGTGGCACGTGCTGGGCTGCTGCTTGCTAACAGAGCCCAAGTGCATAGGCACAGGTTCTGTGGGAGGGTCTCACTCAGCCCCCCTGTGCGCTTCCCCAGAGATGGAGGCCAAGTACAACAAGAAGATGCAAGCACTGCGGGATGAGCTTGACTTGCGCCGAAAGACTGAGATCCATGAAGTCGAGGAGAGGAAAAACAACCAGATCAATGAGCTGATGAAGAACCACGAGAAAGCCTTCCATGACTTCAAGAACTACCACGATGATGTCACCTTCCAAAACCTGGCACTCATCAGCTTGCTGAAGGTACTGCCTGCCTGCTCTCTGACCCTGCTGCTGCAGCCCTGTTGTGTAGTGTCACCAGGGAACTGGTCCAGTAACTTGCCCCAGATCTGGCCAGTTCCCTGGTGGAAGTCCTGGCATTACTGTTTTCTTAGGATTTGTACACTGTTACATGAGCAAAGTTTTTGTGCATAGGGAGATGTGGCTTGCTGGGCCAGCATTGGGAGGGTGTCCTGACCTGGGAAGCTGTGAGAAGCTGGGCAGATCCTGCCTCTAGAAGCTAGCAATTGTGTTCCCAAGAATAGGAACAGATGGAGGAGATGAAGAAGAGAGAGACTCACTTGGAAAAGGAGAAGGCAGATGTCGTGCTCCAGAACAAGCAACTGAAGGAACCCCTGCAGCAGGCCCAGGAGCAGGTGTTTGAGCTGCAGAAGAAATTGGCCCACTACAATAAGGACAAGGAGGCTCTGATGGTGAGCTGCCAGCTCTGCTGAGCCCTTTTGTATTCTTCCCTGATTCACCATGGCTGTTTCCTGGCATTGCTCAGCAGTGACCTCTGCCGCTCAGCTGAGAGTTCTTTGGCCAGACTGCTGAGCGAACGCCCTTGAGTCCCTTTCAGCTTAGTTAGGGTGTGTAGGATCTCAGGTGGGACTCCAGCAAGAAAGAAGAGCAGACCCTGCTGCAGAGAGGGAAATGTGTTGGTGTAGCTGTAGCTTGTATTCTCTCAACCCCATGTCTTCTGCTGGTTGCTCTCCCGCTTGCCAGAACACAGAACACCCATCTCCCAGAGACCTCTATGCTCTTGTAACTGTTGCTTCCTACTTGCAGAACACAAAAGCCCATCTGAAAGTCACCCAGAAGGAACTGAAAGACCTTCGATGGGAACATGAAGTGCTGGAACAGCGGTTTAGTAAGGTGAGAACTGCAGGTTGGTCTGGCCATCCTTTTTCTCTCTCCAAACCCTGTCCCCATGCAGAGGTTTAGGCACCAGGACTTAGCAGAGACTGCCTGTGCTGTGCCTAGCTGAAAGCTTTCCAAATCTCTAATCCAGAGCAGCGCATTAGCTGCTGCTTCCAACAAAGCTTATCACAGTTCTGGCGTCTCCCGTGCTCAGCAGACAGGCTCAGCCTTGTACTTCACTGAGCAATCATGCGTGTGCTGATGGTTCCCTCCTGGCCTGCTGGTGGGAGGCTGTGGCACTGGGTCAGGAGTGGAGCTGCATAGAGAGGCTCCTGCTACAGCAGGGAGAAATATGGGGACAGTCTTTCCCTCATTCTTCTGGCACGTGGATGTCACTTCCTTGCTTGTCGTGCAGCCTCTTCAAGGAATATTCTGTTGACTGAGTTCTCCCAGACTGAGCCTCTCCTTTACAGCTAACCCAGATAAATTTATTGAGAGAGAACAGAGCTCATTTGCAATTCGTAGAAATCCCCAGGAATATGAACACTGATCTGAGGCCTCGTTAACAATCCATCATTAAGGCAGCAACATATTCAGTGCAGTCAGAAATAGGCTTTGGAGGAGAGATTCTAATTAGGACACTTATTAACTAGCTGTAAGCCAGGGACTCCTGCCAGCTGCAAGGAGGGGAGGAGAGACCCCTGCATGCTGGGGCCCCTCTGTGGTCCAAAATAGTGCCTTGAGGCACAGCAAAGAGGAGCTTGGAGTCAGGGCCAGGCTGAGTGAAGCACAGTGTCTCTGCTGCTGTGTGAGGACAGTGAAGGCCTATTTGCTCCTTTCTGGAGCTCAGGAAGGGCGGGGGGAGGCTTGCAGCAAGCTGAGATATCCCAAATGGTCCTGAGGATGGTCTGAAGCTGTGCTATGTTTTGGAGTAGGTGCAGGCAGAGCGAGATGAGCTCTACCAGAAGTTCACCAAAGCCATTAATGAAGTGCAACAGAAGACTGGGTTCAAGAACTTGCTCCTGGAACGCAAGCTGAAAGGACTCCTCGATGTCCTGGAGAAAAAGGAGGTGGAGCTCAGCGAGGTCTTTGCAGCCTCCAACCTCGAGCCAGGCGCCCTTTCCTTGGTCTCACACAAGCTGGAGGTAGCGTGCACTGCTGCAGGGCCCTGTGGAAGCTCTCCTTTTCTCCTCTTGAAGGGCAGAGGCTGCTCTGGTGATTGCTTTGAGGCAAACGCAGACCTTAGAGGTGTGAGCGTGGTCCTGAGGTGCGTGGGCAGCATAAAGGCAGAGCCTGGCTGTGTGGCAGGAAGCGGTCCCTGTCTTCCCTGCACTGTTGCATACCTGCCTGTATGGCCAGTCCCCAGCCTCAGAATGCTGCAGAAAGCACCTCAGTCTGCTCTGCTGTTGGCTGCACCATGTAGAAAGCTGGGCTGTGACTGTTGTGGCAGTCGTTCCCAGCACACCCATGACTGCGCAGTGCCGCAGGGCGCTCTGGCTTTCCCTCGAGTGTGGGGCGTGTGGGCGTTTGGCAATGATCTCTAGTTCAGGTGGAGTCTCTTTCAAGGAGAATGGCCCCAGGCAGCACTGCTCAGGTCTCTGTGCTGACAGGTGGCATGTGGCATTTGGATGTGCTGCCACAAGTAGTGGGCTGCGTGAAGGGCCCACCTCAGCGGCGCTGGGACTCTGTGTGCAGGGAGCCACCGCTGGTGAACCTCAGCCATGCCTCTCTCCTGAGGCATCTTTGCTGGCTGCAGAGGCAGCACAGACAGGTTCCCAGTGGCTCTGCAATGCCTGGCATGCTAAAAATACATATGCAGAGAGCATTGGTGCGGTGTGGCGGCTCAAAGACCCGCATTCCTAGAGCATGCAACAGCAGTAACCGGAGAAGCAGCATTTGCTTCACACCGGCTTCAGACAAAAGGGATGCAGGTTCCCTGCTCAGCTTGGTCACCTCTTCCCTTGTGTCCTCCTGCCTGTACTGCTCTGTTCCTGGTCCCCTCAGTGGTGGGTGACAGCGATGCCCATGGAATCCCCCTTGCCAAGGAGCTCTAGTGATGAACACAGCAACAACCACAGGCTTTCAGTCTGTGTGACAAGACAGTGGATTTGTCACCTACAAGCAGGTGCCACAGCAGCAGACTAGGAAACACATTCCTGGGAAGGCGTCGAGGCGTCGCGCTCTCCCACAGCTGCTGGGGTCCCTGGATTCCTTTGCTCAGCTGCCTCCAGTCACCGGCGTCATCGTGGGGAGACTGTCCCTGTAATTCCCCCGGTGCTGTGGTGGCAGGGAGGTGCTGCAGGAGCAGGTGCTGCCATCCGCCCTCCCCCCCCCCCCTTGCAGCGAGGCAGGTGATGCTGATGGTGGGGCTCTGCTGGCATTCCTGCTCATGGTTTGGGAGGTCCCTGTGCCTTGCCTCTGCCTGGGGCTGGCTGTCTCTGGCAGCGCTGGCTCCAGAGTGGTGACTGTCTGCCCAGCCATGTCCCAGTGCAAGCATCTGCTCGGTGTGCTGTGCCACATGCTCTGGCCTGCAGCATGGCCCCAGGCTGATGTGCCCTCGGTGCCAGCAACTCAAGTCTAACACAACTGTCTCCGCTTGCAGGATGTGCTCAATTCCAAGAATGCCACCATTGAGGACCTGCAGTTCCAGCTGGCCCGAGCCTGCAAGGTGAGGAAGGGGCTTGGGTTATGCTGTGTTCCTGGGGCTGGGGGAGCAGAAGGAAGAGCAGAAGCCTTCCCTCCAGGCCTTGAGCAGGAGCTGCCTGCTCTGTTTTGTGCCCTGGAATACTGGCCCAGGCTGCAGTTTTCCCCGTTCCCCTATTTCCCTGTGAAACAAGATCTATTGAGGGGCTCCCACCATTCAGAAGTCTGCACTGTGCCTGTGCCTTGGCAGGGAGGGGCTGGGCTGGGTTTTGGGATGGCAGCCCAGAGCATGGAGCATTTTTCTTCCAGGCACACAACGACATGCTACAGACATTGGAGGCAAAGCTGACATCCTTTGGGATCCCACTGGACAACCTGGGATTCAAGCCCCTGGAGAGCCCTGTGGTGGGGCAGGCAGTGGGGCAGGGCCCTGCAGGACTTGTGGCGGTGCCCACATGACACCGTGCAGCACCTGTGGGTGCTCCTGTGCTCAAGTGCTCCTGGGGCAGGGAGCAGGGCTGTGCCTGCCTTGTGCTCCCAGCATACGACCCAAAGGAAAGTGAATTTTTTGAGACTGATGGTGCTGTTTGAATCCTTTAATGGCATCAGTCAAGTAGTTCCCCTGTGACACTGGAGCGAGGATGTGCCTTGCCCTAGCTGCCCCGATACGTTGTGTAGGAGTAGGGGCTGATCAGCAGTGGGATATGCAGCTTCTGGGCTGGGTCAGCGATGGTGAAAACAACCTAGGGGAGAGCAGGGAGGTGGTGAGTGGGTTAAAGTCACAGCCAAAAGCAGTACCTTCCTCTACCTATAGCCTGGGCATCCCTGCAAGCAGTGCTGGCAGTGCAGCAGGAGCATGGTTGAGGATTGTGAGCTCCTGCAAGCATAGACACAGCATGCGGACCCCTGCAGCTCCTGCTGTGACCAGAGCTGGCTCCTAGCAGCACCCCAGACCCCATGCTCAGCCCATGGTACCTCCACGAAGGGGTAGAAGCTGCTGTACCCCAGGCTTTTCCAGTAAGCTGCTGTCTCGAAGCGCAGTTTATAGGTGCCAGCCTCAGCCTGCCCAGGGGGCAGGAGGGGCAAACAGCGTCCATCTGCATCCGTCCACCTGAAAGCAGAAGGAAGCAGAATGTGGCTGGCTCTGGTAGTTGCCATGGGTGATGTGGGCAGCAGTCTCCACTGCCTGCTTGCTGCTGACTCTCCTACCTCTGTGCCAGCTCTGTCCACTGTTCCCCTGGCTCTCCCAGCTGTGCCAGGCGCAGAGCGAGGCCGGCAGCAGGCAGCCCTGTGGCTGTGTTCAGCACGTGGGTGGTCAGGGAACTGCTCAGCATCTCGGGCTTATCTGGAGCCTGTGGCACAGAAAGAGAGCAGCACTGAGCTGTGCCTATGCCATCCATCTCCCCCTAGTACCATGCTGTGCCTACTGGCACCAAGGGCACAGATAGTGGGGGCGGTGGGGAGCCCAGGGTAGGCACTGCCACAGCTGGGCACCCCCCCATCCCTGGATGTCCCCAGCCCTCTGGCAGTGCCCCATGCACCCACCCTAAGCTGGTGTCTGTGCAGCTGGGTCCCTCCTGGCACTTCTCCCTCCCCACCACCATGCTGTGCCCCCAGGACATAGGTGCCCACCACCCTCCCACACCGCGAGGCCAGCTGCTGGGGCACAGGGCTGTGCTGCAGCCCAGCAGTCACCTGCATGCTGTGGGCACCACTGCTACCCCTGGTGTGGGCGTTCTGCTCGGAAGGAGGGCTGCCTGCTGGGCTTCCTGCTCAGCCCCGTGCCTGCATGCTGCTGGCTGCCTGGAAGCAGCCATGTCCCCATCGCCTTCCCGGCCAGCACTGATCTGCAGTGTCACCGTGTCACGTGTGGTGGATATTAACCCTGCAAGTGCTCCTGGGCTGCCTGGGGCAGGCAGCCAGCGCAGGGTCAGAGCACCTGCCCCTCTAGGGAGTGGGGCAGCTGAGAGACACTGATCTGAGGGTGCCGGAGTGGGGTGGGTGCTTGTTTCCAGCCCAGAACCAGCTGTGGGCCTTGGCTGCTGGCTGAGCTGGGAGTGCTGGAGGCACAACAGCACGTGAGGGCACCCGGTGGCTTACCTGCTTTACCTCCATCCTGCTCTGCCAGCTCCCCGCGTCCGATGCCACCACTCAGAATGCCGTCCCCTGCCCCGACTGCCCTCCCCACGGAGCTGCTGGGCCGAGTGCCGCTATCCCAGCACGCTCCTCCCCGGCTGGGCCGGCCCGCGCAGGCGGCTCTGCGCTGGGCAGCACTCCCAGGTGCCTCGACAGCACTCAGCACTGCAGCCCCAGGGCTGGTGGACCCAAGCCCAGATGAATGTTGGTGTGCCAGAGCAGGCCTGAGCCCCTGGGGTCTCACCTGGACGAGCTGTGCTCGTTCAACCTGCCTGTCTCCTGCACTGTGCTGAGGTGTGGCTGCCCGCGTGATGGAGCCCAGCTCAAGGGCTGTAGGGAAGGGCCCAGAGCCCCATCCACACTAGGGCTGCCCAGGAGAGGTGCAGCTCACCTTGTTGGTCTTCAGGATGTCATCGCTGCTGGGGTTGTTGGCATCCGTGACCTCAATGATGGCCGTGGCGGTGTTGGACAGGCCCTTGCCCTCCTGGTCCGTGGCCTGGACAATCAGCGTGTAGTTGGGAGTGGTCTGCAAGATGAGGTCACACCATCAGAGGCCCCGTGTCCCCACAGCGCGTCCCACCGCCCCTCTGTGTGTGGGCTCTGTGCCTGCCGTGGGGCACGAGGAGAGCGCCCACCTCCCGGTCCAGCCCCGTGCCCAGCACGCTGATGATGCCCTTGGCCGGGTCGATGGTGAACATCTGCGGGTGCGGGCTGGGCGGCTGCTGGCTGACGATGGAGTAGCTGACGATGCCGTTGTCGGTGTTCACCGCGTCGTCCGCATCCGTGGCGTTCACGGTCATCACGGAGGTGCCTGGGCAGAGCGAAGACCGGGCAGACGTCACTCGTGGGACGCGGCACCGCCGCCCCCGGCACCGCTCCACACCGGGGCTCCCGGCCCCCCGCCCGCCCGCCGGCCCCCGCACCCGGCTTCGCGTTCTCCTCGATGTAGCCGACGAAGACCTCCTTGATGAACACGGGCCTGTTGTCGTTCTGGTCCATCACCGTGATGATGATCTCCATGGGGTCCTCCACGGGCTGCCCGCTGGCCGACACGGCGTGGGAGAAGAGCTGCGGGGGCACCGTCAGCCCGCACGGCCCCGCACCGCCCCGCCCGCCCCGCGGCCCCCACTCACGGTGTAGCGATCGATCTTCTCCCGGTCCAGCTGCTCGGTCACCTCCAGCCACCCCGTCTCGCGCTCGATGACAAAGATGCCCACGGGCGGGCTGTCCGCGCCCTGCCCCGTGATGCTGTAGTACACCTTGGACTCCTTGTCCTTGTTGGATTTGATCTGGCGGCGAGGCGGGGCAGTGAGAGGGGACACCCGCGGGCCGGTGCCCATCCCCGTGATGCTGCGCTCAGCCCGGCCCGGGGGCGGCTCGGCCCTCAGCCCCGTACCTGCACCAGCCTCATGGGGTAGGGCCCCCGGTGGTTCTCGAGGCAGCTGATGGGGGGGATGACCCAGTCCCTCTTCTGCCTCCGGAGGAAGCCGGAGTCGTGCTTGGGGAAGGTCAGCACATCTGCTTGAACACTCAACGCCGCGTCCTGCAGGATGGATGGCAGTTGGGCTGTGCTCCAGCCCTGCTGCTCCTCCCTGCAGCCCTCCACCGCCATGCAGAGGGTCCCACCTGAATGAGGAGGATGAAGAGGATGAAGGCTCGGGGTGACATGGCTTCAGCCCTGCTGTGCACTCGTTTGAGTGCTGACCCAACACGGCTCCCGTTGTGGACTTTCACCTTGGCAGCGCTGCCCCTGCTAGGCTCACGTGGGCACTGGGTAGCAAAAGGACCGAGGCGAACCCTCATCTTTCATTGGGTGCACCGGGGAACGATGTTGCTGAGGAAAGCTTGAGGGTCTCCATGCCTTCTTTGCGTCTGTCTTTAACAGCCAGAGCCGCTCGCTCAGCCCGGGGTTGGGACACAGGCACGGGACTGCAGGAGCCCCACCGCTCGAGGACGACGCTGGGCAGAGGCCGACGGGATGGGGTCCAACGCGGCCAAGTGCCGGGTCCTGCCGGTCATACCGACCGCACGCAGCCCCGAGGAAAAGGATCTGGGGGTGCCAGAAACGGGCACTGCGAATGGCAACGGGGGTCTCGGGGCGCTTCTCACGGGGCCGCACGGAAGCACCGGGGGGCGCGCGGCGGCAGCGGGCGGAGCTCCCGGAGATGCGGGGCGGGTGCGGGGCGGGGTCGGGGCGGGGCGGAGCGGGCGGTACCTGCGCGGCCGCGGCCTCACCTGGAGCGGCGCGTTGAAACGGGCGGGTCGCGGCGCGGCGCTCGGTGGCGGCGGGGCCATGTGCGGGTCGCGCTCCGGGCTCTGCCCGCTCCTCCTCCTCCTCTTGCTGCTCGCCGCCGCCCCGGCTCGGCCGTGCTCCCCCCCGGGGCCGCGCCGCGGATCGCTCCCGGCTCCCGGTAAGCGGTGCCGTCGAGGCGCGGGGAGCATCGTTGGGCCGGGGGTGCCGCCGCGCGGTGCGGGACCGCGCGTCTGGGTAGGGCAGGCTGCCCCAGGAGCGGCGGAGTTCCTCTTGGTGCGATGCGCGGTTCCCATCTTGCTCCCCCCACCGATCCGGGGAAATGGGGCCCGGCGATGCCGTCGGGGTGCGGGGCGGGGGCTGCTCGCGCGCACCGGGCAGTGGGAGCGGTCCTTTCCCGGCTGCTCTCCGCCCCGAGAGGCGACCCTCGGCGGGCGTTTGGTGGCTGCATCCCCCGGGCAGTGGGAGGGGGCTGCTGGTGCCGTTCGGGTCCCGTCGGTGTCTTCGATTCGGCCGTGGAGAGGGAAGAGGCCGGGAGCTCCCGGGCGGCGCCGGGACCCCTCGGGTCGGTGGTCGGCGGCGGACGGGCGATGGGAGCGGCTGCCCCGGGGGTCCGTTCTTTGGTCTGGGTGGGGAGGGGCAGTGGCTCGTCTCGGTGCCGGTGGGGCTGCTCACGGTGTTTACTCGTCGGCGTCCCCGGGGAGCGGAGCTGCTCGGGAACCGCGGCCGCAGCCAGCGCTGCCTAATGGCTGCGGAGTGCTCAAAGCACTTCGCTGTAAGTGCTCTCTTCGTGCCAGGCCCTGACCTCAGCCCGCTCGGATGCTGCGTGCCGCTGCCCACGGCCCCACTCTTGCCGGCTGTGGGACTGGCACCAGGGCAGGGCTGGGATGGGGGTGCAGCCCCGCGGGTGGGGGGGCACAGTGCCCCAGAACACTGAGGGTATGAGAATGGGGGGTTCTATCCCCTGAGCTGGTGTTGGAGCACAGCTGCAGCCCCGTCTCCTCTACAGGGAGCAGCTCCGAAGCCAGGGCTGGGGGCTGCCCGTGGCACGGAGGCTCGTGTCCCAGCCGTGATGTGGTTGCGGCCTTTCCGGCCCCAGCATCTTCCTTATCGTCCGCCGTAAAGGGCCGCCAGCACTTCTCTCCAGGCTCCAGCTCCGCATGGGGATAAATGGTCCCTCCAGGGATTTCCCCCCACCCAGAAACCCGCAGGCATAGCTCTCCTCGTCCACTCCCATCTCCCCCAGCCCCCCAGCAGCCTCTTAGCAGTGTGCTCGGGGCAGCTTAGCGCTGCTAATCCCCTAAACCCACAGCACTGCCGAGCTGAAGATCGGAGCTGCAGTGTGGCCGCAGGTGTGGGACCCTGCGATGGTGGAGTCGCTGCCCGGGGGGGTCGGAGCTGGGAGCCCCGAGGCGGGGACACGCTGAGGTGGGAGGCGCGGGGCAGGGCGCTGCGTGCCCAGGAATTTCCCGTAATCTCCGCAACAAAGCCAAGGCGCGCTCCTGCTGCTGCCCGCCCCCGTGCTGGGAGCGGCCCTGACCTTCCCAATCCCTCTCCCTGGAGCTGGGCTGCGAGCACGTGGAGCCCTGCGGGCGTTCGGATGGCGTGTGGGCCTGAGGACGGCTCCTGGAGGCAGTGGGCTGCGTCCCCTCCCGGCCCCCTGACCCTCTGCCTCTTGCAGCGACCTTAGGAGGCGGCACGGTGCTGTATGACA
Source organism: Chrysolophus pictus (assembly GCA_037305975.1). NCBI lineage: Eukaryota > Metazoa > Chordata > Aves > Galliformes > Phasianidae > Chrysolophus > Chrysolophus pictus. The sequence goes on along the minus strand of CM074586.1, from coordinate 1,180,928 downwards.
TCGAGGAGCCCCACGTCGGGGCGCTGCCCGTGGCTCCCCGGGACGCCAGCAGCCCGCGGGTCCCCGTGCGGAGCGGGCGCTCCCTGCAGGTAACGCTCTCGGCAGCCCCGTCCCCAAACCCACCGCGTGTGGCCGCTCCATCACTGCTCCCCTTCCTGCAGGAGGTCCCTGATGTTCCCCACGCTCACACCGCTCTGAGGAGGCAGAAGAGGGATTGGGTGATCCCTCCCATCAAAGTTCCTGAGAATGAGAGGGGTCCCTTCCCCAAAAACTTGGTTCAGGTATGGAGGGGCCCCCCCGAGGGTGTCGATGATGCTGTGTCCGTGTGCATCTCCCAGGGGTCTGGGTGGGATTTCAAGGCTGGGCATGGCTGTGTGCACTGAAGGCACGGAATGCTGGCCATGGACACAGATCTGCATTTCAATACCTAAAGGGAGCCTACAGAGGGGAGGGGGATCAACTCTTTGAAAGGGTAGATAACAGCAAGACAAGGGGAAATGGTTTTACATTGAGGGAGGGGAGATTTAGGTTGGACATCAGGGGGAAATTCTTTACTATGAGAGTGGTGAGGTGCTGGAACAGCTGCCCAGAGAGATTGTGGATGCCCCGTCCCTGGAAGTGTTCAAGGCCAGATTGGATGGGGCCCTGGGCAGCCTGGCCTAGCATTAAATGAGGAGGTTGGTGGCCCTGCATGTGGCAGGGGGGTTGGAGTTTCATGATCCTTGAGGTCCCTTCCAACCCTGGCCATTCTGTGATTCTGTGATCTCACACCCAGTTTGGGATTCCATGGCTGAGGGGTGCGTGGGGAGCTGCTCACCCTGCAGAGGGGAGGCACAGCCCTGCACCACTGCATCTCCTCCCAGATCAAATCCAACCGGGACCGGGAGGCAAAGATTTTCTACAGCATCACTGGGCAGGGGGCGGATGCTCCCCCCGAGGGCATCTTCACCATTGAGAAGGAGACAGGCTGGATGAAGGTGACGCAGCCGCTGGACCGGGAGCACATTGACAAGTACCACGTAGGTCCCTGCTGCAGGGCGCTGGGTTCACACCGGTGCCGTGCTGTCTCCACACTCACCCCTCTGCCCTGCAGCTCTACTCCCACGCCGTGTCCGAGAATGGCAAACCCGTGGAGGAGCCGATGGAGATCATAGTGACGGTGACGGACCAGAATGACAACAAGCCCCAGTTCACACAGGAGGTGTTCCGAGGCTCTGTGCCTGAAGGCGCGCTGCCAGGTAGGGCTGTGCTGCATGGGGAAGCTCTGCGTCCTGCAGAATGTGTCCCTCTTGGGGATGAGAGTGCCCCGTCCTCCATACCCACCCCGCTCACACAGACACCCCCATTGTCCCCCAGGCACTTCGGTGATGCAGGTGAACGCCACGGATGCTGACGATGATGTGGAGACCTACAACGGTGTCATCGCCTACTCCATCCTCAGCCAGGAGCCGCGGGAGCCCCATCCCCACATGTTCACCGTCAACCGCGCCACCGGCACCCTCAGCGTCATCGCCAGCGGCCTCGACCGGGAGGTGAGACCTGTGCCCACGGGGCAGCCCTGGCAGCGTGGCTCTGGGTGCTGATGTCTGTCTGTCCATCACAGCGCGTGCGGGAGTACACGCTGACCATGCAGGCGGCCGACCTGGACGGGCAGGGGCTGACCACGACGGCACTGGCTGTGATTGAGATCACGGATGTCAATGACAACGCCCCTGAGTTTGAGCCCAGAACGGTACTGTGGCCGGGATGTGGGCAGGGTGTGCCTGGTGCTCTGGGCTCCGTGCTGACCATTCCTAATCCACAGTATGAGGCGGCTGTGCCAGAGAATGAGGCCGAGCTGGAGGTGGCCCGGTTGACCACCACGGACCTGGATGAGCCACAGACACCAGCGTGGCGTGCTGTCTACTCCATCGTGCGTGGCAATGAGGGCAGTGCCTTTGCCATCACCACTGACCCTGCCAGCAATGAGGGCGTCCTGCGCACGGCCAAGGTGCTTGTCCCCTGCTTGTTCCTGTACCACAGCCACCAGCCGTGAGTGGTGCTGCCCATCCTGTCCCCTCCCACAGGGTCTGGACTATGAGGCCAAGCGGCAGTTCGTGCTCTACGTGGCTGTGGTCAATGAAGCTCCCTTCGCCATCAAGCTGCCCACAGCCACGGCCACGGTGACGGTCAGCGTGGAGGATGTGAATGAGGCGCCCGCCTTTGACCCACCGCTGCGGCTGGCCCAGGTGCTGGAGGATGTGCCACTGGGGCAGCCCCTCGCCTCCTATACAGCCCAGGACCCTGACAGAGCCCAGCAGCAGCACATCAAGTGAGCAGGGCCGGGTTGGGGTCAGAGAGGGATCCCTATTGCCATGCCCCCAGGACCAACCCGCTGTGCCCACAGGTACGTGATGGGCAGTGACCCTGCAGGCTGGCTGGCCGTGCACCCTGAGAATGGCCTCATCACAGCACGGGAGCAGCTGGACCGTGAGTCCCCGTTCACCAAGAACAGCACCTACATGGCTGTGCTGCTGGCTGTGGATGACGGTGAGTGCAGCGGCTGTGAAAGGGGCCCTTGTTCCCACGTTCCCATCAGGCTGCAGTCCCACATGAGGGACATGTGCTGCTGGTATCACGGGGGTTGCGTCCTGCTCAGCCCCAGGGCAGGGAGTGGTACCTGCGTTGCTCATAAAGCCTTCTGCCAGCGTGGGAGTCCCACTGCAGAGTGTCCCTTACCGGCCCCGCTTCTTCCTGCAGGATTGCCACCTGCCACAGGCACCGGCACGTTGCTCCTCACCCTGCTGGATGTCAATGACCACGGCCCTGAGCCTGAGCCCCGTGACATCATCATCTGTAATCGCAGCCCCGTGCCCCAGGTGCTGACCATCACCGACCGGGACCTGCCCCCCAACACTGGGCCATTCCGTGCTGAGCTGAGCCATGGCTCTGGGGACAGCTGGGCGGTGGAGGTTGGCAATGGAGGTAACGTGGAGACTCGAGGTGGTGGTGCACCTGGTCCCACGTGAGCCAACATGGTGAAGTGAAGCTTGTCACCTATCCCATGCAGGTGACACCGTTGCCTTGTGGCTGACGGAGCCCCTGGAGCAGAACCTGTACAGCGTCTACCTGCGGCTCTTCGACCGCCAGGGCAAGGACCAGGTCACCGTCATCAGGGCACAAGTGTGCGACTGCCAGGGCCGGGTGGAGAGCTGTGCCCAGAAGCCGCGGGTGGATACCGGTGTGCCCATCGTGCTCGCCGTGCTGGGCGCCGTGCTGGCCCTGCTGCGTGAGTGCCCACCTGCTCTGTGGGGCGTGGGAGGGACCCAAGGATGCGGCATGGGGATGAAGCACTGATGCAGCTCCTCTCCTGCAGTCGTGTTGCTGCTGCTGCTTCTCCTGGTGAGGAGGAGGAAGGTGGTGAAGGAGCCGCTGCTGCTGCCTGAGGACGACACGAGGGACAACATCTTCTACTACGGGGAGGAAGGTGGGGGTGAGGAGGACCAGGTGAGGGCCGGGCCCGAGGTCGTGGGGAGGAGTTGCAGTGCTCCCTGGGCACCAGCCTCATCCTGCTCCGTCCCCACACAGGACTACGACCTGAGCCAGCTGCACCGCGGCCTGGACGCCCGTCCCGAGGTGATCCGCAATGATGTGGCCCCCCCGCTGATGGCCGCCCCCCAGTACCGGCCCCGGCCCGCCAACCCCGATGAGATCGGAAACTTCATCGATGAGGTGAGCCCCAGCCGTCCGTGCTGGCTCTGCTGGGCTGCCCCGCAGCGTTCCCATCCCGTAGGGCTGAGGCTGGGGGGGAGCAGTGGGTGAGCCCTTCCTCTGCTCCCCCCCCCAGAACCTGAAGGCGGCCGACACGGACCCCACGGCCCCCCCCTACGACTCGCTGCTGGTGTTCGACTACGAGGGCGGCGGCTCGGAGGCCACCTCGCTCAGCTCCCTCAACTCCTCCGCCTCCGACCAGGACCAGGACTACGACTACCTCAACGAGTGGGGCAACCGCTTCAAGAAGCTGGCGGAGCTCTATGGCGGCGGGGAGGATGATGAATAGCCCCCCCCTGCCCCCCCCCCCCCCAGTGCTGCTGCTGCCCAAAGCCTTACCCTGCCTGTGCCTTGGGGCCGTGCTGCCCTCTCCTGCACTCCCTGTGCTGCCCAAAGCAGCCTTGGCTTCCTCCTGTGTGTTTCAACTTTTTTTTTTAAAGAAAACATGAGTCTAATGTAGTGAGATGGTACCGGTGGGCTGAGCTGGGGTCTGTAGAAGTTTTAAAGAAGTTTTAATAAAGGATGTGGCTTTCCTTTTTTTCTTTTTTAAGATCTTGCTCTCTCTTGTGCTGTGATTCTGGGGAATGTGCGCTAACGGGGCTCAGAGCCAGACCCCCCTCACCCGGGGACCCTGGGGGCAGGGGCTGGCACAGCCCAATCCCCTGTGTGCAGTGATGGGGAGCACAGGGAGCAGCGCTGCCCATCCCCAGGGCTCTCTGCCTGCTCGGCGCTCAGCAATAAGTGCATTAAACAACTTAACTGCATTAACCACGCCGGCTGAGCACTGCGCCTAAGGGGAAACGAGCAGCGCTGCTCCCGCGCCACGGCCGGGGCTCAGCCGCTGTCCCAGCTCGGCAGCCCCAGCGTCCGCTGTGCGGACTTTGCCCCGCTGCGGTGGCACTGAGGGTCGCTGCTCACCCCGAGACGCAAAGGAGCACCGCAGTTCGCAGAAGGGGCGGCAGCTGGAGGGAGGGGACCGACCCCACCGCCCCCTCATCCCCCCCGTGGGCCGCGTGCCCGTGGAAAGCGCCGTAGGACGGGGCGGGCGGGACGGGGCGGCCCCGGTGAGGCGGAGCGGGGCGGGGAGGGGCCCGGCGGGGCCAACACCTGCGGGCGGGGCGCTCCCACCTGCGCTCGACGGAGGCAGAGCTCGGCAGCTCCGTCCGCAGCGGTACCGGCCCGGTCCCTGAGCCATGGGGCGGCGGTGGGGTTCCACCGCCCCGCAGCGCTTCCCCGCGTTGGTGCTGCTGCTGCTGCTGCTCCAGGTGCGGGGCTGCCCGGCGGGACGGAGGGGACAGGAGGGGACGGAAGGGGAAAGGGCTGACGCCTCTCTCGGACAGGTGTGTGGCCGGCGGTGTGATGAGGCAGCCCCCTGCCAGCCCGGCTTTGCTGCAGAGACCTTCACCTTCAGTGTGCCCCGGGACAGCGTGGCGGCGGGCAGGGAGCTGGGACGAGGTAGGACCCTGCCGGGCAGCTGGGGCTGTGGGTACAGAGCTGTGCCCCCACAAGGTGGGACAGAGCTGTGGTTGTGAGGATGGGTTGGGTGTGTGATTCCGAAGGTGATGAGATACGTGGGGACAAGCTCAGTGCCTGGTACTAAGGGTGGCTGGTACCAAGGACAAAGGTGTTCCTGATGGGAAGGCTCGATGCGTGGCAAAGTGGCATAGAAGTATGGTTGTGGGGGTGGGCAGCGTGCGTGGCACAGAGGGTAGCCATGGGGAACAAAGCTGTGGCTAAGTGCCCATGTGCCCTGCGTGGTGTCAGGGTTGGCTGCACTCTGCCCAGTTCAGTGCTGGTGGCCATGGGCACATAGAGCCGTGCCTACGTGTCCCAGCTCCCCGAGCAGCCAGGTGGTGCAGGTGCCGGGGCGAGGGCGCGTGGGGGCAGTGGGTGCCTCTCCCAGCAGCACCGAGGCGGGCGGCGCTGAGTCAGGCAGAGCGGGCTTGTTCGGGCCGGCAGGCTGGGTGTGGGGCATGGAGCCCGGCCCTGAGCCTGCACCGAGCCCACATCCCAGCACCGAGCACACATCAGCACCCAGCCCACATCCCAGCACCGAGCGCCCGTCCTGGTGCGGAGCTGTGCGTGGGTGCAGGCAGTGGTTCTTGGGAAGGGTGGCTGAGGAGCTCCAGTCTGAGTTTCGCCCACGCTGGGGAGTATCGGGGCTGGGAGCTGAACCCTGCACTGTACCGAATGCATTCCGTGTTTGTGAGCTTTCTGTCGGTTAATCATTTACCAAAGCTGTGCAGCACCAGCAGGCTGTGCCCATTGGGGCAGTGCCTGACACCAGGGTGACGAGCAGCTGCGTGCCAAGCAGCACTTCCCCAGAACACAGCATTGGTCCCAGCTGGAAATCCCCGGCTGCTGAGCACCAGGGCTTCCCGTCTGGGGCCGGTGACAGAGGACTTGTGTGGGAGGAGGGTGTCTGAGTCTGCCCACGCGTGCCAGCGCTGCTGCCGCAATGCCCGGCCACAGAGCATCGTGCCGTGCCCTCCGTGCCGTGCAACCCTTCAAAAGCCCCATTTGTGGTACAGCACGGGCAGGCTGATGAGCTGCCCTGTAATTATCTGATGAGCCGAGCACTGTGTTTGCAGTCAGACAGGTCTGGATTGGCCCCGAGTGGCGCTGGGGTGGTGAACATCAGTGGGTGCTCCAGGGGCCGGCTTGGGTGCAGCTCTGGGCTTCCCGACGGCGCTGCAACTGCCCGGCTGATGAAAGGGCTCAGTGGAGGAAGGAGCAATTTCCTCCATGTTAATGCAGGCTGTAAAAGCTGCACGGCACGATGCTTTCCGGTGGGTGCTGGGGCTGCTGCTGCCCCACACCCCAAGGGAAGGATGGACAGCACCTGCCCTGCATCCCTGGGGCCGTATTCAGCCTCACTTACTGCACAAAGAGTCCCCAGGTAGGGGATGGGATGGCAGGTCCCAGGAAGGAGACCTTGGCTGTGTCGGTATGGCACTTTATGGGAGGAATACAGGTTTGCAGCCAGGTGTGACACTCCCCAGTTGCGTAGGTCCCGGATCAGCCCCAAATGGGAGAAACCTCGAGAGTCTGAAGTCACGGTGAAACTCGGTGATGTCAGTCCCTGGCGGGACATGTGGCTCACAGTGTTCTTACAGCACTTTCACCCTGGCTGCTCATGGGCTGACGTGTGCCTCCCCCTGTCACCAGCTTCCGCCCGGCACAGCCACACTTGCACAACCTGTGTGGGGACAGGGAAGAGCCTTGGGATGGTGGCACTTGGCTGTGCCTGTGACTCACCCTGCGCCCAGCCCGCGTGAGACATTTTCCTGTATCACAGCAGAATGGAGGTAACTTAGTGTCCCCAGATCCCAGCCCAGCGTGGAGGGTTCACCCCCCGGCCCCAGCTTTGAGCCGGTAATTCACTGATTTTGGCCCCATGGCCAAATGCATTTCAGGGTCCAGGAAAGCAGGAGCACTCAGTTGCCTCCTGCAGTGCAGGAGCCCCTGAGCTCGACCCCACGCCCCGCCGAGGCCCCACTGGCTCCGTGCCCTGGGGAGAATGGGGCTGGGAGGGGTTGACTTTCAAGTGTGGAGCTGGAAAAACAGGTTGTGCACGGCCGGGCGCAGAGGGGGAGCTGAGCAGTGGTGCGGGGCCAGGTGCTGAGCACGGTGTGCTCGCTGCACCGCGTCGGTGCGGGGCCGGGTGCTGAGCACTGGTGCGCTCCGCCGGCCGGGTGCCAGGTGCCGGGTGCCCGCAGGGATGGGGCGCCTCCCCACTGCGAGCCCACGGTGCGGGAGCGCCAGGCATGCCCCAGCACAGCCCTGCATAGCCGGCACCACCGGCTGTCCCGGCCTGGCCGGGGGTCCCGCCTGGGTTGGCATCGCCCCGCAGGGAGCGGCGCACCGCGGTGAGCGAGCAGCCCCCAGCCCAGCTCCGCCATCACCTCCCCCTCGTTGTTGTCTCTGAATTCCTGGGCTGCCTGCGGGCTGATGTAACACGGGACGCTGGGACAGGTCCCCGGCCGCCCCTGGGGAGTCCAGAGGAGCCCACCTCCGTGCTTCCCACCCTGGGCACACTGCTGTGCCATCACGGTACCCCGCGTGCTGTACAGCCATGCAGGAGCCGAGGGTGCGCAGGTCAAGGGGACCCAGGCTGGGTGCTTCTGGCTAAAACAAAACATCCCCAGACAAAGGAGCGTTTGTTCAGGCAGTTCCAGCCATGCGGCCATGGCTCATGTGATGCTGCTGCTCGCCACAGAGCTGCGCGGTCCCCCCCCCTCAGGCTGTCCTCAGCCCTGGCATGCCGGTCCCTGCGTGGCCAGTGAGCAGTGAGCAGTGCCAGACCTGCATGGCCAGTGCTGGAGCTCACACTGTGACCCAGCAGGGTGACACCATCTATCCCAAAAGAGCCCCAAACGGCAGAGGGGTTGGAGGTCTGTACAGATGCCTGGGCAGCAGGGGTGCCCCAGCTGCTGTCGCACATCTTTGAGTGCACCTTCCCCACCGCACAGATTCATGCCCCAGTCGGCTGCTGGTGTGGCCGTGAGCCAGCATATCAGAGCCAGACACAGCCCTTGTTTTGATTTGAAAAGCAACCGGAGCAGCGGCACAGCACCCTCTGCCAACTGCCACGAGCAGGGCAGCAGCGGTGCCATGGGGACACATGCTGCATGGACACACCATGCCATGTGGCAAGGATGGATAACATTGAGGTTGGGTATTAGGAGAAATTTCTTTGAAAGAGCGGTGATGTGTTGGCATGGGCTACCCAGGGAGTGGTGGAGTCACCATCCCTGGAGGTGTTCAAGAACTGTGGAGATGTGGCACTGAGGGATGCAGTTAATGGTCATGGTGGGATGGATTGGGGATCTCAGTGGTGTTTTCCAACCAGAACAATTCTACGATTGTACAATTTGCCACACATAGGCTGCACTGCTCACGGTGCAGTGTGAAGGGATGCTCTGTGCCCGGGCTTTCTTGTGCATGCTGGTGTGCTGTGCACGGTGGGGTGCCCCTGCCCACGCTCTCCCTCTGCCCGCAGTGAGCTTTGCAGCCTGCGGTGGGCAGCCGTGGGCCGTGTACGTCCCGGCTGATACACGCTTCAAGGTGAATGTGGATGGCGTCGTCTCAACGAAACGGCCACTGACTCTCCATGGGAGAAAGATCAGCTTCATCATCTACGCACGGGACGCCATGGGCAAGAGGCACTCAGCCCGGGTGACTGTGGGCAGGCAGAGGCACCGCCACCATCACAACCACCACCTGCAGGTGAAGTGAAATCCCCACAGTCACTGCAGCCCCACTCTTTGGGGCTGAGAGCAGCACGTGCCTCTGGGCTGCTCTGCGCTGCCGCAGGCACCGGGACGAGCCGCTGTTCCTGCAGGACATGACACCGGCTGTGCTGACCTTCCCCAAGCACGACTCCGGCTTCCTCCGGAGGCAGAAGAGGGACTGGGTCATCCCCCCCATCAGCTGCCTCGAGAACCACCGGGGGCCCTACCCCATGAGGCTGGTGCAGGTACGGGGCTGAGGGCCGAGCCGCCCCCGGGCCGGGCTGAGCGCAGCATCACGGGGATGGGCACCGGCCCGCGGGTGTCCCCTCTCACCGCCCCGCCTCGCCGCCAGATCAAATCCAACAAGGACAAGGAGTCCAAGGTGTACTACAGCATCACGGGGCAGGGCGCGGACAGCCCGCCCGTGGGCATCTTCGTCATCGAGCGCGAGACGGGGTGGCTGGAGGTGACCGAGCAGCTGGACCGGGAGAAGATCGATCGCTACACCGTGAGTGGGGGCCGCGGGGCGGGCGGGGCGGTGCGGGGCCGTGCGGGCTGACGGTGCCCCCGCAGCTCTTCTCCCACGCCGTGTCGGCCAGCGGGCAGCCCGTGGAGGACCCCATGGAGATCATCATCACGGTGATGGACCAGAACGACAACAGGCCCGTGTTCATCAAGGAGGTCTTCGTCGGCTACATCGAGGAGAACGCGAAGCCGGGTGCGGGGGCCGGCGGGCGGGCGGGGGGCCGGGAGCCCCGGTGTGGAGCGGTGCCGGGGGCGGCGGTGCCGCGTCCCACGAGTGACGTCTGCCCGGTCTTCGCTCTGCCCAGGCACCTCCGTGATGACCGTGAACGCCACGGATGCGGACGACGCGGTGAACACCGACAACGGCATCGTCAGCTACTCCATCGTCAGCCAGCAGCCGCCCAGCCCGCACCCGCAGATGTTCACCATCGACCCGGCCAAGGGCATCATCAGCGTGCTGGGCACGGGGCTGGACCGGGAGGTGGGCGCTCTCCTCGTGCCCCACGGCAGGCACAGAGCCCACACACAGAGGGGCGGTGGGACGCGCTGTGGGGACGCGGGGCCTCTGATGGTGTGACCTCATCTTGCAGACCACTCCCAACTACACGCTGATTGTCCAGGCCACGGACCAGGAGGGCAAGGGCCTGTCCAACACCGCCACGGCCATCATTGAGGTCACGGATGCCAATGACAACATTCCCATCTTCAATCCTACCATGGTATGTGTTCCTCACCCTAGTGGCTTCCACCAGCTGCTGCCCTCCCCAGGCTGCCCACATGTGACCACCCCTGTGCCCTCTCTGCAGTATGAGGGGGTGGTGGAAGAGAACAAGCCGGGTATAGAGGTGGCCAGGCTGACTGTGACAGACCAAGACGTACCAGGCTCCCCAGCCTGGCAAGCTGTTTACCACATCAAGAGTGGAGACCAGGATGGTGCCTTCAGCATTACCACCGACCCCAGCACCAACAATGGCATCCTGAGGACAGCCAAGGTGGGTCACGTCACTGACAATGGCCTCAGTGTGGGCCTTGTCCCCACCAGCTCCACTGCCACCTCAACCCCTCTCCCTACCCTGCAGGGCCTGGATTACGAGACCAAGAACCGCTATGACCTGGTGGTGACCGTGGAGAACAAAGTGCCCCTGTCCGTGCCCATCACACTGTCCACCGCCAGCGTCCTGGTGACCGTCTTGGACGTGAATGAGCCCCCTGTCTTTGTGCCCCCTATCAAGAGGGTGGGGGTATCGGAGGACCTACCAGTGGGGCACGAGGTTACATCCTACACAGCCCAAGACCCTGACAGGGACATGAGGCAGAAAATCACGTGAGTGGGGGCTTGGCTGGCAGAGAGAGAGCATGGGGTGGGTGTTGAACCCCCCCTGACAGCTCCTTCTGCCCAGGTACCGCATGGGCAGCGACCCAGCAGGCTGGCTGGCTATTGACCACGAGAATGGCATCATCACGGCTGCCCAGCCACTGGACCGCGAGTCGGTGCACGCCATCAACAGTACATACAAGGCTATCATCCTGGCTGTGGACAATGGTGAGGCTGTGCCTCCACTGTAGGCAGCTGGAAGCTCTGAGGATGTGGGCTCTCCACCTCACTAATGTCTGGCTTTGTAGGGATACCGGATGCCACTGGTACGGGGACGCTGCTGCTGCTCCTCCAGGATGTGAATGACAACGGGCCCACGCCAGAGCCCCGGTCCTTTGAGATCTGCAGCCGGCAGCCGGAGCAGCAGATGCTGAGCATTGTTGACAAGGACTTGCCCCCACATACCTACCCCTTCAAGGCAGCACTGGAGCATGGTTCCAGCAACAACTGGACTGTTGCAATAAGGGGCCAAGGTAGGTGCTGCGGGGTGCAGGGCAATGAGGGGACACTGAGCAAGGGCCAGATCCCACCTTTCTGTACTACCCTGAATGCCACCAGCACTGAGCTTCTGCTGACTTGCATGATGGGGAGCTGCCATGGGGCAGAGCCCTGATAGTGTACCCACACCTGGGGACAGCTCTGAGCCCAATCTCCTCTCTCTTGCACAAGATGAGCTGGCCCTGAGCCTGAAAAAGGAGCTGGAGCCGGGTGAGTACAACATCTTCCTGAAGCTGACGGACAGCCAGGGCAAGGCGCAGGTGACGCAGGTCAAAGCCCAGGTGTGTGAGTGTGAAGGGACAGCCAAGAACTGCGAGCGGAGGTCGTACATCGTCGGTGGGCTGGGCGTCCCTGCCATCCTGGGCATCCTGGGGGGCATCCTGGCCCTGCTGAGTGAGTATGGTGTGATGGGGATGTGGATGGGGCTGCTTTCCCCTCACGGCCCTGATGCCATGCTCTCTGCTCGCAGTTCTGCTGCTGCTGCTGCTGCTCTTTGCCCGGCGACGCAAAGTGGAGAAGGAGCCGCTGCTGCCACCCGAGGATGACATGCGGGACAATGTCTACAACTACGATGAGGAGGGCGGCGGCGAGGAGGACCAGGTGGGAGTGGGGTGCCGGCTCACAGTGCTGCCCATGGGATCCTCGCAGCACTGTCCCTATGGCAGATGGTCCTCCAGGGTCCTGCCGTAGCCATGAGGGATGTTTGGCAAGCACAAAGCTCTCAATCCCCCCTGCAAAGCCCCTGGTTCATTCTGCCCCAGAGCAGCAGTGCCTACAGCCATCCCTCAAGCGTCACACTGCTGTCCTCTCATGCTCTCTGCTCTGTCCCCACACAGGACTACGACCTGAGCCAGCTGCACCGCGGCCTGGACGCCCGTCCCGAGGTGATCCGCAATGATGTGGCCCCCCCGCTGATGGCCGCCCCCCAGTACCGGCCCCGGCCCGCCAACCCCGATGAGATCGGAAACTTCATCGATGAGGTGAGCCCCAGCCATCTGTGCTGGCTCTGCTGGGCTGCCCCGCAGCGTTCCCATCCCGTAGGGCTGAGGCTGGGGGGGAGCAGTGGGTGAGCCCTTCCTCTGCTCCCCCCCCCAGAACCTGAAGGCGGCCGACACGGACCCCACGGCCCCCCCCTACGACTCGCTGCTGGTGTTCGACTATGAGGGCGGCGGCTCGGAGGCCACTTCGCTCAGCTCCCTCAACTCCTCCGCCTCCGACCAGGACCAGGACTACGACTACCTCAACGAGTGGGGCAACCGCTTCAAGAAGCTGGCGGAGCTCTATGGCGGCGGGGAGGACGATGACTAGGCAGCCCTCGTTCCCTTGGCTGGCCCGCCACATGGCTCTTGCCGTTTCACCCCCTCGGACATGCACTGGCTCTTGCAGCCAAAGCCCCCTCCAACAACGCTGGATCCGTCACTCGCATCCCTCCCCTTCGGTGCAGGGAAAGCTCAGGGTCACCGGGGCTGGAGGCTTTTGGGGAGCCCACGCTTTTCCTGCCCCCTCAGCCCCACACAGGGCACAGTCCCATTTGGATCTCCTTGGGAACAGGCTGGTGGCAGGCGCTCCCTGGCCTGGAGGTGCTCCTGGGTCAGCTCCCAGTGCCCGAATCCCACAGCCCCCACCGCATGGCTGGTGCTCAGCATCTCTCCCCCTGCAAGGAAAGAGGCCCCCGCTGCCTCTCTCCCTTTGCTACAGAGGAAGGGGTTTCTCCAGCACTCTCCATAATACCTCGTGCTCCCAACCCCGACATCACCGCCACGCTCAGGGTTTGGGATGGTTGGGATGGCCTTTGTGTGGAGCTGCTCGTGCGTGTGCAGCGCAGGGTGGGTGATCAATCACACAGACCAATGATGTGCCATTCTCTTTGCGTGATACACGAGAGAATTATATTTGATATAATACTTACGGGCAGATTTCTATTTTTTTGTATAACAGGTGATGATGTTATTTCCATCCGTGTCGTTTGTAATTATTGTTCTGTTAATGAGAGGTGCTTTCTGAAATCAAGTGGCTTTACTTAAACTCTGAACTCCGTGTCTAGCTGTTGTTTTGTATTTTTAACATGGGAAAAGGGCCCGATGCACGCTGCAAGGCCAGCAATTGTGTAAATGTTAATTGATGGAATGATTTTTATATAAAATTGAAAGAATAAATTGTAAGAAAACCAGCAGCTCTGTTCTCTGCGTCTGCCTCTGCCAGCAGCACTGCCCCACGGTGCTTCCTTGGAGTGGCTGTGGCTGCTGCTGCCTCCAAAGTGCCAAAGAGAAATGAAGTGCTTACTGCAGCCCTGCTCTTTATAGCAACTCTGCTCAGGAGGAGATGGATTCATATCAGAGCACGTGTTTTCCCAGCACAAGGCTGAGGAGAAGCACAACCGTATCTAATAGAAGTCAAGTTTTTACTCTGCTGCCTGGACAGGCCCTAGGGAAGGGAAGAGCAGCAGACTGTGTGAAAACTGGACTCGCACCAAAGCGCTTTATCCCTGTATCCCTTTATCCCAGGAGCTGCACCCTGTGCATAACGCCCTGCCCCACTGACCTGCGTGGGACTGTGGCACAGGCAAGATTGCTATCACTGATGTTTGCCCAAGCCTGTAATGGCTCTGCTCACTGCCCTATAAGGAAACACAAAGCAGAACACTCTGCCCCACAGGGCCCGCATGCCTTTAGCCACACAGCCACCCAGGAGACAAGCTGAGGATTCATTCCTAGGGTTACAGCCCTACCCAGGCAAGGTGCTGAACTGCGTGCTCTGCAGCGTCCGCCTTATCTGCTTACTCAAAGGCAGTTGAGAGCACTTGGCAGCAGCCCTGGGAATGCTCCTCACCTCGCAGTCCTCCTCCACACACTGATCACAACAAGGCTGCTGCTGAGATGGGGCAGCTCCAGCGTGGGTTATCCCTCTCCCGTGCCCACAGATGGCACCTGGCAGGTGGGAGCTTTCCTGAAATACCCGCTTTGCCGCAGCGCTGAGCGCTACTGGACCCGTGCAACGCGGGACTGGAAAGCAGGGACAGACACAGAGCTGCCAGCCCTCACCTGGGCCTGCGGGGTGGTGCTGGGCTAGGTAGGAGGAAGCTGTGTACGGCTGGGGGACGGCGGCGTCCCGTGCCCAACCTGCTTCTCCGCAGCACACCACGAGCGGTGCCGATACCCCGCGCCGCGGAGGCCTGCACGTGGACAGCAGGACGCAGCCCGGACCCAAGATGGCGCCGCCCACCCCGACCTGCCCAAGATGGCGGCAGGCGACGCCGCTCTCTCTCCCGTTGCCTCCAAGATGGCGGCGTGCGGCATAGCCCCGCCCGTCCGCCCGACCTCCCCAAGATGGCGGCGGCAGGCCTCGCCCCGCCCCTTGGCGTCGGCCGTAAGATGGCGGGCGGCGCGGTGGAGCCGGGCCGGGTGGCGGAGGCTCTGGAGCTGCTGCTGGGGCCCGGGCCGGACGGCGCTCCCCTGCGGCTGGAGGCGCTGCGCGACAACGCGGCGGCGTTGGAGGAGCGGCTGCGCGGGGAGCCCGGCTGGGCCGCGCTGCGCGGGTTGCGGGCCGCCGTGTTGGGCCGGGCCCCCGCGCTGGCAGCCGGGGCGGAGGACGAGGCCGAGCCGGCGTGGGCCGCGGCGTGCGCGGTGTTGGCGCTGCTGCTGTGCCTGAAGGAGCGGCTCGCAGCGCTGTCCGCCGCCCCCGCCGTCCCCGCGGCCGCCCCCGGGGCCGCCCCGCCGCCCGCCGCCGACACGCTGAGCGCGGTGCAGGGCCGGGCGCTGCGGCGGGCGCTGCGGGCCGCGGTGGGGCTGGGGCTGGCCCCGTACCTGCCGCCGGGCGTGGGGCGGCTCACCGCGCCGCCGCCGCCCCCAGGGGCCGCCCGCGGGGCCCGGCTCCGTGCCGCCACCGCCGCGCTGGTGGAGCTGGCCCAGCACCCCGCGCTCGCTGCCCCGCTGCTCGCTCAGCACCTCGGCCCGCTCCTCGCCGCCCTCTGCCTGCTGGGCCACGGCCCCGCCGCGCACTGCGAGGTCGGTGGTCCCCGGCCTAACGCTCCTTCGTGCGGGTTTGTCCCCGCGGGCCTGGGGTTTTGGTTCTGGAGCAGTCGGGGTTTGGGGATGCCCGGAGTCCCCGTGCAGCGCTGCTCCTGGCAGCTGCTTCTGAGCCGCGTGTGTCTCGGTGTGAAAGAACAGATTGAGGCACTGTTGCACGTACAGTGTGGGAGCTGGGTGCCGGGTGTGTGGAGGCGCAGTGCTCACAGCCAGGCTGCCCTCACCACTTCAGGTTTGTGTTTTTCCAGGGCCTTTCGGAAGCAGAGCGAGCACAGAGCCGGGAGGCCCTGCAGCACATTCTGGATCGTGTCTATCAGCCTCTGGCAGTGCGGGAGCTGCTCATCCTGCAGGGCGGCCCCAAGCAGGTACCAGGCAGCAGAACCATCTCCTGGTGCAACTTACGGCCATTACCTCTTGTCCTGTTTGGGGCAGCTGCTCAACCTTGTCCTAGGATGCAGCAAGCTGCTACCTGCAGATAGCAAGGTGTGGGGTCAGTTTAGGAACACCTGCACCTGGACTGTTTTGTGGCAGTTCTGGTGAAGCACAGCTGTCTGCTGCCTTGGCTCCTGCTGCTGTCTGCGGCCTTTTTAGAGACTGCTGCTTAGCAGTGGGGAGAAGAATATGGGCAATGTTAGCTGGGTTGCAGCCAGGGCAGCCCAGGAGCGGGACTCACCACTTCTGTCCCCTTGTGTACATTGAACCTGACTCATCCCATGGGCCCCTGTGTCAGTAATGAGACAGAGCTGCTGCCTGATCCTGGCAGATTTTAATTAAAGGAGGAAAGCTCTCCATGACAGGATGCTCCCAGGAAGGTTGGTCTCTCTCATTAAGCCTTAATTTGCTTTGTGCCCCTGGATGAAGTGATTTTCAATGTTTCCCCAACCTCTGCTCCTATGTGGTATCAAGTCCTCTGGGGCAGGATGCAGGCTGCTTTGCTTGTTAGTGAGGGTTTGCCCACAAATGTGCACCGGGGAGAATTCGCTCCTTAGCTTGCTCCTTTGTTTCCTTTCAGAGTCATCCTGCTGGGGAAGAAACAAAGCCAGCCCTCGCTCGGTCTCCAGCATGGCTGCGTCGCCTTTGTGGCCAGCTGCTTTCAGAACGGCTGATGAGACCCAATGGGCTTCAGGCTGTGGTTCGGGGCATCATGGAGGGCACTGGTGGTGAGTTGGGTGCTTGGGTGCTGCTCTTTGTTTCTTGGGTTGCAGATTAAAAGACTCTAATGATGTGTCTGAGACAGTTCATCCCACGGGACGCACTGAAATGGTGAACACTTTTGTTAGGCCAAATTGGCTTCTGTAATGCTCAGATTCTGCTTCTAAATGTGGCTATTCTGTTGAACTCCTGCAGCACGAACTATGTAAGCACAACCTCCCTCTGTTTTCTTTCTCATACACCTAGACATTTATGGACATTGTTTTCCAGTGTCAAAGGCCTTGGACAATAGTTTTCCCTTTTCCCTCATTCAGCCCAGGTGTTTCCTGAAAGATGGTTTGAGGAGGTTAATAAAAACTAAAAGGCCATTTTTTGGCCAGAAACGTTTGACTTCAGCCAAAAAGGGCCCTGCTGTTTGCAGTCAGGCTGAGCTGCTCTTGTCTTTCTGTGAGTGGGGCAGGTGGCACTGATGCTGAAGCAGCAGCTGTGGACTGGAGAAAATGTGATGCAGTTGCAAAGATCCTGGCTTCCTGCCCTCAGCAGTGCCTTTCCCTGGAGGATTACTACAAACACGTGTGCCCCCAGGTAGGCGCTGCCCTCTGCTCTCCACACAGCATGCTGACTGCCTGTGAATGCAAAGTGGGAGTGCTCTCAGCACAGTATCTGTGTTGTCAATACTTGAATATCACCTGACTTGAGCCTGGCTGCCCCAGTGCAGAGCTGTTTTCCTACTGCCCTGCCACTGGGATGTGTTTTTACCCGGCTCATGAATTTTCTGTATTTTACTACAGCAACCTTGCTTGATCACATGAGCTATTCAGCATTGCATTTCAAGGAGCTTTCTTCTGGGGAGTTTTGGCTGAGGGTGTGGTGCAGGCTCAGGTTGCCCAGAAACACCTCCTGTGCATAGGACAAAGAGTTTCTCCTCTGTGTGGGGAGTGTTGTGCCCAATGTCCAGTAAAGCAGCACTGCAGGGGCTCCTCAGTCTCTGCTGTTAGCTGCATGGAGTCAACTGCTAAGTTCTGTTGTGGTACCGTGGACTTTCCTTTCAGATTCTGGACTTACTGCATATCCAGGACAAACTGACAGCGCGGCAGTTCCAGAGAGTGGCCACCACGACGTTGCTCACCATGGTGAAAGAGCACCCTCAGCTGGCAGAGAAGCATCTGCTCCAGCCTCTGCTGACACCGCTTCTCCGCTGCTCAGATGCAGCAGGTAACAGCTGGCTAGGGGACATGTTGAGCCCTGGGACAGGGAAGGATCAGATTTCTCTTTCCACTGGTCTTTGTTTTTCCATCAGAAATCTCTCGTATTGGTGACGTGGCTACTGAGGGTGCACGCCCAGGTCTGTTGGTTATGGATATGTCTAGGTGGCTGTGCGTACTGTATTCGCTAGCACTTAACTCATGTTAGTGTAAGGTCAAATAGTGGGGCTTCTACCATCTCTCTGAGAGCCTCTTCCATTCTGACAGTCTTGTTCTGGTCTTCTGGATGGAAGCCGTCAGTTCCCCACACCGACCGAGCAGTTCTCCAAGGAATAATCCATCAGGAATCTTTGGTCTGTTTTGATTTGATTGTAGCCTTGCAGAGTTTACAACAGCGCAGTGATATTTAGCACAGCTAACGAGGACTTATCTTTTCCCATGTTTTTCCCTCATGGAGGGTAAACAAGAGGATTATCTGTGGGCTTTTTGGTGGTGGCCATCAAGGGGCTGACATCTTGTTAAACACTCTGCAGTACGTGGAGGTGCTTATTTTTCTCCTCTTTGTTTCAGAAATAGCAGAGGAAGATTTGTCAGCAGGGACAGTGCTGGTGACAGAGGCAGAGCTCAGCAGCTGTGTGGAAGATGTGTTCAAGGTAGAGTGTCTGATCTGATCTGTGGGGAGGTGAGAATGCTGCTCTAGGAAGGAGCTGGCTGGTGACTTTCTGAGCTGTTGAGGGTGTGTGTGTGTTAGGCCACAACTAAATGAGCAGCTCAGGCAGTGATGGTGCTGAAGCAAGGCCTGGAGTTGTGCAGAATAACTTTGAATGAAGTACAGCACTGGAGGGACTGCAGCTTCTTGGTGGATACCAGAGTTGCTGCTTCCAAGTATTCTCACCCCAAAATGTTCTGTGAAGTAGCAGTGAGCTCTTGCTGGTTGTTTTTTTTTGTTGTTTTTTTTTTTTCCCCCAGCATCCTTCTGGTGTGTCAGTGAAAGTAAAGAAAGAGTTGGGGTGGTGGGCTGGAGGCCAGCAGTCCCCACGATGTTGTCATGTCCTTATCCTCTTTGAGCTGCAGCAGGACCTGAGCTTTGCTAGGCCATGCTTTTCCTGTAGGATGGCTGTGCCCAAGTGTTCTGTCAGAACAGCATCAGGCCTTGGGATGTGATTGTGCATCAGCAATATCTGAACAGGCAGTCAGACACGCAGAAGGTGCTGGCTGGGAGTGCCACTGGCCTGGCACATGTTGCTGTCAGTCCCTGGCACAACCAACGTGTCTATCCTATCAGCATTAGAGCCTGACAACCTCAGGTGTCCCAGATCCGTGCAGGACATCACAGCTGGTGCCCACTGGGGGTCCTCAGCGGTCTGTCTCCTGCTGCTACGTCTGGTGGCTCAGGGAATTACAGTGCATCCCCTCCCACTGGGCAAGGTAAAGTGGTGAGGGTTAAGTAAGGAAAAACGAGCAGCCTTCTTTGCAGGGACCTTTCTGAGCCTGACCTCGTGACAGGTGGATTTCTGTGTGCGTGATGTTAATTTTAAAACCTGTGGGTGTGTAATCCGTCAGCAGCTGCTGGGTGTCCTGCAGCCTCATTTGCTGATTTGCCATTGGGAGCTGCTCATGGCACAGGACTGAGACTGAGGGCAGTGGTCTGGCCTCGGTGCTGCTCTGTGCAGCACGAAGGGCGGTTGGAGCTTGTCTGCCTGGTGCTTGGGCTCTAACCAGGTTCTGGGGTATGGGGAAGGCTCAACAAAATTGACAGAAACATGGGCCTTGTTGCTAAAAGGCTAGTTGCAGTCGGATTTCATCCGTAACAGATCAATTTCCATGTTAGGAGAGATGTCTTATGGGCCGGGCAGTGTATGTGTAGCACCTGTAGTTCCTTCCAGCAAGGATTATTAGGATTATTGCCCTTGATGATTTTGGTAGGGAGCGTCTCCACCTCTGTGGCACTGACCTGTTCCCCACTGGAAAATGCTTCTGTCCGTGTAGAAGGGGTTCCTTGCAGTGCTATGCTCAGCAGCACAGATCCTCCTCTGGTGTTGGAGGGAGAGGTGGGGTCCCATGAAAAACCAGGACTGTTTGATGAGGACCTCTTCTAAAAACCTCTACTCGTGCCTCCTTCTCCCACCAGTGTCACCAGTGCTGTGCTGCCTGGCAGCAGCTGAACACTTTCCAGCAGAGAAGGACATCTCAAGCCCGGGAATTCAAGAAGTGGGTGACTGGCTTACTGGCATGCCCCTAGGCAGCCTAAGCTCTTAAATGCTGTGATTGTTATAGTATTTTGTGTACTAATGATCTGTTGCAACTAGCTGGCAGGCAGAGACCAGTCTGGAGGGCTGCTCTGTGGCTGCTGCTCACAATGAGAATGCTTTTGGAGTTTGGGGCGGATCCCTGCTTAATGGCATAGTGCTTTAGGCCTGACAGCAGTGAGATTAGTGATGGAAGCTCCAGCCTGCCATTTGTGGGGGTTCATTCCCTAGGAAATGTCATTTGATGCAGAGTGGGAAACCATTCTTTAGGCTTCATCAGGGAGGCTTTGTGTACAAAAGGTTCTGGTTAGGAGGAGTGGCTCCATGGGGATTAGAGAAGGCAAAACATTGGTTTGCATCAGTGCAGCAGGCCAAGAATTATCAAGACAATGTCCTTCCTAGTGCTGTACCTGGGCTGTCACAGTGCCTCTGGTGGGCCAGAGCCCTGTTGCTGTGTCCCCAGCTGATGGGAAGTGTGGGGATTGCTCTGTTAAAGGGACAGCATCTTCTGAACTGGACGTCGTATGGAGAATGAGAAGAGGCTGTTTTTTACTGCTGTATGGGCAGCAGCAGGACTTGTGGTACAGTGCCCTGGTAACAGTGGGCTGAGGGTGATTCCAGTAGTTCAGGAAGGTACTGCTTGAGGCAGAGGGCAGGAATGTGGTCCTACTGCCTAAACCAAGCCTGATCAGTTCAGCACACCTCAGCTCCCACTAGAGACTGATTTTTGTATTTGGGATTTGGCTCTGAGTGCAATTTCCTTAAGATTTGCTGACTCAAAGGTGTCTATTGCATCTCTCTATAGCTTATGACCTGACCCCTAAGCAGCAGTCTTCCTGAGTTTGCTGCAGTGTTCCTGCAGCTTGGAGCCCTGCTGTGTTTAAGCAAATGCTGGGAGAAAGATAGTGCTGAAGGCTGCTTTTAATGCAGGATATACATAATCAGGGAGAATGGGATGAAAGGAGTGGAGGCTGTAAACACTGTGCCACGCTCTCTGGTGTCAGATGTACCTTCTGTCCTCCCTTGGCATCCCTCTGTTCCACTCAAGAGTTTGACACTCTGTGTGCCCTTCTCTCTATAGGTATACGTGGTTGGGAATGACAGCTCCAGCCTGCTTCTGAGATCCTTGCAGTCAGTCCTGGGAGTGGTTTTCTCCCTCTATTCCTTTGCCAAGCAGAATGTGTCATACTTACGGTAAGGGAGGGTTGTGCACGGCTTCTTCTGGGATTTTGTTTCTCTTTACTGCCTGGCTCTAGAGTACATGCTCTATATGGACACGTATAGAAGTGGAGACTAATTTTCTTACCCTGAAAAACTTACTAAAAGCAGGCAGTGGCCACAGGTCTAGGCATGGTGCATGACCTTACTGTGCCCAGGGAGTCAGTTCTTGTCTTCACTTTTGTCTTCCCTGAAGCCCAGGTGTTTGGGCAGGCGTGCCCTGCGGGAGCCCTGCTCACCTCACTGCAGTGTGCATCAAGAGCAGCCCAACCCCAGGCCAGGGCTGGTAATGCCAGGACTAGGCTGGGTGTTGGAGGGATCTGTTGGGGTAGATTAGAAAGTAAAAGATCATCTTTTTGCTAGATGGGATCACTTTTTCCAGTGCATGTGGGATCTGCCTCTTGGCAGCTGTCTCTTGCACTGTGCCCAGCTCCCCCATGACTGATGTATGATGATGAACATTACATATGTCAGTTGTGGTGGCAATGATAGTGGTCACCAGGTGCTGGCTGTCCTCTCCCTGTTCTCCTCCCAGGCTTTTCCTGGGCTGCTCTGACTTTGGGCCATTTTAGTACTTATGCCCCTGGTGGGTTTACATTGATGCCTTGGTGGTACTGGCACGTGGGTACTGGAGGTTTCCCCTATAAGGTCTGTGCTATTATTAAAGACTTCATTAATCACTTCAAAGAGTAGTGAGTGCTGTGGCAAGTTCTCAGAACAAGCCAAGTGAATGCTGCTGCTGGGTGAGCACAGTCACTGTTAGCTTCTCTCTTTACACAGGAATTTGGCAGGGGTGATGAAAACCACAGCTGCCTGGAAGCGTTCAAGTTTCCAGACCCCTGGCACAGCACTGCTACTCAATCTCATTAACCTGCATCTTCACTTGGCAGGGGTTTCCGTGCCACCTTACAGTGCTCCCCGTCTCCTTCCTCTTTCTTGGCATGGCTGACAGCTCTGTGCTTTGTCAGATTGGCATGAAGCATCGCGCGCAGCATGCTGAGGCTGCGTGTGAGTGGCTGTCCTTGTACAAACACACTGTTCAGACAGAGTGCTCTCTGCTTGGCTGGGCTGAAATCTTGGAGGGCCTACATTCTTCCATCTGTGAATACTAGAATGACAGAATGTACTGCCGAGCTCCTTCTAAATGGACGCAAATGCTTTCAGCTAGGCAGAGCTCTCCTCCCAGAGCATCCCAAGGAGGGTCTGTGCTCACTGCAGAGCATTCATGCTTTTCTCTTTGTCCTCAGACATACTGTCACATTGCAGTGCTGCTGCGCGCTGCGGGGAAGGCTACAACGGGCAGCAGAAGGTCACCTTTGCTCTGTGTCTGTCCCTGCAGCTCCCCATGCCAGGAGGTGCTGCTGTGGTTCCTGGAGAAGTCAGAGAGGCAGACTTCACTGTGGGTGCTGGAGGGCTGCGTGGGGTTGGCCAGCAGTGTGCACCGCCTCCACCCGCAGTGCTGCTTCCGAGTGGGCAGCGAGGGCGGTGCGGCCGTCGCAGTGGAGGAGCCCATCAGGTGAGGGCTGCTGGGGCACGGGAGTGCAGGGGTCAGCGCCCTGCATCACCCAGCAACTGGGGCCTTTTGTGGGGATGTGAGGCTGGCAATGCTGTCCTCACTGGTCTCATTCCCCAGGCAGGTGGGCAGGCTGTATGCACTAGCTCAGTGGTTCCACAGTGCAGAGCGCTGTCTGCCAGCACAATCTGAGCATTAGCACACGCTCACTGTGTGCCTTTCCGAGTCCCAGGACTGGGCTGTTGGGTGTCTGGGTAGAGGACATACAGCATCAGTGCCAGCACTCTACAGATGCCCATTCCACTTCCAGCTGGGGTCTGCTTGTGGCCAATCGTGTCTGCATGGAGCTGGTGGAATTCCTCAGGCACAGGTGGCACTGTCACAGCAAGGACTCAGTGATGCCAGAGTACCTGAGCCAGGAACCAAACTCCCTCCTGCTCTTGCAGATGGCCTCTGCATGTGGAGTCAGAGTGTGGCCATGTGGTGAATAAATGACAACCATTAGACTCCAGCTATGCAACTGAGGGCTGCTGAGCAACATGATGTTCACTTCAAAGAGAGGCAGCAATGTTACGTGGCACATGTGAGCACAGAGTAGCAGTACACACAGAGCACGCAGCTCCTGCCAGCAATGTCTGCTGCATGGGTGTGTCAGCAGCTGCAGGCACCCATTTCACTACGAGTGTAACAAAACCCTATAGAAATGTGCTCATTCTGGTTTCATTTCAATCTTTTCCTGACCCAAATTAGTAGAAGGTCTGCCTTGGGATTTACGCTGTTTAAGCTGAATATAATTTAAAATTATTTCTTAATGACTGTGCCTCTGTCTGTCCTGACTGCTATGTGACTGCTATGACTGCTGCATGAATTAACTAGCGTTAGGGTAGGATGGTCTCTTAATATTATTCTTTTAATGAATGTAAGTCAATTAATAAGCTGAATGCTTGATCACGTAGACCAAATGAACTCAGCAGCAGTTGGGTTTGCTGCTTCCAGGCACACACTTTCTGGTTGTGCCCCAAAATCCAGGGGCTGTCCATGGAAAGGTGCTGAGAGTGATGGGGTTTACAGGGTGCCCCTTGGGTGGTGTCTGTGGGACTTTTTCTCTTTGCCTCCTGTGACTGGGGGCACAACAAACTCAGCTTGTGCTGCTGCTGGCTTTCACAAGAATAGAAATCTATTTCAGTGATGAAGATGAGGCCCTTTACCAGAAGGTCTCCTTGGAGCAGTGCCATGTGGAGAGTTTAGTGGAGCTGCTGTCTCACTGCCAGCAGAGCGGCCTGGCTGGAGACTTCTTCATCCGCTGCCTAAAGGTGAGAGCTTTGCTGGGGGAGCATCCCTGGGGGTGGTTTCCCTGGGACAGGTAGCAAAGAGGCTGTGATGCACCTGGAGGTGGTTTGCAGTGTCCAACCTTCCTTTGCTTCTTCCCATCAGGCGCTGACGAATGTGGCTGCAGAGGACGAAGCAGTGGCAAGCTGTGATGCCATGGCTGGACGTAGCCTCCTGGAGCTGGAGCAGCACAGTGCTGAGCAGAGGAGGAAGCTGCTGGTCCTCCAGCTCGTGGCCGCGCTGTGCGAGAGCGTCTCGGACACTGTGTTCACCAACATTGCTCAGGTGGGTGATGGTAAAGCCCTGGGGGAGCATGGCACTGCAGTCTGTGCCCTGGGTTCTAGGTATGTAATTGCTAAGAAACAGCAGGAGAAAACTAGGATGTCCCCAAAGTAGTTTACTGAGTCAGTTGTGAGTGTCTGAACAAGACGCCATCCTGTGCTGTATCAACAGGGAGGAGAGTGAGCTGCAGATGTAGGAAGGAGCAGCCAGCAGATGTTTTCATGGCTGTGTATTGAAAACCAAGAGAATAGGTCATCAAAACTCCAATTTTTCATATTTTTTTGAGCAAAATTAACTTCCCAAAATTTAGCAAAGCTTGAAGACGTCTGCATTGGGCAGACTTTTCCAGCAAGTGCTTGCTCTGCATCCATGCAGTGGTGCCAGTTCTTTTGGCACATCTCTACAATAACCTTTAGCTGTTGCTGCAGCTGTGCCCCAGCCTGGCAAGAGCACTGAAGCTCTGGGTGTGCAGCATGGTACAACCATCATATCGTGTCCCCTCTCCCTTGTTAGCATGTAGGCTGCTCATGGCATTGCTCTGGTTTCTGCTCCTGAGCACCTGTAATGAGTGGGGTGCCCTATTGTCAAGGCTGGCATAACCATGGTCATGCTCTTGTAGACGTCTTCCTGAACAAGTGGCTGCAAAATGTGTTAATTACTGTAAGTTCAAAGGATTGTTAGAATATGGTGTTTTGTCACCCCCCGAGCCCACACTGCAGTGGCACTGAAGGAGATTCTTGTCCTGCACCTGGCTGGCAGAGCTTTGTTGTGCACCAAGGCAATGCTTAACCAACTGCTTTGCATGTTTAACTTCCTCATCCAGTTCTTTTTAAACTCAATGATCTGATTACACTGGTTACCTATGACTTCCTGAAGCAAAGCAAGTCACTTCTTGCACAGTTTTTCTCCGTTTTCTTTTTGGAACAATGGCATTTCTCATGCTGTGCCCTGCAGTGGCAGAGCAGTGACAGCGGTGGTCGCTGTAGCCCCCAGCTCAGCCTGGGCACCAGCAATGTGCCTGCACCCTCCTTAACCCACAGACCTAAGCACATTCAGCTCTCCTGTCCAAGTCAAAACATGGGAGTGGGAAATGGGAGAGGGTTTTGCTGAGTTTCTGGGTCCAGCATGTCTGGTGTAAAAAGAAACAACCAAAAAAAAAAAAAAAGTGCAGACAAAAAAGCCATTATACTTCAACCTACAAGTAAACACCAGGGGTCATATTTCAAGGACCAGTCCCTCAGGTTTAAACAGGCAGCTGCATAGCTGTGTTCTTAAGCGTTTTCTGCAGTACGTAGTTCCTTAGGGGGTTTTGTTCTTGCTGCAGCTGCTTTGCAGCATGTGTTTGTGTAGAACAGAGTGGGAGCAAGTAGGATCTCTCCATGTGAGGCCTGAGCCCAGGGATGGAGACTGGAGGCAGCTGTGGACCTCCTCAGCTGCACATTTATTCTACATTTTCCTCCTCACATTTGAGGTTGATTTGATTTTATTTCCTTGGTATGCCACTGGTGATGCAGTATGCTCTCCTCCTGCACAAGACAGAAACGTCACCCAGTGTTTCATCTTCCAAGCTTTTATTTTTTCTTTCTAGATGGTAGTCTTTCTTTAATTATTGGTGTCTATCACTGCTGGTAGATTACTTGTATGTGACACTGCTCTCTTTGCAATTGAGTGTAGTTTCAATTCATTCAGTTTGTGTGTTACTATTTTATGAGAGCAGTTGCTAATGCGTTTTTGCTCTGCATTTTTGCTGTTTAACAGCACATTTCTTGATCCTCTTAGTTCAGGACATACCTGTGCCTTACCTGTAGACCCTCAGAGCCAACCTCCTACTCTGTGCTGCAATAGGGGATGTGTAATGAAGATGGCATTGGTCAGCTCTTTGAGCCTTGCCAGTGAGGAATGTGTTTTACCCACAGTGCCTGCTGTGCTGGCAGGAGGCTGGTAACATGGGGAGCTGCTGTGGTAGTGCCTTGTTGCTCTCTTGCTTTGTTTCCAAAGGAGGAGCTACTCCAAAGGGTTCCTCTTGTTTTGCAACAAGTGTGTTAAGCAGTAGCGACCACTAATTCATGCTTTTCCCATCATGAATGAGTAGCCAGCTCCCATTGCAGTCAACAAGTTCACCCAGAGCAGACAAAGGAAAAGATGTATTAATTTCAGGCTCCATTAGAAATGCAGGAAGCCTGTGGGATCAAAGATCTCAGTGCCAAGTGCTGAGAAGGCCAGAGTCAGTCAAGCAAGATCATCACTAGCTTGGAGAGAAAATACTGTGAGAAAATCACCAAGTGTGACACAACCCCCTCCACCCCCCCGCACCACCACCCCTTTAAGCCAACAAATTTGGGTCGCTGTTTGCAGTCTGCAGAACTCAAACTTTTTTCTAGCACAATCTTGTAGGGACCTATATTTCCCCCCTACTTGTCTCTATCCCCTTTGCTCCCTTTTAGCCCCGTTTTGCTCCCCAGCATCTTCCTGTGCCACAGCCTTATTTTTCAGCTTGGGCAGAAGCATCCAGCCCTGTGGCAGCCAGTCTGCTGTGACTGTTAATGGGCCAGGCTGTCAGCACCTTTCTGCTTCAGCTTTGTTTGCTGTGGCTCAGGAAATGGATGTAGCGTCGGATTTTAGGTCTCATGTTTCACAAATACTGGTTTCCTTCCTCCAAGGGAGGGCTGTGTAGGGAGAGGAGAGGAGCTCCCAGCCTGGCTGCTGCTCCCTGTGAATTTCATCTGCTGGTTTAGAGGGTGGGATGCAGGGCTGTGCTGGTGTTTGGGTTTTGGGAATGGCAATGGTTTGGGAACTCAAACACATCCACCAGCAGAGCCCCAGTGTGCTACATTCCTGGTGCAGATAGGCTTCACCCAGATCCTGGCTGTCCCCCAGCTCTACAGGGCTCCCTGGTGGGGCTGGCATTACAGCAGCTCCTTGCTGGGGCTGAGAAAGCAGCAGTGGGACTGCTGGGGTCACCTCCTTCCTTTCTAACTGTTCTTCCATCCATTGGCAGGTGGAGGAGTTTGTGGCTGTCACACTTCAGCGAGCGTGCATCAGCCTGAGTCGGGGCCACGGCACAGCAGTGGAGGCACAGACCCTGAGCATGGCCATGGGGCTGGTGGCTGCCATGCTCAGCGGAGCCATGCAGGTGAGCAGATGTGGGGCAAGCCCTGGGTCCAGGCACAATTTGGTTCTGGGCTGATGAGGTGACACAGACTGGGTTAGGTTTGGGTTTCCTGAATACTGGTGTGTTCATGTACACACATTGTGTGTTTCTTAAGAGCACAGCCAAGGATCCCTTCCCAGCAGGTCACTAAGAGCCCAGCTGGCGTGAGCCCTGGATCCTTGCCACACTCTTTATGGTCCTTGTAATCTCTTTCGGAAGCACTGGCCTGCCTGCACATGCGTGTGCTGCTTTGGGTCCTGCTGGCATTCACGAGCCACTTCCTACTATTTGCTTTGTTCATCTAACCAAGCTCTCTTTACAATGCCATGTGTTCCTAATGAGAAAGCAGCCAAACAAAAGGTTGTGTGCTTCTAGCAAGGATGGGGGGTGGAACCTTGGGAGCCCTGCGGATGTGCCTGCAGGCTCCATGTGCTTGGAGGATGGATGCCTGTCCCATCATCTTCGTGTGCCACTGGTTGCAGGGTCCTGGACATAGTGCTGTTTCAGTGTAAAAAGAGGCACAGAATAGCTCTGCAGAGCTATGCTCATTGGTCACAAAATATTAGTTAATTCATTGATAATCCAAAATTTGCTTCCTAGAATGTTCTGATAGAGCACTGCCATCAGAGTCTCCTTGTTATCATCTTTTGCATCCCTACACATCTGTGTGCTCTGATGAACTACTCCATGTAGGCTGCACCATTCTGGAAAATCCTCTGTAAAAGCTGTGAGTTTCACGGTGTCAGTCAGACAGCACTGGAGAGTGGTAATGTTCATTAGCACTGTGAAGTCGTCATATTTACTTCACTGAACAGTCAGCTGCTTTATCCCTGGGCTTGCCCAAAGGAAAATTCAGACGTTAATGGAAGAAGATGATTTATTGTCTTATTAGCAACATTACTAGAATTGGGCAAAGGGACATTTAATTAAAAAGGATAGCATGTTCACAAACAAGGGAAGAACAAGCAGTGTCCTTCAATTAGAGCAAGAGCAAATGGCAGTTCTCATGTAATTAATAAGCATATTGTGGCAATTGATGTGCAGGAAGAGGAGGTGCAAAGCCACCCATCAGATGCTGGCCTGGGGCCTTGCCTTTGCCTGGCCCCTAGCGTTGCATTTTCATGTGCAGCCCTGGGGCTAAATTGGGTGCTCAGCGTGGGGCTGGAGGGTTTGCCTGAGGCTTTTGAGGGGCCCCCCTGGCACCCCCTTGCTCCATTGGCCCGGCTGCAGAAATGCAAAGCCTGGGGCTGGTCCTGGTCCAGGCAGCCCCCACCTCGCTGGTGGTCCCGGAGCAGCCTTAATGGGCCCCCTCCCAGGCCATGCCCTGCTCTCTCTTCTTAATGGAAGCAACTTAACTTGGCCAGCAAATTGAATGAAAAAGGTTTCCCAGGGCAGCTGGTGCTGGAAGCAGCAGGAGTGACTGCAAAGCTGTTTGTTTTTGAATAGCCAAGTGGGTTTTTTTGTTGCTTTTTTTTTTTGTCTTTACGTAATCATCCAAATGCTCCCCTGAAACCTCCGGTAAAGCTTTGCTTTTCAGGCCTTAGCAGCCCAGCTTTTCCTCCTGGGATCTAGCAATTAAATCCTAAATCCAGGTTAGGGCAGGAACTTCTCCCCAGCCCCCAGGGCTGCGTGCTGTGCCAGCAAACCCCGCCGGGCTGCCTGGCACATTGCAACCACCTGCATGCCGCTTCCTTCAGGGGATCACAGCCTTGGCAGGGCAGCAAGAGTGCTGTGGGATGAGCAGAGTGATCAATGCCTGGATCTGATGCTGTGCCAGCCCTGGGCTTAGCATCAGGGCCAAGCATCTATCTTTGTGGAGTGCTTGTGGCTCCCAGCGTTTGGGGTGCTGCTTGGTGCAGGGACAAGGAGGTGTCCTTGGGAGCTCCTGCAACGCCTGCCCTGCCTGCTGCTTTCTCACCTTCTCCCCTGACATACTGTTCATTCCCAACCCAGAAAGCTACCATGTTACTTTGTAGTGCACAAAGTGTTTTATTTCCCAGCAGCAAGGTCTGCGTTGTTGGAGCTCTGTACAATGAGCCTATTGAGGTGGTATCAGCGAGGGAGGGTGCTGCAATCGATACGTTTGCTGCTAACCTGGGATTTCACTTTGCAAACTCATCTAGCTAGGGCAGTGCAACAGATCCAGCCATTCCCTGCTGTGCGTCCTGAGATATGATGCTTCAGTGACCAGATCTTGGGATGGGGCAGCCCTCAATGTTCAGCAGCTCCACTCTTCTGCAGGACTGCCAAGAGGCCATCAGCACCGTACAGTTCCCCCGCCAAAGTCTCACGACAGGTTTAACCCCAGAGCACTTCTCCTGCCCCCAGCTCACCCCTCACTAGCGTCACAAGGGAGCAGCCCCGTGCCAGCATAAGCCCCTTGTTGCAATGGTACCAATGCTGCTTTTCCCTTCCTTGCAGCTGAAATCGAGTGACTTTGCTGTCCTGAAGCGGCTGCTGCCCTTGCTGGAAGAGGTGTCCTGCACCCATCCTGACCCTGTCATCCAGGAGCTGGCTGCAGACCTACGCATCACCATCTGCACTCATGGTGCCTTCTCCACTGAGACAGTTGACACTGCAGCTGAGAGTGTGCTGGGGAAAAAGCTGGGGCCAGGCAGGACAGAAGCCTGCACAGCCCCCTGCCAAAGCTCGGGGGCTGGTGGGGCACTGCCACAGCATGGCCATGGCTGCAGCCACCCTTCGGCTCCCATGGAGAGTGAAGAGCAGACTGGGCATGGGGAGCCTTCTGCTATGGGTCCTGCTGCAGCCCCAAGTGCTGAGAGCTCAGCCCCAGCTCAGCTCCATGAGCTGCTTCTATCAGCCTATGACCCCCAAGTTCCTGTCCGGGCAGCTGCCCTGCGCAGTCTTTCCAGCCTGATAATGCAGCGGGACCCAGAGGCACTTCAGATTCAAGAGAAAATCCTCCAGGTACAGGATCTCCACACCATCACCATCCCCTGTGACAAAATCATGGGGTGGGTGGTGAAGCTTGTGGGGCAGTGCCAACCTCATGTCAGTGCCAGGCTGTCGCAGGGTTCCAGGCTGCTGGTAACAAATCTGTTCCTTGATCTTTACAGGTTTTCCTAGAAAACGTGCAGCATGAGGACTCCTTTGTGTACCTTTCTGCCATTCAAGGTGAACAACTCATGACCTGGGGGAGGGCAGCTGTGTAGCACTGGGGAGTGACAGCACTGTGTGCAAGTGGCAGCGCCACATCTGCACGTGGTACTGTGCTTTGTGTGGTAGAGTGGTTGGGCTGTGCAGGGTCCCTGGGCACTGTCACAAGGGCACAGCCTGGAGAAGAGCCCACCGATGGGTCCGCATAGGAGCCAAGCCAAGCAGCAGCACTGCGCTGCACTCAGGGCTTTGAGCCCACTGCAGCCTCTTGCCATGGCTTTTCTGGGCTGGATTGTCTTGTTGGTGGGAGTGTCACCAACATCACCAACAGATGAGTTTTTGGAGTGGGGGAGATATGGCCTTTGGTGGTGTTGGGGCTTCAGTCTCACATCACGTGTGGCTGAGCTCTTCCCAAAGCAGAAGGTTGAAGCTTCCCATTGTGAAGGGGCAGGGAAGCAGTGAGTGAGCTCTGGTGCCCCAGCAATAGTCCTCCTCTATCTTGGTGCTGTGGAAATAGGCCTGCCGGGGAGAGCAGTGACAAAGACTTAAGTAACCACTCCTGAGATTTCTAATCCTCTTGGGAGCCGTTCCCTGGAAGACACCTGGTTGTAGAGAAGGTTGAACGGATGTGGGGAAAGCAAATGCCAACCTGTCTGTGCCAGCCCCTGCTTCCTCCCTCCTGTTTCCCTGCAAAGGGCATGGTGCCAGGAGACACAGCCACCTCTTTTCATGCCTGCAGCCTCCAGACCAATAGCAGGTGGCGCTGCTAAGCCCCTCTAAGTGCCATGCCCTGAGCAGGCAGCAGTGATGCTCCTGCATGTTTAGCTGACCTGCTGCAACGGCCGTGGTCTGTATGGCAGTGTTGCATGGCTGGGCTGGGAGATTAGGGAGCAGTGCCCCCTGTGCCACATGTTCCCAGGGACCTGCAGTGTCACTGGGAGTGGGACAGCTGGAGCTTGGGCTCTGCTCCTACTTCCTGAAGCTGGTGTGCCATCTCCTGGGCCTCATCTAGTTGGAGCTCTCCTTGTGCTGAGTCAATGGGTAATTAGTTAATTTACTGCCTGATTTAACTGCTAATGTACACAGACCACAAGTGTGCATCCTCAGTGGAGCTGTAAAGTGCAGAGGTGAGGGTGCCCTGCACAGTTTTACTGCTCGGGGTGTCCTCCAGCTGAGGACAAGCAGGAGCTGAGGA
This sequence comes from Chrysolophus pictus, assembly GCA_037305975.1. Lineage (NCBI taxonomy): Eukaryota > Metazoa > Chordata > Aves > Galliformes > Phasianidae > Chrysolophus > Chrysolophus pictus. Next base: position 1,149,110 of record CM074586.1, on the reverse strand, counting down.
CAAGCAGGAACTGAGCACTGCCCCTGTGCTGAGTCCATGCTTCTGACACCAAATCTATGCAGGCAGGAACTGGGGCTGGGAATACTTGGGGCTGGCATTGCACTGCAGCTCTTCTGGAGCCCAAGCTGCATGGTAGCAGAGGCTTGGAGAAGGAAGCTGGAAGGACACAGCCTAGCTCTGCATGCCTGGGGCTCCCCTTTTGCTGGGCCCCCAGCCCTGCTGCTTTCCCTGCAGACCCTTGGGACTTGGCCTGTTCATCATTCAGCTATTCCCTGTCCTGCTGTTCTGATGCGGTGGCACCAGGCTGACTGCAGTGATTTGCATGCAGGAGCTTCCAAACCCAGACATGGTTTAGGTGCCTGTGTAACGGGCTGCCGTTTCAGGTTGCTGTCTCTTGTTGTATGTGAAGTACCAGCGGTAATTTGAAAGGAAGTTGTTCCGTGAACGTAAGCCAGAGCCCTTGGGAGACCCCTGTGAAGCAAACTACAAGCTTGGCATGGCTGAAATGGGAGAGGAAACTGTTTGCAGGGCTGGGTATCCCCTGGAGGCAGACAGAGCTGATGGGCAGGCAGCTCACTGAGGCTAGGTGAGCTGGAGACAGGAAGAGGGTGCACTGCCCCTGCGTCTCCGCTGCACTTGTAGGTAACCTTCAAACCTAGTTGGAAAGCGATCTTATCAATATGCTTCCCTCTCCATGCCTGTATGGTCTTGAGTGGGATGGGTTTGTCCTTGCCCTGCAGGTGAAATAGAAATGAAGGCTGAAATATTCCCTAAGTGATTAATATATGGTGTGCAGCTGCCTCTGTGTTTCACAGCCTGGCTATGGCTGTGATTAACCCTGACGCAGTTCCCTGCGGTGGTGACTCACACCGTGTGCTGTGCTGGCACCTGCACCATACTGTACTGTGCTGTGCTCTACCGTGTCACACGTGGGGCCAGAGGGCAGCAGGAGAGGCACCAGTGCTCCTCAGGGCTCCCGCTGCGCCTGCAGGGCTCAGCTCTGGGCACAGTGCTGCTGCTGGGAGCTGGCTGCTGCAGTGGCACACATGGGAACCTTGGCACTGGGCGCACACATGGTTGATGCTGGAGAAGAGGTCGCTGCCCCTCTGGATGTGCCTGGGCTTGTGGTTGGTAGCTCGTGCTGAGTGCCTTGTGATAACTGGGGAACTGGGTTGGAGGTGAAGGTTCCTGGAGGGCAGGAAAGCTGGATCCGGGCTCGCTCTCAGCCCTCATTCTGACTCAGTTTTTGGCACAGTCAAATTCTGCCATTCGTGTCTCCCTGGAGAGCAGCTGCCTTTCCCTATCCCATTGCCATGGCCATAAAAATGCCTGCATGCAGGAGCCTCAGTGCTGGAGGAGCTCTGCACAAAGCCAGCCTCTGGGCTGCACAGGAGGAGAGGGCAGAGGCCAGTCTGGGCTCCAGGAGTCACACCCAGGTGGTGCCCAGAAGCATGCCCAGCCCGGTGCTTGCTGTGGCAGTGTCTTGCAGCGAGTGATGTCTGGCTTGTTATGTAGACACTGGGTCAATGAATATTAACCAGCAGTAATTAGTGGACACCTGCTGCCAACTGTTATTTATCTTTCAGTTTGGCATCCAGCTCATTCCACGCTAGGCTCTTGGTGGTTTGGCTTTGTGCAGAGGGGGCTACGTGATATGCTTTGCTGAGCAGGCAGGGTACAACATACTCGTTTGTGCAGAATTCATGTTCAGCCTGGGCATACCTGCAGGCCAAAACCCAGCAATGCTGAGCAAGCAGTGAGAGACCTGGGGGTCATTTCCCCAGTTATGCAGGAGGGATTCCTACAAGGAGCCTGAGATGTGCTTTGGTGTCCTAGGCATCTCCCAAAGCACATCTTGGGAGCTAGAGAGGCAGTAGGCCTGTCCCACACTGGTTCCCTCCAACATGGCCCCATCAGTTTAGTTTTATCATCTGGAGCATTGTGCAGCCCCAGTGCAGCTGCTGCCTGCCTGGCCAGGAGCGGTGTCCCTGAGCAGCAGGCTGTCACCTGGGCTTGCACAGCACACAGGCACTGCTTGGCTTCCTGCCTTTTGCTGGAACACTTCACCCCTTCCCTGGCCATCAGTGTCTCATCTATATTGGATTTTGGGTCTGTGCCTTTTTAAGAGTGAAATCCTGGGGTTTTTCCTCCTTCCTGCCTGCTGAGGAGCTCTGGCACTGGCCTGGCCATGGGGCTGGGCCTGATGGCAGCATGGGCTGGGGCTCACCATTATGCAGAGCCACAGTGGGTGCTGCTGCCTGGGTGCTGCTTGGTCAGCTGTGGCCACCTGCGTGCATTGCCCATTCCTGTTGCAGTGGAGGCAGGAGACCAGCACACGTCGTAGGTACCTGGCCACACATGTAGAGTACCACCCGTATGCGTGCCATCTTCCTGCTCAATCCTGGACCATCTTTCCCAATCCCTTTGACTTCCAGGTGCTGCCTTGCTGTCCAGTGAGTACCCAGAGCAGATCCTGCCCACCCTGCTGGCCCGCTATGGGCATCCTGTCCAGGACACAGAGGACAGCACAGCTGCTGTGACCAGGATGAAGCTGGGCGAGGTGCTGATGCGTGTCACTCGGGCACTGGGTGAGTCCTCGGCTGCTTTCTTCTCCCACTGGGCCATTGCAAAGCCCTTGCAGGGTGCTGCGGGATGCTGCTCTCTTGTGCTTTCCCCACCTAAAGCACATGGAGCTTTTTGTTGTCTAGAAGTGGGTACAGGGTTGGACTGGAGCATTTTGAAGATAAAGGCGAGATAAAGCCCAGGCTGTGTCAGGCTATGGGTTCTTGCTGTGTGTGATATCACTCAGGACCATGGAGAGTATTAGCAAATGGGGCTGAACCCACTGTGGGCATGGTGAGGCTGGAGGGACCCATGCAGTTCCAGGGGCAGAGAGGCAATCTGGGAAGCACCACTAGGAAAATAAGCCCAAGGCTTTGGTGTGTTGCACAAAGGCCTGGAATTCTTTGGAAAACCCCATCCGCCCGCGTATGGGGCAGATGGAGCCAGTCCCTGGGGCCTCCCAGGCTTCGCCCTGCCTGGGGGACATGGCCTTACAGGAGCTGGGATCCTGCCCCAGCACTGGGAGCTTCCCAGCTGAACCCCAAGGGCAGGAGCGGGGGTGCAGATCCCACAGCCATTCCCCCTCACCCTCAGCAGCCAGCGTTGGGATCCGAGGATGCTGGGAAGCGCCTGGACATGTAGGACTGAAGGATGAAAGCTGGATGAGGCCTTCCTGGCAGCTGTTGTTGGGACATGTCCTAAAACGCCTTGTGCTTCTCTGGTGGAGATGAGGCTGATGAGATCAGGCTGTTGGTGTTCCCAGGGCACGAAGGGAAGGAGGAAGCTGCTGTCCCTGCTGTTGTGGGGTGCTGGCAGCCCTGTCCCATAGGGGATGAGTTGGGCTCTCCTGGCCCACATGTCTTTCTGTTACGGTCTGATCCTGCTCATGCTGGAGAGGAGCGTAGCCAGCACTGGGGCTACAGCCAGCTCCCAGCTTGGCAGACAGCCCTCACACCATTCCCACTGGTATCTGCCAGCACGGTGGCAGCTCTGTGCCACCCTTCTTCCTGGGAACCTAGGGGCAAGGCACAACCTGCCCAGCCTCTGTGCGGATCAGTCCAATCCATTGTTATCCATAACGGTCACACTGTAAGGAAATACTCCTCTCTACGACTCTGAGACCACAACAAATCTCTGTGCTGTGCCCCGAGCCCTCCCTGCTCTGCTCCCCCACCTCAGGTATCCCCTACTGACTTCCATTCTCAAAGCACACAGCGTGGTGCACGCTGCCTTGCCCAGCATGGCTGCACAGGACAGCAGTGGCTTGTTCAGGCAGAACAGTGACTGTATGCCCCGGAGTCCTGCTGCAATAAAAAAGGAAGACAAATCCTCCCATGTGTGGAACTGCTGCCATGTGCTGAGCTGGTGTGGATTTGAAATGTGATGGTGGAGCTGGATAGGGGCATGTGCTGCTGTGCTCTCTGAGTGACAGCAACCTGCACTTCAGCCCAATGCCTCCTGGCTTTGGTTGTGCTCAAGGTGCACTGAGCTTAGCTGTGCATTAAACCAGCAGCTGTGCCAGATGGGGAAACATCTGTGTACATCTGCCCAGTGCAGGAGAGGGCTGATAGGGCAGAAAGCATCACAGCTCCTGGGCTGTCTCATTGCTGCCAGCAGCTCCTCCATCCTCCCTCCTCACTACGGGAACCATCTCTTGGCTCTAGGCATGAGCAGGAATTGGCAAAGGGCCCTTTCTTTTAAGATAATAACATAATTGTGCTGCAGTATGTCAGGGTTTTATTCCACTCATAGCTTGTTTGGATCCTTCAAAGATACTTTATCCTTTAAAGATGCCTCCTCACCTACCGGTAGGGCAGGAGCTACGCTTGCAGGTACAGGGAGCTCATCCAGGATCTTAGGTGTGGAGATTTGAGGAGGATTGGACAGAGGGCTGCACTGCCTGCAGCCAAGGCCCCAGGGGGAGGGCAGGGTGAGGGGTGCACTTGGGGTGTGCACGTGGCAAGGCTGAGCCTTGGCACAGCCGATGCAGGAGACTTCTGCATTGCCTGTCCCCAGCACAGCCTCAGCCCTTTGTGCCAGGGCTCAGCAGTGCCAGGATGGCCCCGAGCAGCCTCCTCTTGGGGACTGAGCATGGGCACGGGCCGTGGCACAGCCTGAAGCACTGGCAACGGGCGGCCAGTGCGGCACTGCGGGGCTCTCCTCCCTGCAGCGGCGCCTTTGCTGTGGGCTGTGCTGTGTCCTGGCATGCCTGTGTATTTATAGAACAAATTGCACCGTGTTGTTTTTGTTGCAAAGCTTCAAGTGTTTGAGATGGAGAATTTATCTGGTGTTTCCAGAAATGCTTTGCTTTCTGGCATTATATTGATTCAGAGCTTTCCTGCTGCCTTGTGCCTGGGGACCACCATACATCCCTCTGTCCCCATCCCTGTCTGCTGCTGTCTGCTGTGCTACTGGAGTGGTGCCTGCGTGGCATTGATGGCTTCCAAGGACTGGGGGGCATCAAGGCAGCGTGGCCATAAGCATTGGTTATCCCCGTGTGCAGAGCATTGCTTTCCTCATTTATCCCAAATACCACCTCAAGTTAATCCTTATCAAAGTAGTCCCTGCTCAATGGGAGCTGCAAGAAGGTGCCCTCGCATTTGGGAGCATTTTGGGCTGCTGTTCCAAGCATCTTTCTGCACTGGGAAATTGTGCATGCAGATCACTGGCTGCACGCTCTGTGTTCCTAATTAGCTGGCTCACACCTCCTGGTGTCTGCATGTGCTAATTGGGTGTGGGCTTTGCGCACTGAATGATGTGAGAATTTGGGCCTTCACACTCCATTTTTGTTTATTTGTAGCATGTCACCTATTTGAAAGGCTCAACAGCAGACTGAGGGAGTTTGTGATGCCCTGAGCAGCCCCAGACAATGATCTGAGTCCTTGGTAGCATAGTAGGTCACCATTAAGGGTCTGTCTGCAGCATGCCCTGAGGACAGTTCCCTATGCTGGGCAGGAGCATTGCTCTGGGTGTTGCATCCACCCATTCTGTGCAATGCAGAGCTGCTGCACTGGGAGCCGAGGGGCTGGTGCTGCTCTGAGTGGCGCTGGGAGCGAGCTCTAGTGCAGGATGGGACTCTTGCATCTCCTTGCAGTCAAAACGCTGCACCATCTGGCGTTGCCATGACCCACAGTTCTGCTGTTCTGCTCTCTCTTGCAGGGGATATGGTCATCAAGCACCGGGAGCCCCTGATCCACGCCTTCCTGCGGGGAGCGCGGAACCCAGACAGCACACTGCGTGCCAGCAGCCTCTCCAACCTGGGGGAGCTGTGCCAGAGACTCGGCTTCCAGCTGGGCTCTGTCATCCACGAGGTATCAGCTCCCTCTCCAGCAGCCTCTGTCACTTCCCTCTTCCCACTGCCTGGGGACAGAGATGCTCCATCTGGGCAGGGGTTGTGTTGGGTGCAGGGCCTGAGGTCTAGTGGGGATGGAGGCTGGGGGCAGCACCGAAGCCCCATTGGCCCTAGGGGCATCCTGCTGGGGGATGTTAATGAGGGTGGTTTGTCAGCTGCTGGCAGGGTCAATGCTGGGGGCACATCAGCGTGGTTTTGTTCACTGCTTACTGTGAGAGAGGAGGTGAATGATATTTGCTGCTATTAGAGTGTGAAAGTCATTCATTCTGAAGCAAACGCTTGGGAAATTCTAGCACTGAAAGCTTTATAAATAGCTTAAAATGTCTCTTGTGATGGGAAATGATAGACAGCCCCAAGGAAACACAGCAGTTTCTGCTCCTCCCATAGCCATCTCACTACAGTCCTCAAGGCATGCTTTGTACCTGCCAGAGGCACCTCCTCCCCTTTAATGAAGCCTCATTATTTCTCTCCTTACTACTGCTGGGGAGAGCTCTGTGCCCACAGGAGCGCGATGGCAGCGGCTCCCAGCCCTTTCTCAGATGGAGTGAGGTGTGCAGTCAAAGCCGTGGGTGCTGCAGGGCTCGAGTGGAGCCAGTCTGCATCTGTGCATCTTGAGAGCTGTGCCCCCTTGCCCAGCAGCTGCCATGAGGGCTCAGCAGCAGTGCCAGTGCGCAGGGCTGGAGGGAAGGCAAAGCACCGGTGCTGAGCTCTGGCTTTTTTCCCTGGGTTCCCTCTTGCTGCTCACGCATCAATTGGGTAATGACAGCATCTGATGAGATGCCAATGCACCACACATGCAGCTATTTCAGGAACGTACTCACTCTGCTAATTCTCCCTGCTGTCACTGGGTGTTTGATTAGGTTCTTTCAACTCCGCTTTTTCTTAAAGCTCTCAAAGACGTCCGCACTACACTCAGCCCCTGGCAGAGGCAGGTGCTCAGTGCTCTGCAGGCAGTGGGGCTCAGTGCTTTGAGGGCAGCACAGCCCCTTGGCAGCAGGGTTTCCGTGCGGGCTTTTAAGGACACTGCGTGTCACCCAGGAGCACACTGCAGTCCTGCTGGGCTCGGTGCCCTCTGACGTGGGTGAGCTTTGCAGAGAGACCGGCGCTGCCTCCCTCACCTGCTGCCGTGCTCAGGGTAACAGCTGACAGCCAGCACAGTGCCAGCATCAGCTGGACTGCTCGCCCTGGCACTCATAATGCCAGATGCTCTGCAGGACTTGCAGCAGTTCTGATTTTTACTGCAGCAGTCCATCCCCTGTTTCAGTGCTCTGCACTGTTGCAGTGAGGCAGACGGCTTGCCTGCAGCTCTGCAGCTGGAAGGAGAAGAACGCAGGGCTGCATCCTGTTCCTGGCTCGGGAAAAGTCTCTGTGCTTCATTACTGATGATGAAATCCCATCCTGAGTATGTGGCTCACCACTGCTCTACTCTGCAGCCACTGACCATAAGCAGAGCCTGTCCCAGCCCCAAACAAATTGCCCCAATTCTTAGTGTGCTGCTGCTGCCCAGCGACAGATCAGCAGTGCACGCAGAGCAGTGTTGCTGAAGGATGGAGGTGCTGGGAGGGTTTTCCATCCCCATCCACCAGACTCAGGCCACAAGCTGAGTACCAGAGCCACACATTGTCCCCACCAGGTCACCCTGTGCGCTTGTGCTGATCTCTCTGTGCCATCCTCACAGGTGTCCTCCTGTTTGACGGCCATCGCCAAGACGGACCCTGAGGCGGAGGTGCGGAGAGCAGCTGTGCATGTGGTGGTGCTGCTGCTGCGGGGGCTCAGCAAGAAGGCAACCGAGGTGGGTCCCTTCCCACTGCATGGTGCCCTCGGGAGTGTCTCCCACCCCAGTGACAAGGAGGGCAGGAGGGATGGGGCTGGGTGTACATGTGGGGTGAACTTTCTCCTCCAGGCAGTTCCCCTCAAAGTGGGGATGCCCCCCTGCTCTTAGGGGCTGTTGCATCCAGCACCACCTCGACATGTCCCTGCGCTGGTGGTGGCTGTGTTCACTCTGAGATCCCCCTCCAGCCCCACAGTGCCTCCCAGTTTCCTGGCAGCAGTGTGTGGAGCAGCTGCAGTGAGTTAGGAGAAAATTAACTGAGCTATAATTACCTGAGCAGCTGCAGGCTCTCTGCCTGCATTATTGCTGATTCTGGTGTGAGCAGCAGCGTGTACCACGTTCCTGGTGGGAACAGCCTAGAGAGGACTGGGCTGGGCACACCAACTCATCCTCCTATAAACAGTGCACTCAGCACCAGCACAGCCAGTATCAGGAAGAGCCCAGTTGGGCACAGTGACAGCCCTTCTAGGTCCTCATTGCAATTGTTTCTGTTTCCTTATCTCCTGTTTCTTTGTACCAAAGCTGCCCTTTTCGTCTGTTCTCTCTAGTAGGAGCGAGCAGAGGAGGACCAGTGTGCAGCCATATGGGGACATACCAGTCCCTGGTGCATTATTCTGCCAGTGCAGACACGCAGCACATCCACCATGGGGCATGAGTGGGTTGGGGACTCTGATAGCCCCTCCAATTACAGGACCCCAGTTGGGGGCAGTAAGGACACAAGCTTGTGGCACAGTGATGTTTTTGCGTCACAGCCTTGATTTGCTTCATCTTCCCCAAATCACACAGAACATCTTCCACTCATGGCTCCTCCTGAGCCCATGTCTGCTTGTCTCAGCAAACCAGCTGCCCCAGAACCTCTGCCAGGTGCTGCCTGTGTCCATGTGTCTTGTGCTCAACCACTGAAGAGTAACCAGCACATCATCCTTCCTGGGGCAGAGGGGCCATGATGACAAACAATGCCAGGTCCTGGGAAGCTGTGGGAAGTTGCCCTTGGAGCCCTGGTGATGGATACTTTGACCTGGAAAGGACCAGGTTTCCTAAGGTCATCGTTGCCTTCCTCCCTCCTTCCCAGCAATGAGCGTGTTGGGACTCAGTTCCTAGGAAGGAAGCAGCTGGTTCCCAGTTGGAATCCCCAGCAGCTCTGCTTCCTGCTGTGCCCCTCTGCAGGCAGTGACTCTGTGACCCTGCCTCTTAGCTCCAGGTCACTGGGGCTGCTCATAGGGCCTCATCCTATGGAGCGGCTGAGGGTGCTGCTCCCTCCCAGGGCTTGGTGCTGCAGTCTGGTGGCTGTCCTCACCCACTGCGCCCACTGGGTTTGCTGCCGGGGATGCCCAGCTTGCACCCATCTCCTGCATCCTCACAAGGATCTAGGGGCTTGAGGAGATCATGCAATGCTGCCTGCATGTGGGGAAACTGAGTCACGGGAGGGGAGGGCTGTGAATCAGCAGTGCGGTGGGGCCATGTCCTGGTGCTGGCCAGGTGAATGGGGCACCTGCCGGGGCACGCCATGCACTGTGTTTGGGGCTCACCCCGGGTGCTGATGAGGCCCCGGCGGGTTCTGACTGCTGCCTGCTCTCCCCAGGTGCTGCAGGACGTGCTGCGGGACCTGTACCGCCTGCTGAAGCACGTGGTGGCAGCTGAGCCCGACGGTGCGGCCGTGCTGCACGCCCAGCTGGCACTGGAGGAGCTGGACACGGCGATGAGGAGCGTCCTCTTCCCTCCGCAGGTGCTGGAGAAGAAAATCGTGGTGCTGCCATAGCGGGTGCCAGGAGCCAGAAAGCCACTTTTCCTGCTCCGGTGCTGTGTGAATTCGCTCCCTGGAGGAGATATGTTTGCTGTGCCCCCAGGCTGCCTTCAGCAGGTGTCAGCCATGGTGAAACCACAGCGGTGCTGGGGGCACGTAGCATCTCCAGTGCCCCTCGTCTGGGGCAGCATGGGGGGGTGAGATTAAAAGGAGAAATCCTCTGCTGTGTGTTGTCTGTTTCTGGGAGCCACGCAATGCCCTGGTGCCATCTCAGCCATGAGACATATGGAGAGCCCCTCGGTACTGGGGGATTTGGGGTGTCAGGACCCTGGACTGGCCAGGGGTGTTCAGCTCTTCAGCTGGGGTTCCTGTGGGCATCAAGAGGCATTTATGGGCCAAGGAAAAAGATATCTGGAAGCAGTAGCTGAATCAGATTCAAAGTGTGATTTTATCCATATTTGAGTGATTTTCCCAGGAGAAAATAAGGAAATGGAGATGGTATTGCCAAGCTCCTGTACCCACCAGCACTGGAGCCCTTCTTCTGCTATTTGACAGCACTGTGGACCTGCACTGGAGCTCCTCTGTGCTGAGGGGGCTGCAGGCCCTCACAGTACACCACTGTTTGGGGGCATTCCAGCACTGAGGACATCCCTCTCCCTCTGTCAGGGCAGCCCCCAGGGGTACCCCAGCAAGGGGGACACCCCATACCTGCAGCATCACTGCACATCCTGGGCAGAATGGGTGAACAGGGCAGGGAGCTGCAGGATCACAGCGGGGTACGCGGGGGGCACCCTGCAGCAAACCTATGTTCCAGCCATCCCCAGCCAGGGGTGCACAGTGCTGCTGCACCACAGCCCTGCAAGGCTGGGGTACCGGGCTGCATCCCCACCCCCAGCAAAGCCACCAGCACTGTGCTGTGCCGTGCCGTGCTGGGTGTGTGCGTGGCCAGGAGCGCATTGTCCTCGTTGGCGGACCGGCGCTCCTCTGCGCTGTCACCGCTGCCAGCCGGTGCCGGTGTCGGGCTGCGGACGCACGCCGGGATGCTGCCATACCGGCTGTGCTTTGCCAGGGCCTGGAGCAGACGGCCAGAGGAAGGGTTTGAATGAGAAGTCTGTATTAATGCAGTTCCCTGGGCGTCTGACTGCAATTCTGCTGCTGCGAACAAGGAGATTTCTGTGCCGGAGGAGGAGGAAATTTTATTTATACCTTGGGAAGCACTCGTGCGGGGAGAGCACCCGGGAGCTGCGATCACACTGAAAGGTAACGGGGCTGCAGCGTAACCCCAGCACTGGGCACCTGCAGCGGGGCGCGGGTGTGCACCCTCCTGTCCCCGTCCCTTCCCTGTCACCTGCAGTGCCGGGACATCCCGTGTCCCAGCAGCAGGGACACAGATGTGACCATTTGGTGCCACGTGGGAGTCCGACAGCGGTACGGGGGTCCCAGCTCGTCTCTGCCCCACCATGCGCGGGGGACCCCCGGGGTCTGCCCGGGGAGTGTCCCCTTGGAGGGCGGCACCGAGCCCTGCACCCAGCCTGGGAGGAACCCAAAAGTGCGGGATCTGAGCCCAAAGAGGAAAGGCTGCGGCTCGGCGGGGTCCATTCCGGGGCTGGCAGTGCCCTGCCGTCAGCCTGGCACGGGGACATCGCGCGTGATGGGCGCAGGGCTCCCGTTCTTGAGGGGGCACAGGGACAGAATGACAGCACGAGGTGTCCCCGTGTGTCCCCGGGAGGGGGTGGCTGATGGCTACGGGGGGGACGCGAGGAGGTGGGGAGGGTCCTGGAGGATGGCACGGGGCTGATAGCCCAGCGCTGTCCCCGGCTGACGGGTGGGGACGGACCCGGCGCCCGGTGCATCCCGCAGTGCGGGGCCGGTGCCGGGCGGGTCCCGGGGGCTGCGGGCGGGGCCGGGGGTGGCGCCGGGGGTGCTGGTGCCGGGGGTGCCGGTCCCGGTGCCGGGCGGAGACCCCGCGGGCTGCGGGCGGTGCCGGCCCCGCCGCGTTATAAAGCGACCGCGCGGGCCGGGCCGGGCGCACAGCGGCGGCGGCGGCGGCCGGGGCGAGCGGCACCACCGGCACCGGTACCCGCACCGGTAGCAGCACGGTGAGTCCCGGTACGGTCCCTCCCCTCCTCCTCCCTCCCTCCCTCCCAGCCCCGCCGGTGCCAGCCCGGGGCTCCTCCGCCCCCGCGGCTCTGCAGGACCGCCCGCGGCCCCCCCACAGCGCGGAGCGGCACCGGGGGCCGAGGGGCGGGGGAGGACCGGGAGCGGCGGGGCACTGCGGAGCCCCCGGGAAACGCTGCCCGCCCCCGCCCCCTCCCTCAGCCCCGGGCTCCCCCGGCCCCGCGGCGCAGTCCCGGTCCCGCAGTTGGGGTGGGGGACCAGGGAGGGGCCGAGCCGGGTTCCGCAGTACGAGGACCGGGGGTCCCGGGGCTGTGCCACCCCACTGGGGTCAGCCCGCTGCCCGTTGTCCCCGTGCCCTTCCCTGTCCTCCAGCCCAGCCCTGCAGGGCTGCGGGTGGGGAAATCCCAAAAGCGATGCCTGCATGGGGATGAGGTTCACGTGGGCTGGGAGACCACCCGGTCACTGTGCCTGCATCGCGCTGCCCCCTGGGTGGTGGCCGTGCCCTGACTGTCCCATCTCACCCAGATGCCAGTGAGCCTCTCCACGGCGCTGCGTGTCGTCGGGACCAGCCTCTTCGCGCTGGCGGTGCTGGGGGGCATCCTGGCCGCCTATGTCACCGGGTACCAGTTCATCCACACGGAGAAGCACTACCTCTCCTTCGGGCTCTACGGGGCCATCCTGGGGCTGCACCTCTTCATTCAGAGCCTTTTTGCTTTTCTGGAGCACCGACGCATGAGGGCTGAGGGACAGCCGGTGCGGTTGGGCCGCTCAGTGGCCCTCTGCATCGCCGCCTACCAGGAGGATCCCGATTACCTGAAGAAGTGCCTGCACTCCGTCAAGCGCATCGCCTTCCCCGACCTCAAAGTGGTGATGGTGGTGGACGGCAACGGCCCGGACGACACCTACATGCTGGACATCTTCCACGATGTGATGGGCTCTGAGCGCGTGGGCAGCTACGTCTGGAGGAGTAACTTCCACGCACGGGGCGAAGGAGAGACGGAGGCCGGGCTGCAGGAAGGGCTGGCCCACGTGCAGGCTCTGGTGCGCAGCACCACGTACTCCTGCATCCTGCAGAAGTGGGGCGGGAAGCGCGAGGTGATGTACACGGCCTTCCGGGCGCTCGGAGACTCCGTGGACTACATCCAGGTGGATGTGGGGTCCAGGTGGGCGGGGGGGGACGTGCGGGGTGATCTGGGGAACCACGGGGTTGCAGCGCCGCATGGGAGAGCTCAGTGTTGCTTCCTTGGTGGATCCCTTGCTGCATGCAGGCGTCATCTGGGGGACACCGTGCAGCACCGCACGGGGCCCGGACCCCCATGCCTGGGCTGGGGTCAGCTGGGGTGTCCCACCGCGATGCCATTGACCAGAGCTGTGTGTCCTGGGGCAGTGGTGTCCGGCACTGCGGAGCGCTCCGCTCCCCTCACCGCCCGCTGCTCTGCAGGCTCTGCCTCGTCTCGCCGGCTGCGGCTCAGGCTTGCCCGGCTGGGGCTGGGCCGTCTGCTGGGCGCGCGTGGGTGGCGGAGCGGGGCTCGACGTTGCCTCTGCCCCCAGGTGTGTGACTCAGACACGGTGCTGGACCCCGCCTGCACCGCCGAGATGCTCCGCATCCTGGAGGCTGACCCCCGCGTCGGTGGCGTCGGTGGTGATGTCCAGGTACAGCGGTGGGGCGGGGAGGGGGCACACGGGGCACCACTCTTGCATTAGTGGCACTGACCCCATCTCCTCTGCAGATCCTGAACAAGTATGACTCGTGGATCTCCTTCCTGAGCAGCGTGCGGTACTGGATGGCCTTCAATGTGGAGCGTGCCTGCCAGTCCTACTTCGGCTGCGTGCAGTGCATCAGCGGCCCGCTGGGCATGTACCGCAACACGCTGCTGCAGCAGTTCCTGGAGGACTGGTATCACCAAACCTTCCTGGGCACCAAGTGCAGCTTTGGGGACGACCGGCATCTCACCAACCGCGTGCTCAGCCTGGGCTACCAGACCAAGTACACGGCACGCTCCCGCTGCCTGACGGAGACGCCGACGCGCTACCTGCGCTGGCTCAACCAACAGACCCGCTGGAGCAAGTCCTACTTCCGTGAGTGGCTCTACAACGCGCTGTGGTTCCACAAGCACCACCTCTGGATGACCTACGAGTCGGTGGTGACCGGCTTCTTCCCCTTCTTCCTCATCGCCACCGTCATCCAGCTCTTCTACCGCGGGCGCATCTGGAACATCCTCCTCTTCCTGCTGACGGTGCAGCTGGTGGGCATCATCAAGGCCACCTACGCCTGCTTCCTGCGTGGCAGCGCTGAGATGATCTTCGTCTCCCTCTACGCCCTGCTCTACATGTCCAGCCTGCTGCCCGCCAAGATGTTTGCCATCGCCACCATCAACAAGTCGGGCTGGGGCACGTCGGGCCGCCGCACCATTGTGGTCAACTTTGTGGGGCTGCTGCCGGTGTCGGTGTGGGCGGCCGTGCTGCTGGGTGGCCTGGCCTACACAGCCTACAGCCAGGACCTGCTCAGCGACACCGAGGTTGCCTTCCTCGTCTCGGGTGCCGTCCTCTACGCCTGCTACTGGGTGGCCCTGCTGACGCTCTACTTGGCCATGGTGGCCCGGCGCTGCGGGAAGCGGCAGGAGCAGTGCGGGTTGGTCTTTGCTGAGGTGTGAGGACGCCATGGGTCCCCTTGCAGTTGGTGCTGACCCAATGGTGGCCATCCGGCTGCTGCTCCCTGCGTGCGGCAGCGCTGAGCGCACCCCGAGGTCAGCATTTGTGATCAAGTCTTGCTTTTTTTTTTTTTTTTAAATTGCAGTTGTTTTTTTTTTTCCTTTTTAATTATTTTTATTTTGTTGTTGTTGTTTTCTGTAAAACTCAGCCCCAGGGGTGCTAGCGGCTGCGCCGGGGCTGTCTGGAGCTGTGCTTGGCACAGCCTTGGTGCTGCAGGGTCCCTCCTTGTGCCATGATGAGCATTTCGCTGCCTTGGTGCAAGGGCACAGCGGGAGCTCCGCTGGTTGGGCTCCCCCTGCCCTGCTGGGCCCCATCCTTTGGTGCTTTCCTGGGACCCCCGATGTCCCCCCGTGGTACTGTGGAGGATGGACCCCGTGTGTCCAACCAGGTGCTGAGCTGTGATGCTCAATGCTGCTGGGGTTGCTGCGCCCCAGGATTTTTTCCCCACCATCCCTGTGCAGCCCCTGCATGGGCAGGAGCTGGCTGCAGGCTCAGCCCCCTCCCTGCCATGATTTAGGGACAGAAATTGGATTTCATCCCAACATTGGCACCACGTCGCTCAGGTGCTGTGCCAATGCCAGGCACCGCTGGCTGGTGCTGACAGCTGGGCCCACCCACGGGGGCTCAGCATCCCCTGCTCTGTCTCCATGGAGCTCTGAATGTCCCCAAAAGCCACCCACCCTCATCCCCGTGGCTGTGTATGTGCGGGCATGTACCCACAGCTCCCTCCAACTCCATTCCGGGGATCTGGCTGCTCCAGGAGGGCAGCTCCTCTGTTGTGCTTTGCCAAAGAGCATGTGGAGGGGGCACTGGCACCCCACTTTTGTGTCCGCAGCCTGGGCAGAAGCAGGAAAATCCGGGCCGTGGGTCAGCTGGAGCGTGGGTTGCTGATGGTTCGGCCAGCCCACAGCCCCATAAAGCCAACCACGTCCCAGCTTCATGCCAGCTGCCTTCTCCACCGCCCCTCCTCTGCCCCCTAGCTCTGGAAGCGAGGAGGGAACCTGGTATCCGTCTAGACAGCGGGGAGGCGCTGGGTTTTAGGCCTGGGCATGCAGAGGAGGGCAGGGAGAGCCAGTTTCCAGCCTTTCCCTGCCCACTGGGTCCCCCGGGTATTTACCCACGGCCATCTCCCCTGGGCCCTTTTTTCAGGGCTAGAACCTTTCTACAAGTCAGGCTTTTTATTTAAGATGGGATTTTTTAGGAGACTTTTGTAGCTCTTTTCGTATTTACACTTTATTGCCGATTGTTTGTAAATCTATTTATTTTTTAACTCCTATTTTTTTCATATTTTGAGAGGTCTGTTTTTTATATCCTGGTGGATTTGACACAATAAAGACTTGCACAGAGAAAAGATGGGTGTGTCATCCCTGCTCCCCCTGCCTGACTCCATGTGGGCTCCCAGGTTTGGGGAGACTCAAGGGGGGAAGGTGCTAAAACAGAAGTGGTAGACCCTGTCTGCAGCTCTGCTGGCTGCAGGGGTAACTTTAGAAGGGAACATGAGGAGGCAGCCAGCTTCAGAGCGTGCCCAAGCCATCCTGGCACAGGCAGGAGGATGGGCAGAGCTGGCAGCACGATGTGCACGGCTGCAGGGCTGAGTTCTGGTGCTCGAGGCAGTGCTGGAGGCAGTCACGTGCAGTCCCCATTAGGGGCACAGCCTGGCCCTGCAGGATGCACCTTGCCTAAGGTGGGCGCTGAGTTCATGCCTCAGCTGTCCTCAGCAGCATCACAGCTGAGGGAACAGTATTGCTCCCGTGGCAGCAGGTCTGTGTCCTCACACCTTCTTGGGCACGTTGGTGATGATGGGCTTGGGCCGTGTTTTGAAGAGCAGCTTGGTCTTGATGAGGGCGGTAACAGCATAGCGCGTCCCCACAGAGTCGGCTGCCTGCTTCATCAGGACAGCAAAGGGCTTCTCCAGCTGCACCACCTTCCCATAGAGGATGTGGTGGCCCACAATGAGCACGGGGATGCCCTGTGTGGGAGCAGTAGGGTGAGGATGACCATGTGGGCACCGCCACCCCACAGCCTGGGCTCAAAGAGGGCTGCTCACCTCACGTGTATAGTGCAGGTCTCCCAGCAGACTCCCGGGCAGCGCACCGCCACCACGTGGCTCCACCTCTCCCTGCAGCTCCACCAGCACCCAGCGCTCCAGGCTGCCTGCACCAGCACTGCCAGGGAGAGGAATGGTGTCACCCACCGGGCATGGGGCACCCAAGCACGGCAGGCCCAGGCCCTCACTCACCTGGAGATGATGAGCTGCACCATAACGCGGGCTCTGCAGAGCTGCTGTCACTGCAAGAGGATGGGATGGGAAGAGCCCTCAGGCTGCTGCGTGGCATTGGGACCCCCATCTCCTCAAACCCATGTCCTGGACCCTCCCACGTTCCCTGTGACACGATCCTTTTCTATGTCCCAATGAATCTACTAAGCCCAACGTTCCCATACCCCCAACTCCATTCAAAGCCCCACTATATTCAGCTGCCGTCTGTGCCTTGCTTTCCCCCCCATGCCTCGAGCTCCCCCGTAAGCCCACAGCCCACCAAATCCGCAGAGCCCCGAGCACGACATCTCCCATCATATCCAGCTGCTCCCTATGCCTTGGTGTCCTCCCCATGCTCTAAACCCCTCCCCATGCCCACACCCCACCGAATCCTCTACGCCCAGAGCTCTGTACCCCAAAATCGCACCGCCCCTCCCGTGCCCCCTGCAGCCCCGTGCCCCACCCGCACCCCCGGCACCTTCCCGTGCCCCCCCGTGCGCGCAGCCCTTTGCCCGCCCCGCCGTTCCGTCCCGGCTGGGTGCTGCTCGCCTCGCTCCGCACCCCCGGCTCCGCTCCCACCGCCCGGCACACCCGAATCTCCCGCCGTTCTGCTCCGCACTTCCGCTTCCGGGTACTGGGGATCACTTCCGCTTCCGGGAGCGCGGCGCCGCACGTGGGGCCCGGCGGGGCGGAGCGGAGCGGGGCCGGGAGTCGCGATGGGGGAGTTTGAGGTGCACCGCGTGCGGTTCTTCGGGCTGGTGCCCGCCGGCGTGCGCTGCATGGCCTACCAGCACCGCGGCTGCCGCCTGGCTCTCGCTCGCACCGACGGCGCCGTCGAGGTGTACAACTTCGCCGCTAATTACTTCATGGAGAAGGTGGGCGGCGGCCGGGAACGGGGAGGACAGGGCTCGGTGGTCGCGGGGGAATGCGGGGAGAACGGGGAGGACCGGGCCGGGTGGTGGTGGGAGTCTGGAGGGGAAGGCAGGAGGGGGGAGCGGGGCTGGGTGATGGAGGGGAAACGGAGGGAGAGCGGGGAGAACTGGGCTGGGGGCTGAGGGGAACCAAGGGGAGAACTGGGCGGGGTGATAGAGGGGAACCAGGGGTGAATGGAGGGGATGGTGAATGGAGGGTGATGGTGGAGGACCGGGGGGGGGGGAACCTGGTCATGTGACAGTGTGGAACCGGGGGTTATCGGGAAGAGCAAGCCTGGAGTGTTAACAGGAACTTGGGAGGAACCGGGGTGTGAGGTGACGGGGAGAAGCAGCAGGGGTCACAGGGTTAGGGGCGGTGGGGATACAGGTGGAACAGAGCCGTGGTGATGGGGCCTTTTTCCCTAGGCCATCCCCGGGCACCAGGCACGCTCGGTGGAAGCGCTGTGCTGGGCGGCGGGGGAGCGGCTCTTTGGGGCCGGCCTGAGTGGGGACATCACTGAGTATGACTTGGAGCGGCTGCGTCCGGCCCGTGCTGTCGATGGCTTCGGGGGACCTATCTGGAGCATGGCTGCCAACAGTGACGGCACACGGCTGGCGGTGAGCAGCAGGGATGGGGCTCACAATGGCAGAGGAGCTGCCACCCCCAGGAGCTGATCCTTACTCACTCCCCCCCCCCAATCTCTAGATTGGCTGTGAGGACGGCTCGGTGAAGCTCTTCCAGGTGGTGCCTGGTGGTGTTCAGTTTGAGAAGAATCTGGACCGGCAGAAAGGTGAGTGTGGAGGGCTCTGCAGGGCCATCCCCTTGTCTACTCCTTGTGCCGTTCTGGTACCAAGAGGCTGCTGTGCCCTGGAGCACACCTGGAGCTTCCATCTCCACAGGACGTGTGCTGTGCCTCTCCTGGCACCCCTCGGGGACCAATCTGGCAGCTGGCTCCATCAACTTCATCCGTGTGCTTGATGTTCGCTCAGGTAATGAACTGCCCCAGAGAGGGGCATCGCTCCTTGGAGCAGCTTTCAGGGGGAGCCTGCGGTGTCCCCTGTCCTGGGGCACCATCAGCAGCCACAAGTCTGTGCTTTGGGATGTCTGCCTGGCACTGCCGCAGCTCCCAGCCTGGGAGCCCTGCAGCACACAGGACACAGGGAAAGGATGAAGTGAGGAGCCTGAGTCATCCCACTCTCTCCCCATCTTGAACAACCCTTCCCTACCTCAGGCCGAACAGCCCAGAGGATCATGGTGAACTATCATGTGCCAAAGTCCAAGAAGCGCGAGTGCGTCGTGTGGAGCATCGCCTTCCTGTCGAGTGGCACCGTCATCAGCTCAGACTCATTTGGAAGAGTGCAGTTTTGGGACTGGGAGCGAGGGACACTGCAGGACTCCCACACTGTCAGCACCTCAGCTGTCCTCTCACTGGCTGTGTCAGAGGTGAGGTCACCCTGGGCTGGGACAGCAGTTCCAGCACCCAGACAATATCCATCACTGTGCCCTGTGATCAGCAGCCCTCTCTTTCTCCCAGGAAGAAGACAGCATTGTGGTGGGCACCTCGGCAGGGGCCACCTACCAGTTCCAGCTGCTGCCAGTGAAGGCAGGTGGCCAGGAGAAGCGCTGGGTGAGGACGAAGCCGTTCCAACATCACACTCACGACGTGCGAGCTGTGGTGCACACCCCGACAGCTCTTATATCTGGAGGTGAGGGCTGTGTGGGGGAGCTCTATGGGTCGTGTGTCCCCCCTCCATTAGTTGCTTGTATGAGCTCCGCTTTGTTTCCAGGCCTGGATGCCCAGCTGGTGATCCGCCCGCTCATGGAGAAGGTGCAGAAGAAGGGCTACGACGCAGTGCTGCGGAAATTCACCTTTCCCCACGTGAGTGCTGCTCTAAGCAGGGTCCTGTGGCGGCTCCTGGGGCCATGAGGTGAGCTCTGTGGGAGCAGCCAGGCCCTACTTGCCTCGCTGGGTCCCCTCCTGGCCCTGGCATGCCCGTGGGCTCCTGTAATGCAATAAGATGGAGAGTAGAGTTCAGTTGATGAGCCTGTCCTACTGGTCCTGCTGCAGTTTCCTCTTCTGGTTCTCATCCCATAGAACCTGAGCTGTTCCTTGCTGGCAGCCCAAGCCATCGTGGCTTTGGCCTGGCCCTTTCTGCCAGGCTGAGGTCCATGATAATGTGCCTGTTTCTGCCTGCAGCGACGCCTCGTCTCCTGTGCCAGGAAAGCCCAGCTACTCCTCTTCCAGTTCTCCCAGCACCTGGAGCTCTGGAGACTTGGCTCTACTAATAAAACTGGTATGTCTGCAGGTGGCCGTTGGGTACAGACCTCTGTGTTTAACCCCAGGGCAGTGTCTGGAGGACTACAGGGTGCAATCTGCCAGGGCAGCAGAGGAGTGGTGCATCCCAGCTCTGCTTATGGCTGTGTTACCCAGTGCTGTGCAGGGCCATGGTGCTGCTGGCAGCATACTCTTCTTGCTGAGCTGGATGGTGCCCTGAGGAACTTAGCCTCGAGGCGGCCAGGGAAGGGTCTGGATCCATCCTGGTGTCTGGCACCATGCCCCCTGGGTCCCCTGCAATTCTCACCAGGGCCTGCGTGGTTTCTGTTGTTGCTGATGTTTGGTTGTCATTCCAGGAAAGGATGGAGAGGTCCTTCCTGTGAGCCGCATGCCAGAGCACCTCCTGCAGCTCAAGAGTAAGGTAAGCCTGAACTGGGGTTGGCACCTGTGCTTGGCAGCTTTGCTTTCTCTGATGGCCAAGCTGCGGGTGCCAGGGCGCTCTGCAGACCCCACTCAGCACCTCCACATCTCCAGGGTCCTGAGCACATCTACTGCAGCTGTGTCTCACCCTGCGGCAGCTGGATTGCCTATAGCACTGCTTCTCGCTTCCACCTCTACCGTGTGCAGCACGAGGGTGACAGCATCAGCGTCAAGAAGGTGAGGGCTGGGGGGACTCATAGGGAGCTGGGGTTGCTGGTAGCACAATGCGTGGGTCAACAGCAGCGGGGGCTGCTCATCAGCAGTGTGACTGCCAGTGCTGCCTTCTCCCCCTGCAAGGTCCCTGGCGTGCCCAAGCTGCTGCTCCCAGCCTACCAACTGCAGTGTGCTTCTGACTCGGGCAGACTCTTCGTCGCCTCTGACAGAGGCTCTGTCCATGTGGTGCAGCTGTTGGAACCGGGGGGCTGCAAACACCTGCACACGCTGCGCCCACCCACAGGTAGGGAGCAGGCACCGTGGCCGCTGTGGACACATGGCTGAGGGTGCTGCCCTAGGTCTGGGACACCTCGGAATAGTTTAAGGGTTTCTTGTGTCTGTGTAGCATTTGTGTGTGGTGTTGTTCAGGGACCCGGGAAGCTGTCTACCTGCTGGCATCGAGCGCTGATGGGAACTGGCTGGCTGCGGTCAGCGGGGACTGGGAGGTGCATATCTACAGCCTGAAACACTTCAAGGTACAGGCAGGGCTCTGTGTGGGGCTCTCTATGGTGTCCCTGGAGCCGGGCACTGGGGGAGGTCCCGGCGGGTGGCAGAGGACAAGTGGGGTAGAGTGTTGTCCTTCTGCCTTTCAGCACCACTGCACGGTGCCCACCTACAGCTGTGCGGTGACAGCCCTCGCCATCCACCCAGCAACCAACAACCTTTTTATCTCCTACTCGGACCAGCAGGTGGGAGCTGTGCCTGTGGCAGCCTCGTGCTGCTTGGGACTGGCTGTGTGTTGGCATTGGGCTGATGATGGGGACCCATCTTCTCTCCTGCCCCACAGCTCTTTGAGTTCAGCATCCCCGAGAAGCAGTACACGGCCTGGAGCCGCGTGGTGCAGAACAGCGGGCTGCACAAGCTCTGGCTGGAGAGGGACTCGCCCATCACCCACATTGCCTTCAACCCCAAGAACACCTCGCAGATCCTGCTGCACGATGTCTACATGCTGTGTGTCCTGGACAAGTCCCTGGTGAGCTGAGAAGGGCACTGCTGGGGCGTGCTTCGCAGGGGCTGCTTGTGCTGGCTCAAACAGAAGGGCGGGGGGGTGTGCAGCACTGCGGGGGGCGGGCACAGCGCTTGGTGCCCGAGCTGCAGCACTGACACGGGCCGTGCCCGCAGCCCCTGCCCGACAACAACACCCTGCTGGTGAACCAGAGCACGCTGAAGCAGCTCTCGGAGCCTGCCCGGCGCCGGCAGCTCCACGCCTTCAAGATCTGCAAGAAGTTCCAGGTGGGCAGCGCGGTCCCTGTGTGCATCTCCTCCCCGGGAGCGCCCTTGGCAGCGCTGCCCTCGGTGCTCTGCCGCGTTCCCTGCGCTCACACCGCTGTGCCCACAGCCGCTGCTGTTCGCGGACCTTCTGGACGAGCGCTGCCTGGTGACGGTGGAGCGGCCCGCCGTGGACATCAGCGCGGAGCTCCCGCCGCCCGTGCAGCAGAAGAAGTTCGGCACTTAGCGCCGGCCGCCTCAATAAACGCGCTGTTCTCACGCCGCGGTCCCGCGCCTCCTCCTTACCGGGAGCACCGAACCCCCACCTCCCCCGCCCCCAGTCCGCGGCGCGCTGCCCCGCCGCCGCCTCCCCCTCCCGCCAATCGGAACGCGGGAAGGGCTCCTCGCCCCGCCTCTCGCGACGAGCACAGCCAATAGCCTCCCGCCATGCGGGCGGGGGGCGTGTCCTCGCGGCGGGGCCCGTGGCGGGGCGGGGCGGAGCGGCGCGGCGGCGGCGGCATGGCCGTGTGGACGCGCGCCTCCAAGGCGGGGCTGCTGGAGCTGCTGCTGCGGGAGCGCTGGGTGCGGGTGGCGGCCGAGCTGAGCGGAGAGGCGCTGAGCCTCACGGCCGAGCCCGGCGAACCGACCCCGGGGCTCAACGGCGTGGCCAACGGCGGCGGCGAGTGGGGCGGCGCGGAGGCGGCCGTGCCCGGCTGCGTGCGGAGGGTGCGGGTGGTGAAGGCGGAGGCGGGCGGGCTCGGCATCAGCATCAAGGGCGGCCGCGAGAACCGCATGCCCGTGCTCATCTCCCGCATCTTCCCGGGGCTGGCGGCGGAGCGGAGCGGCGCGCTGCGGCTCGGCGATGCCATCCTGGCGGTGAACGGCGTGGACCTTCGCGACGCCACCCACGACCAGGCCGTGCAGGCGCTGAAGCGAGCCGGGAGGGAGGTGATCCTGGAAGGTACCGGCCCCGCTCCCCCCACCCCGCCCCGTCCCGCTCCCCCCCCCCGGGTCCCCTCCTCCCCCGTCACCGCGTCCCCGGGCTTCCCCCGGCCCCGCTCCCTGTAGCAGCTCCGCACGGCCCGGCAGGGGACAGGGACGGCCACGTCGGAGCTCGCTCCTCCTGCCGTGCCCCGTTCCGCTGGGGGTGGCAGTGGTGCCCCGGGACGGGCGGTGCTCCCCACGGTGCCCGCCCTGATGCTGTGCGCGGGGCTCGGTGCCCGCGGAGCACCGGCTCCTGCCCGACCTGTTCCCGGCAAGCTCGGGCAGGACCTGCCGGTGCAGCGCTGCTGGTGCCACCGGTACCACCAGTGTCAGCGCGGTGCCACCCCCGCGTCCCGTCCTGATGTCCACCGGGGCCCTGTGTCGGTGCGAGGGCGTGCGCAGATTTGTGTGGCTCAGCTGCCCACGCTGGCTCCAGGGCACCGGGGGACGAGGAGGGGACGAGCCGGGGACGAGCCACGTTTGGGGCTGGAAAGAGCATGCAGGGGAAGACAGCATTGCCCCATAGACGTGGAGGGGGGGTACCCCAGCCAGCTGGGGACTGCCAGGAGCATTGGCGCTGGGCCCTGTGCCCACTCTTCAGCCCTGGGTTTCACTTCACTTGCAGGCACCTGTGCTGGGTGCCATCCTGCTGGTGCCATCAGCACAGCGGAACCCCTACCTCGTCCTGGGTGGGAGCTGGAAGCTGAGCTCTGGGCCCACAGGCAGCTCTGCATCAGGCAGGGAGGTTGGAAAGAGGAAGGAGGGCTGTGAGAGGAAACCCACATGCATGGGTGGGGAAACCACTCTGGTGCTGCTGGGAGGGGGCTGGTAATGCTGGGCTGCGAGTGGGGGTCGTCTGGGCCGTGGTGAGAGCCCTGTGGGCGAGCCCAGGGTGCAGCCGCCTTCCTGCAGCGAGCTGTGAGGGTGCAGCAGTGCTGGGTTTCCTTTGCGGTGAGCGTGTAGGCGTGCTGTGCCATGACAGCTGTGCTGGGACGGAGCTCAGCTGGTGAGGCTGCACGTGCCATTGCCCTCTGCACTGCACCGCATTGGTACGGCAGCTCCATGCCTGCGTCCTGCCTCGGGCACTGCCCCCAGCAGCATCTCCTGGCTGTGTTGTGGCTCTGCTGCTGCCCGTGCCCCAGTGCTGGGGTGCTGGCCAGGGCTGTACGGCCCAGCAGTGTCTGCGTGTACTGTCCCAGCTACGGCAAACCATCAGGTTGGTTGAACCAATGCCACCCACCCAAGCATTTGGAACACTGTGGTTGCCCAGCTGGTGCTGCAAGAGTTCCCCAAGGACTGACTGCAGGGTGCCCTGTGCAAACCAGGGGAGGTGGGCATGAAGCTCACGGTGTGTCCAGCAGCTCCCACTTTGGGCTCAGAAGCATGCCCAGGGAGTTTCAGGGATGTCGTTGTCTCTGCTGCTCAGTGCCAGCACCATGGCTCAGAGCACAAAGGGCTCACTTCCGGGCAGGGAGCAGCAGCCCCAGTGCTCCATCCCCAGCCTCAGACACAGGCTGCCAACATCTGGCTGCCAGCTGTGAGCCATGCTGGGGGCTGCCGCCGGCCGAGCCCCAGGCCACAACCATCCACCCCAGGCACTGGCCTGCCCGTGGGGATTAGAGGTGCGTGGGGAAGGCGTAATCCGGGGATAAGCGCGGCGGGAGCTAATATTATCTCCTGGTGCCCGCAGCAAGGGCAGTGCATCCCCTCCAGCTGTGTCGGCTCAGCAGCACCGCCGGGCGCCCCGCGGAGCTCCCACCACGGTGTCACACCATCTCCCTGCCTGTGGGGAGCCATGCTTCACAGCTGTGTTTCACAGCAGATTACAGCTTACTCGCTGTTTTTTTTCACTTTAATTCCTCGCTGCCCTGTGGCTGTTCCCTCCCTGCTGAGGGGGCTCAGCTCTCTGGCTCGGCCGCACGCCTGCTGCTCGGCGTCACCCCCTGCTCTGTGCTCTGGCACGCAGCGCTCCCAGCATCTGGAACGCATTGTGTTGGCTGTCCCCAAGTGAGACAGCGGGGAGCGGCGTGGTGATGGGACAGCACTCAGCAAGTGAAGGATTTTGACGTCCTGGCGCCTACGATGTGTTTAGGGAGGGATGGTCTGTGGGGACCTGGAGCGATGAGTCCTTCCTTCCTCTCAGCCCAGAGAGGAGCGCAGGGCCAGGACATCCTGGCTGCAGGCACCATCCTGGGGCTGTGATCACCCGCGGCGCTGGAAACTTGGCCGCAGCATGCGGCAGGGTGGGCAGGATGGGCTGCAGGCTGACCTCCTGCTCGTACCATTGTCCCACGCCGCCGGGCCCTTCCGATCCCCACGTCCTGATGGTACTGGGATGGGCCCTGTGTGCCTCCGGCTCCTGGCAGGGGTCAGTGCTGGCCGTGGCCCCACGTGGTCCCTCTTCCCCCCATCCCTAACACTGACCCCGTCTGTCCGCAGTGAAGTTCATGCGGGAGGTGACACCCTACATGAAGAAGCCATCGCTTGTGTCGGACCTGCCCTGGGAGGGAGCCACCCCGCAATCACCCAGTCTGAGTGGCAGCGAGGACTCAGGATCACCCCAGCACCACGGTGCCCGTGACCACAAGGTCATCCCACTGAAGATGTGCTTCGCTGCACGGAACCTCAGCATGCCCGACCTGGAGAACCGGTGAGCAGGCGGCGGTGTTTGGGAAGCATTTGGCACATGGCCCAAGCTCCACCATGCCCCCATTCCGGCCCCACTGCTGGCAGCACGCCTGCAGCCAGGCTGGCCCCATCCCAGAGCCCCGTATTCCCGCAGGCTGATTGAGCTGCACTCACCGGACAGCAGGAACACGCTGATCCTGCGCTGCAAGGACACTGCCACCGCACACTCCTGGTTCACAGCACTGCATGCCAACATCACCGCGCTGCTGCCACAAGTGCTGGCGGAGCTCAACGCTGCACTGGGTGGCAGTGCTGGGGGCCGGGAGGTGAAGCACGTCGCGTGGCTGGCAGAGCAGGTACGGGTCTGTGAACTGGGGGATGCCATTGCTGGGTGGCACCGTGATGCTGGAGAGGTGGCGGCTGAAGCTGCCCTATCATTGTGCTGCTCGTCCATCAGGCACGGCTGGACGGTGGGCGGCAGCAGTGGCGGCCGGTCCTGATGGCGGTGACGGAGAAGGATCTGCTGCTGTACGACGCCATGCCTTGGACGCGCGATGCGTGGGCCTCACCGTGCCACAGCTACCCGTTGGTGGCCACCAGGTACCGGGATGGGGACTCGTGCAGGAACCATCCCCACATGTGGGATGCAGCACCGACATCCCCTCCCGTCCCCAGGTTGGTGCATTCAGGCTCGGGCCGCCGCTCGCCCTCGCTGGGCTCCGAGCTGACCTTTGCCACGCGGACGGGCTCACGGCAGGGCATTGAGATGCATGTCTTCCGTGTGGAGACGCACCGTGACCTGTCCTGCTGGACACGAGTGCTGGTGCAGGGCTGCCATGCTGCTGCTGAGCTCATCAAGGAGGTGTCCGTGGGTGAGTGCACACCGGCACCGGGGCTCTGCCTGTGGGATGGGGAGTCCCTGTCAGTGATGGTGCTGTGCTGCATGATGGCATCTCTACCTCCTCTACTGCTTGGGGCAGTTTTGGAGTGTCTGGGGGTGACTGTAGCCAGGTGGTGGGGTCAGAACCAAAGCCACGCCTGTGCCTGCAGGCTGCACGCTTGGCGGCCAGGAGGTGAAGCTCTGCATTCACTACGAGGGCGGCTTCACCATCTGCCGCGATGAGGCAGGCGGCAGCGTCCTCTACCGCTACCCCTATGAAAAGCTGAAGATGTCAGCAGACGATGGCATCAGGACCCTCTATCTGGACTTTGGAGGCCCAGAGGGGGAACTGGTGAGGAGGGACCCCTATCCCTATCCTAGGCGTACCCTAGGACTTGGGTTGCCCTTATGCTGTGACACCATTCTCCCTTTCATTCCACAGGCGCTGGACCTGCACTCCTGCCCCAAGCCCATCGTCTTCGTGCTGCACACCTTCCTCTCGGCCAAAGTCACCCGCATGGGGCTGCTGGTGTAGGTGATGGCCCTGGCCCCGCCAGCTGCCTCCACAATGCAAAGCAACATGGGAAACATGGAGCCCCCACCGCTGCCTGCCACACCGGTGCCTTGGGGAGGGGGCTCCCCTTCTGCAGCTCGGGGAGCTCAGCGTTATCCCCTGCCCCTAAAAGCCATCTCTGATCTCACCACCTGTGCCTTGCAGCGGGGCCACTGCCCCCCCCCCGGGGGCTTCATCGTGTGTTCCTCCCCCAAGTGGGACTGTGTTGGGCACCGTTTGTATCTCCTGGGGGGGTCTCGTCTTAAAAATGTGGGCATTCGGGAGAAGGCTGGGACCTGGCCCTGTGGTGCTGGTATGGGCAGGGGGCTCCGTCCCTGCCGTGCCGCGATCACAGGGCGGGTGCTCACCAAACTCTCGGAGTCTGCAAACAAACGCTGTTCCCTGCCTGGTCTGGGAGAACAGCGGGACCCCCGTGGGCCGCATGGTTTTGGGGAGGGACACGTAGATCAATGCACTTTTGCTTTTTGTACTTTACCTCCGCCCCTGGTGCGGGGACGGGTGCTCGGTGCTGGGGGTCCCCGCTGTGCCCCAGCCCAACTCCTCCGCAAACGTTTCTGCTTCCCATGGGCTGTGCTGAGGGGGATGGGGGGTGCAGAGCCCCCCGCCCAGCTCAGCCCATTCTATTTTTGTACTCTTTGTAAATCGCTATTTATACAAACTGGCCTTGTATGGGGTTTGTGATCGGCACCGCAGCGGGAGCAGCTGTGCGTGGGGCTGCACACGCGTGGGATGTGTGTCGTGGGGTGGCGTGTGCTGTGTGCCCCGGGCGCTGCCTGCGCTGCATACATACACACGTACTGCACACGCAGTGCACGGGCAGTGTGTGCGTGCTGTATGTGTTTTTGTATAGGTGTGTGCAGATATGTGTGTGCTGTGTAGGTGCTGCGTTCTGTGTGTGTGTATGAGGGGATGCACTGTGTCTGATATGCAGTGTGTGTACATATATACGTTTGTATACACGTGCACATGTATACACACACATTGTGCATGCAGTGCAGTATGTATACACACACACGCTCTCCGTACCATACACACAGTGAACGTGTATATCACACACGTATATATATGCATACACACGCTATTTATGAGGTGTATACACAGAGTGCATATTGGGTATGGTACACTGTGTGTCTGTCTGTCTGTCTGTGCTGTGTACCACTCCGTGTATAGATGCTATGTAAGCACTTTGCCCTCCAGCACTCACTCCCAAGGGATTCTCCCAACAAATGTCCCAAACAGCCCAAGTTCTGCCCTCCTGAAGCCCAGGGCGTGGCTTTGCTGACTTCACCGAGAGCAGACAACTCCGCCACTCGGCAGCCGCTCACGCGGGCACACGACGTTGTGCCGGCTACGCGCAGTGTACGCATGCGCGAGACGTGCGGGGCGGGGCGCTGCAGGCGGAGGCCCCGCCCATCTTCTGCCGTTCCGGCGGGCGCCGCCAGGGGGCGCTGTAGTCGCCGCGCACAGCCGCAGTCGGGGCGGTCCCGCGGGCCCCCGCCGCCGCCGCCGCCGCCGCCGCCGTCGGGCCGGGTCGCGCCAGCTGCGGCCGCCACCGGGCGATGAGATGACAACGACCACCCTGCAGGTACCGCGCCGCGCCCGCCGCCCGGGCCCGGCCTCCAACCGCCCCGCCGGGCCGCGCCGGGAGGCCCGGGCCGTCCTTCTGAGCGGGCCCGGCTGCGGGGCGGGGCGGGCCGCGCTCGGTGGGGCCGGGCTCAGGGCGCCGCTTCCCCCCGCAGAAAGCCATCGACCTGGTGACCAAAGCCACCGAGGAGGACAAGGCCAAGAACTACGAGGAGGCGCTGCGGCTGTACCAGCACGCCGTGGAGTACTTCCTGCACGCCATCAAATGTGAGCGGGGCGGCGCGGGGGGCGCGGGGCTGCGGGGCCGGCGGTGACGGCGGGGCTCTCCGTGCAGATGAGGCGCACAGCGACAAAGCCAAGGAGAGCATCCGTGCCAAGTGCATGCAGTACCTGGACCGGGCCGAGAAGCTGAAGGAGTACCTGCGCGGCAAGGAGAAGCAGGGCAAGAAGCCCGTCAAGGAGGCACAGAATGACACCAAGGGGTGCGTGGGGGCTGCCCCCCTACCGGCGGGGCCTGGGTACGGCCGCCGTGACCGCGTGCCTGTCCTCTCTCTCCAGGAGCGACAGCGACAGCGAGGGCGAGAACCCGGAGAAGAAGAAACTGCAGGAGCAGCTGATGGGTGAGGGGCTGTGGTGGGCACGGCGGTGCTCAGCGGGAGGGAGAACTCTCGCAGAGAACGGTGCCGGGGGGCACTGCTGGAATTCGTAGCCAGGACTGTGCTCTGTGCCAAGGGGTCTGGTCAGCCTGGCTGGGTGGGGGTTTGGTGGGGCGGAGATGTGGGCTCCAGCTCTCGTCTCTGCTCCGCAGGTGCCATCATGATGGAGAAGCCCAATGTGCGGTGGAGCGACGTGGCTGGCCTGGAGGGAGCCAAGGAGGCCCTGAAGGAAGCCGTGATCCTGCCCATCAAGTTCCCACACTTGTTTACTGGTGAGAATCACTGGCAGCTCCAAGAGTGCCGCTTGGCCATGGAGAGGGGCCTCATGCCCCATGACAAAGGGTGGCAGCTGTGGTAGAGGTGTGCATGCAGGGAGGTGACCCAGAGCAGAAGGGATGACTGTCCCTGCTGGCCCGAGGTCCCTGTGCAGATCCAGTTTGTGCAGTGCAGGAGAAGCTTTGACGCTGGGCTCTGTCGCAGGGAAGCGCACGCCCTGGCGAGGGATCCTGCTCTTCGGGCCTCCTGGCACTGGAAAGTCCTACTTGGCCAAGGCCGTGGCCACTGAGGCCAACAACTCCACTTTCTTCTCCGTGTCGTCCTCGGACCTGATGTCAAAGTGGCTGGGAGAGAGTGAGAAGTAAGGTGTCACCAGGGTTGAGGGCTGGCCAAGGGATGGCTGCCCACGGGGTGGCTGCTCTCCGTGCACCGCGTTCCCCTCTTGGCACCAGCACAGGGCTCTGGAGTAGGCAGGGGCAGGAGGAAGCAGTGGTGTGTAGGGCTCGTGCCCCTCTGCAGTGGGTGGGCAGAGTGGGGCTGTGGGTCCTCGCCTGGGGTTCTGGGTGGGGGCACCCACTCCGTGCCTTTGTGCCCAGGCTAGTGAAGAACCTCTTTGAGCTGGCGAGGCAGCACAAACCCTCCATCATCTTCATCGATGAGGTGGACTCACTGTGCGGCTCCCGCAATGAGAATGAGAGTGAGGCAGCCCGGCGCATCAAGACAGAGTTCCTGGTACAGATGCAGGGTGAGTGGGGCTTCCTCTGGCACGATGAGCTGCCTGGGGCGTGGACGCCCTTTGGGTAGGGAACGTGGGATGGGATGGGTTTGGGTGAAGAAGTAATCTCCTTTAGATATGACTCTCAAGTGTTCCCCCTGCTGTTTCTCTGGGCAGGTGTGGGCAACAGTAGCGATGGGATCCTGGTGCTCGGTGCCACCAACATCCCCTGGGTGCTGGACTCGGCCATCAGGAGGAGGTAAGCAGGACACGATCCCTCTACAGTGCCCAAAAGCACAGTGCTGCACTGCACCCAATATGGCTGTGAGATTTGGCAATGCAGGGCCAGCCTGGTGAGGAACAGCCACTTACCCACACCCACCTGTGCCACACTCAGGTTCGAGAAGCGCATTTACATCCCACTACCCGAGGAGGCAGCCCGGGCCCAGATGTTCAAACTGCACCTGGGCAACACCCCACACTCTCTGACGGATGCTGACATCCACGAACTGGCACGGAAAACAGATGGCTACTCTGGGGCTGATATCAGCATCATTGTGCGGGATGCCCTGATGCAGCCTGTCCGCAAGGTGCAGTCAGCTACGCACTTCAAGAAGGTGAGTTGGGTGCTAGGAGATCTGCTGCTGAAGGGTGAGCACTGAGGCTGTGTTGCAGCACTGCCTGCCTTCACCAGGTCTGCGGTCCCTCCCGCACCAACCCCAACCTTCTGGTGGATGACCTCCTGATGCCGTGCTCGCCTGGGGACCCGGGTGCCACTGAGATGACCTGGATGGAGGTGCCCAGTGACAAGCTGATGGAGCCCATCGTCTGCATGGTGAGTGGGGCTGCCAATAGCAAACAGATCCTGCTGTGTTTGGGCCCATCCCCAGCACAGCAATGCTGCTGCCCCAGCACTACCGGTTCCCCTGCCTCCTCCAGAGCTGCCACTTGCCTCAGGGCCTGGTGCAGGCACATGGCAGCTGGGTGCTGGTGCCCTCCCAAGCCCCTGTGGTGGCAACGCCTGCCTGGTGGCAGCACCCTAAGTGTGAGCATGTCCCCAGTATGTTGCCATCCCGCCAACCTCCACGTCTGAGCTGCCCCCTGCTCTGTATTGCAGTCGGACATGCTGCGTTCCCTGGCCACCACCCGCCCCACCGTGAACACCGAGGACCTCCTGAAGGTGAAGAAGTTCACAGAGGACTTTGGGCAGGAAGGTTAAGGGCCGTGGTGGATGGTGGAGCCCCACTGCTCCCAGGCAGGCGGCTGTGCCAAACAGGTTCATCTGCAGCTCACAACCCAACCCATCTCACTTCAGCACCAGGCAGGGACGGGGGCATGCTGCCCTGGCAGGGCCGACATTAACGGAGGTGCCCCAGCGCTCCTCTGCTCCCCACTCTTCTTCCTGCTCTTTTTTTATTTTTTAAATTAATGCTGCTTTGGGTTCTGTCTTGTTTATATGAAAATAAAAACAATCCGAAAGCTTCAGCCAGTGCCTAGCCCCTCCCTGAGGCACAGCTGCCCCACAGCAAGGCTTTGGGGCCATGGAGGGACCCAGTGTTGGGAATGCCCTCTTCCCCCCACTCCCACAGTCCTTAGCCTGCTACAGGGTACTGTGCACAGCAGTCCTCTGCCACACAAGGAGCACGTTCTATAGGGGCCTCTTGGAGCCGGGTCCCTCCTCGTTTCTCTCCAGGTCCAGCAGCCCGCAGCTCCAGCCCCTTCCCCTCCCGCGGACCAGGTGCTGCAGGAGAGAGGCGTGGTCCCCCCCTGCACAGCCCCCTTTCCTAGACCGAGAAAAGAAGCTCCGAGGCCGGCTCCAATGGGCAGGTGGGGCCGCGGCCACATCCCAGAGTGCCGTACCGCTGCCGGGGCTGTGTCAGTCGAGGAGCTGGCTCCAGGCGGTGTTGGCGAAGGTGCGGCTGTCCATGCGGTCGATGAAGAGCACGCCGTCCAGATGATCCATCTCGTGCTGGACGATGCGGGCGGCCCAGCCCGTCGCCTCCCAGCTCACCGGGTCCCCGTTCTCATCTACGCCTGCGGCGGGACGGCGCGGGTAGGGCCGGAGCCGGACCGCGGGGAGAGGGGACGGGAGGAGAGGCGGGGGGCGGGGTGGGGACGAGGCCGTACCGGAGACGTGCACGGCCCAGTGCCGCGGGACGCAGGCGGAGAAGCCGCGGATGCTGGCGCAGCCCTCGGGCGCGGTGACGAGGCGGGCGTCCAGAACGCGCAGCGCGGGGTTGACGAGGAGCCGCAGCGGGAAGGGCTCGATGCGGTGCGCGCGACGGAGCGCGGCGGGGTACTGCTGGCAGCGCTCGGGAGGCAGCGCGGCGGCGAAGACGCGCAGGGGCACACCGAGCTGCGGGGCGCTCAGCCCCAGGCACGGCCCGCCCCGCAGCCCGGCCGCCAGCGCCGCCGCCAGCGCCCGCAGCTCGGGGCCGCCCAACCGCTCCGGGGCGACGGCGGCGGCGCGCAGCACCGGGGCGCCCACCTGGCACGGCTCGGAGAACGGCGGCTTGGAAGGGCCGCGCAGCCGCCGCCGCAGCGCCTGCCAGTAGGAGCGCTCCCGCACCGCAGCCCAACCCGACCCCGCATCGGCCCCGCAGCCGCGGGCCTGACCCGGAGCCCGGCCCGGCGGCAGCCGCCGGCACAGCACCACCGCCATCCTGGCGGATGTGACGCAGGGCGGCTAGAGGGGCGCTGGGGGCGGGGAGGGCGAGGACGGGCGCCCCCTGCCGGCGGGGAGGAGCCACGGCTCCGCGGCTTCAAGTGGGAGAGCCGCGGCAGGGACTGGGCGGCCACGCGGGTGGCACGGCTTTATTGCTGCAGGCGCGGCCCGGCCCCACCGAGCGGACGCGTGGGGACCCCCGTGCCCGCAGAACAAGCGTTCCCACCGGCAGCACGGCTCTCCCCTCCCCGCAGCCCCCAGGTCACAATGCGGGCCGTTCCCCTCCGTGCCCGATCCCATCCAGCAGCACAGCCTCCAGTGCAGGGGCCGTGGGCTCTTCTCGGCCCTGCTCTGGCGGGGGCCCCCCTGGCCCAATCTCCTCTGTCTGCGTGGGACGCAGTGCGAGCACAGGGCTTTGTGGGGATGGCTCTTCTTCACTGGGCGGCAGCTCTGCCTCCTGTGCTGGCAGGACAGGGGCCAGCAGCTCCCTGAGAGCGTTCACATCAACGCAGCCCAGGTGGCCGTAGCGCTGCAGCTGGGCTGGGGGAATGCCTATGGGACACAGAGAGAGGGGTGGGCACAGCCCTCCAGCACAGTGCAGCTAACGCTGCATCCCATGGTGACAACAGCATCTCCCACGTTATTCCTCCCCACAGTGGAGTCTTACCCAGCACCTGTGCGATCTGAGCTGGGGGGAAGAGAACCTGGAGGCAGCGATTCAGGTAAGGAAGCAGATCCTCCAGGAATGCTGTGCAGAACTGGACAAAGAGCTCCTGCTCGCGCCCGCTGAATGCCGCCTCCTCTGCCCGGTGGAAGGCCAGGATTATTTTGGTCACCTGGGGGAGAGAACAGTCATTAATTCCCAGATCACAATCCCCAGGCAAATCCAAGGGCCTGGAGAACCTGACACATGAAACAGCCACTTCCCTCTCATAGCACCAGGCCCAAGGCAGCATTTTGGGTACAGAATCCATCCTTATTTGCAACTGCTCTGTTTTGCCAACACAAAGTAGGAGCTTGGTGCAGTCCCAGCACCCCACCTTGCCAAGGGCATCCTTCAGGCAGGCAGCCACATCCTGCGCCAGGGCGATGGGGCAGCAGAGCCGCAGGTCGTTGAAGGCGACAAGGAGGCCATTGAGGAAGCAGGCAAGGGGCGGAAAGTCCAGCAGCACCATGGGTGGCTGCAGTGTCCCTGGCTGGGCTGAGGGCACTGGCACCGCTGCAGCACTGCCCAGCACAGCTGGGGCAGAGATGAGCGTGTAGGAATTCATCTCCTCCTGGAACTTCTCCACCGCCTCCTCCACTGCCTTGCTGAAGGTGGTGGCAGCGACACGCTGGAAGATGGGGGCCAGCTGCCCACGGAAATCAGCCCCCACCCTGCTAAAGGAAAGGCCAAAGTACATGCACTGCCCCAGCAGCGAGTCCAAGCGGCCGCCCACCCCTCGCTGCAG
Source organism: Chrysolophus pictus (assembly GCA_037305975.1). Lineage (NCBI taxonomy): Eukaryota > Metazoa > Chordata > Aves > Galliformes > Phasianidae > Chrysolophus > Chrysolophus pictus. The sequence continues at coordinate 1,115,032 of CM074586.1, read as the reverse complement.
GTCACGCTCCAGCACCTGCAGGAACTCAGAGACCTTCTGCAGCACCCAACCATGGAAGATGGCCCCCTCGTTGAGGGAGGGCTGCTCGGGGGCCAGGAGTGGCTCCTCATCAGAGAAGATGGCACGGTACTGTGTGATGATGTCAAAGAGGTGGACACGGCAGGCCTCGACTGTCTTGGTGAGGTGGAAGTAGGGGTCATCCTCGGGGATGGAGGCCTGGATGGAGCGCAGCCAGGCATCCCGTGCCTGCAGGAACTTGATGCGCAGCTCGGCCTCTGTGAAGACATCCATGCGCCGCAGATAGCCGATGACCCGCAGGCAAGTGGGCAGAGGGATGTTGGTGCGGAGCTGCTGGATGAGCTCGTTCAGCATCAGCTGGGTGGACTGCCGCACCTCGGCCACAATTCCCTGTGAGGAGAGAGCCTCAGTGGTGGGATCAGTGGGCTGAGGCCAACTGCGCGAGCCTCAACAAGACCAAGTGCCAGGTCCCACATTTCCGTCACAACACCCCATGCATTAAGAAATATGGAGCTCTGGCATTTGGGTCTAAGCGGGCATGGTGGGGATGGGTTGACAGTTAGACTCGGTGATCACAGATCTCTTCTGACCTTAATGACCTTTCTGACCTTTGACCATGGGACAGCCGTGCAGCAGGGGCAGCATGGCCCTACCTGGATGACAGGGATGCTGCTGTACTTCTTCTCCAGCCGGCGCACGTAGGCCGCCAGCTCCAGCGCCTCCTCATAGTAGCGGTTACGCACACAGGTGTCCATGAGCTGCGGGATCTCCAGGATCTCCAGGATCTCTGTGTGCCGGTTCAGTGTCAGGCTGTTCATCCGCCGGCTGCAGGCAATGGCCTCGGCATCACGCATGAAGTTCCTGTGAAGCCAGGAAGGATCAGCACAGGGCAGGTGGAGGGGGACACCCTGGAACCTCCTTAGCTACTCCCCTGCTCTGCTACTGACTCCGACCTCAACACCGGGCCGGCACTGGTCCCGGGGCACCAACTGCCCCCAGCCTCACCCACCTTCAGTCCTTTCCTCGCCTTCTCAGCTCTGTCCCCAGCGCCCCCGAGCCTGGCCCATCCCGCTCACCGGCAGGCGTCCTGCAGGGCGGGCAGGCGCTCCAGCAGGCTGCCCAGACGGCTCTCGATGCCTCCGAAGCCGCGGCCGGCGCGCCCGGTGCACTCCGCGGAGCGAATGAAGGCGCGGTAGTGCTCGAAGGCCAAGCGCCGCGTCTCGGCCCCGACCCGCTCCCGCTCCGCCGCCAGCCGCGCCGGCTCCCGGCCCAGCTCCGCCAGCCCCAGCGCCGCCAGCTCGGCCACATAAGCGGCGAGCTCAGCGCCGCCGGGTCCCGCCACAGCCGGGCCGCGCAGCCAGGCCAGCAGCCGCTCCTCCTCCGCCGCCATCGCGGTCGCCCCGCCGGCACGGGCCCACGCCACTTCCGGCCCCGGCGCAGGCACTTCCGGTGCAGGTACCGCCACTTCCGCTTCCGGCGCGGCAGCGCGTGTGAGGCGCGCGGCGATGCGGCCGCTGACGGAGGCGGAGACGCGGGCGGTGTTCGAGAAGCTCGGGAGATAGTGAGCGGCTGGGAGTGCGGGAGCGGCGCGGGGGGAGCGGTGGGACCGACGGGGGAACGAGGGACCGGGGCTGCAGCGGAGGGCGGGCATGCACCGCGTGTGGGAACGGCACGGCTGACGGGGAACGGATGGAGCGAAGGACGGGTGCGGGCAGCGGGTGGCACAAGGGGAGCCGAGGGGATCGCAGCGTGATCGGGTTGGAACGGACCTCGCAGCCCCTCCAGCCCCTCCCCTGCCGCTGGGTGCCTCCCAGCTCGGGCTGCCGACAGCCCATCCACGGCCCCGGGCACCTCCAGGGATGGGCACCCATCGCTCTGAGCAGTGCCGGGCCCTCACCGCCTCGGAGTAAAGAATTTCACCCTAACATTCGACTTAAATCTCTCCTCTTTTAGTTTGAAACCGTTCCCTGTTGTCCTGTCACCTTCAGATCGTGTAAAAAGTTACTCTTCTGCTTATAAGGTGTCCTCAAGTCCTGGAAGGCTACAATGAAGTCTCCCCAGACCATTCTCTTCTCCAGACTCAGCACTAGCACTCAGCCTTTCTTCATAAGAGAGGTGTTGCAGCCTCTGAGCATCTTTGTGGCCCTCCTCTGGACCCTCTCCATAAGCACTTCATCTTTGCTGTGGGACCCAGGCCTGGGCACTGTACTCCAGATGGAGCCTCATGAGGGCAGAGCAGATGGGGACAATCCCCTCCCTGCCCTTTGCCACCCATCTTGGGCTGTTGATGCAGCCCAAGATACTGTTGGTTTTCCGGGCTGCAAGTGCACGCTGCTGGCTTGTGTTAAGCACTTCATCTACCAGGACCCCCAAGTCCTTCTATGCAGGGCTGCTTTCTACACATTTTATTCCCCGCTCTGTGTACATATCTGGGATTGCCCCAACCCAAGTGCAACACTTTGCATTTGGCCTTGATGAACCTCATGAGGTGTGAAAGAGAGATGGGTCAGGAGGAGCCAGGAAGACCAGAGGGCATTGGGGGAACACCAGGGATGGATCTGATGTAGCTTTTCCCTGCAGCATTGGCGAGAACATCCAGTTGCTGGTGGACCGGCCCGATGGCACCTACTGCTTCCGTCTGCACCGTGACCGTGTCTACTATGTGAGGTGAGCCGGGGTTGGGGTGGCTGTGGGACACAGGTTGAGCCCATGCAGCCGTCCCAGCCTGCATCCTCTCCATCCCTGTCTCCCCACAGCGAGAAGCTGCTGAAGGGTGCTGCAAGCATCCCACGGGACAGCCTGGTGGCACTGGGCACCTGCTTTGGCAAGTTCACCAAGACACAGAAGTTCCGGCTCAGTGTCACTGCCTTGGACTTCCTTGCACCCTATGCCAAGGTGGGATTTGTTCCTCCCCTTCCCCCCAGCACCTGTTTGTTCCCAGTGCCACCCTTTTGGCAGCTCACCTACTCCTGCCTCTCTCTTAGTATAAAGTGTGGGTGAAGCCAGGCTCAGAGCAATCCTTCCTCTATGGCAACCATGTGCTGAAGTCTGGCCTGGGCCGCATCACAGAGAACACAGCACAGTACCAGGGCGTGGTGGTGTATTCTATGGCTGACATCCCACTGGTGAGTGGTCTCCCCAACACTTCCCACTCTAAGGGAATGGGTACTGGGCTGCAAAACACTCCCTCTCTCTTCTTCCCTAGGGATTTGGAGTAGCTGCAAAATCTACCCAGGACTGCCGGAAGGTGGATCCCATGGCCATTGTGGTGTTTCACCAGGCGGATGTTGGGGAGTACGTGCGCAGTGAGGACACACTGACTTAGGGCAGCACAAATGCTCAGGAGCCACAAGCACACCTGGACTGAATGGACTTGTCCCGCATCATGCACGGTAGCAGCACACGGAGCCACGGGAGCACACCCCAAGCAGGGAGCAGGAGCTGGGAGCAGTTACTGCTACTGTGAGCACAAGAAGGCACCAGCCCTGCTGTTGTGGTTGTATAAAGCCTGTTCCTTCTTTTTAACTGCCTCATGTCTCATGCAACACCTTAGGGCGTCGGTCCTGAGGCCTGGCTGCACATATGGGTGCCTGGGCTTAGTGCAGCAGACAGTGATACAGAGGAGGAAGGCAGGAACACAGCAGAGAGCTGCCTGCAAGGCTGCTGTCATCGCATCCAGGCAGGCACGGGAGGGATGGGTACCCCCACTTCATAAAATGGGGTTCTAGCCAAAAGGGGCAGGTTGAAACACTGAAAGCTGGCAAAGACACACTAACACAAAATTAAGGTTTTTGTATTTTTTTCCTAAAGGTAATTTCAGTTAAAGGTGGGAGGTGAATAAGCTCTGCCTCCAGCTACACCACCTCCTCCCCAGAGCAGGACCTGGCCTTTCTCCTCCTGCTCTGTGGAAAGCAGAGGGGCTGATGCAGAGGTGCAGACAAGCCCCTCAGTCACTGCTGCAGGTGAGTGCAGGTGGGGCTCTGCTCCTGTGGGCTGTGCTGTGTTAGGGAGCTGTCAGCACCTCGGCTTCCCAGAGCTCTGCACGTTGAAGAGCCGCTTCAAGAAGTAAAGCTGCAGGACCCCAGAGAGGACAATGACGCAGCTCTGAGCCATCGACCACCAGTTGACATAGTGGTAGTTGGACTCAAGGAGGAAGGAGTCGGCCCCTTTCCTCATCCGGGCGAAGTTGTAGAACCTCCACATGTGGAAGATGTGGACCTGCAGTTTCTGAATGCTGTCCTGCAGACATAGCCCAGCAGGAGAAGAGAAAGGTGCTTACCAGCCATGCTCAGGCGGATTGTGCTGCTGAGGAGCTGGCAGAGCCCTTGCAGGAACATCCACTGAGCCACCAGCTTGGTTCAACACCAAGTCAGGCAGCAGCACATCAAGCAGGGACAAATGTTCTTCCTTGGTCCCTCAGGAAGAACTTGCCCATCCCTGCCATGGGGTGCTGCTGGAGGCCAGCACTGTTGCATTCAGTTCTGGCCTATTTTTGCATCAGCCTGACCCATGTGCTGCTTTGAAGCACTCTGTGGCAGAAGCAGCACTTACCTCAATGGCATCCAATGTGTCATTCAGCTGTTTCCTCTCTTCTGGCTGCTCCTTTTCCATGTTGAAGCCATCATAGTAGACACCAAAGTTGAGATACACCTGCACAAAGCCAAAGTGGTTTTGCCCGTTGTCCAGGCACAGCTGATAGAAACCTGCAGAGAGAAGTGGACGTTTTTGTTCCCTAAGCTGTTTCAAGACAGTGCTGCTTCTAGCACTTAATGCTAATGTGTGCTGGAAGGGAGGACAATGTGACCACACAACACACATCAGCACTATGGGGAGTGCACGCCCCACAGAGCCCACCCAGCCCCAGGGGACACGGGCAGCAGGGACCTGTCTCCTTGGTCAGGAAGTTGATCTGTCCTCGCACATCCTGGGAGGCGCCGAGCTGGAAGCCATTGGGGTCTCTTGCTGTGGCCAGGATGTACCTGCTGTTGGCAATGCCTGTCGCCCGCTGCACCTGGAGGTGGGAGACACCCAACAGCAGGGCTGGGACACTGCCCAAAGGGGACACCTGTCCTTAGGGAGGCATCACCTAAGAGTCTTTTGTGCCCGATTCTTCACTTAGGAAAACAGAAGGCAGGAGTCCAGCTAAGTTCCCTGTGCTTGGCTGTCAGCAGGAGCTGAGGGTGCTGGCTGCACTCTGAAGCATTAAATGCCTCCTGCCACTGCCAGCTACACATAAAAAGAAAACAAAACCCACAGACTTGAGAAGGGTCACCTCTCAGTTCTTTGTCCTTGCCCGTGGTGCTGCTGGCATTCACAGACAGGTAGGGGGCTGCGTTGGGTCGCTGTCAGGGGTCCCAAGAGGGGAGAGCAGGCTCCAAGCATGTTCTCAGCCCTGCAGAGCAGCTCCCAGCTGTCTGCTGGCTTTGGGGCTGAGCAAGAGCATGTTTGGGGTTGGCTGGGCTTCTGCTACATCCTGGGGCTGTTCCCACACGAGCGCTGTGAGGCTGCTCTGCCAAGCACGAGGTGGTGGCAGCTGTGTCCCCACGCTCCTTCAGCCAGCAGTGTAAACAGGAGATTAAAGGGCTCTGGTCTCCCTCGTGGGAAGGGGACTGAGCACAGGGACAAACTGATACGGCTGCACCTGAGACCTTCAGCACCCCTCCCAGCCATAGCTCAGAGGGAAGCTGAGGTCCTGCAATGGCCTCCAGCCAGCCCAGCACTCCTGCAGCACTGAGTTTGCTCCAGTGAGCTCCCTCTGTGTACAGGGCCACCACAGCCAGAGCACTCTGTATCTCCTCACTCTGAACATATTCATGGTTTTCAGTGCGTTTGAAAATAATAGATGGGATTGATGATGAGAAAGCAAACTGCCCTTAAAAAAAACCAAACAACTCAGTCCCTAGGACCAGCCATTGAAGTTACTGCAGCCATTCCCTGGTGCAACCAAGGATGTTCCCCTTCACCTTGAGGACAGCAAGGCTGGAGTTCAACTGGCACATAGCTGTTATCCTACAAAGGCTACTTTCGTACATCAGCCTCACCATGGGACTAACAAGGAGGAGGACTGCCCACTGCAGGACCACAGAGCTGCTGCTTGAGACCAACCCAATGCAGCCATTCCCCCAAACCCATTAGCAGAAGCATCACACTCACAACTTCACAGAATGTGTCCCACAGCACTCACCTCAAAGCTGAAGAAGAAATTGCCACTCTGGTGTGCGAACTGCCAGAAGCACTCAGTGGTGCCAGCATGGACGACGATGGCAAAGTCATAGCGGTCAGCACCACGGAACAGGGGCTCATCGCTGGTCCCGCTCAGGGGCTCAGTTCTGGGGCACACAGCAGGACCTGGCAGCCCCAGCACCAGGAGCACCAGCAGCAGCATGCTGCTTCCAGCTGGGCAGCAGCACAGAGCCGAGGCAGCAGCGTTATCAATCATTAACTGGCCTGTGCTGCTGCACAGTATTGCTCAGCAGGAGCAGGCTCCACTCCTCAAGGTGATATTGGTGCACAGCAGGACTTGGTCTGCTTTGTTCATGTAGGATCTCATCCAACTGAACCCTTCTGCTAAGGGCCAAAGTTGCTGCAAAGTGCCACAATCACCAGCAGCATCTCCTGTCTGCACAGCACTGCTCCAGGTCCCAGCCAGACTCGTTCTGCTTGCAGACTAATGCTGCCAGTACTTGTGAGCAAAGCAATTAATCACATTGGTGATTCCTGTCCCACTGCATGATTCTCACCAAGTCCAGAACTGGCCCCTGCAGGAGTGGTCCCATCTACCTGCAGCTGTTCCAGCATAAGTAGTGTTACAGCAGCAGAGGGAAACGCACAGCCACAAGCAGGTGGCAGGGGAAGCTCGCTCCAGCAGCTGCTGAAGGGCAGAGGGGAAAGCAGGTGTTTCCAAACAGACTGCTACCCAGCACTAGCTCTACAGCTGCTTCAGTGAGCCCAGAGCATTGATTAAAAAGGAAACAAAACCCCTTCCAAAAAAAGAAACTAAAGAAGTAGATCAGAGGGTGGAAGTACATGCTATTCCAGTAAGCCCTCCAGATCCAACTCTACAGTGCTGGTGTAGGGTACATCTGCCACACTGCCTAGCTTTTGTGCTCACAGCACACACGAAGCCCCCAGCTGTAAGTCCAGAGGCTACAAAACAACTAAAAAAGCAACAAGCCTGGCTGGGTTTCCCAGCATTTCTAGGAAATTTCTATACCAGTCACTCACACCCCACAGTGCTTTTAGGAAATGCCCCTTTGACTTCAAAGCCATGAGACTTCAATGCCTGCGAGGTGGCACTTCACACCTTCAGAGCATCCCTGTTCCACCTCCCGCTACCTGCTGCTGACAACATCCCAGCAGGCTCAGGCAGCAAATGAACAGGTCACCACACAGCCAGGGCTCCAAACCGCCTCAACTGCTATCACAGAGGTACAAATTCACATATTACAACTCTTGAAACTCATCAGCAAAGAACTTTATTTTATAGAAGACATCACTCAGTCATTTGAAGGCAAGAAACAGTACCCTCAGGGCTCACATGCTTGCAGAGGTTGCATACAGGATACTGTTACCGGGAAGAAGACAATAAGTCACAATCAACATCATTAAGCACTGGATTGTTTAACATGGGATCAATTTTTACTTACTTAAAAAAAAAAAAAAAGTTGCTTAAGTCTCAGAAGGGAAAGAGAGTCCCACCTGCAGGCTAGAAAAATATTTCTGGGAGAAAAATTGCCTTACCTAAAGCTCTTCCCAGAAACTGTGAGACTGTGTTGCCTCTCCAAAGGAGAGAGTACAAATAGATGAAACAAAACTTGAATAGTTTTAGACAAGTTAAACATAAAAACAGCCACTGACAGTTACCCAGATATTGTCAAATGGCAGAACAGAAGACATCTCAGCAGCCTATCAGGTTGGCTGCAGTTGTCAGGTAGGAAAAAGAAGTCCCAATCCAGGCCATTTCCTAGCACATGCATTCAAACGGTAGCTTCTGCCAACTGCAGAAGACATAAACCTTGCAGCTACAACTCGAGACACGAGGCTCCTCAGAAACCACATCTGACAAGAATCACCTGCAGCAGCAGCCTCTGGTATGACAATGCAGAGGGGCTTACCACACACATCAGGGAAGTGCCCTGCAGCTTTGCTGTATTGCTACGGTCAACCTTTAAAGAACAAGAACACTGTAATACTAAGGATCCCACGGTCCCCAACTTTAGATGATGCCCAGCTTTTTCATGGTGCGATAGCGATCCTTGATCTGCACTGACGTGCGGTTCTGGAAGGGGTATTTCTCAGAAATGGTCTTCCACCTCCCTTCTCCATACTTCCTCACGCCGTCTTTGATCCACTCACTTTCCTGCACTGTCCATTTCTAAAAAAAGCAGATAAGCAGCATTCTGTGAGTTCAGAGAACAGTTTCATAAGGGAGTCATACAGCACAGTTCTCAGCAGAACATCTCCTTCCTAATTAGTTTTCCTTTATCGTCTGTGCTAGGAACATGGAGGAAAGGCAGAACTGTTCTGTCAAAAGCACACAAACATCCAAAAAATCATTTCATTGTAGATGAGCTCTCATAACTGAGATAAGAATACACCAAGCTCCAGTACAAGCTCCAGTGGTTCTGCTTCCAAAATACAACACTAATCACAGAAGAGGAATTGTCCATTGATGCAGCAGCAAGCAGAGATACAGAGTACTCAGTGCTTACCTCCCACACAGCTGCACAGAGGCAGTGTTAAAATTGCAAGGTCAAGTCTACTGAATTTTTGCATGGGAGGCAAATAAAACAGAATTGCAGAAAGCAATCACAAGCACAAAAGCACTGCTTTGTGTACAGCTGCACAAGAGCTAGCAGCCATTCACTTACAAGTAAGGCCGGCAGTTCTTTGGAGCTGTTGGAAGGTATCAGCTGCCTCATGTACGTCCCTCACCTGAACAACCTGAACCTCTCCAATGCTCACAAACTTACTTCCGTATGCTGTACACCAGGGAAGAGCAGCTTTACTCAAATACCCAATACCTGATATGCAGGAAGCACAGAACCACAACCAACCATCAAATCTGTTTTTAAAGGACAAACTCACACCAGCTCTGTAGACACAAAGACCGAGACAACTAACCATGCCTCAGTGCTGCAAGGTCTCAGCAAGAATCACTCTCCAGCCCAGCCTGTGTGCGTGGTAGCAGCTCAGCCTGCTGCACGGGACTACACCAGAGTGTCCTCATCAACATTTCCAATCATTTTATAACTTGCTTTTCTCTACAGACGTGTTCTGATTTCAAACCTTACAGAAAGGCTGCAAGAACTCATTACCTGTTTCTTGGAACCATAGACTGTAGAGTTGTTGCTGCTTGTCTCAGTTAATGCTGAAAAGCAAAATAAGGGAATTACATTGAGTAACAATGCAACATCAGGACAGACATTCCTAAGAGACAGCCTCTGGTTTAACTGCCGAGCTCGAGCTGCTTACACTGAGAAAATCCCAAGGCATACAATAAAAGTAGATTAATTTATCCCTCTCTTTTCTGCAGTGTCTCTCTTATAAACTCTGACTACTTTCTGGAAAGCTTACCAATAAGATTGGCTTATTGGCTTTGTTTTAAACTAGTCAGTATATCAAGAACAGGGGCATATACCCAGAAAGGGGCTATACTCTGTGCTGAGGCTGGAATTAGGCATTCTGGACCCTCATCCACTCCTTTTAATTAGCAGTGCCAGCCAAGGCATGCATGTAGCCGCAGAGGTAGCTAGACCAGAAAAGTCATCTGCCTGAAAAAGTAAACTCAACCTTTATTTCATGACTATGAAGCAGGAAAAGGGAAGGAGATGTATTTCCAACATTCTCATCCTAAGTTGAGCACAATTAGTCTGGAAGTTGAACAGGAGGTCTTGCTACACATTTCAGACTAAGAAGAACAAAACCCAAATATCTCAAATATCTCAGCATTAGACAACTGACCACTTTTTTCTCTTTTTTTTTTGGGGGGGGGGGGGACCAGAAATCATAAATCAGACACCAAAGGTAGCAAGGCATCTACAAATAATACACAAAACCAGGATTATCATCAGGATTATCATCAGCTAACATCTGTGACAGCAGATCTGTATTTACCTGCATCTGCAAAGAGCTCATCTTCATCACTCCAGCTGTCTTTTCTTTCTTCACAATATGAACTACTCCACTTTGGTTTAGAGGTCCTGAAAGCAGGCAAGCATTTACTTCAGCTAATGGCTAGTAAGATTTTGGTGGAGGAGGGCAGAGCCAGCTAGAGCACAGCAGGCAAGTAACGCAGAAAAACATATCACAAAGCAATGTGTAAACAAGCCCCCCTTCTCCATTCCCCCCAAAGTGAGGTTAAGCCCTTAAGAGCCCCTGATGGAAGCTACCAGCTCTATCTCTCTCAACTACAAGTGGCATATTGTATTTTGTAATCTGCAAAGCCCAACAACCTCATATTAACAGCACCAGTAAACCAACAAGCACTGAGCTTTCCAGGCCACCACAAACAGCACTAACTCAACAACAGCTCAGGGCAGGAAGCCTGTAGTATTTCTAAGCATCGCTTAGAAGTTTCCACTATTAACACTGAGGGCAGCTAAACTAGAAGAGCCTTTGTGAGGAAACATGCCTCAGTGCTGTTACCTGCTTATAAACAAGTGAAATTAAGCTAGGCACTTTAGGAATACTTCCTGAAGTTCATGCATGGCTATCATATCCAATACAGCTGGATGGAAATAAAGTCCCAGTGTCATCTCTGGTGATTAAGCTTAGCCCTGAGCAAGGCACTTGAGAGATTTCACCACTGCTCACACTAATGCACACTGCATCATAGCACATGATGCTTGAGGCCACTCTGGTGTTTCAGAGCAAGACAACACGTCTCCAAAGAAGCTACACAAAGATCTGTACTGCCTACCTTCAAAAACTAAACCTTAGGTTCTTAGCAATTTTCAGCCAGGAAACTATGAGAAACTGTGATTTATTTCTCTCCTGAACACAAAGTTCTCCTCAAACAATCTTTCCAGTTTCACTCCTGGAAGTGCAAAGTATTACTGCTGTCTGCTGTGTATCTCTGCTAACTAAAGAACAGCAACTGAAGCAGGAAGCTGTCACACCCTTGCTATGGCTTACAGAAGGAGATACTCAAGACTTAACTTAGGAGTCTCATACCAGTATTAATCTCAGATTTCTTCCGGTGAGCATACTTTGCTGTTTTCTGTAGGAAATACAAAAATTAAAAATCTAAAATCCCTCTAAAATCCCTCTACCTCCTTCACAGCAGTAATTTCAGCTATAAGGTAAGTGGTAACAAATTCCAGAAACAGTCAGAAAGCTGCAACTAAGAGCTTCTTAGCCAGACGTGTTTCAGAAAAAAAAATTTGAGATTCTACAAAGGGCAGAAAGGTTACCCCCACCATGAGACTGTCAGAAACACCTATCAATATTAATGGCACTGGCTGACCGACTGCTGCTGGATCACTGCCACCTCTAGTAACCAAACAGCAAGGTATAACAACAGTTTAGTACACATGCTAGTGGAGAAGGAAGGCCAATATAGTTGTACTGAATTAAAGAAAGGTTTCTTGTCATTCACACTGGTAAAGTTATTCTGTGTGAAAATACTGGCTGCAGGTTTGATCATAGCACAAGAGACAGGCTTCATACTCAACCTTTCAGCAGATACAGGCTGGTCAGACAATTCCTGAACAGGTCTATAGGCAGAAGATACAACACGCTCCTGGGAAGAGTCTGGGCTTTCACTTGACTTGCTGCACTGGCTGCCTTGGTCCATGACCATTTTGCTTATGGTAAACAAGCGTTTGCTCTTATGGGGTATTTCAGGAGAGTCTATGGTCTCAGAACCTTGATTCTTCTCTTCTTTCCGTCTCTTGGTTCTGTGGGATACAGAAGGAGACATTTGCTGGGGGGAAGGTAAGTCTGTTTCATCCAGTTTGTTGAAGAGTGCATCTGGATCCGGGGAGTTGGACAGCATCTTGAAAGCTTCTCTCAGAACAGAAATTCCGTACGTGGTTACAGTTCTAAAGGGCCTCCTACAAAATAAACAAAACTAAGCAGCTTGTAAGTATTTCACCTAAATGGTTCCACTTCACTGATATCAGTCTTTTCCCCATCCTTGCCCCTCACCAATTCATTACGACTCTATGGTGCAAATAAAAGCTACTAAAGAAGTCAATCCCAACCCTTCCGCCCACCCTCCTTAAGGACACTGCCAAGGCCACCTAGCACAGTCAAATTTTATCTACAACACAGGGCCAGATTTCTCCGCCCACCTTTCCAAATCCCTGGAGGACACTCCTGCATGCACTGGAGCTGCGGCTGCTGGTTGTTCAGATACTTCCATAGGTACTGAAAAAGCTTTTGAGCTCTTAACAGCCGCTATTCTAGGCTGAGGAACCGCTGGGTAACTAGCATTTTTCACAGGCTCAGAAGTTCCTGCTGTGTCCTTTGCCCTTTCAGCAGGGCTGGGTGCTCTCACCACATCTCTGGCTGTTTCTGGGCACTGTGGAGCTTTTACAAGGTCCTTTCTCCTTTCAGCAGGGCTGGGCGCTCTCACTGTGTCCGCACACTCTGGAGCTCCTGACAGGTTCTTTGCAGTTTCAGCAGGGCTGGGAGCTCTCACATCTCTTGCTGTGTCTGCATTCCCTAGAGCACCCGCTGGGTCCTTTGTACTCTCAGCAGGACTGGGTGCTCTCACCACATCTCTGGCTGTTTCTGCACACTCTGGAGCTCCTAGCAGGTTCTCTGTCATTTCAGGGGGACCTGGAGCTCCCACGACATCTCTTGCAGTTTCCGCACATCTTGGAGCTCCTAGCGAATCCTCTGTACTTTCAGCATGGCAGGGAGCTCTTTCCACATCTTTCCCTGTTTCTACATGCTCTGGAGCTCCAGTCGGGTCCTTTGCCATTTCAGGGTGGCTCGGAGCTCTCATCACATCTCTTGCGGTTTCTGCACGCCTCAGAGTTCCCACTGAGTGCTTTACCCTTCTTAAGGGCTCATAAGCTTCTTCCTGGTCTTCTGTCCTACTTGGAGACTCAGGAATCACTGATGAGCGCTTTGGCTCTTCAGCACGTTCTGAATTCAGACTCTTCATCATCTTTGATAGAAAAAAAGAGCACGTAACCATTAAAATGATAATTCACTGCAATACCATTCAACTTTATGCTCTAAGGGTGTTTTTAGGTGTTACTTGCAGTTCACTGAGCACTATATACAGAGTTCATGCCTACCAATTAAAGCCTGTAACAGCTGAAAAGAATCTGCAACTGCTTAAACCTTATAGAAACATATTTAAAGTATTTCAGACTTAATCCACTACTTGAACTCTTACTTGAAATTACTTGAACTCTGCAACAATTTTGCATGTGCAAGCCAAACTACTGCATTGAATTGTCTCACGGAAAGGTGAGCATTCTCCCCAAGATTCCATTTCATGCCCCGTCCTACTGCACGTGAGGGCAGAAGCCAGCACAGGGCTGGAAGGATGTGAACAGGGCAAACACACACCGTTACCAGCAGTGGCTCTGAGGTATCCACGTAGGCCTTCAGGAACTGAAACATATACTGCTGGAAGTTCACGTATGAGAAGTCTCTGATTATTGGATGAGCACGATTCTTCTCCCGGATGATAGTCTGCAACTCAGTCCTCTTTTTCTGAAGGAGGCAAAAATGCACTGAGTAGTTATTGGGCCTATAGGTGACAACCTGAGGAAGTGGTTCTGGGTGCCTTTCCTGGATGCTATGTAAGCCCAACTAATTCATGCTGACCTAAGTTAAGGAAGAAGTTGGAAGAATAGGAGATCTAACTGGTTTCAGCAATTCTGTTTGCTTCCAGTGCCCCAGGCAGTACACTGCATTCAAACAGGAGTGGGGGCTCTTCCCACCCTCCTTGCCAGCTCCTGCTCTAGCACATAAGCTTGAGTTTTTGTCCTGAGGCAAAAAATGAATGAGGGAACATGTGTCACTCTGAAGTGACAACCAACAGACTGGAGAATGCTCAATGCTAAGGATTCATCTTTCAAGAGCTCATTTCATTTCACCACCTCTACTTTTTCTTCTTTTTCAGATCTACCCAAGGTTCTTGTGTCACAGTGAAACTTATGGCTGTGGTAGAAGTCACAAATGCCCCATAACAACCCGCGAGCTGTCACAGCCCTCATCCATCTTTCATTCAGGTGCCAACTCACCTGGTTTCCGGTATCCTTCTCCATATGTCTCTTCAAAACTGCCAAAGCTTTACTGAACTCTTTGTTTTTTATGCAGACAATAACAGCCTATGAGAGAAAAAAAGACCAATTTATCTGTCGATATTGTGTTAACTCTACTTCCAATTAAAAAGCACATGCAATAATCACCATGGCACACAGGTAACCCCCTGGCTCTCAGTGCAAGCTAGCATTCAGTTCTACAGTAAGCAGTGAAGAAGCACACACACTGAAGAGACGCATTTGCAGCCAACACACTGCTAATTATAACAGTTCTCATGTTACACAACTACTGCTGCTCACAGAAAACTACACGAACACAAGACACGAGCAGTGTATTTATTAGAAAAGGTCTTACAGCTTCCTTCAGTACTTTGTGGATGAATTCTATCTTCTTTTCAGGCACACTGAATTCTTTTGCAATCAGCTGCAGGATCCCAATTGCTGACTCAAGAGGAGTGAGCTCTGTCTCTTTATCAAAGGTGCAATCTACAAAAATTTACAGCCCACGGTTTCAGAAGCAGACACAGAAGCTGTTTGATCACAAGCTCTAGAGCTACCGATAAGAACAACAGGCGGGGCGCCTACAGCACGCCAAGTCCCTCCGGGAGGGCTGCAACCCACAGAGGCAGCGCCCGGCCTCGGGTAACCGACCCCGCGGGGACCCACCGAGGTTCTCGCCTTCCTCGATGCGCGACAGGAACTGCATGACGCGCAGCATCTGGGCCACCGCCGGCTCCCGCTCCAAGGGCCGCACGAGCAGCGCTGCGGGACAAGACGGGTTACGGGGGTTCGGTCATTACGGGGGTCGGTCATTACGGGGGTCGGTCATTACGGGGGTCGGTCATTACGGGGGTCGGTCATTACGGGGGTCGGTCACGGAGCGCCCGGTGCCCCCCGCCCCGGCCCGCCCCGCACCCTGCATCACATCGCGGAGCTGCCGGAAGTCGCGGTTCCTCCCGGCGCGGTAGGCCGCCACGGCCTGGTGGAAGTAGAACTGCAGCACCCAGCGGTTCACCGCCTGCTCGCGGTCGTCGCTCCGCGTCGACGCCTTCTCCTTCTCCTGCTCCTCCATTGCGGCCCGCGACCGCTTCGCCGCCATCCCGCCAGGAAGTGACGCGCAGGCGCAGACGGAAGTGACGACAGCACCACGCCAACGCTACCCCCCCCCCCCTTCAAACACCCCCCCCCCCCCAACGGCGCCGCAGTTTTTATCGCGAGAAGTGATCCCGCCATCACCGGCGTGCCCCGCGCCAGCCCCGCCGCGCTGCTGCCCCCTGGCGGGCCGGAGGTGCGCTCGGGCGCCAAGGCTCCCTTCTGCACGGCCGGGAGAGTTCTATCGACTCCTCGTGCCCCGGCTACTCGCAAGCCCCTTGTTATTCCCTGTTACAGGAGAGGTCACAGAACCATGGAGTTAGATGAGTTAGAAAGGAGCTCTAAAGGCCGTTGGGTCCAACCCCCTGCAATGAACGGGGACACCCATAGCTCGATCTGGCCCTCACAGCCCCTCCTGCCTGACTTTGAACGGATCCCTCCCTCGTCCTGCCAGCCACTTTGCTTTTCATGCAGCCCAGGATGCGGTTGTGTTTCTGGGCTGAGAGCACAGTGCTGGCTCTTGTCCAGCTGCCATCCATCGGTGCACCCAAGTTCTTTTTGGCAGGACTGTGCTCTATCCTTCCACCCCCCACCCCCCTTGTACTGATAGCAGGGCACTTGGCTTGAACCTCATGAGGTTCTCCTGGGCCTACTGCTCAAGTCTGTCTAGTTCTCTGTGGATGGCATATCCCAGCAGCACGGGCAATGCTCCCTGCCGCAGGGAATCCCACGAGTGATCCAGTGAGCGAGCAGCACAAGCACCCTGCTGGTGCCAGCCTTGGTGCTGCAAGCTGGCCCTGCAGCCACACCGTGCATCACTCATCTCAGAGGCCGCTTCACCTCAGGTGGAAAAGCACGTGGCAATTCCTCTCACGTGAGGTTATCCAGGATACTCCCAGCCCTCCACCCCTGGCCAGAGGAGAAGGAAACGCACATGAGAAAAACCCGTGTGTCAAGTGGAAAACAGTAAAACTGGGAGGGGATTTTATTGGCAAACAAAGGGAGATAAAAATAATCGTGTGAGGCCCAGCGGCAGCGGCTCGCCCCAGGCAGCACGGGTCAGAGGGAGCTGTGCGAGGGAACGGTGTCACGCGACCAGCACGGTGAGCACGGCTGCAGTAGGAAGGCTGCAGAGGGAGATAGGGACGGCTGCTTCCTGGGCTGAGACGAGTTGACAGAGCAACGCGCTTTGATTAGGATAGTCATTTCATTAGGATTTCATGAGCAACGTGATCGAGCTCTTTCTGTGTCACAGTGTGTAAGGACGTGGGACAAGGCCAGGACTCCTAAACCTCACCTCTCTCCCTGATCTGAGGATTTTGAGCAACTGCATTTACTTCTGCTATGAGACAGAGAAGAGTCCTTGGAGCCCTCTCTCCCATGAAACAGTGGAAGCGTTCTCCTGGAGCCACATGGCAGCCATGCAGGGGCGGCCTGCCCCCTCCAGCCCTGTATAATTCAAGGAAAGCAGCAGAGCTGTGGCTCACCAGGCCAAGCCTTCTGACTCCAGGCCAAGCCTTCTGACTCCCCTGCTTCCGGCAGTGCCCACCCCTGTGGTACCCACCAGCAGCTCCCTGCCATTCCATGAGGGCCTCAGCACAGCTCAGTAGCTCCCTCCCTATCCTGGAAAATCAAGCTGCTCCAGGATAGGGCCGATGGATGGGATTTTTGCAGCCCCTGTGATCTCTCTGACAGCAGCAGCTGAAGGAGCTGTAGCACAGTCATGGTGACAGGTGTCAGCAGTCACTGTGGCACAGAGTTGAGAGGGTGCTAATCCCTGCAGCTCTGCTGCTAGCAGGGCATGTGGCAGGGGCTGCAGTCCTGGCATCTCAAGTAAGTCTTTTCTCCCACATGGTCTCCTGGCCTGCCTGTGCCAACTATGGGCTAGCAGCATCCAGCACTGGAAAATGATTCTATATTTGTGATTTCCAGAGAAGCCACAGCACTACAAACCATTGTTATGCTCTCTCAATCTTTTGTGGCGAATGAAGAGGAAGCAGGGATTATGGAAGTGAGATCAGGAATGCTGCGAGCCTTTCTGTCCACTTTCACTGAATCCTTTCCCAGTGTCACCATCAATTCCCTTTCAGGAAAAGGTTTGGTGTTTTGTGTGCCAAAAGAAACACTGGGCAGGAAGACACAAATTACAGTCATGCTTGTGCTTTTTAGTCTTAACTAGCTGATTTATGGATTTTGATGAAGCGATTACAGATGAAAGAAAACATTCCAGGGAACGAGATCTACACGTTGCTGAGGTCTCGTGTCTGTCCTTCTGTTCGATTTATAGTGGAAAACAAAATAGGAAAATTACTGGGTGCATTCTGGTCACCGCACAGTCCTTTCTCTCCTGTGCATTTGTGCACCCACTGTGTGCTTGGTGTTGCACCAAGTGGAAGACAGCATCTGCCTGCGCCCTGAACAGACATGCAGTAGATTTCTGACTTCTGTTGGATAATGATCATGGGGAGCAGTAATTGAATCCTGTTGCTCTTCAAATAAATACAGAAGTCGTTTGTCACCACAATCAGAATTTGTATTGCTAATGTGCCTTGAAAGCCTTGTCCTGGACCAGGATCCCACTGTACTGCATACAAATGCAGAAAAGATACTATGCCAAGTAGTCTTGGAAAGATAGTGGATAGGTACA
This sequence comes from Chrysolophus pictus, assembly GCA_037305975.1. Lineage (NCBI taxonomy): Eukaryota > Metazoa > Chordata > Aves > Galliformes > Phasianidae > Chrysolophus > Chrysolophus pictus. The sequence goes on along the minus strand of CM074586.1, from coordinate 1,097,044 downwards.
GAAAAATAGTAACAAAACTGTTGTCAGAATAGAAACAGGAAATGCTGAGGAGAGTAATGAGATTGTCTTGAAGAATATATGGAGAAACCCTCCAAGCACACAAGCTGCAAAGATGAAAGCACAAGGGCACTTATTTGAAAATTTATCACGTTGCAGAAAATGATGCTGTAAACCAACTACAGACAAAAGGCAAATGCTTCCCAATAAAATTAAGACAGGCAGCAATGTGCTGAACAGATCTAGGGAAAGGGACGTTGTTTTTGATGCAATCCACGCGTAGTGGAAATGCTTAGTCCTGGCCTGAAACAGTGATTGAACACCTGGTGGGCAGGCAGGGCCAACCCAGGGTAGCTCAGGTGCAAGCAATGCACCTGAGTGACAGGAAGAGGTGGAGTCAGGATCCATCCCTTTCCAGGTCTCATTTAAGGGTTGGCAGGAGGAGGTGAGGGTTTCTTGCTGGAAATCTCCTGCCTACTAGCAAGCCTTCTAAAGGTAAGCAGTTTTCCTTTCTTTGTTTCTGTCTCCTTAGTTGTTTTATTTAGGCTTGTTCTTGCTTTCTGTGGCATGGGATTGTGCTACTCTGCTATTATTGCTATTCTTTCCATTATGTTATCATATTACGGTATTACACTCTGGATGGACCTAGCAGATAAATGCAGAGATAGGTAGCCTGGCTAAAGCAAGGGTAGAACAACCTTTACAATAGCCTTCCATGTGAAATGGGGCAGGGCTGCACTTGCTAAGGCCAGGCGGAAGGATGTTGTGGCAACAATGATGCAAGGTAAAATCCTAAAAGGAGTTTATAGGATATAATCTGATGGGGGCAAGGAGAATTTGCCCTAAGAAATGTTCCTCAGAAATGAAACTGAAAGACTCTATGTTATGTTGGTACCTCTGTGCCAGAGAGGATGCTTGAATTACAGGCAAAATCAGAAATGCATCCTTAAGGACTGGAAAGAGCTACATAAGAAAGGATTGGAAGAGGAAAAATAAGCTGAAGGTATAGCTACTTTGAGACGTGGCTATTGATTAGGTAATTGTGAAAAAGTTTCAGAACAGGTAAAGATGTTGATGCATACAAAATCTGCTTGAATAAATGTATAACTTGCTGGAGTAGAGAATATATCTGACTTTTCAATTATGGGTGAAGGATCTGTGTTACTCGGAAAGTAGGTGGAGAGGATGCTGCAAGATCTGTGCCCTCCAGACTCTGACAGAGCTAGAGAGAGGATAAGGATTTCAAGAACGGTGAGGGTTTGCAGCTGGAAAAAAAAAAAGCAGCCATCAAAGATGAAAGCACTAAGAAACAGGGAAGTATACAAGCTTTATGGTCATCTAAATATGTGCCTATAAAGTAATAGAGTGTAATGTAGAGGCTGTCCTCACAAAAGCCTGCAATTCAATGAAGCAACAGAGCAAAGGCAGAGCTGGTGCATACAGCCCTGTGCTGCTGCACCCCAGGCTCTGAGCGATGCTGTGCCCTCCTGTGTGGCGGAGGCACACGGTGCCCTGTGGAACCCCAACTGCAGGTGTGCGGTGCTGCAGACCTTTAACCTTCAGCCAGTGTCAGTGATGGTATCAGCACTTCTTTCCACACAGGGCTTTTCTGCTGCCTCAGCAGTTGCGTTAGAACAAACAAACCACAGCTGTGAGTTCACGTGTGAAAAGCAGTGACTTCACGAACTGCCCGTCTGTCCCTAACCTGCCTGCAGGGAGCGGACCTTCAGGCATGGGTAACGAGGCAACGCTCCGGGAATGTTACAGCACTGGCTCGTTGTTAAGATGCACGAGATTAAGGTTTGCTTTATTTACAGAAGGAGCAGCCGTTCTGCTCGGCTCTGGAACCCAAAGCGCCCCGCGCCTCCGAGGTGGGCGGCGGGGTCAGGCTGCGCGAGGTGAGCCGCTGCGCCTTCCCGCCTTCCCGCTCCGACCGCTCGCCATTGGCCATCGCCCGGCGCGGCGCTCACCCATTGGTTGCGACCGGTGCCGGGAGTCGCCTCATCGCCGGGGCCGCTCGCTCCTCATTGGCCGGCGCGCTCGGCCCAGCGCGGCAGCGGGCCGTTAGCATTGGAGCGGGAGGGGGGCGGCTACTGTCGACATCGCTACGGCGGCCGCCGCGGGCCCAGCCGCGCGTTCCGCGAAGCTGCCGGCGGCCAGCATGGAGACCGGGAAGCGGACGGAGGCCGGGGGCTGCGCGGAGGAGGCGGCCGGGCCCGTGTTCACGTTGGAGGAGGTGGGGAAGCGGAACTCCAACCGCGAGGCCTGGCTGGTCATCCACGGGCGCGTCTACGATGTCACCCGCTTCCTGGAGGAGGTGAGGCGGGGCGGGGTCCGGCGGGCCGGGCCAGGGGAAGGGCCGGGCCGGGCCGGGCCGGGGGTCGGGTCGGAGGTACGGGTGCGCCGGGCCCCTCCGTGTCCCGAGACCGGCCCGGAGAAGGCGAGGAGAGGAGGCCCGGGCCCGCCGGGAGCCCCGCGCTGTAACGGACGCGCCGCGGCCTGCGGTCAGAGCCCGGCGGTGCGGCGCCAGGCCGGCTGCGCCTCTCTGCCGTGAGAAAGCGGCTTGGAAGGGCCGCGGTGCGCTGTGACATCTCCGGTTCTCCTGGCTGCAGGGTCGAAAATCGTGTCTAGGGCTCGATGCCTTCAACTGTTGCTTCTAAGAAAGCTGAAAGCTGTGTCCTTGCTGTTTGGAGCTAAAACCAGAGCGCGGTGAAATGCTAACAAAATTTCTGAAGGGTTTTTGTCTCAGCTGAAAGTAACGCCAAGCCCTCTGTTGTATCGTAGGTAACAACGAGAGCTGGTTTGAGCCGGCTGTAGGAGAGCACTTCATTACAAATCTTCAAGTTCCTGCTTGCTGGTTTTGCTTGTGTAAATTAAACTTTTTTCCCCCAGGCATGTATGATTAAAGCATGTCTGCTATGTACTCATCACATCGCATGTAGCGACAAACCCCTTTGGTGAGGTTTCCAGATAGGAGGGGGCTGAGAATGTGGCAGCTGGAAGCAGTGGCTTTCTGTGTAGCTTTCCAGTGTTTATAGACAGGATATAAAGTTGCATATGATTTATTTTGCTCTCCCATAATGCTTCATTCTGAATCTCATTTGCGCTTTGAGTCTTCCTCTCAGCACTTACAGAGAGCCTCTAAGGTGTGTCAGTGTATGTATGAGGAATTTCAGTCTCTTACCATGGTGGCTTGAGATGGCCTTTGCTATAGTTAGATGTTCACTGCTTGCAGCTTTTAAACCAGAAATTACTATGTTTCCTTTCAGGGCCCTAAAGGAGTTCTGGCTTCTAGCTCCTTTGCTCAGCTCTGCCTGCTCTTAATACTCAAGCAGTGTTTTCAGGTGTCTTTGTCAGGTGCAGGATCTGAAAAGCAGCCTGATGAGCACCTGTTGTTCTTGGGCATTTGATAAGTGTGGGGGTTCCAGGCACCCAGTCCATAGGAAGGCTGGAAGAAGAGATATGTAGGACAGTGGGATGGTGACTTGTGGAAGTGTGGCTGCAGGATGCTGGGCACGGCAGAGGCACAGCACGTCATCAGCTGCACTCAGCTGCTTGTTGTACAGGAGAGCCCACAGCTCTGAGATGCAGGACTGGTTGTACACCTAGCTGTGTATGTCCACAAAAGTACACATGCTGTAGTGAAAAGAGCAGTCGGGGTGGGAAAGGGAAGACAAGACAATCCTACTAAGCGTGGCTCTAGCTCAGGAAGCCACTGAACAGTGGAGCTATGAGCAGAATGAAGGTCTGTGAGCAGTTTGGGCAGCTGACTGCTGCCTTTATGCATCATCCCCCTCATGTTTGTGTTCCCTGGCGTTTGGCCAACCTGTCATCTGGCACCTGTCATGTTCCTGAGAGCAGGGCACAACACTGGGCTCAGCAGCTCTGCTAACCAAATGAAGTGGACAGGGTGGCAAGGCAGATTTTGAACACTTGTTATTACGTGGGTTTCTGAAAGCATTCATGTTAGCCTGCCTCTAAACACTTAGTACAAGGAGCAGGGGGACATCATGGAAACTGGCTGGAGCCTGTTTCAAAACAAACAATGTTTCTTCACGCAACAGGGAGCAGACCTTTCTCACCAAAGAACATTAAGGATGCAAGAAGGTTAGGCAGCTTCAGGGGAAGGTGGGACAAGAATGTGGAAAAGTAATTCACTATTTGTTTCTAAATAACAAAGCACCTGGGGCTTAGGAAGAGCCAAAACCAGCTGGAAGCTGGGGAGGTACTTGCAGGAAGCATGTGCCCTGTCTTATATTTGACTCAGTGTATGATTATGGTTGTTGCTTATTGCTTTCAGAATTAAGAGATAGGAAAAAAATAAATCTCGGAAGATTTTTTTTCAGAATCACAATTTCCAGGGTATTTACCTGCAGACCCATGGTGTGTATGACACTTTTGCAGCATGGGTGCTGTGCAGTGGTCACAGTCTTCACCTTGGTTCTTTCTGCTAAGATGGCATCTGGATTCTGCTCTCTGGAGTGCCTTCAGAAAATTCCTTTGTTCTACCCCAGCAATTTGGGTGGAGTGCCCTAGATGTTTCCTACAAAAGAAATTTGTGTTGCCATTCCCAAGCCCTTTCTCCCATTTGTGTTTTTCTGACATAAAAATTTACTTGATTAGGGAAGGAAGAAGAGTAAGGCTACCCTTGTAAGTGTAGTAGTGTGGCTAGCAAGTGCTCTCTGCTATCTAAAGCTTGTAAACATAAATCACAGCCTAATTTATTGGTAAAAATACACTTTGTATCTGTTATCCCACTGTAATCAGTCCAGTGACAGGAGAACAATGTGTAGCTGATCAGAACCAGGAGTGTTTTCTTGTTTAAAGGTTACAGTTGTCTGATAAACTGTTCTGCTTTAAAGCTCCGAGTTGTTGTAACTGCAGCTATCAGAGTTTCAGTGGGTAATATTTTCCCTTGATCTTGTGTAGTCACTGAAGCAGTGTCTAATTGTTGCCTTTTCTGGCCTTTGGCCATAGATTATTTGAACAAGATTGCTGAATTCTGCTGGAGCATTGCCTTGGAGCAGTTTGTTATCTCTAAGAAGCCTCCTTGCTAGAAGGTTGTTGAATATTGCTTCATGATTTCTGCAGCCTAGGTGCAGCAGGTCAGCCGTTAACTAGCCAACTCAAAATCTGTGTGCTAGTAGTAGGAAAACAATATTGAATATCTTTGTTTTTCTGCACATAATTCCTGCATACTCAAATGTGTTTGAAACCAAAACTGTGAGGGAGAAGGAGGAATGTCAGGGATCTGTTTTTCTTTATGCTGACTTGTTCTAGTGCTATGGAGACAGACTTAGAGAAACCTGCTTCATGTCTTGCAACGAGTTGTGAATGGCGTGTGGCTGATGAACACCATTTGTGTAGGTGTTTTTCTGGCCTGCATGGTACTGACACATTGCTATGGCATAGAAATACTCTTTCCTTTCATGGCATATTTCTCTAATAATGGTGTCTGGAAATTAAAGCTTTTGCAGCTCTTCTGAATGTGATGATTTTGTCTTATCTGATCCAGCAACCTAATTAACCACAGTTTGGTGTTGCTTCTGAACTCACTGGTAGTTTGCCACGGGTCTGTAAGGGTGGCTGCCACATGTGGACAAGCACTTGGCATTTGTGGAGAGACAGCTCCAGGCTCTCACCTTCTGCATCGAGTTTCTGTGTTGCATTCTCTGAAGCCTTTGCCATGTGCTGTCAGCAGTGCAGTTAGTTCTGACTGCTGCTGCTACATGTCCCTTCTAAAAGCTTTGCAGAGAGAGAGCATCTCCTTGGCTCTCACCAATAAAACCCTGCTGGCTGAACACAGAACATGAGAAATACATGAGCTGCTCCTAAATACTAATTAGAGGGAGAGTCATTTTATTTTACCTGCTGCCTTAGAGCATCAGTGTGTATTTAAGTTCGGATTGCATATGGGGTTACTCAGTGTCTGCTGCTGTTCTCTGCCTTGTGGGAGCCAGTCTTGGACTCAGAGAACTTGATTCAAAGGTCACATGAAAATGATTCATTTGAGATCATCTGCTGTAGCTCCAAGTATTATGCATACTCTGCAAATCCTGGGTTTTATTCCACCTTATCCTTCTGACTGTGACAAGGGCAGCCACCTATCCCTGTGCTGTGGGGCTATGGAGTGCCTTGTGCTCGTGGCAGTTGCTGCTTTTGCTCCCAGACATCAGGGTTCCCTCTGTAGAGCTGTTTTCTCTGCTCAGTGGCACTGGGTATGTCCTTCCAGAACCAGTGCCTCGAGACTATTACTGCTGCTGTCATCAGGTACTTAATGCATTATGTATGTGAGACTCCAGAGACAGGGAGGTCCTGGTTACATTATTGTTGCTCAGGAAGAATTTGGAGGGCTGGCACTTGGGCCTGTCTCTTATTCTCGTTGGCTTTTGTCTGTTCACTTTCACAAGGAGGAAAGCTTTATTTTTGGTCATTATTTCTTCTGAAAGTACATTTTATTTTCAGAGTTTGCCACGCTTCTCAAAGTTCGTGTTTTTCTGCAGGAGCTGTAGCTTTGGGAAGTTTTGTGGCAGAGTAGATGACTTGTACAAATAGTCTGGTTTTATATGTGCTTAGGTATGACAAGGTAAGAGCTGTCTGGCTGCAGTTGTGGGTGTCTAGGCTAGAGAGTTCTGTCAGAAATAAGATATGCCGAAAATTTTTGATTTTTTTTCTTTGGCTTGGTGATAATGATGGACAGATATGCGTGAGCAAATAATTATTGGAGATTTAGCAAGTGCATAGGAAGGCTTCAGAACCAAACATGTAAAGAGGAGTAACCATTGCCATTCTCTCTTGCACTGGTTCCCACCAAAAGCAGGCAGCCACTCCATGTTCTGTCTTACTGCAGGGTTTTGTCTGCTCTTCTAGGATGGATGACTAGGAAAGCAGGGTAATATTTAAAAAAAAAAAAATCTCAGTTCTGAAATGAGATTTCTATCAAGATATCCTAAAAGGGTTGTTGTAGAAATCCTAATGGTTGGCCCTTCATCCCCTCATTTCTTTGCAAATGGATCTTTACAAGAGTGTTCTGTAAACTGGGCTACTGCACACATCATGCAGAACAAGATGCAGCATCCCACCACTACAACCATGTCTGACAGTGAGCTAAGGAGTGCTGTGGTAACCTAAAGTGGTCCTGCTGCAGCCTCTGCTCCTGGTGACTCTCATGCACCCAGGTCTGTAGAGAGTTCACTCACAATGACCAGCAGACAGTCATTTCCTTTTTTTGGTGGGCTGGTTTTCTGCTACAGCAGCCCCTGAGCTGGCTGCCTTGGAGATCAGGTGAGCCTTGGTGCAGTTGCAGTGGGACATGTGGCTGGGCTCAGAGGGGAGCAGCAGAGCGGAGCCTTGCTTGGTTTTACAGCTGAGAAGAGCTCATACCTGAGTGCTGCCCAGCTGCCTCCCAGGCCTGCAGACTTTGCCCTTCATGGCTGCTGAGAGAGCTCTGTGTTGATTGTGTTACATACCTGGCCAATAAAGGGATTTATTCAGAATAAAGAGCTCTGATACGGGGATTGGAGAGTTTGCTGCAGCAACTCCCTGGAGTAAGCAACTGTACTGTTTTTGTGTCCACATGGAGTATGTTTGGTATGAGGTGGGATAGCCAAGTGAGAATATTTAGGCTTTTGGGAGAAAAACCAAACAAGCTGAAGAAAGAAGGGCAATAACAACTGTTCTGTGTCTGTGGGAAGGAAAAGGGTATTACAGAGGAAAAACAGGTCTTTTAGTCCTTTAATGTGAAATTTACTCTAAATTCTTCAGTTCCAGGCTTCTGGTTGTTAGAGGAATTTCAGGCAGCACTAAGTGAGTCTCATCTTCTCATGCAGCCATTTAGTGCCTGTTGCCTAGCGCTCTGCAAAGCTGGGTTAGTCCTTGTGTGTGGACTCAGCAGTCTGATCACTTTATTGGTTTAACTGGATTAGCTGGTAGTTTAAACAGAACTATTTCTTCCCATACACACACTGTAAATAGATTGTACACTGCTGGCCTTGTAGTTACTGCTTTCTATTGCCAATCTGTTCCTGGAATTCTGGTACTGACAGTGTTGAGGAGAGCCCAACCCATCAAGGAAAACAGCACTGCACGAGGGATTTTTCAGTCTGTGCTGCCTGGTCTTGTCTGTGGCCGTCTGCCACCACCAGCAGTGCCAGTGTTGTTGGGGGTGTCCTGTGCATATGGTGCTTCAATTGTTGCAGCTCCTGAATTTCTGAAATCAATATGTGATGTCAAACGGTAGATCTTTTTTAAATACTTTTCTTTCTCCACCAGGTACTGAGTAGCTGTATGCTGAATCAAGTTCAGTACTGGTGCAGCTATGCTAGATATATAGCTTATGTCACTGCAGCTTCCCTTTGTTCTTCTCCACTCTTCATTGTACAGCTACATGCACAGGCTGTTGTGTTTTTGTCAGATCTGAAGAAGTAGAACATCATTTCCTCCACTGGTGCCTGTGAATGCAGCATTGTCTTGTGCTTCACTGAGAGTTGAGTTGTCTCCGGAAAGTTCTTAAGAAAAAATAATGCAGCAGAGGCTCTTCTGCAAGGGAGTCTGGTTTGTGCAGTGAGGCCAATGAAAAGGTACATGAGGATATGCTTTCTTCTGTAATATTTTCTTGCCTAAATTGGTTGCAGAATTGTAGAAGAGTTGGTTTTGCTGTAGGGAGCTAAGCTGTGCTTCTCTGTGTAAGTTGGAGATCTGCCTCTTTGAAAAGATTTTTATTTTATGCAAGGTATTTCCCAGGCTGTGCAGCATGCGTTGTTCTTTGTGACTTCCTGAAGGAGAGGCTGGATGACTGAATCTTTGGTAGATACTGCTGATGTTGGTTTCATTCATAAGGAATGAAAAGGGCCAGAAAGGCTGCTGAGACTCTGGATACCTCTTTTGCACTCAACCTTTTGCTCACCTTAAGTCTTCTCTTTCAGCATCCAGGTGGAGAAGAGGTTTTGCTTGAACAAGCTGGAAGAGATGCCACAGAGAGCTTTGAAGATGTCGGTCATTCCACAGATGCCAGGGAGATGCTCAAGCAGTACTACATAGGGGAGGTCCACCCGGTAAGGACCAGCCCTCTTTCAAACACGGGATAGGATGCTGTAGAAGTGTGCCTTTCCTTTATGTAACCCAGTAAACGTACACCAAGATGAGTCTTGCACAATAAGTAGTTTTTATGCAGTGTCACCCAGAATTTCTGCTGAGGAAAGAGGATTGCTGCTGAAAATAAAACCAAATTAGTTTTCTTTTCCCACTGTTCAGAACAGGTTTCTCCCTTCAGTTAAATTGGTGGCACTTAAAGGAGCTAACCGTATCAGTTGCTCCTTAGCTGATAGTACTATAACTTCCTTGTGCCTTAGTTTAGAATTCAGGAAGATGAGAGGTGACGGGCATGACACAAACACCAGCTTCCTGCCTACTACAATTGCCTTTTGATGCTGTAGATATGTCTGCTTTGAAAACTGGAGTCCAGGCAATTGCTGGTATGATGCAGACTGTGTACAGAGCAATTCCCTCATCATGGCTGTAATGACTGCAGGTTTCTCTTGAAGTCACTGCTTATCACTTTTTTCCTTTTTTTCTGCCTATGACAGGATGACCGTAAAAAGGGAGGTTCCAAGGTAAGCTATTCATGTTTTACTGTTCCATTTTATTTAATGCTGAGGAAACTGTATTATGCTTACAAAATGAATGAAGAAGTCACCACACCTTTTATTTTGCTCTTTCTTTTTGTCTTTTTCCTCTCTGTGGAGTTTGTGGCTTTATGCTTACGAACTACAGAAACGAATAAATCTTCTAAGCAAATGATTCCTTTCTTCTTGTTCAGAAGCTCAGCAAGCGCTTCAGTGTGAAAATGGAAGTGGTTTTTTTGTGCCTTCTCTTCTCTGACATCAGCAATGCTATTTCTACACCTTGAGCCGCAGACTATATTTTTGCAGTACTCACTGTGTCCTGATGACTGAACTGTTAGTGTTGTTACATTCAAGCCAAGAGACAGGCGCAGCCACCATGGGATTGGCTGTAAAACAAGAATTCTCTGTTAACTGCCCTAGAAATCATAGGTGTTGGTTAAAACTTAGGTACTCCTGGATTAGAATGGGATACAGTGTTGCAAAAATGCCTTCAAAACGGATAGGGAGAGGGAAATGGTAATAAATAGAATACCATCTGAAAGGTAAACATGTGTCCTGCAGCTGGCTTCTCTTCTTGCTTGGCTTGAAAGCTTGGACCAAGCACAGCTCTGTTTTCAACAACGCTTTCATTAGATGTTGTTCGAAGCAGGGCTACTTGCAGGGTACCGGGAATCAATAATATCAACAGAGAGCAGCAACTGAAGCCCTTGGGAGAACTTGGTTATTACAGTCAGTCATAGAAAGAAAATAATTCAGGCTAGGTAAAGCCTATTCTTAGTTATAAAGCAGGGCTGCATGATTATGCATTCACCTTAATGTTATATTGTTTGGTTCAACTCTGTTTCATTAACAGAATGATGTGCTTAAAATGTGCATAGAAATTAATCTGAGCTATACTGCTGGATATGAGTTAAATATTTGTACAGATATTTTTCTATTCTAAACAAAGTCCAGTGGGTCTTTCTCTAGTGTGCAACATCTGTTGTAAAAGTGGACCCAAGTATAATTTGAACAGATGGAAGTAATGTGGATCCCACTTATTTATTTTTTACCAGGAAAAAAAGTGACTGCATACTCTTATGACTCAGGTCAGAGGTAACTCCCCACAGTTAAATGTTAACGTTTAGCGTCCACTGATGGGGTGTTGTGGCAGAAAAGAAAGCACTACGATTCTCAAGAAGTGGAGGTAATATTGTTTAGAATGGACAAGTAAGGTGATTTTTGGCTGGTAGATACGGGAGAACAGCAACAGCCACTGAGAAAGAGGTTGTAGAATTGATAAAGTAACTTTCAGCTGACTGGAAAAAGTACTTAATTCTCAGGGTTTTTTTTTTTGAAAATAGTATTAAAGCTTGGAGACAGGTTGTATGCAAAGGAAGATTCGAAGAGAACTTTGCAGTTGTATGTGTCAGGGGCCAAGCAGTAAGATAGCAGATGGGGATGCAGACAGAGGTTTGGAAAAGGGATCATGGTGAGATGATTATCTGTATCAGCATGAGCTGGCAATGTGCACTTGCAGTCCAGAACGCCAACCATATCCTGGATTGCATCAAGAGAAGTGTGACCAGCGGGTTGAGGGAGGTGATTCTGTCCCTCTACTCAGCTCTCATGAAACCCTACCTGGAGTACTGCATCCAGTTCTGGAGCCCCCAACACAAGGAGGACATGGAGCTGTTGCAGCAGGTCCAGAGGAGGGCCATGAAGATGATCAGAGGGCTGGAGCACCTCCCCTATGAGGACAGGCTGAGAGAGCTGGGGCTGTTAAGCCTGGAAGAGAAAAGGCTCCGAGGAGACCTTATAATGGCCTTCCAGTACCTGAAGGGGCCTATAGAAAACTGGGGGGAACTTTTTATCAGGGCAGGTAGTGACAGGATGAGGGGAAACGGTTTTAAACTGGAAGAAGGTAGATTTAGATTAGATATTGGGAAGAAATTCTTGACTGTGAGAGTGGTGAAACACTGGAACAGGTTGCCCAGTGAGGTTGTGTATGCTCTGTCTTGGAAGCATTCAAGGCCAGGCTGGATGAGACTGTGAGCAACCTGGTCTAGAGGGAGGTGTCCCTGCCTATAGCAGGGGAAGTTAGAATTAGATGATCTTAAAGGTCTCTTCCAACCCAAACCATTCTATGGATCTATGATCATCGGTTACCCTCTGTGTCACATAAAAAGAACAGAGTGGTTTCAAGGCCATTTTTTGTTTTGAGAGTTCCAGTTTAAAATTGAGAGCTGGGTGGGAAGGTTTAGACTAATAGAATGTGAAGGTGGGGAGGAGGGCAAACATCCCCAGAAGCATCTATGCTTCTGAGAGACAGAGAATGTTTAGAAAAGAAAGAGGAGGGTTATTTTTCCTCTGCATTTGTAATTGCATGTCCAGTCTTGCAGTCTTATTAGCATGACTTAGGGTATTTTTTTCCCTGCTAACTCCCTCTTCCTTCTTTCAGGATCAAAATAGGACATCCTCAGGACAAGCGAGGTATAGTATCTTCTTAAGAGCAAGAAACTGGGAGAATGGGACTCTCTGTTTGTATAACTGTAGATTAGCTCTAGCAGGCAGGCAAAAAATCAAGGAGATGTTACTGTACCGTCCTTCCAATGAGCAGGTACTCCAAAATAAGCTGCCAAACTGCATGACACTGGGTTAGCTGTGCATCTCTCTTGTTGGAGATGGAGGTGCAGCCAGTGGTGAGACATCTCCTGCTTGCACTGAGCAGAGCAGGCTGGGATATTTTAGCTTGAATTGTCTGTCCATGTGTTCACATTGCACAAGTATAGTTGCACTCCTCTTGTGGGTACTCACAAGTGTGCATTTTTTTTGAAGGATCTTTATGGTGACCAGTGCAATTTAGTTGAGAATTCAGGAGTGCTTGCAACCAGAACACAAACTTAGTCTTTTCTATTAGGATTTTTTTTTAAGGAGGCTGCTGAAGGTGAGCCTGTGCCTGTGGTCTCAGGTTTATGAGTAAGGATGATTTATTGTGGGGTAGCTGTAGTAATTTCCATCCTTGAGTCAACTCAGCTGTTTGTATAGCACAAATTGACAGTCTGGCTTATTTCAGAAAAGAAAACAACAAAAAACTCAAATTGGTTTCTGTATGTGCCAGGCTGGAAAGTTCAGCAACCCAGCTGCTGTTTTATAAGCAACCAAGACATCCCTGCAGTTGCAGGGGCCTCTCACAGGGGCAGGGAAGCCCTGAGCATGGGACAGCTAGAGCTGTTCTGTCCTCTGTCCTGAGTAGTTGATCTGTGAGCTGGTGGGAGATGGGTGAAAACAGATGTAGCAAGTAGTGAATGTATTGAATGTGTTATTAACTTAATACTTTCTTCTTTTTTTGTGTATGTTTGTGTGTGTTTTTTGTTTTTGTTTTTTCCTCTCCATAGCTTCTGGTCAACGTGGCTAATCCCCATCTTTGGAGCACTAGTCATAGGTTTAATGTATCGCTATTACATAATGGATGGGAGATCGTCTTGAACTGACCTTGATAGGACCTCAGAAAGTCTGAAAAAGCAGGTATGAGAGAGAGTGCATGCGCGCAACACATGGAATTCTGGTTCCCTTCACCTTTGATGCCTTGCTTTTAGCTTTGTTGAGTGATGTTCATATCCATGGGACCAAGGTCATATCAAACTGTCTTAATTCTGCCACCCAGGGATCTGTCATACTTGAGTTTTGCTGTGGCAGAGCAAGTGAAGCATCCTGTTATTGTTACATCTGTGTGTGGTCTCCCTGGTGTGTGCGTGCTTGCGCTCTCTCTCTCTTGCTCACTGAAGTAAAACACAGATAACCTTTTCCTTTCAATGCCTTTTTGTTAAGCCAGACAACGTGAAACAGCTGCTAGTGAGCCTGTGGATTTGCCTCAGTACTTCACACAGCACTGTCAGAAATAAACTGCAAATTATCTACAATCCTGTCCAGAAGCGATTTTGAGAGATTCAATTCCACAGTAACTTTCTCAGTGCATGCAGGCAACACTAATTGGAGCAGCAGGAAGTTGTTAGCTTTGCTACCTCTTTCTGTGTCTGTTTTTAACGGTTCAACAAATATAAATATTTTAAAAGTGATCCTGTTGATTTTGTAATATTTCTACTTGTCCTTTTAACATGTATATTCTGTGAAACAATGTATGCCTTGGATCCTTGTTTGTTGGGGTGCTTTTGTGCTGTGTGTGGCAACGCCAGAAATGGGAACTGACGTGACTTCTTGAGATGGAGTTTTTTCTTTCTCCCCGGGATTTTGATCCAACACATGTATTGGAAACAAAACTTATTCTTACTGCCTGTGAATCTGTACCAGATGGGGGCAACCCACAAATAATCCTGCCTCTCCTTCCTAAATAAAAAGGGAAAAGAAATCCATCTGGGGTTTGTGCATAATGCTGTTTTTATCTTGGAATAAATATGGGAGGATACTTTGCCTTGTAGCCAGCCTCCAGCAGCACAGAGGCGGGTGTGCCTCATGCAACATGAGGCATGAAGCTTTCCAGCTCTTCCAGCTGGAGAGGTGGTTTCAGGATCTGTTATCAGAAAGGAATTTGTGTTCCAGGGTCTTACATCCTTTAATGGTTTGATGTTTATTCCTAATCCAAATGTTGCAGCAGAGCAATTCACCTTTCTGAGTTGCAACAAAAGAGAAGCCATATAATGTTCTGTTTATGAAAACCTCTTGTAGGTTGTGTTGTTTTTTCCTTTTCCATGAAATCACTGTGCTCCTCAGAAGTTTGTTTAGAAGTCTCTTACACTTAAAATTACAGTCCATCTCTTTAAAAATGAAGGCCAAGGCACTGCATAGCTATTAGGAGTGGAGCACACTGCTGGGGCTCCCTCTGCTCCTCTAGTGGGCTTGGTCTGGTTGCTCCCAGCAGCAGCAGGTCATGTTCCTCAAACGCTGTTTTGGCAGAGCTGCAGCAGAAGCCCCCCCAGGAGTTGTTTTTTCCCTTTTCGGGATGTTATTCCATTGATTGCTTTGTCTTATACAGTGAATTATCTGGCCTGCCTTGTGTGCAGCACAGGGAAGCCTAAAGCTTGCTGTTGCCTAAGTGGCTCTTGAATACTGTGTTCATCCCTCATTTTGTTCTAGCTGGTTTGGTTGTCTGATTTCTGTTTATTCATTATAACGAGAGCAAAAAGATAAAATTGTGCCAAGGAATATCTAGTAGGAAAGATCTGCGTAGTTCTATTTAGGTGTATTGATAAAGGTAACAGGCCATGTAGTCTCACAGGTCTTAAAGTATGCAATGGGTCAGTCAATCTAAATTTATGGAAAATAGATCTATCCGTCTAACTTGATATTTTTATATTTCAGATTAGTTGAACTGCTTAGGCTTCTGGTTGAATTGATAGTGCAAGGTATATTGCATGGTTTAATAAAATTAATACAAAAGTCACAAGGTCAAAGTAAAAAGGGAAGGATTTGATTTAACAGTGAAAGGGCAGAGCTGCTCAGTGAGTGTGTTCCAGTTTTATCTCAAAGAGCAGTTTGTGTACTGTGGTGTTTGAAACTGACCTGGAAGGAGACAGATGCTCCCCTGCAAAGCCAGAGAGAGGGCTGCTGGCTGAGGTGAGCCACTGGCACTGAGCCACCAGTGCTGTTGGTGAGCTCTGTGCTGGGCTGTGTGTTGGGAACTGAGGGATGCCAGGCTGCATCCTGAGAAGCGTGCAGTGCAGCATCACATCAAGGAGGTGGCAGAGCGTGACACCAGGGGTAAAGGTTGAGTGCGTTCCTCTCCTGCAGTAGTGGGAGCTCTTGCCTGCATTTGGCACTGCTCCTTCAGGGAATGAATGCTACGGCTATGCCTCTGACTTTTAAAAATCCAGAGAAAAAACATGTAAATGATTAAAAGCTTGGAAAACATTATTTCTGGTGAGACAGTTGAGCTCAGTGTAGCTTATCAAAGAAGAGGTTACAAAATTGCAGTATGGAGGTTGTTGCATGTGGAATAGAAACTTTGTCAAAGGGCTTTTTGATCTGGAGGATGAAGCTGAAGTTGAAAAAGGTCCACTTGTTAAAGCAATTGCAGTTCAAACTGGAAACAGATATTTTTGCACATTAATCATTAGGTCATTAACTATGGAAACAGCTTAGCTAGATTTATAATGGATTCTCTATAAAGCTGAAGTTTTAAAGCTGGAAGGCATGTTTTTCAAACATCTTATTCGGACGAGAATTCTTCCAGGAGAGTCCTGAGCCCTCTGCAGCAGTCAGAGGGACTGGTTTTAGGAATCAAGGAAAGGAGCTGCTGGTGCTAGCTGGTGTGATGGTAACAAATTTGTCTTTTCCACAGGCATCATTTTACCTGCATTTTGACATAGTTTCATTTTTAAAATATAGTTTTCCTGATGCTCTTTGCATTCAGCTGCATTTTGACTGCTCTGAGTAAATTTTGCCCTTACCTGCTGCTACTCAATCATAGAATCATAGAATCATAGAATCATAGAATCATAGAATCATAGAATCATAGAATCATAGAATCATAGAATCATAGAATCATAGAATCATAGAATCACCAAGGTTGGAAAAGACCTGAAAGATCATCTAGTCCAACCGTTCACCTATTACCAATAGCTCCCACATGCTGAATTCCCATTTGCCATGTTGCCTTTTTTCTGTTGTTGCTTCCTTTCAACCCATTAACTACCCATGAAAGACCTCCAGGCTTGTTATGTGGCATTTTTGTGTTTTTAAGTGCCTTTTTGAATGTCTCGTGGAAAGCAAAGCAACTTCTGCCAAACAGCTGCCCTTTTTCTGCATGCAAGCTGACCCATCAGAGAGCTCAAGGAACTTGAGCTTCAATTGCAGGAACTACATCAAAGCCTTCTCCAAATTTACCTGCTAGGAGCAGCATCCATCAGTGTTCCTCTGAAGGGCACTGGCTCTGCTGACCCCAGGTGCTGGATGCTGCCTGCTGGGCACAGCCCCCATCTCCTGTGGCTCACCAAGTGATGAGGCCAGCAGGCCTGGAAGTGCTCAGCACATGAAGGAGGCATTAACAAAGTTGTTTACCCATTTTATATGAGGATTAAAAAAGGAGGATCCGAAGTCTTTGTACTGGTGCTTAACTTCTGTGTTGCTGGGGCTGGCTTTAGTGCAGCTGCAGCATGCAGGTGCTACCTCAGCTCTTGTCCTGCCAGAAAACTCCCTGAAAGGAGGGAGGGCATGTGCTGCAGGCTTCCTGTAGGTGAAGGAGAAGAACCTACGAGGTGAAGAACTGCAAATGGGCATGGAAGCAGCATGTGCAGTCAGCATCACAGTGCTGGAGCTGCCTTGGGAGCACTTCGGAGCTGAACGTTGGCAGCCCCTGCCTCTTTGTGAGTCCCAGTTCCTTATTAGCACAGAATGCTGCTGTACACAGACTTGAGGCATACAGAGGAAGGGAGGGCTGGGAGCTCCAAATGTGTTGCAATTAGCTGATAAATGGAACAACTTGGAGAGGAGGTGCTGTTTGTCATGGTGTTGCAGTACCAGCCATTGTGAAGGATGTATGGTGCCATTCCTGTAGGGTGAGCTGGGCTGTACCTCGTTAAATAAGTGTGCAATGAGCAAGTGTATAATGCTGTCTACAGCAGCCACCAAGTGTGGAATTAGTCCATTAGTGTTCAGCATAAAGTCTTACTGCACTCTTAGACATCTACCTATTGTTACTGTTTCTGAATTTCAAGTATTTGTTACATTTTATAAATCTGACCAGGTCTCATCCTCTGCATTTGAGGCCTGGGGTTTCCATACACCCCCAGGATAAATAGACCCAGCCCAAAGGATGGGGGAAGCACAACAGCTGTTTGCTGCTTCCCACCATGGTCCTCCCAGAGCACCAAGCTTTGTGGGAAGGGGATGCCAGCATGAGCTGAGCTACATCACTGAGAAGGAAGCTGAGCTGTGGAGCTGTGACTTGGATTCTTGAAAATGGCTGGGTAGAGATGTAGAGTGGTTTGAGCAGGGGAAATTTGGCCATGACAGTTGTTCTGCTTAAAAGTAATAACGAGTTAAAGCTGAGAAAATGTCGAGCTTTTGCAGATGCAGGATTTGTCTTCCTGTCAGAGGAAAAAATCCTTCAGATGGCATCAGTTAAAAGTGAGCTTCTGCCAAAGATCTTGTTCAGAGCATTGTAACCAAGCAGCACGATTTTTCCTGTACTGTGCCAGGAAAGTGACAATTTCTGGACAAACAATGTGTGAGCAATGCTGACCAGATTTGGTGGCAGGGGGGAGCAAATGGGGTTCTCTGCAGCGTTCATTCCATAGCGGTCTAAACATGGATAATTTTCAAGCCTTCAGTTAATAAACATTGTGCAATCACTCTCCTTCTGTTCTAAACTTATTTGTAAGGCAGATCTCCATGGCCAGTCGGTGCACTTATGTGGCTGAGTACTGTCTTGTCTTTCCAGTTTCATGAATGCTTGTTCTTTGGTCAGCAGATGCTGATTCTGCACAGTATCTAATACTGTAATAACAATAATTTGACTTTTTATAATCACAGAAGAGGTGTAGTGAAAGGCCCTGATAAATTCCAGTCACCTGCTGCTCACTTGTCACGCTTCCCGAGCAAAGAAGTTGTCAGATAAGTGCCATAAGGTCTGCCACTGTGACAGTATGGCTGTGTGCTCGGGGACGAGCTCTGGGCAGCAGAGTGTTGCCTCGTGCCACCACGTGCTTGCCACCATTCCAGCAGCGCATGAGAACACAAACCATCATGGCCATGTATGTGGGAGAAGGGTTTTCAACAGAAAGATGAAAGGGACACAAAAAACACAGCATTTATTTACATGAATACTTATAAAGGAGTATATCTTCCCACTCCCACAGCTGTCAGCAGCATCTAGATCTAGAATTTATCTAATTGCAGCTTTCATGGGAGCTGCTGCAGCAGTACCTGGCTGGGGCATCCCAGGAGTGAGCAGAACAGCAGTGAGCACAAACCAGCAGCTGCTGATGTGGTAAGCAGGAAAGGAAAATCAGTGAGAACCGGCTGCTGTGGTCCTGGATGTTAGCTGACATAATCTGGGGACCAAGGGAACCGGTAGCACCAGTCACCTACGAGATGAAGCTGCCATGTGGCTCTGAAGCTCTTCATGGACAGAACGTCCATCCTTAGCGTTACATAGTCCCACTCTTTACTCCTTTTAAAACCCCGAGTTAGCCAGATAGTTGGGAAATCACTAAATCGCACGCGCTGCTCAAGTGCCCAGCTGATGCAGCCATCGGAGCAACGGGGAAACTCCTGATTGTTGCTAATGACACCACTAACGATCGTCTCGTAAATAGCAGCCGGCCCAGTGGCCTCCAGCGGCCCAGTGCCTCCATCACGAGGCTGAAGTGGATGCTGGTGTCACACACAAGGCTGCCCCATCTCCAGGGACGCTGTTGGCAGAAATTACTACAGAACGAGTTTCCTGCCAACCTCAGCAGCTCTAATGAGTCAGGAAGCAGTAATCTGGGAGTAGGGCAGCTGTTGAAAGAGCCTAATTATTTTCTGACAGCAGATAATGCAGATAAAAAATACAACACCTACACAGGGTTAGACATTGCAAGCAGGGCTAGTGACTCTACACATGCACCTGCCAATGTACACACACAAGCCCTGTGCAGACTGCTTCCCACTCACACCTGCTGCTATCCACTGCTTACATGGGGAGAAGAGCTTAATTATAAAACAAGGAAATACCTTAATTATGCAGAATACATACATTTTAACAGAAGTCTCGTGTTTCGGTGCCTGGCAGTTAACTGGCTGAGATTTTCTTGTGTTTCAGCTATGTTACTCTATATAGAATCACTAAGATTGGAAAAGACCTGTAAGTTCAAGTCCAACAATGAGGGCTTTTGAGTGGGAGTGGAGTGGGGAAGGATAGAGCCAAGCATCTCCACACGCCAAGGGCAGCATCCCTGACCAGAACCTGTCACTGTAAATCTCTGCTGTGACGACTGGGGAAAAAATGCATCAGTGTGTTCAGTCAGCTGAGGGCCCTTCTGCTCCAAATAGGTTGCAGGTTTCCTTTTCTTTGTTATTTAAACTTCCCTTGTTTGTGCAGTTTGCACAGCTACAACAGCACTCACTGTTTCCACTACAGTCACCGCGTGCAGTTCCCCCTTCTGGGATACTAAATATCTTCCCCATCAGCCAAACTACCATTTGAAAAGAACCTGCAAAGCATCAAGAGCCCACAGCAAATCTAGGCTCAAGCTAGATGTTGCATCCAAAGCTAAGCACACAAAATGCTCAAAAGTAAAAAAAGTATAGGAAAATGCATAAGATCAATACTTGCTAATCTACAACGCCCTTTGGCATTCCAGCCTTTCCCATGTCTGGATTTGTCACCAAGAGTGCCCAGTACTGCACAGGCCATGAGAGGCCATGCAGGATCAGAAAATCTCTGTTTGATTCCAGTGTCACGGATGGGGCAACACTTATATCAACCTGCATGCACATCAGTGTGCTCACTCTGCTGTGCACGTACTTGTGTCATTAGGCAACCCCCAAATCATGCCAGTTCCTGAAAGCAAGGCACATTTGGGGATTTGGTGCTAAGCCTGCTGGGCCGTGCCAGCCAGTGGTGCCCTCCAGCCCCCAAGAGGAACTGTTTGAATTCCTCCTATGCTGTCCTGATTGTTTCGGCAAGGAACACAGAATAGGTCTCACTTCCTGATCACATAGCCCAGAACTACAGACAGCGGGGAGCCTGCAACTGGTGGGAACGCACAGGGACAGATTTGATTAAATCTCTTAGCTGCCCTTACAGCTTAAAGCTCACCTGGGTCTGGGGTGAAGCTGGAAGCTGAGGTCTTGCAGGATTCTAACTCTTTTTCCCCGCTTTTAGCCTCGTTCTGTGCTGTCACCTGTACTCTATCTCTGGGCCAGTCTTGATGTGCTTCCCCTCTGTTGCAGACCACCTGCTGCAGCACCTTCTCAGGACAGCACAGCAGAGGTGCTGGCTTCCAGGCAGCGTGTTAATTGCCGGAATGAAGGAGCTGCAGTGCCCCAGGGACGCCAGAGCCTCTGCCAGGATGGGCGCACGCTGCCTGCTCGCAGCTGTGCCCTGCTCCGCTCCGCACAGAACGGCTCTCAGTGCTCTGCTCCGGGTCGCTGGGCCGGCACCCGGCTCGCTCCATGTCAGTGCGCAGCACAGCAGAGCTGCTGACGGGAAACGGGACCTCCCGTGTTCATTTACAGACTGCCTCTGCTCCTGGCTCCGGCTGGCACAGACAGGAGCGCGGCTCTCCCTTCTTTCGTGCCCTTTCCGGCACTTTTACACAGCGACGAGACCCCCGGCCTCTTCGGGCAGGGCAGGGCAGGGCAGGGCAGGCCCGGCTCCCTCAGCCTCTCCTCACAGGAGGGGCTCCCAGTGCCTTCAGCACTTCGGCGGCCCTGCGCTGGCTTCTCCAGAGCACATCCATACCTCCGCGGTTCTGAGGGCGCAGATCCGGACGCACAACTCCGCACGCAGCCCCACGGCCGCCCGCCTCCCCTCAGCGTCTCCGCGCGAGGCCCCTCGGCCCCGCCCCCCCCGTTCTAGACGCTTCCGCGCCCCCCGCCACCACCGCGGCTCTTCCGCCTGCCGCCCCCCCGCCCTCCTCGCGCATGCGCACGACCTCCCCCTCGCCGCGCGGTTCCGATCCGGCCCACACGGATCCCTCCGCGCAGGCGCAGAAGGCCGGGCCTCGGCGCCGTTCCATCTCTCCGTCTCCTCGCCCTCCGCGGCGCATGCGCGGAGCGGCGGCGCCGGCGTTCCTGGCGCGCGCCCCCTCCCCGCGGCCCCGCGCAGGCGCAGAGCGGTGCCGGAGGGGGCGGGCGGCGCGTTCCGTTGGCAGCGGCCGGTTCCTGTCAGCGGCGGGTGGCGGCGGCGCCCGGTCCCGACGGCGAGCGGAGCCCCCGGCCTGGCCCGACCCGGTCCGCCCCGCGGCGAGCGGAGCGCCGCGCTCTCCCCCGCCGGTGCCCGCCCTCCCCTCCCCGGGGCGGCGGAGGCAGCAGCAGCGCCCCCCCCCCGGGCCGGCCCCCTCCCGCCGCCGCCCCCCTCGCCCCAGCCGGGCCGCGGAGCTGCGATGCCCTCGGACTTCATCTCTCTGCTCAGCGCCGACCTCGACCTCGAGTCCCCCAAGTCCCTCTACTCCAAGGGTGAGCGGCGCCGGGGGGGCCGGCCGTGGGGGCGGGGGGGGGCGCGGCGGGCCGCGTTGAGCTCCGTGGCCGCCCGCCGCGGGGATGCTCGGCTCCGGGCCCGCTCGGCCCGCCCGCCCCGGCCGCATTCCTGGCCCGGCCGCGGCCGCCTCAAGAATGCGTCCCGACAGGTTCTGCCCGCGGGGGCGGCGGGGGGCTCGCGGCCCGCCCGGGAATGCGGATGGGCCTCGCGGGGCCTGCGGCGGGGAACGGCGCTGCGGGGGGAGCGGAGCGGGGCGGCGGGGCCGGGGGAGCGGCGGCGTCCAGCGCGTGCGGCGGGACAAAGGCTGCGACCGCCGCTCCGGTCGCTGGAAAGGCTGTAACGTCGCCGGGCTGGGTGAAACGGTCGGAGGGGCGGCGATGTGGGGATGCGCGGCCGGCCGGACGGCGCTGTGTGGCACGGGGGCGGCTGTGCGGAGCTGGACGTCGGAGGAAGGATCAAAGTGGGTTTTTTTCGATATATATTCAGGGTTTTTGGAGCTGACGTTAACGTGCTCGTTAAGCGTGAGGCGTGTGTCGGTAACGCTGGAACTAGACGAAATAAAAACAGTTTCACGAATAAAGTACGACTTCAGAGCTCTCGCTGCTCGGGGCCGTACGGCTGCCGTTGCCGGGCGGCACTCTGTGCTCCTTACAGCCCTATTGCTGTGGGGCTCTGGTGCTGCCCTGTTGGACTCCGTGGTCCCGATGGGTCCTCCGCAACTTGGGATATTTTATGGTTGTGTGGCCTAACATACACGTGTGCCGCCCGGCTTTGCTCTAGCCGCAGCAGTGGAAGCGGGCAGCTCTAACAAAGAAAGAAAATAAAAATACAGCTGGTGAGGAAGTCAATTTAAATAATCGTTCGAATGGTTGTCTTGAGAACTTGAGAAGTGCTTTATTAAAACAGTCTGTAAAGCATCGCAACATAAAGGTGTTCTCTCTAAGAATGAGGTTTCCTCAAGGGCTCGTGCTTAACTGCGCAGAACTTGTGGGCTCACTCATCTTGCTGTGAATTGTCAACATCTTCGATTTGTTTCAGTTTAATGGGATGATTGAGTGTCAGCTTCAGGTAGGAAGAGCCTCTCAAACTGGTTCATCAGGAGCACATTCTTCTGGGGGCACTGCTGTGGGGTCACAGCCTGCAGAGGGACGGCTCGTGCTGGGAGTGCCCATAGGAGCTGTGGGTGCAGCTGTGTGGACAGAGCGGTGGAGGAGACCCTAAAACAAGATCTGCTTTTTGTATCTTATAGTGAGCGATCGAGATGTTAGTTTGGAATGCGTTTTGATCTAAATTGGAAGTTAGAATGAATGGTATACTTACGCAGAATAAATAATTAATCTCTCCTCTGTGCTGCACGGCTTGTTGGCATGATTTTAGCAGGATTTTGGAAAAGATATTAGTGGTTATCTGATTAATTGGGACATGCTTGGTTGCCATTTTATTTTATAGATGGGTACAGATAAACTTATTCTGTGCACTTATGCTCTGGATAAACTTATCCTGGATCAGAGTGTAAGTACAACTGATGAGATAAAGGAAGGAGGTCTGCACAGAGCTGTGTGCTGCTGGGGGGGGGAGGCTGTGCTGGGAGCAGGGCAGCGCTGCCCCACGGCTGGGATCCTGCTCACAGGCTGCCCCGTGGCTTTTCCTCCGTGCCCTGGGTTGTGACTCTGGCTGCATTGCTTGGTGCCTGCGTGTGAGTGCCGGCTGTGGTCACTGAGGTGTTTTGGTCAGGAGTGAAGCAGGAGGACTGGGGTCCTCCAGGGGGGCAATGAAGCTTCCTAACGTTTGTGCTTTGCTTGGTTGAAAGGAGAGCAGAAGAGTATTAGCGCTCGGATTAAATCATGCCGTCTGCTCTTAGGGAAAAAGAGAGGTTATATTTGAATGTGCAGAGAGTTGGGATGAGGCTGCTGTGGTGCTTTATGGCACGGCCTGGCCTGCTCCCCATGGCTGTTACGTCACCCGGCGTGCTGTCACTGTGCGTTAACGTTCTCTCTGCATGGCCACTTCAGTGCAGATTCTTGTCCTCGTGTTTCTGTCATGATGTCCAACATAACTTCTGAACCCCCACAGACAAGAGGTGAAATGGCAATCGAAAGAGAGTCACTGATTTAAAATTTGCTCTGATTATTCTTTTGAGGATGCTTTTTCCCATTCATGTTTAGCTTGGGAAAGGGAATATTTTCCTTTGAGTGTCCCAAGAGCTTTATCTTCCAGTTCGTACTTCTGCACTTGCAGCTCACAAGCAGTTCCAACTCACATGCATCCACACTTGCTGAGTTCAGACAGTCTCCTCCCTCTCTTTTCCTCACTGCTCTGCTCACACCAATGTTTCTGTAGCCCTACATCGAACTGCTGGCTTGGGGAACAATCATGTTAAAACAAACTCAGTTTTTCCCTTCTTCATTCTCCTTTTTTTTTTAAAAAAAAAAAAAAAGAAAAAAGAAGAGGAGAAGAGAAATTATGGTTTTATGACTGCGGATGGAGTTTGCTGTGGGTCTCCTCGAATGACTTACGCTGACTCAAGGAAGGGACGTGTGGAAACTAGCAGTGAGAAGGGTGGGCCCACGTCTGGCTCAGCGTGCGCAGTGAGCAGCTGTGATCTCGGGGCTGTGGGATCCCCGGCCTTTGGGACACGGCTGCCAGGCTGTGAGTGCTGAGTGGAGGCTCTGGGGCTGGAGCTCATCCCTGCAGTGCTGGGGAACTCACGCTGAGGACTGGAAAGCAAGCTGGCTTTTGGTGTAGAATACATAACCAGTACTTCTGAAAAGTAGATCCTTTGTAACCATTGTCAAAGGATGGTGTCTGCTAATAGATAATAGAGATAGCAGAAGACTGAAATTTATCACTCTTTATATAACATACTGTCCTTTTTGAAATAGAACAACCCAAAAGTGCATACAGATTGGTAATGCAGTAGAAAAATCACTGAAGTGTAAAACCAAAAACCTTGAGGCTGGTTGTTCTGTGGTTGAATATCATATGCAACATTCAAATATAACAAAGTTAACTATTCATTATGAACAGGCAAAGGTACAAAATTGCAATCAAAGCAGTTCATTCAATGTCAAGCACTAAATCTGAACTGATTAAATGCACTAATTTAGCTAATGCTTTCATTTTGAACAGCTAAAAAGTAACGTGTACTAAAAGTTACATCTTTTCACTGGAGCAGGTAAGGTCAGAGCTCTTTTTTTTTTTTTTTTCCCCTGTTTTGTTTTTCATATCTGAATACCTGTAAAACTGCAGGGCTTTTTGGAGCTTGGAAGCAACAAGAAAAATGTGAGCGGTCTCCTGAATAGCTCCTTTGCCCTGAAAATGTCACATAGTCAAAACTTGGTTTCCTTCTGTGCTTATGTGACTGTGATCTATTTGTGCCCACTGGGATTTATTGGTGCGCTACATACGCTTTGTAGCATTTTTTTTTTACTAGAATTCTTTTTCTTTCCATGATCCAAGATGTAACTCTAGCAAGGCAATGAATGAATGATCAAAGTAGAGCGGAACAGATGCTTTATGAAAACAGCAAGAGCCTGCTTTTACTTTTGAACTTCAGAACAAATACGAGCAGTTTTCAGGAGTAGAAATAACACGTTTTAGCTTCTTTGAGGAGCTCCAAGGAGGTGCTGCAGCAGGCTGTGCCGAGTGGTTCTCTCTGCGGGCTGATGGTGACCAGAGCACAGTTCTTCCGAAGCCCTGTGAATTTGCCAGCCTTGGACATGTCTGACTCTCCTTTGAGTCCATCTGTCTTATTGGCTTTAAAATCAGAGCTTTGGAGTATGTTACTGCAAAAAGATTGTCTGGATTTGGGGCAGGGTATTGAAAATTCCCAGCTTTTCTCACCAGAATTAGAAAATTCTGTTGGGACAGCCTCTCAGTCTGCTGTGTGTTCCTACCCAGCTCCATACACTGTGCCAACACAGCGTTTTCTTATGTCTCCAAATGAACGGGATTGGGAAACCAGTCTAGGAGTACACTGTGCTTTGAGTCAGATTTTCTGATGTTCTGCCCCTCATCTGGCTTACTGTGCAGCTACGCTGTGGTGGTATCCAGACAAGACAGGGCAAATGAGGGCTGGGGTTTGGTGCTGGGGAGGCAGGCTTTGGGGCAGAGCTGCCAGCTATGTGGCTCTGTCTCAGGACGAGGTGCTCCCTGTTCCTTGCCTGCCTTGCCTGCCCCGTGGTTCTGCATTGGAGGCTTCTCAGGATCTAGAAGTTGGAAAACTACATGCAGCTGCTGTGCAGGTTTTCCTGATTGCTGATATACTGCAGAGGAAGAAAGTCTTTCTCAATGCTTTCCTTTCTGCTCGCCTTCATCTTTATTTTTTTTTTAGTTCATTATATACTTTGTGGACACGAGGTTTTGCCTCTTTGCATTCCTTGTAGTAAGTTTTGCTCGAGAAACTTTGTTTTTTCTTTGTTTTTGTTACATTTTTGATACTTGCTCTAATAGACTCTGAAGGAGTAGTAATGATTTCTTTCACACAAAAAGATAGCGGCCTGACCTCATTCTGAAGTTCAGATACGCTGCTAATCTTAGCAGGAATTGGTGAGTGGCCAAAGTGCAGGTGAAGTAAGGTACGTGCTCGTCCCTCTGTGCTTTATCACGTGTGTTATCTTCCCTGTTTATGTTAAGAGTAAACTGATGAGGGTGAATATTCTTTGGATGAGATTTGGCTTTCTCATTAGTAAGTACAGCAGCTGATTTGAAGACTGACTGAAATGAACTCATGGGTCTTGCTTTGATCTGTATCATAACAGACTGCTGGGCACTGCTATTTGCAAAAGCATGCGGTGCTTCAGCAGGGCTTGAAATGTAAACGCTCAGCATCTGTTCGTAGAATTGAATCCCAAGTTAAATGGGACCCATAAGGCCATCCAGTCGGGCTCCTGAACATTATGGTTATTCTCTGCTACATTGTATGGTATTCTCAGTTACTTTCTGTATTCACTGTTGGCTCTTGGTCTGGGTAGCAAGTGTCCCTGCAGCAGCATAGGGAATGCTTTCCCATTGGGGTGGGTGTGCTGAGGAGTTGCCCTCCCAGTCCCATCCATCAATTGTCCCGACAACAGCTGGAGAGCTTTTGCAGTTGCTTTGTAAATAATTGGAAAGGATTTGGGGTCACCTTGCAAAGTTTATGAAACTGGTGCAATGTACCAAATAATGCAGAGGTTTGTTATTAAAGGCAGGTCTGAGCTGTGGTGAAGTTTGTTTGGCAAACAGAAGGCAGACGGATAGCAATCAATGCCAGTGCTTGGCAAGAAGAGGCCTGTAGGAAAGAAAGATTTATAGGCAACAATAAAAAACGTTTTCACTTGTTGGAGTTGTGCTCCAGTTCAGACAAACAGCCACTTACACACCAGTTGTTTCAGTCGCATTGTCCAGAGCCCTGATATTTTGTATGGATTTGCTGAGCAGAAGAATCTGTAAGTTGTGATAGCAGCATTACAGAGTGATTGGAAAATAATAAGCTGCAGAGTTCAGTAGTTTCTATGAACCCATGGCAGTTTGTATTTCCTTGTGCATAGAGGAACACGATCTGCTCATACAACCATTCGCTGATGGTGGCTGTGCAAGATACTGTGTGCAGTGGGGCAGGCAGGAGTGACCCCCGAAGCTGTCCTGACCCCAGGCTGGCCATGCCCAGCATCCTCAGCCTTGCTTGTGTGGGCTGCTCCAGTCCCTTCGTCATGCTCAGGGTCCACGTGCATGTCAGGCTGTGAATTCTTGTTCAAGTGTTCTTGTTGCTGTTGGGACTTTCATGAGTTCTCACATCAGCAGTTCATGTCCAGTGTCAATCTGCACCTGCTCTTCTTATTGGGGTGAGTTATTCTTCTTGAATGTAGCAGTTTATTTTCCCAGAATTTGTAGAAAATGTATCGGTTTTGTATCCTATTGCCTCTTGATTGAAGGTATCTGACAGGTTCGGACCCTACTGGAAGCTGGAGCCCTGCTGCTCCCTTAGCAGAGGGGTTACACCTGTTCAGCAGAAGCATATTCCTTTGGAATTGACTTTCTCTGTGTTGTGGAGTTTGGTGCTCCAGGCATGTGCCCCCATTCAGCAGTTTTAAACTCTTCTCTGCGTTTGCTACTGGTAGAACGTCCATCACTTCTTGGCTGTAAGTATGTTTGAGTGAGCATATACCCTTCCTTTGCCTACACACAGATTTCCTTTGGGTATAAGGCTTTGTTTTTCTTTTAGGGCATCTGTATTCTAGATGGGGCCTTCTGCCTCACCTTGAAACCTGAGCTGTACCTGGGATGGAGCTGCTCCTCAATCAGATGGGGAAATCGTTTGGTTTCTTATTCTGTGGCCTGAGAAGATTCAGTTTAATCTTCAGCACTTTGTTTAAGTTGTGTGCTGCCAATTCAGTAGAAAAGGTGCTTTCAGAGGCGTGGTAGCAAGGAAGGGATTATATTGTTTAGAGTAAAATTAAGTGCTGCTTGCTGTACAGGTATTTCAATACATTAATACAATAGCAAAAGAATTCATTTCAGAAGATTACCTTTCTACCCCTGAGCCAGGGAATCTGCAGGGTTTTATGTTTACTGAATTAAGCTTTAACATGGAAAGAAAGCTGAAGCCCTGGGAACTGGGAGCAGGTGCCTGATGCAGTGGGATACCAGTACCTGCTGAAGGAACTCTGAGAACGAGGTTCCCCCTTAAAAGTTCAGTAAGGAAAGGCAAATTAATGGAGCTGGAGAGCTCTTCAGAATAGCAGCAGGGAGGCTGTGATGCCCTGCTCCCTTCCAGCGGGTGGCCCTCACTGAGGTATGTCTGAGTCCCCGGAAGCTTTTGCTGGGGTGTCCAGCAAGCATCGTTATCTGCACGCCAGCTGATTACCCCCATGAACTCTAACCCCCAGCGGGCTTATCTGCTGTTAAATTATCTTTCTGTGGATCCTCATCGAGCTTCAGCACATACAAAGTGTTGCACATGCAAAACCAAGGAATTGAGTGTGGGGGGGTCATGGATGATAAAGCACAGATAACCAGGCCTTGCTTTTTTAGTTGGTTTTCATGGCTTCAGAATTAAAGACACCCAGTGCAGTGAGCAGGCAGTGATTTAAAACAAGATTTTTTTTTTTTTTTTTTTGTACACCATTTAATTTCATTGATTGATGTTTTGGGTGGTAAAAGGATCAATGACTCGAGGTGTCAGATCTGTAGGGATACACCTGCTTAGCGAAGCACAAAGGAAGGGAGCCAGTCTGCAGCTGCTTATAGAGCCTGGAGGGTATTTTGTGCAAAGCTTACTGGTTTTTGTAAACCTTTCCTTGTAGTCTGCTGCTATCAGGGAAAAGATATCTCTGTTTAGTTTGATTTGGCATTACCATCCCTATGTTTTCTACCACTTGGCAATTCCAGACTAGTTACACCACTCATTCTTTCATTGCTGCTCTTCCTCTGATTCCATTGGGGTTTTAGCTCCGCAGTACAGAAAAGAACTTTTTATCCACGTTTTGCTGTTAAATGTTTGGCTTGGCTTCCCACTTTATCATCAAACATAGTACTTGAATTGTAGTTAGGAACCAAAGTGATGGTAAGGGAGCATAAGTGCTCTTCAGTGTGGGGAAGGTGCATGAAAGCACCCTTTAATGTCAGCAGCTTACTGAAGTGAGCCCAGGGGCTGTGCTGATGTCTTGTGGGCTCCGGGTGGTGCCATGGTAGGAAACCTGCAACATGCCAAGTCTCATGAATGTGGCCTCCAGACCTGTCTTCACTATGAAATGCTGAATCTGAGAGGTGATTGCAATGTATTTAAAGTCTGAATTCTTGCACACTGTCGTTCTTTGAGGTCGGGTACCATGGTATGCCTCAAAAGGAAAAGGTGCATCTGTCTTTTTGTTGCTGGTGGCACAGCAGTGGGTGTTGTTACAGCTGTTCTACAGCAAATGTAAGAGATGGCAAAAATAAGCCCACTGAAAAAAAAAATGAGCTAACCCAAAAAGGCTGAGAAACTGTCCTGAGGCAAGAGTATGTGGAGTATCAGATGGACTTCTGTCTGTGACTCCAGCTGGTGCTTTGCACCTACTGAACTGATGTAACTGGCTGGAGCACGTGGTCACCTTTATTTCTGGTGAATTTTGATTTTGGCACAATATCAATGTTTTAAAGTGGTTGGTAAGTAGATATTGCTAATACTTGTTTTTTGGACATGCAATATTTGGGCATTTGGGAAATGAAGTTGAAGCTTTTTAGTGGCAGAATGAAGATGGAGAGGAAACCAAGTATCCTTTCCATTCAGGTTTGCTTGGAATCACAAAGTGTTGCTGCTGTTATAACATTGTTATTTACTGTTGTTATGTGGAAAAATAGAGTTGTTTGAATTCCTTAATTGAATTTTCATACCTATCATATTTGGACTCTTTCCAAAGGGCAAACTTAGTTCAGTTTCCTGCATGCCGGAAAATTAAAATACGGCAGCTTTGGGTTGTTTTCTTTTCATTCTTCTCAATTTTGGGTTGTTTATGAGCAGTGTGTCTCTTTAAACACTGCTGCTCCTCAGACGTAGCAAAGCCTCTCAGATGTGATGGGGTGGTTTGGCTGTGGAGCTGAGCAGTGCCCGGCTGGGTCCGTGTGTCTGTGCTTCTGTCGTTCTTCAGTTGTGCTGCTTTGTCTGCTGTGTTTTATTAGTTTCTTTTGAGTTCTGGGAGTTTAGTCTGGAATTTACAATGGCATAGGACAGACTTTTTAGTAAGTCAGTGCCGGTCCGTTTCTTGAAGTGACACTCACTAAATAAAGTTGTTGTCTTTCTGAGATTTGTAAAATTGGATGCAAACAAGACCCAGGATTTATACTGTCTGTCTGCATTTATAAAAGTACTCTTTGAGCTGTGAATGAGGATGACTGAAACACAGCCAGGAAAGCTTTATTTGATATTTGGACGTGTGCCATGAATAGAGTTCAGCTAACACATGCCTTTGTCAGTTGTTGAAATTCAACTTTAAAAGGATTAATTTCTCAACCCTACCCTGCTGAGCAGAACCCTGAATGTTGAGATTAACAGCTTTTCTGAAGGTTGGTGGAACACTGCAGTAAGTGACTTCTGCTCAGGTATAAATTATTGGCACAGTTACCCTTCCAATACGAGCATTTTTGGTCTCAACACTTGCAGCTTTAAAAACAGAGGAAAAAACCTTTTTGGTTTTACTTATTTATTTTTCAATACGAGAGGCAACGATAGTGGAGTTGTGATAACTTCAGTGACTTGGTTAGTAATATGCTGCTGATGGACTTGGTTTAAAATAAAGGTGGCTGTGTGTCAGTGAGCTCCTCTCCTGCTCACCAGCATGCGCCGTGCGTTGTGCCGCACATCAGCAGCACAGTGCAGCTCCTCTGCTGCTGCTTCACAGGGGAGTTTTACCAACATCAACTTCTTAATCAAAGTTTTCTGCTGTGGGCAGAATGATGGCATCTGCCTTTCCCTGCGTGCTCACAAGTCGTGTTGATTTAGGGTTCACTGCTTTTGTCTGAAGCCGGAGGGAACTGGAAGGAAGATTTTATGTTTGGTTGTGTAAAACGGCCTTGTATACACTGCAGTTTCTTTGAAAACCTGCCACTGTTGCTGTAGTGGCAATACAGCTCTGCCAGAATTGACAGTAATGGGAGCGCTGGTGGCAGGACTCGCTGCCGGTGTTCGGCTGTGCCGCCATCCACAGAGCCACTGCTCGTGGCATGGATGATGCAACGCAAGGGAGGCAGCAAGCTCAATCGCTTGTTTTCACCGCTGTCTGCTTGGAGGTGCAGCTGAAGGAAGGCAGCAGCGAGTGCCTGGAGCACAGTGGCATGCCTTCCTTTCAGAAGGATGCGTTCCTCACAATACGCGCATGGGGAAGGACGTAACCCAGGCATGTTTGTCACCTGGTTAAGCATTGGTTTGAGCTGAGTCCTGTGTTTAATCACGTTATTCTGAGACACCCCCAGAGGTGTCATGTAAGCACTGCTGTGGTGTTGCCTGGCAGACTGAGCACCGGCCTGCATGGACACAGCCGTGTCCCCCTGCGTGCTGGTGGCTGGGCAGCCTCATCAGCTGCAGCCTGTCTGTGGCTCAGGCTCTGCATGTGCAAAGATAGGAGAAATCATGCTAACAGCCTCGTAATGTGCTTTGGGATGCATGCATCGAGGCTATGAAGGAGTTCCCTGCCCCAGCCCGTCAGCTCAATGGCTTGCACCTTCTGCTGGTTGTGCACAAATCCTGTACCGTTTGTACGTGTGTGGAGGTGTGCACTCAGCGTGGCTGTAGTGCTTCTCCTTGCTGACTTAGGGGCACAAAGCCTCAGGCTGCCTGCCTGCATCTCTCTGCAGACCTGAGCTCAGATGGGCCGGGTGCACACGATCCCTGCAGCAGTGCACATCCCATCATTCTGTACTGTAAGAACCGAACTTGTTCAATTAAACCATATGTGGGGTATGTGGGAAGACCTGGTTTCCCTTGGTGTATGTATGGAGGGAGCTGATCAGCTCCTACAGGCTCTTCCTGATGTGAAATAGTTTGCTTGAAAGTGTTCCCACACCCAAGCTTTTGTTACAGAAAAATCCGTCAGGGTCTCCTGACGCTAACATGTTGTTACAAAGCAAGGCTTTGCTTGTGTGTTGAGTATTTAGAGCTGACGTAACACTCCCACCTCCCTTTCAGAACCCTTTGTGAACTGAGCTATTGTGGTGTTTTTTTGTGACTGGGTTTATTGTATGCAACTATATTGTTTGTCATAGACTGAATTTGTGGGTAGAACCAAACTTCAAGTTAAAAATAAACAAACCAAAAACAACCAACAAAAACATGTGGGTTCTTCTGAAAGGATCAGAAGCTTTGTTTTTGCAGATATAGCATAGATTTTGGTTTTAGTGCCTTCTACAAACATTTCTGAAAGACCTCAATTGCACACAGAGCTTCATTAAACAGCAGCTAACTTTGGAGTGGGGTGTGACAGCAGGGACCTTGTAATACAGGTTTAGCTCCAAACCCTACACTTCGGTGTGAACTGACGAGCATCACAAAATCTGTATGTGCATGGCACTTTGAACCTGTTTTTTTTATACTGCCTGGGGATGTATGCAGCATGAACACTGCTTTTAGTGGTTTTTTTTTCTTTCTTTCTAGTGTCCTTCATTTGCAGAGCATGTGTGCTCCACTGTACTTTCCTCACCTTGCAGCCTCTACAGCTGAAGCTACTTGCATGTTTGTGTACTTCTAAATGTTTTTTAATTTGGTTCCATGTAAACATCTCTTTGCCTGTTTGCTTGCTTATTTTTGATCAGCTCGGAGTACCTCATTAGAAGAGATTTCTGCTAGCATGCTGCCAGCTGATTAGAAGAGTGCACCAAGGTTTGTCTAATCTCTGGTGTGACTGTCATGTGCTACAGCAAGGAAGTGGCTTCGGGAGAAGCAGCCAAATCTGCATGGGTATTAAACCATGTTGAGGAGAACTGTATTGGTGGGGATGAAGTGGACAGCCGTTCGGTGCGGGCAGCTTATTAAACACAAGGATTGTCTTTGCTCTTCAGAAGGCTGAGGAAGTGGTAAGAGATTTCTAGTACATACTTCTAAAGGCAAAAAGCCCATGGGAGTGCCCTGTCTGCCCCCAGTGCACTGTCTGTGCCCCTTGCTGTCCTGCATGGCTGCTCTGCACGCAGGGCACTGCTGTTTCTTTGGAATGGGGCTGAGGGTTTTGGGGATGGCCTGGCTGTGCTTTGGGACTTGTGGTGTTTCAGCTGCACCCAACGAACCACCTCACAGAGCTTGGGAGGAGATGAGTCCTCCTGCAGCGTCATGAACCAGTTCTGTCACAGTGAGAGCCAGCGAGGCACTGAATTGCTGGGATCACAACTCTTCATCTGTGTAGCTGAAACTTCTATGGGGATGTAACTGAGGAGTTATTCAAGGCTCATTCATGTGAGTAGCTACAGAGAAGGCTTGCAGTTGCTGCATGTGAGGCAGTGCTGGCTCTGGGGGTGCTGGGTTTGCTGGACTACAGCTGCACCGATTGTTTTCAACTCCTTTCATGAGCTGTTTTGAGGAAACTGCTTCTTTCCTCTTCCCACCTTCTGTTTGCTTGAAGCAGGAGCATCTGTCCCCATGTCAGCATTAGGCTCATACTATTTAATGAGAGAGCTTTTACCTAGCAGTGGTTTCTCTTCTGACAATGGGGGCCTGCCCAAAAGGGGAATTGTCCTGTGTCACTGGGAGATGAGCACACCAGTGAGTTTTCTCTGGGACACATCCAAAGTCAGAAGAGGAACGTTCAGTTCTGAGGGGCTTAGGCCACCTCTAGCTGTCTGCTTGCAGAGGATCTGAAATTTTGCAGCGTTGGGTATGGACTCAGGATCTGGGCTGTTCTGGCAGGATGGCCACGTGAAGTGCAGTTTTCTGAGGTGGCAGTGTAATTGGCAGCAACATCAAAGTTACGGGCAGCTGATTGCACAGAGATTACAGTGCTGGGATAATTGGATAAAGGGCGGGTGAAGAAACTCGACGCTTAAAGTACTTGGTGTAAATCTGCCTGTCCCTATGTGTCCTTGATTTCAGTAATAGAATTTGTGAAGCCTGGGCTCACCTGGTGGGTCCATGGAGATATTCTGAGGGGTGGTGTGGGATTTGAGAGGTGGTTGTGAGTGGGGTGAGATAGCTGGCAGCGTGGCTGTGTGGGGATGGATGTGAGCAGCTCAGGGCTGCTGCTGAGCTGGGCTGGTGTGTCCGTCTTGTTTGTGCTTCACAGTAATAACAGTCCTGAAATGCAGGTTCCTCTTTTCCTATCTGGAATAAAGAAAATGTATTCAGGGAAAATGCTGGGTATACATGGAGCTGCTGGTAGAGAAGAACAGAAACTCGAGATCAACGGGTGCATTCTCCAAGGGGATTTAAAACCAGCAGTAAATTAGGAGGCACTGGTGCTGCCAGCTGACTGCAGCCTGGCTCCTTCATTCAGCACAGTGCCTGCTGAAAACAGGAATTCTGTTTACGTATTTTCATGTTAATTTTTTAAAAATTATTTTTGCTTTCAAATGTAATACTACATTTAGATAATAACTGCTTTTTCTTCTTATTGATGTTTTCCATGTGAATAAGTGCAAAATTCTGGCAGAAGGAGCGTGTGTGTTAAAAAAACAAATAAAAAACCCCACTCCACTACCAAAAAAACAACCAAAGGAAAACCAAACACAGCAGCAGCAACGAGCTGATCAGTAAGGAAGGAGCCTGAGCTGTTTAAGTATGGCAGTGAGCATGGGGAGAAGCTGCATCCCCCGGGAAGAATCAGTTTCCTTGCAGTAAGGCTAATCTTCTGGCATTTGTCAGTTTCTGCTTTAATGCTATTTATAGTGCAGCATATATAAACACTGGCCTGTGTTTAGGTGAAAACACAAAGTTTCATTTGAAGTCTGATGTGTTAGGAGCAGGTTTGATGTGGCAAGTTTCCTTAAAGGTACCCAAACCGTTTCACATTCCCTAGGGAAGTTCTGCAGGGGTAGTTCTTAATAATGCAGCTCATGAGAGATGTGCGTTAGCTCACAAAGCTGTACCTGTGCTGAGGAAAATCCAGGAGGTTCCCCTTAGCTTAGATGTGACGTTGGACTTGTTGGTGCAGTGTCCAGGTGTGTGGGATAGCAGCTGGCTGCTGTGGCTGAGGCCGTTTTGAGTCGCTTGGTCTTTTAGCAATGAAGCATGAAATTAAAGGTTTGCTCTTAATGGTCTTGTGATCTTTGGGAATGTGCTTCAGTCTGAATGCTTGCTTTTCCTCCCTGCGCTCTCTTTATCATATTGTTAGAATTATTCACAAAGATGGTATTTGTGCTTGTTGTGGGTTATATTTGTGCTAAAATTATCTGTTCCATGAGAAACTGCTTTGGGGCTTTTGGCTCTGAGCATCCCTTTAGAGCAGCAGATTTGACATGCCTTTGTCACTTTTGAGAATTAAAAATACATATTTTAAAAAAGATGAAAGCTGAATCCCATCTAATTACTTAGCTGGAATGAGGCTTTGTAACTAACACCAATATCTTATGAGTCATGTTGGAATGATAATGATGAGCAGTCCTCTCAAGGAGGATGTCTTGTGAGGCAACAGTGAGGAGTGAAAATGTATGCATGTATTCTACATGCAGATAAAAATATACCCGGCAGCCTCCGGCTGTGGGGCTGCTGCTGCTGCTCCCCTGCTGAGGGGCTGCTGTGCACCAGGGGCAGCTGCGTGGCTGTAGCTGCTGTGGGCTGCCGTTGCTGCGGCAGCAATCTCGGCCTTTGGGTCAAGATACCCACCTTGAAGACAGTCTGTGGGTCAGCAGAAAATGGACCCACATCTCATGGCTTCCAAATGCCATGTTTTATTTGGAGACGTTTTTGACATATTGACAGCTATGACACTGGCCAAGCTTATAGGAGGCGTTCAACATGGAAATAAGTAAACGTTTTCTTTGAAAACTGCTTGGGATTTGTGGTTCACGGAAGCTTTCTCAGAATGTGGCATGACAACCAACCACCTCCTACAAATATGCACTGCTGGCTGCCTTTTTGTGCCTGCAGAGCGCGAGGTAGGCTTGGGAGCTTGAGTTACACCAGCTGGGTTTTAAAAGGTGTGAAGGCATGTCTGTCCTCTGCTGGAACTTCACTTCTGTGCATCAGGACTGACCTTGCAGGTTCAGAAGGAGAACAGAGGGTGAAAAGCCCTGACATTGGTCGTAAGTGCGCTGCCAGGATCTCTCGCTAACTCCTTGCTGTATGCAGGCAGATTTGAAGGTGTAATGAGCCTTCCTAATAAGTTTTGGTGCCTTATATTGCAAATTCAGAAGCTGAGTGCCAGCAACTGCTTGCAGCAGTAACCAACTCATGGCTGTCCTGCCTGGGATTTACCCATCTGCTCTGCTCAGACAAGCTGGGAAACAAGAGCACAGAGTCTCAGGGCCATGCGTGCTCCCTTTGCAAGCCGGGGAATGTAAAGACATCCATCCATCTCCACACTAGGTGCATTCTTTTTGTCCTCCTGGAAAAGGTGTATGTGCAGCTGTGTGCTGGTGCTGAGGTGGTGCTCCTGCACAGATCAGAGAGTGCTGGGTGCGATGCAGTGTCACCACCAGCGTTCTTTGTGGAGCTTGCTTTCTTTGCAGTATCTACAGCAGTTTACTGAGGAGTCTGAGGCAAGAAAAATGCTGCAGATAAATGGAAGTAAGGGGCCTTAGTTAACAGGAACTGACACTTATTACATGGAAAGACCTTGTAGGATAGATATTCTGGAGATGATGATACTAAATCAGTCTCTTTCTTTGAAAGTCATTTGCACAGTTTGCATTGAGTGCATGTTTGCCTTTAATGCTCATGAATTTCTTGCTATATGCTGTCATCTCTTTCGTTCGAAACAAGTACAGCCTCAGTGGAAGTTCATGAATTATTTCTTTGTTGGAACAAATTTTTATCTTTTTGTTTTGGACTTGAGAATGTGTGTCTTCGTGTTCCCGTGGTTGGTTCGTTTTCCGAAATAACTTCATTCTGCGATGTTAAGATCTCTATGTACTTAATGTAACTTCTCAGGGAGGTTCTGAAAATGTTGAGTCATTGTTCAGATCTCTTGCACATTTTCTTCTCTCTTACTGATCAGGAATACATTTTTTATTAAAACTTTTTCCTTTTCTCTGTCCCAACAGAATCTGTCTATGACCTTCTCCCAAAGGAGCTGCAGTTACCACCTTCCAGAGAAACATCTGTAGCATCCATGAGCCAAACAAGTGGTGGTGAGGCAGGTTCGCCTCCTCCAGCTGTAGTCGCTGCTGGTAAGCATTCTCATTTATTCAGTTGCTTTGTTAAGGATTGTAACATTCTGGCCAACATGAACAGTGCTGGCAAAGTTTTGGTTGTAAAAGGCTTGTGGAGAAGTTTTGTGAAAATTTAGGAAATATAATCTAGCAAACTAGGTGATTTAAATGATCAAGTATGCTATGTCAGTAGTTGCTGTATTTCACATACAATTTATCTATAGGAAATGTTATCAATTTTCCTATTCTGTTATTACTCAGAACAGCCCTTTCAGCTCCTGGAGTGCACTCTGTTGTTAGAGGTATACATATCTGTTTGAAACTGAGTCAGAATGCTGACCAGCTGTAAAACTATGAATTCTGGAGAGGGTTAAAAAAAAAAAAGGAATGGAGATTGTTTGGGGCCATGGGAGTTCTCAGGCTATAGGGAAGAAGAAAGGTTGTGTTTTCTTTTCAGATGCTTGA
This sequence comes from Chrysolophus pictus, assembly GCA_037305975.1. NCBI lineage: Eukaryota > Metazoa > Chordata > Aves > Galliformes > Phasianidae > Chrysolophus > Chrysolophus pictus. The sequence goes on along the minus strand of CM074586.1, from coordinate 1,059,091 downwards.
TGAGGAAGCTTAGTATTTAAACTCCATTCTGACAAAGCTCTCTAGTGTAACGTATTATAAAATTCTCAAATATGTGAGAATGTGAAATATTGGTCAGGACAGCACATTTATGAAACTGATAAGTTAATTCTTTTTCTAACTGTCAGCACGTAAAAGTGAGGCACGACCTTTTTATCTTTTTCTTCTCTAGCTTAGTCCCGGTCATATTTTAAACTTCAGTCTAAAGATTCTGTCATTGGTCTTCATTAAAAATAAGGTCAGCATTTAAGGGCAAAGTTCTCATTTGTGAGGTTAGTCTTAGTGCTGGTTTTCATCTGGAATTCTTGTCAGTAACCTCTATAGATTACTGAACATCTGTGCAATGAGGAAAAAGGGGAAAAATTGATGATAAGTTTCATCATTGGATGAGAGTTGTTTGGTTTTTTTCATAATTTGATCCCCACATTGATTACAAAGTCATTTTCCAATTTCCTATTTGACCTTAAGTTATCTGAGGAAAAATGTATATGTGTAAGGTGAGGATTCTGTTAGCTGCATTAGTCTTTTTTTTCTCTACAAGTTCATATGCATTAAGTATTTATACGATAACGTTTCCCACATTTGCATGGCACAGGAATCTTGATGAGAAATTAAAGTGATTGTAGACGTGTTGGAAAAACTTTACAGCACTGCTCACCTGTCATGTTTTGCCAGACTTCTTCAGAGAGAACCTGTGGATTTAACTGTGCACAGTGGAACTTCAGTAATTGCATTGAAGAAAAATATGTTTTTATTAATTATCTTGAAAGAATTTGATATTTTTGTATCAGTTATTCAAAAATAATTTGGGCGTATATTTCTAAAATCAAGGTACTTAATGATCAGTTTTGTTCAAAGGTACAGCAGCGACCAAATCCTGTAGCAACACAGATCTTAACAACAAACCCTGTTACACTCTAAATCCACAGACAGACACAAACTGCTAATTAATTCTGTATCTAACAGAGAAATCTTAAACACTTGAGGTGAATGGAACTAAATGTCTGTTTCCTTCAGGTATTTAGTGTCTGCTAACAGCCAGTCCAGCTCCTCTAAAAAAACCAAGAATGTGTTAGCTATCTTGGGGTTAAACTGCAGCAAGGTTTTATTCATTGAAAAACTGTGGAGAATACTGTGGAGATTTATTTGCAAACACTGAAAGGAGGACATTTACTCATTCAATTAAGAACACTTCTCAATGTCAGAGGTATAGAAGTTTCACAAAGACTTTAAGCTGATCCCATTGCCAAAAGAAGAGGTTTTCATCCGAGTGCTGCACAGCGCTCTGCTGAAGGACCTGCTTCAGCCAAGAGCCAGGGCTGCACAGTGCCTTTGGTGGCACGAGGGGAGGAGTAAAATGAGGAGGAAGGAGCAGTGAGAGAAGGTGGCTGTCACTTTGTGATAGGTTAAATTGTTTACTGAGCTCTGGCTCTGGAGGTCTTCCGTTAGTGTTGTGACGAGACAGTTAAGTGTCTGAGTGCCACTAAGCTTTGGATCGGAAGTACCAAGTACAAGGAATGACAGTTCTCCTATTTGTTGGGAAAAAAATTAAGAAAACAGAGCAAAGACTGGTTTTGTTTTCATTGGTTATGTCACTTTCCACCACAGTGAGGACAAGAACAATTGAATCTTGCTCTTTTATAAACATATGATTGTGATGACCAGGATAATTCCCCAGCCGGTTGTGCTGCGTGCACATGTGAGCAGAGATAAGCCCCAGCCCAAAGCAGCGCGGCTGCTGCCTTTAAAGGCCTCCATGCACACTCAGCCTCAGAATTCTGGCCACTGAATGTTACCAGATATTTTTAAGGTGTTAATGGGTTTTCTGTCCTCCACCACGTCGCTGATAAGTGCATCTTAGATAGCTGTTTACTTGGAAGGCCAAGGTCTGTGGATGATGATTCAAAATAAAGGCGCAGCACCGAGCTGAAAGGACAGTCCTAGCTCCTTCTCCTCCTGTCAGGAGGAAGGGGAAAATGCTCCATATACCTCATGGATGGAGTGGTGCTTGGGAATTCCTATAAGTCTGATGCCAAGTCTCATTCCTCGTTAAAGCTGGGGACAAATTTTAGGAACAGAGAAAGCACGTGTACAAAAGTTGTAGGTGAAGGAAGGAGCAAGAGAGGGGAGCTTACACTTCCCTCAGTACTGACATCAGAGTCAGTCCCCGCTCCTCCTGATTCCTGCTGGTGCTGCCTGCGTTTGGTTCCTTCTCCAAGCTGCTTTGAGCTCAGCACTTCTGAGGCAGCGCTGGGGCCTGCAGCTGCCCTGGAGCAGGCACACTGCCCAGCATTCAGTTGCCTTTCAGAATCCCAGGAGTGCTTTTGCTTTTCGGTGGGGTTATCTGTGTGTTTCTTCTACAGCCAAACTTCTCGTCTTTCTCAGCAGAATAGAGCACAAGTGTTTCAGCTGCACTCTTGCCATAGGTGTGCCATGTTTCTACATACATGGGTGTATTGGGTCTTGCTGTTTTCACTAATTGCTTTACGATTACTATAGTGTCTTTGAATTACTACTGCATTACCAAGTCCTGCCTCTTGTTATAATGAGAAGTCTAGCTGGGCTTTAATTTCTTAACAGGAAAGAAGGAAATCAGCCTGGGCTTTATATATGTCTGTCCGTTTGTATGGGAAAACATAAGTCCAAAACTTGCTGTGAAACACCACGATTGGCTATTCATTTGTGTATTTCATGTCCTTAATAGCATTTTCAGGTAGTTGCCACCATACAGATGATAAGATGAGGAGGAGAAATGTCTTTGGCTTGTAGCATAGACCTGCTGAAATCTTTTCCTGTTTAGTGTCTCTTTTTGTTGTCGTTTTTGTCAGCTCTTACTTGTTCTAAAACTTTGCTGTTTTTTGGGAGTGACGGAGAAATGATAATTAGTCTCCATAGCACTGCAGGTTATTCTCGTTTATTTCTTTTCAAACCAGGCCTTCTTTTAAGAAGTTCTGCTAGCACGCTGTGTAGAAGTCTATCACAGATGTACTTTTGATAATGAGAGGATTGTGCCATCAGGAATGGTCCTATGGGATGAAAGTTTTTTACTACTCCTGTAGTAGGTGATGTAGTTTGTTCTCTGCTTCTCAAAACACAGCAAGATAGTATGTGCCTGAAACTCGGCTTGCTCGAGGCTTTTCTGTCCGGCACTATTTTGGGGGATTTTGTTCCATGCAAATATTGTGATTGAGGTAGATCTATTGCTGCAGTGAACAACTTGGTTTTTTTGGAGGAGCAGGATGGTTCTAGCTGCGATGACCTTTCAGGGACAGACTTCTAGTTCTTCCATTTTGAAATTTGTCTTGCAATTTACAGAACAGCTTTACAAGTACTAAAATGGAATGTTGCTGATTGGATTCATTAACTTGTTAATAAATGTGTATCTGATATTCGTTAATCTAGACAAAAGCGCTATTACCCACTCTCTCAATAATGATCAGGCAAGTATAATTTAATAGAACTCTAGGATTTTGAGTTGCTATGTTCACAACCTTAGCTGCTATCTCAAGCTTCTAAGTCTGTTAGACCTCTGGAAAGCAGAAAGGAGGGAAGGGATCTGATTTTTACCCTAGAAAGCATTCTCTGTGCTTGTTATTTGCATCACAAGTGTCTTTGTTCAGGGCATAGGATTTTGCCTGATACACAGTACCATAAATACATTAAATATGAATCATCATGCAGACTCTTGAAGTACATGAAGGTGTCATGCTGAGAGATGTTACTGTAAGCTGTGCCTGGAGATGTCTTGCATGAAAGAAGATGAAGCTTTACCAATGCCTTCTGCACAGTATTAGGCTCCAGCTGTAAGGAGGGATGCTTGATTCTTTTCACTTGCTTGTAAAGGTTGGCCAGTTTTTTCCTGTTGGTCAAGATGTACTGAGGAAGTACTTCAATGCTTAAAATATCAACTGCTAATTTAAGTCCTTCCTCAAAGGTGTCTTTCTTGTTAGTAGATCAGTTCCTTGTTCTTGTCTTTTGGGGTTGGTTCACAAGTATTTTCAGCCATGTACTTTAAACAAGCATTGCATATTCATTCTTTATTTCCAGAGACAGGAATGTTCAAACCTTCACAGCCCTCCTTGAGAAAACTGTTCCATCTTCTTATCATCTGCTCCTTCTTGTTTGGAAGGAGCTTCTTCAGCTACTTGATGATATCTTATGCTGCTCTCCATTTACCACGGAGGCAAATATATCCTTCCATATTTATGTATTGCTCCTCAGGATAGTATTTTCTTTCCTGCATTGTGTCCACTGTGGCAGTTTCCAGTTCTTATCTGAAACTGAATTCCCCACAAAGCCTGGTGGTGGTGTAAGAAGAGGAACAGATTTTTTTTTTGCCATTGAGATGTGTGTACCGAACTCTTTTGTATCTTCATGTTTAGATACAGTTAATCTGTTACGTACTGAATTTTTCTGCCTCCCATGTTTCTCTTATGCTTATATTCTAGAGATTTGTTTTCTGAATGACAAATTTTTACCTTTCCGTGTCAATTTTATACTCCCCTTTAAGTAAAGGAATAAACTACTTGTCCCCAACAGGAGTAATTCAGCTTTCTGGATCAAATAGCTGTTATCTTGCTTTAAGCATTTCTGGTCATTTTAATTATGAAAATAAAGCTCTGCTTCTCAGATGCAAAATAGATAAATATTTGGATTACCTGTGGGCAGACACTGAGTGCTAAGGATATGGGTCATTTTCCCCTGCAAAGATAAGGCTTTCTGCATCATTTCCAAACTGAAGATTCTAATACTTCAAAATGAAGATTTGTTTTATTTTTGAATAGTTTGTCGAGCTTCTTAATTTTTATTTTTATTGAAAATATCTTCTCACTTTGTCATCCTTCCTGGTGTCAGTAGTCAGTTTTTCCTGTTGATTCAGAAATAATTACCAGAAATTTCAAAGGAGAGATAGGTGCCACTACTGGGCTTATGACTACACGTTGTAAACAAATTATCAGAAAAAGAAAGCTGCTGCTTTGTAGTTGATCTCCAATGTCTGTAAAAACTTCCATTTCTTTGTAGGCTTTTCCCTTCCTCTTCCCACCCGCTCCCACTGAGGTGCCTTCCTGCAGCCCCCAGGAGGATGTCTTCAGAGATGTCTGTCCACGCTGTGCTTCTTTCAGTTGTGGCAAGCATTTCTTTCTTGCAGGATGAGACCAAGGCAGATGCTCTGTAAACACATCTTTGCTGTGGGTAGCAGAGCAGCACAGGACGCTCTGTTTGGCAGCACTGAGGCCTTGAACTGCACCCTGCGAGCTGTGGGCCCCTCAGGGCAGACTGCTGTGAGTGTCTGTCCCCAGGAGACGCCAAAGGAAAAGATTCTTACGTCTTACGGAACCAGCTGGGTGTGCTCTCTAACTTCAGTGACAGCAGTGTAGTTCTGTGGGCTGGTTTGTGCACTGAGCACGTGTCTGCCACACTGCATAGAGCAGAGCTCTCTGATAACTGCATGTAAAGGATCATGAGACTTATTCTAGATCTTTTTTTCTAAATTTGCTTTATTTTCAGTTTTCCCGAATCTTACATAGCCAACAAATCCCACTTTTCCAGAGCTGCCCAGTCAGACACAAACTGCTTTTACCATTCTGAGAGATTTTTGATGACAGATTCTTGCATTAAATGGCTCTTCTTCTTACATCAAAAAAGACTTGAGGATTGCTTGTTCCTTAATCAATAATGAAAAAACAAAAACCAAGTCAGAGGAGGTAAAAAGAGAACATCCTCAGTGTACGCTAATTCAGGCACTTGCTGTAAGAGCATTGAAGACTTCCTGAAGGCCAAGAGGAGTTCCTAATTTGTTAGGTAAAAAGCCAACCGTGGACCTAAAGAACTAAAGAGGCAGATTCTTAACTTGAGAGGCCCTTTGTGGGACCCATGATGTGCTGTGCAGGCCCTGTCTTAGGGCCACAGGGAGTTGAGGGGAGCTTGGAGAGCAGCTGAGGGCCTGGAGTTCTGCCTTGCCTGGCAGGAGCTGAGCTGGGCCTGAGCCACTAACAACAGTGCTGCTGGGATGTCCGAACTCGAGTGTTAATGTAATGGTGGATGTCACTGATAATAAAAGCTGATTGATTGATGTATTTACCCAAAGTATAATGCACTGCTTGGTTCAGCATGTGAATGTAAGGGGAATTTACACTGTTGGGCTTAACGTAAATTAAATTAACCTACTTATCTTGAATCTGAGTGTTTTTTAATAACTGGTGAATTGGATTGCTTTATTATATTTGCTGGGATGCTAGTTTTTTTTCTCTATTAATACACTTAACTTGCATTCTAGCTTCGCCATTCAGAGACAGGCATCGAGTGGTGGGTTGTGTGACAGTGTCTGTCAATAGTGAAGACAAATAGTGCCAGAGACACTTAACCCATCCAATCTCACCCAGGGTATAGGTCGGTCTTGTTTTCAGACTTCTTCATAAGTCTCTTTTCTTTCTTTCCTTTTCTTCTTTTTTCCTTTTTTTCCTTTTTTTGTTTTGTTTTGTTTGTTTTGTTTCTAAATAGTGGGTTAATACTGATTTGAAACTAAACTCTTTTTTGGAAAAGTTGTTGACTTTACATCAGTAATACAAGAACAAGAAAAGTAGAAACCCAAGTTTGGCATGTGAGGTATCGAAAGCAGGTTTGCAGCCACTTTGCAAGTTCTGTTTTTTACCTGAAAGCCTTTGGCGACACAAGGGTTGATGCTGGAAATTTTGCACATAGTATCCTTGTTTCTGGACTGACATTGTTCTGCAGTTTTCAGTAGTTCCATGAATAAACAAGTCTTACAAAAACATGACATGTTAGATAAATGAACAAATTTAATAAAAGAGTATACTTTGCACTTTAAACTTATACATGACCCTAACCTCATTCTATGTGATGAGTTTTCATTTCTGTGCTTAATTGTTTCCTGGAATACAATAGTGGATCACGTGGGATGCAGGCTAGAAAAAGGTGAGTCCTTTAATGGCTCGTTGCTAGTCTTGGCTGTTCACATACAGGTGGCAGAAAACCTTGTAAAAACAAAAAGATCTCCTCTAGAACTTTCCAGGCTGAGAAATGATTTGCTTTGCACTCTAGCCATGATGGAAGGAAAAGGTGTCATTAAGATACTTTGTTCTGGAAGGTTTGGTAACCCTTGTTGTACTGAATGCTATCCATAGATTGGGCTGACCAAGGATTTCAGGGTTGGCTTCTGGCTCCATGTGAATTTTATCCAAAGACAAGAATCCTCGATGCCAAGAAGTGATTTTTTTTTTCTCCCTTTCAGACATTTTTTAAAAGGCTGAATGCCTTGTTTGACTTCACAAGATAATAAGATATAGAAATATATGCCATTGCCTTAGCTGGCAATTCAGGAGGTAATACATTTTCTTTTACAATAGCTTGTTATGGAAAAGAAAAAGACTGCGCTGATCTGCTCATGGGGATGCTCTTTGCTACATGTTCCCTTACTCTCTGATATTTAACAAGCCTGTGATTTTTAGCAGCATGCATTTGTGCCACATGCGTGTTGCATCCCTTCTTTCACTGCCTGCTTTTTGTTTTCAGACAGAACTTGAGTTATTCAGTCTCTTGGTTGTGAATATGATTTTGTTCGCTTCCCGAAAGTAAAGTAAATGTTTGGGACCAGTGGGCCCCTATTTTAGGCTTTCTGGAAAGCAAATGCAAAATGGAACAACTCAAATTGCTTTGAAATTTAGTCTTTCTAGGAGTAGTGCAGAGTTATTGGTTATCTTTACTAGCATTCTGAGCTCTGGCACTAATCAGTTTATTAGTTCTTGATTCCTTTCTGCCTTTCATTTACATGTTTCAGAATTATTGATTAGTGTACAAGTTATGCTGTCCAAAACAGAACCAGAAGTTCCTTACGTTGAACTGTTTGATATCACTTTACCTATCTGAGAGAAAAAAAAGCCATGTAAGACAAATTCTGAATTACTTATTTCAGCTGCCTTACGTGGCACAGAGATGGCAATCAGTAGCTTCAGGAGGTTTAGTTCCTACAGTGATCAAGGTTGCTCTAACGTGGCAGTAGTTCTCTCTCGCACTTTATTAATTCAAGACAAAGCCTTGTAAAGCTGGTGCATGTTTCGTTTACAGTACTGTGGCCTCATACTTGCCATTATGTGCACTTGGCTTTATTCCGTGTTGTTGCTCTGAAAGCAATTCCTATTTTGAAAATATGTTAAAATACTTTACTCAGTCTTAAATTTCCAAATGTGCATGCTTGTTGAAACTACATGTTTGTCATTGCAAGCACTGTTAAACTGCAAGTGAAAGAGCCACCTGTAACTATTTCCTAATGTGTCCAAGGAAAGTAAACCTCAAATAAAAGAAATGCTTGAAGTGGGCAAGGCGTGTTTGTTTCCACTGTCACCTGAGCGACCGCTGAGCAGGTATACCTGTCAGATTGAATGCCTGATGGTTGTATTTTGTTTGTTCTCTGCATACTGGGGAAAACTTCCTTCCTTAGAAAGTGGAAGTGCAGAATGTTCACACCTTACCAAGCAGTGCCAGGCGAGACTGAATGACTGACCAAAAACTATAGGAGAAATTGTTTTTTGAATGTAGCATATTCAACCAAGAGACCCCCTTTGGGTGTCAGATACGCATGTGTAGTCACAGGCTTCAGAATAAACAGATGTAACAGAGGGAGCCACGTGAAAGATGCAATATTTTGTCTGTTGTAGTAACTTTTGTGGATTCTTATTTGTTGATCTCATTTATTTGTTTACTGGCTCAAAGGAAAATGAGTTGGCTAAAGTCCTGCCTGTGAGAAAAAGCAAATGCTGACAACTGAATACAATCTGTATAACTTAAAATGTTCATAGAAGAATTACTAATTCATCCCCCTAAACGTATTTTAAATTTTGGCTATTCTAACATAGCTGGCTTGTTTAATTGGCTTCGGTATTTGTCATTCTTTCTTCCATATTTTAGCTGTTACAGTAGGGACAACGCTGGCCTGTACATGCTTTTATACGTGCATGTTTCTGGATGGTAGTGGCATTCATTTGAGAATATGGATGGCTGAAGACAGAGGTTTTCTTGCCATTATTTTTCATCTCGATGCTTATGTTTACATAATTTAATTTTATTGGTGCACTGGATGTGTCTGACACGTGCAGGAGGATATAACCAATGTGTAGAGGACAATTTGTTTCTTTCTTTCCTTCCTCAAGGCAGAACACACGCATTCATATACATACATATTTTTTTTTAACTTTAGGAAAAAAAGATGGAGAAGAAACTGCATTGGGAACTTGGCAGAAATAACTGTAGTAACTTAAATATTTCTGGACAGGATATACATTGAGGCGCTCAGCACAACGCAGAGCTCTGAGTGAAGTGTGGCTGAGATGTTCTTCCAGGCCTTCTAGAAGGGCCCTCCCAGAACTTCTCCAGTACTTATTGCAAAAAGATGATCCTTGGTATCAAGCTCCCTATAGAAGAGCAGAAATCTTTTGATCTTAGAGCCCTGCTGCCTGGTTCAGTGCTCGTAATTATTTAATTCATGGAACCATAGAATATCCTGAGTCGGAAGGGACCCACGGGGAACACTGAGACCAATTCCTGGCTCTGCACAGCACCACCTGAAAACCAAACCATATTTCCAAAAGCATTTGTCAAAGTCTTTGTCGGGGCAGGAAAGCATGAGCTCTGCACACACTGCATCGTAACGCATGTGATGCTCAGCTTCATCTGTTTAAAAAGAGCAGAAGCCATTTTTTAAATAGGGGAGAAGCTGCTGTTCAGCAACCCGGCCCAGCATCGCTGCGCTCCACGCATTCTGTTTGCAAACATACCACGTATTTCTGTTTCCTTGAGTGCATAAAGGATGAATAGAAACTAATTCTATTTCAACAAAACAAACGAAGCATCACAAATAGCAACAATCTCAACTCAAAGTGGCTGCAAATCAGCTTCTAAATATTGTCACTGAAATTAATATCTGGATTTAATAGTTCTTGCCAATCCTATAAATGTTTTTGAAAAAAAGCATTGCATTAATGCATGACATAGAAAGGATAAATTTGCCTTTAAATTGGAATGCAGTTCAAAGTGACTGAATTCTCCAATTTCAGCCGCTATATTTGCCAAAGAACAAACTGGAAAATGGAACTGGTATCATTCATCTGCTCCTGGTTCTCTGGGAGTTTTGAGGAAGGGACTCCCTATGTGAATAAAAGCAGAATAGATTTTTTGTGTTCTGTAACAACCACTGCATTTCACTTGACTCCGATGTCAAATACCTTTGATTTACTTTCAATTCTGTTTAGCACAGAAAAGCTGTACGAAACCAATACCTTTTTAAAAAGCCTTTCTCATCAATCATGGATGACCCATGTGAATAACAAGTAGACTGCATTATAGGAAGATTTTCCGACTTCCGCTGCTATTTAAGTATATATTGTAGTTGAATATACTTTTATGCTACTCTTTGATAGCTTACACTGGATAAAATAGTTCAATTATGTCTAAGCCTTTTTAAGCTTGTCAGTTTTCAGAAATAATTTGGATCTTAAAAAAGTCTTGAGAAAAAGTAAAGTATAGTGTCCCTCATCGTAACAGGCATTACCTGCACTGCAGCAGTACCTCGCTGGCCAAACTATTACCTTTATTATCTGCTATGAACAATTGATTGCAAGATTAGATTATTTCTAAAGTTTGTGCTTATTGTGTGAGGTGTAGTTAGCAGGGCAGAAATAAAGAAAACAGCATCTCCTCCCGAGGAACTTAAAGTCTGGATAAAAAATCCAGTTATTCCTTAGTGAGCTACAGCTGGCTGAAATAAATACCTGTGTCCTTCCTACTGCCTCCTCTCGAACACGTCAGCTTGGATTTTCAGCTGATTTGGCATTAGCATTCTTCAGTGGAAATGATTGCGCTGCTCTCCGGACACCTTCAGGGTTCTGTTCTGATCTATTTGCTGCCCTTCATATTTCTACAACAGCTTCATCTGTGGGGCATCTGGAGGAGTCACAATCATGCTTAAAATGCCCTGCTTAACGTGAATTAGTTAGAGGACTCCCCCAAGCTGTCTCTGTTTGCTTAGCGGATTCAGCTATTGAAGTCTGAGAGAAGTCTAATGCGGGATTTGAGACTGAAAGAGTCAAACTACAGAAATTGCACATTCTCTTAAGTCAATGTGTCACCAGTCCAGATCTCTCATCCCTGCTTTGAACCTGCAAAATGAACAGCTATGTCATAGTGACTGATACCAGTTCCATTTTGCCTACCAACTCAGTTGATTTTATATTTTATTTCTCATTTATGATGGAATAATCAGCAGCTCTTTTCTCATTTATTTTCTCATATTTTTATTCCAGGATTTGCCTCTGAAGCAGGGAGTGTCTGCATTAAAAATGACCTGTAGTTCTCTGCTTCATAGGTTAGAAACTTATTTTAATATTTTGTGGCTAAGCACAGTCCCGTCTTTTTCAAAAAATAAAATAAAATCCAACGATAAGTGGTTTAATTGGCACTGAATGTGGATTATAAGCATTTTGCATTGGGGCTTCCATTATTTTAGATGAAATGGCTTATACACAAATAATTAGTCCAGCTGAGGCAATGAAAGCTCTGTTTACTTGCAGCCATTTTTTCTGAATTAACTTTAAGTTTTAAAAAAGTTGACTACGGCACAATGCATTAAGTCTTATTTGGACATTTCCAAAGTACCATATTGGCTAGGCTTTACTGCTTTGAGCATTTACAGTCCAAAGCTTTCCAAATTCCAAATATTTGTTGGGGGAAAGAAATCTGTTCATAAATCACTTTACTTCAATGGGACTGCTATAGCCAGCACACACACAGAACCATGTGTCTTGTATTTACTTCTGAATTGTACACCGCAGATGCTTCTTCAGCTCCTTCCTCTTCCTCCATGGGCGGTGCTTGCAGCTCCTTTACCACCTCTTCCAGTCCTACCATTTACTCTACCTCAGTCACCGACAGCAAGGCTATGCAAGTGGAGAGCTGCTCCTCAGCCGTGGGGGTAAGTAACCGAGGGGTAAGTGAAAAGCAGTTAACCAGTAACACGGTCCAGCAGCAGCAGTCAACGCCGAAGAGACACACAGTGCTGTACATCTCGCCACCACCTGAGGACTTGCTGGACAACAGTCGGATGTCCTGCCAGGATGAGGGGTGTGGATTGGAGTCAGAACAGAGCTGCAGTATGTGGATGGAGGATTCACCCTCCAACTTCAGTAACATGAGTACCAGTTCCTACAATGATAACACTGAGGTGCCACGTAAATCACGCAAACGAAATCCAAAGCAGAGGCCAGGGATCAAACGCCGAGATTGTGAAGAGTCCAACATGGATATATTTGATGCCGACAGTGCCAAAGCGCCTCACTATGTCCTTTCTCAGCTCAGCACGGACAGCAAAGGCAACTCAAAAGCAGGAAATGGGTTGGTATCTGCATTTTTTTGTTTTAAAGTTCTATCACCATATGCAAAACCAAACTAATAAAACTCCCTTCCCATCACCCTTCTACTCAGGTTCTCACATAAATTCCTTCCCTTCTCTGCCATTCCCTTTGGCATCCTAGCCCGTGATACAGTCTCATTAGACTTTAGCTGTTTAAACATTAAAGATTAACAATCTTTAAATAAAGGTAAAGCTAAAGTTTGTCACAACAATTGGAGGAGCACTGATGCACTCATCTGTATTATTGTTTACACAAGATTCCTAAAAGTTTGCACAATCCCATTTATAAAATGACGATGAAAATGCTATTGTATGTAAAAACAAAGGCAGAAGTGGACTGGACGCACCCTAAACATTACTGCTTCTGCAGTATTTTATGTGAGGATTTCAGTCTGTGCACTTTACCTTCTTGTTTGTCTCTTTCTCTATTTTCAAATAGAGAGAGTGATAGGAGTAGAAGTTAATGGCTTGTTAAGACTTCTCATCATTTGAATTAACATAGCCTTTTTTTATTAAAATGTTAAGATTCTACAGTGAACTAAATTTCGTTTTTACTTGTGAATTCACTTCTGTATTTGATTTTTTCAGAAATAAATCTCTAATCCTGTTTCTCTCTGTGCTTCTGGGTTGTGTGCATGTGTGTGTCTGTATGTGGGCACGCCTGGGTGGTGGTCTCTCATCTCTCCCACTTCACACTGTTCATTAAATGCATTTCAGTAGTTGCTTAAAGAAAAAATATCCATCAGCTTAGTGTGTTGATTATATATATATATTTTTTTTATCTTGTGGCTTTTCTAGTACTCTTAAGATGGTCGGGTGGATAGATTTGATTATTTTCTTTTGTTGTTTTTTGGGGGGAATTATTTATTTTGTTTCTGTTCTTATGTATGTGCTTGAAATATGTTCTAATGTTCATCACAGTAATGGTGAATATTAAAGTTTGACTGATGGGAAAGATTATTAACTTCTCATATTCCAAAGGGAAAGAGCCTGGAGTCTGTATTCCCAGGGTCACTGCAGTTCCATACTTAAAATTTCACTGTGAGAAAGTGAGTCTGAGAAACTCTCCAGAGTGTGCTGCTGCTTCTTCCTACGCTAGGTACATCATTTGGAAATACGGAGCCAGCTGGTAACCGGGAGCTGGTGCTGTCACCCGCTGCTCTCCTCAAACCTTTGACAGCAACAACTGTACGGAGATCATTTTGGTGTCTGTGACAAACGCTTTAAGCTTGTCTCATGTTGCTCAGCATCTCTTATTCTGGCAACTGAAAATTATAATGAAGTAAAACATTAGTTCTTGCTAGAACTGAGGAAGCAAATTAGCGTGGTTACTTGGAACAAGGAAGCTGCTGCCACCGAGCACAAAGGAGGTCATTCAGTCAGTTACAAAGGGAAGAAACTATCAGGAGGCAAAAAACTGTGATTCGTGGCAGAAAGAGGAGACGTGGTAAATTCGGGAACAATATATGAGATTTCAATCCAAAGCATCACAAGAGTATAGTATTCCCTAAAATGTTAGGGGCTAAGCAATGAGCATTTCAATACTTGCATCAGTATCCTGTAAACAGGGGGTTGGATAAGCATATATCTTTAGTGTCTCATTCAGGCTAGATTAAACTGAAGCAAAAATCTTATGTAACAGAACTGTCCTTTTAAACAAGAGCTTTGCAATGAGAAATAGCTACAGTATTCAGAAAGTTAATTCTGTAGTTAGAATATGCAGTTTTAGTATTACAAATGTAGGTCACGGAAGTGGCTCTTAAAACTTTCTGTAAAACTTTCCATCCTGATGGGGTTCAGCCAAAGAAGGTCATTTACGTTGGGCCTGAAGAAAAAAGCCAGGAAAGAACACTTGCTGATTTGTGAAGTGGAAATAGAGTTTGTCTCAAAAGAGACTTCTGTTTGTCTTTCAGATGTAGAAAAAAGAATTTATTCCTATGGAAACTCTTAGAATTTCTGAAAGCCTTTTGAAAATAGATAAGTTAAAAGTGATTTAGCACAAAGATTCTCAGATTTCAGTCATGCTTGGTCTCGCTTTCACTTTCAGGTCTTCACTTGGAACAACCATGATGCAAGTGCAGGACCAGACAAACGTTAACTCCTGAAATCTATTTTAATAGAATCATGGGTTTTGCCATTTGTATTTTAGAAAAGAAGTGCTAGCTTTGAGGAGACATTGTCTGGTAACAATTAAGCTAATAAACAAAGGTGTGTGTGTGTGAAATATTATTTTTACTACTTGTATATGCATGGCTACTAGTATTATAAGTCAACTAAATTAAAAGGATGTGTAAATGATATATCCTGATAATCTGACAAGTAAGAGCACTGAGAAATTCTGGTGAAGTCTTTAAAATTACTTCCATGTTCATCATCTAATCTTACTGAAAATAATTCTCTCTTAAGGCTTCTTAAGGGAAGACTTTCCAAGTAATTTTTAGGCAGCATCCCTTCATGTAAATGCTGCAAGGTGTGAAATGTTAGTATGCTGACAATGAAGGTAACTTGGTTTTAAGAACAAAGTGCTTTCAGGAAAACCTGATGGTGTGCTGGAGTGGCCAATGAGTCAATGTCACAATGGTAAAACCTTGTATTTTTGGTATCAAAAGCGAATTTCATTTTAATGGCTGCCTCTCTGACTCTTCCCTTCAAAATTCTCTACGCAGTCTTCTGCATTAATTTATTTACCTGGAATTCTGAAGTGCAACAGGGTCAGCATAAGCAATCTGTGTGCTGCATTTACTGCAGTGAAGTGAGTCCAGGCAGAGGCAAAGGCAGCACCCTTGCAGCTGGCGTTGCTCAGCGTTCCTCTTCACACCCCCTATGGGAACTGAACTTCAGCTGTGTAATTTAAAGTTCTGAATAAGAAAAAAGACATTGAAAGTTACTAAGTGTATTCCTTTTAATGACTGGTCCGTTGGAGCAATGTCCTGACAGAAAGTACAGATGAATGATAATCTAACAAGTTTGAATTCAATTACTGTTTATCTTAGCTTGTACAAAAGCAAAGAGCATAGCGCTGTTAACTACAGTGTACGGAGCGAACCATACACTACGCTGAAGACAGTTTGCCCATTTTATGTTCCTAAAGTAAGGACTGTTTTTACACAGCATTTTCCCAGCAGCCTGTCTGACTTGCCTCTAGCTGTATGCAGGACTCATGGCAGAAGGATGCTGCCATGTGGGCCTCCATCCCTCCGGCTGCTGTGAGCTGCTGGCGCAGGCCTGATGGGGTCGGGGCAGCTGAGGAAGAAGGAGCGGTAGGTCTGGGACCTTGCCTCTTCCACACTTTACCTTCAGGAACAGAAAAAGTGAGGTTCAGGCCCAGCACAAACCTAGCAGCTCCCCGAGGTGCACTGTAGCCCTTCGTGACTTGCATTGCAGACCTTTGGAAGGTTTAGTGGAAGTTGGAGCGTGGCAGCAAGGACTGTGGGCTGCGGGGGGCTCAGGGGACAGAGCCCATCCCTCCCTGCAGACACAGGAGGTCCCTCTGCAGCAGGAGCTGTGCTCAGTGCCTCTGAGGCGTTGGCACATGGTGAGGCCTCATGCTGTTCCATTGTGCAGCAGCTGTAGGAAAGCTGTGATGTCCATTAGGGTAAGTCACCCAGCAGCTGGGAAGAGAGCATCATAGGCTGCTTCAGTGTCAGGTCCGTGGCAAGCTCAAACACTGGGTGAAGACAGCAGCAAAGCTCTCAGTATTGTTGAAGAAAAAGCGTTTCTCTCACCCTTCTCCCTCAGAAAAAAAGTCCTTGTTAAGGTACTTCTGTATGTTGCTCACTGAAACGAGATTTTGGTTTCTGACTTAAAGCTGCTTTCTTCGGATTGATTAGCACTTAAAAATGCCTTTCTGGTAGTTAAAGAAAAAATAATGACAGAATTGCATTCTGCATAACCTCATTGAGCTCTTTTTCTGCCTGTCCCATTTGCTGTGGCACATCTACATTTGTTAATGTTAGATAGGTTTACTGGACTTCGGGATAATTATAAAAACCTGCTCTATGTAAAATCAAGAGTTACCTTTCCGTATTCTTTAAAGTGAACAAAGAATTGGATCCCAAAAAGTTATGCTTTGGAGGGCTTCTTCATTCAGGTTTTAATTATGGAACTGATCTCAGCAAATACAGTACATCTTAACGTGCACACCTGCAAAGAAACACTCTTTTGCATACACTGCAGCTTTAAAATTTGTGCCATTATGTTGGAGTCTTTTACTACAACTAATTTGTTTTAAACATAAATTTATCAATGTGTTTTAACAGAAAATAGTATTTGAGTTTGCATGGATATGCAAGGTCAGGAGGAGACAGGCATGAGGCTGTTTTCCTATTTCAAGAATCATTTAACCTTAAATCCATTTAGTGTGTGTGTGTACCTATGTATATTTTTAACAGAAGTGAAATGGCTTATTCCAGTAATAATAGTCTGTATCAAGTACTATGAAAACAGCAGGTTATAAGCCTTCTATTTGTTAATATAGTTTAATGCTAATTGCTTTTCCCTTCCTTTATGTTTACTCTCTGAAAAAGCAGTTCCTATTTGCACTGGATGGAAGAGGCAGGGAAGCACCATTCCTCTTCATCCTGCAGGTTTCCTTCTCTGTCAGAAGGAGAAATCTCTCAACTATGAATCCTCTGTCCATTAATGTACACATCTTGCCTTTATAGCTTTTCTGTGATTTTTTGGAGCTGGATTTTTAACATCTTTTTAATGGTCTGCTTTGACTTCTCAGAGCTTCGGAGAGCCAGAAAGGAGCTGGAGGGAAGAAGACCCCAATGTTGTGTGGTCAGTATCCAACCAAAAGTGAGGGGAAGGAGCTGAAGATAGTGGTGCAGCCGGAAACCCAGCACAGGGCTCGTTATCTGACTGAAGGCAGCCGAGGCTCAGTGAAAGACCGGACACAACAAGGTTTTCCAACTGTAAAGGTAGGCTGTTCAGTATTTTGTGATATGAAAGTTCCTTTTCAAGGGATACTTAAATAGATGGGAGCTGGTTCGGTTCAGATAAGGTGTGGTCTCTTCTTGAGAGTACAAAGACTAAATTAAAAGGACATCTACTTGTATCACAACATTACAAGAGGCATGAAATTTCATGTCAAGGCAATGGTACCTCATCCCTAATGCATGTTGTTAGGCTACAATTAGATGAACTGCATACAAATAGCCAGAAAGTTGAAAAACGCAGAAGTAGGACAGCAAAATTCTGTAACTGTTCTTGCTGCTGCTGGGTCATCATTATGTCTTACCGTTAAGAATGTAAAACAAAGCTTCATTCCAAAAAACATTTGAAAGGTTGTGTGTTTTTTTAATAAGTATCAGGATCCACATAAGAATCTGTTAGTTGAGGTGTCAAAGGTCATCAGAAAGTTGCAGTGACCACAGGATGATTGTCAGTGTGGGCACCAAACCGAACACAAACCAGGACCATACACTCATTGGAAACATGGTACATGGCCTCCATGCGTTTTTGGGAGAAGTGTGGCTGGCAGGCTCAGCAAGTAACCATAGCTGTTACCATACAGTATGGTAACTGTTGAGTCACGTCCTGAACCCTTGATTGAGCACCTGGGGAAAGAACCTGGTCAGCCCTGGGAGCACAGGTGAAGGCAGTTCAGCTGAGTGACTGGAAGAAGTGGAGCCTGGCTGCACCTCTCTTACACCTCATTTAAGGGCTGACTATCACTGGGGAAGAAGTTCTGGTTGGAGATCTCTCCTTTGTGTTTTGTTTGTTTGTTTGTTTGTTTGTTTGTTTTCCTCCTCTCGTGAGCTGAGATGTTCACAGACAGGCGAGTGTTTTTCCTTTGTAATACCATTCTATTCGGATTAGTCTCTTTGCTGCTGCACTCCTGTATTGTCCTTCCACTGCGTTAAGCTTTCTGGCCATTACACATAATGACAAGAAAAATGAAAGCTGTTTCCTCTAATACTTTTCTTTAGTTATTCCAGTTTAGGAAAGCAGCAATGCAGTTCTCTATACAAGTTAGGATGTCAGGTCCACCAAAAAAAAAAGTTTTTAAGGCCTGCCTGGGAAAAAAAAAAAATTATGCTGTTTACAGGGTATTAAAATGTACTTGTTTTTAAAGATCAGTTCAACAGCACTGCAGTCATCTCCAACACTTCGCTCCATCCTCTTTAGTAATATAGAAGTTCAGTAAAGTTTCCTAAGAAAAGAATCCATTCATATACTCCTGTTGCTATGGTGATTTAGTGTTCATTTATGTGGACTTTCTTAATAGGCCTTTGTTTGTCTGAATTTCCTCTTAATTCCTTTCCCAGTTACTCTTTAGCACCCGTCGGTGAAAATTTTCTGTTTGGAAGAGTCTCGCGTTACAGAATTCCTTGGAAGCTCAAGCTGTTTTACCAGCAGGCGAACTGCTTCATAGTCTGCACACAAAATTACTTTGAACAACGAAGCAAAAAATGTATCAGCGACTTAGTCTGAAAACTATGTTTGTTTGCTTGAGAAACTTGCTTCTGTTAGAAAACATTACCTTTTAGTAAAGTTTTTACTAAATACTTTATGGTAGCCATGGGCTTTCGAGCCCTTTGCTGTTAACCTGTTGGCCTGATTGCATACATGTGAGCCTGTGATAGGCCACCTCCAGAAGTCTTTTGGCTTGGCTCATCTGTAGCATATAACCTAGCTACCTGCTTTAAACTCAAGGCTCCATTTGGACATGGGAGGCATACTATGATCTTACAAGTGTTTGCTGATAGTTCTATAAGCCAGCTAAGAACTCCAAAGCTAAGTTTTCTAAGTCTGTGAGGGACTGCTCTAAGAGATCCGCTGGGGGGACTCCGCTCTCCTTTGCTGTCACCTTACTACTGAAGATTGAGCTTTATTCCCCTCTGCAAGTATTGACTGTGTTTCCAGACCTAGAACAAAATGTAATATTGTCACCCAGAAATCCTCTAGCAACAATTATGAAAACACTGATTGATCAGTTGAATCATGAGAATGTAAGCTGCTAGCTGATTGATCTGCGTGCATATACTGACCAACACATTCTCAGATACCTCACAGGCAGCCACAGCAAGTTTCTTCTTTCTCAGTTAACTGGTGGATGTCATAGAATCATGTCAGTTTTGGTTGGGAGGAGACAAGGAAATTGTTAAAGATCAGGTGGGAGTGAGGGATCATTAGAGATGTAAAAGTTGGAGCTGGTTTAATTCCCTGTGAAGGTGTATATATTCAATTCACCTGTGTGTTGTCTTCTAACAGAAGAACAAAGGACATTAACTACCTATTTTTGGGAACCTGCTTTAGCAAGGGGGTTGGACTGAATGATCTCTTGAGGTCCCTTCCAACCCCTACAGTTCTGTGATTTCATTTATGAACTAGATTTAAAAAAAAAAATCATGCTTACCTTTGGTTTGTTTCCAGCAACACTGGGAGTAGGTTCACTTCAAGTTCAGCTGCATAAAATGTTCCCTATTTTAATTAAGACATTGCTGGTCAGTTGAAATATCAGATTTGTGCTGCTGTGTTTCAGCTGGAAGGTCACAATGAGCCGGTGGTGCTGCAGGTGTTCGTGGGAAATGACTCCGGGCGAGTGAAACCACATGGCTTCTACCAGGCCTGCCGAGTTACTGGGAGGAACACCACTCCCTGTAAGGAGGTGGATATCGAGGGCACTACTGTTATTGAGGTGGGACTGGACCCTAGCAACAATATGACACTTGCGTGAGTAATTCTTATTCAAAAAATAGATACATGTTTAACTTGTTTGTTTTCAGAGACTGATTTTCCTTTTTCAATTGGATTGCTTAGCAGTTAGAAGTATGAACATCTTGGCATGCATCAGGCACCTAGTTAAAGCTACAAGCATAAGAGAAACATTTAAATCCCATTCTCTGCTTGTTTATTATGCTTAATGTTTAGTCTTTTTGTAGGATTTTTTCTGTGGACTTTGTTATATTAGAGTTTCATGGACTGTTTAAAGAATAACCTGTGCATTGAAGTTTCATGTGAACCATGAAGTTGTCACTGGCTCCACTGATACCTCTTCATTTAGCAACTATGAGATTGGTTATCAGAAGAGGAAAGGAGAATAGCAGGATCTTTAGTTCTCAGAAGGGCTGGGACATTTAGACAAGGAGGTTAAACTGAGTTTTCTCTCCTCTCTGTGCTTGTTCCATTCCTGTCATTCCTGTCAGGTGGTTCTTTATCATGAAAGCTGAGTGCGTTCCTGTCTTTACAGACCTTGTCTGGTCAAATATAGGCAAAATTTTGGACACTAGATGAATGATCTTCAGATGTGTTTAAGCTGTATATGCTGCTGCTCAGGAGGAATGAACTCAGTCTGATGAATCGTTTGACTTTTTGTTTTGTATAACATTTTCCCATAAGTGAAAACTACCTCTTAAAATAATTTGATTGCCCTCAAGTCGTAATATAAAACCCTGTAAGCATAGAGATACTGGAAGAAATGAGTTACCAAGGAAGACAAGTTTTGTCTAGGCTGTTTTCTCACGAGATACCTGAATGCCTGAGGAATCTTCCTGGTATGTCAGTGGTGATGTTGTAGTTGTCTGTTGAGGCAGTGGCAGTGCCACTTGGGAACTGCTGTCTCTTCTCCCCTTCTCTCTACTCCCAAGCTGTTCCTCCTTGGGTGACGTGCAGTGCAAAGCTTTGCTGTACTCAAATTTGGTATCAGATGCCCTGTGTACTTTTTGGATGTAAAGCCTGAGATCCTGGTAGAGTCAGTGTTCTTTTCCTTAGCACATCGGGCTGTGGGGTTTTTTTGTTTGATGTTTGTTTATCTTTTCCTCTAAATCATTTTGCGTCTGTCATGTCTTCCTAAAAGCTGGCATGGCATCGCTCTCTCACCCTCACACTTTGTATCTATTTATCCCAGGACCACAGTTACTTTTTGTTTTACTGTTGCTTTAAATCAATCCAGAATATTTTTCATTAATAACCCTGCAGACACAGATCTAGTCCAGAGAATAGAAAGATCTCTGATAAATTGAATGCTTACCAGAATTACTTTCTTATATGGCATTTTCTTTTCTATTCATAGTATTTTCATGTTCCTTCCTCCCATGATTTGGCATCCAAATTAGGTAGGGGTGAGTTGAAAACCACTATGTAATGAGAAAGGTTATATAGAAACTTCTTTGTGAATAATTAATAATATTTCAGTAGTTACTTCAAGAATTGTGACTTTACATGGCTTGTGTAACAAGTAAAAAGATTTTAAAAGTTGCTGAATTTATTAAACTCTCATCTGCTTCTTATTGTCAGGGTTGATTGCGTGGGAATACTGAAGCTGAGAAATGCTGATGTCGAAGCTAGAATAGGGATTGCTGGTTCCAAGAAAAAAAGCACACGTGCCAGGCTGGTATTTCGTGTTAACATCACTCGCAAAGATGGTTCCACATTGACTCTGCAGACACCTTCTTCCCCAATTCTGTGCAGTGAGTATCAAATATGTTGATATTAGAGGACTCTGGGTTTTGGTGTGATTGAAGGAGTAGGAGAAAAAAAAAACAACAAACCAACAACAAAATGAAAGCTATGTTAATCTGTGATTATTCCAGAACTGCTATCGCTTAAATTAAATGAGATGATCTTTATTTGGAGTAGGGTGTTTGTTAAATGACTGACCAGTATTTAAAAGTAGTTACAAAATGGCTAATCTGTTATTAAATTCATTTTTGCCTTTTAAAAGATGAGAAATTCTGTCAGGCTTTCTTTGAACTGATTGTATGACTTTAAAACAGGTTTTAATCTCTTTGTACTGCCACTTCCATCTGCCAGCTTTCAGTGATAGAGATGACTTGTCATGAGTTACTAAGCATGGCTCTGTACAGATGTGGGAGTTCATTGAGCCAGAGGGGGAATCTGTTCTGGTTCAGTGCAAGAATTAAACTTTTTACAGCTATTTATTAAAATGCTCTGTTTAGCACTGAGAACAGATGGTTGCATTGACTGTTCAGGTTATGCTGACCAATGTGGAAAATGAAATCGGAGTAGAGCTGCTTCTTCAGTTACAGGGAATTTTGCTCATCTTTTGGAGAAAAGATAGGAAAAATAATGCATCAATTGCTGTTTTAAGTTCTTTGTATTTCTTGATGAACAAGAAGATAGGAGAGGTTTTTCTCTGTACTTGGAATATAGTATGATTATACAAGGGCATTAAAAAGAGAGTGTCCAGCAGAGTGAGGGAGGTTCTCCTCCCCTCTGCTGTGCCTTGGGGAAGCCACACGTGAGCACTGCAGCAGGACAAGGGGCAGTGAGCGCAGATTGGAGCACGGGGCATTCCATCTGAACAGGAAAAAAATATATTTCTTGTGAAGGTGGCAGAGCCCTGGCACTGCTGCCCAGAGAGGTAGGGGAACCTCCTTCTCTGGAGATGTTTGGAATCCACCTGGACACTTCCCTGTGCAAGCTGCTGTAGGGAACTGCTTTGGGGGGGCTTCAGAGGTCCCTTCCAGCCTTTGTGGCTCTATGATTCTGTGCCACTGACAGCAGTATTAATAATGTTCCCAAAGCTGCAGACGTGAGATGCAGGCTCTTTAACGAAGCCTACTTAAAGCGTAGGCCTTACTAATTTGCTAGCAAACCTAAATCTGGTTTCTCTATTGAGAAGTTCATGTGTACTGAGCATATTTAGTAGCTGCGTAACGGTTGCCTAGGAGCCTGCTTCAACAGTTGTAGAAAAATCCTTTCTGAAAGGTCATTAAATAATTTGGACCGTTATGGTATGTGTGCTCTTCTATGCAGTAAGCTAAGAGAATACTATTATTAAACACTGAAAGTGGGCCACATGAATGCGAAACACAAGTACGGTCTTACGCCACTAGGATTTTATGGAGAATAGAAAAGCTGGCTGAACAACCTCTGCTAGGAACTGGATTTATTTTGTTGCATATTAAATGTGACAAAGTCAAAATACATTATTTTAAAAATCTGTTTCTTTGTTCGAGAGCCCAGAGGGAAGTTTAGATTCTTTGCCAGGAGGGTTCCAAAAATGTGCTTATGCACTGAAGCGTGCTTCTGTATTTCAACTATTTTTGGTGGTCATTTTCTTTTGTCACGGGTGGTTTTATTGGGTTTGTGCTTTAAGAAGCACAGAAATAGTTTGCAGCATAACCAATTTGTAACCTTATAGCCACGATTCAGCTGATGGCTTTGGAGAGGCAGAGGTTTCTAGGGGTGTGCATTGATTAAGCTGCATCCCCTTTGCTGGTTCAGGGGATACGGATTGCTGTAGTCCTCAAAGAAAGAGATGTGATTGTGGCAAGGATTTATATTAGCAGGCATACATAGCTCTTGAAAATAGCTCGAACACTGAAAATTTTGTTTAAAAAATGCAGTGGAAAGGGGAAAAGATGACTTGTGGGTCATTTACCTACGTGTTGTTTTTAAAGAGTCATTACATTTAGAGAAGAAATAATAGAAATAATATACTTAAAAGAAGAAATTTAGGATTTGTTTTGTTCTTTCCCATACGTGAAATAAGGAAGTTATAATCCTGTAAATGAAAGCTCGTTTTTCTGGATATTGATGTTTTCTTGGACTTCAAGATATGTGTTTTGTCAATTGCAGCTCAACCAGCAGGAGTTCCTGAGATCCTAAAGAAAAGCCTGCACAGCTGTTCGGTGAAGGGTGAAGAGGAAGTTTTTCTAATTGGCAAGAACTTTCTAAAGGGAACGAAAGTGATTTTCCAAGAGAATGTTTCTGGTTAGTGTGAAAGCAACAATTTCTTGGAGAGAGCATGCTCGCGTTTACGTCATTTCATACAGATTAGTTGTAGAGAACAAATTGACAAACTGAATCAGGGGCACTAAAATAAATTGCTTTATATGGATGAGCAATAAATTATGCTTTTTAACTTTCATTTAGATGAAAATTCTTGGAAGGCAGAAGCTGAAATAGACATGGAATTGTTTCATCAGGTACTTATTACTGTTTTTTTTTTTAAACTTAATATTTTTCTTTTTATTATGACCTGCAGACTCCCTTTTAGCATGATCAAATCATTGATTCTTAAGTTTTAAGTCATTAAAGTCTTGGCAAACACGCTCCAGGATCAATGGCGTATTACAAACAAAAAGCAAAGTATAGAATCAGGAAAATGGAGCTTAGGAATATTTCACTTTTGCTAAAGGTGTTGTGTGTGGCTCACATTGATGAAAGCTGGAAAATGTACCCAGTGGCTTTGTTTTCAGTGCTGTTGATTAAGGGAAAGGGAGAAAGGGCTTTCCTCATTTGGAAGAGAAGAAAAATAGAATTTTAAACAATACAGTAGTATTTTTAGTGCTACTTTTAATTTCTTGAATTTTGCTCAGATTTGACTTTCTATATTTTCTATACTAAACTGACTAATAACTTTAAAACAAATAATCTGTGACACTTCTGTCTCTAATCTTTGCCACTCCACAAGCAGTTGGGCAGTTCTTACACTAGAAAAACAAACAAAAAACCCAAACCTAACAGCAGAAGATTTAAAACGTAGAAAGATTTTTACTTTTCTTCATTGAAAAAGGAATTGTAGCGAGCCTAAAAGACAGAAGAGCTAAAAATACATAATAATATACATCTCTTCTCTAGGAGCACTGCCTCTGTGCTATAGTAACAAGCTTCTCTTTTGGGGTTGTGATTTTGCAGTCCGTTGCTTTTTTCCAAAGATAAAATGTTCATTCTGTTGGATCTGCATTTTTTTCCATCATACTTCAGTTTTAAAAAAAGTTAAGTGCCTAAACTGGTATAGAACTGCTCTGTGGAGGAAAAGAGTAGAAGGCAGCTGGCAACCAGCCTGACTGCGAGCTTCTTGGATGAGTGACGTTCTGTGTGTGACCCATCAGTGTGTAAATGAGAAGCTGAAATGCACGGATCCTAATTAAAATCTGTCTGAAGTAAAGCCAATCAGTTGGTGTGCAGAAATACTTCTCATATAACTTTGTGTCACTTGGAACAAGGCACGTGCCACTCCAACTTGATTGTGCTGCAGCTCCAGTGCTTCTGGATAGATCTCACTTTAAAATCTGATGTCCAGGAAGTGTTGTCTATGAAACAGTGGCTGTATTAAAGCTGTTATACAATACAACCTGTAGTTCTATTGTGAAAATGAAAAGTAAAAGTGGTATTACAAGCTTCCTGGCTTCCTGATTTACTCTGACTGACTAGTTCTGACTCTTTCCAAAACGAAATCAAAATTGTTACCAACTGACTTCACTGACCATGTTTTCCCCCGTTTTTCCTGGTGTTTTATTAGTCTGTTTCTATGTTTTGATGGAGGTAGATAGTTGTAATAGTAATGAAGTAAGGTTTCTGATATGATTTTACTGTTTTTGGCATTACAGAATCATCTTATTGTGAAAGTGCCACCGTATCACGACCAGCGAATAACCTCAGCTGTTTCGGTGGGAATTTACGTGGTGACCAACGCTGGACGATCGCACGATGTGCAGCAATTTACGTACACTCCAGATACATGTATGTGAAATGGAAACCTGGGGAAGGAGTGGGCATTGACCTAGTCTCATAGTCCATATAGCAAATGTTAGATAATGAGGATCTTTTCAAACTCCTCTTGTGGTTAAGATTTACTCTGCGAGGAAAGCCAAGTCCTTAGATTTCATTATTCGTCTATGTGGCTGGTAGCTTAAAATTCAGCTGCATGGTGCTGTCACCAAAATCCATTGACAGGTATCAGTAGCAGCTGTTTTTAAGCATTTCTTCTGTAAGCTTCAAAATGAAGCTGAGTAGGAAAAATGCAGGCATCCTACATACAGAACTCAACAGAAAAACAGCACCGGTTTTTGCTGTATGGAGTGAAGTTTCATGACATGTTTTTTGTTGCTTTATCCATGACAATGTGCAGTGCAATTGCTGACATCGTTTTTGGCTCTTCATTTTTGGAAGTGAAAGTGATATTGTGGGCACTGCGGTTCCCAATTTTGTGAACTGTGTGTTCACTGCAAAACACTATTATGAGTTTCAAAAAAGCTTAATTACTTTAAGGTAGAAGTAACTGAGTTTGCTTTGAGGATTTTTTTTTGTTTATTTGCTGTTTTAATATAAGGAAGTTTTCAATGTGTTTTGCCTCAGCAGCTGGTACTCTGAATGTTAATGTGAAGAAGGAAATCTCCAGCCCAGCCCAACATTGTTCTTTTGAAGAGGCTATAAAAGGTACTAAATTGATTCTTATCGTTGTTGTTAATAATTTAACCATAAATTCCCACCCAAATTTTGCAGGAATGAATCAGCCATCCTGAGAAGCTATGTATACACTTATAAAATCTGGCAGTATTCTTACAGTGGAGTTTGTTTTCTAATCCTGAGTATTTCGCTTCGTAACTGTATTCCTTGAGTATTGTAACATGAGAAAGAGCAGAGCAAAAACCTCAGCAAAAATAATTTTTAAAGAATTATTTTTATGCCTCGGAACCAACATTCCAGTCTTCATTTAATACTCTTACAAAGAAGAGGAGAGAAACCTAAGAAGACAGTTGGTACAAAGGATTTAGAAGCTATGTGGTATCAGTTGAAGTTTAAAAAGAAAAAAGGTGGGGGAGAGAAGAACAGAGCACTGCAAAGTCCTAACATACTAAATTGGTACTTTTCCTTACAGTTATAATGGTGTGGTAATGCTAGAGACTGAAGCTGTCCAGTGATTTTTATGGCTGCTTTCAGTGGCTCTAGTAAGAAAGTGAAGTCTGGCATTTTCAGCTTACTTCCTTCAGTGGTGTTTTCTTTTTTGTCGTTCTGTCCATGCAAGGTTTGTTGTTTTGTTCCAAGGGAGAATCTTGTAGGCTTGCCTGGTTTTTAACTGAATTGATCCTTTCTATATTGAAATTAAGGAAGGAAATATTTCTTGGTTGTTAAAACTATGGCAGTGTACAAAGGTCAATGGAAATTTCCATAGCCTGCTCTGGTGGAAGCAGATTGAAAGGTAAGCAAATTAACAATGTGATCACAAGTTTGATAGGAATCCATAGCTTCAGGTTAAAATCATGAAGCTCATGTTTAAAGTTAATAGCTGTACATTTGGCCTTGACAGGGGATGTATTTACAAGTCGACTTTACAACTTGTTAGGTAGGATAATGCAAGACATGATGAGTTTAAACCTGCAGACAGTAATAGGGGAGAAATTTGCAGAAGGGTTTAGGGCAATGAAACAAGCTGATCAAAGGATTGGTAAGACTTCTTAGTAGCTAGATTAAAAAGATAAGGATAATAATAGCCAATGTATCGGGGCAAGCCTGACATCTATCTAATCTAGTACGGAGGTTTAATCAAGATGAGATAGCAACTGCATCAGGAGAACATTGCTGTTCATGTGCACACGTGTGGTTCCTATTGGCTCATATCTTGGTTCATGAGAGAACTTGTCTTATCCTTGTGTGGATTTTCCTCTAGCCTTTTTTTTTTTTTTGACTGTTCATTCCTGTACCTATTCAATCTGTTTTAGGCTGGAGGTGAACCTTAGGTCAGACAACTTTGTCTGCTTTATGTACTTTGTCTCTACATGTCCCAGCTTATCCTTCATTGCTGTTCTGAAATGATAAAGAGCAAGTGGGGATCCAGTGGAACACAGCTTCCTTCCTGTTTGCTTTCATTGAGAACAATATCATAGAATTCACAATACAGGTGCCATCATGTACTGCAGCCTCAGACAAATAGAATAATCTGTTGCTGCCAAGGGCCTGTATGGTTACATACTGAACTTTAGGGCCTTTCTGTTCTTATCATGGGCAAATTCAAACTTTGTCTCAGATATCTGTAAATGTTTCTTATAAAATTATTGCATCTGTATAAATGAAAAAAAACCAACACATTGCTTCCCAAAACAGCTTCAGATTTTTTGTTTTAAGACTGTAGATTTGAAAGATTTCAAGAGCAAGTTATGTTTCAGGGCAACGTTTAGAATTTTAAACTTGGGAAAGAGGAGTGAGTATGGCTAACCATGTAGTTCAAGTCTCTGCCTAAGGAAATGCACGTCCTTCAAACAGAGGAGTAGTCATCTAGCATTATTTGTGAGTGGTTAAAGATGGTTACAGGTTCCAGTTTCACTGGGAGAAAAGGGAAAGAGGGTGAATTTGCTTTGAAAACATCGTAGCAGTTCAGAAGTTCTAAAATAAGTAACTCACAAAGACATAGTACAAACCAAAACCAACAACAGTTTTCTGCTTTTGAAAACTGTTTTTCATTTTTAATCCCATTTCTTTTTTTCATTTGTCCAACCAAGTACATCACTGTGAACCAGCATGCTATTGCTAGTACCTAACCTGTATGCCACTGGAATTTTAATTACTTAAGTGTAAAGTTTTTATTGTTTCCAGATAATGCTACATGATTAAACACGTAAGAGTGGAAAACTTGTTAATTGTGACTACAATATAGAGAAACACTGACTGCTGTGTATGAGTGGCTGTCCTGGAGCAGGCATGGAGTGGGATTCTTCTGCTCAGATTGCATTTCCTGCCAGCAGCACAGCCCAACACCCCAGGCCACATGGCCTATGCTTCTGGAGCCATCCCAAATGTGTGGGTTAACAGGAGGGGAGGAGTTTGTTTGGCTGTTGGTGTACTGATTTGTGTTGGTATGCTGATGACTGAGAATTTATTACTAAAGATAAACGATAACACTTCGGGAGATAATATTTGCTTATATGTAGAATAAACATATGAGAACTGTGACATAGGGCACGTCATACTGTTGGTATAGATTTGCAAAAACTTTACTGCCATGTTATTGTAAGATTTAAATTTGTTCAGGATATAGAGATTTTTTGTTTTATGTTGAAGATTAATTATTTAATCTACTTAAAAGCCACTTACAGGTCTGTGGCCTTCACAGATTTTCCCATTGGTTTGTTTTAAGCTCAAATAATTTCAGCAATGTTTTAAATCGGGAAAGCTCAATTCATTTACTGCAAAGATCTCAGCCTATGTTATATATATATATTTATATATATATAAATCTGGATCAGGAATAATAAAAGTAAGGAGATCTAATTCACGTCAAGAAGCCAGCTTTCTGTTTCAAAAAGAAAGAAAGGCACGGCAAAGGCAAAATAACAACTTGCTCTTCCTAGAGAGTTGGCATGCAGATTTATCAAGTTTTCACTTGGTTAGTTCTTTAATAGAGCAAAAATACAGTTTAAGTGTTGTGAGTGCTTTGAAGTGAGACACATTTATCTGAAAAAAACAGGCATTTCTAAAATTAAAATAGAGTACAGTTAAAGTACCGTATGATCTAAGTTTTTTGTGGAAAAATGTGTTAAGCTTTTATGTTTGCAGTTTAAGACATTGATGGTTAGCTATCCTGGTCCAGAAAGATACAAATGAAAGAAAACATGAGCAGTTTTACTGTTTCTTAGTATTATTTGATGTATATTTGTAGTGATCTCTGCATTTTGGCATCTTATATGGGGATTTGAGCTCTTGTGGTAGTACTGAGAAGTTAAATGGGAAGCAGGCCAGTGCTAGAAACCTGTGCTTTGTGTAGCAAATGTTTACATTTCATTTTCCTTTTTATTTATGAAAGCCACCAGTTGTAATCTGGAGAAGGTGAATATTCTTCCTAGTGCCTTGATAACTCCACTCATGCCAAGCAGTATGATTAAGAATGAAGATGTGTCTCCGATGGAAGTAAGCGCAGAAAAAAGATCCCCCCCTGTTTTCAAGGTAAGTTTGATTGAGATCTCAAGATAATTGGTTTCATTAATCTTAATTATGTCTAATCATCAGCTAAGTGTGATAGTGGTGAATAGTATGCACAGAGAAAATGACACGTCCAAGATCAGTCTGGCCGTATGATCTCAGGGCACGATTAAAGTAATGGACAATTTCCTTTGAAAGTAACTCTCTCTTGTTCCTACATTCCTACCTTGGTTGATTAGTGCTCCTATGATGAATGTTCTTTTTGTCCCGTGACACAAAATAAGTAAACCATTGCAAGGATATTAATAACTGCTTTCTATTGCTTTCATTGAATTGTGACTTGACTCGTCCTTGAGATAGCATTTCCACCATTTTTTCACTCGTTTGCTTGCATAGCTGATTATGTATGTAGAGCCATCAAATATTCCATTGTCTTTCCTGAGCATTATCAATTGGTGGAAATACTATAAATGTAAGTTGATAAAGAATGTGAATTGCTTAATGTATCACTGCTCTTTTCAGGCTTCAAAAGTAGTTGGACCAACTCAGCAAACATTAGAAAGCAGTATGCCTGGCATATCAACTTCTGCTTCCCATTTACCTTCTGAAAATGAAAAGCAGCAACAAATACAGCCTAAGGTTTATAATCCAGAGACTCTAACTACTATCCAAACGCAGGACATTACCCAGCCTGGTAGCTTTTCATCTGTCTCTACTCCAGGTCAGCTGCAGAACAGTGACACGTTATTGCAGCAAGCTGCACAGTTCCAAACAAGAGATTCCCAAACCAGAGAAGTCTTGCAGTCAGATGGCACGGTAGTCACTTTGTCACAATTAACTGATGCTTCACAACAACAACAATCTACACTACCAGAACCAGCGCAGGCGTTACAGCAACAGATTTCATCGAGTATTTTTTCATCAGCAAGTGGTGTGAGTCAGTTGCAGAACACTATTCAACAATTGCAGGCTGGAAATTTTCCAACTAACACTGCCACAGGCAGCAGTAGAAATGTAGACTTGGTGCAGCAGGTACTGGAAGCTCAACAACAGTTATCTTCTGTTTTATTTTCTGGGTCTGACAGTAACGAGGATGTTCAAGATCAGCTAAATGCAGATATCTTTCAGCAAGTTAGTCAGATACAAAATAGTGTAAATCCTGGGATATTTTCCTCGTCAGATACAGCTGTCCATTCCAGACCAGAGAACCTTTTGCCTGGAAGAGGTGAAAATGTTCATTCACAGCCTGAAAATACATTGTCCAATCAGCAGCAGCAACAACAGCAACAACAGCAGCAGCAGGCAATGGAGACTTCTGCAGCAATGGTGATAGGAAT
Source organism: Chrysolophus pictus (assembly GCA_037305975.1). Classification (NCBI taxonomy): domain Eukaryota; kingdom Metazoa; phylum Chordata; class Aves; order Galliformes; family Phasianidae; genus Chrysolophus; species Chrysolophus pictus. Next base: position 1,027,702 of record CM074586.1, on the reverse strand, counting down.
CCAGCAAAACATTTGCCAGGCTGCTACACAGATGCAGTCTGATTTGTTCTCTTCAACAACTTCAGGGAACGGAGCCCTCCAGCAGTCGCCTGTTTACCAGCAGGCTTCTCATATAATGAGTGGGTTATCAACGAGCGAAGACATGCAAATGCAGTGCGAATTATTCTCTTCATCTCCTGGTGTTTCTGGAAGTGAGACTAATTCTACAGCTCAGCAGCAGGTCTCCAACAATGGACCTACTATATTTCAGGCATCAAGTTCTGCAGATGGAGAGGAAGCTTCAGGACAGAGTAAACAGATGCAAAGTTCTGTATTTCAGACCATGGTTCAAATGCAGCACAGTGGAGAAAGTCAATCTCAAGTTAATCTCTTTTCATCTACCAAAAACATGATGACTGTTCAGCCAAGTGGAGCTCAGCAGCAAGGAGGTGGTCTGTTCCAGCAGGGCGGAGAAATCATGTCTATTCAGCCTGCAAACTTTATGCAGCAATCTCCACACTCACAGGCTCAGCTTTTCCACTCTCAGAATCCTATTGGTGATACTCAGAATATATCACAGGAAACACAAGGCTCCATTTTTCACAGTCCAAATTCCATTGTCCACAACCAGACCAATACTAACTCGTCAGATCAACTGCAGCCTCCAATGTTCCATTCACAGAGCACCATGGGTGTATTACAGAGCTCTTCAGTTCCTCAAGACCAGCAGTCTGCCAACATGTTCCTTTCCCAGACTTCAATTAGCAACCCAGCAACTCAAGAAGAGCAGATGTCATTCTTTACAAACCCAAGTTCCATTTCTCCTCTTCAGGCAGCAGCAAACAGTGAGCAACCAGCTTCTTTCCAACAACAGACACAGATATCTCATATTCAGAGTTCTATGCTTCCCCAGGAACAGCCACAGACTCAGCCTGCTCAGCAAGGTTTGTTTCAGCCTCAAGTACCATTAGGTTCCATCCAGTCCAGTTCAATTTCCCAGAACCAACAAGGAGCTATCTTCCAGCCTCAGCATTCAATAGTTGCTATACAGAGCAGTCCTCCATCTCAAGAACAGCCACAGCAGCAGCAACAGAACATGATGTTCAGTAATCAAAATGCAATGAGTACAATTGCTTCTCAAAAGCAAAACATGATTTTTAATCCAAACCAAAACCCTGTTACTAATCAGGAACAACAGGGCCAGTCCATTTTTCATCCACAGACTAACATGGCGCCAATAAACCAGGAACAGCAGCCCATGCAATTCCAGAGTCAAACTACAGTGTCTTCTCTGCAGAATCCTGGATCCAGCCAGGCTGAAGCACAGCAGCCAGCCATCTTCCATAACTCACCCCAGATTCAGTTGGTCCAAGGGTCACCAAGTTCTCAAGAGCAACAGGTCACCCTCTTCATCTCTTCAGCTTCCATGTCTGCGTTGCAGAACAGTATGAGCCAGCAAGATCTGCAGCAGTCTCCAATGTACTCTTCTCAAAACAGCATGGCAGGAATGCAAGGAACTGCTTCTCCTCCACAGCAGCAAGCTGCTTTGTTTCATAACACAGCAGGAGGTGCTATCAACCAGCTGCAGAATTCTCCTGCTTCATCTCAGCAGACTTCAGGAATATTCCTGTTTGGCATTCAAAACAGTAAGTGGTAGATGCCTGACTGTGAGTTTAGAAGAGCTACTAATGGGAGTCTGCAAGACTTTTATGCGCTTTTATTATGTTTAATTTAAAAAAAAAAAAAAGTAATGTGGCAGTACAGCTGAGTATATTTATTCCTGTTGCTCTGAGCACACGTTTCTTTCTGCAATGCAAGAGTACTCTTAGCTTCACTGTCTGTTGGTTTCCTACCTTTAGAATTACATGTGACAGAAACTGCCTAGAACGCTGTGTGCATCTAGATATATGGTTATAAAATATATATTATGAAGAAGGTGTATAAAGACGTTTTATATATATGTACATATATACGTACACACACTGTGAGAAAGAAATATGGTTGTTCTTTTAAAGACAGCTCCACTAATCTTATTCATGCTGTATTTGGTTTCTGTGATTTCTGCAATGAGTTTCCACACATTGTTGAAAAAGAAAGATTTTTTGAAGCTGTTTAGTTCAGAAGAGCATCCACTGATGTATGTTTGAAACCCTTTTGAGTTTATAAGCTTGCAATTTTCTGTATCTCATCTCTGAATCTAGCCTCTATTGTAAGTTCTTTGGGATACAGATCCTTTCATCTGTCCGTAAAGGGTGTGAATACCTATGAAGCTCTAGAAGCAACCAGTGCAGACAGTGATTGTAACATCTTATGAAACATCTGGAGAGAAAGTGATAACCACAGACCAGTTACAGGGCTATACCTAAGTATGTGTCTTGCTGTGTGAACTCTTGCAGACTTCTAAGAAGAGCTAGAGGATACCTTAACTGACCTAAAAAAGACACATCTATAACTTATAAAGACAGGGAGTGGGCACACTTAGTGCTTCTCTTATGTCACACATCTTGTTTTTCTTCTAGCAGAATATTTTTCTCTGACATCTTAATAGCGTTTGGTTGAAATACAGATTCCATAATTCAGTGTGCATACCTTGAGCCTGTGCATATGATTGTAGGGAGTGGTGAACAAAGGTGATGATGTGAAAACTGCCCATAACATCCTACAGAGTCAATAGGGATATATAGAAAGAAGTTGGCTAATTCATTATATGCATTGATCAAATTGAAATTGTCTTACTGTTCTTTACTTAACAGACTGTAGCCAGCTGCTGCCTTCTGGACCAGCTGCACTGCCTGATGAGTTGATGGCTATCAGTCAGCCAGGTCAGCCACAGAGCGAGGGACAAGCAGCAGTGCCAGCGCTTCTCTCCCAGCAGATACCTGAGACCTCTCCACTACCTTCAGCTATGGCACCCAGTCAGAATATTGAGAAAATAGATGATCTGCTTGTTTCACTGCAAAACCAGGGGAACAATATGACCGGCTCATTTTAGTTAGGTAAGTAAGTAGTGTGTTTGTGTTTCTGGGTTCTTTCCTGCTGTACATACTTCTATTCAGCAAGTTTTTCATTGCAGTGTATCCCCATGCTTCAGGGGATCAGCTAAGATATCAGTAATGATGAATTAAGAATACAGTATCAGTAGGTAGAACAAAAAGTTATTTAAAATAGTCCAAGGTCAGTATTTCTGTGAAACAGTTGGCTGAGTTTTGTTGTTTGATTGCTGTGTATTTTGTCATCTGTTTTTATAGTGTAGTACTTCAGTAGGAAGGAGTGAGTGGATCACTGACAGCTTGGCAGGCAAACATTATGGAATATGGCTGTAGCTAAAAGTGTATGGCTTACTGGGTAAATAACACAGCTCAAGTCTGTAGTATTCCAAAGTTGGGCCTCTGAGTTACAATAATGAAACGTGACATCAAGTTTCTGAAGACTGTGACGGGTATTGAGTGTGTCTCGTGGCGAGTCTTAAAAATGAGACTACAGGATTAACAGTGACCAGGAAACATTCTGCTCTTAGAAGATGCCTTTTCTAGAGACGTGAAAGAGCCTTTGGCTGCACCGAGAACAGAAGGACTCCAGAATCTGACATTATCCACAGTATGTTACTTGGCTTTAGAAAATTGAGTTGCCATCCTAAATTCCACCAAGTTTCACTGAAGTGAAATTGTTTTGAGTGAAATTATGAACGTTAGTTGAAGGAACGCAATCCTGCTGTACGAAGGAGTGTGCAATTCTGATATTTGCTCATATTTTGATGTCTGCTTGTAAAGGACATTTTCAAGATGAGATGAAGGAACTGTGTAGAAGTAGAAAGATGACTTCTGTTATGTCTAACTTTTTTGCTTGCTTTTTTTTCTGCAGAAATTCTGAGAAGAAAGAGGTGATGACTTCCCGGATCCTCTCAGACCTTGTGACTCTGGATTAGGCAGCGTGGAACTGATTGCTTCTGTCAAAAAGTGGCCCTCTTTTCTAAAGAGCACATATGTGGCCAGTTGCAGTGTCTAGCACCTAAGGCTATGACTGTATTATTTGAGATTCAAGATTCATAGTGCCAATAATGCTGAAAAGCTATGCTTTGTTTTACAAGGGCGTAGGATTGTACTGTTACCTGTCTCCTAATGCCCGCCGAGAGTGGCATGCTCTTTGAATTTAAAGCATATCTGGTCAGTTATTATTGTTGTTAGAAGGTAATACATACTACCGTGTTTACTTTATTTTTTTCCCCTTCTCTTCCTTCTTCACATCCCCTCTTTTGACTAGAAAAGCTAGTGAAGCAGAAACATCAAATACCCGTGGCGTAAATCATGACTCGTAGCTGTCAGTAAGTGAAGGGACTGGATGTTTTACAGTTAAGTGGGAGAGCTAATAATCTGATTTATTGACTGCAGTAGGGGGCAATGAAAATATTGGCACACATAACAAATGAGCAGAGAATTGCTTGCTGCTGTAGTTGACCTGAGAGAGGTGTGTGCTTCCCATCTAAGAACATGATTAACGGTTAGCTGTGTCTCTTACATGTAACTGTAAATAGAGCAAGGGTTTGGTGGCTCTAACAAATTGAAGAAACAGAGAGGAGCTTTCAATTAAATTATGCTCTAAAAATCTTAACCTCTTAAATACCTTCAACTTGAAAAGAGCATTCTGCCTGGCTGATGAAACAGCTCCTTTTGGTCTCCCATGCTGACTGTATGGGTCAGAACTAGTTGAAGCTGCATTTCTCATTCTCAAACTCGTTTTTTCCTTTTTGTTCTTTTTATGTTTTTCCTTCTCTCTTCCTCAGTTTTGTATTATGTGTTTGGAAGTGTTAGAAAGATCAGAAGCAGCTTTTAGGAGTCCATGGCACCAACTCTTGTGCTGTTCAAATGCTTGGTCAAACAGGCTCTGAGAAATAAAGATTAAGGAAAGAGGAAGCAATTTTTCTGCATCCCTTCAAATGTGGGAATCCCCCTTCACCAGTTGCTTACAACAGCAACAGCTGGAAAATCTTCTGTTTGACTTTACTCCAAATGGGGGGAAATTAAATCGTTTTTACACATTATTGAAAATTTCACTTTATCCTGAGCTGTTGCATCTTTGTAGCTCATTGCAAATTTAAAGTGTTATTTTCCTCCTGACAGTCCCCTAGGCACAGCTTCTAGTTTGTCAGACATCGACTCGTTACAGAATGTAAAGCCAACCCACTCCAAACCATGCAGTTGTGTTGTGAGGCATGTGAATTTTCGGGTGCTCCAACTGTCCAGAAGGTTTTGTGATATCTCACTACAGCCTCATTCGGATATTTGTTTCTTCTCTTTCTGCACGTAGAAAGCTGTTAATGCAGTTAGAGCCAAACAGCTGTCATGTATGGCTATTATGCCTCGGTATAGTGTAGTTGATATCATGTCATATTTCATTTTTGTTATTTTAAATAACAAAGAATAGTCTGTAAATGGTTTTTAAGTTACTTTAGTCTGTTTACTGTGTTTTTCCCTAACTTGTGTGCTTAGTTGAGCCGTGTAGAGTTTTTGTTTGTTTTAATGGTTTTTCCTGTTTGTCGGTCTGTCATAACGTTCATTTTTCTCTTTCTGTCTCTCTTTCTCTCTCTCATTGAGAGGCATTGAATTACGTTTTCAGTAGTAAGGCTTCTTGCCGATATGAAGGGAACTTTTCAGAAAGAGACCTGCTCTGGGTCATTTAATTTTGAATACAGTTTTCAATCGTTCAAGTTTTGGATGGTTTATATCTAATGTGTGTTTCATTTTTTTGGAAAGCTATATTTTGTATTTAGGAAATGGTATACTATTTTGCTATTTGTACTGAGTGAGTACATTGGCATAAATATAAAAATTTATATATATACATATATATAAAATATTCTTTTTGCCACACATTTTTGTGGTAAATTTGTGAGTTTGTCTGATGTTCTACCACAACGTGGCGTCTGATAACAGTGGGTGGGGTGGGGTTTGTTATGTCTTTATTGAGTATTTAAGTACTTTTTGCAACATAAATAACTTGTTCATCTCTCGCCATTCCATCAGGCAATGTATTGTTCCAGCTGGCTATGAGAAGCTTCACCGTGTGTGTTGGTGTCTGTCACTCAGCAGTTCAATCTAGTACAGAAACCCATAGGCATTTAGGTGTAGAGCGGATAACGGGGTTTCATTCAGAATGAGCCATTCAGCTTTTATCCTCTATCATTGTCTATTTAATATTTTATTATTAGTGCCTCTATGTTTTAACTTTTAATTTATGATTATGCTAAAATGTTTAAAATTTTAATCACGATAAAAAGAATTCCCTGCTTCGTACTGTCCAGAGCTGCTTTATAACCCTGAACCATACTTTTTCTTCCTGTGATTTATATATATATTTTTTTCTGCTAAGAGCAAATATTAATAAAACCCTGTTATGGTTCATGACATGAAAATAGCAACCTCGCAGAACTAAATGCTAGTTGAGGATGCGTAGAAGACTGAGAATTGTGGACCGAAACAGCTTCCAGATGGTTGTGAAAGTCAATAGCCAGTTACCTCCAGATGAGCTGGTGGCTTTGCAGGATCCCAGTCCCAGGACAAACTGTCGGGTGTCATCTGGGGCCTTCATACACAGAAGAATAGGAATGACACATTCACTCGTATGCTGCTTCAGTTTGTTCCATTGTTTTGAAGGGTGTATCCTTTTGTTGAAGTGTTGTTGGTCAGTGCCAAGTCACCAGGGACCAATTTTCCAATTAAGAAGTTGGGTGTCCAAAAGAGAACTTTATACCAAGACTGCTACAGCTCCAGGGGAAGTGTATGTTTGAACTGTGTGCATATTTTAGGTGGCTTATTTAAAAAGAAAAAAGAGGGAAAAAAAAAAGGGCTGTGCTATCACATTTTTCACTTTTGGATAACACCTTTCATTTACTGTGTTTAAATTTATCTCGTTTCATTTTAGGTCAATGTTTAAATGTACAACACTTTGAACATGTGATTTGGTTACAAAAGCTATTTGTCTTATGAAGGAAAAGATTGCTCAGTGGTTGATTAGTGCTGGAAATGCTGCTTGCAAACAGCTGTAACGAGGGCTTTGATAAGCCAACAATGAGCTTAAAGCCAGCCTGCAGGATTTCATGGCAGAAAGAGATGAGCAGGGTGAGCTGCATCGGTGTGCTATCAGAGTCCTGAACGTTAGTGACAACCAGTTGATATTGATAATTGGAGCTTATTCTGCATTTTTAATCTCTTTGTTTACTCCTGTGCATGTTGATGCTGGTGTGCCTGTTAGACTGAGGGCAGACACTTGCTGGCATGGAGCTGAGAGGTAGTGGTATCACATCTAATTCATTTTGCTGGAGAAAGTTGGAAGATACTGAGACATCTAGTCTGAACATTTGAAGTTCCTAGCATTATTGTAAAAAAAAGAACCCACTATCATACACATGGCAGCAGTTAAATGCAAGAAATGTTACTAGGTGGAAAGTGAAAAAACAGAGCTGTGTTACTCTGATGGGTTTTCTCTGTGTTTGTAGCTGCTTGAGCTCTCTCTGAAGCCATCTGAGCCTCCGTCCTAAACGTGGGCTGTTCCTCCAGTTGTAGATGCCTCTCTGCCTGCCCAGTGCCTATGTGCCTGATGTTTTACAGAACAGAGATATACTGGCACAAATAAAAAGCTACAGAGGTGTATCTGCTAACCACCAGCCTTGGGTTCATGTCTGCCTATACTTTGTTTTACAAGAAAAAAGAAACAACGAACAAAACTTTGAATAGCATAATACACAAAGTAATGAGCTGACATCTCCTGGCAGGAAGTTATTGGTGCTTTGTGCTCCGTTAGCAACTCCACCTTTTTTAAATTAAAATTGCCTCTTTGCTGCTTACTCTTCCAGCAGTTTATGAAGCCCAGTGCTTTGCTATTTAACATCAGAATAGCTCAAGAAACAATTCCAACCTTACTGCTTCCAAGTAGAGGTTTAATCACCAGCTGTTCCAACGTGTGTGTGTGTGTATGTATATTACTTTTTAAAATCATGGACAGTAATTCAGTTTTAAGATAGAATGAAACATCAATAAACTCTTGTAAATCGAGCAGGCTTTTTATAATCTGGAAACACCGAGCACCTGGCAGCTGCATTGCCCTGGTTTTAGGTAATGGGATCAAAAGGAAAGATTGGTGATATAATTTATGATGTAGTTTCTAAAAATAAAACTCATCTGAACAGATTTTTCATTCATTTATAGAGTCTTCAGAAAGAATACCAAACAAGTGGGAAGCTTGTGTTTGACTTGAAAGAAATTTTAAATTGCAGGTTGAGTAGGATTTTGGCTTATTTAAAATCAAAATCAGAAGTTTTATGACTAAAGCTAAGCATAGTTCCTGCCAAACGTGTGCAGGCATGCACGTTCATTGAGAGTTGGTAAGGGCTTTCCTGTCAGTTTTTCAATCTCACGCATCGTATGATGTTGGTTTATTTTTTCAGAGTTACTACAGGAGAAGAGTGCTAAGGATTGCAGACACATACCTGAGCGATAGAAGCGAGAGGGAGGAGAATGCATCGCTTTGCATGCGCTCAACCGTGAGCTGTAGGTGGAAGGCGTTCATTTGTTTTGGGGGTTGTCTCTTTAATTTGGAGTAGTCTTTTGGGATAGATTGAGAGTGCTTCTTGTTCACATTCAGACCGATTTCGCTGGCTGTGAATGGCAGCAGTCAGCTGAGGGGTTACACAGGAGAGGATTTTCCTTTCATACAGTCAGCGTAGGTGTGTAAATAGGCAATGCCTGTATATTCTAGGATTGTATATATGTATATAGTGGAGTCGTATATCTATTATAAATAGTCAGTAGACGTGTAGAGTACTGCTATATTTACATCTTTATTACCTTGAAATTATATTCATTTTTTCGTTTCCTGAGGTTTTCCAGCAGCTCGATGGTAGCTGTAGAACACCTTTCAGTACTGTGGCACTGTTGGTAGCGTTGCTTCAGAAGCCGTCTCTGCTTTTGAAGGTCACTCATGTCTGTGGGGTTAAAGCGGCTGTTGAGATCAGCTATACAGTTTTGTATTTTTGTATATTTTTATTAATAGTTGCAAATGTGGTGTGAACCGACAGCAGTGTCAGGTCAGCCCACAGGACAGGCGCTGCGGCAGCGCACGCTTTCTGCACCCGTGTGTCCTCTGTGTGCTCTCCTGGAGCAGCTCTGCCAGAGCTGCCGTCAGCACTGCTTCCTGTCTGTGCCTCTGAGCAGCTCCTGCAGGCACGGCGCAGTGGTTTGTGTGCTCAGCTGAGCTGACACCTGCAGTGTTCTTACAGTACGGTTACGAATCTTTGCCTAGCAAGGGATATCGGCAGCTGCTCAGCTTGGGTTGCGGTTGGGTCATGGTGCTGAGGCTTAGTCTGTAGGCATTCCTCTTCTCTTTGCTCCGATTCTTGCATGTAAGGGGAGCATCTCTAAACTTGTTTTTATTTTTGAAGTAGTTGCTATCTGGAGCACTGTCTCCACGGAGCCCTGTGGAAGCTCTCCCCAGTTCCTCCCCATGGGGAATACTGTTCCGACCCGCACCAATTTCCTGCAGGTTGTCTGAGAAGTTGAGCTCCCTAAAAGGAAACCCAGATTGTAAACTCAGCAGCGTGTGCTTTATCCACCATGACTCCTCATGCCAAATCTGGTGGACTCCACTTCAATTTGGCATGAAGTTGATCAGTAGACATTGTTGTCCTGGTGCAGGTGTTGTCAAAGCATCTCTGCTAAACTTGAAAGTAGCATCCTCATTTCTTTTCTACTGCTTCTGGAGATGGAGATCTGTAGCTTTTGCTATGACAATTGATGAAATTACTCATAACATATCAATGTACTGGGACGAGGTGAGAAACAAGAGGATTTCACTGCCTCTTGAGGGATACTCACTGAATTTTTTTGCAAGCGTTCAGTTTAGCCTCCAAAATTTCAGTACCTGGCCCACTGAAGATGTTGTGTGCATTTGTTGTAATTCAGATGAGGAAAGGGTCCCGTGTTCAGAGGATGAAAATTGCCTTATCTTCCCTTAGTCTGCAAAGCTACCCCCTGTAAGCTGGTGGGCAAAGCTGCCCCGTGCCCCTGGCCCAGGCTGCCAAGCAGCATTGCTGTGCCCTGCAGCCCCCAGGCACTGCCTCCCCCCAAAAATGGTGGAACTGGAGACAAGTTCCAGTGTCCCACGTAAAAGCCCACAGCATTGCTGAAGCTTTTTAATTTTGAACACTATTTCAAATGAGGCAACTCCACATTTTTACTAAAGTTCATTGTTGATGAGTAAGCTCCAAAGTCGTTCAGATCAGAGAACTCTACCTCTGTTAACACCTGCATCTATCTTGTGGTGCCGCCACCTTTTCTGCCATGTTTTCCTGCAGTGCACTGATCAACCGCTGAGCTGCCTTTTCCCTTGTCCTGCAATGTGAAAGTAGCACCAGATATTCCCTGTGCATTTCTGTGTATATGGCTTTCGTAGATGGGATTTTCAAAGCACTGATCCCCAGTGCTTTCGGTTTGTTCTATGAGGGGGATATTTCATTTGCATCTATGTTTTTAGCTATCCTGTGATAACTTGTTGAATATTAAAAAATAAAAATATTTTGCTTCTATTGGGACATTTGTATACTCGCAACTATATTTCTGTAAACAGCTGCAGTCAAGAATAAAACAATGAAAGTTTTCATTTTGCAGTGTAAAGTCCTGTTGTGGTTCTTTTCAAGGACATCTCTCTGCTGGGGAAAAAAAAAGTGGCTGTCTGGAAAGACAGAAGTGCATGGGTTTGTGCCTTTGGTGCAGGAAGAGGCACTCTGTCATGCATACACTCACTCTGGGGGGGGGGGGGGAGAGGGGAAGGGAATTCCAATGTTTCTTTTTTATTATGTGGTCTTAGGTCCGAAGTCACTTACGTTGCTTACTACCCAAACCCCAGCTTTGAATTACGGAGCTTTCAGGAGGTAATTCATGATTTGCCTGAGGTGGGATTCCCTCTGTGGTCTCCCAAAGCCCCATCCCTGGGCCTTCCTGTGGGGCCGGCAGTGGCTTCACCCTGCTCAGCTCGGGCAGAGCTGGTAGCAAGGCTGAGGTCTGGGATCTGCCTTGTGCTCAGCTGGATGCAAAGAGCTGTAATGAATAGACTATCGAGTACAATCAACAAATGTAACTGAAAGTATGCCTTGGTAAACGTGGCTGCATTCTTAGGGGTAGGCTTGATCAAGATGATGCTTTGTGGGAAAGGCAGTGCATGGTCTGAGGTGGTTCCTTCTTGGAATTTTCAGATGGATGTGCAAGCTGGAGAAATAATGGGGATACAACTTGGCAGAAGACAGCTTGTGCAGAGAGTTGCTCCAGAGCGTGGTAATATGGGCTTTGTGCATCTCCAGGATGGGGAAAACTACAACAGAGGTAAGAAACAAAAACATTAAACTTATCCTGACAGAATGCATTGCTGTACGATACTGGAGCAGAGATCAGACCCTTGAACTCTGTTGAATCATGACAAGAGGAAACGTGGCACCAGTTTGCTTGCTGTGGGAGGAAGGGGCGTGTGTTGGTGTGCATTGCTGTGTAGACGTTCGGTTTCCTGTTAGCATTTCTTTTCAATGATGCATCCAAGTCCTAGCTCCTCGTTATGTCCTCAGCATCCCAGAGCCCATCCCCAGAGAGCTGCGTCACCATCATGGTCCCGTCCCCCTCAGCTTCTGAGTGGGTGAGAAAAGGGAGCAGAGGAAATCCTTCCCGCAGGCTGGCCCAGCCTCCCTCTCCCTGTGAGCTCAGTCCCATGCAGTGTTGATGCTGATAATCTGATACACACCACTATGCATGGAGTCCCCCAGCTCAGGCCTCCCACCCCCTGCCCTACATGGCTTAGCCAACACTATGCTTCTTTGCAGTGATGGCTGCTGCCTCAGAGAGGCCCTCAGACCCCTTTCTTTTAATTTCAATCTAGACTCCTCAGCTCAAATACTGCTCCAGTACATGGCCCATTCCATGGATGCATGTGCAGGAGGTGAGGGATAGGATGCTGAGGCTTCCCAGGACACGATGGGACCTGGAAATCAGGGACTTGGAAATCAGGGCTGTGTCAGTCCCTGAGGCTGTGGCCTTGGCTGCAGTAGGGCCGCCTGGTGTCAGTGGTCCCCAGGGTTCCTGCCCAGCTCCAGGGGTGGGCATGGGGCAGCCCCTCAGCCGCACAGCAGAGCTGGGCCTGGGTCTGTGCTGCTTGATGGGGGCAGAGAAGAGCACACCACCACCAGGTTCTGGACCTCAATTTATTGTTGCATTCACACAGGTCTCAACCACAGGCTCTGCCCTTGTGCCCCGAGGGCCTCAATTTTGAATAAAACTGTGCAGAAAAATGTCAGGAAAGAGAACACAGAAAAATAAGAGTGTGAGGGTGTGGGGACTGCCCTGCGGCCCCCTCACGCGGTGCTGTGAGGCCAGGCCTGGGTCTCAGTGCGGGCGCAGGGCCTGGCTGCTACTCCTGGGCTCGGAGCTGCTCGTTGAGGGGCACGGCCTTGCCCAGGTGCTGCCCCACCGACAGGCCATGCTGCTGCCCCTCCTGCTGCGCCAGCACCTCACGCTTCAGAACGAAGCCGCCGGCTGGGCTCATCTCAAAGCAGCTGTTGGGGACGAAGCTGAGGGGCTTCTCCTGCTCCACGGCTGCCAGGCGGCTCTTCCACGCGCTCAGCATTTGTGCCCGTGCTTCAGGGCTCGCGTAGCGCACGCTGTAGCAAATCTGGGGCGCCAGCACCTGGAAGCCACAGAAGTGCAGAGCCCCCCGCTGCCGCCGGGGTGGGAGGAGCTGTCAGCACAGCACCTCTGGTACCACGCTGTCCCCAGCCCCGTCCGTACTACCTGCATGGGCCAGAGCAACACGTTCATGTCGCCGTTGATGCCGCTGGGGCTGTACATGGAGCCCATCCCGCCGGTGGTGAGTGACAGCATGGCTTTCTTCTTCTGAGGATGGGAAGGGAGGAGGCAGGGGCTGCAGGGCCAGCACGTGGTCTCCCACAGCCCCGAGGCCTACCTGGAAGGGCCCCTGGTCGTACATGCTGGCCATGGAATAGGCGAAGCCGTCGGTGAAAACACGGTCGAACCAGCCCTTGAGGATGGCTGGCATCCCGAACCACTGCAGCGGGAACTGCGGGCACGGGTGGGTCAGGCAGCGAGTGCTGCTGCTCTTGCCAGCCCCTGAAACAGCCCCTCCAAAACCAGCCACCCCCCACAAACTCCCCCTCAGCCCTTGCAATGAAGACTGCACCGCAGTCTTGCCTGGAAGATGATCAGGTCAGCCGCTTCAATCTTCTTCTGCTCGGTGACGATGTCGCTGCTGAGGCGTCCCTCCTTCCACGCATGTCCCATCTCCATTTCATAGACAAAGTGCTCGGGGTTCTTGGGGGGCCCTGCAGGGAGGGTGGGGGCTCAGGGAGAAACAAGTTGGGGGGCTGGTGGGGATGATGGCTGCACACGTACCGGTGATGTCGCGCCGTGAGAGCACGGCATTGAACCCGATGGCGTAGAGGTCGGAGATGGTGACTTCCCAGCCCTTGTCCCGCAGCGCGCTGCTGGCTGCTGCTGCCATGGCGTGGTTGAAAGAGGTTTTCTCGGGGTGCGCCAGCACGATGAGCGCCTTGCGGCCTGGGGGGAGGGTGCTGCTCAGCGTTATCGGGGCCAACGGACCCACGTGGCTGTACCTGGGAGTCCACACTGCCCTGCGGAGCCCCGTGGATGCCGCACGGACCCCCTCACCGTTGCCTCCCAACCAATCCCTACCAGCACCTCGCCGCTGCCCCAGGCAGTCCGTGCCAGGAGCTGCAACTCCATGGCCACGTGAACCCACTAAGGCAGCAGTTAGTGGCGCAGTTATCATTTGCTGCAGATCGGTGCTGCAGAGAGGGAAGCACAGCTGGAGCCAGTAGCATCGAGGCCCTGGTGCCGCTCGCTGGCCCTGGGCAAGATCCGCCCGTACCGGTACCGGTGCTGACCTACCTGCCATTGTCGGCGCGGTTCGGCTCCCAGGAGGGGAACTGGAGCGAGGCCGGAGCACCGCTCGCGGTGGCTGAACGCTGGCTGAACTTTGCTCGGGGCAGGGCTTGCTGAGACTCGGGGGGCCGGCCGAGAGGCGGAGCGTTCAGTACCGAGATTCACTCGTGCCGCCCCGCTGCTCGCACGCGAGATTCCAGGCCCGTAGCGTGTCCCCAGCCGCGCCCCTGCCAGCACCCATTGCCTGGGGCATCACCCGCTGCCCTCGGGGAGCCACGCCCCCCCCCCCATGCTGCTTTCTTCCCCCTGGGAGCCACCAGCCCCCCGTGTTAATGTCATGGGTCTGCCGTGGTGGGAGCCAAGGGCTGTCACTTGCACGGGGCTTCCCCAGGGTTGTGCACGCCGACCCCTGACCTCCCCTTCCCCCTGTGAGCACGTACCCTGCCTCACGTCCAGCAGCGTGTAGCTGCAGGAGCAGCCATCCAGTGCAGGTAAGGTGGTTTGTGTTGCTGTGCAGGCACTGATGGTCACAGAGCCCCAGCAAGGGCTAGGCTGGCCATAACATCCGCAATTCGTATCTGCTTGTCATGGAGTGCCCTGATAGAAATTGTCCCAGGGTGCTGCTGGTGGACCGCAGCCCAAAAGCCCTGCTTTCCCTTCAATGGAAAAAAGACTGAGTCACGGTGGTGTAGCATTTCGTGTTTATTCGCAATGCTGTCATTCAACATGGCGTCCTTGGAAATAAACAGGAATGCCAATACCCCACTAGGAGCATAGCCAGCACCTTCCACGTGTGCTGGGTCTGGCAGGCAGTCAGGGTCAGTGCCTCACACACCCAGAGCCCTTGCTGCTGCCTGCCCCACTGACACCTGAAGAAGCCCAGAAGGAAAGGCTGGGTGCCAGCGCTGCAGGCATCTCACCCTCCTGCTGTCACCAGGTGCCATGCAGTGCCCAGGCAGCCCACCTTTCCTTTTCCCTCACAACTACACCAGCAAAGGCCCCGAACTGCCTTTCATCTTCTCTTCACAAACTTCTTTGTCACAGCGTTGGGGTTCAGGCGCCTCCTACCAGCACCCAGTGCCATGTCCCGGATTTGCAGGTTGGCTGCACGACTGTAGATATCATTTTCTGCAAAGGGAGAGACCCCTGCGATGTAGTCGGGGTCGAAGACGTTGGTCTTCTGCCTGGCCTTGCGGGATAGCCGCTGCTGTGGGAAGGGCTGGTCCTCCACCAGGTGCGGGTTGTTGGCGTGCTTCCCTCCCTGTGGTGCTGGCAGTGGGTACTGCCCAAAGAATAGACTGTTAAACCTCTGGGATAACTCTTGGTTAGAGGACCTTCACAGTGACTGCTGGTTTATAGAGAACTCAGCAAAAGAAGCCCAAGAGTCCCTGCAGTAAGTGGAACATCCAGAAGGCAACCACAGCTCTAATTGGCCCAGCCCATGCAGCAACTCACCCTGAGTCCCCGTGGGTTCAGCACCTTGGGGTTGCGGGAGAAGTGCATGTGGAGGCTCCCATCCTCACTGACGCTCACTGCAACTTTCTTCAGTGTCTTGTTACCGCAGTGAGGGCAGAAGACCTTGGTCATGTCCGAAGTTGTCCTGTGGGAGACAGAGATGGAGGGGATTTACTACTCCCTGCCTGGGCTGCAGAGCAGGGGCCCAGCCCAGGAGCAGGATTACTGCCCAGTCTCAGAGACTGCCCCTTGCTCTGGTGCTGCCATGCCCGCACCTGAAGCAGCCATGGCAGCGCAGGATGTGACTCCGGGCCTGACGGATCAGCATGCCATTCACTGCCAGCACGTGGAGGCCCATCTGCAGCAGCACATTCTGCCATAAGGGGGAAAAAGCAAGATGCTATGAGCCCAGCAGCTCCACACAGGCTTGCCTGCCCGGGTAGCAAGAGGCCAAAGGCAGCAAAGCCAATGGGCTCTATGTAGGCCTCTGCTGTGGGCAAAACTGGCAGCTTTGAACACAAAAGAAGGCACCGCAGGGTGACTTTTGTATGGTACGTGTGTGGGATCAACCGAGCTGGGGCTGGAGCCAGTGCCATGCGAGGCAGCGCTCACCTGCATGGAGAAGTCTGTGGTGACACAGCCGACCTGCACGTCGGCAGGCACAGTGTCGCAGTGCCCCGTGTCCTGCTGAACCTGCTTGAGGTTGCTTGGCGTTATCCAGCCCTCGCTGTCATCATCGCTCTCCTCCTCCTCATCCTCTTCCTCCTCAGCACCATCCCCATCCTCTGAGCTCTGGCACTCATCAGTGGCCACTGGGCTGCTGGAGATGCTCTGTGTTTTCTGCAGAGATGGGCAGTTGGTGCTGTGTATGCCAAGGAGCCGGGATGCAGGGCAGTGAGCACAGCAGCCTCACCAACATCTCCTGGAGCTCATCCTCGATGCTGGGCAGGGGCGGCCTCCAGTAGAGGAAGGAGCCGAACTCAGTGCTGTCGGGCAGCTCCGTGCTGCTGTCGGGGCTGTGCTGCTGCTGCTGCTGCTGGCCCTTCCGCGGGCGCTTGTGCTAGGGGACACATGGCAGCCCCGGCCTCCACATCCCCATTCCTTTCACCCCCCACACCCTCCCTTTGTCCCCATCACACCCCGTACCTTGGCAGGCAGGTGGAAGCCGGCGAGGTGCAGCGTGGCCTCGGGGTGCCGCGGGCTGGAGCTGAGCCGCACCTGCGGGCAGCGCCGGGCTCAGCAGTGCCCGCAGCCCACCCCCACCCCCCAGCTCGCCCTTACCTTGTCCGGGGGCTGCAGACGGACGCTGCCCGGCCCCGCGGTCTCGGCCTGCAGCTGGCAGGTGAGCGCCAACACCTGCAGGTCGGCGGCTGACAGGCTGGGGAAGTCCCCGGTGCGCTTGGCGAATTCGGTGACTGCGGGTACGGGGGAGAGGAGCCCGTTACCCCCACAGCCGCACGCGGCCCCGCCGCCCCCACCCGCACTCACCCGTCCGCACGAAGTCGGCCCGCGGGCGGCGGAGCTGCAGCTCGTAGGGCAGCGCGGCCAGGCGGCGCCGCGCCCGCCGGTCCCGGATCTCGGCCAGAACCTCGGGCACGGTGTACACGCTCTGCGCCACGTCCTGTGGGCGGACCGCGGGTCAGCCCGGCCCGGAGCCTCCCCCCATCCCGGAGCTCTCGGTCCTTACCTGCAGCGCCGCGCCGCTCAGAAACGCGCCGGCGTCGGCCACGACATGCGGTACCCGCGCCATGCCGCCCCGTGTCCCTCGCCGCACCCCGTAGCGCCGCGCAGAGCCCGACGGGAGCGGCGCTGTGGAGCACTTCCGGGCGGTGCGGTCAGGTGCGCGCGGGGTCACGTGACGGCGGCGCTGCAGCCGGAAGCGGGAACGCAGGGGCTGCCGGTGAGGCGGGTGAGGGCCGGACGGTGCGGAGCGGCGCGGTCGGGCGGTGGGTTCTGGCGGACGCTGAGCGCGGGGAGCCGTTCCGCTCCGCTCCGTTTTACCGGCGGCTGCTGCCGGCCCCCAGAGGGGAAGCCCGGTGGGGCGGCCCGGGGCACCGGCTGTGGGACGGGCCGGGGCCGAGGCCTGGAAGGAGCGGCGGGCTTGTGGGGAGCAGCGGCGGCGGCAGCGTTGGCTGAGGAGGCGGCGCCCGGGCTCGACCCGGAGTCCGGGAGCTCCCCCTGCCCTCGGCGGCACCGCTGGGCCGGGGGCTCCGGGCGCTGGTACGGCACCCAGAGACCGCGCGCGCTCCGTGAGGATCCCGACCTCCCCCGGCCTCGGGCTGAGCGCAGCGCTGCGGCTCTGCTGGGGCGCGGGGGAAACAGAGGGCACCGGGTGTCCCCATGCTGCTGCGCTGCGAGGTGAAGTGAGAATCAAGGGATGAGAAAGCGGGCAGAAGGGGGGCGGGGTTCGCAGCTGCCACCGGCGAGGAGCCGCGCTAACGCAGCCGTGTTCCCGCCGTCCCGTGTCGGGCGGTGCTGGCGCTCCTGCAGTGCGGGACGCGCAGTGACGGCACTGGGGTGACTGACGCTGCGGCTCTGTAGGTCACGGCGGGAGAGCGCGAGGGCTGCGTGTGTGTGGTGAGGGTTTGGAATGAGTGCAGTGAGTGATGAATCCCTGCCGGGTCAGCTTCCCCAGCAAAGCCTGGGGCTGTGTCTGTGTGGGATGGCTGCAGAGGGGTGAAACGGTGCCTGAAGTCTGAGGGAGGAGCAGGGGGCCCCAGGTCCCGGCGTGGTGGTTCTGGGGTGTGGTTCGCTGCTGGTGGCACAAGAAGTGCCCTGGGGAAGAGCTCACTGCTTCGTCCTGCACAGGGCTTGGTTGCGGGCTGACCACGTTCTGTGGGCCTTGCTAATGTTTCTAATGAAGTGAGTGGTGGCGTGGAGCTTGGGAGTCAACAGCAATATCCTGGGGGGTGATTTGGGAATTGGAGTTGGAATAACTTGTAATAGCAAGGCAATCTGTCTTGGATAAGACATCAGTCTGTAAGCTGGCTCCCAGCTGCCAGGGTGGATGGAGGGGCATCTTGCCAGCCCCCCACCTGGTCTCATGTAGCCCAGCAGTGCATTCCTGGCAGGCTGTGCGATGCTCCTAGGCTCAGCCTAGGATGGGTGTGGGGTTAAAAGGAGCTAGCAGAGGTTGAGACAGGGCCCCGTGAGAGCAGTGTGATGCTATAGCTGACTGTTGCACCTCGTGCTCCTGCATGATCCCTGACCCTGGAATTTTCCTTCATGGTCAGGCGTTTCAGTAGAAAAGCTGCTGCCTCTGCCATGTGGGCAGCTCCAGGGGAAAGCTGGGGCAGAGAGAGGGGAGAGGGAAGTGCTGTGGTCGCTGTCAGCGATGCAGTGCCCCAGAGTGAGGAAGTGGTGAGTGCCTGGGAAGGTGCAGGCTGTGTTGGGGTCTGGCCCTGTGGTTGGAGCAGCTGCAGTTCCCCTCCCCACTGAACTGCAGCTCCGCAGCGTCTTAGAGTAGAGGGGACCGATTTTTTTTCCCTGGTATTTTGCTGCCTGGCAGCCACTTGGGCTATCCTTGAGGGATGTGCAGTTTCGCTGTGCTGTGAGCAGACCCATCTCATGATGCTGCTGTCTCATCCTTTCCTTTTTCTACATGCCATGCCTTGCCCTCACCTGCAGGCTTTAATGCTCGGCAGTGCTGGAGGCTGCTCTGTCCCTATGGCCAGGATCAGCAGAGGCCTTGGGATCCGGGTGAGGTGGAGTTGCTCACAAGACTGCCTGCAGGCTGCTGCCCCAAGTGGCTGCATGCTCTTTGTGCTGTGTGGAGTGCTGGACACAGGATGTGTTTGGGCCACAACTCAGCCTCGGTGCTGAGTCCCCATCTCTCTCTCCCTTCCAGGCCAGGGGTGATGACATGGCCTCTGCGAGCTCCAGCAGGGCCAGGGCAGGGCCACCCTGCGAGAAGTCCCAGCTCTCTGTGAAAGGTGAGTCCTGTGCAGGGCTGGGAGCTGAGCTTTGGGTGCACTGAAGTGGGAGACCTTGGAGTACCTTGGTGGGAATGGGCCGTGTTCCAGGCTCTGTGGCACATGCAGCCCTTACCAGGCCTTGGTGCTGGAGGCCTCTGGAAGCAGAGCACTACCTGTGGGGGGCTCTGCCTCCTCGGCTGGGATGTGGCTCCATGGCTCTTTCAGGGCGGTGTTTGTGCTGCAGTGGCCACGAGATGGCTCCAGATGCCGGGAGCTGTGTCCCAACACTGCCCGCAGCCCTCTGGTCCAGGCACAGCTATCTAGAGCGTGGCAATTCTCCCCAGCCAACTGCCTCCTTCCCTTGGCTTCTGCAGAACCCCTGTGTCCCTGGCTTGTCGTAGAGCATGGGCTTTCTCATCAGGCTCCTGGGGCTGGGAGCAGCTGAACAGGGATGGTAGGTGTCCATGGGGTGAAATAGGAGTGGATGAAGCATGACCAGGGCTGTCTTGGCCCAATGCTGTCCCCTCCCCAGAGCATTGGTGGCAGAGATGGGGTGTGCACATGTGAGGCAGTGTCCTCAGGCTGGGGCAGGGTCTGTGGCTGTTGGGCTGCTGCTTGACCCCTGCCTGTCCCACTCAGTGGTGTCCGTGAAGCCCAAGGCCCACAGCCGACAGTCACGGATGAACTGCTTCGTGGAGGTGGCGGGCGATGGGCTGCCCAGCGAGACCAAGAAGACGGGAAAGCAGATGGGGAGCTCTGAGCTGCTGTGGAATGAGATCCTCATCTTGTAAGTCCCTCTAACTTTGTGCTGTGGGGCTGGGGCTGTTCCCTGCTCCCACACCTTGCCCTTAGTGGGGATTCATGCAGCTCCATCAGCTAGGGCTGTTTGGATGTCAGAGGGCTTTGTCCCTGCTGAGGATGCTGTGAGTGTCACCAGGAAGGGGATACAGTCTCCTGTCACCCTGCAGCTTTCCCTGCATCCCTTCTGCTCCTTGGCTTGGCAGGCCTGGCACACCTGCTCCTGAGCAGAGAGAAGGGATGAGGCCATGGTGATGGCCCCTCTCCTGTTCTCCCTTTAGGAACGTCACGGCTCAGAGTCACCTGGACCTGAAGGTGTGGAGCTGCCATACGCTGAGAAACGAGCTGCTGGGCACCGCCTCCGTCAGCCTATGGAACCTGCTCAAAAGTGGTGGGAAATGTATGTCTGTATGGCCTGGCCAGAGCTGCTGTGGTCCCTTGGCCTCTGTGCGGAGTCTGTGTCCCTGCTGAGGGCCGGGGTCTCCCCACACCACATGGCCCCAGCAGGGAACAAGGCACTGTTGTGTGCTGGGTGCAGGGCCGGCTGTGGCAGCAGCCAGATTTGCGTTAGCCGGGGTGCCAGAGCTGTGTGGAAACACAAACCCTCAGCTATTTGCTGCCATTTGTGGTCACTGGAGTGTGGCTGTGGCAGCAGCTTCTGCATAAAGACACCCATTCAAGGCTCAGCCATGGAAGCTGCTGCGCGGGGCTGGAAAAGGCTTACTCTGTCTTTTCCAAGCAAAGCTCTGCTTCTCACAGAACACAGAGCTGGTATGGGGTGGGGAGAGAGGGACCTCTGCCCTGTGGGGAATGGGGTGTGCTTGGCCTCTGCCAGGCCTGCATGGGGTTGTTCCTTGGCACTGCTACTGCAGGTGACAAAGCCCCAGCAGTGTCTCCACAGTGCTCCTTGGGGCAGGCATGCCCTGCGCCTCTGGGGGCCTTGACAACGCTGCATCCTTGCTTGGCACACTCGTTTGCTGCAGTCGTGCTGTAAAGCCCGTGAGGACCTGGCTGGTGCCTGGCGGCACAGGGCTGGGCTGCTCAAGCTGCCTGTGCTGGGGGCTCAGCCCCATGCTGCTCCCTCCTACTTTCTCCCAGAGTCGTGCCACTGCTCCCGCCCTACCTGCCCGCTCCTGTGGCAGGGCACAATCAGCCCTTTCATTAGTGGGTGTCCCAGGGGGCTGTGTGGAAATTGAATGGAAAAGGCAACTGGCTGTTCTAGTTCGTTTGTTAATGTGCGGCAGAAAAAATGTGTCAGATTTTTCCTTGACACCGTGGGCCAGGAGGGAGGACTCTTAAAGCTGCAGTGCGCTGCTTTGCTGGGGAGGTGCTGCCACAGGGTGGACACTCCTGCATGCTGCCTGTCTCACCCAGCCTGGACCCTGCTCCTTGTTGCTCAGCCTTCATGGCTCTGCTCCAGCTCTGTGTGGGCCCCAGGCTGCTGCTGCTCCTCTGGAGGGAAGGCTGCATCCTGGGGACCCTACCTGGTCCTCATGTGTTCTGTGGCCTGGCTGCTGGCTCCTGCCTTGCCTGCTGAGGAGATGAGGAAGCCATTTCCAGAGTGTAGCAGTGTGGTGACCAGGGAGTTGGCCAGGTCGCATAAGTAAGCTGGGATTAAACCATCCTGAGCTGGACAAGGGATGCCTTAATCCAGCCTAAGTCCCCCTGCTGAGGGAGACACTGTATTGAGTGCTGTCTGCTCCTTGGAAGCCCCCAAGCTCATTCCTTGCATCTGGAAGGTGCTGAGCAGGGACATGTCTTCCCCAGGGCAGCTGTTGGCTAGCAGCATGCTGCTGTCTGACCTTTTTTTGTTCTTAGTTTTGGTAGGTTTTTTTGCTATGGTTTTAGTGAGGTTTTCTGTAAGTTACCGCTATGTGAGCATAGTTGCAATCTTTTGTTTGTATTCCTGTAGCTTTACTTGGTGTGGAAGGATTGTTCTCGTGGCTCAGCTTTTGGGCAGATGGGTGTTTTCCAGCAGGGGTGGTGTTCTCGTCTCCAGTGACGTTCATGGCAGTGTCTGCAGGGCTCGTACTGCCAGGAGCAGCCGTGGCTCCCTCTGTTCTTGCTGTCGGACCTTCTGCCAAGCACGCGTCACTCCAGGTGGAACAGCCTCAGCTCTGAGGCCTGCAGCCTGGAAAAAGAGCTCTGCAGTGAGGCTGGGTGATGGGGAGAGCCCATGGGGAGCTGGACCCAGGCTGTTCCACAAGGATGCGGCTGGTACTGGGGCTCAGGAGAGAGCACGCTCCTGTCCTCAGCTGGAATTAAGGACAGAAAACGAGGCACAGCCTCCTGTGCTCAGTGGCACAGCCCTGCCTTGGGCCCCCCAGCAAACTCTGTTCCCAGGCGCCAGCAGCTCCTTGGTGTGGCTGGAACAGTGTCCCTGGGCGGCCCCCGACGCGGTCTGGGTGGAAGCTGATCTTGGTGCTGCTGTTTGCTGGTCCCTGGCAGCCGAGTGGTGAAAGTCTGTGCAGGCTTTGGAGGGACACCAGTAAGCTGGGCTGCAGCTCATGGATGAAAGTGCTCGCTTTTATTGCTTACTGCTCGGGTTGCGAGTTACATCAACAGGCTCCTGTTTCTCAAGTGGCACCATATGCCAGGACTTGACAGATCCTGCAGAGCCCTTTCTTTCCATTCTGCTGCACCTCTGGCCAAACCCCCAAACCTCTGGAAAGCTGCAGCTGACCCCACTGCTTGAATGTGCTGCCACAGGAATTCTGCGAGGCCAGAAAGCAAAGGCTCTTTCACCAAGGAGTGGTGAAAGCAGGCAGTCAGATGGGCTGCAGTGAATGCTTAATGCACTGTCTCTGCTGGGGCAGTGGTCCTGGTCAGAGAAAAGGAGGGGAAAAGAGATCTGAGATCCTCCTGGTTGTGCTGCATGGCAGTGGAGTGGGCACAGTTGTCAGTGATTCTTGGGCATCAGAGGCTGGCAGCAGCAAGGACTGCTTGGGAAGACTGGTTTTCTTGTAAGACTAAAGATGATCACTTCTCCTAAACTCTGCTTTCTCCCTGCTCTGTGGGATAGCTGGAGAATGTCCTGCTCCCCTCAGGTTCCTCCCAGAGGACCATGGCCGCAGGGACCCTGCGTGTGCCATGGGATAGTGGTGTTGCTGCCCTAAGCTCACTGGGGACACATAGATTGCTGAGTGGAGTGCATGGCAGTGGCTTTTGGGTCAGCTTGGAGGAGCTGCTTATCTTTGTGTCAGTGGTGCTCCAGGTGGCTCTGTGTGAGGCTTTTTTCAGGGGTGGTGGCGGGTGCAGCTTTGGTCATGTGGAGCTGTTTGAGGGAAAACTGGGATTTGCACGCAGAGGAGTGGTGCAAAGAGGGCTGTAGGAGGTGAGAGGTGAGCAAACTTTTTGGTCTGCTTGTGGGAGAAAGGAGCTGTCCCTGTCAGGTGAGAGGCAGCGGGCAGTCCCCTTTCCTCAGTGCTTCTGCGAATGGACAGGCGGCTCCCAGGGGTCCCGGGGGGCTTGGGCTCAGCCTGGAGTTGTGCTTGCTGCTACCAGGGTGGAACTGTAAATCCGCTTAATGGGCTGGGAGGGAATTCCAGCTCGCCACCACTAAATGGGAGCTCTGATGCCGCATGCAGGGCACTGGAAGTAGCTGAACTGAGACCTTATTCAGGACCAAATCACCCCCGACCCCCTCCCAAAATAATAATAATCCCTCTGACATTCTGGCAGCTGGCAGGACACAGGCAGCCTTTGTGCTTGGCCGTTCAGGGGACCCTCTGTTGGTGCAGCAGCAATGTCCCTTTGTGCGTCCCGCGTGCTGGACGGGGACAGTGAATGGAAGGTTCTGCTGGTGTTTATTTTCTTTAAAAAAGCTGAAGGGGGTGGAGAGGGGGAGAAGGCGGCCGGCTGGGAGGTTCATGTTCACATCCTCTACTCGGAGACACCTCGTCTTTGCTCCCGTGCTGCCGTCCCCCCGGGCCGGGTGCTACACAATGAGGGTCTGTGCGGCTGCAGCGCGCGCTTGGCTGTGGGGCGCTCGCAGGAGGGGCGGAGGAGACCCCTGGTGTGTGCGGGCGTGACTTCCGCACGGCTCAGGGAAAGGGCACATTCCTATGGCTCGGAGCAGGCAGGGAGAAACAGGGTCTAGATTTGTTCTGCTTTCTGGCTGTGCTCAGTACCGTCTTCTGTCTCACGTTCTTAGAAGGATCCGTGAGATCCGTTCCCCTTGCGAATTTGGAGAATAACACCTTTATGCAGATGGGTGAGACCGGGCTTAACCAAAAGCCCTATCTGGTGGCAGGTGGGAAACGAGCAGCAGCATCAGCTCTGACCGACATCCATGCCATGCCCTGAGGTGAGGGCCCTGGATACCAAGGGCTTCTGCCTCCTTGGGACTAGAATCCATGATGCTCATGAACGACCTGTCTTGCAACCTTCTGTTCACCATGAGTCCCAGGCACCAGGTTTGGGGTGGATGTCAGATGTGCAGTATGGCACAGCAGGTGACACTGCACACAACAGGTTTGAGGGAGCTCCATGCTGGCTTGTCTCCAGGCCTTGCTTCCAGGCAGGGCAGTGGAGAGGGTTCCAGTCTCTGATCAGTGCTCCCACAGTGCAGTGACCCCTCCTCTGTCTGCTTGTGTCCCTTCCTGGCTGTGTGCGGCTGGCGGGTTCTGGAGACTTGGGCTTGGGGAGTATTTCCAGCCCTGAGCTCTACATTGTGCTGACTGGGCTACGGGTGTAATGTGGGAGATACTTCCTGCAGCCCCTGCCAGGCCCTCACCCTGAGCTGGGGACAGGACAAGGGGTCTATGGGGAACGTGCTCCCCTGCTGCTCCCATGGGTGGGTACTGCATCTTGTCCTCATGGTGAGACAGGGTGAAGCAGGTTGCTTAAAAATGGTGCCGTTGTGTCATGAGCAATCCGTATATAATAAAAATATTATTTGAGCAAATGAGTCAGGAAGTGTCTGGGCTGGCGTCCCGCACTGGGGCAGCCAAATTTTTCTGGCCCTGTGTGGCAGAGCTGGGTGTTTTGGTCCTACTGGCTCAATTGGAGCACGGCCGCAGTTGTGTGAGAGAGTTGTGGTACTGATGGTCCCATTGTGCTTCTGTTTCGGGGGGAACGTGGAAGGTGTGCAGGCAGCCCCTGTGCTGTTCTCTACCAGCCTGGGAGCTGGTGGCTACCCCACTGGTATTGGGGATGTGGTTTGCTGCTGTCTGGACGGCCCCTGGAAAGCTGGGCATGCAGCGTGTGCCCACCCTGGGACAGGGAGCAGTCAGTGATTTGGGGCAGGCTCTGCTTCTTGTAGCAGCTGTGCAGTCCCTGCTTCGTGCATGGTACCTGTGGCTCACCTGCTGCCTTCCCTGTGGCTGCAGTGATGGCAGGCAATGTCCCCAGATGTCACTTGTGGGTGAAGTGACAGCAGCTGGTGAAAGTCTTGCTGAGCACTGGGAGCCAGGCTGGCTCACGATGGAATGGAGCTGGCAGCTGCCTCCTGACCTGAGCTGGTGCAGCGGTGGCCCAGTGCTGGGGCTGACCAGTTCTGAATGTCATGGGGGCAGCTCTGGGCTCAGTAAAACAGATACGTGGGGATGCGGATAGAGTGATGGTCCTAGGTTTTCTTTTGCTGATTGAGTTTTCTAGGTGGGAAGAAGAGTAACCCGAGTCTGAAGAATGCTCCTGCTCCTCCGCAGCAGAGCAGGACTTCAGGCACCTCAGTGCATAGTTGCTGATCCACTCTGTGCCGCAGGCATCTGATGGCTGTGCTGGCATGGATCTCTTCCTACCCCATACATGAATCCAGGCCAGTCTCTCCCTACAGCCTCAGATCTGGGTCTGTGAACTGTTGTGGTCTGGATTGTCACAGCCATGTCCCCATGGCTGTAAGGGGATGGAGGGGCCTGGCCTTGCTCCCAGCGGCTGGAGAATGGTGAGGGGGGGAGGGGGGCTTCCTCAGGAGCAGGCTGTAAGATTGACAGTCCTCCATGGACACTGTGGGGTGCCTGTAGGTGTGGGGCTGCTGCTGCTAATGCTTGGAGGGACAGCTGACCCTGGGGGGTCCTTTGGGGTCATGGGGAGGGCCTGGTCCTGCAGGGGACTGGGACGTGATGTCTTCACTGTGGTCAGATCCCAGGTGATGACCGGTGGTCTCTTTCTCTATGTCTCCTCATCTCCCCCAGTGGAGAACAGGCAGCTGACCCTGAACCTGCAGACGGAGAACAAAGGCAGCGTTGTCTCCGGTGGAGAGCTGACGATTTTCCTGGATGGGCCGGCTGTTGATCTGGGAAGCCTGCCGAATGGCAGTGCTGTGACAGAGGGTGAGTGCCGCCCGGCTCCGCATGCATGCAGCGGCTCTGTGCACGAGGCGGTGAGCAGCGGCGGGGAGAGGAGTGGGGCTGAGAGCACAGCCCCCAGCACCCCTGAGCAAACATCTGAGTGCCGACAGCCACCTGCTCCCCCAGGTAAGGCCCTGGCCTTGCTCCAGGCTCCTGTGGGAGCTGATGTATGGTGGGACATAGGAGCAGGAGTGTTGATGGCATCGTGCCTGCCTCCTCTCAGTGTTCAAGCAGTCCAGCCCCTTCCATAGCTTTCCCATGTTGGGCTGTGCAAACACATTCTGTATTTGGTGAACCACTCAAAAAAGGGCTCTGCATGGGGAGGGAGCATGTGCAGGGGCATGGACAGATGTCTGACTGCTCGAGGCTGCCCAGGGAGTAAGCAGAGCCCATCCTGGGAAGTGCACTTCTTTGCATTCCCTCTTCCTTCTCTGCCTTGCTGGGTGATCCAGGTCGTAATACCTGTGGCCCTGATGATCTGACAGAGCCCAGGGTCATACTCACAGCTGTGGGTTCCAGTGGGATGGGCAGAGCCCCAGCCCAGGCTGGCAGGAGGGAGCAAAACTCCTTATGGATGGGGTCGAGGTGGATAGTGGAGAGAGCAGTTGTGCTTTTAGGTCTCCTTTATGGCGGGAAGGAAGGAAGAAAGGTAGAACTAATCAGTGCTATAGTTGTTTTCTTCACCCACTTCTTCACCCATCCAGGGTCCCAGGTGCCTGGACGGGACCCTGGCAGCATGGCTGCAGCCACGGAGAGCAGACATCAGTCTGCCACCACAAACTGCTTTGGGAGCAGATCAAGGTAAGAGCAGCACCTACCAGTCCATCACTGGGCAGTTACTGAGCCCCTGGGGGCACTCCAGCAGTGTCCTTGTGGCTCAAGGACATGGTAGCTCCTCCAAATCTCCCAGCAAAGCAGTGCACAGGAGACTTGGGGCAGGGCTGGGCGCAGACAGCAGAGTTGGGCATGGTGGCCGTGCAGCTGGAGTGCAGATGGCCAGTGTCTCCCTAGGTATTTATTTCTTGAGGCACATCAGGTTTGTGATTGCCCAGGCAGTTTCTCCCAATTGCTCTGCTGGCAGGCATGGGAATGGTGCATCAGGGTGTGCAGGGAGGACTGGCACTCAGAGCAGGGAGCCTGGTCCTGGCAATGGGGCTCTCTCTGAGTGGCTGCTCAGTGGTGGGTGCTGCACGTCTGCCTGCAGCATGGCCCTGGGCCAGACTAGGGGGCACCATACCCATGGTGGTGGTCACAGGGGAATGCTTCAGAAGGTCCAGGGTGAGCCAGAGAAGCAAAGCAAGCCTAGCTGTCGGGAAATAACAGCTACTTCCAAAGGAAATGAGATGCTTGGGCAGCAGCCACCCTACCTGGCACAGTGCCTGTCCCTGCCTTCTTGCTGGAATGGAGTGGCGCAGAGCTGCTCCTTTTTGGAGCTGTGGTTATTGAGGGACGTGTCACACTGTCAACATGGAGTTGAATTTAACGCCTATTTATATTTCTACGGTGTGGCAGTGGCCCAGCAGCCCATACAGATATTCTGGTTAAAGTGTGCCTGTAGTGAGGAGCCTGCAGCCTGCACAGTAAGGAGCTCCATGTGTCCTGCAGGCTTCAGGTGTAGGAGCACGGTAAGGAGCTCTGTGCTCGGAGCTCCTCTATCTACCAGGCACATATAAGAGAGGAGTGAAGGAGAGAAATGCTTTTTAGCCCTAAAAAGTGATCCCATCCTTTGATACAGTGCTTGTTTGGGGTGGGGGAGTGGTGACACATCACTGATCGCAGTTTGTGCCGTGTTGCTGCTCCTCTTGGTTCCTGCTATCTGGGTGTTAATGCCATCTCAGAGATGAGATGGATCTCTGACCTGGCAAAAGCTGCTCTTTGCAGCAGTTCTCAGCCGGTGCTGGAGAGCCTGGAACAGAACTGGTTGGGATGCTCAACTTGGAGACTGGGTGCTTCACATTCCCCATTGCTTTCTGCCTGTGAGTAGTTCCTACTCTTGGTGTCCTGAGCTGTAAGCATGCAAGATGGGCATGCTAAGTCCTGGCTGGTGCTTCTGAAAGGACCTCCAGAGACCTTCCAGCTATGGCAACCTGCAGTTGTTACAAATCACGACATGGGAAGCTATCACTAGTTTTTGCTTCATTCTGGGCTCATCTGAATGTAGGTTGTTCCGAACACTTGACATTTTAGTGTAGCACTGCTGTATGGGGCAAAGTGTGGCTGTGTGTACCCGGCACAGAGTCAGCTGCCTTCCCCAGGTCCTTTGCACATGAGAATGCTGTTTGATGTTAACTCTGTTTATATGCAGAGCAGTGTTTATTTTCATGGGCTTGGTGATGGATGCTGGCAAACTTGCTCGCAGGCAGGATGGAAAGAAAAGTTTCATTCTTTGCTCCTCAACTATTTCTACACTGTCCCCCCCAAGGGAAACTGCTTGCTCAGGGCTTCTCTTTCTTCTTCTGAGCAAATGTCATCTTGGGATTTGCTGCTAATCTTGGTGACGGGGTGTGAAATTCCACAGCCCTCTGCATGAAGAGAAAACAGCCCAGAGGCCCCCAGCTGAGGTTTGGTGCTATGGGTGCCCAGAGGGTTGCCACAATCTCCATTTGTTTTGTGGGGGCCTAAGAGGCCCCTCCTGACAGCATGGAACAGAGTGGTCTGCTTCGGGTTTGGGCTCGTGGGCTGAGCTCTGTTGGGTGCTGCCCTCTGACTTTGCTGTCACCTGCTGCAAACAGTGCAGACCCCAATTATTCCTTCGGTGTACTGCTGTGTTAACTTTTACTACCTAATCACATCCCAAGCCTACAGCTTAGCTGGTCATGGGCATGAGTAGCCCTGAGGACAAGCAGCACCTCTGGCTCTGTAAGCCCCATTCTCTGGCTGCTCCACAAAGCAGGGTGTCTGGGTAATGAAGATAAACTGGGCTGGAATCACACTGATTTGGGGTTTCAGAACCAAGCACTAGTGCTGCTGGCTGGTGTGGGGTGACAAGTGCTCCTCCAGGTGCTGGTACCTGTTCCATCCCCATTCCCAGCACCATGCGTGACATGGGGTATGTTGGGGAGAAGGCAGCCATTTCTCTCAGGGATAGGGAGAATTCCTCTCCAGCTGCCATTTGCCATATTACATCCTGAATGAGACCAACTGGCACTTCAGTGGCTCCCGGCATCTTGTGCTTGGGTCACGGGGATGAAATCCATTCCTGCATTTCACACCTGGGCTGGAGGTGAGCATGGGTGATGTGCCCTGCGCTGTGTGCCCTCCATCAGCCTGTGCAGAAGGGTTCTGCCTTGATGGCTGACACCACCACTCCCTTTTTGGCTGCACCTGTTCCCTCTGCCGTAACTGGAGTGGCCGATGGAAGGGGATGGTGGAGCTTATGCTCACTGCCAGGGCAAGGGGCTGTCCCTGCCTGCTCCTTCCCAGCGGCACTGCTGCCTGTTCCCATCTGCATGCTGCTGTTTTTTCCCCCATTCCTATTTTAAGAGTTTGTTCCCAGTCCAGCCTCTGTCACGTGGCCTCACTGGGTTTGTTTCCATGCATCTATTAAAAGACAATGCCCAGATGGGAGCGCTCGTAGGAGGGCTGGGCTGGGCAGCCCGCGGGCTAATTCAGGCCTGATAACCCTGTGCGGCCAGCTGGCAGCAGGGAAACATCCTGTTTTGGTTGCTAAAAACTGCGGGCAGCTCTTAGCTCATCTGCAGCAAGAAGGGTGAGGACAGGATTCATCCATCCATTGCTTCAGCTAAGGATGGGCGCGGAGATCTGGGTCCTGCAGCCCGGCTGGCTCTGAGCTGCTTTCTGCTTTCCCGTGTCTCTTCCCAGCCCTTCCTCTGCCTGGCGTTGCTGTGAGCCGCTCCCTGAGGAGCATGGGAAGGATCCAAGAGCTTGCTGGAGCTGGCGTGGGTGGCATGAGCGATGCTGTGCCCTGCCCTTGCCAAGCTGCTGTCCCCTCCCAGCCTGGCCCTGGGAAGTGGGGACAGTCTGCAGGTTTTGCCCTTTTAAGGGGAGAAGTTGGCTGGAACAAAGCAAGCCCTAATCCCCACGTCCTAGTGTAGTGGCTGTGAGCACTGCACTGCCCTGGGCGGGAGTGGCCCCACTCTGCCTGCACTCCCCAGATCTTGAAGTGGGAAAAAGGCCCTTCCCAGTGGTGCAGAGCTCTCACTGCCCCACATTACAGAGTGAACACCAAGGGGACTGTCAGTGTTCCCTCAGTCAGCAGTTCTCTCACCTTGATGTTTGTACATGGTGAGGTGCCCTATGGTTGAATGTTCCCCTTTCCCTCACTGAGCATCCCTGTGAGAAGTTGGGCTCTGGCTGTGGATGTTTCAGTGCTGCCTTTCCCAGCTGTTCCTTCCTGGCACCATAGGCAGAAGCTTTCAGCATCCCCACCTGTCTCTGCATGGGGCTTGTGGCTACTGTGAGCGTTTCCTTGGTGGTTTCCTGGAGCAGAAGGCAGCAGTGTGTGATCATCTCTGGGCACGCAGGCAGGGGCTGCACTGAGAGTTTTCTCCCATGTGAAAATCATGGGCTCTGATGTGGGGGGTGGGATGCCAGGACCCATGTGTAGGTTCAGAGAGCGGAGGTTTGGGGCAGGTACGTGCTGCTGTGTCCCAGCAGGCAGGCAGATGTCTGTGCCTGGGGAGCAGCAGCACAGAGTCGGGGCAAGCAGTTCTCTTCCAGGTCCAGCTGTGCCTCACGTCCTGTTTCTTTCCCTGTAGGACACACCGCCTGGCTGCTGGGGCCTCCAGGCAGGGTGCGGGCAGCGGGGAGCAAAGTCCTAACGCACGGAGCCGGCACCGGCAGCCGCCCAAGAGCCCGACAGCCAGCAGCATGGCCAACGGCACTGCCAGCAGCACCGGTGAGCACGGCGGGGGATCTGCTGCTGCTATGGGCATGGGGTGGGCAGAGGTGGCGGTGCGGTCTGAGGGGGAAAGGAGTTTTCTACTGTGATAAAGGGTCCTGTAGTGCTGAGTGATTCCTTTCTCACGAGAGAACTGTTGGTTTCGCTTTGATAAACTGGGCAGCTCCTTAAGGCTCACCGGCGGGATTTGTTCTGTCTCTCTGTAATGATTTCTGTGGCTCTTCTCTGAGAGGGCACAAACCCGCCCCTCAGAAGGACACTCAGTCTTATGCCAGCAATACCTTCGGGAAGAGTTCTCCTTGCCTTTTCTTGGGCTTGTTTGCAAAGCCATGAATGCCCCATGGAGCGGGGACTGGACCTGGTGAGTGTGTGACTACAAAGCCGTAAGCAGCTCACCAACTTTTCTTTGCTGGTGTGCTAGAGCTGCCCAGTGTTCAGGAAGCCTGCAGCAGCCTTGGGACGTGATGATAGGATGGTGTCTGGCACTGTAGGCTTAGCAAAGGTCCCATGTCTCACATCCTGGGCGAGTACATGGTGTGGTGCTGTAGGGTGGGAGGTGGCAGCAGGGTGACACCACTACCACAGGTATTTCCTACTCCCCTGCACTGTTATTTTGCAGCCAGTTCTGTCCTTTCTTTTGCTTTTGTCAGAGACCTGAAGGAAAAACAGCATGCTTTGTTTCAGATAGAAGGAGATGTTTGGTTCAACCCTGGAGGACTTTTTTCCTTTTTTTTTTTTTTTCATTACTTTGGAAAAACCTGGAGCACTGTAATTTCCATTTTGCCAAAATCCATTTTGGGAGGGAAATGGGGGTGCAGAGGGCTGCAGTGGGATGCAGCAGTTCAACCTGCAGTCCTGGCTTGCCCCAGTGCTGCTCAGTGCCACTGCCTGCCCTGCCCCATCGGAATGCACCCGCAGGCACAGCGCTGTTCCTGGGCTCTGCTCGCTTCACAACGCGTTGTGCTGGCCTGGCCCCAGCCTTCCCAGTGACTTTATGGCTGTGCTGTCCTTGTTGCTGTTTATCTCTCAGCAGCGTGCCAGCTGGGGCGTTACGCCTCGGGATGGGAGGTGCTGCCTGGGGGTGGTGCTGGATGCTGTGTCACGCTCAGCATGCCTCCAGAAGCCTTCCTCTTCCTCCCTGCTCGGTACATTCTGTTGATGTTAGTGCGTGCAGTTTGGGAGCAGGCTGCTGCAAGAACTTCCCAGTTACGTTTGTAGCCCATAGCTGTAATTTCTTCTGAGAAGAAAAGGAAATTGCTCTATGGCATGCGTTCTCCATGGTGTAGCTTAGCCCCAGCCCTACTCTTCCCGGAGTCCTTATCAGTGGACTTTGAATCATCTTTTCCCCTGTTCTGTCCAGGACTAAGATCAGTGCAATTGCAATGCAGTCACCTGAGTCAGGTTCCCTCAGAACATTGGCACAGTTTGCTTGAAGCTCCTCAATTCTCTTCCTAAGGTTTGCCATCAGTACCTGACTACTGTGCAGTGTATATTACAAAACTTGGACTTGCAGCTTTTTACATTTCTTAATTCTGACTTATGGAGCTCTAACTGCATCCCTTTTTGTTTTGTTTTTAATTCTTTAATTTTGCTGTGGCAAAAGTTATCCTCTGCTGTGCTGTCAAGCTCTGTTTTTTTGGCTAGCTGATAAATATTCATCAAACAGATTTCCTTTCATTCTTTTGGTCTACGTTTTCCTCCTGATCAGTTTTCATTGCGGTTTCCCCTTGCTCAGTCCCTTCCTCTCTTCACAAACACAGTGGAACCAGCACTACTCAGCTCCCAGCAGTGCCTGTTGTGGGCATGCTGTGAAGCAGCCCCTAAGCTCCTTACTTCTGGCATCCACGTCAGGCCCCCAGCACATCTGCAGGCAGCAGAAGGGATGCTGAGCATAAATGCAGTTGTCTGCTTTTATCTCAAGAGGAAACATGGAGGCAGGGGCTCTGTAGGACCTGGCCTGACCTGGAACTGTGTGCTCCCTGTTGCCATCACCACCACCATGGCTGTGGGGCTCCCCAGGGTGGTGGAACAGCCAGTGCTGTTCTTGGTGCTAATATCTCTGCCCTCTGCCTTCCCAGTGAATGGTGATGTGGTGGGAGCTGCAGACATGGAAGAGGAAAGGCCAACTGTGGGGACAGCCACGCTGGCTGCGGCGAGTACAGCTGAGGGCTCTGTTGCTGCATCCACCCTTCCTGCCCTGCCTGGCTCCACGGAAGCTGAGGAGGCAGCACCCAGCACCCCACAGGCACGGACAGCAGTGCAGGCTCAGGACTCTCTGCCCCCCGGGTAAGCAGCTCTGCCTCCTCCTGCTCGAGGCTCTTGTTCCCTGATGGGGCAGTGTGTCTGAGTGTCCTGGGGGTACTCGAAGGGGGAGGCACAGCCCTGGAGGCAGTGTGAGAGCTGCTGGGACACTGCTCTGTGCTGCATGAGGGATTGGGTGTTGGAGAGCTGGGGCCATGCAGCAGGGCTCAGCAGCAATGACTTTCCTGCTCAGGAGGGCGCAGGGCATGGGAAGCCCTGCAAGGGGCCATGAGGACAGCCTGGGAAGGGAGCCTAGAGCAGAGAGGGGGTACTGCTGGGAGTGCAGAAGCATCCAAGAAGACCTGCTGTCTCTGTCTGGTTCTGCTGAATGGGGATCTGTGTCTTCCATCTCTGACACAGCTTGTCCTGTCCAGCCAGAGCTGGGTCTGTGTTGCTGGACTGCTCTCTCCTCCTTTGGGCCAGGACTCTGATCTGTATCCATTGTGGGGCCCTGGGGAAATGAACAGTGAATCACATCTCCACTGTAAGTGGCCTCCCAAGGCTGGTACCTGGAGCAGCGAAGTCCTCAGAGCTCCTGTGGCTGCTCAAGGGTTCAGTGGGAAGAAAATAAGAGAAAGGGAGCGTGGATCTGCAGGGAGCTCCTGAAAGGGTGGCTCCTGAAAGAGTGGAATATGACAAAAATGGCCATTGTGGGGAGCTGGGAGGGATCCTCCCACAGTTTGTAGGTCTAGTGCTACTGGATCCTGGGCTCTTCTGGCATTACTGGGAGAGAGGGAGGGAGTCATCCTTGGGAAGGTGAAGCCCTGTCCTGTGCTGTGCCAGCCCAGTGGTGCTGTGGGAATGCCTGGGACTGGAGTTCCTCTCGGGCTGCTTTGTGTCTTGCTGGGTGTTGGGAAGGAGTGGGACTGGGGCTGGGGCAAGCTGAGCCTCATCCTCCACCTTTCCTACACCTTTGCTCTGGACTGCAAATGCAGAGCAGCACAAGGGGGTTGCAGTGCCTCGTATTCATATAAAGGGAGCTGTTTATTTTCCTCTGGCTAAGCCGATGCCTGGAAGGTCAGGGCCTTGCTGATGTGTCAGTCACAGGTAATTAGGGTTAACGGCTCAGTGTGCCTTTATGCAGGGTGTGTGAGGGTTACTGTTCTCCAGCCTGGGCGCTTCCTGTTTCCAGGCAGCTGGAAAAGTCCAGGACTCTGAAAAAGGTCTTTATTCCAACCCATGCCCCTTCCTGTGCTTACTGGGCAAATGGGAGCTCTCCTCCCCACCTCTGCCTGCCTGAGGTGCAGAGATGTGGATACTCCTCCCCCAGGTGTGGAGGGGGGCCTTCATTTTCCCTCCCTACTTCTTACCACAGGATTTGGGAGAGGAGAACAGCAGCATCTTGCATGTGTTGTATGAGCTGTAGTGGCTGCTCTGCTCCGCAGGTGGGGTCTGAGTGTTGAGGTGCTCCCAGGTGAATCCAAAGTGGAACAGTGGATCCAGCCAGGCCATGAGCCCTGTGTGAGGGCAGCTGGAGGCCGCTGCCTTCGCTAAGCAGGGGTTGCAGGAACGTCCATGGCTCTGAGAATGGTGTAAGTGAGCTCTGGGGGTTCTGTGGAGACCCAACATATGAGGAAGCTGCCTCTGGCTGGCTCACTGCACTGGGGAATTGCTGTGATTCGTGGTTTGGGGCCCACTATGGGATGAGGATGCAGCTGGCTTGCAGGAGACAGTGATGCCTCAGGCAGGAGGCATGTGGACCAAACCAGGCTGTTCTGGCACTGTGCAGTCCTCACCAGCCCTGGTGATCACTAGGTTCCTTGCAGAGCTGCTGGGAGCCATCATGTCTCTGTCCCTAAGAAGCCACCAGAAGGCTGCCTGTTTCCTGGGCTCCTCTGAGCATCTTCTTTCATCCTGGGAGCAGGGAAAGCACTCACAGTGTGCAGAGCAGGAGCAGCTCCGAGCCCATTCCTCCTTGCTGGCTGGGCTGCGTGTGGAGTGCCAGCATGTTTGGTTCACATGGGGATCCGTAGCTCTTTATGTGGCCCAAAGAGTTCTCTCTGAACATCTGCACCAGATGTGCTGAGCACAAAGGCAACATACAACCAGTGGTGTGTTTGGGGCTGGAGGGTGCTGGAAGGTGTCCTGAATCATTCCAGTCCCCAGCTGTGTGTGGAGCCCTCCATCACCCTGGCTGCTGAGGAGTGGCTGTGCTGCGGGAACAGCCCAAAGCCTCAGCGTGGGGCCCTGGCCCTCCTGCCTGGGTGCCCATGGGACAGCAGGGCCACAAGAGCGACTGGCCCCGCATCTGGTTCCTATCAGCAGTGATCCCACGCAGGGACAGGCGCTCGCTGCCATTCTGCGCACACAGCCTCGTCTGCGCGCACAAAGAGCTGCATTATGTGCCTGGCAGCAGGCACGCTGCTGTGGTTTCTTACATAAGGAAGGTGTTCTGTTTGGACTGCAGGACTGCCCCACAGCCTCCGCTTGCCTCCCCCGCAGCAGCGCGGGCGCACATGGTGCTCACTGGGGCTGACAGCTCCCGGCCTTTCTCAGAGCGGTGGCACAGCTGTGCCATGCATGGACCTGTGGTCATGGTGCGTGTGGCTCCCGGCTTATGTCTTACCCTGGGGGCTTGGGGAAAGTGGGAGTGCTGCAGATGATGGGCACTGGTGCTTGGAGCACCTTCGCTGTGTGGGCCCGCCAGCACGCATCCATTCAGCTGCCAGCATAACAGAAGTGAGTAGGTTAATTTCCCAGGGCTTTTAGTAATGATTAATTGAGGCTGAAGATTGAATTGGGAGGGAGACCTGTGGGAGCAGAAGCGTGGCAGGAGAACACTTGATCTGTCGGCAGCTGTGTGCTACAGAGTAAGAGCTGACAAAGCGTGGTGCTGCGCGGAGACTCTGTGTTTGCCAGAGCGTAAACTTCTATGAATGAGTGAATGGAGTTGAGGAATGGCTGCAGTGCTGTGCAGGACTGGGCTACCCCATGGCTCTGGGTTCTCTGGAGGACTGCATCCTCATGGTGTCTGGCAGCAGTGGGGCTGTCAGGGAAACACAGCTCCAGCCCAAACTTGAAGGTTCTTCTTTAAAAATGTATGAAAAGAAACAAAACAAAAACACATGGATGTAAAGTGAAGTGACTGATTCTCCTACTTCCTGCAGGAAGTCAGGGACCTGACTCCCAAAGACACCTGTCATCAGCACACAGCCTGCTGCAGCACCTCTGCCCTGCTCTGTATATAGTGAGCCAAAGAGCTGCCATGTGGACCTGCAGTCATACCGTGCTTTAAAGAAAGCTTGAACTTCTGTAGCTAAGCAGTGCAAGGAGACAGGTTACTAACCCACCAGATGCAACTCTCTAATAAGTTGACTGTTAATTACTATTGCCCCGCTGGTCCCTGGGGAGCCCTTACAGGTTAACACATTGTCTGGGTAGTGCTGGGTCCCTGATGCTCATTCCAGCCGAGCCCCTCTGCTGGCCCTGGCTTAGCACAGGTTCCTGCATGTCTCCTGCTGGAACTGCTCTGCCCAGTGCTGGAGCTCTGTGGAGTAGGCATGGAGAGCAGCAGGCTCTGGTTGCTGCCAGCATTTGGGCTCTGTCCAGCTGGGGTTTGGGCTCGCTGCCTGCCCATACCAATTGTGATTGTCTATTTCAGGTGGGAGCAGCGGGAGCTGCCAAATGGTAGAGTCTACTATGTAGACCACAACAACAAGACCACCACGTGGGAACGACCGCTCCCGCCGGGGTAAGGGCCTTGGGGCAGGTGTGAGGTGGGGGGAGGGCTGAGCTCTGGGTGGGCGCATGCAGACATGCCACGTGCCCCAAGCCTGGAGCTGGACTGCATCTGCTCAGAGGGGCCTCTGTTCTTACTGCCCCAGGGTGCGCTTGTTCTCACACATACGATACTGCACAGCTCTGTGAAACCTGCAGAAAGATCTCTACAGAACTTGTATCTGCAGGGGAGGGTCATCCTTTTGTTTACAGGATTACACAGTCCTCGGGTCATGCAGGCTGCGTGTAGCCCTCAGGGCCCATGCATTTTCCAGAAGCTTGTTGAGTTCTCACCTCTTCTCTGTGCCCCAGAAGCAGAGAAGTCAGTACAGCCAAGCTGCTGTTCTCTGGGCTGGGTTAGCTCACGGCTGGAAGGAGCACAGTGCTTCACAGCCAGCGTAGCAGCGAGCGTGAAATACAAACCAGTCCTGGGAGCTCTGGGTCCCCGTGCTCACATGCTGCCCTCAGTTGAGCCGTGATTCTTGCAGCCCTCCCTGCCTCTTGCTAGTTGTCCAACAACTAGCTGCTTGGTATTCAGAGGAAGGCTATTCCCAGGAAAAGACAGGTTTGGGAGGGCCCCAGGTGTGCCCCTTCCCTCCTGTCCTAGAATCACAGAATCACAGCATGGTTGGATTGCAAGAGACCCCACAGCTCCCACAGTCCTACCCTGTGCTGTGGGCTCAGTGCCCCCACCAGCTCAGACTGCCCAGGGCCCCATCCATGGCCTTGAACACCTCGAGGAATAGGTACCCATAGCTCCCTGGGCAGCCTGTGCCAGTGCAGGTGTTTGCTTGGTGCCTTGCCCCTGCCAGGTGCCGGCTTTCCTGGAAGCACATGTACTACATCTCAATCGTGGTGCCCGGCAGCACTGCCTCACTTCACTTGGAGTAGAGCTTCTGTATGCCCTCGTGGCAGGGCTCACCTTGTGCTGAGGAACCCTTTCAGCATGAACTTGGTTGCACTGGAGCTGGGAATGAAGCCCCTGCGTTGGAGGGCAGTGATTAATCTTGGGAGAGGAGCCAGAGAACAAGTGTGGGAAGTCAGCCCGTGCTGTCAGTGTGAGAGGAGAAATCAGTCCCCAGAGGGGACCTCAGCCCCAGCAACACTCAGTATTCCTCCCTTGGAGGCTGCTTTTCTCACCTGTGTTTCTGGAGGGTGTTGATGCCATGGAGCGTTTCTGAGTCCCTGTGCCTTCACACAGTGGTAGCACTGAGTAGCTATGTGGTGTGTGAGCTGAGCATGAGGTGCAACCTGGGTCTGTGCTGGTTGTCACCGCTGTCCTTTGCTGCTGCGGTGCTCTCAGCAGAGATGTGCCAGACCCTCTGTCTCCTGAAGGGCTGTTCAGCAGTGTGGTGCCATGCGCTGGGCTCTGAGCAGCAGCAGGAGGAGTGCTGGAGGAGGTTGGACAGTGGTCTGCTCACCAGTAGGATTGGAATCCCTTGGAGAAGGGGGCATCCGGCTCTAAGAGCACTGAAACAGGGCTGCGAGTGCCCAGGGAGCCCTTTTTCCAGTGACAGGTAGTGACGTCTTCCCGTGGTGCCTCCAGGTGGGAAAAGCGTGTGGACCCCAGGGGCCGCTATTACTACGTGGACCACAACACCCGCACCACCACGTGGCAGCGCCCCACGGCCGAGTACGTCCGCAACTATGAGCAGTGGCAGTCGCAGCGCAGCCAGCTGCAGGGAGCCATGCAGCAGTTCAGCCAAAGATTCCTGTACCAGGTGAGAGCCGGGGGCTGGGTGGCAGCAGGAGGCAGCGTCTGTGTGCCTGGAGTGCCCGTGCCACAGGCACTGCTGCCCACTCTCCAGGCCCTGTGGAAGGAGGGGGCAGAGGAGGGGGCTCCCGCTGAAGCTCGGCTGTGATCTGGCACTGGCTTCTCTGCCAGGCACCTTTGGAGCCACTCCAGTGCTGCGCGAGTCACCCTGGCTGTGTTCTGTGAAGTGCAGAGGGAGGGACTCGCACTCCAAATTTAGCCTGATGAAACAATTGTACTTCTCATTTTGAGCTTTCTGCTGTCAGCAGCGATGACTCCTGCTCTGCCTTTCTCTCCACTGGGACTCTGTGCTTTGCTTTGCCCTCTTGGTCCCAGCAGTGGCTGCCTCCCCTCCTGGCGGTGCAGAGCCCCCTCTGCGCCGTACTGCAGCAGGGTCCTTCCATAGCAGACTGCCTGGGAGCAGCACTGTGTGCACCAAGGGGTCTCATGGCACAGGGCCGTGCCTGGGGGCTGCAGATCATGGAGCTGCTGATTGTCATCTCCCTGGAGCCCTGCGCTGAGCTCTTGTTTCTCTGCTCTGTTTGTTTGAATTGGTTATTTTTAAGTCACAGTGAGGCGATAGCCCTGGATGTTCCTCGGCTTCTTCTCTGGGCAGGGAGTGAGGGAGCTAACCGAGGTGCACCGTGCTGTGCCAGGGCCTCTACTGTGCTCATCCTGCTGCAAGAGGAGAAGCCAAGAGGTGTGGGCTGCTCCAGCCCCAGTGCACCACAGAGCATCCCTAGGGTGCTGGGCTGGCCCCTGAGTACTGGCACCCATTCTAGGCAGGCAGGTGACCCTGGCACCCCTGGTGGTGGTTGTGCCCCATCCCCATGGAGGTGGGCTGGGATGCCGATCCCTCTCTTGAGTCTGGGCTTCAAGAGGTGTGATGAAAAGACCTTTTTTATTACAACGCATTTCTTATTGAACCCCAAAGTCATTTCCATGCTCCTTCTGCACTGAATCACCGGCTGCCGGGGCTGCGCCTCCGTCCCTGGAGCTGTGGGCTAACACAAACCAGGGCGCAGTGCCTGGGGCACCCTCCGCTTTAGGCTGGGTGAGGCCGCCCGCCCGGCACAAGAAAGGTGCTTTGTGTGGCCCCGACCTGCTGGGGGGGGGGCCGGGAGCCGCCTGTCTGCACAGCCATGAATGTGCCCTCAGTGCGAGCGCATCCCGGCCCTGCGTGCTGCCCGGGAGGAGGGGGGTGCGGGCCCCGCCAGGAAGCGCTGGGCGTGGACAGGGCTTGTGGGAATGATTTCATTGGAAAGGCCTGCGATATTTTTTCCCTCTTGTGTGTGGTTCTTGGAGGAGGCTGGAGGTGTATCTGCTGGGGAGAGCCACTCGGGCCAGCGGGAGCTGAGCGGCCGTGCACATCTGGAGCTGCAACATGGTCCCGCTGCTCTCTGTGCTGCCCCCAACCTCTGTTTAGGTTGTGCTTTTTTTCCTTTTTTTTTTTTTTTTAACACCCCCTGAGCGAGCAATTGTTTTGTTTTGTTGGGGTTTTTTTTGATTTTTTTTTTTTTAAGTACTTTGGGAGCTGTGGGCCAATAGGAGGTGAGTGGGAAGCACGGGGACCCAGATCTCCCTCCATCTGCACCCTGCTGCTCCTGCCTGTCCTGGCCCTGCTTTTTATTTTGTGTTTTGCCCTCTCTTATCTCTAGCCGTCTGGTGCCCCGTCTGACAATGATCCTCTCGGTCCCCTTCCTCCTGGCTGGGGTAAGTACAGAGCCCCTTACCTGCCTGCGCCCTGCCCTGCTGCATTCAAGATGCTCCATGCATCTTTATGTCCTTCCTGCGTTAGTGTGTGCCCCATTTGGGGACACCGTTCTCCCCATAGTCTGCTGTATGTGCAGCTGTCTGCCTACGGTTAGCTCCATCTCTGATTTGAAATCCAGCTTTTTTCCCATTTTTTTCCACCTTTTTTCTCTTTTCCTGGAGAATTTCCCAGCTCTCTCTCTCTCAGCTACTGAATGCAGAAGTGTTTGTGGTTGTTCTTTGGACTGGGGCAGAGAACAGGGATCCAACTCCTTGCTCGGTCCTGGAGCCCTTGAGTGCTCTCCCTGCTGCCACGCAGTGCCCCTGGGTGCCCTACCCCCAGGCACAGCAGGATGGCAACCCTGTCCCCAAGTGCTGCTGCTCTCCTTGTGCCTCATCCAGAGTGTGGGGGTACCTTGGTTTACCTGAGCTGGGGAGGGTTGGCAATCAGAGCAGCAAGGGTCTGGTGACATGGAGGTGGCATTAATGGGAGCTGAGGGATGCTGTGGTGTACTGGGATGTTTTAAAAGGGCCCCAGTGCCATTTGCAGAGTGCAGATGGCCCCTATCCTGAGGGAGACATCCCTGGAGAAGGATGGACTGGGGTGTGGGGAGCTGCCCTGTCCCCATGCCTGCACCCAGGCAGATGGATGGGGTCCCTGGGGCAGCTGGAGCCAAGAGCAGAAGTGCTGGAGCACCCTATCACCATGCCTGGTGCGTCTGCGGGGCTGGGGGCAGGAATGTCCCATTGCCATGTTCCCTCCCACAGCCTGAGAGTGAGCAGGGGGGGAGAGAGGGGACAGGGAGCGCGTGCAGAGCATTCCTCCCAGCATGGAGTGCGGCTATGCTGGGAGCACATGTGGTGACAGGGACACAGCAAGTGGAGCAGGCGCAGAGCAGTGGGCAGCAGTGGTGCTGGTGTGAGCAGTGTTTGTTTTATGGCTGTGTACAACAGAGGGGTGTGTGTGTGTGTGTGCGCGTGCATGCAGGCAGCGGGGCTCTGAGAAAGCATCCCTGGGGTCATGGCCCCAGCAGGGTGCCCCTGTGGATCCTGGAGAACTGGGCCTTCCCCAGAGGCACTGCAGCTTCTGCACGCAGAAAAAAAGTAATTTTAAAAATCATTATTTTCATTTTTAATTCTGCCTTCTCCATATGTACTGTAGCAGAGCAGGTGGAGAGGTGGGATTTGACAAACAATGGGAAGGGAGGGCTGTTCCCGGGACACTGGTGCCTGCAGCGCTCCAACTATGGCTTTTCCTCTGTTTCCTCCTAGAAAAGAGACAGGACAACGCGCGAGTGTATTACGTGAACCACAACACGCGGACCACGCAGTGGGAAGACCCTCGCACCCAGGGGTAGGTGCCCAAGGGAAGAGCAGGGGGTGATGCTGGTGGTGGGACACCAAGCACTGAAACGTGGCTGTGAGGGTGCTGAGCCTCTTAGGCTGGGGAGCCAGAATCAAAAGCATGGTGCTGGAGGTGTGAAAGTCCAAGGCAGTCTCCAGGGGGAGCGGCATGAAGCAGGGAGAGACCTCCCAGGTGGCAGTACAGTGACCCCATCTCTATCTACAGGATGATCCAGGAGCCACCTTTGCCTCCTGGCTGGGAGATGAAGTACACCAATGAGGGCGTGCGCTACTTTGTGGACCACAATACACGCACCACCACCTTCAAGGACCCACGGCCAGGATTTGAGTCTGGGTATGTGCTTGGAGCTGGGGCTGGGGGGTCACTCATCATAGCTCATCCCTGCTTTGTGGCAGGGACACTCAGCATAGGGTGTAGGTGAGTGCCTTACACTGCATGGAGGAGAGCTCCCTGCATGCAGTGGGAGTCATCTCCCACTTGTGTGCATGGCAGTGTGTGCTGGAGCCATGCCCTGAGTCTATCTGGTGCTGCTCTTGCAGGAGCAAGCAGGGTGGATCACCAGGTGCATATGACCGGAGCTTTCGCTGGAAGTACCACCAGTTCCGCTTCCTTTGCCACGTGAGTAGTGCAGCTGAGGGCTGCTGAGCCCCCAGGACTAGGGGTGCTCATGGGTGGGCTGGTGATGTGGGATTGTCATGCCAGCCCACACATGGCCTCGTGTCTGTGCCTTGCAGTCAAATGCCTTGCCCAGCCATGTGAAAATAAGTGTTTCCCGACAGACTCTTTTTGAGGACTCCTTCCAGCAGGTGAGGAGGTGTGGGGGCCCTGGGGTTGTGGGGCTGTCCCCCTTTGAGCATCCCACAGTGATGTGCTCCTTGCTTCCCCCCATAGATCATGAACATGAAGCCCTATGACCTGCGCCGCCGCCTCTACATCATCATGCGTGGTGAGGAGGGCCTGGACTACGGCGGCATCGCCAGGTGAGCGTGGGGCCACGTTTCTGCTGGGGGGCAGGGTGAGCCCCCCATGGCATGAGGCCTTCCGGTAGTGGGGCTCAGGGTTCCTGGCCCTCCTACAATGCCTGCTCAAGCAGAGGAGGTGAGAACAGTGTGAATTCTGGGAAGGCATTGCGTTCCCCTATCCCTTGAACTGGGAGGACTGGAGGTCCAGCTGGGCTCTCCTAGAACCGCCAGTGCAGAGTGGCCACTGAGCTGAGCTGCCTTTGCTCCCTGCAGCCTGCAGATAGGCACTGGTGTTTCTTGAGATGGCGGTGTGTGCCAGGGCAAATGTGCTGCTGGCTTCTACCATCTACCCACTGGATGGTGCTGTGTGGCACTGGTCTGCGCCTCCAGCTGGAGGGACTGTCTGTTGTCCCCTGGCCAGCTTGCCTGGGTGTCCAGCTCAGTGGTGAGCTTGCATGCCTCTGCTGTCCCAGAACCTGTGCTGCAGTTTGCTCCCCACCTTCTCCTTCCCAGTGATGCTGCTGCCGGCTGCGGGCAGGGCTCCTGCTGCCTGCATTTCTCTGTGTCCTGCCAGTGGTTTTACCCTATGGTAGGTTACGTCATGCTGTTCTACCACAGGGTAGAACCACGGACGGGATGCCGGGGCTGCCTCTGCGTCTGAGGACTGCCAGCAGCAGGGGAGCAGAGTGAGGGGCTGTGCCTGTTTCCCACTGCTTGGAGTGGGAAACTGGGGGGGTAGGGGAGAGGGTTGTGGAGAAGGGTAGCTCGTGTTTGTGGGCACTGTATGTATGTGCACAGGCATGTGTGCACATGTTTGACAGCTGGATTCATGCAGCTAGATTTTTCTTACTGATGTCTCCAAAGGCACTTTGCGGCCAGGTCCTGGGCTGCCCAATACTCAGACCAGGGTTCAGTGCTTGCCCCGCACCCCGAGGAGCCGGGCACTGTCTGTGCAGCTGTGCTCCATGGTCATGGGGCTGTCCCTACTGCTGGGACAAAGCCTCCCACGGCAGCCCCAGGTGCTGATG
The DNA here is from genome assembly GCA_037305975.1 of Chrysolophus pictus. NCBI lineage: Eukaryota > Metazoa > Chordata > Aves > Galliformes > Phasianidae > Chrysolophus > Chrysolophus pictus. The sequence goes on along the minus strand of CM074586.1, from coordinate 983,577 downwards.
TCTGCTCACCACTGTCCCCTTCCTTTTGCCCAGGGAGTGGTTCTTCCTCCTGTCCCACGAGGTGCTCAACCCCATGTACTGCCTCTTTGAGTATGCCGGCAAGAACAACTACTGCCTGCAGATCAACCCCGCCTCCTCCATCAACCCCGACCACCTCACTTACTTTCGCTTCATCGGCCGTTTCATTGCCATGGTAAGAGCCTGGGGCCAGGGAGATCTGCTTGGCAGGGTCCCCCTCTCTTAGCACTTTCTTGCTTAGTGTGTGCCCAGAGGAGAATGGCCATGGCAGCATGAGGTGACGTGTTGCAGGGCTGGGCCATGAGGTTGGGGTCACAGTTTCCTGAGGCCGTGCCTCCAGCCCCTTAGCTGCCATCTGGTGCTATCGGCTCTGCAGCTCCGGGGGGCTGTTTTTAGTCCCAGTAGTGTGAGGTTTCTCAGCTGTGCCCCTGCTTGGTCCTCCTGTGTTCTCACCCTCCCCAGGGCCTGGTGGGCACAGAGCTGCAGTGGTACCAGATGGGGCAGGGTCTGCCCAAAATGCTGCGCCCTGCCCAGATCCCCCTGCCCTGCCCCGCGCCTCGCAGGATCCCAATAAAACTCCAGACTATTACTCACCGCTGGGCTGTTCTAGACAAGCGTCTGCATTATTTTTGGCTGCCTTTGCCTTAGGCTCCTGGAAGCCAGGGATTCAGGGAAGCCACAGCAGAGCTCTGTTTAAACAAGTGCTCTTAATAGAGCTGTGAGGGGAGAAGGAGATGCAGTGGAATTCGTGGTGGGGAGGGGAAGGGGTTGCAAGCCCCATGCTGTGGTTTCAGCCCTGGTCTGCCAGGAGCCCGTCCTGGTCCTCCTGACCCCCCATCCCCACGCCCTGTAGGCTCTGTACCACGGGAAATTCATTGACACCGGCTTCACACTGCCCTTCTACAAGCGGATGTTGAACAAGCGGCCCACTCTGAAGGACCTGGAATCCATTGATCCAGAGTTCTACAACTCCATCATCTGGACCAAGTGAGTGCCTCACGCTCCAGGGCTGTGTGGGGGTGTGACAGTTCTCCCCCTGTGGCCCCTCACGTCCTGGTGCCCTCTGCAGGGAGAACAGCCTGGAGGAGTGTGGCCTGGAGCTCTACTTCATCCAGGACATGGAGATCTTGGGCAAGGTGACCACCCATGAGCTGAAAGAGGGCGGCGAGAGCATCCGTGTGACAGAGGAAAACAAGGAGGAGTACATCATGTGAGTACGGTCCCAATGCCCTATTGGGCACCTGGCTTCGGAGCAGCGCTGGGTGGGAGCGTGAGACTGGGGACGTGGCCCCTTTTTGGCTACGTGGCTTTGACAAGCCTGAGCTGGCGCTGTGCTGCACTGCGGTCTGGCTGCCTGTGGTCTGGGCGGCTGCCAGGGCTCTCAGGGAAGAGGAGAGGGGAGAGAGGGTGCAACTCCTCGCCTCGTCCCACGCTGCTCGCCAGCCTGTGTATTGCGGGGCTGCTGGGGCCACCGTGGTGCTGCTGGCTATCACCCGATAGTGACTGCTCCCTCCTCAGAGCCTATTGCTGCTTGTGGGCTGGGAAGCAGGGAGGGAATCATGGAATCATGAAGGGTGAAAAAGATGGTGAGGAGAGCCCTGGTGCCACACACGGACTCCTGCCTGCTTTCGCAGGCTGCTGACGGACTGGAGGTTCACACGGGGTGTGGAGGAGCAAACCAAGGCATTCCTGGATGGCTTCAACGAAGTGGTGCCACTTGAGTGGCTGCGGTACTTTGATGAGAAGGAGCTGGAGGTGAGCAGGCCCTGCCCCAGACAGGCCATTGTGGTGCCCATGGAGTGTGTGACCTCTGCTCAGCCCCGACCTCTGATTTCACCCATTGGCTCAGAGGTGTGCCCACCTGAGGCAGCAGGGGCTGCAGGGCTGCATGTTGGGTCTCTTGGTGAAAACTTCTCATCTGAGGCGAGGAATTCCCTTGTACGCTTCTGTTGCTCGAGCTTATGCCTTGCACAGCCCCAAAGGAGTGAGTGCTGTGAAGTGTGAACGTGGGGCTGTTTCCATCCCCCTGACTGTCCTCCATCCCCAGCTGATGCTGTGCGGCATGCAGGAGATTGACATGAACGACTGGCAGAAGAACACCATCTATCGGCACTACACCAAGAACAGCAAACAGATCCAGTGGTTCTGGCAGGTGAGCCCCAGAGCCTTCATGCGCCATGCTCAGGGCCAGGCACTGCCTGAGGCTGTGGGGTGATGGGGATCCTCCTCCCTGTGCTTGCAGGTGGTGAAGGAGATGGACAACGAGAAGAGGATCCGCCTGCTGCAGTTTGTGACTGGAACGTGCCGCCTGCCTGTTGGGGGCTTTGCGGAGCTCATTGGTGTGTGGCCGTGCTAAGGTTGGGCAGGGAGGGAGATGGTGGCCATGCCTGGCTCTGGTTGCTGGGGCCAAGTGTTCATGTTCCCATTCCAGTAGGGTAGTGATGAAGCTGCAGCGACATCTGAGTGAGGCAGTGTGCTTTGTTGGTGCTGTACTGAGACAGATTCCTTTAGCATGAACTGTGCTGCTGCAGTTAACTTTGTTAAGCTTGTAATCTCATTTTGAGTGAGATTTGAGTGGTTTTTTTGCTTTTTTTTTTTTTTTTTTTTTTTTGAGCATCTTTATGGTAAGGGTGATGGAGCACTGGAGCAGATTGCTCAAAGAAGTTTTAGAGTCTCCTTCTATGGAGATATTCAAGATCTGTCTGGATGCCTACCTGTGTGACCTATTGTGGGTAACCTGCTTCGGCAGGGGGTTGGATTGTATGATCTCTTGAGGTCCCTTCCAATCACTGTGATTCTGAATTTTAATTTTAATTTTTTGTGCTATGAAACCCCTTCTTTGGAAAACCATAGCATGGCATTACTCTGTGTCTGCCCTTTAATTTGCTGCTTTTTGGGCCCCCTAACAGCCTGCCCACTGTTTTCTTGGAACTGATGTGTACAGCTAACTTAACCCATTCGGTTATTCTTACTGCCATATCAGCCTTTTTCCAGCCCCCTGAAGCCTGTCCATGGCTAACCGTTTGTTAAAAGCAGCCTCAGTGACTTAGACCTCCTGAGCCAGGTCCCTGGAAGCATGAAGGCAGACTGCTTGATCCTGTGGCTCTGCAGAGAATGTGTTTCAGTGCTCACTGCTGAGCCACCCACCTTGCACTCTGTACTGTGTCACTGTGTGCTCTGGAAAACACTGTTCTGCTTTTCCTTTGGATGTTCGTCCTCTCTGTTAAGGGCTCAGAACAGGCTCTGAGTACAGCTCTGGGTTTGTGCCCTCATGTGCTGTAGCATCGTAGGGCTGAGGCACTCTGCTGGCTGTAGGGCCAGGTCAGGGTTCTTTTCCAGCTCCTGATCACGTAATGAGATTGGCTCTTCTCATCATTAACAGGCAGCAACGGGCCTCAGAAATTCTGCATCGATAAAGTTGGCAAAGAGACGTGGCTGCCTCGGAGCCATACATGGTGAGTGGCTGCTGCGTGACACTGTGGGGCACATGGGGAGAGGTGCTGGTGTCCCTGTGGGGCTGCATGGAGCTCTGGCTGCCTGTATGCCCTTCTCCTATGGGATGGAGCTGCAGGGGGGACCTGTGGGAGGGGACCCTGTGGTGGGGAGCAGGGTGGCAGCAGCACTGGGCTCTCTGCCCCACTCACAGCGCCCTGTCTCACCAGCTTTAACCGCTTGGATCTGCCTCCCTACAAGAGCTATGAACAGCTGAAGGAGAAGCTGCTGTATGCCATTGAGGAGACGGAAGGCTTTGGCCAGGAGTGACGGAGCCCTGCTGCTCTCCCAGCAGCTCCGGCGGTGCTCGCAGCACTGCTGCCTGTGGGATGGTGCGGGTGGTGCTGATTCTGTTCTCTTGTTCCTGTGTGAGGTCTGCACACACAGCCCTGGGGAAGTATCCATGTGTCTCTTCCAACCCAAACTGAAGTTGGGAGGGAAAAGTGGGGGCGAAAGCCCAGCCCTGCTCGGCCTGGAGCTGAGGAAGGGCCAAACCCAGCCTTGTGCACACAGTGTGCACCACAGCCTCTGTCCCTTCGCTGGGACACGGGGACATGGGTGCTGCGTGGGGCTGTGGGCTGCACTCCCTGTCCCAGAGGCTGCTCCATGTTAGTGGGGTTGTCCCTGCTTGTGGGAAATCGCTGTGCACCTGGAAATGGACACAAGGAGCTTCTGACTGATGCGCTGAAGCCAAGCCCCAGTATTCTCTGCAGTTTATTTTGCCCCTCTCCCTGTAGCACTACTCAGCCCTTCCCTGTGTGGCACAGAGCCGCTGATGGACTCCAGCCCTGACTTAAGGAGCCAGGCTGGGGCTTTTCCCAGGCTTAGTTAAGCGAGATCTGGTTTAGGTGTAGGCTACCCCCTGTTATTTTTTCAGCCTTCCTGTGGCGTTTCAGTAGATGACATTAAGGATGAGAAGTGGCTCTTGAGCTGACTCAGGTGCTCATAAAGATATATTTGTTTTTGGGCCCTCTCCTGCTCCCAGCAAGGTACTTGGGTGCCTGCAGTGGGGGCTGCAGGGTGCAGGCAGGGCTGGGCCTGGCACCCCGCTCCACCTTGCTACTGTGTTTTGAGTTGCCAGTGTGCAGTGCAGCCCTGTGCTGTTTGGTATTTAAAGCAAGTGCTGGGAGCTGGTGCTCTGCAGCTTGTGTGAGGCTCGACCACCCCTATCCTGTGCTGTGCCAGGAGTTTCCAGAGCTGTGATAAGGGCAGGATCAGGCCCTGCCCGTGACCCTGTAGTACCCGGGCTGAAGGGCCGTGATGTCCTGGCTGTGGCTCTAGGACAGGGCCCTGGTGAGCAAGCATTGGTGTGTGTATATCTGTACATAAATGAAATTGTGGATACAAAGCTCTGCAATAGCTTCTGACCGATAACTGGAGCGTTTTGTACTGCACCATCCTGCCTCAGTGATGCCGATTTCTTGTGCAATAAAAGACAAGCAGCTCTCGCGGTGCGTCCCTGGCTGGTGTCACAGTGCAGGGACAGCCCCCTGCTCCCCGTGGATGGGGCTGGAGGTTTGGGTACAGGATCTGAGCAGTGCTGGTCTGGGGACTGCATGGGGTACCCTCCATGCCCCATTTCAGGAGCAGGGACGGCTCTGCCCGGAGTTGGCCTCTAGGTTTGTTTCCATGAATACATACATACATTCCATCTGTTTTTCTGTGCACACATGGAGGCACCTTCCTTGTGCTGAGGGTCTGGCTGGGCACAGTGCCTGCCTGCCTCCCTTAGCCTGTAATCATGCTTAGTTAAAAATGGCTCTGGGATGGCTGGCTGGCTGTGGTGCTGTGGCTGTGTGCCTACATTTGGGTGCCATGATAAACGTGTCCTCTGTAATTAGTGGGCTGCAGCCAGGGCGGGAGGGGTGGATGTGACTGGCACAGCACAGTGGCACCACCCTCATGGGGATGTGGTGCCATGGGGGCTTGGATGCTGTCATGCTCTGTGTGGTGCTGGGGTACCATGCTGACAGCTGTGAGGCAGCAATGGAAATCAGGCGCATGAGAACAGCATCCCTGGGAACTGCAGCTTTTGGTTCAAAAAAGAAAAAAAATCCAACACAGCAGAACTAAATAAGCCTGCTGTTCACACCACTAGGGGCCAGCTAGCATCCCATAATTTTGCCATCACTTTGCTTTTCAGCAGCACTTGCAATGGGTTATTATTTCCTTTATAGACTATACTTGTGCTGCACTGTGGGAAACTGCTGCCAGTATGGCACAGCCCACCTCCAGAAATTCATTTGCTATGGGCCTCCTCTGGCTGCACTGCTGCCTCCTGGCCCCAGGCACTGATACAGCTCAGCCCACCCTGGATGTACCCACATACACCACCAGCTACAGCCAGACCACAGCACCCAACTACAGCAACTCTCCTCTTGTGGTGGCTTCTGCCACTTTGAGTCCATCCATACAGCCGTGTTATAATGAATGCAATGAGTATCGAAGCAGCAAAAAGCAGAGCACTTCTCATTACAAAGGAAAAGAACCCAGCAGCAAAGTGACTTAGTTTACAAGATTTTTTAATTTACAAATAAAAAAACTACACATTTTACTTTTTCTCTTTTTTCTCCTCTTTCTTGACATCGCTCTTCTCCTTGTCTTTCTCCTTCTCATCTTTCCTCTCCTTTTTACTCTCTTCTTTTTCCTGTCCTTCCTTCTTCTCTGCATCCCTGTTGGCAATCTTGTTGTTGATAAGGTTGTGCAGGGCAACCACTGAGCGGATAAGAGAAGCCAGGTAAACTACCACCATCTGGTCATTGGTCTTCAGGTAAAAGGCCTTGACAAATTCTTGCAGATTGACATCTGGTAGCAGGTTGAAGACATCCTGAAGGTGGTAAATGATCTGGTGATTGATGGGTAGCTTGCCCATGGCTACTTTCTCAAGATAGCTCCTGATGTCCAGAAGCTTGGAGTTCAGTCCCTTCAAGCCATGGACCTGATTTGTGATCCGCTGGGACAGAGTGCCCACCGTGGTATCCTTGATGTCTCTGAAAAACGTGTAACAAAGATTCAACGTTAGAATGTCTGCTGCATATTCATCAACAAGCTGTGGGTATTCACTAAGAGGTCTTTCCTGTTTATAAAGAACGGCAGTTGCAAGAACAGATGAAGCACAACTAAACAGAGCACTTCAAGTCAAAGAACGAGATCAAACTGATTTACATTAGAAAATGTATCTAAAATAGGTCACTGTTGTATGCTTTTGTGCAGAAATGCTGTCTTTGGAATAGTAGTGATAACACCAGTTAGAGGGATAGAAAGAAAGAAGCCAACAGGATTTCCAACAGGTGAAAAGGCTGTGCAGTTCGTATGAGGTGACTGCTCTTTTCCTGGCTGGCAAGCTTTGCCAGTTTGTCAGCTGCAGCTCCAGCAGCCACGGTCCCACTCAGTCCTGCTCTGTGATATGTGCAGGGGCTGAGGTGGCTCCAGACCACGATATTTCAAAGCTTTGAACTGATGACAGTGTAGCTGTCATCATTTGATAGTTTCAGTGGGCAGTTACACCTTTCACTAGCAATGACTGAACATGCCAAGCAAGACTGCTAAGAGAACACACTCTTAGAACATAAGCAGCATGTTTCACAAGCTCTGCATTTCCTCCAGGAAGCTGGCACTGGGAGATGCCAGATGGACCACATTCCCTGCTGTGCAAGTCTCTCAAGAAAGCTCTCATCTTAAAGGTGTTTACCGTAACAAGTGTTCAACACCAACTTCCTCTGCCTCCTCAGCTCCGATCTCACTAGTCACATGCTCGAACGTCTTGGAGGTTGGAGTGCCATCCTTTGAGGTGCACAAACACAAGGGGACAGGGTTAGGTTGTGTGCACAGCTGATTAAAGGTACAAAGAGACGGACTGGCCAGTACAGATGGCTCACCCACAAACAGAGGGGCAATGCGAGCTGTGCCAAAGCAGTGTAAGATGAACCGAGTCTCATTTGCATGACAGAACCAGGAAGAGGCAATGGGACAGATTAGAGCAAAACAGTATCAGGACTGAAGCACACAGACCCTCACCAGGGAATGCAACATCACCTATGCAGAAGGCAAATGAGTGCCATGGGATGTATATCCTTTTGAACATACAGACATCCTAACACTCATCTTTCAATGGAAACCTTTTCCTAGGAAGGCACAGAAAAACATTAGGTGCTCACATCATGAACTTCTTCAACTGAAATATAAGCTTCTGTGGGCAGTCCCAGGTCCTTTGGTTTCACATCAATAATCACCAATACCTTACAGAAAAACAAAACAAAACATTATAGAATACCAGGTTTTACTCAAGGACTGGAACAAAACACCTTCACACTACAGGCTATGCAGAGCTGTTAACTCCAAGCGTTGAAATAAGACATCTACAACTGTTTAAAATACTTTGCTGTGAGTTTTTTTCACAAGTTGTATCAACAGTTAACAAAGGTAGGGGCCAAGGATTCCCATGTCCACATTTAGAGAAAGAAAAACAAACAAAGCGCAGTACTTACAGAGTTTGGACAGTATCTTTTCATCAGTTCATTGATAGCAATGTCATTCTTGTGCAGTTTAGGGCCTGTGTGGTACCAACCAACTATTCTTTCTCTAGCTGAGCAAAACCAGAAAGGATTCTAAATCAGAACCATGTAGCAAGACAACAACAAAAGTATTTGGGTGGAGACTGAATTAGCAAATGAGCAATCTGGCGCATGCAGAAAATGAATGTAAGGCAGGGGAGAATGACTCGGAGGAGGCAAAACAATGGCATGGCTAGCGATGAAGACATTTTACAGAAATAATTGTACTTCAAGTTCTTAATTAAACTAGACTATTTCATATAATGCAGTAATTCATATAACACAGCGATCTGTCAACTTGCAACTCTGATACCTAAGGATACAAAAATTCTAGAAACAGGAACTGTTTCACGAGTGTCTCAATCATTTTGAATTGTTGCTAGAGCAAAGAAAATTCATGGGAATTAAAGTTATGCCTGAATATTCAGCTTTAATGTCTCAAATGAAGTAGTGAAGAGTAATGGAATTATTAACGAAAACATGAGTTTGCAGTATTTGCAAACGTTACATAAAACCAAAGTATGTTCTTTTGTTCATAAAAAAAAACAATTTCAGGGCAAACCTGCACAGAAGTTATAGAAGAGAAACATATGTAATTCTTTAGAAATAGCAGCATTTATGAAATCTAACTAATTCTGAAGATACAAAGCTGTCAGGAGACTTAGGAAAATTAATAAGGCATGAACAAATGTGTCAGGAACACAAACTACTTGCACAAATTAACCAATGGGAAACCATTAGCAAAAGTGAAGCTACGTAAGGAATTAGCATGGAGAGGCTTCTTACCTGGGCACACCATTTCCTGCTTAGCTATGAATGCACCTTCTCACGTAGACAAAGTTAAAAGTTTCTGAGTGTATCCATGCAAAGCAACCCAAACTTACCATTGACCTTCTTAAACATTCCATACATGTTCTCCAGATAGTCGTGGTCCAGAAACCACACAGTATCATCCTTGTCATCTTCATCAAAAGGTACTGGAAATAAAATGTCAATATTTAAGAAACCAATTTTCTGACTAAAAGTATCTCTAGAAACACCATGTTTTAGGATAGCTCTGGCTGCTAAGGGCAATTGGATCTTAATCAGTTTCAACTGCTCTGCAATGTTACACTGTAAATGCAAAACTACAGTGCAATTCTTTCTCCTAACTGCCAACAGTTTTAAAACAGAGGAATAAAATGCAAAGTGTTCTGAAAGTTATCCTCGGTGGCCAACATCAAAGCGTCAGAGGGAAATTCTCCCCTGCACAACAGTAACTGCATGGAATGCATACACATTTGATATGATAAACAGGATCCCAACAGACTTTGCAGTTTGTTGATCAACAAAGAGCAAAAGGAGCTTTCACCATAGGATGCATTTCATCAACACTTTTACAGACTAGAAGAACATAAAGAGGCACTTCAGGGAAGAACCAGTTACCCCTGAGTAAAGGATGAGTGATTTTATCAGTTAGCATGTATACAGGGGCACACTGCTGGTTTTGAGAACAGAGTGCCCTCAGCGTTTTCATTTACGGGAGTATTAAAGCTTCGAAGTTGAAAGGCCGCCACAGTACCAAAAAAATCCCAAACCTCTTTTCAACTCAAAGGGAAAAAAAGATCTTCCAAAATTGGCAAAGAAAAACAGAAAAAAAGTCATCATGTGGCACAACTCCTTACGACTGTGAAACTCCATAAATAAACTGAGATATTTCTGCTTTGTCACAGAGCAGTCCCACCGGGGAGGAAATGATATAACTAACACAAATGGGTCAGTGAGAGCCATGCACCCAAAAATTACTGATACCACATGAAGGTATGTAAGAGGAAATGGTTTCAACACCATTGAGAACATGCTTTAAGGAGGAAGGAGCGCTTTAAGCGGACAAAATCTGAGGATGACATCTTCCCATAAGCAGTTACAGCCACACGAGCACTGAGCAGAGAGGTGTTCCACAAGCTGAGACACGGAGCGCTCAGCAGAGGTCAGCACGTCCAATGCAGTAAAACATTCAGCAGCGCTTCAAAAAAAGTAGACACCTGCTGCTGGAGCACGGCACAGTGCAGCGCTGCAGGGAGGCTGCAGGGCGAGACGGGCTCCAATGGGGCACTTCAACAGCGGGCAGCTGGTTTCACAGAATCACAAAATCACGGGTGCTGGAAGGGACCTCTGGAGATCGCCCAGTCCAGTCCCTCCTAAAGGAGAGGATCCCTAGACTTCGATGCAGGCTGATCCGTACAAGAGGAGGGCCTGTAACCCGGCACAGCGGCTTAGGGCCAAACATACAGCGCAGCCTTTAAATCACGCCCTAATGGGGGTCGGACGCCCAACTCACCTGCAAAGCTGTTGGACACGTCCAGGATCTTCTTCTGCCAGGAGCCCAGCAGCACGCCCACCACGCGCTTCTGGTTCCCAACCTTTCCTATTCTGAAGGGAAAAGGCCGTCAGCGCCCACGCGGCAGCCCGCACAGACAGCCGGGCAGCGGCGGCTGCTTCTGCCACGGGCACGGGCAGAACAGAACGAGGGGCAGCGTGATTTCTGGTCACCGACCGCTGCTTTACTCTCAGAAGAAAGGTATCCGGGCGCCCTCGGGACCAAACCTCGGAACGCGGCGGCGCTCGGCGCGGGGCTGAGCAGGGCGCCGTGCCGCAGAACGGGGATCCACGCAGCGCGGCTCCGAGCCTCGCCGTGCCCGTGTGAGCGGCCGCAGCACAGCCGTGGGCTCAGAGGGCCGCGCTCGGCAGCTGAGGCACAAACCGCAGCGGCTCCGGGCCGCCCAACCCGCCCGCGGAACTCCCCGCGCCGTGAGGGCCCGTCCGCGGCCCGCTGCCCCAGCAGCCTTCTTCCTCCTCCCAGGGACGAACCCCCTCCCCCCCCAGCGCGCTCCGGGCCGCGCTCCCTTCGCCTCAGGGTCTCGACCCGAGCGACCGCCCGGCCCCCCGCAGCCCCGCGTCCCTCGCGGCGCGGCGCGGCCCGGGCCCGTGACTCAGCGCCGCGGCCCCGCCGCCGGCCGGGCCCCACCTGTTGAAGTGATCGACGACGCTGAGCAGCACCAGCGGGTGCACCACCACGCGGTCCACCGCCAGCTCCGGCATGGCGCCCCCCGCCCGGCCCGCTCCGGCCCCGCTCCGCCGTCAGCCCGCTCCCAGCCCGCCGCAGGCCGCTCCCCGCCGCCAGGCCCCGCTCCCAGCCTGCCCCGCGGCGGGGCGGGGCCAGGCCGCCATCTTGAAAAGGTCGGCGGGAGGCGGGCCCGCCCGGCGAGGGCGCCGCCATCTTGAGGAGGTGCGCGCGACCGGCGGCGAGGCGCCATCTTGGGGAAGTGGCGTCGTTCGGCGTGAGGTAAGGGGCGGGCCCGGAGGGGAGGAAGGTGGGCGGAGCGGGCGGGCTCCGTCTTGGGGAGGCTCTGAGGGGGTCTCCGGTGAAGGCGGGGGGGCGTTAGGGCCGGCTCTCGGCGGCGCGGTCGGGGGGCGGCTCGGCCGCCCGAAGCCGTGGCGGCGCCTCCCGTACCCGCGGGCACCGCGAGATGCGGGCTCGGCTCCCGCCTTTCCCGCCGGCTTTTACTGGCAGGCGAATCTCATCGGCCGGGCGCGCGCTGCCCGCGGCACTCCGCGCCGTTCCCCGCGGCCGCGGCCGTTCCTTCCCGTCCGGCCGCCCGATTCCGTCCCGGTCCCGGCGCCGTTCCGCCCGCAGCTCGGCACGGCCTGCGCCGGCGTCGGACCCCTGAGGACGCGTTCGATGGCGGCCCTCGTCTCTACGCTCTTCCCACGCGCTGCTTCTCGCGCGTTCCCCGCCCTGCCCACGTGCCGCCGCCCGGCACCTCGGAGCGCTCCGCCGCCGCCGCTCCCCGCCGGGCGCAGCCCGAGCTCGGCCCTCTCGTGGCGCTGCCCGGCGTTGCGCCGCCCGGCGCTGAGTTGGCGATTCGGGCAGAGCTCCGGCAGAGCTGGCGGAGGTTTCTTCCAGCAGAGGGAGAGCTCTGACCGCGGAACTGCAGCGCAGCCGGCGTTCCCGTAGCTTGTTTTATCAATATACATATAAAACTCGCTGTTCAAATTAACTAGTTCAATAAGTAATTTAGCTCATTGATTTTTGGGCATATCCTAAGTGCCATTACAAGCTACGGATATTTTAAATGCCATTACCTAATAAAAGGTGCTTAAAACATTCCTTCTATTGATTTTATTACTGCTTTATTTTGCTGCCTTGGTTTAAAATCATTTTAACCGCTCTGTAATCAAGAAGAAATATATCGTTGGTGAAATGCAGTCAATTTCCTAAAAACCTTTGACATCGTTAAATAAGGAATTAGTTGTTAAATCATGTCAGGCAATAACCGAGGGACAGAAAAGATATAAAATTTGGAGCGGTGGGCCTGCGTACCGGTGAGCTGCTCTGACCTTTGGCATTCAGACTGTATGCGACAATCGCACTTCAATTCTGTTCTTGATTCCTACATCAGTCAGAAGAGATTTAAAATCTCAGCATGCCAGGAAGGTTGTTGAAGGATAACGGAGTACGATCTAGAGACAATTAAGGGGTGTTTTAATGACCTGCTGTGACTTTTTGTTAAAATTACTCTCTAACTTAGCGAATCTGAAGTTTCATTTGCCAGATTGCATTGCTGGTAGTTCAGCGTATTGATGTTATACACAAAAGACTAAATCGAGTCTGCTCATGGGGATTTCAGTAACTTCCCTTCACAGCTCTTTTGACTTGAGAAGATTATCAGTATTATTGAGCTAATCAGATGGTAGATGGAGGCTGGGAATACAGGCAATATGTTGCTTAACCAAAGAATTGAAAAGTAAGTAATGAATGTTGGTGCTCAATAAAAAACAGCTAATGAGTTGATTGCATCGATGCTTGATGTAATTTAACTGTAGAGTGGCAAACATCAATGCTTATTTATGATTTGATTCACGATTGCTGACCTGAAATTCAAAGTTTGGAGGCGTTCTGCTGTAAGCGAGCAGCTGGCGGCTGGCCTGGCGAGGGGAGGCTCCTGGAATGGGACGTGCGATCGCACTGTCTGTTGTTGGGCTTTTTCCTTCTTTTCAAATATAACTTTTCAGAAGTTTAAGAAAAAATAAATTGTCAAAAAATAGTTCAAAAGTGAGACCAATGATTTGAAATGTTAAAGGAACCTCCGATCTTCCTGTAATAAAGACCTTAATAATCTCAAGGGAAATGTCAGTAGCGGAGAAACCTTGTGCTGCTGGTGGAGGTGGGTGTATGCTGTGTTTCAGCAGCAATCCCACCACTGCTTATGTAAGTTACTGTCACTTATGACCATGTTTCAAAAGAAAGTTAATTGACAGAAAATCTCACAGTCTTGAATGGTACAAGAGTTCTTAATTCACTTCATTCGGAGCTCACCTTTTGCTCGTATTCTCTTCCTTGTGGTTTGTGAGATGTTGGCATTCTGTAAGTGCAGGTTTGTGCTTATTGGTGACACAGAAGGACATCTCTGCAGGCTTTTCTAAGCCATGAAGCGTTTCTTCAGAACGCACTGTTTAATTCTGTAAAATGCCCTGTGTCACATTTGGGCCTAGGTGCCTGTTAGCATCGGGGCATGTTGGTATGTTCTTTGGGCAGCCATCAGCCATGGCTTCATGGAGTCCATGCTTGCCAGCTGTTTTCTAATTTGACTAATGCTGTCTTAACAAAGCCCCGGTAATGTGGCTGAGGGACACTTGCAGTGGCCTTATTTCTCTCCTGGTCCTTTCTACCTGCAGCTATTGGTGCCAGAGGGCAGCGTGAATTTGTAACAGTAAGGAGAAAAAATAAATGGAGATGACTGCTATAGAATCACAGAAGCGTCTGATGACCACATACAGGCCGGGAAGGCATGTGTTTACAGAATACATTTGCTTTGTGTTTCTAGGTGTTCTTTCCAGCTGTGAGAGTTAAAAACTCTACTGCGCTTTAAATGAAAATACCAGCATGCTGCAGTTAACCGCAGCTCATCAGGCCCAGGAGTGAAGCCTTAGATGGCTGTGCCACAGCTCACGCCCTCCTGACTTGCTGTCTGCTTTGTGTGTTTTTCCATCTTGTCTGAGAAGAACCAGGCGCTGCTGCTGGTCCATAGGAGCCTCTCCTTGGGAAGAGAGTTTGGTTGCTGAGCCTTCCCCAAGCAGAGGGTTCTCTGCATACCTAAAGAAAGGGAAGAGTGCAGCTGGGGGGTGTGGGCAGGTCAGGCAATGCTGTAGGGAGGAGGGTGAGCTGTGCAGGAGGCAGTGACACTTCTGCCCGACCTGCTGCTTTTCCTCTGTAGCTTTCCAGAGCCTGCCAGTGGTAAGGGACATCCTCGGAACTGTGGCTACGAAGGATCCTCGCAGCTGGAAAGTATTGGTGCCTGATGCTAAAGCGTCCTAAACGACGCTTCTTAATGTGTGCCTTTAATTCTGGCTTTGGTTGGTTGTAAAGAAAATCCTGATGTTCTCTATAGGCAGAGGAATGGGAGGAGGGGAAAACAGTGCATCCATGAGAATGTATTTTCATTGAGATGCTGTTTAAAATGTGTTTAAAATCCACGCGAGAGAAGTGAAGCTTTCTTTAGACCCGTCAGTAGTTTGTTGCATAATGTCTTTATGCTACCGGCTCAAACAGGCAATATTTATTTCCTTATAAGTTTAGCTTTATCCAAATCACTGTAGTTTCCTGCAAAGATTTCCATGACTGGGCTGTGTTGTGTTTTGGGAGGAATGATGCTGCCTGGAATGGAATGGGTAATGCGAGCCACGGAAGGAAAACAGAAAGCCGCCACAATATTATTAGTTCTAATTTGCTTTGGTTAAACTATAATTCAACGAAATGCTGATGCTGTAGGCTCAAAGCATGATGCCATGGAGCGTGGGCTTACCCAAACTTCAAAATAAATATCAGTTTGCTTCTGAAGACCTCCAAATCAGAGCAATGACCACTTATTCCAAGTGTCTGTCCTAGAGCCAAATGTCTTAAAATAAACTTTGAATCTGTAATTGTAAATTGATCTGTACAATTCTTTGCAATCTGATCTTTAAATATTTGTGTTGTAGTCATTTATTTGGTTCCTTGTGGAGCATCTACAGAAGTACATCTAGAAGGAACACTCGCGCTGCTTACCGTGGTTGGGTCAGCTGCAAATATCGCAGTATTTGCTGTCGGTGAATTTAAGACCTTTTGGCCATATCTGTGTGTTATCCAATTATAATCCTATCCTTCCACAAATAGTATCACAGTGCAATTTTGGCCAGTTACTTTTGCATGTAGAATTGGCACTTCCTACATTTAAAATGCTTGTAGAAGAATTGTCGACATCTAGTGTAAATTTGTGGGAAAAATCCTTCAGATTTGATACTGTGCACTTAGAATTTTTGTGGTTCTGTCCAGAAATCAGAGGGTATAGAAACGCCAGGGATGTTTTTAATAACTAAACCACTGACTCCGATTTTTGTATTTCAATACAGCAGTTTCAGTACTTTATTCTGCTACTTTTGCTAAGAATGTGTTGTGTTTTTTTTAATTGTGGAAACAAATAGTTAAAAAAAAAATGCAGAACAGTTCTAGTCATACTCATTTTTCCACACCTTGAGGACCAGCAAATTCTTTAATATGAGATTTTATTTGTACAAAGCAAAACTTCAAAACCACTCAAAAGCTTTCTTATTAACTGCTGTCAGTCCTTTGATTTACAAGGGCAATAAAGATCTGGAGGGGGCACATTTATCATGGCGCTCAGCACACCAGGAGCCATTTTCTCAAGCGGTAAAGCCAAGTGATAAAATGAGTTCTTTTGTTCTATAACCAAGGCACATTCCCTATTTTTAAAAATGTGTGTTGGACTTTTTGGCTTGTAGTTTGGCTGTGTTCCTCTAATACTCCGTTTATAAATGAAAAATTGCTAACATGCAGATGCTGATGATGCATCTGGAAAAAAACAGACTTTCTGAAAGTCAACCTAGGTTTATTTGCCAGCTCTTTTTCCAGTGCAAACTCTTGTATTATTTTTTTTTCACAGCACCTTTTAGCATAGTGTTGTTTTTTTTGTTTTGTTTTTTAAACTGATGTGATCATATACCTCTGCAAAGCTTGTGAAATTGCAATTAGAAAGGAATTAGAAGTCCTCTACTTACAATAAAGAGCCATGCTCTGTAGGTGAAATGCTACTTTGCAAGTTTTTGTTATTTCATCTGTTTCTAAACTTGCTTGGGTGACTTTTTGAAGGCTGTTCTTTAATGTAAGCAGATGGGGGGGGAAGTGCTCTTGTTTATACAAAGAAAATCAATGACTTGTATGGGTACTTCATTAATAGACATAGCTGTGTGGGAGGAATGTCTTGCAAAAGTGTGAGCAAGGGCTCAGAGTCTGACTGTGTATACGTATAAATAAAGCCGGTTTTGTCTGTTCCATGTAAGTGCTGCCACCTCTGGTCTCTTCCAGATGTGAGAAGCACTGCTGGATGCTGGGCAGCTGACTGGTGAAAGCAGCAAGTCCAATTGTGCTCAGCTGTCTGGTGCTGTTGTGCAGGAATCTTCAGAACAAGTGTAGGAGAACAGATTTGAAAAAAGTACTTTTTAATGTAGCTTTGAGTGATATAATCCTAATTCTTAGCTTAAAACTAGGTAAGGTTTTGTTTAAAGCTTTGGCTTCAGTCGAGATGCTGTCAGAACACATGGAAGAATGAGTTTGAAAAAAGGCAGCAGCATTAAACCTTGTTTGTATTTACCAGCACCACTGTGATGCCCATACAGCTGCAGAACTGCAGCAGAACCCATTTGTCCCCAGGTACACAGGGTGTGATGGATGGGCTTGCAAGGTACTTTGGACAACAGCTGTTTCTTTGGTTTTATTCTCGGTTCCCTTTGTAGACAGAGGGTTTTTAAGAAAAAGCATGCTGTAAGCAGGCTGATCTCATACCAGAATTGTGCATTGCTCTCTAACATGATGTTACCTGAATGAAAACCCTGAGCAGAAGGACTGGAGGCATATCTGCCTGGAGGTTGGTGGCCTGCCTGTGGTGGGGGCTTGGAACTTGATGGTCCTTGACATTCCTTCTGACCCAAGCCATGCTATGATTCTGTGATCCAAAGTGAAGTCAGGTGTGCTAAGTGGGTGTGGGACAAGTCTTCGCTGTATTCTACGATACATAGTGTGGAAGTAGCACTTGTGTTATGATGTTGCTCCAGTTTATATGCCCCTGAAAGCATACTGTTAAGTCAGTGTTTGTTGGTGGCTGACTTAACGTGGTGCCCTATCCAGGAGGAAGCAGCTGTATTCAGCAAAGACCCCACCACAAGTGCTGCAGTAACGTATGGAAGAAGGTGGCTTTGGTTGCCCTATCATAGCAATCTGTAGCAGAGGAATCTGCTGTAATTTTACGTTGGTATTTGAAATTTAGCAAGAACAGGCTTTGTCGAGGAGGCACACCTTCATGCATAGCTATGCACGTTACTTCTGATACTTGCTGCATTGTAAAGCTTTTAGTTTCATAGTTGGTTTTTTTGTTCTTTTTTTTTAAACCCTGGGGCCTCTTTATGTTGTAGTGTCTTGAAAGAGCCTAAAGCTTTGGGGAAAAAAAAAAAAAAAAACTGAAATACTTTTTATTTTATGAAGCAGTTTTGGGGTCAGTTTTTCTAAAATGAATGCTTTTATGTTGGATAGTTTAAAGACCATCTGTTAACCGAAACCAACCGTAAGTGAAGTTGCAGTTATGTTTCCTATTAGTCTTGTATCTTTCCTATTAGTCATGTATGAAGGAATACAGAGACATCCAACAGAACTCCAAACAAAAATTGAAAAAACAGATGTTGAAACTGTTGGCCAGTTGGTTTCCTTTTACAGGAGCAAGTAATTATTAATGAGTCACAAAATTAAGACTAGTTTTGTAAACTGTCATTTAGAATAGTGGTGAAGGTGTATTTCTGATTATTGTATGCTGCAGTTGAAAATGGAGTGTTTTACTTGGAGAAACTGAAGGCGATTTAAAAAATAAAATAAAATAGATCCATGACTGTTATGTCTGGAAGCATACAATAAAAGATAAAATTTTAAATAGTTATGCACTTCTAGTCTCTCAGGGCTCATTTATTATGTTGTCATGGTGAGCAACAAATAAAAAAAAGTAAAATAAAAAGGCTGTTCCTTGGGTAGTTGTGACTTATTGGTAGTTACCTTTTACAAGAGTTCCATGCTGACTTAAGTAAAGATCTCCGAGGAAAAAAAAACAAACTTCATTTTTCGAATACGTTCAGCTAAGAGCTTACAGCCTTCGTGACACCACCTGAATTATTATTAGTGTGCACTGCTGTGAGAATAACACTCGCTGCTGTTTAACAACAATGTCTTTCCACAGAATTTCTAAAAGTCGGTAGGAAAATGAGAGGCAGAATTGAGAGCTGAAGTGGAATTAAAACAGTCCATTCTGAAGCCAGGATATTATCATCATGGCTTGTGTAAGAAGGAAGAATTAAGGTGTACTGCAGGTGCAGTTCCGTGTGATTTGCTCGAAAAATTTTTAATAGCTGTGTATGTTAAGCAGAGGGTCCCCTCTTGCCTGGATAAAATCTTGAAGTGTATTTCATTCAGGCTTCCTCTTTTTTTCTGCCCTTAACCTGTAATTAAATACCAAAAATGTATACCATTTTGTCTGTATAAAGCTTCATTTCTCACGAGGTGTGGAGGTAATTAATTTTTTTTGCTTACGTCCATCATAATGGCAGATGTGTTGCACTTGGTAGACGATGAGATTAAAATAGCCGGCAATTAACAGCCGCGTCTATCCTGCTCGGTTCAGGCGCCGACCCAGCAGTCTCCCTGCAGGCGGTGCTGCTGCAGCGGCTCTCCGGAGCTCCCCGGCCGCTTCGTGCCCGGGCTGCGGAGGGCAGCTGTGCCTACGGGTGCCCCACGGGCCCTGCTGGGCTGTGCTCTGCGGAGGTTATGTGAGCTGTATCAGGAGGTTGTTAAAGGCTACGACAGTTATGAAACGGTACTTCATTTAAAACGGTGCTGATGAGAAAACTTTCAGGCCTGAATACTCAGTTACTCAGATTTGATATAGTTCTGTCAGGACCCTTTGGCCCTAACTGTGATGTGCGATTCCACTGAAGACATCCCTCCTTATTTTACCTCAGGTCAGTCTTCAAACCCAATTTAAGGCCTATCTGCCCAGGCACTTGGGCAGTTGATTTCAGCGGCAGACTCTCCTACAATAAAATCTTAGGGAAGCACCTTGCTAGCCAAGCCAGGACGGCAGAAGCATGAAGTGCTCCTTCATGTTCAGGTGGGCTGGTTCCTCTCTTTTTTAGAGGTACAAACACTTTTTAACGGGACACTTTTCCTCCCCTGTTGTCCCAGTGCCCTACTGTCACAGTTTGAGCATCGGAGGAACATGCACTGTTTCTGAAGAACAAACTTCATCTGCTGTTTTGCTGGAAGCCTGAGAGGGGGAAAAATATGGAAACAAATAAAATGAATCTCTGATGGCAACTATTTTCTTTTAGAGAAAGCACATTTTAGGATAGCATTTACAGAAACCTTATTGGTACTGCATTACAGTCTTTCAAAGCTTTTTCCATAACTAACAGGAACTTAAAATGTATTTACTTTATTTCCACACTTAGGCAGCTGTAAATCCTGTACAGCACAGACCTGCATTTTATAGACCAAATTTACTGTTGTTCTTGATGCTGTGCTGTGTTGATTATGTTGCACTGGAACGTCTATGACAGGGACACGTGCCTGTTTCCCACACTGTCTGTAGCAGGATGAGAACTCGTGCTGAAGCACTGAGCCTGGCTGCCCCGTCCCACTGCTCGCCACCTCCTTGGGTTCCCCTCTCCATTGCTCCCCCAGCTCTGCTCTGCCTGCACGCACCCAGCTTCGCTGCTGGGGACCAACCTGTCCCAGCTCTGGGGAGCAGTGAGTGCCTGGGGAGCAGAATCCATCCCACGCTAACTCTGCTTTTACAGGTGTGGGTTTTTGTTTGTGAAAATATTTTAAAAAAAAATCACAATATATGGAGTCTAAGGGATATCTTTATGCTTAATGTTTTGGAATTAGCCTGCCATTTTTATTACTGGTGCAGAATGGGCAACGGGAGCCCTTGGGTACCAGGAGCTCTTCTCAAAAGGTGAATCTAATTGGCTGTATGGCTGTGCTAGTCTGCAGGTGTTTAACAGAGAATATTTAAAGAGGACTGATTTATGTAATGCTTTTAAGAAAGAATGAAATTGTAATCTCTCCAGAATCAAAACAGAAAGAACAGAGAATATGAAACGGACTTTTCCTTTGTCCCATTTTGAAAATCTGTCATTACTTACTTTATTTTCTTAGGACTATTGAATGAAAATGTGATCAGTTTGTGTGTATGAGTAATAGTTATTAGCAGGCAGAAGACTGAAGAGTTCTGCAGAAGGGGGGCTCTTCAATGAAAAGCCACAGTCAAGTGTAGTGAGGGAAAGCACTGTACAAGGTGACATAAAATCACTGGATGGCAGCACCTTAGATTGTTTATCTAATCAATAAGCTGATTGCTTTTCATTAAAAAAAAAAACCACAAAAACAAAACAAAAAAAATACCTAAAAATACCTAAAAACCCCTTACTACATCATGGAGACAATTACTCAGATGTTCTTTTCATATTAAAGCATTGCATGCTATCTTTGTTGATGTGACATGAGCAAGGGTTTATTAAAGATTACTTTCTTGGCTCATGGAAAAATGTTGTTCTAGCTCATCCATTCTCAGATTCTGGTGATAGTCCTTTTAATTTCCCTTTGCTCTTATTGGATTCTGGAAAAGGTTAATTAGTTATCCACTGAGCTTTTGATAGAAGATTTATTTTTTAATTTTTTTTTAGAATATAATATTAAGAACTGTTCTTTTGGGGTATGAAGGTAACACCACGAGGGGGTACTATAATTTTATCAAATTTGTCTTGGTAAGTTGGTTTATTAAGGTAAAGTGATTGCAGCCCACAGAGTTAATTCTAATATGCTAATATACCACAGCAAGTTAGGAACTTAACTAAAATGACACAGTTAATTGTAATTTATAGAAGGTAGAGAAGTTTAGTAAGGTCATCTGTATGTCACATTAAGGTTGCATATAGGCTCACCAGATTTCAATGCAGTTCTCTTAGAAGCAGTGTTAGGTGCTGGCTGTTCGCACGTCACTGAGCTTTGCACGAGGAACTCAGCATAGTTCTGTGCAAACTGCTTTGTTCTCGTGTAAAGAGAATAATCCTTTATGCTCTGAATGCAGAAAGCTAATGTCAGTTATGTATGTGTTTTAATGGTTTTAACACCCGTTTGAAGCTGTATGTTTATTGGAACTTAAAGAGGTTACTTTTTATTTGCAGTGGAAAAATATGCCATCTGGTATTCTTCCTTTGGTGCAAGAATTACTCCTGATGGAACCTTTGATAAAATAATGCAACATGTTTTTGGATGTATTGGAGCGGGAATTGTTTTCAGGGTTTGTGGAGGAGTTGGGCACTGCTTCTGTTTGGCGTTTGAAGGGAAGGAGTGTCAGCACCATGAAACAGTCAGGGCTCTGGGTTGTTATGTCACTGTCGTGTTCAGGTAAGTCCCTATCTACTGTGCCATAGAGGAACAGGGTAACAAGGAATTGAGCAGAAACAGGCTTCTTGCTATTGTATTTGACTAGGGGAAGTAAAATAAATAAATTAGAAGTAAAGAATGTGCAATCACAGCAGAGCAGAACTTACGGAAGACTAGTTCTAGCATTTTGGTTTTGTGTAACCTATAGCTCCGTGGCTGCTTGATTTATCAGAGCAGAACTTATCTGAGCAGCACTACTATGTGTGATAAGGGGAAAGAAGCCATGAGTTCCTGCTGGGGTCTCCAGGTGCATCCTGCAAATGTGAAGCACCACCACCAGTAGCACTGAGTGCTTGGGCAGCTGGGCGTGAGGTCTCCAGGTTGCTGTGGAGCACACGAGAGGAAGGACTGAGAACTGTTACCAGTGATCTTTCTGTTCTCTTTGGAGGTTTTGATGAGATTCACAGAGAATCACGTTAGAAAACAGGAGCGTGTCAGCAGAACACATTAGAAAATATTTTCTTCTGTTTTCTACAGAAGATAAGTAATTTGTCATTCCTGTGATCCTGGGGAGTGAGTTTTGCTTTCATTGGGAAGTTCCTAAGATCACTGTTTCCCCTCAGGAGATGGAAAACCAGATGGCACACCAATAAACCGGTTGAGAGGCTGCCTTGCCAGGGACAGTAATTGGCAGTGATGTCACAAAATGTTGGGCTTTTTTTCCCCAAATATTTTTAAAGATGTTTTCCATGCCCATCTGCTTTCTGTTATTAAAGTCGACACATAGCATCTGTGTACATGGAAGGGTATGCTAAGCTGGAGTCAGTGTTGCAAACTTGGTACTGCTGCAAGGAGGTGAACGTATGAAACTCACAGTGATAAAATGATCTCTCCAGGTTACTAGTAAAACCTACCAGATCTCTTCTTTTCTGAAACCCATGTATTGTGAAGGCCTCAGAGAAACAGGACTACACTGATGGTGCCCTTGCCAGGACTCTGTCCTCACCTAATTTGTGAGCAGCGAGCAAATCGGCGTTAGCTGTGTGGTGTACTGAGTGCTGCTTATTGCTGAATGCTTGCTCTGGTGTAAGGAAATATACTGATAATGTGAGCTTGGCTTTTTGGCATAGTGCATGGACTCTGACATTTTAGAAGGTCATAATGAGTCAGCTTTTGCAGAAAATGAGTGCTGTTTTACTGTGATCGCTGTTTATAATGGTTTCCAGAAATCTGGCTTTCTTCTAGAAGCTGCACCCCAACAGAAGAGAATCAGAGTTTTGCCTTCCATGTGCCAGCTAAATGCTGTTTATTCTTGTGGATTTCTGTGGTTGTTTCTTGTCTCTGTATTGGATGGGTGCCATCATCAGAACTCTGTTAATGAAGCTAGGTCCTGCATCTGCTGTGACAAGAACAGGAGGCCCTGTTTGAGGACACATCAAGAGCAGTGAAAGGGTATGATTTGGTGGTTATAGGTGCTGTCCTGGATAGGAAGACTGCAGACAAAATGTTGCAAAATTTAGAGCTCTGATAATTAGAATATTTATTCACAGAAACTTTGAAGAATGTAACTTATCTTCCAGGGAAAAAAAGAGAAAAAGAAATTAATGCATTCTAGATAGAGATATATATATATATATATATATATATATATATATATAACAAATTATTGACATCAAATTATACGCACAATTAATTTTTTATTAAATAAGAGATAATGTATGCAATATTATGACAATCTTCTAAAATAACAAGTTTTTAAACTTTACCAGCACCATGCACTGTGTCTCTGCTTCTCAGGGGGCTAATGTTAAAAGTGAGGCATTCAGCAATTGAAAAGGAAATTATAAGATTAGTCACTTGAGTAATTTAAACATGCAAATAAGTATCCCAGCTGTGTTGATACCCGATTTAGCTGAATTTACTGGGGCTGCTTTGACTTTATCACCCTAATTATTCCTGCTTTGTGTCAGACTTCAAAAAGACAAAATTATCTGTCAGGGAAGTTTCTCATGGTACTGTATTGCCTTATTGTATGATCACTAATGCTCACACTGGCAAAGAAGTATTGCAAGTTTCTTTTCATTCTAATTAGCTGAACAAAGGTAATCAGGTCTCCTCTATCACTGCTACTATCAGAATTCCAGAAATTTGAAAGCATTTGGATTCTACTCATTGAGCTGATTGAAGTGTGAGTTGCGTATGCTTCATAGCAAACCGTGCAGTGTAAACAAGTGAACTGTACTGTGTCTGAGCCTCTCTTGAATTCGGTAAAAATTACCTGTGAGGATGAAGTGCCAGGTTGTGCTGTGGGATGCAGAAGAAGAGCTGCTGCCCAGCTGGTGGCTCCTCATCAGTGCCCTGCCCTGCAGACACCCCCATGGCAGCAGGCGGAGATGATGGACAGAAGGGAGATGGTGGGATGCTGTCAGCAGGCCCAGGAGCAATGGCTGTGTCGGCTGTGGGCTTGTTACAGGCATCCTGAGAAGGGCCTGTTTTCATGGGAGCAATGAGCACCTGTTTGTTGAGATGCTTCTGTGTAACAACTGTGTGATAGGAGAAGGTAATATTCACTTTGAAATGAGTTGGCGAACAGCTTAGCTGAAGTTAAGGTGAGGATTTCAATGCTGGAACAGTAGCAAAGCAGTGGGGCCTTCTGTTAACTCCAAACTCTGTAAATGGTGAAACAGCTTGAAAATAAAGATGCATCCTTTTGGTTTTTTTTTTTTTTTTTTTTTTTTGTATAGTGAAGACGGTAAACAATAGGCAGAGCTGTGAAGATGGATTTCTTACATTAAAATAAATGAGTCAAGATAGTGATTATGTTGCTGTTTTTAAATGGGTAGAACCTGAGTGAGACTGCATTTACCAAATCTGTAGAGAAGAAGGTTGTAGGAGTTGTGAAGCTATAGGATGAAGGCGTAGTCAAGACATCTAGTTGGATGAAAAGGCAAAGTTGTGTCCTAATGATGTCAGGCAGGAAAAAGAAACAAGTTAGGTTTGATGGAAGAGAAAGAGAAACGAGACTTGGGTAATGGCCGTGTTATAAGTCTGAACAATAGAAGATGGCGATCATAGTTTGTGAAGGTGTGTCAGAAGAAACAAGGAATGCCTCAAGGCAAAAACTGAAAGATATGCTTTTGTGAAACTGTGATCTCATGGTTGGGCACATAATATCACCCTAAAGCATGACTTAAAGGAGAAGGTGTGTCGTTGAAACATCACAACACTTGTGAATGTTGACAGGTTCTCAGCTGAGTCTGAAGTCCATACACCTCATGCATCAAAAATTGCTGCCAGTGTGGTTGCAGCCCTCTGATTTTCTGTGGGAGACCATCCCAGTGTATGGCTGACAAGCTGGCTGAGCACTGGTTTCCCTTTGTCATCCAGGGACAGAGAGCTTATTTATGCATTTCCTGAGGGGACCTTCAGGGTGCAGAACGCCTCCCTTTTGTTGCTGAATGGCACACAGTAAGCAGAGGAGGGCAGTGGGTCAGCCTTCGACCTGTTGTGCAGTCATCTGTTTGAGGTTTGCTGTGATAGTTGTAAGCTTGGCAATACTCTGCCTTTATGGTGTTGGTTTTTTCCAGGACAGTCTGCTTTTGTGGTATCGATTTGGACATTAAAACATATCAGGCTATCATGAAAAAAGTATATGTTAAAATTTTTACCTACAAGAAACTAGTTCAAGATTGTGAGAGGACTAATTATGGAAATAAACGCATGAGCCAATGGCACGTGCAGGACTGCTTTTAGGAGTATCAGCCTTAAGAGAACGTTGATGCAAAAAGCCGAGATAAGAAATAAGAGAGCAGTCTCCACCTACATAATGTCCAGGAGCTCTTTGTTGAGCTTTGCTGGACCAGCAGATGGACAAGCTATTATTAAATTGATTTAGTCCTTTTTACCTGTGTTTAGATGAGCATTTAGAGGATGTGATTTTTTTTTTTTTAAGGTATTGTAATAAAAGGATGAGAAGCAAACTGACATTTCTTATTTTTTGGCACAAGTTTTTAAAATGCCCCCCAGGAACTGTATGTAACAACCACATTTTCCACATGTGGATAGAAATAGAAATAATCTTTGCAGCTAAGGATGCTGCTTAATATCAGTTTAAGTAAAGATGCACATAGGGCTTCTGCTCTATAAAAAAGGTGAGAAAAATAAGAACAAGTGTTAATTCATGTACACAGAATTTGCGTTTGCACAGCAGGTGTAAATGCTACATTAATGCTGGAAATATCTGTCCTGCTGTGTAGTTTTCCTTCCTTTTTATTACTCTGCTGTTTGGTCTCGTATGAATGCACCATACTTATTTGCATGTTATCACAACAGACTCCTCTTTGCCTTCAGTTATCCATATAAAGAGAAAGATACTCCACATGACCTCAATATTCAAATGAAATACTACAGCAGAAAAATCTTGGGTTTGGTAGTGCATTGTATCTATACATCAATATTATTTTTAGTCGAGGTTATTCATTGCACACAAAAATGCTAAGTAAAAAGAATGTTGTTATGTATGTAGTGTCAAACACCTCTAATTGTGGAAATGTCAGAAGTAGGGTTCTGCCAAAATCTCTCTGAGATTGAATGGAAAATTACCCAGGCTGTGCAACTCAAGCACTGATCGTGTTCTTTGTGTGAAACCAAATCCCATGCCCTTAGCCTTTGAATGTGCACAGAAAGCCCACCTGGGAGCCTGCTTTAGCAGGGGGTTGGACTCGATTATCTCTAGAGATCCCTCCCAGCCCCTGCAGTTCTGTGGTTCTGTGATAGTGGTAGAGTGATGAGAAGTCCTCTGCAGGACTGAGGCTGTGGCTGCAGGTCAGGGTTCTCCTCCTGGGTTTCTGGTGCAAGGTGGTCCCTGCAGCTGCTGCCTGGGAAGCTCCTTGGTTGTGCACAGCTTGTGGGATGCCGCAGGTGTTGGTAAGCTGAGGCAGGACTTGGCTGCTGCAAGAGATGTGCAAAAGAGCTCACTACTGTATTCTGAGATCCAGCAGCTGTACGTGATTCTCATTGCCAAGAATGAGCAAATTGTGTATTTCCCCCATCTTTTATCTTACTGTTTGCCACAAACAGGGTTGGCCACAAACAGAAATATTTGAATTCTGTGCTTTCTTCCAGACAAGGCTCAGGGCAGTAGAGCACAGGTATCTTTTAATGGTCACCTGCAACCAAAGGATTTTGGTCTCTGGGGCTGCTGTCCTGTCTGCATGGAAGCAGAAATGCTACTCTAAAATGTGCTGCTAATTGGAGCTGGTGCTCTGCAAAGAGTGAGTTGGATGAGGTGGCTTCCGAAATATGTGCTTCTTCCTCTTCTGACCCAAAAAATGTATTTTTTGTTCCCTGGTGTCACAGGGCCAAACTTTCTCTCTTCAGTGATTTCAGAAAGTCTGTAATTGTAATACTGTGTCAGATGCATTGAGGATTGAATAATTACCGTCTGTAAGCACTGCTTAATAACTTGTCTTCACGCATTTATTTTTCCTTCTTCTTGAAAAAAAGTGTTGATATTTTAAGCATTTTAGCTGCTGCTGCTTATTTTTTTGCTTCCTTTTATGACATAAAAATTCAGTTTGCTGGTTCATTTTGAGCCTGACTAGAAGGCTAAGTTTGTTTGTTTTGGCAGCTTAGTTGTAGATCGGCCAAGAGGAAAATGAAAAACTGTAGCCTGTAGGCATTCTGTGTGAGCTTATCTAAGTACTGCTGGGAGCGGGGATAACTGTCTTTTTCCTAGTGGTGAATCCAGTCTAAGCAGGGAAAAATACCGAGGAGAAGGCTCACTTGTTTATCTCTTTGTGCTTGTTGTATCGTATTGGAACTCAGGGTCTTCAGTGTGGAGTTGGCCTGTATCGGTGGTACAGTGAGCCGAGGGTGGGGAGGGCGTGAGGTACTTCTGTCCAGTTTAAGTCAGTGCAATCAGTGTGTTCTTTTTCTTCTCCTAATGTTTATAAAATAATTTGAGACTGGGTGTCTCGTGTGGATGAGTATTAATCTAGCAGAAAATCTGGGGGGAAAAAAAAAAATTGGGCTCCTTTTTTGGTGTTACCATTCCAAAAAAGGAATGCATTCCAAAGGGATATCCTCAAGAGCTCTGCTCCACAATCAGGGCTGGGCACTGCTGAGTTCCTCCCTGTGACTCCCAGCACCTCCTGATCCATCAGTCCTGTCTGTGCTGCTGTGGGAGATGTGCTGGGAGTCGTGCTGTGCCTGCAGAGCTCAGTGCCTGGGGGGTGCTGCTCAGCTGGGACTGCTGAAGCCTTCCCGAGCAGGGATGTGTGTGCAATATGCTGTGGTACTGCTGGGAGATGCCGAATACCTTTGGATTTTACAAATCCCGGGATGCTCACTTTTAATTTGCTATTGTGTGGTGCAGGAATATAGAGCTTTGCCATACAATTTGCATTAAAACATTTTAAAAATCTGTTTATGTGAACTTTTCAACATGCTTTATCGCTCGGTGCTGTGCTTTGCGTGCCCTTTGTCACTAGGGCATGTGGGAATGTTTCTAACAAGGGATTAAACATGCAAGGTTTTAATTCATTATGAGTCTGTGACAGGCCAAATACTATTGGTCTGGTTCTGTGTTGTTTTTCTTTTTTTGAAGATACTAGAGAAGAAGCAGAAAGACATTAGGTTCAGGAAGTGATGGATATGAGTTTAATGACTTCTTAAAATGCTCCTTGCTAAAATGCATTTTTTCTAGCCTATAAAGACTTGGGTGTTGTTTTTTTATGCCTCTTTCTTCACAAATAAATTATTCCTTCTGTTATTCTAATCATAGATGTACACTAAAGCATAATAAAGTTTTTCCTTATGTGTCTGAGAAGAAAAATGTATTCTTTTGTTTCGAGAAGCCTGGCGGCTGGGCTGTGGTGGATTAGCTGATGGGAAGCTCATTCCAGAGCCACAGAAATTGCTTTGACAGAAAACTCGTTCACGTGGCCGCAATCCACGTGCTTAGAAGTAATGGGCTGGCTCTGCTCACAGCCAACACAAAGCACGGCTCACGTGCTGGGATTGGCTCTTGCGGCATCCCTTTTGTCTTCCTTATGATCGTGGATGCAGAAGGGCTCAGCTGTGTGCAGGCCGTGGAGAGGTTACCTTGTATCCAAGCCCAGACTGTGTCCTGCCTATTTCTTGTAGTGTTTTCCCTTATTTTACTCCTCCATGTATTGGCAGACCCAGTGGAAGGCCTGCAAACGCCTATGGGAAATAGGTAAATTCTGTCTAACTCCCTGCCCTGTGTTTCCTCATCACTGCGGCCCTCACTGTGGGATGGGGCAGGTGCCTGGACATGAGGAGCACATCTCATGTTAATGTGGGTACTTGATGTGTTTTTCATGTTTGGAGAGCTGCTGGTGTCTGGGAATGTCCTTCTGTTCCCTGGCCAGCCAAACTTTTGCATGTGAGCAGGAAAACGGGAAGTCAGGACTTCGAGAAATCGCAAAATGAATGCAAATTGAAAGTATTGGAAATTGATCTTCAGTTAATCCCTTCCACAGCAACGTACCCAGAGGTCTTTTGGAAGTCTCTGTGTGTGTCATAATTAAATAATAGAATTTTCCAAGCAGATGTGTTATTTCTTGCTTTAAAACATGAAGAATTTTTTACGAGCTGATACAAAACCATGATTGGTTTAATGTTTTCCTTTGTTTCAGTTCCTTTAAGCTTTCTTTAGTTCCTTAAAGCTGATTTTTTTTCCTTGTCTGCTATCTGTTCAAATGTTTCTTTAAACAATTCAAAGTCTGTTGGATTTCTGTATCTTAGTGTGAAAATAGCATTCCTTTCAACTTCATCTCTACACAAAGAGGCTTCTCCAGCTCTTTAGTTGTTTGGAAATGCACATGTTTGATGCTTCGTATTCCCATTGATACCTTCACAAAAAATGGCTGCAAAATCACATGAGGTTTTGTTCTGGATGTGCGCACTCAGTTTTGACTCAGGGAGCCGATCGTTTTCTCCATTGTGGCTCATGCAATTAGGGGCTATTTTGGTCTTACTAGCACTGTATGAAGAAGGCACATGGCCAAAGAGAGCCTCTTATTATAAACCGTGACTCAGCTCTGAGCATCCATGAGTCACCCACACTGATATCGTCCTTTGTCTGCAAGGTTGCTCCATGCAGGGGTGCTGGGCTCTGAAACAGGTTGTGATGCCTCGTGGTCTTGATTTTAGTGAAACTTTGTTATTTGTGAATGGCAGAATTACCTGAAGTCTAGTCATCTTAGCAGGAATAGGCTCTATTTCCAGAAAAGGAAATGGGACCTTTTTTGGAAAGTTTGGAATCACCTTGTTCGAGTGATCCATGTATAAGTCTGGACCATCTGTGCCAATGAGTGTAGATCTCTACATGCTCACAGCTATTGAGAAATATTTTCAAATTCTCAGAGGATTTAATATGGTAAACTTTAATGAATGAATGCACTTAGAGATTACTTTGCCTTAGCTCCAGAATTTGTGGGAAAGCAAGACTGGTGTGCAGAATCAGAGCCATAAGGCTAGGAGGGAGCTGGAGCACCACTGGTGGTTGACCGTGATGCTGGTTGCACGGAGCTGTGCTGTGTGCAGTGCCCGTGTCCCCGTCTCATGCTGTTGTCCCCATCGGGTCATCACTTTGCACCCTGTGAAGTACCCACAAGTGTGTATCCTCTGTTATTCAGGTCTGCTTGCTGCAGTGTTGGAAGAGCCTCTGCTCTGAGAGTAGAAGAAGAAAACTTCTTAGAATCATGGCATCATTAAGGTTGTAAAAGACCTCTGAGAACATCAACCCCACCATGCCCATAACCACACCCTGCAGTGCCACATCTCTGCAATCCTTGAACACCCCCAGGGACAGGGACCCCTCACTCCCTGTTCTGCTGCCTGACTGCTCTCTGGGAGGAGAATTTTTTCCTAATATCCAACCTGACCTGCCCTGAGGCCACCCCCTCCCGGCCTGTTGTCCTGTTGCTGTAACCTGGGAGCAGAGGCTGACCCCCACCTCGCTACAGTTTCCATTCAGGGAGCTGGAGGAAGTAATATTCTTCCCAGCTAACATAGGTACAGCACCTAGGATTGATAAGTTAAAGTTTTTTTGTGTGTGAGGCTGAATTGTGGTCAGTGCTTTGTCAATATGAGTTGTGTGGTTCAGTGGTGTTAAAAAATGGTTGTTGCACCTGTGCTTGGGTGTAAAAATACACCTTATGCCGCACACACTACCTTTATAAAGTACATAAACAGGGTTTTTCATCTGTGCTCCATTTACTGTTACATTTTGTTGTCTTTGCCATGGGCATTTAAGACCGAGATGTTCTAAAGAGCCCTGCATGAAATTTTAAAGAGACCGGACCTTTCATCTGCACACCAGCAGGACACCAGATAGATGAACAAGAAAGAAAGAGAAATTGTTTTTGAAGCAATAGCAAAAAATAAATAAATAAATAAAAAAATAACAGTAGAAGCAATTATTTTATCAAAGGTTTATTTTCTTTCTTGTTTTTTTAAAGACCTTTCCTCTGTTGAAGTTAGCTGCCTCCTTACATATGTTTGATTTGTGGTTTTCACAAGGTCCAAATGAAAGATGTCAGCTGAATGATGTGTATTGTTAATGAGCAATCACAATGGTAACGGTGATTTCAGTGAATTTTGGTGCTTGGAGTTGCAAAACTCTGGTCTTCTATTCTGAAAACAGGCTCGTGTTTCCCTTTCATATTTCAGTCTGTTCCTTGACTATGGAAAAGCCTTTTCAAAGCATTGAGAGTGGAGTTAGTCTTGGCCTTGTTCCTTCTTGTACTGAAATAAATGGCGTTTCTTAGAATGCCGAGCTGCATCGCCATCCCTCGTTTCCCCTTTCAGGCAGTTAAGCAGTGATCTCCCCTCCTGCAGCTTCACCCTGAGCCGCAGCCCTGATGCCACGGAGATGGGCGTCTGCTCCTCTCCTCCTGTGGCAATGGGCACTGCTCGCTGCCTCTCGCCTGCTGGGGGCATCCTGGGGCAGCTGGAGTGGTGTTCTGTGGGATGGCAAACGCACATTTATTGCACAGCAAACGGGGCGGATTGCGGAGTTTGCAGGATGCCCCCCGTGCCGGTTTGGTGCAGGAGAAGGTTAGTGAGAGAGCAGTGGTGCGAGCAGGTGAGAGAGCAGGCTGGGACCCGCTCAGCGCTCGGGCACTGGCTGGGTGTGCCGTGTTAGATGGCTCATTTAGGGTGAGGAAAACCTGGGGAAATTTAAAGATACCAATAAATGCATCCTGTGTTTCTCAGTTTCAAACAAATGTACCTTGTATTATTAAATGAGGGAAGTGAACAGAGAAGGGTTTTTTTGTGCTGCCAATAAATATTGAAGGTGGAATCTTGTTTGAATTAAAAAGGTGTATGCTGGGTGAGGGAGATCTATGGAGAAACACAGGGCTGATGCTTCCAGCAGTCCATACTGTCTTTGCTGAAAGGCATATTTATATCTTCCAGACCAGTAATTAATCACTCAGTAGGATTTTTTGGGACGTGCATTCACAGAAGATCGTTTTGTACTGCCAGGAACCACAAAGCATGGGGCACAATTAAAACTCTGATTTAATTTATTAGGTAGAGGCATGGAATGGGAATGTTTTAAGCGATGTTGACAGGCCAGGATTTCAGAACTACTTTTTTTTTTTTTTTTTTTTTTAAATAGAAAACAAATGCTGCTCCATACAAAACTTAAATTACATTAATAGCTGCTTTCTAATGCATTACTAGAAAGAAAACAAAGCTTTTGGCATTAATTAAGATGTGAAGAAATGGTATAATTTTTAGAGAACACATTTCAAAGTTGTCTATTTATAAGAAATAAAAGGTAGTGCCTTTGTTCAAGTTCTCTGTAGAAGAATGCTGCTTCCTCTGAAGAACTTGCAGCCGTCTCTGAGCAGTTCTGTTGCTTGCTGGGGCTGACCCAGGAGTGGGGCGCAGGCACCAGCAGTGCTGCATGTGGCAGGAGTGGTGGATGGAGCAGGGCTTTTCTATAGTGGAAGTTCCCGAGATGCTCACCAATTTCCTTCCTGTGGTTATGACTTCTATTTTCATTTGTTTCTTCTTCTGCTTCAAAAAGGAGACATAAAGGTCTCAAAGCCATAGGGTTGTGTAGGAGATAATTTAATAGGAATTTCAGTTTGCTGCCTCCCAATCAGAGCAAACACTGTAAATGTAGAATATAGCTTGTCATGTTTTTGTGGTCTTGGTCTCAGTGCTCTGTGAAATGGCATTGCCTTTAACATGGGGATGTGGGGCAGGGCTGTACAGTGAGCAGCTGCCAGCCTCGTGCCACCAGCTCCCCCAGCACAGCCAGTCTGCAGCCCAGTAAGCTTCCATCACCCAAC
The DNA here is from genome assembly GCA_037305975.1 of Chrysolophus pictus. NCBI lineage: Eukaryota > Metazoa > Chordata > Aves > Galliformes > Phasianidae > Chrysolophus > Chrysolophus pictus. The sequence goes on along the minus strand of CM074586.1, from coordinate 950,653 downwards.
CCAACTGTGATGTATTGGGTTTGAGAAATGCTGCTGGTTTCAAAAGCTGTCATAAGAGGTCATCTTGCTGATCCGTGGATTAATACAAGCATGCTTCCATTTTGGGTCATTTGTATGACCTTAAAAAAAGTTAAAAATAGTTATATGATTAGTGCTTTGAGACATTATGGCATGCGTTCTGTAGACTATTTTCTTATTATTTGTTGCTTTATGGCTGATTGGAAAGAAATATATGTGTGGACTGAGATGAAACTCTAGAGGAGTCCAGTTCCAGCTGGAAGCCACAGTTTGCATCCTTTCCCATCCCTCTCCTGGGCTCTCCCATATGGGCTGCCCAGGAGAAGTGACTGGGACAATGTCTGGCAGCTGCTGCAACAAACCACGGAGAGTTCTGCAGTAATACCAATGCTCAGGGACTGCTGCAGTTCTTTTGTGCATGACCTGAAGGACGCTATATAGGATTTGGGTTTGGCCATGCAGGATTTAGGTTTGTGTGATTCTCTCTGTGCCATTGCAAATGCCTCTGGAATGCTGTCCCTTTCCTGTGTCAACACTTGAAGGGTGCTGAAAAGGACACACTGAAAATTCAGGAAGATGATTAAACAAGTGGAAAATGTGTCTTATGGTGACACATCAAAAAACCCAAAATGAACCAAAACCAAACTCCGAGCTTCTTATGTTATCAGAAAGACATGGGGTGACTTGAACATGGTCAGTAAGTGCTCACACAGGCGAGGGAAATTTGAGAGCAGAGAGCTCTAAAAACTAGCAACAAAAGGGATAAATGAGATTCAGTGAATAAGATTAAAGGTAGACAAAAATTTGTCTAGAAATAATGCATGTGTTAATCAGGCAAGGTGATTAATCATTGGAACAACCTAATGGCCATTATGGTGGATATTTTAAAATCAAGATAGAATGATTTTCTAAAAGCTCCAGTTGAAGTGCAACTATTGAGCTTCAAACTGGAAGTAATACAGAAAATTCCCGTGGCCTGTATTATGCAGAGTGTCAGATCACATCATCGCAATGTCTGGGGTCCTGTGAATTAACAAGGCACTTTTGTTTCTGAATAAACATGACCTCTAATAATTTTCTGTTTCTTGAATAATTCAGCAGTCCTGCAGTTCACTGTTTTTGATATGTTTTATTCCATCACTGCGAATTGTCTGAACATGGGATTTCTTCAGTGATGATCCAAAGTACAGAAAATAAATGATAATGGAATGAGCTGTCAGAAAAAATATATTAAAAAAAAAAAAATCCTTTACAGTTCTGCCTTTTTGCGTATCCCTATCTGCTCTTCCCTTAACTGTGCAGTGCTTTATGCGGCTGTGGCACCCTGTGTCAAACAAGGTGTTATGCAAGGCTGGAATGATGAACCCAGCTTTAATTTTGCTGCCTTTTGAGAATGTCACAACATTAATGTGCTCTGTTTTATTATTTGGTATTTACCGTGTCAATGTGTGTACGTTGTATTAGCTTAATGAAAGAGCAGTGACGGGATAAACTGCGAGGAGCTGAGAGAAGTGACAAAGGAAATAAAGGCTGCTTCGTTTTAATAAACTGCGCACCACCGCGTGCCGTTAGGAAGCTGCTCCTCTCACAGGAGTGGTGCAGGGCAGCATGAGAACAATGAGCTCCCTTCACAAAGACACAGCGCCGTCAGCGGCTGGGCTGTCAGCCTACATCACAGGCGTTCCTTTTGGAAATGACTTTGAAGGTTATCTTGGAAGAGCTTTCCAAATTGACTTCACTTTTCAAGTGCAGAAGAATTGATGGATGGATGGAGAGGCAGTCAGTGACATTAAATGTGAGCAGCCAACTGCATGAGCAAGGTTTTTATGCAGGGCATCACGCAGCCATTTAATGTTTACTGTGATGTGGTTCCACGTTGTGCTCTAAGTTCTGGAATGAGAATAAGCACCACAGGACTTTGCCTCTTCTGTGCATGACCTCCGGTGGTGTCCCATAAGCACGGTTCTCCACAAGAAGCTGCAGCTCCCCCAGGCCCGGGGCAGAGGCTGAGTGTCCCCACTTGGCTCCGCAAGGTTCTCCTTCATTTGTTAAGATTTCAAAGAGAGGAAAGATTTTCAGAGATTTCCCTGCTCCATGGGAAGTGCAGACAAGTCTGAGCTTTGCTCTGCTGAGGTGCGGAGAGCATCCAAGAGCACAGTGCTGGTGTGGTGGTAGCACAGCCTGGCCCCATGGTGAAGAGCCGGTGACACCTGAACTTCCAGACCTACAGCCGGTGATGGCAATATGAAGAGTTTTTTCAAGTGTAAAAATAATTTAATTTTCAGAGCAAATCTGCCTGCAATTTAAGTCTATTCTAAAATAACATGTACAGAGACTGTTCCATTGGAATTTCATTTATGAATGGACCAGATACATTAAAAAAAAAAAATGTGCAAGAAACCACAAACAGATTTTCAAAGCTGTTCCAGGGCAAGTAAAATTTCCGCATGATTTACAGGATTCCAAGGGGGAATACTTCACAGCGTGGGTCTCTGTTTCTTCTGGGATGTAAGGAGGCATTAGTTATGTGTGTTTCCGTACCTTAAGAAGCAGGTATTACTCCATGCACGAGTACCAAATGGTTTTGTTCCTGAGTGGAAGGAGTTTTATTGCACTGCTGATGTCACAGGTCAGGAGGCCGGGGGACACCTGTTTGTTTGGCTCTCGATGAGGACTCTGTCTGCTGACATCTCAGGAGATTTATTCGTGCACTGGAAATTGCAGATGACAGTTTCTCTGACTTTCTCTTTAGATTCATGGTTTGCAAAGGTTTTTTCTTAATGAACTGTTAATTCATAACAGTATCCGCTAGTGACGTAACATAGAAGTCTGCTGCCTTCCAAGCTGGTTTGCATTGTGCTGGAGTTGGCAATTTTTAGGAGAAAAGGATTTATTTCCTCATGAGATTTTGTTTTTAGATCTCAGACTTTCTTGAGAAGCTGTTAAAACTCGCTTCTGGTTAATATTTACACAAATATGTACATCTGAACAGTTGTGTATGCACTTCTGCATTTTAATAAAATGTGTTATCTTATATATAAAGCCCCACAACTGCACCCTTCAGAAGCCACGCTGACGCTGTAGCAGCAGGCACATTACAACCTCCTCCTGCTCTGAGCTCAGCTTTCTCTAAAAACCCACAGACACTGAAGCACAGGTTCACAGAGCTGGGAAGCGTGCTTAGGGACTGCCTTTTGGTGTGAAGCATGGAGCTATCTAGAATTATGTCACAGAATTATATCTTACTGGTATTGCTGTGTGCATGTGTTTAACATGACCTTGATGCTGGAAACAGGAATACCTTTCTGCTACAGCACTGGGATTGCTTTTCTGCCTGGTTACCCACCGGGACGGGAACTAGAGGTTGGGAGCTGGGTGCTGTGTGCTCGTGGCCATGAGGAGGAGCAGCGAGCTGCCTGGGAGGGGTGGAGAGGCTGTGGCTCATATGGGGACGTGTGATGTGCTGTGGGTGATGGATGAAGAAAATTACCTTGGCTGTAACGCTTCAGATAGGCTGTGAACAGAGCAAGGGTGCATTTGTCAAGGGTGGAGAAGAGGATATTGCGGTAGCTGAGAAACTTCTCTCCTCTAAAGCCTGGGAGTTTAGGCAGCAGTCCCCTGGCAGTTCGCTTTGGCCATATGGGATGCCTCTTACTTTCAAACTGCTCAGCGTTTCTCCCATTAAAAATGTGATTTTTAATTGTAGAAGAACATTGAATTCCATTACGAACCTTTCATTTACCTCTATGACATCCTCGTGCTGTGTTCAGGCCGTAATGCTGTGGCCTTCTGCAGGCTCACATGGTGGATTTTCGGTCCATGCATCTCGGTTCCATAGGAGCAAAGCGGACAGGTGCTGTTTGCTGCTGCAGATGTTCAAAGGTTTGGTGCTGAGTTGGGCAAAACACTCTGCAGCCAGGTATTGTCATGCCTGATGTTTCAGCTTTTTCTCTGCGCAAACATTTTAATCCCTTCTACTTCTGAGCAGTAGTGAGCACAGCACTAACTTCATGAAGTGGGTTCACCAGAAAGCAGAGGAAAGCTGGAGATGAAAGGGCCGTGAGGCTGGAACAGCCTGCAGAGATATTGCATGTTTATAGTGGGCTCTGCAGGAATCATGGGTGTTTATAAATGAGTTCAGGGGGATAATGTGTATTGAAATATGAGTCCGGAGGGAGGGTATGTATTCAAAAACTATCTACTGTATATAGCATAATAATCCCGGTATTTCATAAACTCGTAGGAAAGTATTAAATAAAAATAAATTACAAATGTCTGTGGCTTGATTGCAAATCATTTCAGAGGAAGGGGGGAAAAAAGTCCTTCTCAAAATGTGGAAACCATCTTGTGCTAAACGGCACCAGAAAAAACAATTATAATTGTAAAAAGTAAATGTCAGTTATAGTTATTACAGTGGCCATATTGTTTCCAATAACAATTTGGCATTTTATTTCGTCTGTAACAATCTACAATTTAAATTTAAAATAAAGATTTTTTTCTTATTTCTCTCTGAAGTTGTGTGCCAAGCACAGCAGAGCAGAATGTAACATCTGCTGATGATTAAAACAAGCTTTCCTATGGGCCCTGAATACAAAGTAAACATGGATTTTATCCATAGTCAACAGCATTTACAAATGTAAAGGGAGGAAGCTACTGAGTTTTTGAAGAATGAGCTGTGAGGGAGGAAATATAAGTATGGGACGGCAGATGGCGATAATTAGTTCCATATCGTGAAGGCTTCTATTAAAAAATAAAGAGGACAGAGCCCTGTGCTGTGTTACTGGAGCACCCCTTGTGTGCTGCACAGCCCTGCGGGGCTCTGAGCAGAGGCTGCTGTGCTGCTCCCACAGCACTGTTGGCACCAGGCAGCCTGGGGTAACCTGCTGTGTGGGCACACAGGCCGGTCGCCTTGTGTTCTTTCCTGCCCTGGCTCAGGTTTAGGGGCAAGTGCTGGAGGTTAAAGGCAGCTGTGCCTTGGTGATCCCCTTGCCTTGTGCTGGAGCCGTGTTTAATTGTGGATTGCCCAGTTCTCACCTTGGTGCTCAGTTGTCATCACTAAATTGCAGCTTAAATTTTCTCTCCAAGGCAAAATGCTTTTGCCTGCTCCTAGTCTGTGTGTTTCTTGTATGGTCCATGTGTTTACTGCATTACTCAGGATAACCATAACTAAGAACTAATTATTGCTGCTGGAATAATTTAATTTCTTAGGGTTCTGCTCAGCCCATTTCTCCTGTTTTAAGTATCTTTGTTTTTCCAGTAATACTTAAAGCACACCAAGTGAAGGAGCATAAGGAAATGCAGATTGGCTGCAGTTTATCCACTTCCCAGGAACAGGACGAGCCTCCTGCTTCCAGCGTGTCAGCCAGTCCCAATCTTGCTTAAGAGTTTGACATTCAAACTGGGGCTGTTTTCACAAGAGGCCACATTTTCTATCTTTATTTTTTCTTTTTTTTCTCCTGTATTTTGCAGTGTTCCAGTTAACACATTTCTGTGGACTTCTTTCCTGTTTCTAAGTGCATTTTCTCCTTTCCTCGCTTCCATCTTCCTTCAATTTTCTTTCCAACTGGAAGCGGTTACGGCTGAGCTCCCCACGCCGGCACCTGAGGAGCTGCTTTGTGCGCTGCACAAACACCCAGTTCGTTCATATCCCTCTCTCTTGCTTTCCCCCTTCTGTCCTTTTATAATTACCAGAGGTGGTAACAGCTCTTAAGCGCCCCGTCTGTCACCCTGGAACCAAATGCCTTTCATTGAAAATTAAGGAGAGGCTTCAAAAGTTCCAGCTCTTTCAGCAATGAATTATAGCAGTCCTCCAGCAGAAATAGTATGTTGATGATGGATCCCATTACACTGAATAACACAGGGTGTAAGTATTCTTTTGTGGTTAAGAGGGAACACAGCCACTAGAGATGTGTGGGTGGAGCTGTCTGCACCCTCCCACCCCCCAGTGTACATCTGGGCAGCTGTGCCCCACATCTGGGCAGCAGTGTGTGTGGGAAGAGGCACTGAGCTGCAGTGGCTGTGACCGAGCTGGAAGGAGACCGCTTGTCACAGTGATAGGAAAAACATCCGTCACGTTGAAATGTCAAATGCAAAAAGAATTCATTGTGGAGTTCAGGATGGTTTTTAAATTGCTGGAAGAATACATGTGGATAATTTTAGTTAAAATAAAACTAGATTTAATACACATCCAGATCTGCTGAGACCTGTATTGGGCAGAGTTTTCCAAAACTCACAGCTGTAGCAAAGTCTACAGGTAACAGATATTGTGTTTAAATGTCCAACTTCAAAGAGAAATGACTGCAGAAGCTGCTGTGCTTTCATTTTTAATTAAAAATTTGAAAGTCTTACCTGAGCGGACCCAAGAAGTTAAAAAGCAGTAGGCAAATAAAATGTTATGTCTTTTAATGTCTTTGAAGTTGACTCTTGCAGCTGCCGGATCCTGTTTCCTTGTGCTTTTGGACACATTTGTGGGTGGCAGTGCTGCAGAGGTTGTGGTGCCTGGGGGGGCCAGGCTGCACCCCAGGTGTCACCACTTGCTATGCCATGGTTCGGGGGCCTTCCCAGGAGGTGCTGCACCCCTTGGTTGGCTGCTGGGGGTCCAAGTGTCAGTTACACTGACGGTTACAGAGTGTGACCAGAAGGTCCCCAGACTGGCCCTGGCTTTCCTTTTCAGTAACCAGCTTCATCATTCTCTGCTTCTAATTACAACTTTGAGTCAGTCACACGTGTTGTCAATCTGCTTGTGGAGAATTTATTTAACTGATAAAAATTAGCCTGAAGTTACATGTACCTGAGCAGCTGGGAACTGAACTCTGTCTTCGTCGTCTCCAGTCCCCCTGCCCAGCACAGGGTTCTGTTCCTCAGAAGCTCCTGCTAAAGCTTGCCAAAGGCTGGCCTCAATCCCCTCTAATAAAAGCCATTATTTTTTGCTTCTGCACGGTTTGGAGCCAGGCTACAGTACAGGATTTAAGCACCTTGTAACACTTACAGATGGTCTCCTGCTTTTGGGAGATGGAGGCCAAACTTCTGTTTTGTTTTCTGGTTTTGTCTGTGGAATGGGGTGCAGCAGCCCATGATGGTGTGGGATGTTCCTGCTGCCCCTGGTGCCCACCTGGCTGGGCGGGGAGGGCTGATAGGGTACAGCAGGCTCATGCACTGTGTGTTATAATGGGTTTTCTGCATGTTTCTATTGATGGTGTGACCCAATTCTCCAAGATCTACTTATGGTAGGCAGGGCTTGTTGCCTTCTCACCTCTGTCCAGCAGTGAGGCTCAGCTTGGGACCAGCTGCTCTGGGGGCTCGGTGCCCCCACCCACTGGGACAGCCACCTGCTGCACACGGGCAGGGACAGCCCTCTGGTAGCCACCTGCACTCGAGGGCTCCGGCTCAGACTCCAGCAGTGCTGCAAAACCTAAAAATCAATGTTTGTTCAACAAGACTCTGTACAAAACATTTGTGACTTGAGTTAATTTTATTCTCATCTTCTAATATTTTATTGATCAAACTCTATATTAACTTTCATTACTTTCTGGTGAGGATTGATGTCAGGTTAAGTAATCTGTCGTTACAAGTTGTCTCGCCTGCTCTCTGTGAGCATGGATATCACCTCACACTCTTCCACTATTCTGCAATGACCCTTGTATGTTAACTTTTTCAGTTCACATTGGCAGATCAGCGATCTCTCCTGGCAACTCTTTTACCACATGGTAGCACGAGGCGTCCAGGAGCTGTCAGGTTTTAGCTTGATGCTCCCCTTGGCTAGAAGTACTCCAGACTGGTTCGCTGCCTTTATCCCATGTGGGTGTGCTGTCTGGGTGTTTCCTAACTGTGTTCATGGAGTGCTTCTGTTCTGTTTGTACCCTTATTTGCAACACAACCATCTCACTCCAATAGTAATCTGTTCTGTTCTTGGAATTCCATTTGGTGCTGATGTGCCCAACTCTTCTGTCCTCTGTCCTATGTTTGACCACCTGGACGTCAGCATCCTCCTCCACTTCTGTGAGAGATTCCACTCCAGCCTCTCTCAGGTCAGCTGGGCAACATCTCACTAGCAGCACTCATTAGCATTAAAACTGAAAGTGTGAGATCTGCTCTTCGGAAATAGAGATTGAATTATCAGTGACTTCTGCAAGTTGATTCAGAGTCTCAAGAACAAATAATTATATGCCTTCTTGCAAAAAAATTGCCTTGCAGCAACTTTAAAACGCTCAGATGTCGACAGTGTTTGAGGTTTTGTTGTTTATATATCTCCAATGGCCTGCATGCTACATTAAAACAGGTATGCAGGCAGGACTTCTCCTTGCATTTTTGGTTTGATTTTTTAAACAGATTGTCAAGATGGTAATCTCCTTTTGTTTTATTTGTTCTCGTACTACAATAAGATGCTCATCTTTAGGTTGCTCTGAAGTTTTCTCTTTGAAAGAGAAATGCTCAGGAGATTTATGGATAAGATAATAAAGAAACATTGCAGCCTGGTATTGGAGGGTTAAATGCATTCACTTCCTTCTGAGCCACACAAAACCTGCAGGAAAGGCTGAGATTGCTGTGTGTTCATCTCCTGAAAACTGGCTGCCTTGGCCATGAGTAGAGGGCTGTTACACGGTCAGCTTCCCACCAGCAGTCTTGAAGTTTCTTGAGTACTCTTTAGTAGGAAAAAAATGTTGGTGTTAAAAAAGTGATGTGAAGAGGCTCAAGGTTGCACCGTAGATGTGGGTCTTGTGGTAAGGAGCTTGGACCTAATCCGAGTCCTATCCCAGTATCTGTGGTGGTACTGAAAACAGAAATTGTTAAATGCTTGCAACAGGTCTGGCAGGGGAGGAAAAGTAATATTTCCTGCATGAACCTTCCCAGTCTTCAGACACTTCCCCAGTTACCCAACCTAGAAGGAAGGGTTCCTCTCTGAGTTCTCCTGATGAACGTTAGTTCTGGGGGTATAGGTGGAAGTTCTGTCCACCTGGTGGAAGACTCAATGAATGATGAAGACTGAGAACAGTAAAGGCAAAATGTTTATTTTTGTATTGAGATTTGGTGTACAGACATGCGGCTGATCCTAAATTAATTCTATGCATTTTCTTTAATATATTTTAATAGCTCGAGTGATGAAGTAAACATCGTTGGACTAATCTTGCAGAATGAGGAGTAGCGAGGAGGAGGTTTATACAGGTATGATGTCAAGTTGTTCATAAAAGCAGGAAGGAGAAAAATGAAATTCAGCCTTGAAAAATACAGATGGTATTGCTGCCTGTGTATGAAAGTAATAATCCATCATAGGTATATTCAGTAGGAAGGGGCCTGAGCTGCAGCAGTGCTGACAGACATTGCAGGGTAACAACAGACAGCAAGTTTGGTACAAGTTTAAGGTGTCCTACAAGAAAAATGAGCAGTGCAGCTACAGTACAGCAGGAAAACAATGGTGTCCCTGTCCTGTGCTGCAGCTAGGGTAGTGCTGTGCTCCAGCACCAACTCAGTGCTTTTCTGCGAGCAGCAGTGAGGAGTGGGGGTCTGAGAAGGTGACTTATGAAGAGAGAGTATGAAAGTTAAATTCTTGCAGCTTGGCCACGCAGGGGCTGAGTGGACACATCAGTGCCGGGAGTGCCAGAGGCTGTGCACAGCAATGGAATGGTGTTATCTTGCAGGATGCCCATCTCATAATCCAGAGGTGAGGGCTGAATTTAACAAAAGAAATTTTTATGTAATAATAGGGAAGTAAGTAACCAGTCGTGAATTCCACATGACTATGCAAGTATCCCTCAGAGATATGGGAGAAAACTCAATTGCTTGGGGGTTTTAAAGCCAGATGAGGTGACAGTAGAATATATGGTCTGGTAACATGCTGTATTTTGCTGAGATGTTCTCACCCTTTGATATCCTCACCGTGAAAATCTTTAATAGCAGGTACAATTGAAAGTGCAGATATTGAGTATGACTTGTACTGAAAGAAATTGCAAGCTATGAACTAAAAAGCCATGCAAACTGTAAGTGCTCAGCTAGGGCTGACAATTACGTGCTCCATTCTGTTTTCGCAGTTCGTATTGTTTCAAGCAGCATGATATGGGAGAAAGTGTCTCCTTTCCTGTTGTCCTTCTGCTAATGGCATGATGAATTTTGATTACATTGCAATTGCATCCCCACAATGGGGACAGTCACGGGAACTATTTGGGACATCAGTTTTCCTTCTGCCAACTTTCAGGAGCATTTTATAGGATTAATATTCAATAAAAACCCCTTAACATTAAAAAAATGCTTAGTCCCACAATTGTTATTAAATTCTTTTCCTGTGCCATAATGCGGATGCTTTGATCTAAAGTCCTGCAGTTTCTGGAAGGAGCTTGCGTGATTACGATAATGTGCAGTGCTCTTTCTGCTATTCCTATAGGGAAAATAAACCCCACATTAGTTCCATATTAGTACCTGACTCGGAGAAGTTAAAAAGTGCCAGAAAAAGGTTAACCAGAGTCAAGTACACATAAGAGAGCTGTGATTATTAGTGTTAAGGGAGCCATTTGAAAAAAACATTTCTGCTTTTACAGAAGAATTTATTGGTGTCTTTGCTTCTGGCTGCTTTATGCATTTTAATAAAGCAGTAGCAGCAATAATAGGGTGTGGGAGTTGGTTGTGCCTGTGTCAAAGGAGACACAAGCTGGGATGGGTGTGCGGGACTGGGCTCACCCCAACCTGCCCCGACATTTGCATCCCTACACATAAACTTCTTCAAGCCCTCTGACTTCCCTGCCGATGAACAGGGTCCATTTGGAGACCCATTTAAATGAAGGCAGTAATTGCTTTTGTGTGTTAAAAGGTACTTGCAGTCTACCAGCAGTTCTGGTAATTTTCCTGCCAAATGTCTGGGATTATTTTGAAAACAGCCCTGGTCCCGGCAGGCACCAGTGTGGATTGCACCTGGATGTTTGCTGCAAGCAGCAGTGTCCAGAGATGTGTTTTTGGGTAGAGCCCACCTTGAAGTGCTCCTTGTGCAGGGTCCCACCCGGACACTGGCACAGGGCTCACATCCCTGGGCACCGCTGCTGGCCTCTGCTGGAGGGGCCCTGGGACAGATGGGCATTTAACCCAATGGCACATTACTCCCATACAAAATTTTGTCACAAACCTGAACATTTTGAAGAAGCAGTGGCGGTTCAGTGATTTAAATTTCATACAGGACCACATGTAGCAGTTAACACAGAGAAATTGTGTTTAGGTTTTACAACATTTTGCTTAAAAAGCCACATATGAAATGCAGGCAGCCAGAACGAGTGTATATGGACATGTTGGGCACATGTGGAAGCCACATGAATGTGCAGATTCTTGTATTTAAAATGTTAACTCTGCTGATCTGCTCTTACTGCTTTGTGATGGGTTTGAGCTGCCTTGCCTATAAGAAGCACATTCTGGCTCTGCCCGCTCTAAGTGTTACCCATGGATGTGCAGCTCATTCAGGCTGCATGGGATGGTTCTTTCTCAGTCTGACCCCTGTCCACCATCTGCTTCATCTACAGAACATCCCAGTGTGTGGCTGTGTGTATCTCTGCATGTTTGTGTGTTGCAGCAGCTGAGCTGCAGTGCTTTGTTATAACGGTTCCCTGGTAGAGTTCAGCTGTGGAAGTTCTACAGTTTTTAAATTTCAGCCCATCACAAAGACCTGTCACTTATGCCTGAAAACACATTGTCTGTCCTTCACAGCTACGGCTTAATAGAAACTGGGGTACATCTGGAGAGTCAGATTTTGCCCTCTGATGTATATTCCCTCTCCAAGCATTAGCCTTTCTAGAACATTTCCTTTTATTCTCACACTCTGGCTCTTATTTCAGGCTCCCATTTTCTGATGCCTATAATGATGCTGGTTTGGTAGCGATAATTTTTCATGGGTAATGCAATGGTCCCATTCATCTGTTTGGGAGGGCAGGAAAGCATTTTGCTTCATGGCCTTACACATCTGGCAGGATTTGCATTGCCCATCGTGTCAGTGTGCTGGGAGCCTTTTGATAGAAATAATCCTCAAAGCAGTGCTGGATAATGGTAAATTCTTCATGAAATGTGGATTTACATTGAAGTTTCTTTCCTCCGATTGTTTGCAGGATGTTTTACTCATCCTCACTTCTGCCATCCCAGGTCTGAGCCCCTAATGCCCTCTTGATGCTTCACTTTGAGCTGAAACTGCTCCATTGTGCCTTCCTCTCATAGGATCACAGAAACATTAAGGTTGGAAAAGAAAAACTGGAAAAGACCTACGATTATCAGATCCAACCCACCCCACCGTGCCCATAGCCTCGTCCCTCAGAGAACATCTCCACGGATCTGGGACACCCCCAGGGAGGTGACCCCATCGCTCCCTGCACAACCTGTGCTGCTGCCTGATTGTTCTTTCAGAGGAGAAGTTTTCCCTAATATCCACCCTTCTCTTCTCTTCTTGCTGCGTTCCCAGGCATCGCCTGTGGCCGTACAGGGCTTCTGACCTCTGCCTGCCACTGGACAAATAATCCTATCCACTACAAATTTAACCTCAAACCAGATTGGAAATAAAATGCCAGGAGTTAATGGTGGGCTGGAAGCAGAGTGTTTTCATGTGTTTTGCTCCTGCAATTTCCCCCTTTGTTTTAAAGAGAATGACTTTACCAAAAATAGTCAAAGGAAGAAAATAAAGTTTAAGACTTCTGGGAATGAGCCAAGTTTTCAACACTGAAAATCAATTATTGCCTAATATTTTAAAGTCAAGATCCCCGTGCTCTGGCAGCAGGCCAGCTCATGGCTGGTCACCTCTTTGTTCTTTGCCTTTAAAAACTCCTTTATTTGCCACAGAGCTTCAGGTTCCAGGAGGGCACTGGGTGCTGTGGTTGGTGCTGCTGCGAGGAAGGTGACTCCTAGCAGCAGTGTGTGTGCATTGCGGGGTTACCGATAACAAATAAAATCATTACAAGAGATAAAATGATTGCTTTGGGAAGGAATTGCAAGGTGGCATAATTAGACAACGGGCATTTTTAAGGTTACTTTACGACTTTGGAGTTGCAAAAGATGGAAGTAATTTATTTCATCTCAGTAATGCTCCTCTCTGGTCTAGCAATTTATCAGAAGTGTTAATCCAACAGGCAGGGAGCGTGCACGGTGGGAGGGGGCACAGGGAACACAGGCAGCAGAGAGAGAAGGCATTGAGAATGAGCTTGGAAATATTGTACATCTCATTAAAAATGTAATCATGCATAAAATGAGATCAATGAAAATTTATCTAAAAGTGCAAGGAAAAGGCGTTTTCTGGTATGATACTGGGTATAATAGACTGGATTTTAATTTAGTCAGTTGGCAACAAAAATCCCTCCAGGCTAAATAAAACAGTTTCCCTCCCAGTTATTGTATGGACAGCTAATTTTCTGCACCTTTCCTTCTAATATTCACCCTTATCTCTTGCTGGATAGAGGTTTCAATATACTACGGAGTTTGTTTTCTTTACATTTCCTATTACTGCAATTTAATTTGCATGATAAATGATGAGAGGTAGAAAGATGATAAAAAGCAGAACATTTCTTTATTAATTTTGTTTAAATTAGTGTAACTTTTCACTGACTGTGCTTTTTACAGAGAAAGCCTCTGTAGGAGTTATTTTAAGACCCTATTGTGGCTAGGAAGGATGCCACACTCCACATGCACCTCCTGCTTCATGTGTCACCGTGCACATTCTTGTTTTGGTGTTTTGCTTCCTGCTTCCCACCATGCCTGATGGTGCCTCTGGGCCATTCTTGTGCAGCACTGGTGACTTCTGTGCAGCATCTGTGGTATGGGGACAGTGCTGGATGGTTTTATACGTAGATGGGGATGCGGATGGGGGTTGGGATCGGTGTGAGGATGGGAACAGGGCTGGAGCCAGTGTAGCTGTTCACGGGTCCAGCTGCTGCAGATTTTCATCTTTTAGGGGGTTGCTGCTTAGTGACAGGACTGAGGCTTCTGGGCTCACTGCTAGGAACAACAACGTGATGTTCAAATGTGTGCAGGTACAACTCTGCCTTACTCTGAGTGCCCTGGAGCTCAGTGCTTCTGAGCAATGTTTGAGATCCAGTGGTGGCCCAAATGTGCTGAGCCAAGGTGCAGGTGCTGCTTCTCGGCTCTTTTATCTGTGCAAACTCACTGTCATAGTCATGGTAGTGACTTGTGTCACTCTGTGCTTTGCTGGCAGCTCAGCGTTTATTTCAACAGCAGAGTTGGGATGGCTTTGCTCATGGCTGTTAGATTACAATTTCTGCTTAGCCCAGTGGTTCCTCTCTTTCTTGCTGCCACCAGTGCATGTGGCTGGGATGCTGCCAATCAACATGGAGCCTGCTGCAGTGCGATGCTGTGCTGCCCTGAGGGCTGGGACTGCCTCATCCCCTGGCCCCAAACCCTGCACCTCCTTCCATCCCAGGAACAAGCATCTGTATGTTAACCTCTGTATTTGTGCACTTAAAAAGATAAATACAGTATTGAGATTTCTTTATATATTCCACTGTGGCATTTTGGTGACTTTTTTTTCTGTAAGCATTAATTCTCTTGGTGTTTTCTACAGACATTTGTAAAGAGAAGAAAAAGTACTGGCGATGGAGGTTTGCCATAAATGTCCTTCTTTTCCCAGTTTTCGGTCTCCCAAATGACATTTCATTGCAGTGGAGCTGAGTTATAAACTTTTGAAAATTGCCTTTTTCCTTCTCTGTGCTGTAAGAAAAATACAGGGAGCACAACAAAATAATAAATAAAAATTGAAATTCAAGCCTGTGCTGCTGCCTCAGCAGCCTGCTGCACTGTGTGCTGTGTTTGAAAACAAGCCTTGGTACATTTGTTTGTTTGTTTGTTTGTTTATGCAGTTCCTCTGCTCCCCTGCACTGTGGCTGCACCTAAAGTCTCATCTCAGGAGAAACTTGTACCAGAATGCTCTGACAGCATCCTCATGGCAGGGCCAGCCACCAGAACCCAGCCCATGGAGGCAGCAATATTAGCATGGCTTAGTGTGGGAAATAGAGGCTTGATTTCATACATGTTCCTTATCTCTAGAGATGGCAAAATGCTTTGCTGAATGAAAATATTGCTTTATATGTGTATATTTGTTTGGACATCTACATTGAACAATTTATTTTTATATAGGAAGAACTTGTCTTTTTTCCATGTTTTGTCCCAAAGAGTAATCAGATCAATGTGTTGTGGCCGAGAAGCAGAAAATGGGATCAAGATTTGTGCGTTATGTCCAAGGATGAATTCTGCATTAGCTTTCCCCTGCAGCTGCCTGCCGAAGTGCAGCTCCCCCAGGCCATGCTGCACACACCCAGCCAGGTGAGACGTGCCAGCGGTGGAGCAGCCTCTCTTGGGTCTGTCCATGATGATGGGTCACCCGCCTGCTGAGGTTGCACAGCAGTGGCTGTTACCTGGAGCATGGACTGGAGCATCTAGGCAGATCTTATGATGGAGTCTTTTTCTCCTGTGCACTTCTTGTCTTCTTTGTCTTCTTCTGCGTACTATGGAATTCATTGCTGCCATTCCTAGAGCCCGCTCCAGTTGCTACTGCTGTCTCTTCCAAAGGCATCACTGTTCATAAAGCTTCTGATATTAAAACTCCTCATTGTATAATCAAAATGAGTATCGTGACCATTCTGCACTATGTTGCTCTGTGTTCTTCACACGATTATTCTATGATGTGATCCATCTGGTTGGCTGGTTGTGCTGTGATGTCTTCCTCTGCATCTCACACATAGAACAAAACATGCCCCCATTTGCCCCCCCCCTAGTTTTTCACTGCTAACACTACCAAGCTGTTAACTGCCTTAATTTTATTTGTGTGCTCTGAGTTGGTGCATTTTTTGACTGGCGGTGCTTTAATTCACCAGCCTGTGGGCTGCAATGTGTCAAATAACCTTTTAAAATCCAAATAGATTATGTCCAATGTTTTCTTCCTGTCTGCAGTCTGCGTTACCTCTTTAAAAAATTCCAGCAGATTTGTCAAACAAGATTTACCCTTTTGTAAGACTCTGCTGGCTACTTTTATATCAGCTCGCGTTTCTCCAGATGTTTTGTGATCTCATCACTTATTAATGTCTCCATGATTCTGTCTTCTGCTGAAGTTACACAGTTATTACTGGTTACTGTGGCTATGAATGTGTCATCTCTTTCTTCCTTATTAGAACGCATCTGATGACAAGAATCTGCTCAGGATAGGTTTGAATTTTAATAGAAGGAATGATTTTTGGTCTCGAGTTTGAGGGATTTAGAAATATCTCTATCTTCTTTATCTGTTGCTTTATTACTGTTATTTAATAACAATATCCCAAGGATTGGGATGTTTCCAGTCATGCAGGAGTGCACAGCGCCTGTGCACCCCTTCAGGGTCAGTCCCTGCTCTCCTACCTGTTGCCCTTTAACACCCCCCTGCTGGCGCTCCATCCAGCCCTGGCTGTTCCAGGTGCATTCAGCTGGTTTCACCCCCAGGTGTCTGCCCAGCAATCAGAGCCTGCAGCAATGGCCGTGGGGCTCTGCTGGCCCAGCTGCTCCATGCAGCACAGATGAGGAAGAGGTTTCTTTTCACCACTGGAGGTGAAGAAACTGCAGAGAAGCAGTCCAGCAGTCAGTGCTAAGCAGGGTGCTGACTTTCCTTGGCCTTTTCATGGAGCCATTGCCAACAACAGTCACTTGGTTTTGCTTTCCTTGTGCTCTCAAAAGTGTTGTATTTCACATAACTTCCAGAATCCCTTTTAGGGGTGCAAATGTCACTTTGCCTTGTGTACAGGAAGGAGGCAGCGTGCAAGGACAGACAGATCCAACTGGGGAATCCTTGTGAAGATGGCAGAACACATCTATTGGGCTTCCACCTTTCAAAAGAAATAAAACGTGAGGGGGAGCATGACAGCTTTCTCTCAAGTTGCCACTGTTCTGGGACTGGAGTGGCTGGGGATGGAGGCATGCCCATGCAGCAAAATTTATGGGAGAGTCGTAAGCTCCATGAAGCACATGGAATTTGGATTGGATACAAGTCAGCCTCTCCATTACATGTCTGTAGCTCTCTGCATATTTGCGATTATCCTTATGAATAATGTAAGTTACTGCTTTCAGATGGGAGAGACTTTGAGAAGGAGTTAGGGAACATGTCTGAGTGCTGGTAATGAACTCAGCGTAAGAGACGATAAAGCCATTTGTCAATGGATGGAGAAGGGCAGTCTTATGTAGAGCCAATAAAGTTTCTGGGTAAAGGAACAAAAAGCTTTTTTTGTTACCGTTGTGGTCACTGCTTCTAGAACACCTTTTTTTTTTCTTTTTTTCTCCTTTCATTAGTTCTGATTGACCAATTGACGAGGAAGTGATTAATGTCACTATTTGGCTTTAAAATTGTAGCTATTATTTTTAAACATTCATATCTGTAGAAGTGAAATTTTGTCATGGCAGTGAGTTTTGATTCACCTGGGAACTGCTGTTGGATTTATTTTAAAAATTACTGTCTAAAAATTTAATTTTTGATGCCTAGATGCAAGAAGAATTCTTCCTCCTCCCTTCCAGGAAAACAAATTCTTTACATAAACTCCTTGAATTTTTCTAGCTGGGAAACCCAGCAGGAGGTGAAGATGCTGGGAGCCATTTAAATGCTTCTAACGACAAGATGTCTACATTTCACAGGGCTGGATGGAGGCATAGCATGGAGGCATTTTGATAAACTCATCCAGATCACCTGAGCATGCTGCTTACAACTCATCCATCAGCTCTCCCAGCTGGGTGTGATGCGGGCTGCTCGGCAGAGAGGTAAGGGACGCCTTCAGAGCAGTTACTCCCCTATCTTGGGATGAAAGACAATTAGTATATAAGGAGAGTAGTAGGAGAAGATTTAACTCTTTTTCTTATTGCGTTGGAATATTTTTAAGGGGTTGCCATGAAGAACTGATGTTAGCGTTATGCTGTAATGGTGTATGGGATATAAAGCTGTGTCTGGTTCACCTATTGATATTTAAAACCTGGTTACTTGCTGGTGGTTGTTTGGCTCAGAAGGCACTACAAATGCTGGGAAAGCTATCTCAGCAGCCTGGGAAAGCATTTCCATTGATTTTGCTCATGCTTGCAGTGCGTGCTGTCGGAGCTTCAGCATCTTTGTTTGCATTTAGTGGTGTTATCCTCCTGTTAGTTGTTGGGAAGACTGCTGATCTAGTTGCTGGACTGTTGCTGAAACTTTAATTCTGTGGATAGTCAGAAGAAATGGACTCAGGTTAACTTGTGAGATGCCAAGTTCTGTCCGCTGAGAGCTCTGCTGTTTATCTGGTTGAAGATATGATATTACATGGGAACGTTCCTCGCCAGTTTTCTCTTTATCAGGGTGAGAAAGTATTCCTCTTTCCTGTAGGCTTCAAGCCTCTATGCTGGTGGTTCAGGCCCTGGTCTCTCTCTTGATGAGTGCATGGCCATGTGGGACGTGCCAGTTTTGCACGTCTCTGCTATGAAATCTGTCTGTTCCTCCTGCTGCAGCAACTGTGTGGCGCGGAGAGGGCAGGGAGGGGAAGGTTCACTTCTAGTTCTGATTCATCACTTTTATTGAGCTTAAATTCTTTTGTTTTAATGCACACTTGATTGAGCCAGCATTTATTGAAACGTTTATAGTTTGTAGGAAAAAGAGACAGTTGAAGAAAGAACAAATGAATCTAATGTAAATCAAATACTTAACGCTTTTATAGAAACTACAAAGCCTTAAATGTGTATTCTTAATGGTAATTTTACAAAACTCCACCAGGCATCTTCAAATGGAGGTGTGACAGTGATTGTTTCAGTCTAGAGATGGCTTTCCTTTCACATGCTAATCATCTGCTCGTGGTGATATTTCTCAGTGTAGTTGCAGTCAGCAAATTGAATAATTTATGGAATGAATTTTGTTGTAAATTTATTGTGTCACAAGCAGGTTGTAATTTCACTAACAGTACACTTAAGTTATTAAGTAAAAAAAAAAAATAATGTGGTTGATAGGATGGTGCATTTGGAGGTTCTCTTGCTCCCTCCCCAACTAGTTCTCATCTTATATATTTTCAAACAGAGTATTTACCTAATTTTTATTCAGAATCTGATCTGAGTGAGAGGGGACATTAACATAAATGGGTTTGCATTTGCACACTATTGTTGAATCTGGGAGTCGTAAACAAATTACAGAAGATTTTATATAGACAGAAATAGCATTAAAATGGCACAGCTCCGTCGCTGTGCTGCTTTCCTTCCGTGTTTGTTTCTGAGTAATTGTCCTCTGCTTCCAAATGATGAAGTGCTGAAGGTACGGGCAAACCCGCAGAGAGCAGCGGAGCCTTCTGCTTCTTCCCGAACTTTGGTTTAAGGTAATTGGAGCCATTGCCATGCAGCTGGCTCTGTGCTGAGCTGTGCAGGCAGCACAGTGCCTGTGGGCTGGCACTACTGTGGGTCCTGCTGCTGCCAGACCACGGAACGTTGCTGGCAGAGGTTTTGCCATGTCTGTGCAGGGAAGGGGAGGATTTGGTTCTGTCACGTTTTTATCTCGCTCTATTTTTTGTGCCAAGAATACCCATTTTCCCTTGGGTTGCGCTGATACTTTCTGTCATCATCAACAGCAACTGCATGGTGATCAGGTGGATGATGATATGTGGAAATGTCAAAGGGACAAGCGTTTGGTCTCACAAGTGTTGAAATCAAATGTAAGAAAAGAACATCCAACATAGACTCTTTGTTGGCAGTGGAAAGATCCATCCAAATCCCTTTCCGTTCCTGTGCCATGGTTACTTACCGACTCTTGCTATCTCATGCTTGGCCCTGCTTGCTGTTTTGCTGAGCAGTGAGGTGCTCAGGCGTAGCGGGGGTTCTGTCCTGCAAAGTCCTGATTGGTGTCTGCAGGAGCCATACGATTTCTGTTGTACTCCTTCAGCCTCTGAGGGAGTCCTAGAGGTGCTCATTGGTGCAGCTTGTGGAGAGGTTTTGGTTTCTGCAACCTCAAAATGGTTCACTTGTTTGAAGACAGATGTTACAACTGTCTGTAGCTGCAGCTGTTAGTCTCAGGACACTGGCATTTTGGGAAAGGGCTGTTCTTGCATTCTTTTATTCAGGCAAACAGGGAACAAACCTGTTTGCATCACTGCAGCTCTCTTAAGGTCCTGGCTGTCCTCTCCTTGCTCTTTGCAGCCCACTCTCTGCTCCCTGCCCTTTCCTGCAGCCACTGAAGTCTCCTGTCTGTGCCCATCACACTCCTCATGTCCAATTCCCATTGCGGTGGCAGGGGAGGACCCAGCCTAGCAGTCACTGGGGAACCTCACACTGGGAACACTGCTATGGTGTGCAAATAGCATGGAGGGCAGATGGGTTGCAACTGTTTTTATACGTGTAATTACACAGCGTAATCACAGAATCACAGAATGGCCAGGGTTGGAAAGGACCTCAAGGATCATGAATCTCCAACCCCCCTGCCACATGCAGGGCTACCAACCTCCCCATTTAATGCTAGGCCAGGCTGCCCAGGGCCCCATCCAGTCTGGCCTTGAACACTTCCAGGGACAGGGCATCCACAACCCATATAAGCACACTTAATTACTTAAATGAGCAAAATATTTTTGTGTCTTGGTCTCAAATTGCAATCAAAAATTCTTGGGGGGGAGGAAGGGGCAGATATAGAAAAGACTTCTTCTAAAGGATGCCTCTAAATGCTCTTTTCCCTTAGGCACAGAGGTGACGTGGGGTATGGCACCCAGAGGAGCAGAACTGTACAGCAGAAGCGTAGGTTTCCTTGTCTCAGGTTGTAATGGTGATTTTGAGACTTGCTGTGTGGCAGATGAAATTCAGGAGGTGCTGCTCTCCCTCACAGATGTTGCAGGCAGCAATAGGACAGGTGCTTAGGGCTTTGTAACGCTTCATGTTCTGCAAGTCAGTGCAAACCCAGTTGCAATTCTCACTGTGAGCTCTGCACAGCAAGGGGAGCAGGGTGTGCCTTGGTTCTGTGCTGGGAATTCTCTACTTGGAGGTCCAGGGCTGCTGGCAGGCTGTGGCACACTGGGAACGGACGCCCTGAAACCTCCTGTGCCATCAGGTCACCAACCTCTGGGTACTTTTTCCTGCTGCTGTGGATTTCAGCTAAAATTGAGAAAGCATTTCTACGTTTCATTCCTCAGATGAAATTCCTGTTGGAAGCACTGTGCTGTAATTATGGTTGCGTGTGTTAAATTTTTAATTTGATTTTCATTTGTCTATTCAATTGATATAATTGATGTGCATCCCATCTCCCCCGGGGTGCAGGTTAATAACCTACTAACCTCAGCACAGGGGATGATAAAAGGATCCCACACCAGGGTTTAAGGAACCATTTATAATACATGTTTTTAACAGTATCCTTATTTTTTGTCCCTCGTAGCTCGCAGCATTTTAGACTTTCAAAGCCTTGGTAGGCGTTAAAGTTGAAATAATTAATGTTTTTAATGAAAAGAACCATTCATACCAGGCCTACAAGGAAGCCAAACATATTGCTGTTGTGAATATATCACAAAACAAAAGAGAAAAATAAAATGGACAGATAGAATCAAATTCTGTTTGCTGTCACAGCAGGTTGTTCAGGTTTCTTTTTGTTTTGTGTGTGTGTAAGCTGCAGAGGGGACTTGCCAAGTAAACAATGCCTGTAAGCCATGAAGGGTGACGGAAGCAGGTAGAGCTGCACAGATGATATAAGGCATTCACAAATAGTGGATGGCAAAACGAAAGGCATCCGGGTTAGGTAAAATATTTTGGGTCTGTTTGAAATACCTGGGTACTTTCCCCACGGTGCTGCGCTGAGGATTAAGCACCCACGCCAGGAGCTGCCCTCGTGGTGCTCAGGGACGGTGCCATCGCAAGTCCCAGTCCTCTGTGGGGCGTCATGAAGATCCAGCAGCATGAGCAGCAGAGCAGAAGCAGCCATTGGCTAGGGACCCCGCTCCAACAACCCTCCTGAGCCAGGGATCACAAATAATTTGCCTTCCTGCTGAGGCAGAGCAGGCTGCCTTGCGGTGCCAGGGCTGCTCCTGCTTGCAGCAAATGCACAGTCACAGTGAGTACCTGCCTGTGCCGTGGGAGAAGGTGGTGCCTGGTGGCCTTGTCCACAGGGCTGCTGGGGCTCCCGCACACAGCAGGGCATGCACTTGGCCAGCTGCTCTTGGTCCTGGGAGAGCGCTGGTGCTGCATGATCTCTTCCTCAGGTGTGCATCTTTTGCTCTCAGATAGTTAGAGTTTGGCATAAACCCTAGGGTGCAAAGATTAATATCTTTTCTAAACCTATTAAATTAATTAGAAGAACACATTGTTTATAGCCTCTGCTTTGTGCGCACTGCAGGACAGTCCAACAGCATACTTTGCTTTCTAGTTTTATTCATTTAGAATACTGTCAATCCACAATGCTTTAACTTTTTGCCTCTAAAATGAATTTCTTTTTACTTATTAACATTGATTTTTTTTCATTTCCAATCACGTTGCCAGTTCCCCCACTTTGCTTGCTTTCCTTGTTATCCTCTCATGCTAATTACCCTCAAACTTTTGTCTCTTCTACCAAACGTACAACACAGCATCACTCCTCTTGTGATGAGGGCAGCCTGGGCTCTGTGTTGCATGGAACCCCTGCTGCTGGGAGCGGGGCAGAGAGCTCTGGAAGTGGTGTTGTGTACAAGGGTGGCCATGCTGCCACAGGGCTGTGGGAAGTTGTGGTGAGGTGGGTTGGTTTCTTCTCCCAGGTAACTGATAGGACGAGAGGTGATGGCCTCATGTTGTACCAGGCTGCATATTAGGAACAATTTCTTCTCCCAGAGAGCGGTCAGGCAGCAGCACAGGCTGCATGGTGGTGGTGGGGTCACCGTCCCTGGGGGTGTGCCAGAACTGCAGGGTTGTGACACTGAGGGACGTGGCTATGGGCATGGTGGGATGGTTTTGGGTGGGACTTAGGGTTTGTAGAGGCCTTCTCCAAGCTGAATGATTCTATGATTCTCAAACTATCAATATACCTTCATGGAATGATCTGATCTAAACTTACTGTTTGATTGGCATTGATGATTGGCCCCTGAAGCCAAGACCATGCCTGGAAGAGGTAATGGTGCCGTCCCAGTGGGCACAAAGCCTCTGGCAGCCCCGTCATGCAACATCCCTACTAACACACAGAGCATCTCCATCGTGTGGCTGTGCCTGGTGAGAAATGGGCATTTCTGACCAGTGTTCTGAACAATGTAAGGCTTTGCAGATTGAATCTGACATCTCAAAGTGCACCCAAAAGCTGACAGTCAGTGTGGCAGTAGGAGTTAATAATACATGTGAGTCTCCTGCCACGTCCTAAGGCTTTTTTCTTCAATATTATTCAAAATTTAGGCACCTTTCATATTAATTAAATGGTAACTTTCTGTATCCAGTGATCAAACTATCCAATAATGCTTGCTCAGAGCAATCAGAAATGACAAAAATAAAGTACTAATATAATTTCAATGTGAATGATTTGATCCCTGGGGTTTCTATCATATTAAACAAAGAAACAAATTAACCAGTGACCGAATTAAGTGGAGGAACTTGCATTATGGACAGGCAATAGATTTTTTTTTTTTTCTTTCTTCTATATTTAAGTCGCCAGCTATTTTCTTGCTTCAGGTCCAGTTCTTGTGTTTCCCCAAAAGTTCCTAGAAAAAAATCCCACTGCAGTGCCATTACTTGTGCTGCCATGTAGCTAGGTTAAATGTTTATTTTACAGGAAGTCTAGTGAAGAAAATCAGAAGGGGAATTTTGAGCGCTGAATGAATGCTGGTTAATGCAGTGCCGGTGACTTGGCTGGGGATTCCATTGCTGCAGGCTGCCCCGCGTATCCTGGTGTGGCCACGTTGTGAGGTCTCCCCAGATGTGCCCTGTGCCCTCTGGGCAGCAGTTTCCAGTCTGAGATGAGGCACGTGAGCCGATCCTTCACATGAGCCACGGCCGAGTTCCACTGCGGATCTTTGGGACGATCCATGCGGCACCTCTGGGACTGACATCCTCTGGTCGTGCTGGTCAGGGATATTATCACAGATCTGGAATAGATATAGGTCAGGAATACAGATCTGCTGTGACAGAGCAGCAGATCACAGAATCATAGAAGGGCTTTGGCTGGGAGGGACCTTAAAGATCATCCAGTCCCAATCCCTGCTGTGGGCTGGCTGCTGCCTGTCAGATCCATGCCACAGCTGGCCCAGCCCAGCACAGGGCGTTGCTTGCCTGCTCAGATGGTCTGGTCACACGTGTCTCCTTCTAACAAAGATACTGTTATAACAGAGGGATTAATCAAAAGTTGGGCTAAGGCGGCGTCTGCCCGCTCCAGTCAGCCTTTGGTTTCAGCAGTTCTAAAATAATGGGCAGCATCTTGCTCTGCACTATAAACATCTGGTTGAGGAGACTGAAAGAATTAAATTCTGAGCCTGAAAAATGACACGTTGAGTAGAAGCCCTACTTTCATCTCTGCGATAATGTTTTTAGGAGAATACGCGCAGTGTCTCAGCGTTAACATTCTTTAACTGCTCCTCAAATTACTAATGCTTCACGTTGCTTTAATCCATTCTGCTGTAATAGCTTTATTAGATTAAACTCCCTGCTGAGCAAGTGAGGAACAGTGGGATTATCGCACTTCCCTTTGAACAGCCAGTAAAGACAAAATAAATGGTTAACAAAATAGAACAAATTCAGTTTGCAGGTGATCTGTGGTTCTCAGCCTCATGGATGGTGACTGCACATGGTCTCTAAGTGTCCCTATTATTCCTTGCTTGAAAAAACGCCTTTTTAGCAGCTTGGAGGAATTCCTGAGGTTTAAAAAAAAAAAAAAAAAAAAAGTCCTAATGGAATAAAAGTTCCCTTTTCCCCTTTGGATGTGTTGCTAATTGCATCACACTGACTGCAGGGACAGTGTGAGGAAAACCTGAAACTATATTAAAAAAAAAAGTTTTTTTTAGCTTCACTTTTGACTAAGCCGTAGGTACAGCAATAACAATCCTTTATCAAGTGTCTCCCAGAGTGGTAACTCTTAATGACTGAGGGTTTTTTTTCTTCTTTTTTTTTCTTTTTTTGAGTAAATCTAATTAACTATTTGAAGTATTCCATCAAGAGGCTCACGGTTACTATACACAAGCAGTGGGTGGCTCTTCGAGATTCTCTTAAAAACTCAGTTTCTTCTCAGCATTCTCAAAATCCTCGTCTGCTGGAGCAATTTGAATTTTGTTATTAGTGACTGCTGGAAATCATAATTCAATAAAGACTAACTCATTTAAAAATGCTCCATGCTGAGCGTGCATTAGGTAACTTGGGAAACTTAGGAGACACAGAAAAACATACACTAATATTCAGGTCTACACAGGAAATTGGTATGGCACTGAGCAGTTTGAAGGAGGCTTTTTGTATTTTTTTAAGAAGCTGCAGAAAGGTTGGAAGGAATGCAGCTTTTTTCTGGTAAATGTATTCCTTCCCTCTCCCCGGCATTTTTTCCTAATGCGCTGGCGGCGGGCCAAAGGAATGCAGCCCACAGCCTGCCAGGGGACAGTGGAAATGCACACGATAAACATTGCTGTCATCATTTCAGAGATAAGTAAGAAGGCCGTCGTGTTTCTTTTCTTAAACTCCTAGCGTGTCCCCTGTTATTTGTCTCAAATGAGTTTGGAAGTTTTAAGTATCCCTCGTGCCCCATCTCTCCTATTCCCTTTATGGCAATAATATTGCGGCATAGAATATATAGTCTGGCCGTGGGGGAATGGGCCTCCTCCTCGGGTTTTTAAGCCACATCTGCAGCTGGAGCGGGAGCAGCCTTTGAACAGCGTCGGTGCGATGAAGGGATGTCATTTCCCGCAGTGAATCCTTCACAGGGCGCTGTGCCATCCGTTCCGTGCCGTCCGGCTGCTGCTGCTCTGCACCTCGTTTGCTGCTCGGGTTCACTGTGTGCAATACACAGGAGTATTTTTTCCCAATTTCTTTGCCCGTGAGTTATTTCATCTTCAGTATCACAACATTTCCTGCTGATATCAGAGGTTTCCATTCTCCTCTCCTCTCCTTGTTCTTTCTAGCTGTTTTCAGACTTACGTACCCTTCTGTTTCTCACCACCGCGGCCTTTCATCCCTGCTCCTCTCTTGGTGCCTCCCCCATTTTGATCCCCCCACTTAGCCAGGGTTTGGGAAACAACTGCCATCTTCCGCCTGTTTTCCCTCCTTTGCCGCTTTGCGGTTTGATTGAGTCTCTTTGTCTGTTTCCCCCTTCTTGTTTTTGTATGTTTTTTCCCCTTTTTAAGATCGGACTTAGTGATCGATGCCCCTTTCCCCCTCTGTGCGATGTGGCAGCGCTGCCCTGAGGCAGTGGGGGTGGGTTTGGTGGCCCCACAGAGGGCAGAAGGGCAAAAGAGCGTGCAGGGACCAGCAGGGCTGTGCCCATGGTGAGGGCAGGGGATGAGGAACTGGGATGAAGGCAGAGTGCCCGTGGAGCCAAGCAGGCACACCTCAGCTTGGAGGCCAGTTTTAGGTTGTTTACCTCGGAGATAGCTTTGGAAAGCTTGGCACGCAGTGTGCCGTTCAGCTTGATGCTGCACTCGGGCTGTGACTTTCTAGATGTTGCTTTACCCATGTGACCCGTTGCTGTGTCCGCTTGATGGCAAAGGAGCGTCCTCTGTCCGAGGGCCGCTGCTCTGTGGGAATGTGGCATCGCTGCTGGACGCCACGCGGGGGCTTGGGGGAGGCTGGGCTTTAAGAAGTTCTTTTGCTTTCTTCCTAGTATTGATGGTGCGAGAGAAGTAGGTAATAGTAGGGAGAGTGTCAGACCTTCCCTCCGCTGCCCGTCTGCCCCGTGTTTGTGCCGCGTTTCATTTTCTGAAGTGTTACATGTGGATTGAATGTGTCTTTCTTCTGCGGCTGAATGAAAAAGCGAAAAAAGCTCAACCGAGCCCCAAACCAAACAACGTTTCTCCTCCAAGGCAATCGATAAACACCCGCAAGCCCCAGCTCCAAGCTCCCGCAGGCAGCGCCCGAGCAGCGATGCGGGCAGCCCCGCTCTGCGGCTCCGTGCCGCCCCGCTCCGCCCCTCGCTGCGGGACGCGGCTGCCCCCTGGCGCTGTGCGGGCGGTGCGGGGCCGCGGAGCGCTCCGCTCGGGGCAGTCCGGTCGCTGCGCTCGGGAGCCGCTACCGAGGGAGGAGAGCGCACGTGGAGCCAGGCGTGCTGCGTTTTACCGGCGCGTTTGTTTTATAGCTGGGTTTGGTGAAGGCTGCGGGAGTTCTGTCGGCACGTGCTCTGCTCAGCCGCCGCAGTCCGCGGGCTGCCAAGTGCTGAGCCCCGCAGGGGAGGTGTTGAGTTCGCTCCGCACCGTGGGGCATCGCAGAGCCCCGCGCTTCCCTTGGCGCGCCACCGTGTGCCCAGGTGTCGCCGGCGGCACTGGGACGTCTCCGTCTCGGGGCCGGGCAGTGCGCAGGTATTGGCGCTGGGATGAGGGTTGGTCGTGGATTAGAGGACAACCAGGCACGGATTTGTGTTGTTTTGGAACCTGGGCTCTGGCTCAAGGCCGTTCTGCGCTTTCCTATAGGTCCCCTTTGTAGAAATCGGTTTCATAGTATGTTGTCCGTGGAACCTAAGAACGAATGAAGCAGGCTAAGAGAGGCTTCTGGTTTGCTCAGTCCGGCTCCGTGCTGTTTTCTCCATCGGCTGCCTCTTCTCCTTTTAGATCTGCTGCTTTTCATCCTCACTGTCCCTTTGCCTCCACCTTTCAACGATTCTCGTTTCTGCAACGCTACACAGCAGATCTCTGGGTCTGGTCCCACAGCCCTGCTGGGATCACATGTCCAACCCAGCACTGCCTTCAGAGATCTGCCGCTATCCCAAAACACTGTTTTGAAGAGCGACTTTTGTTTATGTTTTTATCTGTGTGCGAGGGAGGCTCGTGTTGCTGGCTGCCCTGTAGTGCAGGGGTCCCTGCCTGCGAGGGGGAGCTGACCTGCTGCGAGATGTTGGTGTGGGCTGGCCCTGCCAGGCAGAGCTGCCTTAATGCCATCTGGTTTGTCTTTGTGGAGCAGCAGACACATAAAGCTGCGCAGTGAATCTCTGCGTGTGTTATGGCAACACTGTGGAAACGTTTCTCAGCAGTACCGGCAAAAAAAGAAAAGCATTTAATTTTCTGATTTCTTGCTGAATATGGAATGGAAAATATGTTGATTTAACTCTAAAAAAATGCACAATCGGTGTAGGGGGGGAAAGTAAGAAAGAATGAAATCCGTTGCCATATCTAGTTTCATTAGTAAACAGTGAATGGAAAATGACGAGGAGTTGGGTTTCAAAGGGCCGCGATGCCCCGCGCTCCCGCAACCCGTCCCGCACGGCCGCGGGCGGTGGCGCAGGGCTGGCAGCCCGTGCCGTGGCCCCGCTGCCTTTCTGCTCCAGCAGTTTCCAACATGACATCTCCCGGCCGGCGCCTGTGTTCCTCACTGCCCTTTCACGGGCTCTTTCTGTTCCAAGCTGTAAAGAGGGTTAAGAAAGGAATTGTCTCTATTATGGTAATTAAACTCCCGGGAAACAGCCTCATTAGACTAATAATGAGTAAATACGGTGGTGGCGCGTATTCCTTGCCTGGCAGTGGCGATGCCCGGTGCCCGCTCCGTGCGGGTTCGGCCCCGCAGCGCTCAGCTGCTCCCAGGTGCGCATCTGTGCTTGGCTGTGCGGATGCTCAGGGAGGTGCGCGTCCGCGTTTTGGTGTTGGTGCAAAGCAGAGCCCCTGCTGTGCTTCGTGCTGCCTCGGGGGGGTGACGTTGCCTGCCGTGTTCCTGGAAGCCAGACCCCAAATGCAGGCGCTTTTCAGCCTCAGAGTTTATGGGTGTCCAACCTTTTGGCTTGCTCAGGCTGCACTGACTGAAGAGAATTACAGGACCACAGTATGGTTTGCATTGGAAGGGACTTCTATAGGCTGCCTGGCCCCACTCATGGCAATGAACAGGGACACCCACAGCTCCCTCAGTGCTCAGAGCCCCCCTGGCTGGACCCTGGGTGTCTGCAGGGAGCGGGAGTATAAAATATACGATGTAGTTAATGTATGTAACAAAACTTCTGTGCTCTGCTGCAGACACTGACCCTACCGAGGCTGGGTGCTCGCTGCCAATGCTCCCGTTGCTCTGTTGCCTTTTCAGAAAGCAGATTATGAAGGGAGAATGAAATTAGTAGTGAAAGTATTAAAATATTGATAGCAATCATTCCGCGTCCTGGCTTTACCATTTAATAATTAATTTTATCTTGAAGGTTGGTGTATGAGGTGGACTCTGCTTTGCCTTGCCTTCGCTCAGCAAGATGTTTGAGGATATATTTTTAAACATCCCCAGATCTCAGCACACAGCTCTCACTCCGCATGGTTAGCAGCTGGGGTTTGCTTTGTGCAGGCAGGAGGGGAGGCGACCCCACTCCCCCTGAGCCCCCCATGCTGTGCCCTGCATGCCCTTTCCCTACAGTCCCTGTTGCTTCCTCACCCCTTTGCAGTGCCACGCACAGTGGTGAGCTCAGTGCTGCTTTGGGACACGGCTGTGGCTCAGCCCAGGGGGCTTTTCTTAAATGTATGCATAAGTTTCATCATTTAATAAGAATATTGGCACAAATACAACCCATACATAATTTTTTAACTGCACAAACTTTTGAATTTGTTGTGAAGAATTTATTTATTTATTTATTTGATGTGACTTTAGTTTTAATGTAAGATTCAGGTGTGGAAGTAACTGTACACTGTGAGTACCGTGTGAGCCGTGCAGGGAGCGTCCCAACAGCGTCTGCCAGACTGGAGGTTGGCACTGGGAACTCCATGCTCCTCTTGGCATGGTTTAACAGATCCTTTTTATTGTTTCGAGGGTAAATGCCTCTCATTTCTGAGCTGACAGAGCATACATGTCATGTGTTTCTCTTAAAGTGGCCCTGATTTTAAATGCCTGCAAATGTAAGAAGGCTTCCTCACATTGTGCTGGAGATTCAGTGCTCGCGCTTTGGAAACAGTGTTTTTCTTTGGTCAATTTTAGCAGAGAATGCTGGAAAAGGAGCATTCTGTTGTAGCCTTGTGAAATACTGAGCACCTTGGACTCTTTTAAGACACAGTTAAGAGGGTTGCAGCTTGCTTCTACACATTGCTCCCCACCTGAAGTGCTGGCACAGCTGCAGGGCAAGTACATGACTTCTGGTGCTGGGGATCCTTGCAGGGGATGTGCATGAAAATGTGGTCCCCTCCCCATGTGTGGGCTCTGCAGTGACACCACAGGGTCCTTTGGGCCTGAGAGGAGAGGAGAACAGGACTCGGACAGGGGATGTTGTTGTGGGTGGCAGAGTGGTGCAGCAGGAATGGGGCTTGGAGGAGCTCGCTCCCAATGACCTCCCACCCCATTGCAGGGTATCATTTCCTGCAGAAAACCTCCGCACAGCATCCATCTTTGTCCCTGTGATTGCAGAATATCTGTCAGCACAGCATGATCATATTTGTGTATGACACGAAAGCGATCAGTGTATGGTATCCAAAAGGAACAGCCACAGAGAGATTTTCTGCCATATTGTATGGCTCTCTCTGTCTCATTGCTGATATACACATCATGGGAATACCCGCAGCATTAGGTGGCACTGTCCTTCGTCACCACATTTGTGATGGAACCAGGGCAGCTGCAGCAGGACTAGAGCCAGGCTGGGGCAAAAATCCGAATGCCCGGAGCTTCCTGCTGGACCTCCCCCAACCACAGCTGGTGGAGGCTTCTCCACGGGTGACCCTGGGACCACTCACTCCAGAGGGGCCCAGCGCAGGAGCAGCATCTCGACAGTCTGCCTGTGGGCTCAATCCCAAAGGGTTAGGGCAGTGTGCTGTCTTGAGTCTCCTGGCCAGGAGGAGAGGGGCTGCTCTTGGAGGGACCGAGGGTGTGATGTTGATGGGAGACACTTTGGGCTGGAGGAGGCGCGCTGCAGCCCTGACACTGCTGCTTGGCACCTGACAGTGAAGTGAGGACAGCCCCATAGAGAGCTGAGAGCTGGATGTCACTTGGAAATGCTCAGGGAAAGTTGGGACATGGTACATACCAATTCTCAGTTAAATCCTTT
Organism: Chrysolophus pictus; assembly: GCA_037305975.1. Lineage (NCBI taxonomy): Eukaryota > Metazoa > Chordata > Aves > Galliformes > Phasianidae > Chrysolophus > Chrysolophus pictus. The sequence continues at coordinate 919,614 of CM074586.1, read as the reverse complement.
TCTTTCTTTTCCTTTTTTTTTCTTTTCCTTCTGGAAAAGATTCTTTCCACAGTAGCAGCCGTGCAGCTGTTAACTAATCCCATAACAAGTGGCATTTAGGCACACATTTTCCAAATTAAATATGCTTGCATGTTGGACTGGTTTCATACCCTGTAATACAAATACTTTCCCTTCTGGGAAAAGGGAAAAAAAACTAGAAGAAGAAAGATCCTCCCAGGCCCTGGGAGAGTGGGGAAAGGGGTGAGTGTGAGTGTGTGGGGCTGTGCTGGCAACGGTGTGGAGCTCAGTGAGGAGTGCGGAGCTGCTGGAGCTCTGCAGGGTGATCAGGGACCGCTCATGCTTACATTATTGGTTGGGGCGGTGACATTCAGGGTTGTTATTCGGCCGTGCTCTCGTGGCTGTGTTTTGCTGGGAGGTGTTTGGGAATTCTCCGTCGTGCTTGCACGTAATCTGAAGTTGCCCTTCTGTTGCATTTTCTCCCTGGTCGTTCGGATAATATTTCAGATCCCGGATGCGGTCTGGGTTCAGGTTGGGCACAAGGGATGGCTGCGCCTTCTGCTGGACCCGAGACAGAGATTTCTGGGGGCGTCCGTGGGCGCTCGCTCCCCCCAGCCGCCTCCCGCACGTTTTTGAGAATCCCACACCAAATTTTTCAGGCTCCCCTCACGGGCCAAACGCATCGTTTCCAAGGCAACCTTTAATGGGGAGAGTAATTTATCGGTAACGTAGGAAAAAAAAACCCCGCGCTTCCTCGCCCCCCGCTGCTCGGTGCGCCATCTGAAGGCCGAGCGCGCCGGGAGCCGCGCTGGGGTCAGGCCGAGCTCGGGGTCAGCGCCGCGGAGCGCTGCCCGCAGGGGGCGCTCGCTCACCACGGACCGCCGCCGCGCTGCGCCCCGCGGGACCCGGCGGGAGGGGGAGGGGGCGGGGCGCGGGGTCCCGGGGTGCCGCGGTGGCCCTGCGGGAGCGGCCCGCGTCGGAACCGCCCCGCGGTCACCGTGCGCCGTTCCCCGTCCGTAAGGCGTCGAAGGCTGGAAGCGTCCCGCGGTGCGGTCCGTCCTCGCTGTGCCGTTGGGTTTGGCGACGCCGACGCCGCGCACGCGGCCACCTTCCGGGGCGCTGCCGGAACGGCGACCCGAACCGTTCTCCGTCGCTAATGAGGGCCGTGACGCTGATCTTCAAGTTTCCCTCCGCTACTCGCTCTCTTTTCATTTATTTTTCTCTGAAAATGCGTTCTCATTTTCTTTTAAAATCCAAGCATTTCAAAATGGGAACAGAAATTCTTTTATTCTGCAGAGCAGGCTTCCATTTGCTGTATGTCACTTATTAAAGTAAAATGATTTGCAGCCAATCCCCTTACATCAGCGCAAGGTGCCTTCGCTCCGTGATGAGGAGGGACGGGAGGGTTATGGTGACAGCACATCTGGGGCACTCCGCTTTGTTTTAATGCAGGCAGCGCTCCGGGGCTGGGCCAGGTGGGGCCGCGGCTGCAGCCAGAGCACTGTGGGGTCAGCCTTGTGCACAGCCACAGCTGCAGCCACAACTGCAGCCGCAGCGCTCTGCCATCAGCAGCACTGACTGGTGTTGCACTGCTCGGAGGGAAGGCCTGCAGTTTTATTTGGGCCGGCTTTCACTCTGGGTTTGAGAGATGCAACAACCCGCCCAGAACTGTGATGGTGGTGTTTGGGCTCCTGCTTTAAATCAGCACGGGTGTCTCAGGTATTACTGTCTGTTGGCAGGTTTGTGGCAGTCTTAAGAATTTGGCTCAAGTTAAAAGTGGACTCGGAACTGTTCAGTCTCATTGTGGCTTTTTCATAACAAATTTAAATTGTTTTAACTAATTTTGAGTTGCAATTTTACAGTAACGTTAAAGCTTGCTGAATTTATCCATATCTGTGGTGTCGTGTTTTAAAATGGTTGTGGATTAACAAGAGGTGTGGGCTCATTGCAATTTTATGTTGTTTCTTCGTTCTGTAGGGTAAAAATAGAGATGAGCAAGAAAGCAAAGGGGGTTGTTTCCAACTGTACTGCTTACTGCAGAGCAATGTTGGTGTAAGAAATGCACGTACACTCGTCTATCTGTGCAGCAGTGGGATTCCCGGAACCACAGCACAAACAGCGCTGTGTCTCGTTAGATGGATCTGCTGCAGGATCTGTTCTTTCGTAAATGGATTCCTCATATTCAAAACATATCTTTGTTTTTCTGTTCTGCCAAATACATTGTTCTTATCTTAACACGTATTTTAGTCATGAGAGAGTATACAATGTGACTGCAAGGGCTGACTCCTAAATAATCATAACATGAAAAATGGAGATCAATTCTGAATGCCTATTTCAGTGCAGATGGGCCCAGCAGGCAGAACTGGGGCTCTGGGCGGCCGTCCCTGGGCGCAGGGCACAGCCTGGCCGCCCCGCACTGCCCGCAGCCCCGTGCTGTAGCTGTTCTCATTCATAAAATCTCTTTCTGCTTCCTTACATTGCAAAGGCAAACGCTGGTGTGCATCAGAAAGAAATAGGATCATAAGCAGAACCTATTCATCAAGCCCCTTATTTCCTGGAGTTCCTTTTCTGATCCCTATTGCATGCAGTGCATTATATGTCAAAATCTTTTTTTCCATATTTTGTTCTGTCATCTATTAAGCATTGGAATATTTTCAGTGTGCTCAAATCCGCCGTATTCAGGAAATCCTGCCCGGCGGGGCTTCGTGGCGCAGGAGCTTGTGGCTCGGGGCCTAATCCTCACCATTGTTTTTGATGGCAAAATGAAAAATTGAGTTGTTCAAACTCGTTTGGTCCCAGATCTGGGACTGGAGCAGCCAGCGGGGCTGTGGGGGCTGCAGGACCTGGTGGATGTGGCAACGGGCACCGCGGTGTGTGGCTGTTGTAAAATGGTGGAGTGTAACCAGTGCTGCCTTCCGCGTTTGCTCCATCCTGTTTCAGCGGGGCTCCAATAGATTGTTTATTTGTTATTGTTTTTAAGCCCCGCGGTGGTTAATTTTATTATTTTATTTCAACCTGTGGTTTGCACTGCCGATATTTTTGCTGCAGTTTTCCCACTCCTTCCTGCTCCAGGTCTCCCCGCGCTCCATGGGCTGCGTTTCCCGGAGCGGTGCAGGATTACCCAACCCACAGCACTGCTGCTTCCTCCAATTGTCTGCGTCTCTCAGGGTCCTAAATCCATCCCGAATTGGTTTCATTGCTGGCAGATTTGTGCGTTCCATCTTGTTTTGGGACGCGGCTTTCCTATGAATATCTCAAATCATTTTATATTTTTCCAAGCAGAAGTTTTATTACATGCAGACAATCTGTATATGACTGGCGAAAATGAGAAGATAAAGGCTTGATTGAAAACATGTCAAATTCCAGTTTTTGCCTGGGTGCAACAGAACGGCTTTTTATTGTGCGCAGCGCGGTGACAGAAGTGCTCCCATAAATGGATGGCCCCGCGCTGCCCCGCGGAGGAGCAATGGTTAAATTATGCACTCGCTGGAGTATGAAGGCAGTTCTTCTCTGCTGACAGATAGTTTGACCAGTGTCAGGTTATCCCGATGCGTTCAGCATACCTTCATTGCATCATAAATAAAGCAGACAAATTACTTTTTTCTTTTTTTTTTTTTTTCCTGGGGTGGAATAAGCACCGGGAAGGGAGGGATCGGGGCTGGGGGTCTGGTGGTGAGGAGGGGGGGAGTGAAGAATTAGAAGGAAAAGAAAAAAGAGAGCGATCTTTGCAGACACTCTATGAATCTCGGCTTGGCAGCTGAGAACAATGAGAAAAGCAAGCAATTACCTCGGATCCTTCCCCTTACCCAGACATAGGAAATATATTCCTGCCTGCCTGCACCGTTTTTTTCCTCTCTCTCTCCCTCCCGCTCTTGCCCTCCCTCTCCCCCCTCTCCTCTCTTTTTTTCCCCTGTATATCTAATTTAATTCCTGGAGGAAGGCGAGGCAGATGTAACAAAGGAAGGAGGGCCGTGCCAGCGGGCCGCTTCCCACCGCAGGACGAAGCCTTCTCCCTGCGAGCGGTGCCTTTAACAGCCGCTGCAGCAATGAAAAATGAGCAGAAAGGTATTTTACAGCTCCAACTCTTTTACAGATTTCTCCCAAATAAAGTGGTGTGAATGCTAAATCACCCTGTCCAGGCGTAGGAAGCTGACGCAGGCTGTAGCCTTAAGAAATCCATCCCCGAGGTGCAAATGGAGCCTTACTGCAGAATTCCCCAAAGTGCTGCTTTCAGTGCCCTCTGTATGAGGGCCTTCTACATTCTCCCTGCATTTCTGTAGGATTTCCACTTTTTTTCTGATTCCCCCCCCCCCCCACTTTTCCCCAGTGATATTTGCAAGGCAGGCACCCATGCCATCCCTGCTGCTCCCACCATCCCAGCCCATCACAGTGCCACATCCCCTCGCTTCCCCATCAGGTTCCACCAGTGCTGGTGCCACTTTTACGGGAGGTATTTTGACCTTTTTCTTGCCGGAAAACTTTCACCCTGGGTTTCTGCGGGAGGTGGCTGTGCTCTTTGGCACTGGGACCAGAGGGGACTCTGCTCACCCCAGGCAGACCTTTACCTCCTGCTTTGTGTGACATCCCCCCACCCCTGTGCTGTGCTCTGAGCGCTGACAAATTGCCCGTTTGCAGTGCCTGTGCTGTTAGGAGGGAGCTGGAGCCACCATTAGACTTTTAATAATTTAAGATAAAAATGCTGTTCCTTAAGAACGTTCTCTGGCGATATTTTTACAGTCGGGGGATAGAAAGGGACATTATGGGAAATTTAAAGGAGGCTCCTGGTATTAAATCTTCACCTCTTCCCCAGATAGCGCCGCTCTGTAAATCTGCACAAGACCTTTGTTTAACCCCCCCAGCTCGCGGGTTTGCAGCGCGCGGCGCTTTGCATAATACCCTTCAGCATCGGCGATATTAACCTTGATGGCATTATTATTGCTATTTACAGTTCATATGCTGTAATGGTAAACCTGAATGGGATTAATAAAATAAATTAAGTGATGGAAATATTAATGCTATTAACAATCAGTAACAATGGTTGACAGCGTAAGGAAAGGAATAAGCTGCCGTTAGGCAGGCAGGGCAGAGCTTCCAGCAAGCACATTGCCGGCTGACACCGCGCTGTGATCAACTCGAGATTCTTCTTCTTTCAAGCAACTTTTGCAGGGCCTTGTGCTTCTGGGGGCTGCACTCTGTGCCGGCAGCATGGCACGAAGCAGCTGCACACAGCTGGAGGGATGGGAGCACTGCAGCAGCTGCACAGTGCCGTGTGGGGGGACCTCGTGGTGCATCGCCCCGACACCCCTAGCATGGGGATGATGAGGGGTCTGCCGGTTCTGGGCTTTTCGCTGTGATTCTCCCAAAGCCCATGAGAACAGAGATTCACATTTTTCTGCCTTTTTTTTTTTTTTTCTTTTTTCCCTTACGGGAAGGTTCCTGATGGAAAGGCTCAGGCAGCAGTGCAGGTTTATCAGATGTGACCATGTTTTGGCTGTTTGTGTAACAACACACTGCGTACTGCTCACAGGTCAGCTGCGAGGTGCTGCAAAGCTGTTCCAAGCCAGGAAACGCTCCCCCTAATATGGTGGGCAAAGGTTGGTCAGAAAAAAAGAGTCACTTTTTTTTCCCTTTACAAATGCTTCTTACCAATCTTTTACAGCTGGCTAAAAGCTAGCTAGGATTTCTCACACGGAGGAGAAAAGTGAGACCATAAATAAGACAGGGAGGGACACCTGGAAGGAATAAAATGCCCTCAGATATTAGGAACACTTTCTTCTCAGAAAGACGGTCAGGTATTGGCATGGGCTGCCCTGGGATGTGGTGGAGTCACTGCCTGTGGGGGTGTTCAGGGGCACTGAGGGACATGGTCAGTGGGTATGGTGGGATGGGTTGGGGTTGGACTCGGGGATTGCAGGGGTGTTTTTCAACCTGAATGCTTCTGTGATTGTATGTGACATACCTTAGAAAACTTATTTTTAAGTATTAATCAACGTCTCCTAGCCACCAAAGACAATATTTGAGAAATGACCAGAGACGTGTGGGAGGTGTCAACTCATGGCTATGAGGTGCCCCACAGAAACTCCCCACAGAGCTGCTCATAGTGCCAACATGTTGGCCCCGGGGCACTCTTGGAGGGCGGTGATGCCTTTGGTCCAGGCATTGCAGAGCGGTTGTGAGATATTAAGAAAATGCCTCTTTTAATTGATGTTGGCCATAATTATCTACTGGCCAATAGTGAGCATCTGAACCAGCATCATGGTTTACTGCAGAAAGGTGCTCTGTGCTGCCTCGTTTGCTCCTGGTGAGCTCAAAATGGCTGCGCCGCTGTGTAAGATGGAGCCTCCTTCTGTGAGATAGAAATGGAATTAGCAAACGTAAATTGTACTCCAGGCGGTGGTTCCTGCTTTATCTCACTGCGCTGCGCCATTCTCTGGGTGCTCCTCTCCTCGTGAGCTATTCCAGCCCCTTTGAGCACAGCAAGCAGTCATCACGTTGGGGCTTTTATCCACTGGTTTTTCTAGCACATTTCTGCTGCCATCGCAGGACTGCGAGGCTGCTGGTTGCAGTTACAGCACGCTGCTGTTCTGCTGCATGCTTCTGCTCCGAGGGCTTATAAAATCGCTGAGCAGAATTCACACCGGGGTGACGACTGGCATAGAGGTGTAAACTTGGGAATCATTTTTTTTTTCCATGTTAGAAAAATTTTCAAAACACAATTTACTGTATTATTTTTAACTTGACATCATTCCGGCCGCGCATGTTCCTAAGCACCTTCCATTCCCATTTATTTTAGTGCCCACCATCTCCTAAGAGCAATTCAGCGCCTGAAAGGTTTGGATCCTTGCAGGGTTTTGTAAGAATAATGCCAGACACATGGGGGAGGGGGGTCAAACGATCAAAGCGAGCAGTTTAATATTGCTGCCTGAGCCTGCTTGGAGCGCGCCGTTCTGAGCATGGCTTTTCCCCCCTTTACGCTGCCTAGAAGCCAGCCCTTGGGCACGTTACCTAACCCCAAATCTGTCTGTTCCATCTGGGGACGGTAACACCGTGGTGATAAGCATTCTGTAAGTACTAATTATCGTTATTATTCATAATTTGACTCCGAGTTGAGCTGATGTTGGGTGTAATTGTTTTTATTAGAGAATAATACTGGAAACAACCATTTGTAAGCCTCAGTAAATATGTAGAAACATTTACTCTTAAAGTTTCATGAAGCTTTTTATGATTTCAATACATATAGTGGTTAACATTTCTAATTAAGCTATCACACATGCCGCATATATTATGTAATTATACTCGAAGCAGAAGGAGCAACTCTGAAATTACAAGACAAGGACATACACACAACAAAAACTTAATTAAAAACGTGAAAGCCGTAAGAGGCAGAGAGAACAACAAATTTCAGGAAATTAATAGTCTAGATTAAAAATTATTCAGTACCTTAACTCTAATGGGACACCATTTTAATATTCAGCATTCCATGTCAATATTGGATGTTTAAATCCTGAAATGTGAATTTCCATGCTTTTGTGACTTTGACTCACAATCTTAACGTCCTTTTAATGTACTTTTTGTTGTGTAAATCTGTGTAAGTACCATCAGCCATCAAACTTGACATCTGACGGCGTGATGTAGACCCAGCCTGCATGTATTAGGGCTTTTTGTGTTTGTGCAGTGGAACCTACTTACACAAATTCCATTGAAGGCATAAACCTGTTAAAGGAATACATTTTCTTTACACTGAAACAATAGACCTGCATCAAAGGAACATCCAGGGGAAGAATAAGTCATTTCAAAAGATAAATTTCCTTTCCGCAAAAAGGCAAAATGCGCTGCAGGTCTGACCCGCCGAGCAAGGATCTGTTGGTTTAGCCGGGTGCTGAGCACTTCCAATTAGAATTCAGACGATCATTTAAAAATTATCAGGCAGGAATCCGGCCAGCACCTTCTGCTTTTAATGTTCTGCCATGGTTTGAGGTGATTTAAAAAATTTAAGGAAAATGTGAATGAGAGCATTCCCGGCATCCTTAATGCAATTCTATTATTCCCACCCCCTGAACTTCAGCACATGGCTACCGCCTGGCTGACACACGGAATTACAACGAGCAGGCAGACCCAAATTATTTTTTTAAATGAATTCAGGGTAAAAAAGGTATCACCCATCACCAAAAATCAGAGAACAAGAAGGGCGCTGAGGAGAGCGGGCAGCCCTGGCAGTGCAGGGCAGAGAGGCTTCACCTCGTGCTGGGGTCACTGCCCAGGACAGGGCTGCAGAGCCATGTGCTCACAGCAGGGCCCTCCTGGAGCCGGGTCTTGTTGTGTCACCTTTTAGAGATGGGGAAACGATGTCTGCACTGCCTGCTGGGAGGTCTCTGGGAAACACCAGGGGAAGCTGCATCAAGTGCTCTTCTGTGTGCATCCTCCAGAATATTCTTTCCAAGTGTACACTGGGGACTGCCCAGATGCACCTGGCCCTCAACAACGGGCCATTAACCTGGTGTACGGCGTGGTGGCACAGCTGGGCCTGCTCCTGAGAGAGAGCTGCTCCTTAATTGTGTCGCAGGAAGAGTTTATATTCCAGAGAACGCAGTGGTGAGCACTGGGCTGTACGTTCTATCACAGAACCACAGAATGGCTGAGATTGGAAGCTACCTTAGCGATCATTGAGCTCCAACCCCCCTACCATAGGCAAGTGCCAACCATGAGATCAGGCTGCCTAGGGCCCCATCCAACCTGGCACCAACAGTTCTCTGGCATCCTGTGCCAGTGCCTCACTACCCTCTGAGTACAGGATTTCTTGCTGCTGGACCTTCTTGAGGCCCACCAGTGGTCCCGTGTCTCCTCTACAAGGAGAACCTCTTTGGGGCCGTTGCAGGAGGATGGCATCGGGTGCTGCTGGCAGCCTGCTACCCTGTGTGACGGGTTAAAGGCACTCCTTTTCCTGGATGAACTGGAAACAATATACTGTTTACCTGCCTGACATTCTTGAACTCTAAGTACTCTTTTATTGGTATCTGCTCTGTATTTGGCAGTCCTAGCTGGAGTTTTGGCCAAATTCTGCCCATAAGTAGATTCATTGCTGTCATTTGGATTTGTAGTGGCAGAATTTGCCCATTATTGTGTTATTTTAATTCCCTCAAGAATCTAATGAAAATTAAGTGAAAAAATAAGGCTTTCTGTATTCTATTTTCAGAATGATGGATTGATAGAAGGACAGGCGACTCAGAGTTGTAGGCTGAAGATTTCATGCATATATACATAACAGATATGGAGACAGAATTTTTCCCTTATGGCAATGGAATGGTTTTGATAGTCTTCATTAAAATAGATTTCAAAATACCATTTGTTTTATGTTTAAACCTTAAATTAAATTTTTCAATAATAAAGTATGCTTATTATAACCCAATTCTATCAATCACTGAAATGAACAGCACATTGGTGGGTTCAAGCAAGTAAATAAATGTGTTATTTTATTGCATGTCAGAAAGGTTTATTGGGTCGAATTCTTCCCTCTGAACTGCGGGCCCTTGGCTTCAGCATCGCCCTGAGGAACCGTGCTGATGTAGGGCACCGATCCAGGTCTGGGTGGCAGCAGGGACGAACTGCTCTGCCCTTGGGAAGCCGAAGGGCTCAGAATGTCGCTGAGCTTCTCTGCGTGTGCGGTGTTGGAGATGTGTCCCATACGTGGTGTGGCATGAGGACTTTTCTGAGTTCTTGCTGAACATCTTCCAGCTGCTGCGTGTGTCTGGAACCACTGTGACATTTAAACTGATTATTTTAATAAGTGCTCGAATAAGAAAATAGATTGAGATAAGATCCACATAGGTCACGTTCTGTGTTGGAAATAAGCATGGAAATGTGGAGCGTGCTGCTTTGTGATCACTTCAGGGATTTGCATAGCAAAGGTCTTGGAAACTTCTTCCTTTGTGCAATCAACAGCTGTGCACAAAAGGTGCCTCACTGTGTGTACCATGGGGTCCTTGGGATGGGGCAGGGTAGCTGGGTGAGCCTGCTTCACCTCTCCAGCCCTGGGCCATGTGGTGGCTTCCTGGGGCAATGACGATGGGCGCAGCACAGGAGCAAAGCGTATTCTCACCACTCCATCTCAAAGTAAACCAAAAACTTTTTTACAAGATTTGGTGTGGTTTTATTCTCATTTGCTACATTCCTGCTTCATTTCTGCTCCTCTACTCCCCAGGCTCCCTGTTCTTTCCCTTCTTGTTTCCAGCTGTCCATCAGCTGTCCTGTTTTCCAGCAATTCCTCTGTGCACTTTGGTACAAAGCACCCTCGCCCTGCAAATGTGGAGCATTACCCAGTGGGCAGCAGTGCATGCACCCCGCTGCCCATCCCAGCAGCGTAGTTCCAATGGCCCTGCCGCAGCCTGGAGCCCAGCAGCCGTTCCTGCCAGCTGTCAGAGCTGGTCGTGGAGCACAGCCCTCGTTAACTCGCAGCTGAAAGCCAGAGCACTATCTGGTAATGCTGTGGCCGGTGAAAGGAGACCCAAATAAATCACGTTACAGTAGTCTGGAGAAGAGGTCACAAATCTTTTTGAAGAAGAAAAGAACCACTTCTGTCCACCACTGAAACATGAACTTCCACATGTATCCTGTTATAAAAAATGAATTCCACGTTGGAAAAGTTATCAACATGTTTGGGCACAGCTCATGGCAGGGAGCATTACTAACACTCAGATGACACCTTCCAGATGTTCTTCACTCCACAATGGTCACAGCTGTCAGGGCTGCTGCCACTGCACAGAGGTCGCCGGGCATCAGATCAGCAGCAGATGGGCATTGCTGGGCTCAACAGAGGTGGGGATATGCTGCCAGCTGAGACAGGTGCTGAGCAGCTCATGTTATCCATCATTATACAGCAAAAATGGTTCCCTTCTCCAGTCCACGGTGCAGGCATGGACCTCCAGGCACACGTGTGCACAGCGGCACAAGCAGCTTGTGGAAGTGGTGATGTAGCAGATCGTCAACTGCCATAAGTGTCAGGGAGAGAAAAATGGCCACGACAGGTGGAAGTCTGTTCCCAAATTAATGGAGAGCATGAGGTGAGTCGTAACCTCACACATAGGAGCTGTTTTAGTTACCGGCTTGGTTCCTGCTGTAGAGTGGTGAAATCAAAATCCCCCCATTCCCATAAACACCCAAAGGGCCGTCCCAGCCTGCAGACCGTCACTGCAGGGCTCAGGTGTGAGCAGAAAGCTAAGCAAATGTTTTCTCCAGAAAGATGAAGACAAAAAGCTCGTGTTCCCAAATGACAGCTGATTCTGTACGATGTTTTGGAGATGAAACACAAACAGCACAGTTTACGTGGGTCTTTTGTTTTACAGATGCATACAAGTGCTGTGAGCAGCTACTGGGAGCCCACAGAAGGGACTGGCTTTACTGTCTGAGCAGAGCTGGTGAGAAGGGGCTTACCAATGCTATCAAGAAATAACCTAATGTTTCGCCTGGGCAGGCAGTGCCTGGCCCCTTCTCTGCCTCTTTGTCCCCTGGGAAGTGAAAGAACAGGAGTTAGTTTTTAAGGGGAAAAAAAAAAAAAGACAAAGTTTAGATTGACTTTAAGCCTTCAGCATATGCCTAAAACCAGCATTCCTCAGATATGAAAATTTTTGAGTGCAATTTTGTCGCTCTTTAAGTTGTCGTTAATTGTGTTTTGCTGTTTGTTACTTGAGGCTTATGATGTCATTTCATGTTTATCTGTGAATGAACCTGGGTAAAACATAATGTGAACATGACAAAGTGTGATGGAATGCCAAAAGCTAAGGAGAAACATATGACTTCTGGATTGAATACCTGCTTTACCCTAGTATCTAATAAGAAAAAATCTGGGATGTGGAAACAGGGTGAACAGTAAGAAGAGAAAAAAAATTTGGCACGTCTTTTGTTGAAACTCAATCCTCTCCCTCCCTACTATGCCCAGAAACCATCTGCAAACTTTTCAATCATTTTTTAGGATACAGTGAATTTTATCATAATTTTGTCAACCAAAACCATATGTGCTTTTTCTATTGACAACATGGAATAACAAAATCATATTTGTTCTGACCACAAGGCAGGTAATAAATAACTGCGGACACACTGCTACAACTTAAGGTTTTTCAGGAAAAAAAGTACTGAATATTACTAAAAAATTTAATCTGGGAGGTAAAGTAAACTTCTGAAGAGAAAACCATCTGAGAGAAAGCTTGTGGCTCAATAACTTTTCCCTTCCTGCTAGACCAATCCTAGCTCGGTGTCCTGAGGCCATAATAAAATGAGATCTTCCACAGCCCGCCCGTGTGTGCGTGGTGTGAATGCCACGCGCACGGCACGACGGCCCCAGCACTGTGTCAGACCTGCAGACACTGCACACGGCCGGTGGCGCTCATGTTGGCCATTGCATGGAGGGCTTTGGATCTCTGAGGTGGGAAGACTGAATGGGAATAGAAGTCATTTAGGTTGTGCTTCCTCCGAACGCACCAGCCACGAAGCACCTTCCCGCTGATACTGGACAAGCAAAGGAGTGACCAGGTGCTGCCGTACCCATGCAAACCCTTCACACTGGAGTTCCAGGGCATCCTGCTCTAGGTGGGCTTTGGTGACAAACTGCAGTCTTTCATTCTCTGGGTCTAAAAGCACTAAAATGTCATACACAAAGAGCTGCCCAAAACTGCTGTAGAGAAAGTGTCTTTTAATTTTCTTTTTGCAGAAGTTCACATGAAACTTCTCCCTGTGTAGGGATGTGTGTGTGTGCATGGAGCAAGCTCAGCTTCCTATCCCCGCATCCAGGTGAGGAATACAGCACAGGTATTTTAATGGTAGCTGTTCCCACTGAGATGTTACCAGAGGAGCTGGTAAATTCTTCATCTCAGGCTATCTGTAACCTGGGCAGGAAACATCCCTGCTCAGGGCTTTGACAAGCCTTAGAGCTCAAAGGATGAATATTATTAGAGTGTGGTTGCAGCAAAGTTTGGATCAAGTGATTTAAAAACATCTATGAATCCATGTGTGGACAAACATATGGTTTGAATATGATTATATGTATTATATTAATAAACATGGAATTGTTATTGTGTTAACGGTGATAAACAGTCGTAGCTTTTTATAGTAATGCCTCATTAAGGTTGACCTGGGGACTTGCTTGGATCTCCGCCACTTGACTTTGCACCACTGCCTTTACCTGTATGTTAAAGTGAACGCAGAAAAGCTCGCACTCTGCTGCAGGGCTTCCGAGATCTGATGATGAAAAGCTACAGACAGAATCCCTCTGTTAGCAACGTTATCATCTCCTCTTTGCTGTATTCATTTTAATACAGCACTTCCTTGCTTGCTGTCATTAGCTGCAGCAGAGGACTGTGCCGTATTGTTTTCGCTGTTGTTTCTCTATAACGAGTTAAACAGAAGGACACAACCCTGATGGATCTACTGCTAAAACTATGCGTATTCCTTGCACCCCCAGACTTCAGCCTGGATGTGGCCCTGTGGTGTTGGCGCTGGGAGACGGAGGGAGGCAGAAAGCATGCCTTGCAACATCCCTGGTGTATGAGGCAGAAAGGAGAAGGGAGAAAGTCAGATAATATGTCAGCAATTATAATGATAAAACAATTAGTAGACTTCACAGGTCTTTAAAGTCTTCCTGCTAAGGTTCTTGATGATCTTAACAAATAATCAATTAAAGCCGACTGAGATTAGTGAGTATTATTACCCTGTTTTATGGATTAGGTGACTGAGGCACAAAGGGATTAAACTCCCAGCCCTGTATCCTGCCCAGGTTATTCTGTCCCTGCTCCTGCCCCAAACCCTCCTGAGCATCACATGAATGCCTGCACACAAGCTGTGGGAGTGGATTCTGAAGCATCTGTAGGGTGACAGAAGGGAACGTGAGGGTCAGAGGGAAGCCCCGCTGACTGAGGTTTGCGCTTGTATCCCTCCGTTGTTATCTTCATCTGTTTTAGCCTGCTTCCTCAGAACGTTTGGAGCAAATCCCAGTTTTGAAGTCATGCTGAACAATTTAATGATACTAAGACACTGAATAGAGGAAGCTTAATAGACAAAAAGTGTACTTCTGCAAAACAAAATAACGATGCAGCTGAAGACTTGAGTAAGAGTCTGCAACAACACCATCACTGCCACTTTGTGTGAGAGTTTCACCGGGATTAGAAATTGCCTTCATCTTTCTTAACTCCTGTGAGCCGGTGTGGCTATGGGGGATCAGCACCTGGGTGCTCCTGCTGCGTTGGAGCAGGTGGGGCTGTGCTGGCTGTCAGCCCTCGTCTCCTGCAGCTGTGCTGGGTGCCTGGCAGGGCGGCGAGCTGCAGGACAGAGTTCTGCTTCCCTCCCCCCAGAGCTGAGGATGGCTGCTGGAAGGAAGCTGATGGTGGTGGAGGACGGCACAGGAGATGAGGTGTGCTTGTGGGCGGTGAGGGTGCTGTATTTGGTGGGTGGGAGGTGACGTCCCTGTGTGCCCCCATTCTTCTCCCCCTTGACTGCAGAGATGAGCAGGGTCTGTGCTGCTGGAGCCTGGTGTGATTGGCCAGGTAGCACTGTGGGTCTATTACCCAAAAAACCCTGATGGTGCTATTATCTGGTTTGTGAAAGATGCGTTGGAAATACCTGGGAGCCTTTGGTGCCAAATGTAGCAGAGACAATGGTTGCTTTCTTTCTTTTCTTGTTTTCTCTCTCTCCAAACCATGCTCTGTTTTCCATCCCTCTTACTGAGGAGGATAACAGCATTCTGCCTCTTGCTTTCGGTGCTGCTCTGGCACAGAAGCACAGGCCGGTTGGTTTCTTAGCCCCCGTGCCCCAGGTTTCCTTCGGGCAGGCTGGGAGGGAGGGCACAGCTCTCCTTTGCAGTGGGAATTGTTTGGGTTTATTTCTGAAGAGCTCTCGTTAACGCCTCATCTCCAGGTGGAGGAGCAGTTCGGTTCTTTCTTTTTGAGCTGAGCGAGCAGCATCTGAGCGGCATCTCACCATTGTTTGTTGCAGAGCACACCCCTGGCTCACCTCCTCTCTGTGCGCCGTAAATCCTGCCTGAGCCCAGCCTTCTTTTCTCCCTTCAATATTTTAATATCGTATCTAATATTTAACAAGCGTAGAGACGATGAAAATGCTACTGATTGTGTGACAGAACTGTGAATTGAGTGGAGGCTGCTACGAATCCTTTTATTTTTTTCTTTAACAGATTAGATTAAAAAAAAATATTTTTAAAGCAAAACAGAAAGCACTAGTACACAGAAAGTAACTTCAGCGTGCTGCGTGCTTGTGGGCCCGTGTGCTCATAAACACAAGAGCAGAATTCTCTGTGCACGTGAGACACAACGGTGGGCCCAGGTTCTTTTGGAGGGAGGGGGTTTGGAGGGCGGTCCTGGCAGCACTCAGAAGGGGAGCGCGGCCCTGGGGTGAGGCAGTGCGGTGGGATGGGGCCGGGGAGAGAAGCAGGGGCACCATACATGCTAATGATCTAAAATGTTATTCCTTCTGTGCTTTTAGAAGAGGGGAAAAAAAGAAAAAAAAAAAAAAGAAGCAATAAAGGCTCCCAGCCTGCACCTCATCTCAGTCACTCCAGTGAAACTCCCGGGGGAGCACCCAGCTTCCCTCTCCCCCTCTGTAAAAATGGTGGACCTGGAACCACTTATGAGAAAGGCTTAATAAGAGGCAAATGTGTTTTATATTTTGTATCTTGTTAAGTGAAAAAAGATGGATTCTCACAAGTAGTCTCCTGGTGCAGATTGGAGTGGTCTATGCATGCAAATGTTGTGATGCTCCGTCTGCTCGCGTCCCGCGCCGGTCCCCCTTGGCCACTTAAATCCCACCCCCCAGAGCCAGCGGAGATGAAATTGCTTCATTTGTACAATGGATCTGCAGATCTAGGAAACTTGTTTCTATCTGATTTGCCGATAATTTACTCCTCATTTGATTTTTTCTTCTTTTTTTTTTTTTTTTTCCTCCCCCCCTTGGAAGGAAGGCAGTGTCTCAGCTCCCATCTCCTCCCTAAGGAAGGAGGGATTGTTTTGCTGGGCTGAGTTATGATTGAGAGCAACAGAAAAAAATTAAAAAGACACAGACAAAGATGGCACATTTATTAGAGGACAGGAAAAACCCTCTGTGTTTGAGAACTAGTAGTAAAATTTGTAATTTACGTTCCCAGTTGCTAAAAAAAATCTGCTAGAAAAATGTAACTATTAAAAATATACAGTACGGTACATGTGTGCTGAATACAAGACATATTCCCCCTCTGATAATCTTTTTTATGACCTTTTGGTGCAAGATAGTGCCATGCTTACTGTCTGCTTTCACTATTCAGCGTTGAGGAAACGCATTATATTTTTCTTTGATCCGGAGATCTGGATTGCTAAAACTGATGGCCGCAATTAAAGGCAGTCCTGCTGAAAACCTGACCTCTGTCTGCTCTCAACTTCATGTAAACTTTTCAATATGGATGTAATTTGGTATTAAATTACCCGTGCTTTATTGCTTTTTAGCACAGCTCTGTCCTGTTGCCTTTTAAAAATATAAAGGGTAACATAAAAGAAAAATTGCAGTGCATCTGCTTAATTATGTAATTATATACTTGTTTTCTTACATTTAGAAACCTTTTTGGATGCGTCGCCTATAGAAAAGCTGTAGGGCTCGAGGGGAATTACTTCCCTGTGTTCTCGGAGCAGACCCAGGGCTCCCAGCCCTGCAGGTGGGCTCTGAGGGCTCACGGAGCTCTGCCTGGTGAGGGCTGAGTGCCTCGGCACACAGTTGGGACTGGGAGGGATGAGGAGACTTCGACTCATCTCTCACCACTAATTCTAAAAAATAAAACTGGTGAAATGTGGCACCAGGGCTTCTGTCCTGTGCTGCTGCCATTGCACGTCCCCAGCCACCTCCATGGGCAGTGCAGCACCTTTATTACCAGACAAGAAAACTGCCGTACGCATGAAAAGCAGCACTAAAATAGTTCCCTTCCACTCACTGCTTGGGGCTTCTCCAGCCTTCCGCAGCATAGCTCTGCAGTCCTGGCCCCCCTGTCGCTCCCAGCCCTCGGCACAGGGCTCAGTGTGTTGGGGCGGGCCTGTGTGCTGACCATCTGCCCACCTTGGCACGAGAAGTCGTGGGATCGTTCAGGTTGGAAAAGACCTCTGAGATCACACGCTCCGATCCCAGCCCAGCCCCACCACGTCCGCTGACCGTGTCTGTCAGTGCCACATCTCCAAATTATTGATGATCACCTCTCGGTGACCAGAGAGGTCTTTTCCAACCTTGGTGGCTCTGTGAACCGGGCAAGGCGCTGCCCTGCAGCCTGGGGTCAGGGCTGCTCTGGCTGTTCTGCGTTGCCCTGTGTCAGATGGGGCTGCACAGCACAGGGCTCTGGTGCCCGCAGCCCTGTGTGCCTGGGGCTCACCTGGAGCGGGCGCTGCACCGCGGCTCTGAGGCCGAACCCGAGGGATTTCCATCTGACTTGCAGAGAGCCTTTTTTCTTTCCAGACTCTGCCTTGTTAAATGCGCTACGGAAGGATTTTTTTACCACAACCATCCAGGTGCCAAAGTGAATATACAAACAGATATCAACATGCATTACCCAGGGGAGGTGGATGTGATTTAATAAAGACTTAAAATACAAAATTATGAGGTTAAAAATCATTAAAAATGAATCTAGCAGGTGCGGTAATAAAAGGAGAGTTAAAGGTGTTTGCAGCCTAATCCAGTCACATCCATTGCTTTCTCTCTCGCACTGCCTCACTTTGATCCTCTTCTCCTTTAAGAACAAATGCAGCTTTACCCAACTAATAATTTATTTATAGCTTTTTTTTTTTTTTGGAAATATTGCATCCACTGGAAAAATGCATACTGCATGGAATTCTATTGACTTCCATGCAAAAATATAACTGCAGACCATCAGGAAACTGATGGAAGTCAGGCTTATGTCTCATCTAGCTCTCCTTATGTATTTATTTCCGCTGGGGTTCATTTTGCGGATTGACAGCGCTCCCAACAAAAGCAAAACCAAACAAATGCCCCGGCTCACCGAGCTCTTATTGGAATGAGAACCAGGTGCTGCATGTGGTGTGGTGTGTTGTGTTGTGGTGTGTGCCACGTGTTGTGGTGTGTGCCACGTGTTGTGGTGTGTGCCACGTGTGGTGCGTTGTGTGTGCCATGTGTGGTGTGTGGTGTGTGCCACGTGTGGTGTGTGCCACGTGTGGTGTGTGCCATGTGTGGTGTGTTGTGTGTGCCACATGTGGTGTGTTGTGTGTGCCACGTGTGGTGTGTGCCACGTGTGGTGTGCTGTGTGTGCCATGTGTGGTGTGGTGCAGCAGTTGGCTGCTGCTGTTGGGGTTCTGCTGGCAGCACTTGGTCTTTGCAGAAGTGCTGCTGCTATACAGAACGTATAATGTGTTTGGATGGGTATTGGGAAGCAACACGCGGCTGTGATAAGTTGAAAATACACTGATCTCCCTCAGTGAGGTGCAGGCAAGTCATATTGGTCCTGTGAGAGTGGAAGTAAGGCTGAGTGCCAGGCACAGGTTCTTCTCAAACTTCCATATCCCCACTAACGTGTGGCGGCGGCGAGGCTGTGGTGCGTGGCACTGGGAAGGCACCACCTCCTGCTCTGCTTACCGAGGGGTGGGCACCGTGCATGTTGGTGGCAGAGATGCTGGAGCAAACCCTGCCAAAGTGCAGTGGGATCGGCCTCAGGGCTGCACGGAAGGCTTGTGTGTCCTGTGCTGTGTGCTGAATGCAATGGAAGACCTGGCAGCTAATTAAGTTGAGGTGCAAGAAATGGTTGGAAAAAAGGCTTTGCTCGTAGTTCGTTCCAGGCTACAAATGGTGTTATGAGAAAATGGAGTTTTTTGCCTAAAAATCTGTCTCAATGGAAAATCTTTGACCTTTAACACAAAAATATGAAAAACAACGACTAATTTTTGAAAGCGGATTTTCTTTTTGCATTTTTGATTAAGCTGGGCAAAACAATTCTAAGTGGACAGGGGTTTATTTTCCATACAAGTAAAGGGAGAAAATGCTTTCTGACAAGCTTTAATAAAAAGGCAGCTAGGGGGATGTTTTCTCATGTGGATCCCATTTCCTGGGATTCCGAGCGCTGTCTGCAGTGCGCGGTGCCGTGCTGCACCCGGCGCTGGAGGTGAAGCAGGAAAGGGGACAGGAAGCTCGGGGGCTGTGGGGAGAAATGGGTGCCAAAATCATTGGTCTGCAGAGCCATGCATGGCCCTTAGCCTGGACCTCATCCTCCATGGATGCAGTGAATGCAGCAGAAAAGGAACATGGATCCCACATTAGCCATGGACTGCTTTTTCCTGTGGATTCCCCGTGACCAGAAAGTGAATTAAGCCAGGACTTGAGGGCAGTAATATTTCTTTAAAAGCAAACCAACCAAAACGACAACAAACAAACAACCCCCCCACCACTGACTGCTGTAATTCTGTTTGTTTTTCATATTAGTGTAAATGCCTACTCCATTTCCTCATGTGTTTCTCTGCTCAGTGTGTTTGGAGTCGAGGAGTTCCCAAATTTAATTTGAATTTGTGGAAAGAAATTCCCTTTATTGGTCTCAAATGCATCACCTTTAATTTCGAGGAGGATGCCCAGGTACTCATGCTATGAGATAGCCCAGGTGCAGATCTACCCCTGAAGGTTATTCATTACCTTCTATAGCTGTTATTTTGCCTCCTCTTACTTACTGGCTATTTAAGGTTTTTTAAAGAAGTATTTCAATCTTTTGTCACGAGAGATTTTCCATACCCCGAATCGTTCTTGATGGTTTGCTCTGAATCACCTCTAATTATACATTATTATGTTTGAGATTGGTTGTTCATACTACGCATCGCGGCTGTCCAACTTTTTAGCTGCACTGAGGAGGAATTATCTTGGGCCGCCTACAGCATTTATAATATAGTCAGTGTGTGTAACTAACAGGACTTTTCTGACCACGGGGCTTCAGCCTCACTTTCTCTAACATCCCACCTTGGTAACTTTCCTTGATGCAGTGCTTGCCCCACACGTCCCTCCTGGAAGATTCTCTTTGCTCAATGGCTGGGATGGCTTTGCCCTCTTTGATGCACCCCTCCCACAAAGTCAGTTCCTTCTGTGGGCCTCGCGGGCTCCAATCGGTGCCACCGAAAGACTTTCATCATCCTTCAGTGCTGAAACAGAACTGAGAAATGATAAACTAAGTGTCTGATCCCACAAACAGTTACACATGCGAGTCATCATGTCGACTTCAAAGGAGCTGCTCACATGAGTAAAGTCACGAATTGAGATAGTTTCAGTAATGAAATTTCCTTAGGCTTAGGGTTTTTTTTTTTTCTAGCAGCACAGAACAGAATTCTGTGTCCCAACAGATAACTGTTCATTACAACTTGAAGCCAGAAGGGATCCTTGGATGCTCCAACTACAGCTAAGGGCGTGCCTGTTGCTCCAGTCCATTTCCAAAAGCCAAACAGCCCTGTGACCCAAGGAGGAGCCCATTGGGTGAGCGCTGCCCCACCGGTGAGCTGAAGCCATAGGAGAACGTGGTGCCTTTCTTCCCTGCTCTGCTCTCCGTTCCAGTGGCTGCAGATGTGCGTTGTCACCATTAAAGGTGGTGACGAGGGAAGCCAGTTGTGTCCTCAGTTGTGTCCTTAGTTTCTAAAAGCTGTGCTGATCTCTTTGGAGACCTTTAGAGAGCATCAGTTAGGATTGCCCTTCATCTGCTAAGCTTTGATTTCTTCATGCATTGCAATGGGGACATGGCCAGTTTCTCTTTTTTTTGTGTGTGTTTGTCCATCTTGAAAGGTGAAGGATTGATATTACTGAAATAGAGAGGTTGAAGTGAACAGCTTGCAGTTTGCTTGAGTGAGCACCACCCAAACCAGGACAGGTGGTGGTAGCAGGAAATGAGCGGAGGCCCAAGAACAGGGCTGTTCCACCCACACAGAATGCGGTTCTGTTCATCTGCGTTTTCCAGCTGTGCAGATCCTTGCGATGTAAAGAATACACTTTAAATGTAGGCACCTTTCTAATTCTGTCTGTGCCTATGAAACTCCCCAAGGTGGGCTGCGAGGACGCAGTGAAAGGAACGAGGCCTGGCCTTGTTCTCTGCAGCTTTGAGGCTCTCCTGCTTTATTTGAACAGTAGAAAGTCCCAATGGCCGTTTGTGATGTTCTTGTAATGGTTCATGCTTCCTTGGATGAAACATTTTGAAACCAAAATGACTCATCTGCAGACCTGACGCTGAGCGGTGAAACTTTCTGAAAAACCCACTAATAACTACTTCTAACTTTCTTTTTCTGGCATTAAAATAATTTCTACTCTCATTTCCCATCGTGGACGGAAGCAGAGGGGTTCAGCTGCTGTCAGCGCTGTCAGAGCACACGGCTGTGCTGGAGCTGCCACCTCCTTGTGCCCGCGCTGCCTTCCGGGGATTATGGGCCACACTTTGTCTGCTGTTGCGTGCTCGGTTCCGGGGAGCAGCCAGGAGAACTCTCTGCTCTCAGTTTCTCCCGGGCCGGGTGCGGGAAGAAGCGGCTCGCGTGTGAGAAGGGCGGCCGACGAGCCGTGCGCGGCCGCTTGCCGTGGCAGTGCCGCAGCCGTGGGGACGCGCGGCCGCTAGTGGGGGCTGCGGGGCCGCGCTGCGCTGCGGGGCCGGAGGCGGTTCTGGGTTTTGTTGTCGCATTTCAGCTTTTTTTTTTCCTTCTTATTCTTTATAAACGAAGATTTCAAATGGGTTTAAAGCACAGAATTAAAAACAACGACAACAACAAAACGACAGAGCCAAGTTACGCGGTGGAAATTCACTGTGTAACAGAAGACAAATTTCCAGTTTTTATCCATGAGCAAAATTTGACTTTGTTGGTTCGGGTAATTTTTGGTGTGAGCGGAGTGACTGAGGCGAAGATGTCCGTGTGATATTTAGGGGAAGATTTGATGCTTTAATAAGGGAATCCTCTGCCTCCCTCATAGAATCGTTTGTCATCCTCATCCATTCCTCATCCATTTGCAGCACTGTAAATTTGTCAGAGCCTTTTCCATATTCAGTACTTGTATAAATAATGGCCGTTGTGAGCAGAGAAAAGGAAACGTGCATTTTCTGTTTCTGCTCTGTCTCCGCTCACAGCCGTGGAGGTGCTGAGCAGGTTTCTCTGCTTTCAGACCCAAACCGCTCACATCATGTAATCGCATCAGCAAAGTGCATCCCAGTGTTGGCCCTTCTTGTGGCCACTGCTCGCCAAAATAACATTAGTTTTGAGCTTCTCTGTAATGTATGAAACAGCCTGCGCTTCATTACGACGTGCTTTTATCCTCCTTCATCATATCTTCCTTCTTTTCTGTGCTATCTGAGGGATTATGCAGCTTCTCTGCAATATTCTGAAATTAATCAAACCAAGCAAAACCTCATGCTATATTATCCATCACTGGAGGAGAATGATTTCCGCAATCCCGGCAGCTTTACGTTGTTTTGTCCAGGGGCTGCCGCAGAATTCCATTAGCAAGAATAGGCTGGAAATCTGATTTTTCACAAAAAGCATTTGTTAAATATTTGCAAATGGCAATTTTTTAGATTCAGTACCAAGTGTAGCCTTAATCGCATTTCTTTCTTTCTCTTATTTTAATTAGGAAGTGGACAGGCATAATGTCTGCTCCTGTCTGTGGGGTGGCTCACAGAGCACTGCCTGGTGCTCACAGCGCTCCGCTCTGCAGAGACAGAGAAACTCTGTGGCTGCTCCCCCAGACTATTTTCTATTTCATCTATTATATAATCAAGCCCTACAAGTAATTTCTTTCAATAAATTAGTAACCATACTGCAGATTGCAGACACTTAGTTTGATTGAAAGTAATAAAGGGAGATTATCCATAGAGTTGGTTGAATGACGGTTCTGACTTGACCCACTGCCCGGAGAGATAAGAATTAATCTCATAAACCTTTGCCACACTTGCACTGCTCCTCCAGCAGCGCAGCGGGGTCCCACGTGCCCCTTTGTTCCGGGGCTGCGGTGCAGGGACAGACAGGGCCATCCCTGGGGCCGCGCTGTGCGAGGTCCGCACATGCTGTGCCTTGTTTTGGGGGGCAGTGTGCTGCTCCCAAAGCACGGGGGCTGTGCAGCTGGTTCTGAAAGAAGCCGGCTTCAGGCGCTGTGGGACCTCTGCCTGTCCTCGTGCAGCTCTGCAGAAATGCGTAGGAAATGCACAGGTGAGAGCTGCAGACCCACACACGTGGGCACACAGCAGATGTGGGTGCTGCCGCCCGGTGAGTGGCTCCGTGCTGCGCCTGGATGCACGTGGCCACGCCTGCAGCAGTTCCTTCCGTTGCATTTGATGGCTTGCCTGCTGCAACGTGCTTTCCTGGAGAAAACAGCTTCTGCCCAGCTTGCTGCTGGGAACTGACTGGGAGGAGCTGAATAGCACACTGGGTAACCCGCCTCAGTGCGGGGCTGTTCAATAGGTTCCAAGGCGTTCTGTGGTTGGAGGTGACTGCACTGCTTTGCTTCTCTTCTGCCCCGAGCCCCTCTGTCGCCCACGGGCTGCCCGCCCACCCAGCAGCTCTTTTCCCAGCTGCGTTACCATGGCCGAAGGTATTTCCTCTCTCCAAATGGTGTTTTGATGAGCGCTTCCACAATTACTGATGATAATGTCATTAACTCATTTTGTACAGCCTTTGCTAACAACCGTGAGCTGTTTATTTGTAATGATGCTGACTTCTCACCTCGCTCTTGGCAGCTTTAGCACTGAGCATTGCATTAAGTGGGAAAAATGAAAATGCCTTTAAAGAGCAGAAACGAACCATTCTGTGCTTTGGGGAGCGCTGCTGGCGTGGGGCAGTGTGAGGGCGTGGGGTGATGTGCCCCTGCAGTCAGCTCCTGCGTCCCTAGGATGCGTGCTGTTGCAAAAGGATTCTGGGGACCACTGAGTGATGACACTTCAGAAAAGAAAATATTTACCTTCCAATGCAAGGATAACCATGAACCATGCAGCCTTCCTGTGTTATTCAGCTGAGTAGCACCATCGCCCCTTGCTGCAACCCACAGACAAAGTCACCACCAGCACCAGTCAGTGTATGGAGGTGGGGGTTAGGTGGCTTTTCTTGATTTCTCTCCTGTCACCAAATTTCCCTCTCCAGCTATAGATAGCCTGAGCCCACCAGACATTATCTGGCCTCGCACACGCGCCGGCCGCTTGCCTCCCCTCATTAGACATTCTGCTGGCGATAACACCACCGGGTTAATGCACCGCTTCCACATCTGCACACATCAGTTCTCAACCCTGTATGCCTGCGAGTGAGAGGCGTGCGACGGTGACCTCAAACAAATCCCTGATGGTCATTATTTCATATCAAATCATATGATTTCTCATTGGTTTGGGGGTAGTTTTGCTCAGATATGGAGGATAAAGGTCTGGTTGTGCAGGTTTGGGATGTTTCTGGCTATGGGATTTGGGCAGGCATTTGGCCCTTTTTAGGAAATGGGAGCTCAGCCTGTGGTTGTGGAGTTGGAGTGACAATGGTGAATTATTGGGTGAGGTGTGAAGCACCAGGTGAACTGTGTTGGGTCGTTCCTCTGTTTCAAATAGAGGGGTGGAACTGTGCTTGGCTCCCTTCATTTTGCTTCTCATACTTATGCCGTGGTTGGATGAGCTCTTTTTCATTTACTCTTAAAAAAAAAAAAAAGATACAAAGCACCCAAGCCCACCATCCATCGAGAAGCTGAACTGAACGTCAGGATGGCAGTCTCACATCTGTGACATCACCAGCGCTGGTGGTAATGCGATATTCAGATATTATGATGCAAATAACAGGTTTGAGTTCTGTCTTTCTTAAGACCCTATGGGTGCATTGCTTTGGGTTAAAAAAATAGAAGCAGGTCAAGCACCATTGAGCTGGCCTCGCAGAGTAAACAATTATTTTAAACGCTGTGCTGCACTCTTTCAACAAGAGAGCGTCTGCTGCAAGCAATACAGGCGCGTCAAGTATTTAGGTCTCCTTAAAACTGTTTCTTCCCCCACTTGTGTTAATACAGATATTAAGCCTAATAGTATCTACTTAGCATAAACAAGAAGATAAAAATGATTTCTGTGATTGAAATGTTTGTTATTTAGCATTAAGCATCTTCATACTCTCATGTGTTTTGCATTTTAATCCACTCTGTGCTTGGTTTTGGGATTGATAGATTAGTTTTAATCCCCTGTCTAATAGTGGAGTACTGGCGAGATTTATTAAACAGGCAGGGTTTGGTACTTGGATTTAAGAGGACTCGCATGCACTGTTCATGCATATTAAATTTGGGAAACCACCGGTTCAGTTTATAAAGGGCTGTGATGTCCTTTATCACTGAGTGTTTCTGTTGTGCTCCACTAGCTCAGGAAGTCTTTACAGTTCTTAAATGGAACATTTTTGATGGCTCCTTCCTGCTGCATAAATCGAACGTTCCAAAGATGTGTGTTTGATGGTTGGAGCTGGTGTTGGGATCTCCTTCGCCCCGATTCCTGTCCCTCTCCTTTTGCTCAGGTGCCCACTGGGACGTGGGGCTCTGGGTGCTGCATCCCAGCCCCGCAGCCACAAGGGATGCTCACCAGCGTGTGCTCCTGCCCTCCCTTAGTTCGTTGGGCAATTGCTCCTCCAGCTGCACAGAAACACCGGAAGACTTCAAAGATGCCTAATTTACAAACTTGTGCCCTATCAGTGGAAGACGAGTTGACCCAATTTGCGGTTTTACTGGCTAATATACCATTAATGTGGTAATATTGGTAATAGTGTGAGAAATGGGGGAAATTCGCCTTTTTTGTTAATGTAATTATAGGATTGCTATATAAATGTTATTAACTGCAGAAGTGAAAGTTAGCAAAAATGAGCTTAAATTTAATGGTAAGTTAACAAAAACACTAAAAGCTTTTTACAAGAAGATGCTTCGTTATTGCGGGTTTACTTCTGCTAACCTCTATTTTTGATTTACCAAATAAATATGGAAAGCAGATACTGCAAATGCAAGTGGCAGTGTTTGTAATCACCAGCTCAGGGAGCCCAGTGTTTGATTAGAACATGGGTAATTAAACAGACGTCTTCCTGGAACTTTACTTGGTCACTGGGAACTGATCTGTCCTGTCCCCTCAAGGAGACCACCCGTGCTTGGCTTGAAGGTTTGCTGCTGGAGCACAGAGTCTTTCTGAGCAGTTAGATGAAAGAAATTTGGTGATGTGCTGCATAATACCTTTCTACCTCAGGTAATGCATTTTTTAAAAAAATCAATCTGAACTCAAAATAAAAAGAGAGAAAGAAGGCCAATGGGCAGTTATTTGTTGCCTCTCACGTTCTTTTTCTTTCTCTAACACTGGAATCCAGGCAGTGACACTGAGAGGAGGTACATTTAAACAATGATGTTTTCACATAATGTGCTTTTAGCCCTCAAAATTCATTGCCACAAGATGTTGATGCAACAAGATTGAAAATATTAGATGTTTTATTTTATGGCTAACAAGAACATCCATGCTAATATATATAATTTCAATTAAATAATCAAAATTCTACTGCTCCAGGACATAAGACAATCCCTAACCAATGGTAATGGGTAGGGAACTCCCCTGTGGCCATGTTATTTCATAATTATCAGCTCTGAGGTTTCTTGCCCATTTCAGTGTGAGGATACTGAGCAAAATTAACTGTTTGGAGCACATGAGATGGGCAAAGCACTGCTTTCTCAGCTTTCTGCATTCCTCAGGACAAACATACCACAGGCTTACAGCGCGGGAGTCCCGTCAGAGCCTCGTGTTGTGCGTGCAGGATTTCAAAAAGTGTTTGCAGTTATGACATGTCATCAGATGGGTGGAAAATCGCTTTATACCTTTTTTATTTCTGCACGCTGTAACTTCTGGCACACTGCAGCCACCACTGGGGCAGCAAGCAACCGAGCGTGCTTCGTGCTGGCATCGCGTGCAGGGCAGTGTGCAGTGCATTGGCAGGGGAAAATGTGAACGAAACAGTCTGAAATTCAGAGGTTGTGAGTTGTAGTTCTGCAGACCCACGGTTTATGGGCTCAGGAGGGCTTTGCCCCAAGAAGTGATGGCCTCATGTTGCACCAGGGGAGGTTCAGGTTGGGTATGGGAAACACTTCTCCAAAGAGTGGTCAGGCAGTGGCACGGGCTGTGCAGGGCGTGCTGGAGTCACCGTGCCTGGAGGGACGTGGAGATGTGGCGCCTGGGGACATGGTCAGTGGGCATGGTGGGGGGTGGGGTGGTGGGTTGATTTGGGGGTCTCAGATGTCCTTTCCAGCCTGAATGATTCTGTGATTATTTGCTCTCCTTGGGCTGAATGTGGGACACCACAGCATTACCAAATTGCAGCATGTCTCTTGTATCAGGAGACATGCAAACTACTTCACTCATTTTCTTTGCTGATTCCAGTGTGTTACAGATTCAATCCCAAGAGCAACTTTCTGCTTAGCACCGATGCCGTGATACTGCTCAGCCCTCCTGGTCCCATAGATGTTATTTTCCCTCCTACTCACACACCTCAAGGATGTCCATCTCCCCACGCCCGCTGGACTTAGTGCCCGGCAGCACAGGGCTGGTGATGGCTGGGGCTCAGCACAGCTCTGCTGGGTGTTGCTGTGTGATGCTGAGCTCACTGCACATCCTCCCTTCACCGGGGAACGTGGCTGCTGTAAGTCTGTGTCCTCAGCTGGTTTGGTTCATTCACCTTAACACAAAGCAACGTTGAAGGACGTCATAGGGGCAGATGTAGGAAAACGTTGGCTTGTGCAATGATTTCTGGCTCATCCTATTGTACGCTGGCAATTCTTGCCAATTGAGGACATTTTTTTTTATCCTTTTATGTAAACACATCATGTTAAAAAAGGTAAACTATAAAACGTTGAAAACCCTACAGGGTATTAAAAATACCAGCCCCGACACATGTGTTACTCTTTTCACTTTCTTTTTAGATCACTAGTGTTGGTACAAAATGAGCTTAGAGAAGGAGAGAATTCTAATTAGGTTTAAAAAAGAAAAAATATGGCAGTTTATTTTGAGCGCATGTCTGATTTGCTAAGGCATATCCCATTTCAGATGCAGGCAGAATGAATCATTATTACACATTTATCATCATAAAAATGCTTATTTGGATTTTTTTTTTTTTAAGAAAAGGAAAAAATTATAAAAAGGGCAAAGCAAAGAGCCATCTCTGAAGGGCAGTTATTGCTTGCCCTTGCTTGGGAAAAAAGGCTTCCTCAATGGGATTACGTCCCCGCTCATAACCTATCAGCCGTCTGATCAGAAATTCATAACGCAGGCCATCCATTTCCAGCTCCGCGAGGGCTGCATGATTGAATTTAAATAGGCAAATGCCAGACTTGAGCTCTGACATTCTCCCTGTCTCGCTCAATCTCTCTCTTTCTGCTGCCCTCCCAATCACGGCGCCGTTCTTCCTCCCTTCCTTCCTCTTCCTTGCTCCGCTCGCCTCCATTTTGCGTCAGCTCAGGGCCAGCTGCCGGCAAATGGAGGCCGGGGGGGCGGCCACAGGTTGGTGCCATCCTGCGCTCGTTGGGACCGCGATATCTGCTGCACGGCCCCCAGTGCTCCCCGCATGTAGAAAGAGACCTGTCAGCATCTCTCTGTCATCTGTGTCAGCCAACCCGCGAGCTCTGGGGGCGCGCGGCCTCACCCAAAGGAGCGGGGGGCAAAGTGCCGGCGCCGTGCCGGGGGCGCAGGGCTGTGCGTGGGGGCTGGAGGCCGGCTGTGTGTTGCTGATAAACCAAGACACCTTTTGGCCTAAGTTGTCGCCTTTCATATGTTGAACTGTCTTTTTGCATGTTCAGTATGTTACTTCGGTGGGTTTCGTTGATTTGCTCTTAAATCCTTTCTTCTGATCAGTTTTTAAATAATAACTGTAGCTGTGGGAAATACCATGCATATCTACTCTGGGAATTTTGGTGTGCGTAGCCAGGTCAAATGTAAAGCGAAAGTTCCTGAAGTCCTTCAGGTTTCCAGATGTGAGTTATTTGGTGCTAAATCCACATGTTCTCTACTTTCAGTGCCTTGAGTAAAAACGTGTTCTCCTTTCACAGCCAAAAGGCCCATCCCAAATCCAACGCAGGAAGGAAGGGTACCAAGCTAACAGAGGAAATCAGGGATTAGTTAAACTTTGGGGCTGATGGGAATGGCCTTCTACAGAATCACGGGATTTGCTTAATAGAATGAAAGAAGGAGAGGTGACAACCAGCAGGTCTGAGCGGGAAGGGACTTCGAGTCTGTTATTACCATTAGGAAAACATAAGCAATGCATACCTGTGAGTTTTATTTGCTTTTCTGTAGGTCGTCAGACAGACAAAATAAACACTGATGAAAAATTCTACGTTGTATTACTTTTGATGAAGGCATGGGAAGCCTCTCTGAAAAATACAAAGCAAAGTTTGGCTCCTGGTAATCTTTCCTGCTTTTGTGACAAATTAATTAGAAAAGATGTTTGTCAGAGATAAAACTCATATTTGGTTTTCCATCTCAGATTACAAATGCTAATGATCTGACCACGCACGAAGAAACAATAAAGCAAAGTGGTCTCGAGCTGCTTTCAGAGCTGCTGTGCTGCTGTGGAGGCGCCCACGCGCTGAGCTCCTCGCCGGGCACTGCGGGCTGTGGCTCAGGGCCGTGGGAGCTGCTGCGTTCCCCAGCCCTTACAGCACTGTGTAAGAGGGGTCTGCAGAGCCTGGCAGGAGACAGGGAGGGCTTTGAATCTTGAGTAGCTGGTAAGTAATATTTCAAGGTGTAAATATAGTATCTAACAAACCAATTCAAATTAATTACCTCAAAGATATAGAATTTCAAAGACAAGTTTAGCAGTGAAATGCAGAAGTAGAAAAATGTTAAGAGAATGATTTTAATTCAAATTTTGCTTAAAATCTTTTTTGAGAGCCCAGCTATTTTTGACTCCTGCAAAGGCAATCTCGTTGATGATAGAAAGTAGAAGATTGGTAACGTTTGTGATAATCCCTTCCCAGGGGTATTGCAGGGAATGCTGAAGAAAGTAGTGGTGATGGAGTTGGAAACGCAGACATGGTTAATGATCGGGGAGAGCTCAGTTCACCCAGCAAAATGTTTAGTTCCTTTGAAAACCAAAGGAAGGTCTTAATTCTTTTGAAAGAAAAAAAAAACGTGTCATAAGGTTACCTGCATGGCCAGCCAGCCTTGGTTCTCGTGGGCTCTTCCTCCACCATGGCCGGCTGCGGGTGCCGTGCTTGGCTTTGCAGCCAGCAGCCCACGGGGATGTGCTGCTGGGAGTCCTGCCCGAGTCTCTGCAGTTCTCAGCTTTGTGGAAGCGGGAGCTCACCGATGTGCAGCTGAGCTCTGCTAATTGTATTTCAGCTTAATGAACATAAAGCATTTGCCACTGATAGGGAACTCTTGTCCAACATGCTCTTGGTCTCCCCAGGCATTTAAAAATCAAAGATATATCAAAGAACTGCACAAATGTATTTAGTAATCATTTAAACAATCATTTTTACACAGAGTATCTTTTTTAATGAACGTTCTTTTGTTACTTCAGTGCATTCAGAAGTTGAAGCTTGGTGTGACTGAGGTCGCGTTATCACCTCCATCATCTAGAGTGGATCACTGAGGTGTAAATGGTCAGTGGTCTTCAGTAGTTTTTTAGATATACTGGAGTTTGCTTTTTGTTTAAACATATCTAGCTTTACATTATTTTTGGGAATATTTTTCCTTGTATACATTTCCATGTCATTGTATAAAAACTGACCTCATCAAATGCCATGACTTTCTAGCTTATATAAACTGTGCAGTAGAACGTATGTGCTATGTGTATATTTTGTAACTTTCTTCAAAGACGCAGTGCCAACACCCCCCAGTATTTACAGTTCCAGGACCGATCATCTGGTTGGTCAGAACACGTGTTTGGTGGTGCATGAGACTTGTCAGCCAGCACCTACACCAGTAAGCTGCTGTTTTGTTTGAAGGGAAAGTTTTGTGCTTTCCTGTTTGAAGATGTAAGCGCAGCAGTTGCAGATAATGCTTAACTGACTATCTGTTCTTGGAATGCCCTTCTTGGTTCCCCTCTGAGAGATTTTATGTTTATTTCCTATAGGTTATACATCAAGGCAGGGGCCGGGCAGTGGGAGGCGGGGAGGAAGCGCTGGGCAGACAGCAGCAGGCTGAGTGCTGGGTGCTGTGCTCTGCATCTGGAGTAGTGCAGCGTTTTGCTGACTGTTGCCTGACATAAATGCAAGCACGGGAGCGGTTTGTGGCCCGTGGCATCCCCATCCCCACCATTGTTGCGGTTGGAAATGATGCTTTTTCCCTTGACTTTTAGTGGGGATATATTTGGGGATATATTTGGCTCGGGACATGACACCACAAGACAGCACTCACTGCAGAAGTTTTCTCATTCCAAGCTTTCAGGCACCTCCCATAAAGCCGCTCTGCTTCACCCGGCACTTCTGGGTGGCGGTGGGGAGGGAGCGGGGGACCACTGGGTGGTTCCAAGCACAGCAGAAAGCTGACACTGTCCTCCAGGGTGCCCCACCATTTTTTACTTCCCTGTATCTTTCATCAGCCTCAGAAGTTGCAAGAATAAGACGCGTGTGTATGTTTTCCAAAGCATCTGCGTGACTTGAGAACACAAGTACCATTGAGTTTCAGGAGGACTTGTGCTGTTTGGGACTTGTTTATGTAGGAAAGTTACACCTCCTACACCAGTGCAGTTCTACGGATGAATCACTTCATCTGGAATAATTGGCTTTTTTGGCTTGTTTCAACTTCTTCAAAATGCTGTAAACCAAACCGCTGGCTCCCAATCTGTGCGCTATAGAATTACGTGAAACAGTAAAATTTATGAATGAGTCAGTCCTGCGTGGTTCCACAAGGTGACTCAGAGAAATTCCACCGCGGGATACAGTGGTCTGCTGGCTGAGCTGAGGGAGCCACTGCACTACATCAAATAAAGGCTTCTTATTCCAAGTTAAGGTCATCTGGCGAGTCGCAGCTGTGGATGTCTCGTGTCCATGCCTTTGTGTTTTTAAGGTAATCCTCAGTTTGCAAATGTTTTCAAAGTCCAACCAGAATTACTCTGTGTCATTTACAGAGCAGAACAACGCCCGCATCCTTTATGAAGACAGGAGGACAGCAGTAGTGCTGCTGTATTAGCTGAAGTGGAATATTTTAGATTTAAAAGTAGTTTTGAAAAATGAGCACAATTATCCCATCTCCTAATTGTAGAATTGCAATTTTGACTATTTAAATCTAAACTTCTTAAGCAACAGCAACAAAAAATGGTGCTGTGATTCTGCCAGTTCACCATTTGTGGAGCTTGAGCTGTTTTTCTCAGTGCATTGGTTGGAAGCAGTGATGGCCCAGCTCTCTGTTTGGCCACCTGCAGGCTTCCTCGTGGGGAAGCAGGGCGCTGCAGTAAGGATTGGGTTGGTTGGTTCTTCCAGCAGGACGAACACTGAGTGCATTACCCACATCCCTGGCTGGGGCCTGAGATCTTTTCCAGGAGCCTCTCTGTTCTGCACAGAGCTGTGCTCAACATGTGGGGGCCTCACGTACAAGGATTCATGCCAGCCGGGCTGCTCCTGCAGATGCTTTGGCACCCAGATGACTGCGTGGCACAGCTTTCCCTGGGGCAGTGATGTTTGGGCTCCTGCTCTCCGCATTTCTTGCTTCCAGTTTTAGTACTTTGGGGCCTGAACCCCAGCTGTGATCTCTGCTTTCTTTCTGCTCATCCTCCACGCACCACTGAGCACCTCTGGTTGAAGTGGAGAGGAGGAAGTGCTTCTGTGACACCAGACCTGGAGAGCTGCTGGCGCGTTTTTCCATGTAGATGGGTCTGGCAGCATTCAGATGTTTGGAAACAAAGACCTTACATTTTTGTGGCTGCAGTGTAGTCTTGGATATGCCACCACATTCTTATTATTAGCAGCATTTAGAGACCACAGCCAAGATCGGTGTTTTGCTATTCAGATACCTGAACTTGTTTGGCCTGGGTGCCAAAACCCACTGGTTTGAGAGGAGCTAAAATTTCTCTCCCTGTCTTGCAGAGTTTTGTTTTAAATAGCTAAAGTAGAGGAGTCCTAAGAGATGTGAATTACTGTCCTCATCCCACTGAGGTTTCGGGCAATGGGGTTGGGGCAGATGGGGGCACCCGGTGCCTTCGCCATAGGGCACCCATCCCTCTGACAGCTCTGCGGCAGGGAGCCAACAAGAGCCCAAAGCCCCTTCAACAGCTTTCATTAGGACACCAATGGAGACTTAAAAATTAGGTACTTTTCTGGATGCTAAAAGCCTCCCAAGCTGTGTTTTAATAATTGAGAATGATATTACTTAGAAAATTTATCGAATAAGTCCTGCGTTGAACAAAGCAAAAGAGACTCCCAAAACAACACCTTAAAATGCACCCATACATTTGTTGCGGATATCTTAGTTGCTGAATTTTATTTTATTTTTTGTAAGAAGTTCTGTTTGTCAGTTGCAGTGCAGGAACTACTGCAGGGACACAGCAGAGGCGCACAGCAGTGACGTGCTGTCAGGTGCCTGCTCTGTGCCACGCAGTGGTTTTGGAGCCTCTCAGTGGTTTTGGGGTGTGGAGTTGGTTGCTGCTCTTGGCCTGCCCTGCCCTTTGTTCCCAGGTGAGAGGTGTGTGTCACCAACCTCCTCTTCTCCCGGCCTCGCCACTTCTTCAGTCTCTCACTCACTCATCTCCCTGCCCCAGGTTGGTCCCTGTGGGAGCAGAGGAGTCCCACAGATCACCTTTGCCTCCTCCAGCCGTACCTGTGTGACATCTGGGCTGGGTTACTGCTGCCTGCAGGCAGTGTTAGCTGGCACGTCCCTGTCCCTGCTGCCCGCATGCTGCTTGCAGCAGTCTGAACAGGAGATAGAGAGCTAAACGCAGAGCAGGTTCACCACCACTGTGTGTAATGTGGCAGATTGGAGCTGATACGATCTGGTTATGCAAGAAAGAATTTTGGCTGTTGTTTCTATAATTGCGGTTTTGATGCTGTTTGAAGAGAATGCT
This sequence comes from Chrysolophus pictus, assembly GCA_037305975.1. Lineage (NCBI taxonomy): Eukaryota > Metazoa > Chordata > Aves > Galliformes > Phasianidae > Chrysolophus > Chrysolophus pictus. The sequence goes on along the minus strand of CM074586.1, from coordinate 885,640 downwards.
CAGTGTTAGCACAGGAGCTGTGGGGATTAGGGACCCTTGAGTCAAACCGCTCCTCTCTGGATGCTGAACTTCACCTGGGTTTATACAGAGAAATAACACTTTTTATGGGATCAGCTGGCAGAGCTGACAAAATTGGCATGCTATTGAGATCAGAGTTTGGCAATCAGTTTTGAAAATTGTATTTTTAAATCCAGTAGAGTGTTGTCACGGTTCTAACACTCTCGTTACTTAAGCTCTGCCACCTGAAGGCTGAGCACAAGAGCTGCTTAACACGGCCCCGGGAGCCTCCACACCTCGGATTTACCCGAAAACTTTTGGATATTCCAACCGGAACGTGGAGTGTCACAGTTGTTGCTATTATCATGGCTTACAGGAGGGACATTTGATTAACATTATGTATATGCAAAAATGGTCACGTACACTGCAGGCCAGGCCAGCTGTACTTTGATAACAGCAACTTTATACTTTGGTCATACATAGATGTACCGTGGTTACAGGTATCCGCATGTTCAGGTGCTGATAGGCCTCACTGGCTGCTTTGATGAGTTGGGAAATTAAGATGCCAGACAAGAATACCTGAGCAGGGTCAGCAAGGCTCCTGCTTTGCTGCTTGTCCAGGGCTCCATGTTAATTCCTTGTTTATATTTGATACTATCAGAAATCTGGATTTCATTCTCCTGCATTGGCTGGTGGCTGTCCCTCTGCTCTGAAGCAATGATTTCACTTTGCTGTCCACTACTGTAAACATACGTGGATGTCCTGTATTGAAACCCACTCTGTGCACCTATGGTAAAAACTCACTGGGGTCGGTATATAGATGCAAAGTATTTTCTGGACTGCCCCACAGTCCCTCGCTGAGCAGGATGGGCACCATGCTTCGGAGTGATGCAGCAGCTCTGTGCGTTCCATTGCTGTGCTTTGGCTCCCACTGCCATGCTGGGTCTGCCAGCAGCTGGCCACGTGGATCTTTCCAGGGAGTGCCTGTCTCCGAACCTGGGGGAGAAAGCAGTTGATATGGGCAGTGGAAGCACTGCTGTGGTCTCATGTTCTCCTCAGTTCCCTCAAACCCCTCCAGTGACTGACTGCATGGAATCTATGATAATAAAATACTGGGACACAGCAAACCCTGCCCACTTCCTCCCTTCAGAAATATGTGCCTCTGCAACCCCGGTGAGCTGCTCTGTGCTGCTCTGGGTTTACCTGGAGGGTTCTCTTATCACTGATCACTATTCACAGAGACATCTCCGATGAGCAGTCAGCTGGTTTGTTGCACAGAGTTAATAAACTTGAGCTTTAATTGTGACCGATGCTGCTGGGTCTAGGCTGGGATCAGGGCCTCGCTCCATGGCTTGGGACTCACGTAAGCCATCCGGTGCCCCATGGTTCAGAGGCGGCAGTGACCCAGATGAGCAGCTCAGCTGGTTTGCACAGCCTCAGGTCTGCCTTGTGCCAATGGAAGTGCGGGTGGTGCAGCTGGGTGCTGACCCTACGGCTGCAGGATGCTCGCAGTGCCCACAGAGCTGCACCCCGCCTGGGTTTGGTTTGGGATGGGCAGCAGGCGGCCGGGTCTGGGGAGCAGGGACAAACACTGCTCATTTCTGCCCACATCGATCTCTAAGTTTACATTTCTCTGCAATTGCTGTGGGATCTTACACCCCTGTGCGCTGTCCCACGGGCCCCCAGGTTGTCCCAGCAGCGGATCCCTGCTCCCACCCAGCTCAGCATCCGTGTGAGTGCGCAGCAGTGTTGCTGGAGCTGCTGGGGGCTCCGTCCCCTGGGGCAGCCGCTGCCCCGCGCCCTTCCTGCCTTTCAGCACGGGGGGGAAAAATCCCCTTTCTCTAAACCGGATTTTATTTTTGAAAATAATTCAAATAATAAATAACAACCTATTAACCCAGCATGCTTTAATGCTCAGAATCTTAATATAAAGACTACGGAGAGCACAAACATAACATTAAAAAAACCGTGCGCAGCTATTTATCCCGCCCGGCTCCTCTCCCCCATCGCGCACACGAGCTGTCTCTTTAATAATGCAGAGGAGCAGTAAATTTCAGGCCGGGGATGGGCCATAACAAGGAGAGCTGTTTCCGCAGTGCCGGACTCGGGCGCACCTGCGCAGCACAGCGCTCCCAGCACCCGCAGCTCCGCACCGCTCCGGGCAGCGCTCAGCACAGCGCCCCGCGTTGCTGCGCGGCCCCTCGCCGCCTCTGCTTTCTCCTGCCCTCTCCCGCCCCGCATCAATCCGTGCTGGGCAGAGCCTCCCTGCGAGCGCGAATAAAGCAGCACCGCGCGGCGCGGTTCTTCCATCTGTATTTCTTTTCGGAAGAGAAATAATTCAAATTAATCGGGCAGTGTTTGCGTGTGGACAGACGACAAAGTGCGTGAGAAATGTCTGATGGGAGGAAGGCCGGCACGCCGCAGCGCGGTGCCCCACGTGTGCCCTGAGCCGTGCCGCGCGTGGCGCTACGCTGAGTGCCACCTCTGCTTTTAGGGCCGCGGCGACGGCACCTGCGGTTGTTCCTTTAAAAAAAGCTCACTGAGGCATCTGCTAAAACGAATGTTCATTTCTTCCTAACTGAAATGTATTAAAAGCTGCACATTATGGAAATGTATATGTGGGTTTTATATGTTCCTATCTCCGCCAGCCCCGCGCCGCCCCTCCCCCAGCCGCCAGTTCCCATCCCAAAATGAATGCAAAGAAATACTATTAGGCTGTCTGGTTATGTATTTTTTATGAGGCCATACAAGACACTGCCTGACCTCGCGCAGCTCATGTTATAACCACATTGAAGATGCTTTTCATTTGGGTTCTGCTTTTCAGCCTGGATGACCTCTATTAAATAAAAAAAAAAAAGAAAAAAATGGCCTAATATGTGACCCCTGGGAGTAGTCGCTTCAAGGATTACATTTAATTCATATGATAATATTGAAATATAATGTTTCTGTGTTTAATGTTTTGGATATTTTTTTCCTTTCTTCTTTATTTCAGGGACCCTTTGAGTCTCCTCAAAGAATTATTCTGTTTTTTTTTTGTTTGTTTGTTTTGTTTTGTTGTTTTTTTTTTTTTCTCTTTTCTTTTTTAAATATGTTTTGGGTGGAGGGCAGCTCAGCTCGGTGCTCAGGTCCTTAAATCCCCTTCCTTCCCTGACAGCCAGGCTGAGCACAAAAGGCCGCTTTCCTCACTGCCTTTGAAGGAGAAGAAGAGAAACAAAGGCAGAGAAATTATTTTTTGTATGGAGCGTGTCTGCCCCGATCTCGTCAGGGCAGGGCAGCGCCCTTTGTCTGGGGCTGTGCTGAGTGCTGACCCCGCCGGGTGCCCCCACCACAGCCCCACACAGCCCTGGGTGCTGCCCGGCCGCGGGGTCCCACTGTCAGGGCTTTGTGACTTCTCCATCAAAACGTCCTCTGGGCCAGAGCGTGGTGTGTGATGGTTCTGCTTGGAAGCAAATTTGCCTTTGCTAATTGCAAAAATAAATGTAACACTTCCTAAATATTTTCCATGAAAAAAAAAAAGGAGGAAGCCTGTTTGCCTATTTTAATTCATGCTCTCACTACAGTCATGGTATGAGGTGTGCACTGCTGCTCCAGACCTCGTGCCGGGCAGCAGTGCAGCCCTGCATTGCTCCTGGGAACAGCGTTGGTTGGGAGAAGCGCTGCACGTGTGAGCTGTGTGTGCGGGCAGACGCCTCCTGGCAGGCCGCTGGCAGGGGCTGTGCGGGGTGCTGGTGCCCAATGCTGGCCTGCACCGTGGGCACCCCGTGCAGGGCTCTGGGGATGCTGTGGGGTGACGGCTGCACGGGCAGCGTGGTTCTCTGTCCCTGCCACCGTCACAACTAGGAACTATGGCAATTAATTTGCGCTCCTCGGCTTCCAGCGTGGCTGCTTTGAGCGGGTCCGGGGCACTGTGGTGTGGGTGATGCTGAGCGTGGCACAGGGCTGCGTGGAGCTGCGGGGACAGCCTGGGGACGGGGTCCCCCCATTACCTCTGTGCTGCCGCGTTAATTGCGTTCCTCCCAAACCTCGCTGGTTTTTGGCAAAAATCTAATTAGCGCCGCACGCATCGCCCCACGCACGTGTGTTCCGTGTGTGTGCACGGCAGCGTTCGTGTCGGATATTAAAAAAATGTCGGGCTTTTGGCTCCCTTTTGTAAGGCATGGAGCTGTGACCCTCCCTCCTCTCCTCCCTCCCCCCGTAGCCCCAGACTTCGCCGTGCCCTGACTGCTCGCTCAACATGGAGTTGTCTTCGCTATTTTTTTTATAAGCCACAACACCGAGAGAGGAGGAGGAGGAAGGAGAGGAGAGGAAGGGAGAACCGAACCCCGAAGGATGGCTCTCAAAAAACCCGGCGGCTCCGGGGGGGTCCCCGGGCGAGCGGCAGCCGGGCGGAGGTAAGCGCAGCCCTCGGCGCGTCCCTCCCGCCGCGTCGGGGCCGCGGAGCGGGGCGGGGGCGGCGGGAGCGCACCTGAACTCGGCGCCGCTTAAGCGCTCCGAGCGCCGCTCATGTGAATATGCAAATGGGCGCGGGCCGCTCCGTGCCACGTGCGCGCTCCCTGCCCACCTCCCGGCTTCGCGCGGCCCCGCGCCGCCGCGCTCCGCTCCGTCCTCGCTCCGCTCCGCGCGGGGTTCGGGGTGCTGGGCGGTCCCCCCTCGTTTGCGCGTGGAGGCGCCGAGGTGCGGGGCCGGGGGGGCCGAGGGCGGCGGGACGCGCCTCGTTAGCGGTGCTGATTGCGGGTTCGCGCCGCGCCGAGTGGGAAATTTAAATGTTAAACGCGCAGCGCTCGGCGCGGTGCCGCGATCCCCCGCAGCGGCTCCGCGCGTTCGGCGGCGCGGCGCGGGGCTCGGTGGCTGCGGGAGCCGCAGGGAGCGGAGCGCGGTCCCGCTGACCTGCCGATATGCGGCGAGATGGGAGAAGAGATGGGAAAGGCGGTTTTGTTGTTAAAAGAAAATCTTCTCTTGCAGAGATGTTTTGGAAATTTGCAGTAGGCGGAATTTAGCTTTGCCCTTTGCCTTCTGCTTTCCCACATTTTAAGGACAGCGCACCCGAACAAAGCAGCGCGGGGCGGCCGCAGTGTGCTGAGCAGGGCCGGGTTTGAGCCCGGGGTGTGCAGAGGGCTGAGGGCCCTCGGGTGACATCACTGCCCAAATTGCGAGATTAGTATTTCATCTTTGGCAGACGCAAACTTTCGGATGGCTTTTTGTGCTGTTTGCTTCCCCGCCGGTTGGGTACCCTGACAGCCTGGTTTGCCCACGGCTCTCGCGGCGGTGGATTGCCACACAGCTGTGCTGCAGTCCGGGCTGTGAGTGGCCGCTTCCACGTCTGCACAGCATCACCACTGTTAATTCGCTGCAGAAAGGAAGGCAAAGCAACCCGATTAGTTTTTCTTGGATATTACCAGGGACTTTAAAAGGATCTGCAAATGGGCTAGCTGTATTCACTAGATGAATAAATAAAGAGAGAAACCCTAATTCTTGTAAGGGGTGCGGTGGGAAGGAACGGATGGAAGTGGCTCACGGTGCCCGGCCGGCAGCTTTGTGCTGACTGCCCAGTGGCTGCGGTGCTCCCCATGGGGAGAGGTGCAGTGTGACCCCAGCACAGCAGAGTGCAGGGCAGACACACCTGCCCTACGCCCAGGTTTCCTAACCAGCAAGCAGGCCGTGGCCCCATTCTGTGCCACTGAACGCCTCATGTCCCTCATATCCTCAGTAGTCCCAGTCTCTAAGAAGTGCTGCTGGCGGTGCCGGTTTTCCCCTTACCTGTGGTTTTCGGGTGCTGCCATGCGGCACGTGTGGCCTGGGCCGGTCCCAGCAGCTCTGTGGCAGTGGTGGCCTTGCCCAGGACTGGTGACAGAGGGCCCTGGGCTGGGGCGGCCAGGATCAGGGCTGGGGCTCAGGGCTGGGAGTGGGGAGTGGGCTGCATGCTTCCCCCCCCCAGGTGTGCGTGGCCTCCACCACCATCAGAGAAGCGGCCGCTGCCCCACGGCTGTGCTGGGGAACACGCAGCTCCCGCTCCCCGGGTCCTCTGTGCCAATAAAGAAGAAAGGCAGGGATGAGGATTGTTGCTATTGATCTGCCCAAGGGGATCATTAGGCATCAGTATCAATCTACAAATCAGTGGGCCTGTGTTACTTGCTTGGGCAGTCATTGCCAATTTGTTCCTATTAGATGGCCGAGCCCGGAGGTGTTTGATGAGCAGATTGGGTCTTTATCTCGGTGCTGGCGAGCGCGGGCTGCAGGCAGGCAGGGCAGCTCGGAGGAGTGCAGTGTTTGTCTGTGTGCTGCTGCTGGAGCCTGCCTGCCTTTTTCTGTGCCAGAAAGAATTTTGTACGGGCCGAGCGTGTTTCTGATTTATATACAGGTTTTCATAACATTGTATTAAACATATGGAGAGTCAGGGAGAAACTATTTTAGAATAATCCACTCTATTTTATTTGGTATGTTTACCAGCAGCACTCTCTATAAAAATCCATATTCATGCCAGATTCTTTGTTGTCCTCCCGGGTCAGACGGAGCGGGGGAACGCGGGCGCTGTCCCTTCGCTGTTCTGGACAGGGCATTTCTCTGGGTGCCGTCTCTGAGGTGACCGTTCCTGCAGTATTTCCCTCTGTGATTTAATTAAATAAGCCCCAAATTAAAGCTTGCTGATATTTTATTTGAAAGCATTATTTACATTATATTCTGTGGCAGCAGTCCTGGCTGCTTGCATGTATCAGTTGGACAGTGATCCTTTCTGAGGGCTGTACCGAGCGGCTCGGAGCAGCCTCTCATCTGAATATTATCTTTATTTTCATTTTTTTCCCCCGTATTATGCAAAATGAATAAACAACAAAATTATACAATTATCGAAGAATGTAATGTAATGGCAAAGATGGATTAAACCAGCTCATACGAATGATGTGATCTGACAGCAGTGCCTCGTTATTTAATGCAGGCTGTGATCTCCAGCGTTCCGCTCCCAACACGAGCGCCGTGTGCTGAGCATCTGTCCGGCCGTTAGAGACGTCGGTGCTCCGTTATTGGATTTCTGATCTCCAGGTTTTGTCCGGGGCTTTAGCAGACTGTAGGAGTGTTTATAATTTCTAATGAGTTTAATCTGTAATTACCTGTGACTGTCAAATCACTTTCCCATTCTTTGGTCTGGAAAAACTGAAAATACAGAAACGTGGGCTTCTAAGTAACCAAAAATATTTGTCACGTCTTTCACGTACAAATATACATGCAGTAACCAGAACTGCTCGTCCTTATTCTGTTTGAAGATCGAGAACAGTTTTAATCCCGCAGATCTGCTGCAATCACAATATATTATCTAAATCCAAGTTTCTTTGAGGACTTTTTGGATATATGTCAGTATTCAATAGAGATAAAATAGTGTATGTTTTAGGCTGCTGCGCGGCTGATTATTGCTGCCTGATTAGTATTTGATCAAATCCCATCCTTTTATTTTCCTGAGACGATTCAGCTCCTGCACAGCAGAGGAGAGTCGCCTCATTCCGGCTGACAAGTGCTGTGCTGCGCAGCGCTCCATCACGGCCGTGTAAACATCCATCTGCTCGCTGTATGGGCGCTGCAAGCAGAACAGTTTTAATTTATCATAAACTTCATATAACTCATTAGCTTTCGTCTTTACGCCGCGTGTATAGAAATGAATTTGGAGTGTACTCACAGGGGTTTTTTGAGGAGTTTGCTGTACAGATATTTATGGACTTTTCCCTTTGTAGTGCAGGCTGCGGTGGAACAGCTCTGCGATCAGCGGCTTTGGCTGCAGGAGAGCTTTGCCAAAAGCCCTTGTTTATTTACTGCGTGGCACTTTGTGTTGAAATTTGTTTTGCTGCTATGTGTAAAAATCCACGGCTCTCCTGAGAGGAGATGAGGGTTTTCCTGCACTCTGGTAAAAGGGGGAAAAAGCCTCCCAGAAAATTCAGTGTGTCTGTGTGTGTGTGTGAGCACAACTTTATAGTCATGCACATTCCGGCTGCTTTCTGCTGCGCTCATTCAGAAAACACATATATGGAGATTTTATTGTGTTTTTTTTTGTTTTAAGGACAATAATTTGTCTCCGAGTTCCCCTTGTTTATGTTTCTGTCTATATCTCTTTCCTCTTCTGTGTTTTATTTAGTAAGGCTTCATCTGTGAGATTTCCCCACAAAACAATTGATACATTCTCGGCACGCCGTGGAGAGGGAAAAAAAGCCCTTAGATTAATGGTCAGTGTCTCATACACACAAATTTGTGTTACGATACTACAGAGAAGCTGCGAATTACTGACAAGATCTAGAATAATTCCTAATGCTGTCGAAGGCTTCATTTTCTCCTCCGCATGATGGATGAGGCATAAGAAGTGCTTTCTGAGATCGTTAATGTGCATCATTCTGTTAAGTGTTATTAAAGTCCGTCTGTCTTAGGGAGCAGAAACAATATCTTATCCCTTATTTTCCTCTCTCCCCGCTCAACTCCAGCTGCAGATCCTCCTGGTACTGACGTGGCCTTTTGTTGGTGCTCTCCTTTTAACGGCCAGTGGCGTTTAGGTTGGTTTGAGGGTGGTGTTTTCCCTTTTAATCAAAATATTGGCTTACCACATGGGAAAGAACACGTAGTTTCAAGATTAGGCTATCTGTAACCTGTAGATAATAGGAGAGCCACCGAGGGCCCGTAGCGAGGGTTGTGATTCAGGTGAGGGAACATGGGTGCCCTTTGGTGTGGAGCTGTGCCTGCGCTGCGGCCGCGTGGCCGTGCGGTGCTGCTGGAAGTGAGCGGAGCCCTGAGAACGGGAAGGGGACGGATGGAAGTGAGCAGAGCCATTCCCTTCCCTGCAGTGACACCTGGGAGCGGTGCCGGCCCAGGTGGAGCCCATTAACCAAAGCCAGCTCAGCCAAACAGAAGAATTCACTTTAAAGGTTTCTAACCTTTCTTAAGAGCCAATTTTTCCCTAAGCCCTGTGATAATAAAATACGCTATAATTTATAGAGCGCTTTCCGTGCGTACACATTCCTCTTTTTTTTTTTTTTGGACAGTCTGATAAAACATACCCAACAACTGGGATGGTAATGAGGACGAAACACGAAGCGGCCGATCGCAGAGCTGTTTGGAAATGCAGCATTCCTCTTACGAGAGGTTCGGGCAGAGCCGGAGAGCCCCACTTCTGCACTCTGAATAGAATTACAGAAGTGCGATGCACAGCTGGGAAAGGCTCAGTCATCCACAGCACAGCTAGTTTTTGAGTATTTAATTTTATATTTGAATAATTCTCCAGATCAGGCTGTAATCATGAATGTCATATAAAAAGAGTTTTTTCATAAATTACATTATTTCACAGATGTGCAAATACTTCTGTGAAAAAAATTACATTGATCAGTTTTTAATACCCCCCTGTCTCACCCTTCAGTCAAAAGGAAAAATAGCTTTTTTCCCATCTTTGTCTTCAGAAAGGTGCTAGATTGTAAACATCTGAAGGAAATGAAAGGGGGTTGGCCAGTCCACCCCAAATTCTTTCCAGATTTCCATTCCTTTCACCGGCAGCCTTCTGTTCTCAGAAGAGAGGGAGGAACAGCGAAAGAAAGAGAGAGAAGATGTCTCTGTTTCTTATTAAAATTTAAAGTGAACAGCATTGTTGGATGTCGCTAATTCCCAACCTGCTGCCTCAGAGGGGATGGGTGGGAGCACGCCGGGCTCACCCGGGTCCGCGGAGGCAGCAGGGTGTGAGCCACGGCCCGCCATGGCTGTGCCAGCCAGTGCTCGTGAGGTCTTCTCCATCGCCGTGGCAAAGCCGAGCTTATTCTCCCAGTGGCGCAGCGGCTGTGCTCTGCCCGCTCCCCGCAGCACGGTTTGGGCGTGCAGCAGGTGCTGTGCTGAGCAGCAGCGGCGTGGGAGCACTGCTTGGCACTGCGATGGTGCAAAGGGAAGCCTGGTTACATTGCATGTTGTGCGTAAGAAGTTTGCCATAGCGTTTGATTCGGGATGGCAATTAACGTAGATGCATATTGCAGTGCGTTCCTGTCCAGCATACTGCTTAGTTACGATTTTAAGAGAATGAAGGCTAAAAATAACTTGATAAGAAGTGAGACGAGGCGTTGTACCCAGCGGTTTGGTCCTACGTCGCAGTCGCCCGCTGGTGTTTTTTCAGGAAATTTAAGTACCAGATGCACTTGGAGAAAGCGACCAAAACATCAGAGTTTATTTCCAGTCTGTGAGGGGTGTAACAATATGCGCGCCCTGATCACAGTGCTATGGAAACTGCTCCACAAAAATGTGGAACGAAAGCTGTTACTGTACGTGTGGTTCATGTATTGTAACAGCTGTGACAGCCCGGTGCAGTTCAACACTTGTTCAATTACAAGAAAATACTCAGAAGGAAGCTTGATTTAAATAAGATTTGTAGCAATCATCTCTCAAATTTACAAAATAAACCCGGGACCTGCGGCATCCCCAGCACTGCGCCCCTGCTCGGCGCCTGGGCTGACTCCGGGTGCTGGAAGCATTCCTTCCCCCTCTCTCCGGCTCCAAAAGCATTTTTCAGGGCTTATGTTACAGTTATTTGCAGATTATTTTAGGTCTGTGTTCTTTTATATCCACTTAGCAACTCGCAGGAATATTTTGGGGCAGACCCTGCTTCGCACGGCTCCCTTTTGGGGAGCAGGAGGGGTGGTGGGTTACACGCCGTGTGTGTTTATTATTTATGACAGATGGCTTTTGGTTTATGCAAGGCAGCCCATATAGACCCCGGCACAGGGACAGCATTCGGGGGATGCGGACACGTGTCATTAGGCGCTTTCCTTTAACCAAATGCGAGAAATACAGCAAATTTATTTTTCTACGTGACCTGCGGAACAAACACGGCCAATGGATATTAAACGTAATGGGTCTTATAGGGAACAATTACATTGTAGTTTAACTTCTCTGATCTGTTACCAGCTGTATTGATTCTCAAGGTTTTGAGTACACTAACAATTAAAATCATCGCATAAATTTTGGTTATTTACTGTAGCTGTAAGTATCATGAAATGACCTTTTTCTGGCTTCATAAAATCAGTGACTTAATATAATTTAGGATCTGAGAGTGTAAGTTCCTCGATTCATTTATCATTTTATACTGAAATTTGTTTAGTCTAGATAGAAGCCCGACTCGGCTTTTCCTCACAGCAAAATGTGCTTTGTGTGCTGGAAACCAGGAGACCTTTGTGCCTTTTCTTTTTCCTTTAAGCTTGACCAAAAATAGACATTATAGACTTCTCCACAAAAGCCCAAACCTTATAAATAGGGGCTGCTGACCGCTCTGAAGGGAGTTCCAGAATGAAGACAGGGTCTGACCTATATTACTAATTTTTCAGAATAGAAAAGTGTGTTAGTATGAAATACACGTTGAAGCCGTGGTAGGTTTTGGCTGTGTCCCGGGCAACTCCTTTATGAATGTAATTAAATATATTGTTTTAATAGCTTGGAGGGGAATTAACTTCTGGATTGTTATATAAAGAATGTTTATAAATATATATAGAGAGATCTCTGGCATGGCTGAAAGCAGAAGGCTATATAATAGTTTATTTTTAAATTTCTAGTGTAGTCAGTATGAGTGATTTCAAATGGGATCCGAGATTCTCCAAGCTGAAGCTCTCATCTTCTGAGGAATTTCAGTTACCTGGAGTAAAATGTTGCCTTAGAAATTATTGACGTAATGGTCCCCTTGGGAACTCCATAGCAGTCAAAGCGAAATCCAACAATAAATCCAGGGGCCACCTGGATAACTACCATTAGAGGCTTTTTCAGAGGAAAAAAAACTCTTTAAAAGCTTAATTCTTCCTAAATGTAAAGTTCGGTGATCATGTTTCTGTATAACTTTCACAGTTAGGTGTTTTTCTTGCCTTTGTTTAAATAGCTTTTTAAGCATCTTTGACAGCAAAAATATTGTGCTTTCCACTGATGACATCACTAATTTACCCCTGCTTTCATTGAAACGGGGTCAGTACAGGTTTTCAAGCATAGCCAGCAGCACTAATAACTCAGGTTACTCTGCGACGGACGCTGGAAGTGAACGGCACGATAACCACAGAGAGCTGTGCACGCTGTTAAACGAAGGAGTTGTACTAAATAAGACCTTGCCATGTGTTAATGTGGCACGGGGGGCTCTGCACGGACACCTCCTCCTCTGCCCCATCGCATCCCATCCCAGGGCTGCAGCTCGGCCTCACGCCTGCTGAGAGCCGCAGCAGATTTGTGGCAGCGCCGCGCTCGAGCCGTGCTCCTTGCACAGAAATCCCATTGAAGTGAATTGAGTTTTGAGCAGAAATTGGAGGTAGAACGTGCCTGAAAAAATGAAAAGAGCAAAATTGATAGACTTAACAGCTGGTAGACTTTGGCAACTGAAAGATGGTAAAAGGTTACACCACTTAGAACCATTATTTTGCTCTCTCACCGCTGTAAATCAGGATTAATTTCATTGAACTCGGCTGTATTGAAATGGTATAAACAAGATAAGAAGTAGACCCCAACGTGTGTGCGTTTCTGGAGGGCTGGTTAAGCTCCACGTGCAGAAGCTGAGCAGAACAGCAGCCCCTCCTGCCCGCCTGCCCCAGGGCTGCTCCGAGATGGGCCGTGTGGCACAGAGCCCCGCTCCGACCCCGCAGCCGCTGACCTGACCTGCTCATTCGGGATTATTTACGTATGCTTTTCGCCACGAAAAAAAACCAACAAAGACCTTCTGCGGCCATCGTGGTCTCTAATGTATATACAAGTGGGCTGGCGAAATAGCTCCGCTTTGAAAGCTTAATGTAGAAGTATCAAAGAATTTTCATGTAGATGTGACAAACTGAACGGTTTCCAGAGTATTCGTCTGCTCTGCAGCTCATCCATTATGTGAATGAGATGTGAAAATAGTTCCTTGTTTCTTTGAGATATCAGCGGACCGCACAGGCAGCGTCCCTTGAAACTGCTGGGGTTTGCACAGATTTATTCTGAATGAGCGAGTTTGTGTGGTCCGGCACGGTGACGGCAAAGCCCCGGCCGTGCTGTGTGCTGCGCGGGGTGACACGGAGCTGCGTGGCTGCCCCACGGCGCTGCGGGGCCGGCGGGAGACGTCGGAGGCATGGCTGGAGCGGAGCTCTCCTTTTGTTGTCCTCACACATCTCTGAAAACAGTTTGAAGCCATTATTTCCACGTGCAGTTGGTTTATGTGATTACATGTTTCTAATCGTGGTTTTATTCTTTCCGTATTATCTCGCACTTTTCCTCTGACCTCTGCTTCTCCCTCGGTCTGAGTGCTGCCGTGGGTTTGTCTGAGCAGTGCCTGCCCCTCTCCAGTGCTTCGTGTTGTGATCCGTGCGTGTGTGCATACACATACATATGTATACATCAAAACAATGGATTGCATGGCTCCTGTTTCTCCAGAATTCCGAATCGTGTTTTCTGTGTGAAAAAAGGCGACATCTGGCTTTAAATTAAAAATGCTGAGGGATAACCAACAACCCCCCACGCCAGTGGAAGTTTTATGGCAGTGTTACTCCTTGCGTAATTTTGTAAAGGGAAAAGGAGATGAGAATAAAATGCTTTCATTTTCTTTTAATAATGCTTAACATCAGCTGTCTGCTGTGATCTGCACCTCTGTATCCATGTCCAGTGATGCCGTAGACCGCACTAAAAATAGCATTTTTTGTTTTTATTGAAATTTATGTAAAAATAGGTTCCATTTCAATGTGTATGTATGTACATGTGGCCATTTTGCAGACGCTTGGAAGACAGACCTCCTTGCACTGAATTTGCCGTGTTCTCAGTCGGTACATGGTACAAAATTTTAAGTAGTTTTGTTCTGTATTTTTCCATAGGCTTCCAATTCTAAACAGACTCTGCTTTTCATATATAATGAACAGTTTCAAACAGTCCGAAGCAGTTATTTATACTGGTTTTTATCTTGAAAATGAGGTTTGTGATATCTTGTCTTTTTGGTTTATTTATCTTATCATTCTCTTATCTCCCAGATCCTTTTTTTTTTTTTTTTTTTTTTTTTGCAATTGCATTTATTTTAAAATGGCATTTTTTTACTCTTAGCATAATTCTGTTGTTTAGACAAGGTTTTTTTGGTGCAAGTATAAAAGAACTTGTTTTGATGTTCCCCCCGAACCACTTCTATGCAGTAATACATGCAATCAGATGTGTCACTGATACTGGGGGAGATGTTTTGTCTACGAAGACCCGGGATGAAAATGTATCCTGATAGAAACCCTATTTGCATTGGAAACACAGAACTCTCATTAGGAACTGCTGATTCCGATGGACTGAGCTATGGGGACAGAGTTCAGCATGGCCTGGCCTGGGAGCATCCGGCCTTTGTGACACCGTTTGTTTGGCAGCAAGGGGACAACGGGGCTCATCCAACCCAGCCAGCATTCCAGCGTTTTCTGCTCCCGTGTGCAGGGCTGGGAGCAGGATGGCACCGTTTCCATTCCTTGCAGTGAGCAGGGAAGGATCCGCATTGTGGGTGTAGGCTGAAACTCTTTCAGAAACAATTTATATTTATCGGCCACCGCTGTTCTGAAAGCTTTCGCGTGCCCTTGAGGAGAACGCTGCGGGTCTGGTGGCAGCGGCAGTCCAGGCACAGGGAGCGGGCACCATTCTGCAGGGCGATGGGTGGGCTGAGCTGGGGGGCTGCTGGTGCTGCGTCTGGGAGCGGCGGCCCTTACAGTGTGCGGTCTGTGAGGTAGTGGCGGATTCTCCCCCTTGCTGCTCTTTACCTGGTGCACTGTGTTGATACGTGCTCACGAGACAGTCTGCCCTGTGTGAGCACCTGCTGCTCCGCATGGCAGGCCCTGGGGTGGCTCCAAAATACGGATGATAAGACGGGAGATGAGAGGCACTGACGTGACTTAGGAGCGTGGGAGCCTGGCTTCAGTGGGTGCGAGCCGCGTCAGTGCTGCTGGGACCAGGCTGCGCCGCAACGGCACGCAGCTCAGCCCGGCTGCTATCCCAGCACTGGGCTGGCCGGGCTGTGTCACCTCGCCCTGCACAGCCCCAGGCAAGGCCTGCATCCCACCTGCCCGTCCTGGTGGCCTGAGGGTCTCCCGGCACCACTGAGATGCTCTGCAGAGCAGCAGGATGGAGCTGGGACGGGATCTGCCTGGGAAGTAAGAGAGCACCGGTGGAGATGGCAGAAGTGGCACATAATGAGCTATAAAAGGATCTGATGTTTCAGCGACAATTTTTTGCTTTTTGTTCGGTGCCGAATGTTGGATTAGGCTTTTTTCCAGTTGATTTTCAGCCGTTTGAAACACAAGCTGTTTTAGTGGGATTTTGCCTTCCCTCTCCCAGTAGATGGCAATGCAGTCTGCCCAGTGCGCGCTGAGCCGCAAACCTATCAGGAGCTGCTGCATTTTCCGGGGTATTTTCCTCTTTTTTTTTTTTTCTTTCTTTTTTTTTTTTTTTTTCTCCCTTCATCATTAAATACCAACTGATGGTTATAAATAAGAATACTGCTTTTTCTCCTTATTTGCTGATCTGGAAAGACCTGATTTCTTGCAGTGCTTTCCTCTAGCCTGGTTAAATGTCCCTTTCAAATGTGGGATGGCATTGTGATTCAGCTTAAACACACGTATATGGAAATACAGTGAACTTCCAAAACCCGAGCTGCCTTTTGTCTCAGCGCACTTCCTGACACGGCTCTTCACACATCCACCTATGGACCAAAATTCAATTTTGATGAAGGTTTTGGCATTCGGAAAGTTGTTTTTTTGTGACAACGTCCCTAAAACTTCACAAGCATTAGCTTTAAAATTATTTTCCTCGAGGACTGTGAGGAAAGCAGTTGGATTTGCACCAAAACACAGAGGTGGCTGGCAAAAAAAAAGCAATCTGGTATTAATTGTCCACGTGGCTGGTGACACAACCCTGGCTTTGAGATGTGAGATGCAGCAGGGCAGGGCAGGCGTGCGGTGTGTCTGTGGGAGCGGCGGATACTCCAGCATTTATATTTCTGCCTCAAATATTTGTGTTTGTTTTTCACGGGCTTTGTTAATTCCTCAGGGAGCCATTAATGCAGCTGAAATAACACGAGATCTGATGTTCTCCTGGTATTTCAGTATTTCAGCTCCTAGCTGGAAGTACCAGGAGAGCACCAGATCTCGCGTTATTTTGGCCCGGTAAAGAGCTCCCCGGGGAATTTTTAAAAAGCCCATAAAATACATAAACACAAATATGGAGATATCCAGGCTCCTGCAGAACCTGCACGGCCGGCCGTCTGCGGAGGACATCCGTCAGCAGCTCCGCTTCCCTCCGCGCTGCTCTTTGTCAGTGAATGAAACCACTTCTTTCTCTCTAAAAGTGACACGGGAGCGCCAGACCCGTGTGGGTAACGGTGATTGTGGAGGAGAAACCCACGGGCAGAGTGTTTTTCCTAATCTGCTCTTTCTGTTTCATTTTGAGAAACGTACCCGTAATGCAGATATTTTTAATTTTTGCTTCCAATATAACATCCATTGTATATTTTTAGTTGGAGCCGGTTAATTGTTTAATCAAGTAAATGGTTTCTTTGCCTCTTAGCTAAAACGAGATAACATCCCGGTGTCAGGATTAAGTTTTCATCTGTATCAGCTGGCTTAAAAATACTGAACTTGATTCCTTTTGAATTAACTGAGTCTTATTTTATTTTTTTTCAATATCACCTATCACCATAGTAACCACGAGCTGTCAGTTCCGTTTCTGACATTTTTCTCATTTGGTAAGATTTCAGAATTGCCATCCTCCCTGCCAACATGTCACGAACAAGGAAAAAAAAAATTGCATGAAAAATCTAATGGGTGTCTGGTCTGATTGTCCTCACTCGTGGCAGGAAAGACAAAAACTGATGAATTGTGAAATGTATTCAGAGGGATTCAAGAAAAGCAAGTGTCGCGGACCCCCTCCTCGCCAACACCTCCTCGTTTTCGTCTTGTTATGCTTGATGCACCATACATGCCTGCCCTGACACTGGGGGTTGTAGAAATTTAAGATTAACAGTCTTTACATTCACCTCGCTGATCCCCGATCCTTAAAGTCGTCATTAAAAATAAAGTTGCAGCTCCTGTTTAGCACTGTTTGGCACCGCCGATACGATTTTAACACCTTCAGATTTGCAGCAAAACGCTGCCGATGTCTGAAGGCAGCAGACAGTTCTGCATTTCTGTGCCAGATTGCTATATTTTAGGTGCATTTAAAAGAAACCATTGAACAGGTCAATAAGTACTAAAATGAAAAAAAATTGGGGGTCTCTCACTGGGCTGCTTTTGTATTAATGTGGAAAAGGATGGTAAATAGCAACACTGTCCTTTTCTGTTTGTTTCTTCAATTGTTTTAAATGCAGAAAAAAATGTAAATTTCAGATGAAATGGAACTGTGCTCAGCAAGCAATACGTGTGCTTTCTGAATGAAAAACAATAGCAGCAAGACACCCGAGTGCCGATATTGCAGAGCGATCAGGAGGGACACTGCTTGTTTACTTGAGGCAAAGCAAACAAAATCTGCAGAAAAAAATGTACGTAGTTATAATTTTTGGGGGGCAGGATTTTCTGCCCGTGGACACACAGAGCCAGGCAGGCAGCGCGCTCCGATTCCGTAGGTATCAAACAAAGATACCCCTCTGCCACATGCGGCCGCGTGTGCGCGGGAGCACCTTGGTGTGTTTTCCGAGGGGTTGTTTGGGGCTCCATCAATCTGTTTTTTCTGACCGGCTCTGAATTCAGGCTCAGCAGCAGGAACTCATTTCAGAAACATAAAACTGATTTGATAAGCAGCTGCAGCGCTCCGTTCCCTTTTACTAACGGGTGGACAACCCCGTGATTTTCAGAGCTCAGCTCAGAGCCGTTTGTGCTTCAGATTTCACATTCGGCGGCTCCAGCACCTCAACAAACGGGCACGGCCCAATGAAAATAATTGAAACAATACTGTAGCATTGCAACCGGGTAGGCACGTTTTTAGGAATTTTTATTTGTAAGTACAGACCCTCAGTGATCCTACCTTTATATGGAAGAGGAATAAAAACACAGAGCATGTAGCTGTTTCCAAGGAAAAATGCATTCGCATTATAAAATCCAAACCTGCTTATTTGCACGTGCTTTTTCTTCTGCAAAACTGCAGATTAAGCTTCTCAGAGTCAGTATTTTTGATTGTTGAGATATGGCTGAGAACTGCTGTCCGAGCAGCAGCGGGGCTGAGCTGCGCGCGGGGCTG
The DNA here is from genome assembly GCA_037305975.1 of Chrysolophus pictus. Classification (NCBI taxonomy): domain Eukaryota; kingdom Metazoa; phylum Chordata; class Aves; order Galliformes; family Phasianidae; genus Chrysolophus; species Chrysolophus pictus. The sequence goes on along the minus strand of CM074586.1, from coordinate 867,463 downwards.
TGGGTGCTCTGACAGCACTGCTCGGCTCTGCGGCTGCCGCTGCGGCTCAGGCAAATGCTTTTCTTGCTCCAACTTCTTTCTAATCAGACGTTTCGGGTACGGATAATGCTTAAACCTTCCCTTGTTGCTAGAATAAAAAATCCTTAGAAATAACTTGAAAATGGTCAAATTTTGCTACAAATTTCAGACGTGTATTTTGCCAACTGTATTTTAAAATAGTGATATAATTGGAGCTCGTGAAATAAATGCAATGGAAAGTGAAACTCTTTTAATAATAAATAACATTGTTTTATATAATATTTGAAAAGAAACGGTGTAAACAAAACGCACCTGAACGTCCGCGTGGTTTGTAAGATTTATAACAATAATCAGCAGAGCGCTGCGGCGTTGTTTGCACCTTGCGTGCCCTAAAGCCATGGGATCGCTCGGTTAATTGTATAAATTCCACGCACTATGGAAAATCCTGATGTATCATTTATATTCAGCTATGTCAGGTATATAAATATTAAAATATATTGGCCAAAAATGGCTGATTATCCCTCAAACATTTCATGATAAATCTTATCTTTTTATGGTGCTGAGGGTGGGAATGGGGGGGGGGGGGGTGGGGGGGCAGCCTGAATATTTCATGTTATTTGGAAATATTCTTTAAACAACCCAGATATATTATTAATGTTTTAGAACCGCTTTAAAAATCCTGCAGCTCGGTTCACTTTATAGGACGAAGCGGTTCAGTACCTGAAGAAAAAGTGAATTTCTATGCAAAACACAGCAGTGGAGGGGCTGAAGCTATTTATTCAGCACACGATGTGTACGGCTGGTGGAGGCTCCGTGCTGCTGTCCCTGTGTAAAACGAAGGTGACGGTCCGTGCTGCGTGGTCCCCCTGCCGTGGGCAGCGCAGTGACACCGAAACGTCTGTGTGTATGGCAGCAGGTTTTGTTCTTTGCCTGCGCTCTGATTTAGGAGACGTGCTGCTATCCACGCTCACTGCTTTGCTGTGTGGCACCGACGCAGCATTTCTCGCTGCGAAAAATATTTTTTAGATTTCGGATGCGCGCATGTTGCTGTACATTCAGTGCTCGGCATCCGACCTGCACGTGTGCCGTGGAACAATGCAGGTGCACCGCGAAGAAAATACTGTTATGTGTATTTTCTGCTATATCACGCGTTTAAATGAATATCTGAATGGGGAGTTGGCAGCAGCCGTACCCAGAGAGGGGGAGATGTGGGAGCGGGTCCTGCACGGGCGCGGGGCTGGGAGGAACGGAATGAAGCGGTGACAAGCAATGACAGGGAGGCTCGGGGTGTGGGAGATATTCTGGTCGTTTGATTCTTAGAACTCAGTCGGGGTTAAATTGGAATCCAGACATCAAAGAATTCTTCCACCAGACCCAAATTTTGTCCGTATAATTTTTTTCTTACAGTTGTCATGATTTTAGCTAATTTCACAGTGCAAAATTTTTTGCTGTTTGAAGTATTTCCCTAAATATACCTATGATATAGCAGGGGGATAAATTCTTTGCACGCAGCGCATTTCTCTGATGGCCGCAGACAGGCAGCTGTGCGCCCGCAGATGGAGGAAACCCTTCGGCTCGACGGAGGCTCTGCACACCCCGCATGTGCTGCACACCACCGTAAGCCTTAAATTCTAAGGGAGGGAAGGCCGGGCGCTTCCAAATAGCAACGCCCTTCTTTCTTTTTTCTTCTTCTTTTTTTTTTTTTTGCCCCCGACTGTTGTGTCTGAAAACGCTGGAAGCGTGCGGCGCTGCATATTTGGTGGGTTTGCAGATTTCTGTGATTTTTATCTGAAGGTCAGGGCTGGGGAAATACATCAGGTTGCGATTTGGGATGTTTGCCATTTGCCATTTAGCCTCGCTCCTTCTTATCAGATCACTTTGGAACACGGGCCCAATAAAGCAGGGAGCTGTTAGGGAAAGGAGGAATAAATATCATTCTGCTTTTATGGAGTCTCCTCATGTTACACAGCAGGCAATGTCGAATGTATTTCTTTAAGTTCGCCTTTTTGCTTTGAAATTGTTGCGGTAAGTAGAAAAAATAAACGGTGGCTGTTTAGAATTGCACCAGCTATTTGCATACATATATACATGTATACATTGTTATTTTTTTTTAATGAAAAAATGATTTCTTTTTCCACCTTTGGAAAAAAAAGAAAAAGTTGTAAATAGAAAGCACGAGAAGGAAGGGACAGGAGGCGAAGCGCAATGCGCTGGGTGGGGATCTGGGGATCCCGCTGCTGCCCTGTGCCCGGCCTCAGCCACCGCACGGCAGGATGGGGCAGCAAGGGAACACCTGCACCCACAGCACTCCGTGTTCGGTCAGAGCAGCAGTGCGGGTGACAGCGGCCAGCTCTGAGGGCAGGAGTGCCCCAGTCCCGTCAGGATGGTGTGCGTGGCTCCTGCACGTGGCGTGCAGTGGGCGGCCACGGCCCCTTGGGTGGGCAGTGCCTTCCGGCAGCGTGATGCCCAGAGTGCAGTGCCCACAGTGTGGTGCCCATAGCATGCAGCCCATACCACGCAGCCCATAGCACGCAGCCCATAGCACGCTGCCCACCATATGATGCCTGCAGTTGGATGCCCACAGCACTGTGCCCCCAGTTGGATGCCCACAGCGTGCTGCCCCAGGGCCAGTGCCCGCAGTGCTGAGCCCATGGCACTCAGAGCAGCCCCAGCCTGCAGGTAGCTCTGGCTGTGGCAGACACTTCCCTTGGCACGAAGCCTCCAGCTGTGGTCGCAGCACGTCCCGTTGCCACGTGGCTCAGCCCGGCCGACACACGGAGTTTATTTCTGCCCCTGACCCGGTGGGGGGAGGGAGGGGGCTGACGGCCACCGCCATCTCCGCACAAACATCATTTTGTTATTTTAATATTTTTAGAGGAAAGCACTTTACCTCTGTGCCGATACCTTTTTGTATTTTATTATTTTGTTGCTAATTTACTTAACCATTAGCAAATTAAGGTGGATTACTGCTTGGATGCATTAAAAGCACCAAGGAGTTGCGGTCCTTGTGGCTATTTCGGGCAATGTCATAAGCACACTCTTTTTTTTATTGTCCTCCCAGGGAGCAGAATTTGAACTTAATATTCCATGAAATAAGCCATTGTAATCACGTTGGGTTAATAGAAGAAGTAAAATTGCCTCTCCTCTCACAAGACATTAGAGCAAGGCTGCATTATTAAAGTTTTCTTGCGGACAGGCGGTTTAAAATATATCCTCGGTGGCTGACGCAAGTCTTTTCAGTGGGGATGACAGCTTTTCAGATCTTAATAGGCTGTTCATTTCTGGCCTACGAGTTTTCAGCATTTCTTCTTTTCAAGCCAGGCTGTGACATGATGGCTAAAAACTGACATAAAGAAGTGCCATGTACTGTGAAAACCTTTATTCGCTAAGAGGCTCCATGTAAATTGGTGTCAATAAGCAAACAATTAGAACTTTAAAAAATTGGTGGTTTAAATCCCTTTTCTCCTTAATCGTTTGACCTAAAAATCTCTCCTTTATTTTTCCCTTCCTCGGATGCGGTGCATATAAAACAGTGGCAAAGTGTCTGGCGAGTTAAAGTGGATCAGATCTTTGTTCCCAGTCGGCACACGACCCTCGGCAGCGCTGTGTTTGTCACAGGGACTTTTCTCTCAGAAATGAGGTTTGCGGTGAGCTGAGCCCCAGGTGTGCGGCGCTGGGGAGGACGGTGCTGCATTCTCTGCCCATTCCTGATTTTCCCCTCGCACAGATTGCCTCAGTGCGCCTTTGGGAGCGCCAGCCTCCAGCAGCAGCACTTCTGGGAGCTCAGCTAATGCAAGAAATTTGGCGTTGCTGTTTGTGTTTTCTGGAGATCGTTTACTTGAATTATTCGCAGGAAAGATTTTCTTTTTCTGTGTCATTAGATGAAGAAACACAGCAATGCTCAACGCTTCTCCTCCCATATTGCTTCGCACAGAAAAAAATGTCCAGAAGAGCTTTTTGTCTCTCTTTTAATTTATGATTTCTCCTTTTCCTTTTATAACTTTGCTCCTTTTCTCTCTCGCTCCTCTTTATGCATCCTGCCTTCATCTGAACAAGGAGATGAATAGCGCACGGCCGGCTGCAGGGCTGGCTGCAGGCGCTGCTTTGTTGGAGGTGCCCTGGGCCCCACTGCTGCCGGCTCAGCGTGCTCCATGCCCGCGGTCGGGGAGCACCGCTGTGCCTGCGTGCTGACAGTGTGTCCCCACGTGGCATTTCGGTGTCCACATGTGGCGGGGAGGTGTCCCCATGTGGCACTTCAGTGTCCCCATGTGGCATTTTGGTATCCCTGTGTGGCAGCTCAGTGTCTCCACGTAAATTTCAGTGTCCCCACGTGGCTGCTCAGAGTCCCATGTGACAGCTCAGTATCTCCATGTGGCAGCTCAGTGTCCCCACGTGGAATCGCGATGTCCCCACGTGGCAGCTCATTGTCTCCATATGGCATTTTGGTGTCCCCACGTCCCCAAGGTGACAGCTCGGGGTGCTGCTGGGGCTGTGGGTGCAGGTGCCACGCTCAGCCCTTGCCTGCAGGGCTGCCACATCAGATGCCGGCACTTCGGGTGCCTTTAGCTGATTTTCTGCAGTGATTGGTAGTGCTTGCGGTGTTCCCTCCTGCAGTGCTGCCCTGGCTCCACTTGTGCTTTGTGTTCTGGAATTTGCCACAGGCTCAGCAGGGAGTGCTGCCGAGCGAGGAAGCACCGCACGCCCCGGTGTGAGAACGGTGAAGCGAAAACGCGAAGTGTGCAAGAAATATATTTAGCACAATGAGTCTGGCATGACGCGCTATTTTATCTGAGTGGTTTTTTCATGATCCCCTTTTAAAATAATCTTCTCAAGTGACAGCTCTGCCTAAATGCAGTTACAAAAAATGTTAAATGCACCTCTTCAAATGATACTGCTCCAAATTTCAGTACAAGTGATGCAACTGCAGGTGGAAAGAGGAGATGTGCATCTGCACTGTTTGTGGGGTGTCTGTTTCCTGTGCCCTCCAAACTACTGCTGCCAAAAAGTAATTATTTTTTAGGTAGTAATTATTTTTTTCTAATAACACTAGTATCGCTGGTCTGAATTAAAATATTGGCGTAGTTCTAAATGTTCATCTGCCATATAGGGTAGGAGTTTTATCTGAAGAAAATTGTATGTAATGCTTCGCAAAACAATGGGGACGGAACAACGTGGGTTCCAAAGCCGGACCACGTGGGAGGTGGGGAACACAGGGTGGATTTGCAGCAGTGATGCTCAGCACCCATCTCCACTGCTCCGCACAGCCCTCGTGCTGCATGTCCCCTCCCTGGGGCTCAGCAGTGCCGTGGGCAATATGTTGGGCACAGAGATGGGACTTGGAGGGAGTGGGGCAGCTCCAGCCTTGGGATGAACCAGTGAGTAGAGCAGAGCTGTGCTCAGGACATGGAGGTGTTCAGGGACCGTGGAGGTGTGGCACTGAGGGATGTGGTTATGGACATTATGGGATGGGTTGGGGTTGGGCTTGGGGATTGCAGAGGTATTTTCCAACCTGAATGATTCTATGATTCTGTGACCACAGGATGTAATGACAGAGGAACCCGTACTAACTACACTTGGTCTAAATACACCTCAGGTTCTTTCTGTGCTGGAAAAAGGTTTTTTTGTTCCTTCACACTTTGTTTTCCCATCTGTGGTGTGAGGGAGCCCTGTGCTCCTGCTCCCTGTCCTTAGGCATGGCTTCACATGATGAGGTGGGAGCATGCAGAGCAATGGGTGTCTACAGGGCAGCTCATTTCAGTAACAAAGAGTGGCAAAGCCCATGCATCCTAAGGAAGGGTGTAAAATGAGAAGGCCAGTAAATGGTGAAAGAATATGTTGTGAAACTGTTTGCTATTTAAATTGAAAAAGCATGAAGTTTAAAGATTCAAGCCAAGATGCCTGCATGGAGACCTGCTACTAGGCCAGAAAGTTCGTTGACTGTATCCCAGTCCTTGTGCTTCATAACCCATAGGAGGCATCTAACAAAGCCCTGAGGAATGCTGTTGGAGCTGTGGCCAGGCGGGGTGATTGCCCTCTGCTCCCCAACGTAATGTATCACCTCCCACCGCTCCCCACTGGTAACCTTTCTGTACAATTAGAACACTGGCTCCTTGCTCTTCGTGTCCTGGTTAAAGCAGTACTGGTGACTCCAGGAGCTGTTTCTTTGAGAAAATGTGAGTGTTTGAACTTGTTTGTGTGCTGCAGTAAGGAAGGAGCCAGGAAAGCTGCAGGTCCTGATAAAGAAAAGAAAAGGGCTGATTGTTGCCCGTAATTTATAAAAAGTCTGTGACAAATGGTTATCATCATTTTATAAACTTTGAAAGCAGATGGATGTGGGAAGTGTGGCAGCCTGGACCCGTGTGCTGGGCTGCTGCATTTCGTATCGCTTCCAGTGATCTCCATGAAAACTATATTCAAAGGCTGTTTAATTCTGAGCTTTCATGCCGGTCCGCCTTGAAGACAATAGAGACTGAACATCAAATAGGCTCCAGCTCTGTTCAGAACCCGCATTTCTTTCTTTTAAACAAAGATATAAGTGAGATCCACCTACGAAGGCTTTAATGGGCCCGGGAGGCTGCGGCGGATGGGAGATCCTTTCTGTGCGTGCCATACTTCCGCACAGGACATGCATTGCAGCCTCAACTAATTTCCTGACAGGTAGTGAATTTCAGAGCTGCCTTTAAGGGTTTTTTCCCAAAGTTTGTGGTAAAAGGCTCGGAACAATACAGATGCCATTAAGTAATTAAAAATAATGCAGCGAAGGCTTTTTTCATGTGCGCGAAATAAAGCAGCAAGCATTTCCCTAACATTTCTGGGAATCACTGACAGCCGTAACAGGGCTGCTTGGGGCAGAAGGGGGACACTCAAAGTATATTTGAAAAAATTATACCACTGATTTCTGACGATTTTCTGTAGCGTGGTAATTACACAACATTTGGCAATTTAAACGATCATTGGTGTTTTTCCTTTTAAAGCAGCAGACAATGAGCCGTCACTGCTGCCTGCACAGGCGGCTGTCCTGACCTCGGACTTGCGTGTGCATCGTGCAATATTTTTCAGTAATCAAAGCAATGTCTTTAAATAAAAGTGAAAAGTTACGTGACCTTGACTGTCAGACTCAATTTAGGCTCTGTCACAACACTTCGCTTTTTATTTTTTAAATTAGCTGTTGCCATCTTTTACAATTTGTTTATAGGCTGAAAGAGCCGCACCAAACGTAAAGTATCAATGGGCAGTTTATGGTTGTTGCTTATCCACAGACGTGGTCAGTTTTAATAGCCTTGAATTCACTCAGGTGCTTTTTTTTCTCCCTTAATCCCCCCACTTAGGTAATGCCTCGATTAATTTTCAGGTTTTTTTTAAAACTTTGGGGCTGTGTTTCCCGCGCTCTTTGGTTCTCTTGTTACAGATCTTTGCGCAGCACATCATTAAGAGATGCATAAGTTAATATTTACCCCCCTACACTTATCACACCACTTTGTTTCCTGGCTGTTTTGCTGCACGTTAGGAGCAGTCAGGAAAAGGAATTGCACTTCAGCCCGGAGGATTTTCCCTGGGCATCTGCTGGGGCCGGGAATCAAGCAGACGTGGTGCATTACCAGAACACAGCAGCGGTGCACGGTTTGGTGGCTTCGGGCTGCAGCTCCCTTCCCAAGGCCACACTCGAGGTGGCTGTCCCTTTGGGTACCTATGCAGGTTTTGGGGTCGGCTCTTTCCTTCCTGTAACTTTGCTGCCAAAGCCATACAATTTTCCTGTTCTTTATGGCTGCAAGTAGGTCACGGGCATTTCCAGAGACACTGGTGAGCCCGTCTTCTCTCTGATTTTTGTGTTCTCATAAGCTACATTTTGGAAACGTATGTAAAATAGGACTGAAAATAGTCTTCTAAATGTCAGCAGCCCTGTAGCATCTCAGGCAAGCTGCTCTGTTTGGCTGTTTGGAGTAGATCCTGCTACTGAATGCAAAGCAAGTACAGCAGATGCAGGTTGGAGTGCAGCTATGCACTGTTTGGTGGAATGCTGCTGGCACGTGGGAAGCTGCTTGCTGCTGCTGCTGAAGATGGAATATGATAAGGAAAGGCTTCTAGTCATGTAAAATACAAGAGTTGTTTTGATCTAAATATAATTTTAAAATTAAGAAAGAGGAAAATCATATGGAAAAGTACAAATGTGATTACCTGAGCATTTGCTCAATACTGTAAGACCAGATCTCAACTGGAGGGAGGATGATGGTGTGGGCAGCACCCAGGGCTGCTGCCGAGCTAACCGACCAGATGGACATGGGTAGTTTCGCCCTTTGTACTTCCTCAGCTCTGGCGTGCGTTTTTGAATTAATTGTTACATTAAATGCTTACTGGTAAGTATTTCAGGCTGTATAGCGTCGATCGTGTTCCACATGAGTCTTCTGCTACCAAAAATCATAATTAGATCATTTGAGTTGGTTTTATTTTTGTACTTCTTATTAGGGCAGAACTGTTATAGTCCACTTTTGAATAAAACCAGCAAATTAACATGTATTAAAGTACATCTCTAGAAGCTTTAACCCAGCCTACATGTGAGACAATGGCCAGCGGTTACTTTACGATGGTACAGCAGCACAGTGCAGCTTGCTCACTCACAACACGGTGCTGTTTGGAGACATCGTTATTTCCTTTTGAAACAGCACTTTTTAAATGCAGAAGGAGATGGCCAGGCTTGGGCAGGAACCTCCTGCTTCCATCATATGGTCTCAAATACCACATCTGGAATAAAATCTGCAGTGAAACGTGTCACCAGAATATCGTACTCCTGGCGAGGACTTCCCGTGCCGCTGGGCTGCTGCTTGCCTTTTTCCTTCTATTTTTCCCAAGTCTCAATCACGTAATGCTAACGCTGCAGGCATGCGCTGGGCTCGCTCTGCTCGACTGCTACGGCATGAAAGTGTGCGCAGCGGTTCATAATGCAAGGGGACAGGCACCGTTGGGCTACCTCGTCCTCTTCTGAACATATTCTATCCCTGTATTATTGTATCAAACATGCGTTTTAATACAATACCACAGGAAACTAAGGGCCCTATTCAAAGATTACGTGCACCCCATGGAAGGGTACTTTTCATGTACTGGAAGTCTGATTTTAAAAAAACAGCCCTACGTGACTCTTCCATAGGCTGGAACTTACACAAACGGGTAGTTCTTGAGGTCTCCTGCATTAGTACCTGCTCCTTTGACATGCCTGGCACCAGCCCGACAGGATCTCATTGTGGCATTTTTATTAAGAAAGAGGATGCTGATTCTTTTTTCTCTGTCAGCTTCTGAAATAAGAAGGTTTTAAGAACAAAGGAAAAACTTGTGCCAAGGAGAGGCACAAGAGGATTATCGCTCCCTAAAGAAGGGGGGCGTCCCATATACCGAAAGCCTGGCTGGCCTAACGAGCTGGCAGATTCTTCCAAGGCCAGTAAATATTTTTCAGGAGAAGTGCATGTGGGTGCCATCTCTACTCATTTATTCTTCAAACTGTAGTGCTGCACATTTTGGGATTCAGTATATTGCATTTTAAAACTAATGATGCATTCGTTCTCAGAGCAAATCTTATTTCTAAGCCCTAATTTAATAGAATTAAACTCTAAGCTGAATTGGTTTTATGAGATAAAACTCTGAGGTTGATAACTGCATTTAGGAATAGTTCAGGTATTGAGTTTCTAATTTGCTTCCCGAGCATGGAAATCCCTCAGATAGTCAATATTGACGACCTGTAATTGGTAGGAGAGGGTCTTGTGGCTGAGAGCCGCTCGGTGTGGGCGCTGCCGCAGCCCCGGTGCTGCCAGCACGGCACAGCACGGCACAGTGCTTGGTGCCACCTCCCTGCGGCCGCAGCCGCGCTCCTGGCGATCTGGCACGTGTGTTATCAGTGCTTGGTTGCTGCTTTGGTACAGAGCTGTTTCATCCGGCCTCGTTGTGCTTCACTTTTCCTAACGAGAATCTGAACTGTGCTTGTCAAAGCAGAGGCTGCTCATAGAAAAGTGGAGCGGAATCGGGAGCGATACTGACGGCGGCACAGGAGAGGAGGTGCTCCTCCCTTGCAAATGGAGTTTCACTGCTGATGGTTGGTGTTTATTTGATTTTGTTTTCATTTATCTTACATAATTTTACTTTCCCACCTGAAGAAATTGCAGTTAGTATTCTCGTGAAAAGTTTGTGCATGTCTCCATATACATGTCTCCTGGGGCAATTTTATTACACTTCATTAGCTCTCTGAGATGTGAATAGTGGGTGGTTCTGCATAGAAATTGGATATCAAGCCTGTCAAGTTCCAAAAATAAATAAAAGCAAAGAGTTGTGCTATTAAAAACAAAAAGGGGGTAGGGAGAGAAAATAACCCAGTTTTTATTGTGGCTGCTTAATGAAAAAGTTTGTTTTTACCCTAATGCCTAATGATGCAAAGCATCAGGAGGAGACTCGCCGTACAGTTTGTCTCCCTCATTAAGTTAATGAGATTTTTATTGCAGTTTTTCCCAACTTGCTTCTGTTGCTCCAGGTGTCTTCCCTGTCTTTACAACCTGCTGCATAATATTAAACTAAGTGGAAAACAGAAACGTGGGTGCTACCGTACTTTATCAGGTCTGCAGTCTCACAGGCTGGGTGCTGGAGAAGCAGCTCCTGTGTGCTGCCGGATGGTGCTGGCCAGTGGTGGCCGCTGGTAGCCAGTGACACCAGCACTGCCCCATACCCACCAGGCTGCCTTCAGGGTATCTGAGCCAATTCTTGCACCTGGGTCCCCGATTTTGGGCAGAAATCTGGGGCTGGCCATGGGGGTGGCCCTGGTCAGGGCTGGCAGCAGGTCAGAAACGCTGCAGAGCGTGTCCCCGTTGTGCCTCCAGGGCGTTACGTACAGTGCTCTGTGGTGCACGTGAGCTACACGTCCCGCCCTTCGGTGAAATGTCCGATTTTGGTAATCTCATGAAATGGGTGGAAACCAGAAGGCGATGCTGTGTGAGTGGCTATAGATGGCTTCTGACCTTCACGATCACCTGGTGGTGGGATCCAGGCTGGGTGACGCTGTGCTGCCTGCTCCCCCACCTCAGCTTTCAGAGCTGGCATCCTTGCACACCGCTGCCCGCTGCAGTTGCCGCTTTCGGCTTCTCATGGCTGTGATTCAGCAGAGCGCCCCTAATGCAGGGTTTTGCTGTTGTTCTGAGCAGCGATACAGGTTGTTTTGTGAAATGCCTGAAAATTTTAGTCATCTGGTGAAATAACTGGTTTTGTAATAGGAGTGCAGCATGCATGGAGTGGCGGTCGGGCGGCAGAACCAACAGGCAGCTCTGTCCTGTGGCCGATGCACCTTCTGTTCTGCGTTCTCTCAGATTAAAGTTTCTTCTCTCTAAAAATGTTACAAAGTCTGCATTTAACTATAAACCGTTGCAAATGATAAACAAATCAATATTTGTTAATGTTATGATGCACTCACATCTATCAGATAGGCATGGAATGATTTATAGAGTACAGCATTTCAGGGCTGACCCTTGCAGGTCTCAGAAAGCACTTAAAAAATAAATTTACCCTGGCCTCTCTCACCCCATTTCAAAAAGGGTGACAAAGATGAAGTAATTTATAAGTCACACTTTTATTAATGCTTTTAACTTTCATATACTTGGCTTCCTTGCCCTCTGCGCAGCTAAGTGCAGCTCGTGGTCGAATGGTAACCTTCGGCGCTTTGAGGGGGGTTTCGTACAAATGATCAACTCATAAATAGGTGCTGTGCTCCGCATTATCCTGCCATAAATTCACAGGACCTTTCAAGTACATCAAGAAAGAGCAACTTGAACTAGGCGCTTTGCGCTCGAGTTTACAGACTAATGCAGTACTAATGAGCAGCTGGGCAAAGGGTTTCCAGAGCATGTCTAATGCTTTGTGCTGTGATCCTGCGTGTGCTCCCGGCTGCAGCGGCCCCAGGGGCAGAGGGAGGTGGGCACACAGCCCGTCGCTGGTGGCCCTCTGCCTCCTACGTGCGGTGCGGTGCTAATGCTGAGCTCGTGGGCAGTGCGGGGAATGCTGATAGAATGGACCGTGTGAAGTAATTATTGCCCCTCTTGTTACAGATATTGTCAGGAAAAGTTAATGTGAAAGAGAACAATGCACAGATACACTTCAGGTTACTTTCCACGGTGATCTCCTGTTGCTGGCTTTAGCACCGCAGTGCTGCCGCTGGAACTCTCAGCATTCCTGGCACTGCCCACTGTCGCTTCCAGAACCTTTTCTGTACATAGCTGTGTGCTCAGGGAAGAGCTGTGCACTGATGCTTGTTTGAATTCAAAGTGCACGTATTCTGGCACAGACAGAAAAAGCAAATAGCGGCAGAACTCCCCACACATAGCTTCTGAGCGTGGCTGGCTTCTGCTCCTTTCTGGCTTCTTACAGAATAGCCACTGTCCCCTGCATAGATAACAGTAAAATAAAGGAATTGCTTAGATTCTGCTCTTCAAAGTTAGTACCAAATTTAAGCAAACTGAGGAGCCTGTGTGCCTGGAAGGGCACCCCTAGGATCGGAACAACTTTCTTACACACCAGTGTCCACCCCCCACTCCCAGCAGTGCCCATGCCCTGCTGCCACAAGGCCAGGAGGTGCCTGGGGACCGTTAGGGCCATGTGTCATGTGAGATGAAGGGCATGGGGCAATGGACATAGTCTGCAACATGGGACATCCCACTTCAAAAAGGAGAACCTTTTTTGCTGAGAAGGTGGCCAGGCACTGGCAAGGTTGCTTGGAGAGGTGGAGGAGTCTCCATCCTTAGGGATATTCCAACCCAGCTGAGCATGACCTTGGGCAACCTGCTGCAGGGGACTTGGACCAGACAACCTCCAGACATACCTTCCAGCCTTAGCTCTGTGCTTCTGTCACAAAGCCTCTACAGGGTGTTTTCTGTTGGGTTGATTTATTCCGAGAAAATATAGCTATTTCCAACTGGAAGTATCATTAGGACTGGAGGAGAAAAAACACTTTATTCAGCAGCAGATGAGTGACGCATAGAGCAACCCACTCTCTGCTAGATCTTCGGAGAGCTGACGGTTGGCCATTGATATAATATGTCTAATTATGAGAGATGAGGAAAGAGAAAACTGGTAAGACAAGAATAGCTTGCTATTTCTCAGGAAGCAAAGAAGAATCACACTTTACATTTGTGTTGTGCGCTTCTGATGTTTGAATCCTATCCATAAAAGAGCTCATTTTGGATTTTGCAGTTCTGGAGTTCAGTGATTCCTTTGGCCTTATTGCTGCTCCTGCTGCTGCTAGGTCTGTTGGAGCAGAGGCCCACATGCAGCTCCTTTGCCTGCTGGCTGATGAGACAAGTTGATGGGATCAATATTACCTGGTGCTACACAGGAGCAGGTCCTCAAGCAATTTATCAGGAAGGTCATTTGGATAAGAGGGAGGGAATAAAAGTAAGGATAGAGCAGTTGTAACTGCTTAGCATGAATAGTAGTGAACCAGCAGAGAGAGTAAGCTGCGCTGATGCAAGCAAGGTATGTTTGGATTTTTCTCTCTTGTTGCTCTCCACAGTTCTCTCTTATGAAATATCTTTGTGCAACACAAGTCATTTAAACGTTAAAGGTGTTGTTGTTCTTAAGTTCTGAAAAGTGGTTCATTCTCAGCCTGATTGTTTTGGGACATGTGTTCTGCAGTGCTGGAAGCATCGCCTTATGAGCAATTGGTGCCATTGGCAGTTGTGAAAGGCTCCTTCCACTGGGGGGGCCTGTAGCTGTGACTTGAGATTTGTTATGCCTTGCACTAGTGAAAGAGCATACCTCAGTCTTTGCTGCTTGATGAATGCGATACAAAGTCCCCGTAAAACAATCATTTTGTCTCCTCCTCTTCCCCACCACACAAGTAAGAATTGTTTTTTCTAATATGGATTCAACGTGTGCTGCCTGCAATTAAACTTGTGTGCTCAGGTGCTGTTAACACCTGTGGCTGTGAGGAGCTGCCTCGAACCAGCTGGAACCTGGACCTCTATCCAGGGTGAGCGGGCACTGGAGTAGCGTGGTTTTGGGTACATGATGTGATTGAAATATGCTTTCCTTTGGCTTGAAAAGAACTTGTCTTTGCACATGAGGCTTTCATTGTTACATAATGGAACCACTGTTGGACGTTGACTTAATTGAGGAGAAACTATTGCTTTAGGAGGCTAGGTCTTATTTTAAAAGAAAATCTTCCATGAAAAGCTGCATGGAACTTATCTACTTAAACAAGTGTGTCTGTAACAAAATAGTTGAAGACTAGGCAACATGGCCTGGGTAGGAACTATTTGAATACATTGATTGCTTTTTTTCTGAATCAGAGCCATCTGTCAATTATGCTAGAAGAAGTTAGGTGAAAAAATGGCTTTTATTTCAGTATAAACGTGTAATGCAGTGCATGGGAAAAGCAAATTCCCTGTATTCAAACCATATGTGTGATCTGAATGTGGGCACTCTCTAGTCTGTTATTAATGAATTTTGTTACCTCTGGGACCAGCTCAGTTGCCTCTGCTGGCAGTGTTTGGGGCTGGGGAGAGCTGCTTGGGGCAACACAGGGCTTGTCCCTGACAGCAGGTGGCTTTCTGCTCCTTTTTCAAACAGAACTGTTTTTTCATAGTCACTTTTCTGCCTTCAAAAAATACAGTCAAAGGAGGGAGGGGAATTGGCTCGCAACCCTGTGAATTACAGAGAATTTGTGTTTCTAACACTTTTCTTTTTAGTATTCTGAATGATTTGGCAGCAGTAGGTGTGTAACAGGCTGGTGGGAAGCTTTCTCTTCCTATTGAGAAAGTGACAGTGATGGAATCAATGAACTAGGGCCTTGGAAGTTCCTCTGTGCTCCTGTCCTCCTCTTCCTCCTTCACCCACCTGTGTCACTGGGTTTGATTTACACTGGTGTGAAATTTGCATCTTTGCAGTGTGTGTTGCTACAAGGTCCATGCTTTGCAAATGTTGTACTCCCCTTTGGTAAAAGAGAAGTGCCTTGGCTGCAGAGGCTCTGTGGCT
Organism: Chrysolophus pictus; assembly: GCA_037305975.1. Taxonomy (NCBI): domain Eukaryota; kingdom Metazoa; phylum Chordata; class Aves; order Galliformes; family Phasianidae; genus Chrysolophus; species Chrysolophus pictus. The sequence goes on along the minus strand of CM074586.1, from coordinate 852,451 downwards.
GCAGCTTATGGAGGAATTGTTGTGTTCTGCCGCGTGGGATGCACTGCTGCCCTGAGCCATGCCAGAGAGCAGTGAGGTGAGCCAAGAAGCATTGAAGATGGTGTGTGCTCTGATGTGTGGCACATCAATCAAGCAGCTCTAGGCTACTGTTTGCATGAAGGTATTTGAACGTATGTGTGGCAGTCTGCAGATGGCCATCTACAGGAGCTTTTCCAACTTTTTTTGTCTGTTTTTCTTATGCAAAGAAAAAAAAATTAAAAAAGCACAGAGATGAAGTAATGACCCTCAAATCTAAACTTCTTCCGATTTATCTGTTTCAGTCAGTGTGTATCAATACAGTACAAGCCTTGGTATTTTAAAGCTGTCTATTCCAGGAGATCTCAGTCAGTGTAATTCTGCTGTTAATAATTTAAATGATGAAGTAGACTTGGTGAGAACAATAACCGTGAAACAGACGGAACTGTGTGCAGTATAGGGCATAAATCCGTGAAAACTCGAGGCTCTGCTGTTGAGCATCCGAGTGGATTAGCAGCTACATGGGAGGCCCTGCTGTGGGCGGAGGCACAGGCGGCCATTGGGCAGCAGAGGAGCTCCATGAACCCAAGCCTTTGACCTCATTAAAAAACAAAATCAAACCCACCGAAATCAAATGGCAAAGTAAACTCAGTAGTAGTAGAAGTTGTCAACGTGTGTGTTTTTGTTCCTGCACTGCTTTTTCAGTTTTGTTGTGAATCTGCTATTTTGAGCAAATTCTGTTTCCTAGCTATGCTCTTCCTCCCTGTATTCGCATACAGGCCCCTCTATTCAGTTTTGCATTCACCGTAGCTGCAGATACATGGGTAGGACAAATCTTTTGGTTATGTGACCTGGAACTCTAAATTCCAATTGCTACCGCCCCCAGTTCCTAAATCAGGAGTGTCTGACTGAAGCCTGGCCAGAGCCAGGAGCTCCTGGACTCGGTTCTTACAACTGCATGTGTTTGCCCGTGTGCTGTAATAAAACGCGCTTACGCTTCCCATGTGCCTCAGCTGGACTGTCTGTAGAAAGTATCCCAGCAATGCTGTTGTGTCGTGTATATACTTGATGAAGAGGGAAAAAGGGTTGGTGCTGAGCACCTTCTCCATCTGTTGAGGTCAGAATTAACAGAGGCAGCAAAACCAGATCTTTTAATTGCTTCTGTGTGAGTGCTAGGAGTTGAGGAGTTCTAGTTAGGACCAGAAGAACTGAGAATTCTCATAACAGCTATTAATGGCACCTGTTGCATTATGGAGTCTGATGGAGACAGCAGCATTATGGAACACACAGGCTACTGCTCCTAGATAAGGGCTGCAGAAACAGTCAAAGATATTGTGGAAATTTGGTGTTCTTATTTCCATTTACCTTTCTTAAGAGTATTGTGTAGTGATTTCATACAGTCACTTAGGTTGGAAGAGACCTTTAGGATCATTATGTAAGTCAAACCATCAGTTTCCTTAGTTGTTCCCTGTATTTAGTATTAAAAGATGATGAGTAGGAGGATCTCTTGATTTCTACCTTCTTCCCCTTCCACCTCACCCATGTGTTTTTTGTCCAAACGTGTTCTTGCATAAGTAGGCTCTGAGTAATTACAAGTTTTCTTTATCCATTTTTGTACATTTTATGGCTTTCCTGTGCATTCTTCCTGATAAGTCCTTTTCTGCATATGGCCAAGACTGACGCAATTATTGGTGTGTGTGGGGGGGAATTTATTTTAAAAGCAAGCCTGTTCTATTGGTTTGTGGAGAGTTAATCATAATATTCATAAAAATACATTCTGTGAGCCTTAGAAGGATCAGCTGTTGTGCTGGCACTTCTAGCAGCACTGAGCACTGTGCAGATGCTCTGGTTCCCTGGGCAGGTGCCCTGAATTCAGGTCTCGTTGGTCTGAAGCTCACCAGCCCCACATCTTGCAGTGCACGTTGCACACTACCAACCTCAGGTTCTTTGCTGCCCTGTGAAATGGCTGAGCTGTGCTCCTGCAGCCTGTGCCAGCCACGTCTCCAGCTGCTCGGTGAGGCCTTGCTGTGGCCCCGCAGCTCCTGTGGGCAGAGGGCTGCTGCTCTGTCCTCTCACAGGGCTGGGGCCAATCTGATCTGATGAGATGCTGGTTTGTCTCCCAACTTTCTGTTTTTTCTACTTTCCTGTGAGGATTTGTCAGCTATGTCTGAGATTCCCAGGGGACGTTGGAGGCCTGTTCCCCTCAGGCCGATGTGTGGGGCCTGCGTCCTCAGAGGGTGCACAGCTGTGGGCTGCTGTGTGGGGCCGCGGGGCCTCGAGGTGTGCTGCTCACATCTGAGGAAGGGTTCTCATGAAGGAGAGAACAGCGTGTCTGGGAGCAAGCTGTGACTTCACACACAGGTAAATAGTGCACTGTTCCGAGGTGCCAAGATGCGCGAGGTTGGCTGTTGGTGTTTGCCCTCACTTATCTGCAGAACTGTTGGATGTTAATGGATGTTAACTAAAACCGTACTGCTTTCTGATGTCCTCTCTTTACTGTGTGTTCCCCTGCTCCTGAGGTGGGTTCGAGTTGTTCCTCTGGCTCCTGCCATGTGTCAGGGCCCCCTGTTGTCAGAGGGCTGTTTGGTTTTTGCATCGTGGCTGCCCAAAGCAGGGACAGGTATCTACGCGGTGCTGCTTGCTTCTCCTATCAAAAGAGCAGAGAACAGTGCTTGTATGGCTGCAGCGTGAGGATGGCGGTGCTGCTCTGTGTGTTTGTTTGCTGATGGGCTGTGCTCAGCTGGAAGCACTCTGTGGGGCTTCAGAAAAGGGAACTTCAGGGGTCAGGATTTTGGCCATTGGTGAGCAAGCGCTGTCCTCCTTAAATACACGTGAGCGGATATTTTGTTTGTTTTAAGACAGCATTCTGCACAGGTAGGTATTGAATGAGGCTTATGCTGCAGCTTGTCCTGGTGGCTTGCAGGTGTACATTTTCAAATCACTTGAGGAAGGGGTTGGGGAGTTGCCCCTGTCAGCCTTTCACTGTGCTGCTGTGGCACATAGGCAGGAATATGGCTCAGGCCTCAGGCTGTGCACAGCCAGCTTTAGAAAGAGGAGAAACCCCAAATATCATCTTTAAAGAGAGTTAAAGCAAAGAACCCCAGAAGAGTAGAAACCAGAGAACAAATGGAGAACCCCAAAGCAGGAATTCTGGGGAGGTGTCACGCTTTCCGAGCACCCAAGTCATGGGTTTGCATGCCTGGGTCTGGCAGAGTGGGATCCCTGTGCCTGGGAATTCCCTGGGGTTGACGCTGTCATTAGCGGCTGCAGATGAGGTTGTCAAGGCTGGCCTAAATTACGCTGGTGCAGATGGGATCTGAGAGAAGCTCTGTGCTGCTCCTCGTGCTCGTCATCCCACTGTGCATTGCACTGAGTATACGGAAGTATGGCATTATTAATAATGAGAATGTGATTATAACCAAATGGGAGATGAGGTGGGATTTGCAAATTGGTTAAAATTATTGCACTTAATTACACTGAGACCTGTTAAGCTGGGAAAGGCTCCTCTCCTGCGCATGGCTGCTCTCGTTAGCTGCCTCTGCTGGGTCCCCAGCACGGTGGGCAGCGCTGTGGGGTGAGGCCGGGTCAGCAGGGTGCCTGCGGGCAGCGTCCCACGGCGTGCGGCCCCAGTGTCCTCACGGAGCTGTCGGGCTGCTGTGACATTTCATTATGCTGATTTTAACCGGCGTGAGTAAAACTTGTGGACAGGCTCTGGTACTGTGGGGGCAGGAAGGAGTGGAGAGAAGCAACCCATAAATTAAAATAATAACAGTATGGGCCAACAAACAGCACACATATGGACAACAAAGAGAGTCACCCTAATAAATACATTCACTTTGATTTATGGTGTTGTGATTATCCATACCGTCATCCTTGTGGTAGTTGGGAGTTTTTTTGTGTGGTGATGAAGGACAAAATCAATGTTGGGCCTTTTCATTCTTTTAATAAGAAGAAAATAATTCCCCCTCTGTGTTCTGCCAGTCTTGGAACTTGGCTTCAAAACCCACATAAATCTGTAAAAATGTAATACCGCCTTAGGATTTTCTGCCTCCCGCTCCTGGAGGAGGGTTTTCCTGAAGATGTTTCTCTCTGCTCTGGCTCATAAACCTGGCTGCTCCCTTCCCTGCCTGCTCCACCAACGCAGCGGTACCTGCACGGCTCAGGGCTGTGTGTGCTGGGCTCTGCGCTGGGTGTGTGAAGGCTGGTGAGCTGCAAAAAAGGCAGAATAAGCTGATAAATAGCCCACAGAGCATGAGAAGTGCGCGTGTTTACAACTTTCCAAAGTAACAGTAACAATATTGAAGTGTAAATAATGCTGATGGTCCATCATTTGTCAGTGAGAATTGCACAGTGCTCCATCAGCCATTAATGAGGTGTTCCTGAGATGGGAGCACTTCTGCAGTGGAGAGCAGTGAGCAAGCTGGAGAATGCAGTTGGCGCCGTGGGGAAGGAGCTTGGCGTGAGGCATGGGTGTGAGTACAGGAGGCAGCGCAAGTTTCCTCATTCTTCTGCCACAATAGCAACTTTGCTATGTGTTGGACTAAGGCCCTGCACGCCCCCCCCCCCCCCCCCCCCCCCCCCCCCAGCTTAATCCCAAGATGGATGCGGATTTTCAGGTTTTGGTAGCTGTTCTGCCTCTGTGCGGAGCTCCAGAGATGGATCTGGGGGGGTTCTGTGCCATTCCCCAGGTCTGCAGGTCTGGGCTGGGTCCCTGAGCGTGGCAGATGCACGTCCTTGGGGATGTCCCCCATAGCTATGAGGTGATTTGGATCACAGCTTTCCAGTCTGCAGTGGTGTCTGGCTTGGGAAGTGCTCAGGTCCCAATCTGGGAGGGGAAGGAGACAGGGCTGGCAGGGCACAGAGGTTTTGGTTTTTGTTTTGTTTGCACACTGAGTAGTGGTGAATGTAGAAGTGCTTCTATAGATCTTATTTCTTGGGTGAAGGAGCAGTACGCCTACAATTCTGCCCTAAAACTCAAATAAACATTGTTGGGACCTGTGAAGTTACTCATTGCTAGCAAGATGCTTTTTCTCTAGTACTTATTATGTCTGCTTTTGACAGTGCATTTAGGAAACACTGTTGAAGTTAATTAAAAAAAAAATTGATAAAATTAGCCCCACTTATTGATTTGTAATGATATTTTGGGATCAGTGTCATTCACATCATCATGTGATAGATTTGTAAAGGAATTGTAGTGATCTTAGGAATGCTTTCATAAATATAAATCAGCTGCCTTAAAATGACTCTTTGCCAGCCCACAACAAAGGATATTTGGAAAAGTTAAACATACAAACCGTTTTCTTTTCTCTGTGGAATTAGCTGATGAGTGATTTAATATATATGCGTTGCAGTGCATTTTTGTGAACTGTATTTTATTATCTTTAAGTGCATTAGTGGATATTTCAAATTCTATAGGAGAGCTCAGTTCACCGGCCAGTTCCCCGTGCGGTGCGGGTGTGCGGTCACTGAGCTGGCAGTGCCACCGGCTGCATGCACAAACAGTGCTGAGCTCAGTGGGGTGCGTGTGTACAGCACAGCAAACTCCAGAGCAGAGCTTCAAGCTTGTGCACAGGGAATTGCTGTTTCCAGATGGAATGATGACTGTAGACTTCATAAGTTCGTGGTGCATTTATTACATGTGGGGAGGAGATATTCCTCCTGCTGAACGCTGTGCTGGGGTCACAGCAGCTGTCTGGGTGGGGATGGGGAGGACTCCAGCCCCGGCACCTGGCTGCTTTGGGGCTGTGCTCCACGTTTGGTGGAAGCAGTGTGCTTTTAAATCGCGTTCCGATGGCCTTTAACCTGGAAAGATGATGTTTTGGGGAGGTAAGGAGGACAAGCCTGCTGTCAGAGCAGAAAATCAAATTTTTTGATGCATTGTTGTTGCATTAAAAGGGCCAATCTCGTGTCATGTAGCATGTGAATAATGGGGCTAGCATGTGATGTCAAAAATTGCCAACCGCCTCATAAATAAGTGCAGCACGGCCCCTCCCCCTGCGCCCGCTGAAAGGTCACCCCATGAACCGGGGCCCGCATCCCAAATTACCGTGTGTGCAGAGCCAAGGTTAAAGGTACAGTATCCCCTTTCAAAAGGCCCGTGTCAGTGTCTGTGCTGCGAATGATAAATAACGTTTGAAACCGGCTATCAATTTCCAGGCTTCCCTGTGGCTCTGTGCTGCCGGGGCCGTGGGGATTTCTCCCGCCTGCTGCAGCCCCACTCCATTGCTGTGCTGGGGAGGCCTGGCTCGGTGCGGTCACCAGGGTGCCCCGTGTCACATCTGGGCACTGTGGCTTCACACACTTTTAGGCTACCAGAGTGCAAAGCCAAGTGGCCAAACCCAACAGCTTTGGATGTGCTGGTGTGCAGGGACAGCCCCAATGTGTGCTCCCATTGTGACTGTGTTGGCCCTGGCCCGTGTCGTCTGCAGCATCCTCTGGAAGGTTCTGGCCTGGCTGTGGTGCTCCTGGCACTGGCTGTACCTCCATCCCCTCTGTCCAGCTCTGCATTACCACCTGGCTGCCGAGCAGCGCTGGCTGTGAGGCTGAGCCCATGCTGAATCCATTCCACCCTTAAGGTGCTTGAGGCACAGCTGGGAAAACACCCTCACATCTTCCTTGTGAAATACAGTGTTGTTTGTGTGGTGTAAAGCCACCATAAATCACAATTAACCCCTCTTTACATGCAAGCAACAAAGGCACTGGGGGTAAGGTCACACACATAAGTTACATATCCAAATTTGGCTTCAGACAAGGCTGTGCTTCCATAACCAGCAGATGTTTTTGTTATTCCTCACCAACCCATCGCATGCTCCGCTGTGTTCACTAAATGGGTTCAGCTTCCTGTAGAGGAATAGGGAATTAGCATACAATTCAAGCATATATAACAATGCATATGCAACAGAGGGACAGATTAAGGTTGAAAAACTAGATTTAATTATAGTATTTTCTAGATTTTTTTGGTACTTCCTTATTTTATAGGTACTTTTCAAAAAAAAAAAAAAAAAAATCCCTCAAATTATATTGCTGGGAAGCCTGCAGAGGAGCTGCTGCAGGAGGGCTGGGTTGGCTGTGAGGACACCTCAGCGAAGGGTGTTATGCCTTACCTCTATGGGATGGGCACCCTGCTCGCCGTGCTGAGCCTGCAGCTCGCCTGGAGGACGCTTCGGCTGCATCTATTGATTTAGCAGTTTCTTGAACAGCCCTTCTCCAGGTTTACTCTGAATTTCGGGTTTTATTTCCTAGATCTCTGGCAATTTGAGCAGTCCATGGGCAACTAAGTGAGAAAGCAGCAGGCAAACTGATTTTCCTGTAATGATCAGTGTTGCATGCAGATGGGCCAGCAGGTGAGCACCTCTGGGAGGGCTGAGGAAACAGGTGCCAGCAGTGGCTGCTGTGTCACCTGTGTGGCTGTGGTGAGCCTGGGGCACAGCTGTGTGCTCTGGGGCTCTGGACTGGGCTGGCAGAGACAAATGGAGCCTTTTGAGGGCCATGTGGGCCAGGAGCTGCCCGCTCCTCTCCAGAGATCTGGTTTGTCATAAGGATTGGGTGAGGACCTTTTTAGTTGCTTCTGTAACAGCTGAGAACTTGGAAGCCTTTTTTGGTGGATGTTTCCTTTCGGAAGGCTTTCCCACCTCCAGCTCTGCTGAGGAGGGACTGGCTGTTCGTGGTGGGTTGCTGCCATGAGGTGCAGGAGTGGTTTTTATCAGTGTGCAGCCTCTCCCCTGCTCGTGCAATAGCTCACCCTCGTTTTGTTTGGTGAGAGTGTTTTGTTACGTTTAGGCTAGCAGCAGATAACTGGGCTGGCACATAAAACTGATTTCCGTGTGTACTTTGGTGATGTTCATGGGGCTGTATGTCCGAAGGAGCAGACCTTGGTGCTGTTCTTGCCCTGTGGCTGGATGTGGTTTGCTCCCTGTGCCCCACCTTGCTGTGAGCACCCTTCTCCCCCAGACCCCTGCCCTGGGGCGAGGCCACCCGACCCGTGTGGGGCAGCGGCCGTCAGCCCGACCCCGCAGCCACAGCTCCATCTGTTCTGGCTTTGTTCACGAGGCGGAGGGGAGGGAGGTGCGCTCCGTGGTCAAGGGCCAAACTACATGTCATATTTCATTACCTTCATTAGCTACTACAGAAGGCTGTGTTAAAAGAAAGAAGGTTGTGGTTAACTCTTCAGCTGCCAGCTGTTACTTAAAATCCTTTTTTGGTTCACTTCCTGCTCTTCTCTTACCTCGTTTTCAGCTTATCGAGGCCAGCGGTCCCCTCTGTGTCGAGATTTTGCCCCACTGTAGCAGAGGTGGTGAGCTGCTGCTCTGCCCCAGCTGGAGATGGTTAAAGGGAGCAGCAGTGTAAACCCGGAAGGGAATGTGTAGTTAGCATTAATAGAACTTTGTTTTATTTTGTCCGTGGTTGTCGCTTCCTTTTCCACCTTGACGTATTCTGTTGATTTAATGTGGCTGACTTGTCTGGGTGGAGGTGAGGGTGAGAGGGCTTTTGTGACTGCCACGAGGTTGGGGTGGGTTTCTGCACTGGTTAAAGATGCACTCTGATGTGAGAAAAGGTTGTGAAAAAGAATAGAGAACTCCTTACGATTAAATAACGCCCAGGATAGGGATGCTGTGTCGAACACTAGTTGCAATGTATCTCGTATTGTCATTGCTGTTAGTTTGCCTCAAACTGCATTTGAATACGTCAGTCTGGACCGGCTGTGGGATGCAGGTGTTGGGGAGTGCCACATACTCTGCTAACATGGCTGTCCCCTGCTTTAATGATCAGAAAGAATTTGTGGCTGCTGCCACAAAGCGCGGATGTTCCCAGGAGGACGGGGGGGCTTGGGGTGGGGCTGCTGGAGGGGAGTCCTGGGCTGGGAGCAGTGGTGGCACTGGGAGGCAGGGCAGCTGTGCCCGTGTCTCCGGAGTGCTGAGCGCTGCCACAGTGCTGCTCGGCTGTTTGTGTATTTGCATTTGAGCATTTGTGCAGAAGCATTGACTGGCCCCTCTGTAGCTTCCCAGCTGATGTATTCCCTGTATGCATCCGTAGCACCTCCTTTTTCTTTATTTTGAGAGGAGGAAATAAGATTATTTTTTTTACTTTCTAATGTCTTTTCTAATACAGCAAGCATGTTTTTTGGGGGAGAAAAATAAAATAGGTGCAAGCTGGTAATTGGTTTCAGAGCCTCAAAATTATATCTGCATCTGAAAATAAGTTTAGGAGACAAAACTGAAAGATCAAAATTATCTCATTAAAAAGAACGGATTAACAGCTGTGCATGCTTATTGATATTTCAGTGTTACCTGTTTGACAGTAGAAACAAAACTGTATTCTTAATCAAGAAATTCTTAAGAGACTATTAAGCTGATACCGTTTCCCACTGCAGACTGTAAATCTCCTCTTTTCTCAAGCAAGTGTCTGTTTGTTATTTGTTCTAGCGTTTGTACACAGATGTGGTGAGACATAATCTGCACTGAGGCAAGATAGCATGGCAGGATTAAGATTTGGCTCCTTATCTGACTGCAGCAACAGCGCATACAGTATTTACACTATTATTCTTAAAATCCCAAAAGGCTGCGTTTTGAAATTACTTAAATTTCTTAACAGACAGTGTGAGGGGTGTAGGTCTCAGCAAGCACAGCAGTAACATCAGGCAGGCAGTGCTTTTTCTCAAAACTTAATTCAAATTTTGATTTGGAGTGAGATTTTCACCTGATTGTTTTGGCTGGCACGGATGTCTACTGCTTTGAAATAGAAAATCTTTGGCAGTAGGTGTTTTTGATGGGAATACCTATGAAACCTTAACCATAGTGGTGTGAACTCAGCGTGATTAAAATATGAGGCAGAACAGCAAAATACTGCTTTTTATTTTATCATTAAGGGATAGGAAAAGGCTTGTTTACTTCTTTCATCCACTGCATTCCTAAGGCTTTCAGCCATTATTCTGGAATGTACTTATAATAAAACCTTGGTGGCTATGTTGCCTAGGGCTTTAGCGTCCATTTTCAAGAAAGGAAGTATTTTTAAGCTTAAAAATGTATTCTCTTGACTGATTACGTTTCAGTATTTTATTTGGGTGCTGCTGCCTTGAAATATACTGATAGCAGACGTTTAAATTCATTCTCAGTGGTCCCATGAATTGTGAGGGTTCAGGGATGCATGGATGTAACTTCTATTTAAAGTAATTGGTTCTGCTCTACAAGCTTGCTCTGTGATCTGTAGTTACTTTCTCCAGCAGCACAGGTTCAAACGTATCAGTGTGCAGTCTGTGTCCAGGCACACCTCATCACCCTTTGGCTGCTGATGCCATTTGGTGACAGTGGCATCTCCAGCTCCTCAGGCACCCGAGGTCCCTCTGCCAGCTTTGCAGGGCTGCTGCTGCCTGCATGGTGGGAAGCGAGTGGGTGGGTGTGTGCCATCTTGTCACACGCAGCAATTTTTTGTTCCAAGTATTTATTGCAGCCATTGCAGCCCAGGGTAAGGCTCCCTGCTCTTACTGTTCAGGGGCTGGTGCGAGGTGATGTGACCCTCCCAGATAACTGCACCGTGCTCTTGCTCGTTGCAGTAGGTGTGCCATGGTCCATGGCTGCCCCTTGCTGGGAAGACTTTGTTCTTTGTGCTGCAGTTAATGTGCTAACTGGGAGCCACGCTAATCCCCGAGATGAGAACTCGCAGAAAGACAGGGATTGTCAGGAGCAGCCTCTCAGGCTGTGGCTCTTACAGTAAGACCTCAAATTAATTCTCCTCCATGTCAAGAGCATTTGGCCTTAGACACAACAGAGACAGTCACATTTCATTGCAAAGTCAGGTTTTAAAGCCTGTTTGCCCAGGTGCTTGTTCAGTTGTCCTCAGCAGAAGAACCTCGGGCAACTCTGTCTGCGCAGAGCAAACCAGAAATAAACCCGTGCATGCCTGCGCTGAGCGCTCCCCGGGGCCTGGAGGGCTGATCTCAGCTGTCATTGCTGACCCCTGGCTCGTGGGGGCTCCCAGCGGGCGCTCTGTGCAGGGAGGGCTGTGCTGAGGTGAAAGAGGAAGTGGGAGCGTACAGCGGGGTCAGCTGGCATGTGCTGGGATAGCTTTAGGAGATGAGCTGGGACTCCTCTATCTGTCCAGCTTCCCCCAGAGCTCCATTAAGCTGTGATCCCTCACGTCTCTTGATGTAGAAATACCCCCAAACATATTTCCCTTATTCCCTGGGGGTGAGCAGATACCTTCATGAGTGCTAAATGAGATCTATTGCAAGCATGGGGCTGGTGCTAGAGGCACAACAGAAAGGAAGTCTACCCAACATGAGATGGTTTCTTAGGGTTATGTCTGGTGAGTGTGCCCGAAGTAGGGATGCTCTGGTCTAAGGAAGCTCTTGGTTATCCTGTGCTGCAGCCAGCCAATGCCTGGAACTATTTTACAAGGCTTGCCTGATTTTTCCAGGCATTTCAACAGAGCACTGAAGGAGAAGTGTGGAACAAGATGTGACTTCTTCGATGTGAGAAGGCATGGGAGGTGAAATGTGGGGGAGCGTGCTCTGGGCCCGTGGAGCTGGGAAGGTGTTTGCTTCCAGCGACGTGAGGCCTTCTGCAGTGCTCAGGCTTCAGCTTGCTTCACTAACTGTCCTCTATTAAATTATTTGGCTGAGAATGAAAGGAACTGAAACCCATGAGCAGCAATGAATCCCATGGCCCATGCATCATCTGCTCGTTCCTTACTCCTGTGCAGCAGTGATGTTTACGCAGCTTTGTAAATGTGCTTTAAAAGCCCGGGTGAGGTAAGCCTGTATGCATGAAGCATTATTGGTGTGCCCTTGCTGTCTCATTCCCAAAGGTGTTTGCAGAGAGAAGGGAATGTTTGCTGTGTTGGTGTCTGTGAAAACAAAGTATCTGAGGAAACAAAGTGCTGAGAAGATCGCTGTACGTGGCAGCACGTCCTGGGCTGGGAACTCGTCTCTGTGCTGTGCTTGAGACAGGAGCTCAGGGACGGGGGAGATAGGAGTGTGGGACGTTGGCAGGGTTGCACAGGGCTGGGGGAATGATGTACTGGGGCTGGTGCGATTTATGAGTGAGGGACATTGTTCAAGCTCTCAGCAAGTGCTTACTTCCTGCCTCCAACTAGAGCTATCAGTATATCACTTTCAAAATGAGCAGTTTAAATTAAAAGCTAAACTAAAAAAGACCTGACTGCATCTGGGACTTGTCAGAAGCCTCATTCAGATCTGCCATTGTCACATTTTCCAAGAGCCTGAAGATGTGGAAGATAATTATCCCATCCCATAGACAAGTCTATTTGTTCCTTACACCAGTCACTTCTATGGCTGTGCAATCTGAGCCTCTTTCCTCCCGTTTAAGGGTACAGCAGGCTTATCAGGCTGCTGCTCTCCCCACATCTCCTGCTTGCATGTGCTGCAAGCAAAAGCATTCTGTAAAGTTGGTCTGGACTCTCCCATTCCCAGTTCACCTTATAAACCTGCGGGTTATGTTTCATTATGCCTCCTCAATTAACAAGTCTGTCATGGCTGTCAGCCTGTAAGTAGATCTTGTCTGTAAAGACAAATACTGTGGAACTTTGGCAGATGTAGAAGCAGGCCTGGCCCTGGCTGTGGGTGCAAATGCAGCTGCTCCTTGGCTGCAGCTGGCAGTGAGGGAGTTTAGGGCTGCTGGTGGGGGGTTGGAGATTCATGATCCTTGAGGTCCCTTCCAACCCTGGCCATTCTATGATTCTGTGATTCATGAAGCACCGTTCCCAGGCTGGGTACTCGATTCTGATTCTGGCATTCTTCAGGGACTACAGAAGAAGGACGTTTTCTACCTTTCTACATGCTGTCTGCTCTCCTTTTAGTCAGTCTTGGTGTTTCTTTGGTTGGAATTGTGCACCAACAAACTGTAGAAGACTTCCTGAAAAGAAAGCAATTGTGTGGGGGCTTGGTGGGACGGCCATGTGAATGGACTTCCCACCATTCCCTAAGCACTGTTTGTTCAGTGCTCTGTGCATGCTGGCATTGAAGGGTCCATCTTCTCTCAGCATCACATTGGGAAACAAAGACTCTTAAGTTCTTGATGGTCACATGTGAGACAGTGAGGGACTGAGTGAGTGGGCACGGTGGTGGTGGGTGGTTGGACTTAGTGATTCTACGGTCTTTTCCAGCCTTAATGCTTCTGTGTTTCTATGAGCTGGTGCCTTTTTTTTTTTTTTTTTTTTTTTTTTTTTTTTTTTTTTTGCATTGGGGGATTTGCTTCCTGGGCAGACTGGGTGCCAGCACTGTGTGTCCCTGTGGAGCTCTATGCAGTCCTGGACATCTGGGAGGACCCCACTGTGCTCCCAGTGTCTGGAGTGGTGGGGAGCGGCGCCTGGCTGCCCCACACTGCAGGCACAGCAGCACTGTGTGGGGAGAGAGCAGAACCGGGGGCACCCATCTGTGCCAGTGGAGAAGGGAACATGAATTTCAGAAGTGGAGAGAAGAGGAGGAAAGGGATTGCCTTTCTTCGCATTAATATAAGATGAAGATTAATTCTGCTAGCAGGATTGTGTCGTCTTGTCAGAATTCAGTGGTTTTCTATTTTGGATAAGCGAGGTGCCAGGATGTAAATCCGATCGCCTTGTGTCTTTCAAAATAAAATCAAAAAGCCTTGCTGATTGCTTATACGGGCGGCTAGCGCACCTTAAGAAGTAAGAAAGGTTCAGACAGGAATATAATAAGGCCTGGGAAAGTGGCAGCATGAAAGGGATGACCTTTATTTGCAATCATAGCTGAGATTTACAGTTTATTACTGATAGCTTTTATAAAGAGCCATTCAGTTCAGAGGTGAGAGGTTTGTCATCTGGAAATGCAATTAACTTTAGCCTTATCCCAATCCCCCTGGTCTTAGTGTGAGAGCAGCACTTCAGCAATATCATGATTTTTTTTTTTCCCCTCTAATTTCTTTTTTCCCCTACATTTTTGTCTCTCGCATCCCTTGTTCTTTGGCATGAATGCAGGTGCATGTTTTTTGCTGCTATTATATCATTATTATTAGATGCACCTTTTGAATTTTTTATTAGATCCAACTTGATTTTTGAATGAGGAGATTTCAAAGAAGAGTGACATTTAAACTGGAGAAGAACTAAGATAACTCATGGAAGGAAATTGTGCCATATATGTCAAAAATTAATTACAGATGTGAAGAATCCTGGAAAAAAGAAAGAAGGAAAAAAAAGGAGGGGGGAGAAAATAAAAAGGGGAGGAGAAAAGCAGTTGATTTTCTGGTAGCAGTGATCATGACTCTCTTCCACATGTAAAACCCATCCACTGACACCTCTCTTTGCACGTTTTAGCCTTGATGTTTGGCAATGTGTGCTTATGCATCAACCAGATGTGGTTACACCACCTACCCGCATATGCACACTGCGCTGCATGCAGCAGGGACAAATGGAAGTACTTTGGTATCCCCGCGGTGTGCGCAGGACTCCCCAGGGGTCTATTTTGTGTCACTGCAGGAATTCCCCACGCAGGAGCTGGGCTGCAGGCTGTCCCTGCACACTGCTGTGCCCTCCTGTGCAGCTCTGGGTGGGGGCTCGGCCAGCTCCTGCCGCCTCTATGTACTCCAGGGTAAACTAGAGCAGAATAATTACTGCCACCGTGTTCTTCATCCCTGTTTTATTGTGGCTATTATTTTCATCAGTGTTAGAGGTTAATATCCCTATTTTTCTCCTCTGCTGCCTGAATACAATAGGGGCTCGGTGCACAGGCCAGGTGGTGGAGGCAGCGGTGCTGTCTCCAACGTGAGCTCAGATCAAACTGTGGGCAGTGTCTGTGTCTCCCACTCATCTCGCACTGTGCAGCATTTTTTTTTCTGTTCAGGTTAGAAAAAACCAGCAATTTAGCTCAGGGTGAATAGTCCATGGGCAGCAGCGGGTTGGAGATGCCCTGTGCCTGTCCTGCCTGGCCAGGTGCTGGCTGGCACTGCTCCCATGGCACCTGGGTGTCTGATAGACTGGGTGCAGTGTCCTTAAAAACACCTTTCTGTGGTGCAAACAAGTGTTAATGTGAGAAGGGAGATTGCCTCAAACGCTCTCAAACTGGAAGAGTAAACACTGCCCTTTTCTGCAGAAAGCTTTTGTTCTAAGGTGCTCTTTATCTTTATGATATTCCAGTCCAAAAAGCCTCCTTCCTGGCTCTTGACAGCAATAAAGAAACCTCTGTTGTATTTATAGATTTTTTTTTTTTCCTCCTAAGATCCAGAACAGGGTATGGGTGTCCTTGGTAGGAATGCTTACCCTTTTTTTTTTTTTCCCCTTATTTTTTTTAGTCTGAGTGCTTTTATCTTAAAACTCTGGGTAGCAGAGGAGTGATGGTGCTGCTTGCAGTGCAATTATTTATTTTGTTCGCAGGCAGCAGATCTGATTTTCCTGACCATGAATTGCGCTGGGAGACCTGTCCTATGCTCACAGAGCTGCTGAGTGGTGCTCGGTGTTCTCCATGTGTGATGGAAGTACTGAGATCAAATGTAGATAGACCATATGCTTGGATTTGGGGCTTAATATCCTATACAAGCCATTCGGTCCTATTATTTTTGCTCAGTTTCCCTGTTCTGTCAGTGTAAAGGCTGCTGGTGCAGTGGCCGTTCAGTAGCCGGCTCAGACCCGGCTCTGTGAGGCACAGAGCAATTTCTGCAGTGGTTTTCCTAATAGCAGCCAGGTACCTTCTAAAGGTTCATGAGAACAGGATAAAGTGAGAGAAGAGGAATTGTCTTGAGCTGCATATAAAATATATAATGTAGATGATAAATAACAAACTTATCTTTTTTATATTTTTTTATTAAAATATAGGACAACAAAAACATGAAACTAGCAGGTTGGTGACATATGGCAGTCACCACGAGACTTTGAGGTTAGGATTTAAATTTTCCTTAAGGACCAAGGAGAAGGTACGCAGCTAGGACATGGCTGACCTGTGTAAACTCAAAGTCAGGAGGGACAAGAGCGCATGCAACAGAAAACAACTTCAGGAACCTGACGAACATAAAAATCTGTGTGTTGGGTACCAGAATGATACCCTGCATAAAGGAATGCACCCTTGTGCCCACGCAGAAGGGAAAGCAGCACAGAGCAGGAGAGAAGATGTAAAAAGACTGAGTCAGGAAAGGACGTGCAGTGGGTTTAATGGAAGTACTGTGTTGCTGTGAAGGTGTTGTGCCTCTCCCATGTGGGGATGTACTGTGGTTCCAGCTGGAGCGGAGGGAGTTGGTGGCATGAGTGTGCATGGTGCGGCCGGGGGAAGTGCAGTGTGTTCTCCTGGTCGCTTGTAGTAATTCTGCAAAACATCACGGCAAAACGGGTGGGGGTTGGCACTTCTTGCAGGTGTGGGTAGAACTCACTGGAATCGATGCCAGGAGCTGAGTGTGTGTGCGTTCTTTTGTGCTGTGCAGAAGAAATGAAATTTGTGGTGCTGCTTAATGCGCTTAGTGCACTTCAAATCTCAAAGATTCTGTTGAGTTCTGGTTGCTTTAAGTCCTCGAGGAAGGCATACATAGCTAATTTCTGGAATACCGAAAGGCTTATGGGGCACAATGGAAACTTGCTTTGAAGTTTCACGAAGGCTGAAGAAAGAGTGAGAGCGATGGAAGAGCCGGTGCTGCTGGGTGCAGCAGAGCAGAGCAGTGGTGGTGGTGGTGGCTGCCCACGTCGGGTGATGAAACAAACTCCTTCCTGGGCATCATCTCCTTTATTTCCCCCGTTGACGAATGAGCATAAATGGGTTCCCATGAGATGTGGATAATAACTAAGATGCAGTAGGAAATTAATTAAAATATATTTATAATTACACACCTAACTTGAACCTATTAGTTACAACTATCTGTTCTTAATTGCTTTCATTTTGTGGATTTCTTCAGACTTTTAAAAATGATAGCATTTAATTTAAACATTCTGTGAGGTTTATCCAGAGAAACGTGTTAAATTCCAATACAGTGAAATTTTGCAAGTGGGAAATTGACAGAAATTAAATGCTGTGCTTTAAGTACTTATAGGCTGAAACCCAGGGGTTGAACTTCAGATATATGCAAAGCACTGGGAAAAGAAGAAATACAGAATTTATTTACAGATTACCTTTTTACCTTTTACCATTTCTCTTCCTCTTTAGTTTTGCACGTGCAAATGATAAAGCTAAACAAGGAATGGAAATGGTTTTTCTAAGAAGTGTTACAGAGTTTGATTTTGTTGCAAATTGTAACCATGCTCTGAAACCAGAACAAAATTAATTTAAAAATTAAGCATCTATCAGATTTTCTTTGGGTTTTCCCTACTTACATTTTAGTTACATACAATAGAAGCTCAAGAAACAAAACTAATTTTAAATAATACTTTTGCAGTTCAGGATACCCTTTGCTTTCAGGAAGTGAGGGCGAAACACAAAGTTCCACCTGGGCTGTGTGCCGCTGCCCTGCGCTGCTCAGCGGGGGTGGAAACACAAAATCTCATTGTGTGGTGATGTGTTATTAAAAATGTTCTTCGTAGGTTTGCTCATGCTGACAATTTCTAGATGTTATTTAAAAAATAGTCCTAGTCTCCTATCTGCTTCTAGCTATAATTACAACTGGGTTTGTTGGGAGGATTATAGCTCTCTGAAGCCATCAGGGAGCTTTGTCTCTTGCCACCACACCATCCCCAAATTTCACCACAGCAGGAACTGGCTCACACCACTGAGCTCTGGCCCACCCCTCTGGTTTCTGATCTGTGCTGGAGGTAGGGGACCAGGAATATTTTTTTAATGAATAAATAAACATATATAAAAGAAATGAGAATTTTTTCATGCTATTTTGATTCTGCTTTTAAGGAACATTGTCAGTGTGAGCGAATCTGAGGAACATTTTTAGTAACACAGCATCATATAACAAGACTTCATGTTTCCATCCCCCCAGTGAAAAGCTCCGGAGCAGTTCTGTGTTGGTTTCTCCCCTGTTCCTGGGTACGTGGCAGCAGAGTTCCCCCGCGTGCTCCTAGGTGAGATACTGGGAGGGATTTTCAACCCAGTGAGTCTTCCCACTCACCAGAGAGCAAATCCAGTCTCAACAGAGTCTGCAGGGAGGGGACCAGTTTTGGACCTCTACACACTGACTTGCAGGGCAACTGCTGCTGTGTCGGGGTTCTGGGGGGACCTTTTGTCTTACCTGAGAATTAAGTAACAGCTTCATCAGATCACCAGGTTTGGGGGGCATGCCGGAATGTTTTGGGAAGGAGAGAGAAAACATTTGTAAACATACTTCTGTGTCCCAGGGCCAAAAGATGCTGGGATGATATTCACTCATGGCAGCAGCACTAACTATTCTCAGTTGTATCAATCACAGCAGTATCCACAAAGGTATCATGTTTGCCACCAAAGTGAATTTTATATCAACCTATCAGGAAAAGACAGAGCAGCAATCTCTAATTGATAACCTGAAAATGCATGTAAAATGCATATATAATTTTAGAAATGCTGATGGCCATAATTCCTTTTTGGAGACAAGCCGTGGGCTGTGGCAGCACGTGCAGCACTTCCTTGGCTCTGATGGGCTTCGGACAAAGCCCTGCACTGCTCAGTCGCAGAGCTGAGCATCACCAGTCTGTGTGCAGCAGCTGTGCAATGTAGCTGATTTCCTCCAAGTGCTTTTTCTTGGAAAATTCTCTGAAAAGGAGTCACTGTGCTCTGACACTGTAGAAATAGCTTAATATCAACTCATCAATAAGACATTATGCCTTCTGTGTGACACAAAGCCTGGCAGAACAGAAAGGAGTTATTGCTGATGCTGTATGGACCGCACACTTCCCGCCCTGCTCTGTGACCATATTTAGTGTGATTAAAAAGGGCGGGGGGGAGAATTATAGGTAATTCTTAGCAGCAATTTAAAAGCTGAATTCTGTTGAGCCTGCATCTTCTCCACAGGAGATATTTATAGTAAAACCGTAACCAGGAGGTTCCCCTCTCTTTCACTGCTCAGCAATAGAATGATTTATGAATGTGACAATCCTACCTCTGGATAATGTTAAGACTAACATCGTGTGCAGCTGAGTAACTCCGTGCTCCAAGTTTATGGGGCTTTGTAACGCAGCACGGGTTGGTGCGGTGTGAGGAGATGTGCGGTCGCTTGGAGGTGGGATGCTGTGAGCCCGTGGTGCGGCTGTGCCAGGAACCCTCCCTGGAACATTCCGGGAGGAGGTGGGATGCAGCAGCAGCTGTGTGGCAAGCTGCTCAAGCAGAGACAATCCATAGAGGAGAACTGTAGGTCAGCACATCTTAGCCAGGTGGAATTCCAGATCCTGGCCAGCTGCTTCTTTTTCCCTGCCCAGCAGATGCTCTGGTGGAGGTGGGAGCTATGCCCACCCAAACCTGGGGGTTGTGGCACCTCAGGACTGTGCTGCGTTTGTCACTGGGGGAGCTGTGGCCACGCAGGCGGTCAGCATGGCTGTTGGCATGGAGCAGTACTGCTCCTTCCTGAGGGGTTGTCAGGAGAAACGGAAGGGTTTAAGTGTGTGACCTTTTGCAGGAATGACTTCAACAATAGCTTATTGTACTGTGTCAACCGCAGTTGTGGTTTAACAATGAATTTCACTTTGAGAATGCAAATTGAGTTCCTAATTGTGAGATTTAATCCAGGGTGTGCTGGGCAGTAATCTCTTAAGAGTTTTGTTCCTGCTAAAGCATTTTGGATTCCTGCTAGAGTCAAATGTGCTGTTCCAAAGTTGAAAATATTACATACCCAGGGAGGAAAAAAAAAGGAAAAGTGGTTGTGCTTTAGGAGAACAGTGCTGGCACTGAAAGCAAAGCTCTCCAAGCTTTGCTGGAGACAGAAAAGTCACCACCATACACGTGTTGGTTTTCATGAGACTTTGTAACTGCACCCAACCAAGGACGGCAGCGCTCAGCTGCGCACCGAAATGTTGTGGCTGTGGATGCCAATGGGGAAACTACCTCTGCTTGTGAACAGTGTGTGTGCTCAAGCGTGCACCTATGGGTAAGGGTTTTGATAACCATTGAGAGAAATTCTGGGTTATTTTCTGCCATTTTTCATCTTAGTACTGAAAAAGCACTCCTGAACGCAAACAACTCAGCTCTGGGCACACTCCAAAAAGCATTTTGTACGTATCATCGTGAGAAAGGTACAAATGGTTTAAGTTAAGGAAAAAAATTGAAGAACAGTAGTAAGCATGATAGAAAAGGAAGGACTGAGGAGAAAGCCTTAGTGGTGCACACCACCAGGCCATTCAGTCCAACTGCTGATGTACTCATTTTGGGAGGATTTTCTGAACAAACTGCTGAATATTTTTGGATTCAATAGTTGTCAGTGTGGGCATTGCTGGGTATTTCATAATGCCTTGGTGTACTGAAGCCATGACTGAGCACCGCTGCGTATGGAGATGTGCAATTAAACGTATGTTACATGTGAAGAGAAGGAGTTAGTGAAATTTCTTTGCAGATTTCTTCACAAACCAAGTATGTGATTGCTTTTGACTTATCAAGAGGCTCATTTGGATAATGACTGCAAATTTGGAACTACTTTTGTACGTCAGAAGACATCACAGGATTTCAGTGCTATGCCCTTTGGGTTAACGTACAACTGGAGTCATTTACAGATTAATGAAGCCTGTCTGACGAAGATTAATTTCTGAAATACTTGTTGTCTGTTTGTATGAAGTCACACTAGCAATGTCTGCTTTAGAAAAGCACACCGAAGGGCTGAATTTGAGAAAACTGCCAAGGAAAATTAGCTTCCCAGGAGAGCAGGTCCCCATGGCGGTAAAGACAGGAAACGCTCAGCTTGAGATGCAGGAGCCCAGCGCTGCTGTGAGACCGAGCCGATGGGTGGGAGGGACCAACCAGTTCCATTTTTTATCCAACTTCATGTATAGAAGATACAATGCTGAAAGCATTTTTTACTTGAATGTGAGCTTAGAAATGAACAGGATTGAGTAGAATGTACTGCCAAGCAAAGATGTGTACCTGCTGCAGAGCAGTGCTGTGGGCCTCAGGGCAGAGACCTGCCTGGCATCTGTGCAGCCAGTCCCTAGCAGCCCACTTCTGCCCTTTGTGCTGCTGCTTGTGGTCGGGTTGGGGTTTCTGAGTGCTGGACTTGCAGCATGGTGCAGAACAGTTGCTGCTGCTCTGAGCACATGGGGCTCTGGTGTTGCAGTGCCAGCTGGGGGGAAGAGTACTGTGTGCCAGCATTGCTTACCAGCTGTGCTGCCTGGCAGGCAGTTGGCAGGCAGCCGTGTGGAGCGAGCGCGCTGGTTATCAAATTTGTGAATAATGAGGCAGGCTCCAAAGGGAGCGTACTCTCAACAGGATGGAAAAACCATCCCAACGTGTCTCCATTACTGCGTTCCTTTGCAAGGACGGACAGAGACACTGCTCTGCTTTTCCACTCAGGCCCTGCTTTATGTGCAGCAGGGTTTGGTTTCACCAAATAAATCTTGGAGCCATTTCATGAAATTTAGACTGTCTGCAAAATGAAATGTAAGCATCTGGCAGATGGCTTGTAAAACAGAATCTTGGGAACCACCTGGGTTTTAGGGATCTGAGTTACCTGAACTAGGAGAGGTGCTTTTGGCGTCACTGACCTATGTGAGCTTTGCTTTGGGAAATCTGCACATAAGCAGTAATGCAGGTGGTGGGATTTCTGCCAAACCCCACGTTTGCCAAACGCGGGGCACGGTGCTGCCTGGCTGTTGCCCTGCTGCCTCGTCCACCCTGGGGATTTATGCAGTCCCCAAAGCTTGTCCCAGGGCAGAACTGCAGAGGGCCACATTCCAGCATTGTGCAAGGTCTCCACCTCTGTGTTCCTTTCTGGTGACTTTGTGTTCCACAAAGGGTATTTATGCAGCGTGAACTGGGAGGCAGCTTCTTGTCCATGTTTCCCCTTGCCAGTGGGAACGGAGCAGAAGTAATTACAAACAATGGCCTCCGTCTTGAAACGGGAGATGAATTAAGAACTTTAAATTGTGGGGCACTAGGGGGGCTGTCTTTTTCCATAGGATCATCCCTCGCCTTCCTCCCCAGCACCAGCACAGTGCTGCACTCAGGACAGGCCCTGTGCAGTCCGTGAGGGCTGCTGGCAGCTCAAGCCGTGCCAACCTCATCTGATTTTGGTGCATTGGTTGTTGCGGAGTCTCCTGCTTTGACTTCATTTCGGTGACTGCTTTTTACGTGGCACATCCTTTCTTGCTCTTCTTCTGTGTAGCCTGTCACTTGTTATTTGAGGAACTTTACTTCAGTCATTTGGAGTGTCTTGTTATACTTTGCACATCATTGGTTTATGTGTATGAGCTGCAGTAAAGTGCAGTGATTGCTTAAAAACACTATAGTTACTTAAAAGAGATGACTTTGATTGTGTGTTTTTTGTTCCCATCACAATAACACTTTGCAGGTGATTATTAAATTAGAGATTTTCTTTGTTTTTCTAACAAAAAAACCCAACCTTTTTCATGTCAGTGCCAATTATGAGTAGTAATTTTTCACATTTTACAAAAGAATTTTCTGTCCTGCCTCCACGCCCCCCCAGCCCCCCCCAAATAAAGAAAGGCTTTGACACTCTATGACAAGGAGGTGGGGGGTAGGGATTTTTATTATTATTTTTTGCAAACACAGTGCTTTTGACTTTTCTTTAAAAAATCTGTTGACTCTATTGAAATGTGACAGGGCAATATTTAACCTGAATAGAGGCATGTTGACTCCTCTTATTAAAACTGACAGTTAAGGACATTTCTCTCTTTATTCCTTCTGATACACGCAGACAAGTCTTCACTGCTAACTAGTATACAAAATCAAAAACAAAAAAATACAGAGTGAGGAGATGAGTACCTTATAAACAATATATGAATGACAATCGTAAGTTTAATCTAGCAAAGAAACCTTTTTTTATCCTTTAAGAAAATTAAAGCCCTTTCAAATTAGCTTGATATATGAAGACAGGCTGACATCATTAATTTGCAGGCGCTGGTGCCGCACAGATGCGCTGCGCCAGGTGCACTGCATGGGCCCACAGCGACACCTATAGCGGGTGGGGGGCTCTGCCCGCCGGGGTGGGGCTGCTCGCTCCTGCCCTGTGCCCCCCGGGCGCCCGACTCTGGGTTCTGGTGGTTGCTCTCCAAGAAGAAGGCTCATCTGGCAGTGCACGTGGTGGGCTCCGCTCGGCCTGTGCTGAGTGTGTGCAGAGCTCTCCCTTGGCAAAAGCCTAGAAGGCTGAGCTGTTCCAGCCTGTCCTAGGTGCTCACTGAAGCAGCTGTGGGAATACCCCTCGTGTGGGATGATGGCCCTTTGCTGCTGCATGGGCTAATGGTTCTGGGAGCAGCAGCCCTCCGTTGTTCCCAGCATTCCCCATCTGCATGGCCACGTTCAGGTGGAATCGTCCTTTGGCTCAGTTATCTTGTAGGACAATGAGTGGAGCATTTGTACAGACTTTCCTGCGTTTTCAGTTGTTCTGAGGCACAGTCCTGAGGATGAGGTCTTCGTAGCACAGAATAGCAACCGTTTGTCCCTGTCTAGTGACGAGATGTGCTGCTATCTTCCTCCGATGAGAAGAAAACATATTAAGTATAAATGAATAGCAACTGTAGGCAGTGGGTCGGGCTTGGGGTGGTTTGTTGGCTGTGATGGGCCCATCACCACTGGTGCTGCCCTGCTGTGGGGGGGTGGCAGAGCCTGGGTGCTTCTCTCTGCGGCTTAGCACAGGGCTGGGAGAAAGACAGTGCTGGGGAGCTGAGAGCGGGGTTGCAGTGTGTCTGTTGTCTCTGTCATACAGCGCAGCCAGTAACTCCAAATTGCTGGTCTGAGAACGTGCTTGTTATTTCTGCAAATTGGCTTCAAAGTCACATTAAGTAGAAGTTTATACCCTTCAGCATCAGGGGTTTGCATGTGAGATGTACAAGCAACAGGAAATAGCCCATCCTTAGCTTCATCCTGCCCTTTTGAAGTGCGGGACCAAAACCTAGCAGGAGATGAAGCAGCAGCTATGAAGGCTCAGCCAGTGCTGTGAATCCTTCTCTTTGCATCAGTCAGTTAATTTAAAGGAGGGAAAAGTCAGATGTGCATTTTGTACTTGTCTCAGATGAGATTAGGAGAATCTATAATGCCCTAAGGCAGACAGCTCATACTTCTACGAGATGTGGACCGCTGCGCTGCGTGTCGTGTGACTTCTGTGGGGGAGTTTGGGGTCTGCAGATGTTCACACGAGTTTGGAGAAGGACTGTCAGCTGTGTAGTTCACAAAACCTTGCACAGGTGGTCAGACAGAAGAAGCAGAAGACCAAAAGTGTATATTGTAAATTATGAACCTCCTGTAAATCCAACTAAACTTAAGGTACAGAACGTAAGGTCTTTTCTATTAGGAGCTGCTCAGAACTAGGCAGCTAAGTGAGAATTTTTCTGAGGAATCTTGGTCCTTAAACCTTCATGTATGCATGCAACCCATAAAAGATGACCCAAAGGTACATGGAAGGCAGATGATCTGATACCTCTGTTAAATTTAACAATGTGGTTTATTGCCACAGAGAAAAAAGTGATCAAGGACTCGATGCACAAGTGACGGGGATGCCATACTTTGATAAAGCAGAGTAATTTCATACCACCTCAAGCCTTCTGTTCTGTGAGTGTTATGTTTTTGTGTCTGCCCTCAGAAGCCTCAGCTTGGAGGTGGACTCTCCCTCGGCTGGCATCACGGCTGCGAGCTTTGCCTGCTGGGTGTTGGGAACAATGCCATGCCCCACGCCAGCAGCCTGTGCCTCAGTGCAAAGCTGTGCCATGGAGGGGCAGGCTGGATGTTGGGGAAAATGTCCTCACTGTGTGGGAGGTCTGACATGGGAAGCATGCTTCCTGGAGAGGTGGTCAGTGTCTCATGCCTGTCAGTGTTCAGGAGGTATTTGGAGGCCTCAGTAATGTGCTGTAACTTCTGCTTAGCTCTGGAGTGGTCAGGCAGTGGACTTGTTCACTGTAGGTCCTTTAAAACAGAACTACTCTAATTCAACAAAAACTCTGTCTGTATGTCAACCCTGCCATAGCTTAGGTCTTCAAGGCATTTCTTCCATTGGCACAGAACTTGCAGATGGTGCCACAATATAAATAATGGCATAATGACAGTGAAGGGAAATCGCTGAGTTAAAGAGGAATTCTGGCTAACATCACACCAGATTCCTGAAGAAAGGCACTGGAAAACTCCAAGTGTTGAACTATGCAGAAAATTCACCGAAGAGAGAACAAACCCCTGGAAAGTGAGACCACAGCAGGCAATCCCTTCAGGAATGACAAGGTGTGTGCCAGTGAGTGATTCGCACTGAAATGCAAGCATGAGCCCAGGCTTAGGATGACTTGGCACTTAGAGATCTCTTTAGTGATGAGGGAGATGTACAGCTAAGAGGCTCGCTTTCATTTGTTGCTTGTCCCTGTTCAGTCACACATTTGAAGCAAGACTGAGTACAGACCCGTACCTTAATTTCAGTGCTGTGTATAAAGCGTTTAAAAATACATCTTTATTCTTCAAAGTAAAATTTTATTACACTTTTTCTTTAGTTGTAAATTGGATTGACCAGATGTTTTTAGACTTAGTACATTTGTGTTCAAAAATCCTTTTCCCCAGTTTTGACAGGGCCTGCCTTGCTGAAGGAAGGCTACCATAGGGCAAAGATGGCATCTTAGGTTTTTTTTTTTACACCCTAACTTTTGCATATCTTGTCAGTTCTATGACTTCCAAGGTTTTCTAATTATCTTTGCTTTATTTTGGTTAAGTAACATTTCCTGATGCATGACAGACTCCTTCAGGGATAGGCACAGTGGGGGGTGTAGAAGGCATTGAAGGTGAGGGAACACATTGCAGTTGGTTTGGAAAACTGATTTTCTGTTGCACTTCGAAAGAAACGCAGCGCAGTGCCATGCTGACAGTGGCCACCTGTGCTCATCACCACTCCTCCCTCTTGTGGGTGGTTCCCTCTCCATGAATCCTAATTAAGGAACATTCCATCTTCAGTTTGGAACTGTCTCTGAGCAGCTTCTTGGAGGCTTACTGGAACACAGTGAAATATGGGAGCAGGGGGCAGAACAGGGTGAATGGCATTGGCTCTGAACATGGGTGTCAGAGTGGGCACAGGAACGTGATTCAGGCCATAAAATTAATGATAGAAGAGCTTGTCTTTGGAACGTCTATTAAATTAAACCCTTCTTTGTTTCTTTCATAACTGAAATTGTTGCAAGTGTAACTGCTGACAGGATGTTGTTAACACTGTAGCACAGACCACGTGCGTGCTGGTTCAAGGAACAGGGATGTTCCCAAGCACCTACCCTGTCATATGGGCTCTTCTGGTTAAGAAGCAGAATTGGAGAGATTGTTACGTTCATGACTACAGGAAGTCACTTAAAAGCATTCTGATTAATTAAAAAATTCATGTAGAATGGATGCAATAGCTGGCCTGCATTCATATACGTTAGTGTTTGTGTGTGCTTTGTTTTATCCGTGAGCCTCAATGCAGAATGTGGTCTGTGCTTCTGCCCTGAATTAGGATATTCTATATACATCCCGGTTGGAGTCACATTAAAAAGAATTTAGTAATACCACATTGTACCAGAAATGGCAATCTTAGCTTGTCACTGTTTGGGGTCCTCAGGTCAACCTCTTTAATTAAGTCTTGTAATGTTAAGAGTGAATTCAATACCCATCCTACCCTATCAGAGCTAACACTCTTTCCTGCACTGCTTTTATCAGCATGCCCGATTTTCCACCTGGAATTTGTTTTAACGAAGCCCAAATCCTATTTTGCTGAACGCTGGAGGCTGTGTGGAACATTCTGCCTGTTCCTCTGTTATCCTTACTATGAAACTCAGGACAGACAAGCTGTAAGCTGCATTTTGATGTCAGGTCAAGCTATTATGGTACAAATTTTGTTTAATATATTTTTAAATACTTTCTTTAATATTTTATAGGTTTTTTTTTCTATAGAATTAGCAGTAAAAACAGCAGTGCTTCATATTTCAGATCTTTTTCCACCTTTCAGAGGGCTGTGTTCCACATGATCTGGTTACCAGCTGGACAGCCAGAGGCTGAACGCAAAGAAAGCGCAGCAGGCTTCATTTCTACCTCAGCATTCAGGCCAGAGAGTGTTTTTCCACAAATAATCCACTTTCTTCTATACTCCCTTCCTATTTTAATTCCATTAAAAAAAAAAACAACCAACCTTTCACTAGTTTTCCAGAGTTTGCTCCACCAAAACCAAAGAAATTCAATCCACAGATGTTTATCTGAGAGGAGAGTGCATTGCTTGCCTTACACATATGTTTAAATATTCCTTTAAATTACACTTCCAATTCTATTTAACTCTCCTAAGGCGAGCAGTTCTCCTCATTCCTTATTACATTACTTTTTCTTATGTTAACAGCATGCTGAAAGTCTAGCTTAGAACTCTAGCGTCATCCTGTCAGGCTTCAACAAACGTGAGAGCAAAAGAATCTGCTGAAGTGCATGTTGACCAGCAGTGGGGTTCACGTCTCTCACAAGACCAGAGTGTAGAAAAATATGCAGGAAACAAATCTTGCTTCCTGCTCTTAGAAAGAAAATCAGCGTGGGTGATTGTAGCAGCTAACATCCAGGCAGGTCCAGTGCCACTGCTGGAAGCAAAGGGAGGAATGCTGCGGTGCCTTGCGGGGACGTGCACTGTGTGCTTCCTGGCTGCTCTGTGGTGGGGAGATCTTTGCCTAGAGGAATCTGTCCCATCAGACAGTTGCCGGCACTTGACACTGTGCTTTAGCCAATTGTCCTGTGAGCGTTTTTGGAACACTGGGAGCTGTCTGTGTGGTGCAGAGCTGTGTCCTTGCATCTCTAGCAGTTCACACAGGAGCAGTAGATCACCTCTGGTTCTGTCCATGCCAGTTCTCAAACTGAGGCCTGTGCTCAGGATCAGACTTCATTTCCGGTTTGCTTTGTTCAGCATCCTGAGCGCTGTTGCTTTGCACGCTGATGGACGCTTACATGGCGCTGGTTCCGGCGGGTCGGTGCTGCTCGGAGCTCAGTGTGCTGTGTGGGGTCAGACCTGATGTAATGTGGCACTGCACGCTTACCGATGTCTGTGTTGGCTTTGAGTGGCCAAGAATTGGTAAATAGCTGCTCTGTTACTGAAGTCAATGTATTTGAACCCATTTGTGCATAAGAGAATTTTTGGGTAGGAAGTTGCCATTTCTTCAGCATTTTTGGCTGCAGCATTTTTGGCTGCGGCAGATGCTATTAGCATTTTCCAAAGCCAGGGGGTAGTTTGCCCATATTACTCGTGAAATGGGAAGACATTTATTCCAAAATGTAAACGTGAGGTCGGCAAACACTTGAACTCATCTGGTTTCACCACATACTTCTGTGATCGTGGCTAATGTAATGTATTTAAAATTAAAAGCTAAAGTGAAAGTTATTTTTCTGCAGGCTGTTTTCCAAATTTTCCTCATCCTAATGTTTTTACTGTACTTGTTATACGAAACAGCAGCCACATACGTGTCTGTGTGCTTTTGTGCATACATCTGTTGTGGGTGCGGATGCATGTGTCTGAACATATGTATGAATTAGGCGCAGCGCGATGCTGGCGGGGTGAGGCCATAAGGCAGCCACCTGCTCCGGCAGCGCGTCCGCACCACAGAGCAGAGATTTAAAAACAATTACAATCTAGAATGTACTTGTTAGAGCAAAAGAACAAACTAAACTAATTTAAAGTAATTTTTCCCTTAGGATGGTAATTCATTGACAGAATTACCCTGCTATTGAAATTGGGCCTGTTGTTTGCACAGCAGAGCGTATTAGATAAATAGCGGTAATAGCCGTTCTCTACATTTAATAAATGAGCTAAAATTTCTTGATACGCTTGATCTATATTACAAAGCTTATTTTTTGCTTTCTAGTGAGAAGCCAAGGATGTCTTTGATTTTCTGTTGCTACTCCAGGCACATGCAGCTCGTGCTGTCTGCAGTGGGCTCAGTGGTGGGGGACGGGTGGCACAGCCCCGTGAGCCCCTGTACCATTGCTGCCCCAGGCCTGACCTTCTTCCTTTAAAAGCTTTCTCATGAAAGTTGCTGTCTGTGTACTGTAAGCAGCAGTGTTACTGTATGTTAATAGGCACGTTCTAAGAAGCCGACTGCTTTCTGTACAACTTACACTTTGGTATATAGCTTTCTACATAAATATGTCTGATGAGGATCCGCTCAGGTGTTTGCAGAACACTGAAGGCAGTTGGTGCAATGGCTGTGGGTCCAGAGACAAGAAGTGAATAAGCAGTGTGGTATGAAGTCCTGCTGCTGGCCCTTCAAGGTTCCCAAGCCACTCAACAATACAGCTGCGATTGGTATTAATGCAGCACTCAGCGGAGAGTCCACTTTGCTTGTAAACATCTCGCCTTGTGTTGACTGCTGTTGTGTCCCTGTCACTGCTTGGGCGCGGGACGGTGACTGGCATTATGCTACAGCCTGACTGAAGGAAATCCTTTGACGTTTCTGTGCAGCTGTGTGGCAGCTTTCTCCCAGAGTGCCTAGCCCAATTGCTAGGAATGATATAGCTAGCTTCAGTATCCATATCTAGGTGTGCTGAAGAGCGTGGAGGGATGGGACAGATGAGCTCTGGATGTGGGAATGTTTGCAAGGGAGGGTAGGGAGAGGTCAGGACACTGCCAACCTCCTGAAGCAGGGCTCTGGCTGTTTAAATCTTATCCGAAGCATCCTTACAGGGAGCACCGCTTGGAAACAAACTTCACAGCTTCCCTGCTCCTTACCAAGAGCGAACTTGCTGCTTTTCATTAAGCTGTTTGATTGCTATCAAGCTCCTTGTTGTCAGTACCAAAAGCAGCCAGGGCTTTGTACAATGTGTCAGGCGATTGTGCAGTTTCTGTGGTCCGCTTTTGGAACAATGTCTCATAAAAATCTTAAGCAGCTATCACTTTTCATGGCTAATGAACTGAGGATCTGGGAATTAGATCCAGAGCCAATTCTTGGATTAAACCCTCTGAGCCCAAAACAAGGCTGTCTTCAGGAATAAAAAACAAGCCGGGGCTGCTGGAATAGGGTACTGCAGCTGTGACCTTAAAGATGTGAGATAAGTGACCAACATGAAGAGTACAGCAAAAACTAATCAAGGAGGAGGGATGAATACCAAAGGACTTGTCTGGGAGTCAGTAATGCAGCTGAGGGGCAGGGGGGACTGTTTGTTTTTAGATGCAATTTCTAAAAGGCTTTCTGAGTTTCAGAAGTATTTGGAGTAAGTGTCCCTCAACATTCACATGCTGATCAGGGACAAAATGAGTTTAGTGGCCCTGGCCTGCCCCAGTGAACGGGGAGAGGGAGAGAAACCCCAAACCTTTCTGTACACAAAGGAGCAGAGTGCAACTGGTAATCTCTGCAGCAGGTGGGTGGTCTGTATTCAGAGGGAGGTTTACAGGCAGATTTCATCCTGCAGACCAATAATATTTAATAATGGCATTGCAAAACCCACAATCTCCTCAACACCTTAAAAGCCGAAGAAAAGACCTGCAGAAAGGATAGATTTCAGTGCTTCCAGAAAAATGTGAACATGGAGAACAACTGGAAGAGTTGTAAATAGTGGCTTTAACAGGAAAATTCCAGAATGTGTTCAAAGTAAATTAGCTACTGCCATGCCTCCTCGCACTCCCTCCTCCCTTCCCTTCCTCCCCCAGCCCGCTTTTAGTTGCTTTGAATTTCCCTTCCGCTCTCTTAGTTGACAGCATTTGCACTTATTTCTGTTAGGGAACATGGCCATTCTTTTTTATGGCAAGGTGAAAATAATTTTATTTTCATCACTTTCCCCCACTCCCATGATGGATTTACTTGAAAAAAAATAATGACGGGCTTCACAAACTGGCCTGACAGTTGTGATGCAGAGAGTGAGCTGGCTGAGCAGGGACAGTGAGGCATCTCTGTACCTATTATGGCAAAAATCGATAATGCTTTCTGTAAATTGCTCCTCCCAAAGGAGATGAACAAATGCAGGAGACAAGGGAAGCCATCATTCTGTATGAAAGCCCCTGCACATTTGGACCAGTGCAATTATCAGGAAGGACTTTCTTCTTTTTCGTTTTTTTTTTTTCCACTGGCGGGGGGTGGGGGGGGGGGGGGGGGTGAAGAAAGTGAGAGAGTGGGATGCAAGGAAGGAAAGACCTATTTTTCAAGAAACATTAATTGAAGGCTAAGATTCTGTGATTTGCCCAAACCCATTGCTTTTCGGGGGCCAAGAATGAATTAAGATAGCTTTCAGAATGATCTCATATTCTTCAGATAACTTTACACTCTGATTACGCATTCGGAGTTGCCTATTTAATTCCCTTCTGGCAGGCAGCAGTTCTCTCCTCTAATCACCTGCAGCGCGCGGTTCTGGGAATCCTCACAAATGTTGCGTTACCCGGAGCGGGAATTCCACCGAGTATCGCCATCGGATTTTTCCTGTTGTGGAGGCATATAAATTATATATCATGTAGTGTGAAAGGTAGTCTGAAATATGCTAGAGGAGCACGTGATGCCTTTACTGTTGCTCCGATTGATTGGGGAAATGCCATTATTTGTCTTGTAAGCAAGGAATAATAGAGGATATGAGAGTCATAGCTGCTCCACAAAGAGACAGAGCTTGAACAGAAGGAATGGGGAGGAAGGAGGCAGTTGAATAGAATGGTTTTCTTATGAGCACCTGTGCTTCCTCTGAAAGATGTAGGATGACCACTGGTAGATCCCGTGGTGTTGTTTGCCTTTCATCACAAGGACATTCCTTTTGTGAACATTTTTAAGAAGAGGAAAATAAAGTTTGTTATCTGATAGTGAGATCATTACGGTGCATTACATTATCACTGCTCTCATGAGACCTTGGGCAAATCCTGCAATTTCACCGGGTCTCAGCTTTCGTCTCAGCTTTCCCATCATAAAAGCGAGATTAGTAATAACACTTGTCTTTGTTAAGGTCTTCACTTTCTTCACACAAAGGATATCTGAATGCCTCATCTGTTACTGGCAGTACTTCCTCTGTCCAGCAAATAATTTGTTTTTGTGCAGACGTGTTGTGATACCGCTTCCTGCCTGCGGGCTGGTAGGTGAGCATGAAGCACAGCTCCTCAGCAACACGAAGACAGAAAAATTGGCGTTGGGCTCTTCTCTATCACCTGTCAGCCCAGCATTTCTGCTGTAGTGAGAAAGACAGCAGAAATACCGTAGACAGGTGAGGAGTGTGTTGGAACCGTTCCTTACTGTAGTTGGAAGTTAGGCAACAGAGACTGCAGGCACATGCTCAAATGTAAAGTGCCCTGAAGTTCAGGAAGACGTATTTGGAAAGGGCATTCAGAAAGTTCAAGAAAAGCCACAGCAGGTAAAAGAGATCAGCATCTATCAGGTTGAATTAAATCAAAGTAAAAGGAGACATGAATGTCTCTCAGAGGCGTTGTCCTGGGAGCACGGCTAGCTGCTCGGGGCTGTGTGGGCAGATGTGTGTGGGGAGCCATCACCAGCAAGTCTTGGGAGAACCTGTGAGAACTCACAGTGCTGTGTGCTGAACTAATGGCTCGATGTCAGATGAGACCACTGCTGTTTCTGTGCTGAAGAGGAGTATGCTGGGAGGATGGGGAGATATAGCAGATAGAAAGGCTGTGGTAGAAAGAGAAGGTATGCGAGAGAGGCATTACTTATTCACATTGATTTCCTAATCTTTGTTTTCTAACGCGGTAATTCTTGACTCTTGATTGGTTTCAGTTTCTTTGGTAAGTTTTTTTGTTCCTGAATTCTCTTTCTGGAGTGCCAATAATTGCTTCGGAGTTGAGGAGAATGTGTGAATGAAAGCATGCATTGTAATTCCACTAACCCATTCTGTTAGAGCTGTTTCATGGTTTGTTAAAAACACAACAGCTGTTTACAGTTTTTGTGCATCTTCTGCACCGTGCAGACTTTTTTGATGACTGCCTTTCTGTGGTATGATAAGCACATAAGGACGGATGTACTTCTTATGCTGTGTTCTCAGAACCTGAGAAACAGCTTGGGTTTCCTTTTTCTAATACTTCTGGAATGGAAGCCTCTTGGTGAGGAGACGAACGTCGGATCAGGTTTCTGCTTTGGCAGAAAGAAACCATGAGGAAAATGCCCAACTGTGTTTCACAGCAGAGGCCATTTGTTATGAAGTGGAATGTTTCATTGTTCCCACCACTGTCAGATGGAGAAGCTGTGATGATGCAAGAAGTGAAGATGCGCCTCTGAGTCAGTATTCTGTCTCCCTCCCATGGAAGGGAAAAGCATAGCTTTGTCATTTGTGTGAGCGTTGGAGTAGAGCAAGCAAAAATGATTTGTTAGAAATCAATTTTCTTGTTGTCTTAATGCATCTAAAATATTTAGAGGAAATATGTTTAAAAGCTATTACTATGGTTTACGTATACTGCACGTTTTAAATAATGAATTTGAAAAATGCTGCTGAAAATTGAGGGTGGTTCTCATGACCAGGAGGCGAGGTGGGAGCCTGGGCTGCTGTGGGTCAGCAAAGGGCAGCAGGAAGGGTAACATCCATCACGCCTGTGCCAGCGGCTGGTATTGGTGATCTGCTTCCGCTAGCAGTAGTTATTCTTCTGAAGGGAAAGCCTTCTAAACAAGGCTGTGAATTGGTTTTCATGCTCGCATTGACAGATTGGGAAAGCAGTTTGTTCTACCAAATTTAACAATGATATATCATTATCACAACTTTGGGGGAAATCTATAAAATCAATAAGTTTGTAGCCTGAACAGGATTTGTATCGCTTGCTTGCTGTGCTGGTGTCAAAGCGTGAGCATATGGATTGAGTCACAGCCTGAGATCAATGGAATTTGTGGACAGTAAGCTCAATAACAAGCCCTTCTGAAAAGAAATAGATGTAAAAAGCAAATTTACTAGAGTATAAAAAAAAAAAAGCTAATATCTTTTCCGCGCCTGGCTGTAAAGTGCTGTTTGGCTGCCGCTGGCTGCTGGTACTTTGAAAGCTGTCTAGGGTATGTGCTTGCAATGCTGAGTGCTGCTGCTGCTCTCTAGTTCCATGCATTGCATGTACAGTTGGATGCTTCTGTTTGTAGGGCTTGTATTAGGAAACTAGCCAAGAATAGGAGGAGGGGGAAAAAAATAGCCCTTTATATTGTAAACTGAATAAAGAATAAAAACAGTCAGTGTGTCTGCTGGGGAAAGACCATGGTGGCTTTATTTACTTTGTACTGGCAGGGCTTGCTAATGGAGAAAAATAAAAAGGCATAATTAAATAGTTTAATGAATTCGCAGCTCTTTTGTTTGAGTGGGGCTGGGAATGCATGTTCCAGAGGGCCTCACAAAGAGCTCGGCTGGTAGTGAGTTAAAAGTAGGAAATCAGTCCTTTGAAGGCATTTTTATACTTCATTATCCCAGCATGTAAAATGACTTGTACTAAACGATTGAGGATTTTTTTTCCCACTCTCTCTCTTTCTCTCTTCTTTTTCAAAACAAAGGAGAGCATCAGGGCGGCAGGAGCATAATTCCCCTCAGTGTCCTAGAGCCAATAGATCAGCTTGTCAGCGAATTGGTGGGCCTGTACTTATGTTTCAGTAAAATATAGGGCTCTGGGAAACTGTAGTGAACAACGAAACCACAAGGCAACCACCACAGAAACACACACGCTTGAAGAGATCCTGGGGGAGCAGGGATGTTCAGACCTCCCTTTTCACCTCAGTGCTTTGCAGTAGGCATATATTCACTTTTTAAAGGGTTTATATTTTTTTAGCGTGCGGTCAAAAAGAATAATGTTACATCCTCCCTCCTCCTCCTCCTTTCTCTCCCCCTACCCCCATTTTTATTTCTTTGTTGTTAAGGATTAGTAAAGTTGGATCAGCTGTGAAAGGAGTGTTTCCTTCTCAGAGTACACTAAGCGCGAGGACTTCAGTGAGAGCAGCAGTGTTCGCTGATGTTCCTCAGCTCCTGCACACTTCAGAGGTCCCGGAGGCTTAGGGCGGCTCCCACGTGAGCCAGCTGAGGAGCCCTGACACATCCAATGCCCGTCAGCCTCTGGTGGTGGGTTTCGGGTGTTTGGTCGCCACTCGGCTCAGCTGGTGGAGCCCGGCACGGCCTTGTGCACGGCGGTGCTGTGTTCAGCACAGTCTTTTTGATGTTATTTGTTACTAAATAATAGATGCATCTTTTAGTAGCCAACGTGGCCATTTGTCATACGGATGTTATCGGGAGGTCATTCTGTGCAACGGAAGACCCATGAGAAGAGCTCCTTACTAACGACAAATGAAGATGCCTTTCACCACTGCGCCCGGCTTTGATTGCACCTGGCTGCTGGAACTGGTCAGATCTGTATGCGTGTGAGAGCCAGCTGCAGGCAGCAGGGAGCTCCCCCCAGGACCTCATCTGGCCCATGGGCTGGCATTTACAAAGCATTCCCTGGTTTTTACAGCTTGAGTTTGCTTATAAACAACACTAACTGTTTGTTTCTTGTTAAAATTTACCTCATAAACAAATTTTACTGTGTGAGTTTGAGCCAATAATTGTTTAATCCTAACTTTCTCATACCCATAGTGCAGGGGCTGTAAAGCTGCGGTCGACACTTGATAGAATTTTGTGCCACTCTCCTCTGAGAGCAGAGCCTGAGCTGTGGTGGTGGGGCCGGGCCAGTGCTGAGGCCGAGGGGGCACAGCGGGTCCCGGCCATGGAGTCTGGCCAACGGCGCTCTGTGCTCTCACAGCAAGAAGCAGAGAAGCTCAAAAGAAGCCAGAAAGTAAGATCTTCCTGCTGTTTCTGAAATTTGAGTTACTTTATGATGCAACAGTAAAGCTATCCAGTCATTTACAGCCCGTGGCAGTCTGTTGCCCCTCTTGCTGAGTAGCAGGGAAATGCCGTGGAAGTGACTGCTTATATTGATTAGCGAGACACGAGAGAGTTAGAGACCCTCAGCACTGCCACTTAAAGCGGGCAGGAAACCCAAATTGACCAGTAATAAAGTGTTTGAGGTTGTACAAGGCGGCTCCTGGGGAAACTGCCTTCTCGGAGCGGGATGCTAGGGGTGGAAAGCTGTCAATTATTCTTGTTTGATGAGGAGTAAGTAAACGTGCTACTAAAGTGGCCTATTAAATGTGAGAGAAACGTGCTGGGGCTGGGTTCCCTGTGCAAAACTATTCTTGTAAAGTTGGAAGGATGGGTGTTCTCGGACCCCTAACAAAGGGTGCTTCTATCAGCTAGGAGCCTGAGCTTTTGTTTGTCCTTTTTTCTCTTTTTTGGTGTGGCTTCTAGTTACAGACAGGAGAACAGTGAAAACTGTTGTTGTAAGAAACCAAATTCTTGTTGCAGCATTTACCACTGCGTCTGGAGAAGGAATATGCAAAAGGAATGCAGAAGGCAGTGGGACATCATAAGCAAAAGGCTAGCAGATTTTTTCGTTCTGTACACAATTAAAAGACAAGGATAATCAGCAACCATGAATATCTCAGATGTCTAACATGAGAATTACGGGGGATTATTCAGATCTGAAGTCTGGATAATTATATAAATGAAATCTTTTTATCAATTGCAAAATATCCCAGAGCAGAGGGAGGATGCAAGGTGTAAGAAACCACCTTGCTGACTGCTGAGAGTGAGTATTAAAGTACAGCAGAAACATGCTCTGATAAAATCAGAGAGGCCAACTCATGAAATGGGAACCAGCCAGTAAGATGCATTAAAAAAGCAAAGATAATGGTACTAAGAACAATAGCAGGAATAGGAAAATAAAGAAAAATGTGGGATCTCCATTCAGTGGAGAGCAAATGATAATTTTCAGACAGCCAAATGTTTTTGTATCCCTCTCTATTAAAGGTCATCTATAGGACAACAGCTACCATAATTGATGCACTTGCCAAATGGATAAGATCTCAGTTCTGAATAGACTAAAAACAGGTTAAAGTGTATAAGATAGATGCTGTTAGAACCGTCACTTCCAAACCTCATTAAAGGAATGTGTAAAGCTGGATTAAACTCAGAACAGGCAGTGGCTGTCTTTGAAAACTTGTGCAAGGGAGTTAGAATACTGGAAGGCAATGCAGTGTCATTAACTTAAACAGGAGTTGAGTTTAGACAGGAGTTGCAGATCAGTTGTCTCAGCTCCACTTCCTGCAAATATTCTGGAAGAAATAACTGAACTATTTGCGAGTGCCTGGAGGATGACAAGGAAATGAATAACTAACAAACTGCACAGATTTGTCAGAAGAAGCATTGTCTCTCCAGAGCACTGGCTTCTGTGGCAGAGTAACAGCTGCGGACAGGGACAAAGCAGCAGATGCCACACATCCTGATTTTTAGGGAGGTTTCTGTCAGTCTCACATGGCTGCTTTGTTTAAAAGCATACCAGGGAAGTGTGGTGTAGGTGAGTGTAGGTGTATGTCTGAAGAATCGTATTTAGGGCATACTTACTTGTGCCAAAATGGAGGGAGATGTAAAAGGAGGCTTGGCAGGGGCCTGCCCAACCCAGGCTCTTTACAGTGTTTGCAGTAATGAGCTGAATCGTAAAGCAAAGACTGTGCTTTCTGAACTTTCAGGAAACAGAAACCTGTGAGACGTTGGGTACGTTCCATGTGGGAGTGCAGTTCGTAGTAATCTGACAAAGGAGGGAGATGACCTCAGGAAAACTGTATGAGGTTGTGCAGGACAGCTGCAGATGGGCACGGGAGGTGCCGTGTGTTACCCGTGTGTAGTTTCTCAGCCAGCTGCCCTGCTGTTGGTTTCAGACCTCGTCGTCCTTCTGCTCTGAGAACCGATGTGACTTCAGTGTGCTTTTGCAAATGAATATTAAAATAGATTTGGTGAAAAAGAAGAGAAATTGCTTGAGGCACAGATGTAAGAAAATTCATTTGTGTGAAATAAGTTTGTTTCTGTAAAGAACTTATGTCTAGGTACTCTGCAGTGCTTTATTAATGTTCTCTACAGACGTGCAAAATAGACGTGCTGACAACAAAAGCAAAAGAGAGGAGAGTTGCAGAAGTCATTGCCATGCTGTGCTGTGGTACTGCAGCCTGGACGCTGCACACTGATGGCTGTGTTGAGCAGGAGCAGCAAAAGGAAAGTTTTGTCAGAAACAAAATCTGTGTTTTCCTACTGATTTCAATAGCTTTTTGAAAATATAATTTCTAAAGTAAACTTAATGTACATGTAATGTAAATGTAATACGTAAACTCAGTTTTTTCATTTCTAATTCAGGCAAAGCTCTTAGTCAGATTAATCATGGTTTTGACAATGTGATTGACTTACAATAAAAACACTTCCAACAGCTATAATACCTGTTCAATTAATGCTCCTTATTCTCCTTTCTGAATGGCACCAGGACGGCAAAAATTTTTTTTTTTTAAAGTTAATTTGTTTAAGATCTCCTGTTGTTCCCTCTGCACAGTGCCTTTGTTTTCTGACCTTCGTCTCTTCTAAGTGTTGTTTTGCACACTCAATCCTGAGGTTGATCAGGAGGATTTGATGCAGTACAAACCACAACTTCTTACAGAACCTTCTTGTGAAATGCTGTGTCCAACAGGAAGCCATGGTGTGCTTCCTTGCAGGCACAGCCTCGTAGGTTCTGAAGCAAATGGCATTACATAGTAGAATGCAAATGCAAAGATAATCACCAGACCATTTTTTTGTCTTCTCCCGAAGCATCTGGGGTGAAACCACATGAAACAGGATGCCAGCAGTGGGGAAGCATCATTCTTTCTTCATGTGCTTCGTATTTTACGTATGAGCTTCATATCTAATATGTGTGTTTGATAGAGATTTCCCGTTGTGCACAGAAAAAAGCAAACACTCAGAGGTATTCTACAACTGAAATTTCACTTCTGATCCCCAGAGAGATGAAATTCAGATTCTCTAAATGTCCAAACCTTTACCACTGCTGTTGTGGAGAGACTTTTGTTGGAAGCAGAAATATAAAATTAGTGTTTTTGTTGCCCCACTCTGTTCTTTTTGGTGCTGTACATCCCCCATCACAATAACCCATCCTGGTTTGCTAGTAGCACTGCTCCTTCCAAATTGCTTCAGCTTTGTGTTTTCTTGGATCCTCACGTTAGAAAATCATCTGCTGGCGATCTTTGTCTGTCTACCTGTGCCCATCTACTCTGGCTTTGTTTGTTCATTTGAAAGTATAGTCTAGCATCTTCCACGAATCCCCTGAGATCCTTACATCTTTCTGTTGCGCGAAGCAATGCTGTTACATACAGGCAGACAATGACACTTCCTTACTTATTATTAATTTGTTACAGGCAAAATTCCATCTCTCTATTTTATTATGTTTGTGGTACTTTCTCCTTTTTTACTCTTCACTGCACCCCAAAAGCTCACTTCAGCAATATGAAGTGAACCATGCTTGTCGTGCTATTAAGTAATATTCCCTATTACAAAAAAGAACAGAGCTCCTTTTAATGAGTGCTTTAATGCTACCAGTCCATGTCACTATCTAGGGAGCCCCTTTTCTTCTGTTCGTAATGAGGAACACCTCATTTGCACTGTCCCTAGATTTATGGAAGGACAGGAAAAAACCTTCAATTTATTACATCTTAAATGAACTGCTCCCCAAGCAAAAACAAAGAGGGTAGTAAACTGGTGCTCTACAATATATAGTTTGATTTTTTTTATTGAGCCGAATAGTGATGTTCTGCCTCACCTAGGAAGAGTGAGCATAGGCTATAATTACCTCTTGTGAACCCCATTTCCTGCTCACCTCACTGGCCTATACCTCTTCAGGATGTTGAATCTGTCAGTTACGGTGTTTTATTTGGTCTTACTGATGGTGCTGTGTACAGTTAGGAGCAAGGAAGCTCATCTCGTATCTCATTTGCTTGAAAAAAATGGGGCATGCTCCCTGAATTTGTGACTGAAAAAGCATTGCAGTTGTTCTCTGAATTTCTTTCTTAGGACGTTCTGGAATTCCTTCTGCCAAGTCCTTCTTATGCACATCCTGACCTCCTGTTCCCCATCCGTACGATCAGATTGCCTCTTTGGCAGATACTCTTGCATAACCTAAGAGTTGGCTAAAGAGAAAACACTTTTTAATTGATGAAATCTCAGTTTTAGGAAAAAAAAAAAAAAAGGTTTTAAGGTCAAAGTCTTTGTAAAGTGAATAGAGACAGGCAGGAATAGCTGCGTTCTTCGTACGCGATCACAGTCACTGTCTCGTGTGCAAGATGAATGGACGTAACGGTGTGAGCCTTCGCTTTTCTGACTTAAAAAAAAAAAAAGTATGAATTCCTTAAAGTTTTAATATTATTAAATTTCTCCTCTGTAGGGATGCTTTGGACAAGCATGGCTGTGCCTTGCTGTGATAAATTTCAAATCAAATCTGAATTGTAAGAAGGAGGTTTTTTCTTTGTTTGCTCCGGCTGCTGTGCGTTTCCTTGCACCCACAATGCAGAGCCACCTCAAACATTTTTTTGCAGCTCAAGAGCAGCAGTCGAAGAATTTTTGTCTAACCTATGGCAAAAAGCAGAAATCAATAATAAATGATCTGGTGCCTTCCTGGTTTTGCTCTGTGTATGAGTGTCTTCTCTGTAGTTCAAAGGTTATGGAATTTATAGTAGACAAATTCCAGCTACGAATAATACTGCTAGCATTTTGCAGGCAATCTTAAAACCTTTTTATTTACTTCCTTTTCTATGGGAGTCAAATAAGAGGCTTTTACGTACCAAGTCAAGGTTTTTTTAGACTTAAACTTCAGAATATTTTCAATATCTGCAACATTATCTTTTGAATAATAATTACCTCTTATATTAAATTATAAGACAGCAGGATTCAGGATTAGATCTCTGCATATTATTCTAGTGAAGGAAATTATGACAGGGGTCATTTTTTAGAATTATGTAGGAGGGTAAAAGGTCCCAGGCAGCATTAGAAGGGAAGGCGTTTATAATTAAATTGTAATTTAGGCCCATGATTTATAGTTTTCTCAATGAAAAATTTGGTGCTGTAGAGAGATCCTAGGAGGAACTTTAGTGAGATACAACTTAATGAAATAATAAAAAGAAAAATTATTCTGGAATAGAGTGTATTATAGCGGTACCCGTTAGCACACTTCAGTGTGGCTAATGTTCTGTCAGCATTTCTGTGATATACTCTGTTTTCCAGGGTTAGATCTAGGCAGTAACATTCCGTTTTAGGCTGAAACATAGTCTGTCAGGTTTCAGGTCAAGAGAATTTTCACAATATATATTTTTAAATAATTTAGCTCATTAAAGCTTACAGCAGTATTCCAAAGCGTGCAAGTTGTCACATCGAGACAAAGGCTGCTGCTGCTT
The DNA here is from genome assembly GCA_037305975.1 of Chrysolophus pictus. Lineage (NCBI taxonomy): Eukaryota > Metazoa > Chordata > Aves > Galliformes > Phasianidae > Chrysolophus > Chrysolophus pictus. Next base: position 811,225 of record CM074586.1, on the reverse strand, counting down.
TTTGTTACTACTTGTGAGTTGCGAGAAAACAGAAAGCCTCGTGCTTCCTAATTCGTCGTCGTTAAGGTGCAGCAGAAAGCTGCTTTGAAATAGCTCTCACCTATAGAGAAACAGCTCATTTCTATCTGCTATGCAGTGGCTTTTCTGCTTTTTGGTTTCTTTTTTTTTGGTTACTTTTAATATTGTTCTGTAGAGTAGATGGAGATTGGTATTAAACTATGAGCATTGTAATAGTTACGTTAATTAATTAATAGGCTAAACTCCTCCTACCTTGATGAAGATCTATTCTACTGGTATAAAAACTTTAATACCGAGAGGTTAAATGACTTGCCAAAGGCAATTGAGGTAGTCAGTGACTGATCTGACATCGCAAGCCATCTCTGACCTGATCTCCTCTGGCAGTAGAACTGTTGGTGAGCCGGTGTACATGGATGGCTAGCAGTAGCTCATAGGTGTGTCAAAGCCACATTTCAGGCTGGAAAGAATTAATTTTCATGAAAGATGGCTTTAAGAAATTGATATACGTTTGGACACTGCCTTTTAAACCTGATTTGCTTATGCACTTCTGGCAGCTCTTGCTATCAAATGTTACTGCCTGAGTTACTAAAAATGGAAACAACACAAAAACCAACCAACAAACAAAAAAACTCCACTCTTCTTTCTTCTGCAGTTACCTGGCTTTTGCATACAGTCATAGGAAGAAAAAGCGCAAGTTTTGAAGACCACCCCCTGGATTTTACCATGCTCGGTTTAAGACAATGTATCAAACATTGCAATATTTAGAATTTTTTAGAGTAACTTTGAATGCAAATAAGAACCAAAATAGGAGATTTAAGCATACTCTGAAAGAAATGAAACTAGCAACACTGAGTCTGAACAAAATGTGACGTTTCTCATGTTACAGAAAGACAAGAAGGAATAAGCAACTTGAAAATATACTTTATAGAACTTAACTGAGACTTTGTCTGGCATCTCTGTCGAATAAAGGAATAAGAGGAAGTAAGAAAGGTAACCCTCTTGCATTGGGAGGGAAATGGCTATTAATAAACAAAGATGACATTATTTGCCTTGTTTCCATGTTATCTGCCTTAAAGCATTAGCTTTAACTGTGTTCGGCTGACATGATTTTAGCTTCACCTTCTGCAGATGCTCATTTGTAAACAGAATATATGTGATGGGAGTTCTTGTACACCTCCCAGTAACTGTGATGGCACTAAGAGCCGAGTAGATAAAGGAAGGAGGAAAGAAAGAAAAACGCTGTGATGTTGTTTGGCAAACACTGCTTTGTAAGTTTAAGCATGAAGAACAGCAAGATAAGGAGTACCAGAGTTCTCTCTTGTCTTCCCTTAACGGATGTTGAGAACTCAAACTCGCTGGGCAGATCAGAGTAGACTGGGATGGAAAAGGTGCATTCAGTGAGTGGAAGCAGAAGGCGGTGCTAACGTTAGGAAGGAACTGTTTTCATAAGGATTGTTATTGTTTATATTATAAACATTAACTTTAAAATTGTCCAAATAACTATTTAATATCCAATTTACTGAGAAAATAGTAAGCTTTTAAAAGACTGTGTTTTCACATAATGAGTATGTAGACTGATTAACAAATAACTTATGTCTTAGGAAAAATGTATTTTCTTAGTAGCAGAAATCGTTCTGTCTTGAGTGCGTAACAAGCACTTCAGAATTTATCTGAATGAAGAAGTTACATGACAGACTGTAATTTATTGTGCCAAATTTTTAAAAATTTCAGGGTAGCTTTTCCTTTTTCTAAACTAAAATGAAGAAAAAAAGCTAAAGACTGATATGTAAAAAAACCAAAACAGAAAACAAACAAACAAAAAACCAGAAAAAATTCACCTTAAACAAGGAAACAACAAGGGATATTTACAGAAAAAGATCATTTTTCCTGTAATTTTCTGAACCTTGCTTGCAGGAACTGTTGATTACAGAAACGTGTTTGAAACGCCGGCTTTTTTCTCTGCAGCTCCTCTCCCTCTGCTTGATCCAAGGGGAATCACAAGTGTCTGCGTTTGACTTCTCCCTTTGTTTGGCAAGGCGCTCTGATCGCGTTCCTCATTTAGCATCCTAACGTCGTTCTTGGATGAGGAAGCAGCAGCCTTTGTTTAGAAAGAAAGTCTCTTTGATAATTAGAATTAGCGAGAGATGTATCAAAACCCAAAGAAAACGTGTTACAAAGTGCGAATACATCTCTTATTTTGACAGCGCGGTTTCCCTATGGCAGAATCCCCAGGTGTGGCTGCAGGCGGTGCACGCTCAGCCCTGCGCCCTGGCAGGTTGTGTTCTCCGGGCAGGCCGCGGGCCCCCCAGCAGGACGTAGGCTGCTACAGCGTCCTGCCCTGGTCGCCTCGACCAGCACGTGGTGCCGAAGTTAAGCAGCGCTGTTCGCTGCGTTTTGGCTCACGCCGCCGAGGGAGGTCCTTGAGGCACCCGGCGTCGTGGTGCGCCGTCAGAGGCGGCGGGAGCGGAGGTGCGGGGGCGGGACGCTTTCATCTGCGCAGCCGGGGCTCAGCACCGCGGCAGGCCTCAGCTGGGCGCCTGGCTTCCAGGTAGGGGCCCAGCCCGGCTGCGCTCAGGGCCCCTTGGGACACCATCGGGTGTGGGGATGGGGTGCTGCTGAGGGGCCGTCCCTGGTTGTGACCAAGTCGTGGTGGTGACAGCTGGCGGTCTAGATTTGGCTGCTGTGGAGGTCTGGCTAGCTGAGCAGTGGAAGCTGAGATTAATGCAGCACGCAGGGAAAGGAGTAGGGGCTTCGAGCAGATAAACGGAATGCCTCTTTAAAATTTGGATTTGTTTTCTGCCTGTGCAAGAGACTGCTTGTGCAGAGCTGGCAACCCTCGGCTGCCCGTCCCTGCGGCGCCGCGCAGTTATGAAATGCTGTGCTGATGAAAAAGTAAAATATAAAACGTAGGTCTAAGGTGGTTTAAAGCGGGTACCCAAAATTAATAGACATGTTTGACCTTAATCTGTCTTCCTGGACAAGTTTAATTATGGCCATTTCTTAACTTCAGCATGAGCTCTTGTTTTAGAAATGTTAGTGTTCTTTTAATGCGCTTTTTTTTTTTTTTAACTCAGTACCGCTGTATTTTTATGGTTTTTTTTCCAAGGAAAAAAAAAATTGCATGCATGAGTTTCCTGGAATGGAAGGCACCAAAGCTTTGGATGTGCATAAGATGAATTTCTCTTTCTAAATAATTGTCTGTTTCTGAGGTGAGCCCAGATTGGGCGGGGGAAAGGAAATTAAAATGCCGGTTTGAGAGCCGCATTTAAAGGAACTCCTTTTGGAATGGTACTGGTGTTTTTGTGCTCACGTTCCGTCCTGTGTGCTGGCTGAGGTGAGGATCACTCCCTGCACAGCTCTGGGTATGATTTGATGCTTAAGAACTGACACGTGTTGATTTATACCAAGCCGAGCCCCAGCGCTTCTTCTAGCCTTTACTGTTTCTCTCAAAAATTAAGCAGAGATGTGCTATGGTATCCATGTGTAATTTTGAATATTTATTTACAATATAATGTGCTAAAACGCAGACACATATCCCCCTCTAAAAACAAAAACTTGCGAGGTCTCCAGAGCAGTTCACTTCAGGAGGTCTGCTTGTCGTGTGAAAATGCAGTTCTGATTTCCTGGTTGCTGTGAATAGATGCTGCCTCTCTTACGTGATGCACATGATTTTACTGTGTTTTACTCTCTCTGTTTACAAGAAAAAAAAGCTGAAAATAAGAATCTGTACACACGGGCAGCAATTTTACACCTCTCTTTTAGAAATTTACCATCTCTTACTTGTGTGAAATACTTTCAAGTTTGCTGTGAAAAAGTAAAAGGGACCATCAGTGCCTTTGACTGAAGAGAGTAGTTCTGAGATATGGTGGTGGTATAGAAAAAGTCCATGGTTAAATATATAAAAAACCCACATTTTTTGTTTTGCTCGTTCTTTCTGGAAGGCTGGTTTGTGAGTGGGATTCTGTCAGAGCAGGAGAACTCATTGCTTGAGTGCACTTACTTTAGTTCCACGTCTTATCCAACTCTTGGAACTTGAACTTGTCATTATCAGACACAGAAGGTCAATGCATTAGCCATGGTGCTAGCTCTTTCATGTGGCCTTTCTGAAGAGGAAAAAACAGCTTTTAATCTTAGCTTTTATAAAATACTGCGCGTACTGGGATACATCCTAACTTGTCATTTCCTCGTCTGTTTTAGTGCTGGGGGATATCTGGAGACACTTTATGGTGCCACACAGATACACACGTCTGCAGAAGGCCTAATCTGAAGTGAATCTTCTATAAATAATAAACAACAAATAGGTTCCTTTTAGTTATATTAGCCCCAAAATAGGTCACGTACATTTGTTTTAAATGCAAACGTAACAATAAAGTAAATTCCCTAGGTGGAGAATTTGATGTGTTTGTGCAGATTTTCTGGACACGGTACAAAAAAAGCCAGCACCTATATTTTACCATTTAAAATATTTATATATTGTCTCCTAAAGTCCTGTGTCTGAAATACTGCTTATAATAAACACCCGGCTGAGAACTAATGGGCACAGCGATAACACTTTTCGTTTGTTACTTAAATCCAAAGTCATCTTTATCAACTCCCTTTTGAATGGAAGCTTATTAGTGTTACTGTAAGAGTTGTCAGCTTTGCCAATTTCTTGCCTCAAAATGATCTTATTTTTCGATAACTGTTCATTTGAGGTATCCTCTTCTTCAAGGCAAAACAGACGGGTGCTGAATTGTCCAACTGGCAAGACATATGTGAAAGATGCATCTATAACTTAGATTGCCTTTCTAACAGGTCATACCTGGTTCCCAGTCTAAATTGTTCGTTGTACAAGCATACTAATAGCAAAATGATAGCCTGCAATAAGGTAAATTGGTCTATTTAGTAAAATCAGTACTTATGCTTAAAGAAAAGAAAAAAAAAAAGTCCTAAGAAGGAGGAGCAATGAGAAGAAAATAAAAATGTATCAACTTTCTGTAAAACTGCAGTCTTACATCCCAGGGGAGCGGGGTTTCTCAGCTGGAGGACTGCAGGCTGTTGTGGTTCCGTGGGCTTCTTCTCAGGAAAGGTGATGAGGAAGCAGCCTTGTGTCAGCGGCTTTGTGCTCCGCAGGCTGTGTGCCTCCACTGGGAACAGTAATGTGGTTTTCAAATAAAACAAAGTCCGAAGAGACAGCCTGGGCAATCCTTTTAGCACTCCTCCTCACCATAAGACCTAAGATGTTAAATTCTGTGGGCAACTGCAATGGAAAGGAAGGCATATCTGAGAAAGGCAATTTATTGTGGTGGTTTTGAATTAAAATGGCTATGACACCTATTGTAATTTTCATACTATTGTTGCCTAATATAACTGTGTTTGGATTTTAATTGGAGTCTTTAAGTGCTAGCATAATACAAACAATATGTATAGGATATCTCAGAGTAATATTAGACAAAGGTAAATGCTAAAAATGGTAGTGCTGTTTTCCAGCTTGTGTTCTTCTGTGGAGCTAGCTGGAATCTTAAGTTCTGTGTGTCACCCATTGTAATATACATAATTTCTGCATCCCTATTCATTTTCATCCCTGAGATGCATTGTAAAAGTGTAAATCCATCACTAGATAATTTTCAGTTCCATTATTTACAAAAATGAATAGTTAAGCAAGTCATTGTTAGTGGGATGCTATTGTTGTTTCTCGGAGATAGGGACTGCCAAGGTCTTGAATGATGTACACTTGAATGTTCTTTCAAGACACTTGTACCTGTTTCATTTGGGAGGAGTTTCACTCATGTAAAATCAAACAGAAACAATTTTAGTAGCCTCTGAAAAGAGAAGAAGGGAAAATGGATATTAATGAACTGTTTAATATTCCGCTACGGAAGAGATGCAGTGATTTTGCTGTTGACACTTTTGCATGGAATTAAAGAGATCTGGTAGTTGTTTTACTTGTCTGTCTTTGTTCCTGAATGACTTTTCAGTGTCATCAGATTTGGTTTTGTAACCCAAGAGATGTTTTACAGACATGCAGACAAGGAAAAATTGCTTCTTTTTCATGAAATTCATTGCTATTCAGAACATGGGTCTTTGATGAGTTAGAAATTTTGGCTAAAGCTTTAATGAGGTTTTCATTTCGTGAACTTGTGTCAGAAACGTGCAGGCTCCTAGATTCACAATTCTGAATTGAGTGGTTTTTTTTCCCCGAGAATTTTTCTGGCTTGTTGTTTATTACTCAACATGTTATTGATTTTTGAGTTGAGAGGTTCGCAGTGAAGGTGGAACAGTTTAGGGCTGCAGATCTTTACCGTGGGATCTGCACTGACACACCTGCTTGCTCCATTCAGGTAAGCATTTGCCAGTCAAGGTTACGCAGGAGGTTCCGGGGCAGAAGTGCCAAGGGTAACTGCGGGGTTCTCATCATAGATCACTTCTGCCGCACTCTGTCTATCAGCTCTGCTGGTTCTGTAGTTCTTGGATGTTAAGACCAAATCTTGTTCCTGGCTGTCCGTGTGCTGACGCACGCAGTGCTGGGTGTTCTTTGGGTGAACTCGTTTTGTGAAGCACAGTGGTGCTGACAGTAGGGCCTTTGCTTCTCTAATGTGGCGGAGCCCGTGGAGCCTCCACCAGAGGACTGTGCAGAAGCACTGTCTCCTCTTTCCCTGTGCTTTTTGTTACGGTGATGCTGGTACATGTAGGTTCCCTTTAGGCTTTCAGCTAACGATACTGCAGTGTCAATAGCTCGTATCTGAGACTGCTTTTCAAGGAACTGTGCTGTAACGCAGAGGAGCGGATTTACGTACTTGCTGTGCAACTGTAACTAGTTAGCCACTTGTGTTTACTAAAATATTTCCTCCTGTGCCTGGCTGTTTCACTGCAGCTAGGCAGGAACTTAGGGAGCTTTCTGCAAACTTTCATTGAATGATCTGAGATTTCAGAGCCCTATTTTATGTTCTTGTGCTGTGCTACCGTCAGAAATTGTCTGAACTCAAAGCCATTTGGTTTATATGCCTTACTGTATTTTGATATCTTACGTGTGTTTTGACATGTTAAAAATACTAGAAATATTGAAGTAATGGTAGATTGACATTTCATTTACTTAAAATTATTTTTTTCAGAGATGCAACAGCTGCAGAAATATTCTGGCATAACAGAAGGAGGGTGTATGAGTAACCTGAGCAATTACTGGGACTTTCTGAAGGCACATTTCAGGAGTGATAAGACTTCTTTGCTGCAAACCCTAGCAATATATAATGAACTTGGGGCAGTGTTATGTATCTTCGTATTTAACTATAAATGCTAATAATAGGGAGCTGATGCCTTTCCTCACTGCATCCAAACAATGATTTTTGAAGATAATTTCCACATCATTGCAGTGATATGGCTGTAGATGTGGTGAAAAGCTCTTAATTCAATCTAATAGATATTAATGAGTGAAAAATTTGCACTCCTGAGAGAATCCTTCCCTTCAGGTGCCCACTGATGGGCGGCAGTACCGAGGTGGTACTGGTGGTACTGGTGATACTGGTGTGTGCACAGCTAACTCTGGGGCGCCACTGAGACCCCCTCCTCGTGTGTGCATGGCAAAAGTGCCTCTCATTACAAGGGACCACTTTCTCCCACTAGATTTTTCTCTCCCTCAATTCAGGAAACATCAGAAGAGAATAAGAATGGATTTACAGCTAAGGGCAGAGGAGCAGGGGAACCCCAGGCATGCAGCCCAAGGGCAGAGAGCTGTCATGTCACTTGCAGATGACATCACTTCTCGCTGTTAGAAATAATTTGGGATGTGACTTGAGATTAAAACCTAATATAGGTCAGTATTTGGAGATGACGGGGTGTGTTCGGACTGCTTAAAATGGTATGGTTGACTCCAGGACCTGTTCTGGTCTCTTCTGTTTTGCAAACCCTGCAGTCTTCTCCCCACTTTTCTAGAAGGAAATGTAATGAGTCCACTATTGTGCGAAGCTGCTTTTCCTCAGCAAAATCTTTTTCCAGAGAGAAGGAATTTGCTGGCTGGATGCTTTCACTCTTAATAGTATCTGGATATTTGAATAATGAAGTTTGGAGGGCGGAGATGTGAGGCATCCATGGGAGCTGGTCCACGCACCCCTCGACTTTCCCCTGGAAACGTCGATGAGATGTGGGTGATCCTAGCGTGTGACAGACGTTTGAAAGCTGAAATGTTTTTTGTGTGATTAGTTATGCCCTGATTGGCAGATTTGAAAACAAAATTAAGATATGGTTTTGACACACAAAAGGAGGAGAATGATATAATCTATATTTAGTACTTCTCTTGTATGTTCCATAATGATTGGCTCTGGGGCCTTATCTTTCTGAAAATATTAACTGGTGCTTTTTTCAAACATATTCTTCCTTCTGCAGCCTTTGTTACAACTTGGTATTTCGTTTTCAGTGTCTGCATCCGTGCATTAGGGAGCAGCAGGACGGGCTGTGTTTGCTGGGCGCCTCGCTGTTGCTCTCCCCGTGCTGGCTGCAGTGCAGGGGCTGGTATCAGTGCAGTGCCAGACTGGTGCTGTGGCTGCCCTCGCAGAGCACACCTTTGCTTCTAGGCTAGAAAGGAGACCAGGAAGAATTTGTCTGTCAAGTAGCAAGAAAAATACCTGTCTGTTCCCACCCAGGCTGAGCTAAAATTGTGTTTTTGTTTATTTGTGCTAGATACTTTCTGGATTTATCCTGAACAAGAAGTGGAATTGTTGAGTTCATGCCCAGGAAGCAGCCCTTCTCCCCTGTGCTACACCCTCCAGCCCAGAAGGCCTTCACACGCGGTAAGAAAGCCTCTCTTCTTTGTTTCCAAGCTGAACTCTGACTGCAAGTATTTAGGGACATTTAAATGAATTCTATGCGAAAGTTGTTCGTTTTTCAGCTTTCAGTCTGAAGCTGTGTGAATTGTGGCCACGGGGTGAATTTAAGTCTTCAGTACCTCGGTTGGTGAACGATGGAGTTCAGTTGTTTTAGAGACTATGCCAACAGTAATGACTTCATAACTAATGATAATCTTCATAATTTATCTGGGACAGCGGCAAAAACAAGCGATCCACCTGTGTTAATGGCTGCAGAATATGTGGGTGTGTTCTGTACAAATAGGTTTTTGAAGGGAGAGGCTTTGTTGTGTGTCTGTCACTGTCCTGGGAAGGCAATTTCTGAAAATAGGGGATACAAATGCAGATCTGTGTTTAAAAATATTGAGGCAAGCATGTGCATTAGCTCATTTCTTGCTATTGTGGTTTTTTTTCTACTGTAGATTCACTTATGATGTAGGCTGTATAATTTAATTTTGTTGTATTCGAATACAATATGCCATATTGTTGATGAGAATATAAGTTCTTGTCTTCATTATGTACTACTGAGTACGCTTTGCTTCTCTGACATCCATGCTGTGGTGGCACACTCAAATTTTGGCAAAAAGAACTCTCACCAAAATACCTAATAATTTGCACCCCAGATGAATGTTCTGGGTGGGGAAAAAGGTCTTTATGTAATAGCACAGGCAGATTTTAGGGATCTCTGCAGCATGTTGTAAATGATGTATGAAATGAAAACTTCCCAGCTGATGCACAGTGAGCACAGTTGTTGTGGTCTACACAGTCACTGCTGCGAGAGGCTCCTTATTCTAATACCATCTCAGACACGTGCCAGTCTTTAATGAAGAACACTCTTGTGCTTGTATTGGAAAGCAGTAAGTCTTTAACAGTAACAACAGAGTGTTAGAAAAATCTGTTAAGATGCTGTATCAGTAAGTATCCATGGGAGTTTCCTGGGTGTTTGTACGTTTATTTAAGCTTAAATATCATTATATTTAGTAATGAACTTGCCAAAGACTGTTTCATAAAAACTTTTTCTTCCTTTACGAGTAAGAAAATATTACTAACAAAAAGTGCTGCGAGCTTGTCCTGTCGAGTACAATGCCATGATGGAAAGTATTTATTTGAGATGCAGATGATGAAGCTTGTACATGAAGTGTGGTATGAATAAGGAGGTTTTGTGTGCTGAAAAGGAATTTATCAGGCTGGGTGGAAATTAATTTTTCCTCAAAGATCAACTTTTTGTTCTTATAAGCCTTCTGTAAAAGTTGCTAACGGATTTACTGAAATGGGACTGAGGGATGCTCTTAGGAGTAAAGTTTGGGATATTAAATAGAAAGAACTGGAGGGCTTTGAAAAAGTAATGAAAATAGGTGAAATCTAATACTATCTAATAAGAATATCTTTTCCTGTTAGCTGCAAGGGTGCCGTTAGCTAGGGGTGTGGGTGTGCTGGCTGAGCACAGCATGACAGGCACCATGTGTAAGGGAAGAAGCTGAGAGCAAGCCTAGGGTGGATGAAGGAAAAGGTGATTCTGTTGTAAGAGCAACTGGTAAGAGCTTGGATGTTTGTGGGGGAAAGCTGTAGCAGTGTGAGATTGGGACTATCGTTCAGCTGGAGAAGCGTGCTCAGGTGATCTCTGCATCTCATCGTTACACAGGGCTGTAACAATTAGCAGCGAGTCACTTCCCTTAATGAGGAAAGTCTGGGAGGTCTTCTCTCCTAATGATGTTCTCTGAATGTGTTCCATGTAAATGAGTTGGCAATTTGGCAAATAGGAGGAATAACATAAAGCGAAAGGTTTACTTTCCTAATGAAACATGCTTGAGGTACTGTGAGATTGGGAGAATGCGTAAGAAGAAAGCAGCTCTTGAACTGTTTACTAAATTGATGACACAATAATCAGAACAACTTTCCTAAAAGGGGGAGAGAGTCCCATTTTGTTTGGGCTCTTTCCTATTTTCCCTTTTCAGAAATAGAAGATTAGCAGGTATCTGCACCACTGTGATAAAACCTTCCCACCAAACGTTCTGTATTGTCGCCTTGAGTTCCGGTGCAGTGAAATTGTTCTCTTTCAGTGCTGCTTTGTTTTTGACCCCTTTTTGTGAATTCTCTGAGGAAAGAAACATATTCCCATCTTTTATAGTAATCAAATTTATCTGGCATCTCTCAGCCTCCTGCATTACTTATGCTACAGTTGGCCAGCCTTGGGAAGGCTTTAGCGGGTTTATTTATTTATTGTTCTAAAGTGAAGGTTTTTGACTTGAGGTCCCCATATAATCCTGGGGGATTTTGAGAGGAAAAACTGAAAGTGCTTTCTGCCATTATTTTTATATTATCTTTGAAGCTATAAAAAACCACAACAAACAAAAAAATCCACAGCCTGAAAAATAAACAAAATCCCACATGTCCTTCCTCCCCAGCCCAGCATGAAGCTCCCTTATCTCTGTTGTGCTGGAAATATTTTCATGTTGGTGTGAGAGCTCAGTGTGGCTGGTATCATCACATTTAATTTCAGTGAGAAGGCAGCAGAAGTGTTTCGTAAGTGTCTGCATGTGCTAATGAAATTCTTAAATGTGATTAATAGCTCGTAATGTGCCTCTGCTTAGTAAATTGTGTCCTGTCCTGCAAATATTTGCTCTCTGGGGCTGGTACCTCCGCCTCCTTACTGAGGGGAGAAGTCTGGCCAGGTACCTTCTGGTGGAGCCAGGCAGGTTTTGTAGTTTGTGTATTCAATATTTTGCTATTTTCTTTGTGAAAATGAAAATGGCACTTCTGTGTCCAGGAAACATAGATTGAAATTCAGCATAAACAAAGATGCCCCTTGTCCTGATGGCTGATGGCATCTGTGGGAAGCCAGCTGTGTTTTTGTAATAATAATAATAATACACACTGGGGCATGTGCAATAAATACATAATTCGTAGATAGATAGAGATGTACCTGAGCTATGCAACCTGCAAGAACTCTTTTCTCTCTTCCCTTCTCAATCAAGGTGGACGTGATGCTAACCAACCTGAAAAACGAGACCTGGAAAACCTTGAGCTTTGTACAGATCCAGAGTTTACAGCTTGCTAATGCTTTGGAAACATGTTTTGCTTTTTCAGATATCTTTAAAAACAAACAAATACATTTCTTAAATTTATTTTCAGAAAGTGAAGGAATCTAGGAGCATTAAGATTAGAGTGCATAGAACAAACTTCGAATTGCCCTGTGGCATACAGCAGAGATTAAATGAAACCAAAGTGCTAACACGGAGAGGCAGACCTGTGGTTAAGGGTACAGCACCTGTTTTTGGCTCTTGATTCTGCTGAAAACTGCTGACGGGGAGCGAAGCAGAAGGGCAGTGCTGGTGTTATGGGGCAGATGGGTGTGCGCTGCCCGGCCTGGCTTTCGTTGGCTGCTCCCACATAGGGCTGCTCGCCTCAGTGGAAGGTGTGAGATAAGCTACGCTTTGGTAATTTAAATAGTCCTGCAAAGCGTCGGCTGTTCAGTAACTTACCCTTATTGTAAATGTTACCTGTGGAAATACCCAGGAGTGCACCCCGTCTCAGACGTTTTGCCTCTTTTCCAGTGTGCCTACAATTTAAGGGGCTGCTTTGTGTGCAGTGAACGTTGTCAGTCACCACGACTTTGACCTGGTTGTTACCAGATTTAAAAACCAACACAGTTTATATGGGAATAAGAAGTGTCAGGTGTTTAGCTCATCTCTGGAACAGTTTGGAAGATACGACCTACTGCACTGGCTGGTAAAATCCTGGGCAAAGAAAGGGAACTTCTGCTGCTCTAAAGGATGGGGCTTGCCTAGAAAATGTAAGAACGGCAAGTAGAAATGGAAACTGAAGACAGAAAACTCAGATTGAGAACAGACTGTCAATCAGAAAGCCAGCTTGAAGAGTATCAGTAAAGATCTGAGAATAGTGTGTTAATATTCACCTTACACTTCAACTCCATGTAGCATCACTTTAATTTTTTGTGGTTTAAAATATTCTCCAGAATATCCTTCAAATTGGGTTTAGACAGAGGTAAATTATCAAAAGGAAAAAAGAAAGAAATAGCTTTTAGAGATTTTTGTTGAGCTCCATCTGTCTTCCTGCAAACCCATTGCTTTCACTGGGATGCCTATAGACCACATCTGGCTTTGTCACAGCTTCTTTTTTAATTTCTGTTTCTATTGCTGTTTGTTCGTCAGTTTATTTCTATATTTGAAAAAATGAAATGCTGATTATAAAGGAATAAAGCTGTTCTAGAGAATCATCAATTATTTTGCTTTCAAATATGATTTATTTGACTAACAACCTTAAAAGCTTTGACTGATTTAATTCTATTTTATGCCTATGAAATCCACAGAAGGTTGACCTAGCCATCTTCCTCATCTTCTGCTTTTAAAGTCCTAAATAGCGTTCCTCCTCTGATTCTTTGATCCCATGACATTTTTCTTAGAGAAGTAAACAGTGATAGTGAGAAAATGTTCGTATTGCCTTTCTGAAGTACATACCTGTGCAGAGGGATTTTTATTGCAGGAGGAAAATCAAATCCTTGTCACCTAAACTGCTAATTATGTTTGATAAATGTATGGTATATATTTAATGCAAAGAGAATTTAGGAAATAATACACCTTGTGTAATTACAGCGACCGAGCTACTTCCATCAATCTAATTTTTCTGATTTGGGTTCATTTGCATTGCATTATTTTTATTAAATGAGCTTTCAATGGAAGCCCTGCTCTCTGTCAAGAGCAAGAATCAAACACTGAAATATTTCAACCTGCATAAATCCGGTTTGCACATCACATGCATCATGCATGGCTGCTCCATGGCAATAGAAATGCAAACACGCACAAACGTGGCCATTTCACGTAGGTAAATGTAGCAGCTGAAAAGCAGCCCATACATCATAAATTCATGTAAGTTTCCATTTTCATAGGTTGTCTGTACACGTACACGTGCTTGGTTGGAACTGCAACAGAGTTTCTTAGTGCCATCCTCAGTCCCATGGAAGAGCGCAGCAGCTCTGTGCAGCCCTCCATGGGAAAGCTGCTTGCGGTGTATGGGCAGCATGTCCTGGGAGCTGTGCTTCCTCCTGTAGCACCAGGATGGAACAAGCTCGGTTGTCCTAACCTCATTTCCTTGGGTTTCCCTAGCAGTAATCAATTCATGTTCTGAGCACTTCTAGAGAAATCCCACTCACTGTTCTGTCTGCGTTGCAAAAACTTCCCCAGTCAGCAGACCAGGCTATTCCCTCTCTTATAGAATGTGAAATTCTCCGGAGACAAGGAAAGGTAGGAAGAGAAGTGAGAAAGAAAAGAAGAAGAGCTCTGTTACAGACATGCATAAGTTTCTGCATGGGAAATGGGATTTCTGGGTTCCTATCCCTAATACAAGGCGGGCAACTTCACACACTGCTGCTGCGTCTGAGAGCTGTACTCTAAACAAGATCTGATCGTTCTGTTCCTCCCCTTCACTTCTGACACAAAACTGCTGCTGCTGATCCAACAAAGGCACTCGTGATCTTAATTAGTATCACAGCTGTGTAAAGATAACTGTTGTACCATTCTCCTTCTATTCTTTTATATCTTTGCAGGTATTCTGTCACTGGTTTTCACCATAACGTAGTGTTGAAAATCTCTTATCTGTTATTTAGGGAGTAACAGTCTCATTTCTCCCTCCCCCCACCCTATTTCTAAGCTTCAACTTAAACAAAAACCAACCCCTATATGAGTGTGCGTGTATGTATGTATGTATATGTGTGTGTATATGTATATATAGAGGGAAATTTGTAGACCGTTCTAGTGACAGCTCCTAACTAGTGCTAGGGAAGTAGAATATAAATTTAGTTTATATTTAACAGTTTTATTTAACAGTTTTTTTATTGTTTCCTGCTCTCTTCTGCAGCTAATTTTGCCTTAGTTTTTGTGGAGTGAACTTGCTCTTAAAAACAGAACCTTGGTACTACACGGATAATTTAAAGGATGAGAGATAAAATAATTTGGAGCGAACAACATATTCCAAAATACGGATCCTTTATGGGGCACCCACAACTGCTCTCTGCTGTTGGTGTACGTGGAGGTGTTGAGATGCTGCACAGCCACACAGGGTCTTCATATGGGGGGATGCTGTGAACTGAGGTTTGCTTCTAAATATTTGCAATCAAAATATTTATAGGTTAATTTGTTAGCTGCATTAGGAACTGCTATTTTGTGAAT
Source organism: Chrysolophus pictus (assembly GCA_037305975.1). NCBI lineage: Eukaryota > Metazoa > Chordata > Aves > Galliformes > Phasianidae > Chrysolophus > Chrysolophus pictus. Next base: position 796,206 of record CM074586.1, on the reverse strand, counting down.
AAACGAGATTTGTTTTTACAAGGCTGTAAGAGACGTTTGCAGATTGCAGTGTAGGGGTGAGCAGGTACGGGGAAGAGTGAGCTTGTGGCAGTGGTTGTCTTTATTTCCGGTGTATCCCATCCACAGTTGGCGGGCATGTGGACATTGGGACAGGGCCAGGTGTGCCCTTTGTTGTAGCTGTGGCACAGAGAGAAGGGAAGGCTGAAATGGGGAAAGTCAGTGAGGGATGGCAGCAGCTTCAGCCGCCCCGAGGCACTGCGCTTTGTGCCGCGCTCAGTGTGTGAGCAGTGAGCAGTGTGCAGCTTTAGCCCCGTTCTGCAAGCACTCCCTGGTCCCACGTCCTTCAGAACTGCGTGAGAATGAAGGGTGGAGTTTCGATTTGCTTTTTGTTCTTCAAATAATTCTGTAAGTAAAATAAAGTAAATCGCATACGTGTGAATTTTCCCCACTTCCTTGAGTGTCCCTTCCTCTCGGCTGTGACCGCTTCCAACAAGGCAAAGCAGTTCAGCTATTTCAGAATTGCACTTCGAGATCTGTTAGTTTTGACAGTTTCCTTTAGAAGGATACTGACTACAGCTGTGATTACTTTGAGAGAAGTGGAAGATATTCCATATAATTTCACTTAGTGTGGTGATTAATGTTAATAAATAAACACTTTTTTCCTCTTAAAATAATTGCAATTCATTAAATCCAATTCACTGGCAAGAAAGCTGTGGACTGATTGTGTGCTGTTGAGTCCTGGGACTAGTTAGAAATAATTCATCTGTTTCTGTGTACCACGTGCATTGATTCTGTGGAAAACAAACAAAAAAGTAAATAATTTCCATTAGTATAATGGGATAATGGCACCATTTCTCCAGTTTGTAATAATTACGTGTTTTATTTGGAGAATAAAATACAAGGATACTGTAAAGAGCTGCACGTGCTTACTGCCAGCGCAAACCATCAGGTTTATTAAACGTGTTTTTCAGATCTAGCTAGTCACCAGTAATTAAAATTAATGTTAATATTCTTGCAAAAATTGTTGTGGGGACTTTTGTTTGTTTCCATAAGCTTAAAACGAGGTCATTTGCAGAAGATAAAATGTAGAAAATGATTCCTTGTCCCGGTCGGATGGCCTGTAATAACTTGAAATTTTCAGAGTTCTTAATAGCTTGCAAAACCTTTGCCAGCATATTTGGTCATAACATCATTACGGCTCTGCTCAGCAGCCCCATATATTCTCCCGGTGATAATTAGAGCGCGAGTCTTTCAGCTCCCTCCTGCACCAGACCCAGGAACACCTCCTGCGAACGCTTCCTTGGCGGCGCTCCTCGGGTACTTCACAGGAACGTGTGAGAAACCCATAAAGTGCAACTAATGGATTATTTCATTGATTATAGATTTTAAGGCCAGAAGGGAGTATTAAATTAGCTAATGACATCCTGTACAACATACGCTGGCAAAATTAGCCTAGTTAATTCTATATTAAGCCTATAAACTTGTATTTAAAAAGGGTATCTCTTGAACTGTTTAAACTTGTCTGAAGATACCCGCATCGAGACAGGAAGGTTCTGCCATTCCTTGCTTTTCAGCCAGATATAAAAAGCGCGTGCCTTTTTGTTTGACTTCCCTCAGCTTCAGCCCCTGGGTGCTGGCCCTTGTTCTGAGTTCTTTGGTGAGACACAGCCTTTTACTATCCAGGACTTACTGTACGTGGAGGTACTTTTGTACCTTTATCCTTGCTTTTTGATAAGCTAAATATGGCTCTTTTTTCTTTCTCTGTAAGGATTTTTCTCCAGTTTTTGGTGCTGGACATCAGAGCTGTGTGCAGTATTCCTATATTGGTCTCATCAGCAGTAACACAAAATCAGTTTCCTGTTCTTTTTTCTGACAGAGAGCATTCGATTCTCTGCGTTACAAAGAGATCTGAACTTCTTGTTTTCGTAGTTCTGAAATACTTTGTCTCTTTATTCCTTGGTGTGATTATTTTGTATTTAGATATTATACAACCAGTAATATCCGAACTGCTCCTGGTTTCCAAGCAGCTCCTGCCCTGCTGGACGATGAGGGGTGGTTCTCTTTTGGCTTTTGTGTCCCCCCTGGGTGCTGCCAGCATCCCGCACACTGGGAAGCGTTTGGTGTGGAGCTGACTCCTAATGGCTCCCGGCCCAAAACATCCCCATGGTGGTTCCTTGGGCCAGTGTACTTTTAGATGTACTCTGTCAGCTCCTTCTTGACAGATGCTACCTGTGGCTTGCTGGCAGATTATTGTGCAAATTTGATCATTTGATTTTTTTTTATTATACTGAAAGTTAAGATAGAACTCTTTTCCATTGCTGTCCCAGTTTACCAAGTGTGAAATCAGAGTGGGTCTGGAGCAGCCTCTCAATAACCTGGAATTTCACTGATCTCTGTCGCAGTCCCACAAGGAAATCAGCTCCTTCCATTCACTTTGGCTGTACACTTACCATTAAAGCATAGGTTTAGATCTAAGCCAGTTGTTCACTTTTCCTTGCTGCCAGCTCTTCCAAAAGAGATGGTAAGCGTTGTGGGTCACAGCTTTGTTGTCTCACTGGCCCCAAAGTCATGCGATAAAAAATATAATGGGAATGGTTTTGTTGCAAACTCCAGTTTTTGTGTACTTTTGGGAAATGCTATGAATTAGGTGTGAAGTTCCCTGCTTAGATTGAATTTTAATATACCTGATATGGAAAGCTGACTTGCATGTTTGAAAAGCTGTGCAGTGCAGCAGGATCGTATTTATTTGTTACAGTAAATGCCTGCTTTTGTCAACCTCTTGTACCAAACCTATCCATTCTCTTCCAATTAGCTAATGACATCTTTTGATTCTATTGCGAAGTTAAACAGCTGCTTACCAAGGGGAAGTGGTTTGTGACGTTGGAAAGAACACTTTATGAGGAAAACAATAAAGGAACTTTTTAGATCATCTCCAGAAAAAAGCTTGGGAGAAATAGCTGGATGTTGAAGTATAAAAAAGAAATTTTTCTCAAGTTTGGGGTGTACGTGCAAAGCTCATCTGGCAGTTTTAGGGAATTTTATTGTGAAATAGTCCGAAACTTCAACTAGTTTGATAAAATCCAACTGTTCAGTAGCTCTGCTATTTACCACAGCAAATAGAAATATGAGATACGTGTCAGTGAGCTTCCACTTAAATGAGCTCATTGAGCAATTAGCAATCGTGGCAGGTGCTTTCCCGGGCGGGTCACTCACTGCTGCACAGCAGCACAGAGCTGCGAGGCTGGAGGTGCTTCGGACCTGTCTGCTGTGCATTGCTCTGCACGCCTCTGATTCTTAGACAACTTCTGGATCGATTCCTTTACAAAATCCTTTAATGCTGGAATGTTGAGAAAGCACGGACAGTTGTGTTGTTGTGGTGCTTATTTCAGCAGCCCTCTTGTTTAGTTTGATGAGAAGTTCTACATTTGGCAAAACCTGCAGCCTATTTCCATCAGTTTTTTTCAGGTTGATGAACTCTGGTTTCTAGACAGCCAATCAGGAAGACAAGAGCCTCGTTTATAAGCTGAATGCAAACTGGATCTTTGTTTTGATTTTCTTTTGCATATTAATCAGTAATTCAGAGAAATTAAAATTCTAAATTCCGTAAAACTGCAACTCTGTAAACATAATTGATATTACCTTATAAATTAGAAACCTTTGTAATGTTTCTTTTATCTGACATAAAAGTTTAATGGCTATATTCTGGCAAACTTTATTTCATATATAAAAAAAAATTAACTGAAAATCTCTCTGAACTGTGGTGTTGGCTTTGGTACAGGGCATGAAATAATTTTTCCATCTTACCCCACCATTCTCCGAAGGTCAGACTTTAAATTGGGCTGTTACTGTCTCGCTGCAGAGTTTCCAAGCTACGTTAATTTTTGGTCTGCCATTGATGGATGGAGCAGTTTGAATTCTGACATGCAGCAGCCTGACTGGAATGACCCGCAGAGGCAGATGTCAGCCTGTTATTTCATGCCCGTTTGTCAGAAAGAAAAAAAACAGCCCTTTTTTTTTTTAAGCAGTTCTTCTTTTGTACATAGAGAGCACTTGGAGGTAGGCGTGCTGTTTGATGAACGTGCACACAGTCCTGTAAAATTCAGGCACGTTTCTCATTTGTGGAAGACCTGTTTAGGTATCTCAAGAATTTGTTGGTGATAATATCCCAGCATGTACGTACCCTTATATTTTCTTCACTGTGATCAAGTGAGTGAGAGCAATCTTGAGAGCCTGTCCTACTTCATGAAAAGGTACTATTTTGCTCACAGATAATCTGTGAAGATTAACGTTGTTCTTTCGAAAAGCAAAGATGATCACATCTGTTAATTTATAGCTGCGAAAGAATTTCCTTTGTGAATTATTTTTGCAAACTCGTTGTATACTGGGAACATTTCACACCCTTTGTCTCAGCATTTTCATCTGAGCGTGGAATGTGCACTTATTTGGTGCAAAGGACTTTTCTTTTTGTGCTGGAGGAAAACTTTCCTCCAAAAATAAACACAGAGGGGATTTTTTTTGTCTTAAAATGTGGAAATCAATTTAAAGCACCAATGTAGGCAGCAAGAGCTGAAATTGCTCCTCACACAGGACAAACTATTTCACTGATAAGGATGGAGATGTGGAAATCACTTCAATATTCACGGTACCACCTGAACAGACCTTAGCCATGCTGGGCAGCGGCTGTCCTCCCTGTGTGCCCCTGCACTGCCTGGTCCTGGTCCACGAGAGCACTGTCCTTCAGGGTACTCCAGTGACGCTGTCATAAAGCTGAAGGGAACGGAAGGGGGGTGTTCTGGGGATGGTACTGTGGTAGAAAAGGAGCGAATAGAAATAATTTTGAGTGGATCAAAATTTTATCTTGTGATCCTTTTTGTTTTGCTCATTCTCTGATTTGGATGCTTTCCTTAACAGCACGCTCTAAATTGCCAACTTTAATTTTGAAACTAGTTCTTTGTTCCTGAAGCTCACAGATAATTTGGAGAATGTCTGGCTAGGATGCTGTTTGCTCCCTTCCACCAGTACGTGGTGTCTCTTACCCTAACGTCTCTGTTTATGCAGCTTTCTTAGAAAGATACTTTGGGAAAATTAGACATGAAAATACTGTCAGGTAGCTGCTCCTCAGTTCCTCTCACATACACCGGTTCCTTTCATAGCAAAGCTGCTCTCTAACTGAGAAAACCACTCATAGCTTCTTAAAGAAATTATTAGCGAATTGAAAATAAAGATTGCCCATTTTATTGCTATAATTTTACGGATCAGGGTTTTTACGCTATTTTACACAGTATTTTTTAAAAGGGATTTTGTAGATGAGTGTTTGATGTGCCAGTCCTGGGCAGCCGGGGCAGCGCCGCCCTTATTTCTGTCCCTGAAAGGCGCCTGTCCTGCTCTCAGGGCATGTAACTGAAGTAGAGTTGGCTCTGCTTTTCTGCTGCTTTTCCACTGACGTGTAACTGTCCCACGTTGCTGCTGGATGCTGCAGCCTGTCAGGTTACAAAGTTCACCTCAAGTGGTGCAGGTTATCAGGACGTGGGAGTCATTCTGTTTCAGAATTCATGACGCTTACAAAGCCCTTCGTGGCATTGTTCTTCCCTTTCCGATGGATCTCCTCAGATGCAGACCCTTTCACTTCAGCAGGCTGTGACTATAAATTGATCTGTTAAGTTCATCACTCAGATGTTGAAGGACTAAAAACTATTTGATGACATCTCTCTTCTGTTGGCATTTGGAATGACAGAAGGAAATCAGTCAGTTAAAATTCTCTCTTTATTAGGTTATTACTATAACCAGATGTTGTGGTTTTGAACACACTCTACAGTTTGTCTTTGCTTTCCTGCTGGATACAGAAGCCAATTACTTTTTACAGTATGTTTTTTTAGTTCAAAGCCAGAAACGAAATATGACTCTGCTACTTGAAATGCTGGTTATAATTACCTTGGTAAAAATAATCATGTGGTGTGGGGACAGCTTTTGCCTTCTGTTAACGAACTAATTTACGTTCTTCGTTTGGAATAAGCTCTTGCATTGCTCCTGTATTTGGTCAGTTAGAAATTGTTAGAAATCATTATTTCTAATATATTGTATTGATAAACCATTGTTTAACGTCAGCTTCCCGAAGGAAGAAATGCTGGTGTAAGTTGTAATGGTAAGAGCTGGGTTGTCTGTTCTTGGAGACTCTTCCATTGCCCAGACCTCGGCTCTGCCTTGGATTCCTCTTCTTTCCCTTTCTGCATTGTCCTCAAAGATGTCACTTTCAATAGGTGGTACTTCTGTTGTTCTCTCCCACCACTAACAACTCTCCCTACTGAAGACCTGGCTTTATCCACTGTTGTAGTCTTTTCTAACACCCCAGTTTGTGTGTATGAAGAAGCGTATTTTTTTCCAAAATGAAAAATGCCTGAAAGCCTCTCCACCCTTACATAAAAGGCCATGACCTTAAGTGGTGCAAAACGACAAGTGGCATGGGGCAAAAGTGTTGTCAAAGCTTTTGCCATTAGCATTTCTGCAGAAGTAGGTACTCAGATGCTAAAAATACAATGGACACATCGTTCTTGAAGCATACTCTTGACAAATATACCGATGCCACGGCTGTGACATGGAAAGCAACAGCTGACATTTTTTACGTGGTGTGATACCGCTTCATCATTTATAGTGTGCCCCTGCAGTTCTGATGGTGACTTGGTGCACAGCCAGTAGCACCAGGGTACTTTGGAAACTGAGCACAGAGGAGAGGGCTGTTTTGATAGCACCTTCTTTCTTGTAGATGAAAGGGAAGCTTTTTTTTTTTCTATATTCAGCAGAGTGGTACCATGGGATTTTTAAATGATCTACAGAATGGCTGAGGCATCGTTATGCCCTGTGCCAGGCAGCCAGACCTCAGTTCACATGCCTGAGCAGAACAGCTCTGTTTTCTGCACAGCTGGAAGGAGAGAGTATCTCAATGCGATCTACCCTTGCCAGCATGCTGCAAAGTAAAGGATAGCTCTGAAGTCCTGGATGTAGGTATTTACCTGCAGCTATAGACTAAGCGATGCTAGCTAAAATGTATCTGCTCACCTCTCTGCATCCTGATGCTTGGCTATTTTCATTCAGTGCCAAACTTTAAAGAGAGCCTAGAGTTTGGAATATTTTCCCAGCTGGTTGCAGACTGGTTTTGTTGTTTGTTTTTCAGCATTTTTACGGGGGGCTGGGAGTGGCCCTTTGTATTCTTGTAATGTTTCCTCGCCCCAAGGAGACTCAGACTTCCCAGTAGGGAAGCATTCTAACCCACCAGTTATAAGTAAAGAGCCTCGTGCATTGCAATGTGTTATAGCTCAAGACTTCAGAGGGAAATTTTAAATATCCCATCAGTTGTAGATAGTTCAAAGATGACTGGTTTACAGTCCACAGCAATTCACTGCTAGTGATCTCCTGCAGGGCACGATGACAGGACTTTCTGTACGCAAGTTATGTGTAACTACTCCCAGCTTTGGTTCACGGTGTGGATGCTAACAGATTCTAACTTGCTGTACTCCTAAAGGAACCAGTGCACTTGGTGTGCCACGGCAAACGCTCCTGCCTACCTGCCTACTGCCCTTCTCTGTACGTGCAGGGCAGTGACACTGATATCTGAGCAATAGGAAGATGGCTGAGTAAGGAATGGTCGTTTAAGTGGCCTGCCATGTAATGGTGCTTTAACTGGGGGCCCTGCTGATCCCAGCACTTCAGCAATGACATACATAACTTGTGAGCTTTCTTTGTAGGTGGGGCTGACTTGAGGTCTGCAAACATGTAAGTAAAAGGTTTGATGTTGAGGATATTATGGATTAAATAGTTTATCTTATTGATTGTATATTAATGATTAGCATATTAGTGATAAAATGGGAGTTGAAACCTTACTTACAAGTTCATTAAGCATTCTTCAGCATTCTTGGTGGATCTTGGGATCATTTCAGCATTCAAACCATGTTGTTTCAACTAGTACAAAGCAACGACATTTCCAAAAGTTGATTCAATGTAGGAACTGCAGGCTGTTCCACGTAACCATGATTTAGGACAAGAAATGTTCTTGGCCTTTGAAAGATGAAATTTAAGCCTTAGGACTTAAAAATTCAACTTTATAACAAAGATGAACATTGAAAAGTACAAAGCAGTGTTAGGAGAAGCACAGAAACTAACTCCTGAGTCTGAGCCTAGAAGAATGGTGAGGAATAATTAATTATTCAAGTGTCATCCATTACTAGGAGTATTCTTTCAATGAGACCTGAGAATTTTCTTCCAGTGGAAATTGTACAATTACCTATGGAGTAAATGGTGTAGTATACAATGATATGTCAAAATGTGCTTCAAGGTGTATGTCAGCACTTTTGTGCAGAAGAGGGAAATAAATCAGAGGCACGCCTGAACCACTCTCCCTGTGCTGGCACTTCTGAAGTCCCATTTCATCTGCTGCAGTTACTGTGAAGTTTGTGAAAAATTGTGAGGGCTTTCTGCTCCCATTTTTCTACTTTTGTTATTTAACGTTTTTAATGAAGTAATCAAATTGAAAATTTTCCCTTAATCTTTTATACCTTTTTCAGAATCAATTTTCATAACATTTTCCTATGAAAATGAATGTCATTCATTCTCGTGCGAGACATAGGTATTGAAATACTCAGTATATAAGAACTCATCAAACTTTTAAAATACCCTTCCTATTAATTTCATTTTCATGAGACTGCTTTTATCTCTGTTCCAGGAAGTTGTTACTGTAAATTGCAGGGCATCAATTTGCTGTTTTTTTGTTTTTTTTTTTAAATGTATAAACTTAGTAGAAGCACAGAGGATCTCAGCTGGGGATGCAGTACCAGCACAAGCTCCAGAACCCGGCCTCAGGCAGGTCGAGAACTTGCTTGAGCACAGTGCAGCATCTTTTGTGAATTTTTCCACGTCTCTTTGCAAAACACATGCCAAGATAATGGCCTGCTTACATTTGGTGACAAAATGTGGATTTTCAGCATAGATCTGGAGGAAAACTGCCTTGACTGCGAGTCAGCAACGCGTGGCCTCTGGCGGAGCTGGTCCTGCACACCAGGGGCTGCCAGGAGCTGGGCTAGAGCAGGGGAACCATCAGGTCCCCAGAGCAGCGCTGCTGCCCATGTCTGTGCTGAGCAGGCTCTGGGCTGCATGGAGATCACAGCCCCTGTGCTGCCAAGTGAGAGTGAACGTGTGGGACCTGGGGCTTGGCTGCACTTTGCATGGCTGCAGCTGCCATCTGGCATCGTCCAACATCATCAGAGAGGTTCGCACACCTTGGCTGCTCAGCTTGGTTCGTGGTGGTTATTTTGCTTATACCATTCAGCTTTCGTTGCTCAAAGAAATAATTTTTTTTCTTACCTTCCTTTTCCTTCTCGGATAGATTTAAATAACAGCAGGGCTTCTATTTAAAATGATAACATCCAGGAAATTAAAAGTTAAGCCCTCCACTGTCCTTAACTCGGTCCCTGCTTACCCCTCTCAGCAGTGGTGTAAATTAAGGATGAATCCTCTGCCTGAACTTTCAATTTCCTGGTTGTTGTCAGCTTGTTTCACAGCACTGCCATCTTACCATGTGCCTTTCTGGAAAGGATTCGTACACAATATATTATAGGAAGGAAAAGAATACCCAGGGCCAGATATTAAATATTTTGCAGAGGCCCATATTAATCTAAAATTACCTCAGTGTTTTTTGAGCAAGTGACAAAAATTAGATTCTAAAAGCATTATTAGCAAAATGCTCGTTGCTTGCAATGGATTTATTTAAAATTATAGCTCAAAATATCTTTTGTCTGGATATTATTGCCTTTTATTAGTTGCAGCGTGATGCTGCGTTCCCCTGTTGGTGCTGCAGGAAGAAGAGGTATGAGGGAGCTGCGGAGGATCCAGGGCTAAAATGTGCTCAGGGCAACATCTGAAAGGGGAACTGGAACTGCAGGAGAAAGTAGCAAGTGGGAGGCACAAGGATATGGCTCAGGTCTAAGACTTGTTAATTGGACATTGCAAAAACAAACCTAAAATGTTTTACGACAGCTCACAAAACACACCAGCTGCCCTTTTCCACTCGATGTAGCCTTGGCGGGGCGAGCTGACTCTTCAGCCACACGCTTTGGTTTCTATTTGAGCCCACCAAATCTCTGCTCTGTTCCTCTTTCAAAGATTCCCCCAGTCCGAAGGAAGAAAAATGACAGCTTTATTTTCATTTTTTAACTGTCATTTTAAAATTATTGTCTTATGTGCATCTTTCACTTCGACGTGACATATGAACTATCTTTTTTGTCTATCTTGTTCATATATTCATATTCACGAATATTCATACTTTTCCCTTTTTTTAACCCGAGCTGGTTCTTCCCATTTGGTTGGCTTTGGCCAGCACACCTTTCTTTATTGCTTTTGAAAAATGGGGTACCTTTATTCTTATTAAACTCAACACGTATTACAAGAATTTCAGATGTGTGTGTGAAAGTCCTACTATTTGTAGGAGCCATAAACACCAGAAATGCAACATTAAAGATGCTTTCTCATTTAAGAAGAAAACCTGGAATCCAGGTATGTTGTTTACCTGCTCTGACCAGCTGCACTGGTAAGATTTTTCCATACCCTGTGGTTATAACAGCACAGAGACAGTCAGAAAAGGAGCAGAGAAAACTTAACGTGTTATTCTCAGTTGTGGTGCTCTGTCTCTGTATAGGTGTCTGGGTACCTCGTGTGCTTGCAAAGAAATGCGCAGAAGAAGACAGTGGACGTTATATGCACTGCCAGCAAACGGGACAGAAAGATTTAAGTATATATTGATTTTCCATGACAGTTTTCTTTTGCGGCATCAGGTCCCGATGGTGACGAGGTTTTGGCAAATATTGTACTGCAGTCTTGTTCAGCGTGACGTCTTTGTGCAGGCCTGGTGGTGCAGGAGAGGTTTGGTGGGTAAGCGGCTCTTTCACAAGCACTGCTCACAGCAGCAGCTCGCAGTGTGCCCAGCAGGCAGGCGGGAGCAGGGCAGCAGCTCACACACTTGGCGTGGCCCCGCACAGCAGCGCAGCGCTGCAGGACCGGCCGGCCTTCCCGCAGCAGAGCGGTGTGTGCGGAGCGGCGTGAAGTCAGGCTGCAGTAGCCGCAGATAATGCCTTCTTTATTGGGGGCTATTTATCTTCATCCATTTCCTATATTATGATGGGGATTCCACGGCTCTGTTTTTCATATCAACTCGTACTACTTTTTCTGGATTCCATTTCCTCCTCTGCTCAGTATCCGAACTCTGGCAGCTGCAGCTTTCCCTTCTTGTTTTCTTTTTTTTCCTGTTTTCTTATTGCCCTAGAAAAAAACGCAGACCTTTTTCATATTAAGGCTGCACAGTGAAATTCCAATTTATGGCTGAAAACGGCACTAGCTGTTTGAAGAAGCAGAGAGTATTTTTGCTCTGCTTTCTTCCTCCGAATCTTACCTACGTGAGTCATGTATAAGCATTATTTAAAATTTACAGAAAGCGCATTATAATTGATAACGGTTCTATGGCAGCATCCAGCACCATCCCGTGCAGTGCAGAGCAAACCATTGTAGGAGCTGAGCTAAAAATATTGCATTAGCACTTAGAGAAAATGAAATTTTTATACTTGATTTGCTCATGGTCATATGGTTGCAACTAAACACAATTTGAGCTGTCACTTCACTGCAGAGAAAAATATGCAATTTTGGAATATTTTAAATGAGCTTGATATTAGATTCTATAACTCAAAATGACACAGGAAATAGTGTTTGCAACATGATTGGTTCATTACTATTTGGTAATTGCAGTCCATCATTTTAAAGGGGAAGCTAAAACACAAACAAACGATCTCGGTGTTCAGCAGTCTCTGTATCTGAGTTGTCATTTTAGGGATGGTTTTAGAAGATACAAGTTGTACATGTTTGGAAGCTTATATTTTTCCCTCCCCTTTATCATTTCAGGAGAACAATTTTCGTCATAAACTAACATGTCAGCCAAAGCATCTACATTTAAAAAAAAATATATTATTTCACAATTTTCCACGTGCGCATTTGATGTAAACCCTGGAGGTGTATTCCCTGAGTACCTATTACCTCCATTTTAGGGAAATTACATTAAATTATTAGTGACAAATTTACTTGTCTGCCAATGTGTTTTTCTTGAATTTTACTACAACATCAATACTTGGCTGTTTTATATGGGCCCTCATTTACCTGTCTTTGAAGGCAGTCACCCCTCTGGGAGCTTTGCCTGTCACTACCGTGTGCTACGAAGAGTCTTTAAGTTTAACATTTGCAGTTTTGAATTAGAGAAAAAAATATGTTGCACTTCAAAAATATAATGCGCTTTTCCGACAAGTCATTTTAATGCCAACTGTCTCCTTTTTGAAAGAATAAACCCAATTTTGAGCACAGCACGTTCCAAGGAGATGCTGGATTATCAACACAGAGAGGTTGGCCAGGGGCTGGCAGCCAGAAGGGGACTTCAGCTCCGTTGGCGTGTATGTCTGGTCTGGGGAAGAAGCGGCTTTCTTTACCTGTGGTTGTGTCCATTCAAGAATCCTTCTGGTCTGACACAAAATAAAAGCAGATAGGAGAAAAAGTCAAACTGAGAGCTGACATCGACTCTGTAGCACTTTGGACTTTGGCTGCTGTGTAAGGGAGCACAGCTCTGAGGCCCATGGAGAACCAGGGCTCTGAGATGCACCCGCAGCACTGTGCACCTCGTGCTGCATCCTGCTCGGGGCTGAAATAAGCACCTGGCTGCAGTGCAGTGCTGCTCAAAGATTCCCGGGGAACGCTTTGGTGCTTCAGTAAATAACAGTGGATAGAGAGCAGGATGGTGTTTTGTTCCCTGAGGTACCGATTCCTGGTAGTGAAGGTGTCTGCATTTTATTGGATGTGAGCGGTTATTACAATTCCACATCACTAACTCAGCAAAAGTTTTAGAAGATCTAATTAATGAGTGCCTAGAAATGTACATGAGAATTCAGATGGATGGAGCTGTATGAGCACTGTCATCACCATGTTATTGCTCTGGGAGGGAGGCTTGGCTAGTAAACCGGTGCAAGCAACCCTACTGAAGCCAGGGAAGCAATAGTGCTGTATACTAGCAAATAATCTGCCCTGTGGCTTTATTTATTTGTGTATCGTTCACTGCCTTGTGGACCAGGGTTTGTTATAGCCCTCTGGGTGTTATACATTGTAAACAAGAAAGGATCATATCGATAATAACAAAGCCCATGTCAGACTTCCAGCAGTTGGGATTCCTGGGAGTTGCTTCGTCCAGAAAACTTGGAGGTGAAAAACGATTATGGAGGCTGATAACGTAGAGCAGATTTGAATGCTTTAATTAAATTCCTCTCAACTTTGCAAAGCATTTGATTAAAATCAGCCTTTAAATGGAACTTTGGTTACCTCAAGATAACTTGTACTCTAAAAAGAAAAGGGGAGGATCTCTGAATATCAAGATTGTGGAAGGAAGATGATAGTGGAAATGTAATTAAACCAGCATGTCTACTCCATGTGTAAGTGGCTGGATTATCTCACTGCTATTTTGCTGCTGTTTGTGCTGGTGGTACCTCAAACCCAGGGACTGGAGCCCTGTCGCACTCTCTGCTAAGCAAGTGCATGCATGCCCACGTGTTCTAAAAGTACACGACTCCACTTCAAGGAGCACGCAGTGTAAGCAGGTGTGCGTGTGTGTGTTCGCATTGTCACACTGCCACAGGAAGGGTCTGCAATCACAGGCCGGGCTTTGAGAAGGTCGTGGTGAAGAGTGAGTGTGAGCACAACAGCAGAGAGGGCAGCGGGTCAGGACTGTGAGGTAGCAGCTCTGTGCTTGCTGTTGGCACCATGGTGGTTCTGTTGCAGTACTGAATACTGCAGGATTAGCAGCTACTAACACAAATTATACACATTGTGAATGTTTTTAAGGTTCTATTTATTAACTGTTGGTAAATTCAGGTTTTCTTTGCTTACATTTTGTGGTAGAAAATCTGCTCTGCCTGTTTGGCTCTGGGAGTGCTGTGGACCCATGAGAATTCCACTGGACGTGTCTTACTTCTCCCAAATACTGGGACGCATGCTACTGTCGTGCCCAAATCTTGGGCAAGTGGAAAAATAGAACATAAAACTCACAGCTAAGATGTGCCTCGTTATTAATTTCAATGTGTTCCCTTATTGAATCAAAAATGGTTATATAAATCAAAGCAATTCTAACCTGATTAACCTCAAACCCCTTTAATTAGCAAATAGAGGCTTTGGAGTTCACCTGCAGTATGTGAAACCCCTCTACACTAATTTATCTGGCTTTTAATCCTAGGACTGAAAATAAAAAACGTGTGTTATTACCATTAAATGTAATACGATGAGGAAACTGTATTTTTCAAAGACTTTCCTCCTCCTTTTTTAGAAATCTCTATTCCAAAATGCATGCAAGTTCAGAGCAATACATTTTGGCCCCCAAAAGAAAGTGAGAAAGCTTAGGGGACCTCCCTGCTTCTTGCAGGGGCTTGGTTTTATCCAAAATGCTTTGAGTGTTAAGAATTTTGATCTTCATTTCTTTTCTTTTCCTGAGACCCTGGTAGAAATTTTGGAAGAATCGCTAAAAAGGCATTTGGGAGGAGCTCCTTGCTCCTGGCTGAGGCGGCCTTGGGGAATGGCTGCTCATTCCTCCTCGTCATAAAATCTGCTTCTGTGTGCAGGCAGGACAACTTCGCAGCTCACCAGTAAGCTCTAAGCAGGTAACGACTGACCAAATGCCAGCAGTCATTGTTCTCCTTCTCTCAATACGAGAACTGCCCAGGGAGGGAGAGGAATGTGGAGAACCTGTGCTGTGTGCTTTGTTTTAGACATCTCGCTCCGATATGCGTGGTTGTGGGGGGATTGCTGCACTGCCCATAGATCTAAACTCTTGGTATGTGCAAAGTGGTAAATTAAGTCTTGTGCATGTTCACTTTAAGAAAAACACGTGTCGGTACCTGTGAGATAAATCTCTCATTCACGCACTTCTGTTCTTATCTTGCGCAGTCTGAAGGAGGTTGGAGTGTTGGTGCAATTTGGTTTTGCTGCACTGAAAATCTCATACCACACCTCTCCCGTGTGTTCACTGCTCCACCATTCGCTGCTCCTGGACTCAGTGCACGGCTTCCGAGAGCCACATTTACATATCAATTAAATAAGGGTGAGAATGGGGAATGCATACCTCACAAATAGGCTATGAAAATACAGTTGCATAGATTGCTTTGTAATTTGTGTAAGGAACTTGTTGGTTAACAGGGTGACCAAAGTGATAAAATGTGTGCTTCGGGTGTCTGTGTTTGGCAAAGCAGCGAGATGACACTCGGTGTAATTATAGGCTTAAGTGCAACTGATGCCAATGACTAATTGAATTGGGATCAAATTTACCTGGGGTGTAACAGTGGCTTTAAAGAAATATATTTAAGTAATTGTACAGTAAATTATTTCATTTTTAGCACATAATTGCAAATGCAGACTGTAGCTTTATTAAAATATGTTTTCCTGCGTGTACCGTCTGTTTTAAATGTATGAGAGAAACATGGGTGATGGGTGTTTCTCCTGAGCTATTTCCACTAAGCAAATAAAAATGGCTCAGTGGAATATATGAAGTAGTGCTGAAGAGTCCTGGTAATACGCTCAGGATTATTTTTGTCTCCGGCTGGAACAAACACCATACTTAGGAAGGTTTGTTCTAAACCTCAGCATTTTTAGTTCTCAACTTTATCTCCTCTTGTTCTTTTTATTATGATGATTTGAAATACAAAATATCTCAGACTGCTCAGTGCCACTTTCCATCTTCTGTATACTGATGTCAGATATTCTCTCCTCTGTGTGTACACATGTACAGATATGTGTCCTTAAGTCGTATATTGTGGTTAAGGCTTCCAGTGTGTGCAGGAGAGATGTGGAATGCAGAAAGAAATGAGGTGTGCAGCCGCACTCCCAGCCCATAGCCTCACTCTGGTGCTTGCTGTGCCTGGTTTCTTATACGTGTCAACCTGTTGTTTATCATGAGCAGAGGTTTCACTCCTTCAGTTTTATCTGGAGCTAAATGCCTGTTTCCTCGGCAGTCTATCTCACAAATTGCAGTTAATATTATTACCCTTTTCCGTAGTGTAAAGAACGTGTCCAAAATGGGAAATGAATCTTCAGTTTCAAGCAGGGAGAAAACTTTGTCTTCCTTCCTGCACGCCTAGTGTCTGGTTTAGCTCAAGATGGAGGGTTTATGATTAATACAGTTGATGCAGAAAATGGCCGATTGCTTGGTTTCTTTTAAATGCATCATGCTCAGTGCACACGGCCTCTGAGCATCAGTTAGAGGGAAGTGACAGCCCAGTTGACCTTTCTCTCCAAATCGTAGGGGGCGGGGGGGCAGAATTAGCATGATACCGCAGTGTTTTGACTTGCTTTCACCGATAACTTTCATATTTAGCAATGCCAGTATGTTCTGGAAATATAAAATCACTTTCTACAAATGTGGTCACGTGTTTTTTTCAGTAAGATTTAAAATTTTCGCCTCTCCTCGCATAAGATGGCTGTAAGGTATTCTACCTCCTTGGCTAGCGCTTCTAAAAGGTCAATACAAATATTTCACATCTACTTTTACTTCTGCCATCTCACAGAGCGGACCGCTTTATAATTTGGAGCCATCTCACTGAATATTTTAAGGACTGTTTAGACGGCTGCCGAGCAGCACGAACAATAGGTCCTATATGTGGGAAGGTGTTAGTTGTAAAAGGGCTCAAATTGGCTTTGGTGTAACTGGAAACCAAATAAATGGTTCTGGAAACTAAACTGGGAGATTTAGCAGGTTTTTTTCTGCAGTCACCAATTAGTGCTATTAGGAAGTCTAATATGCACAGCGTGGACCTGCAGCAGCTGTGATTGATACAAAGCTCGGCCAATCGCGCCGGGCCGTGTCAGCTCTCATTAGGCTGTGATCAATTACTGGGATTTCAGACCAATTTGAATGAAAAGTAAAAACACATTGTTACCACAAATTTCATCAAGTGAATATGCTGTATGAGGAAATAGATCAGCTATGACCTCTTTGACATTTCAAAATGTTTAAAAGCTGAAGTTAATTCTTTGTGATGTCCTTTCATCTTTAGTTGACAGCGGAGAGACCTGGAGTGGTGACAGCCTTTGTCAAGTGGGGCTGTCTTATCAGAAACAATACCCTGCAGATCTTTCAAGCCAAATATTCTAATCTAAGATAATTGCATTTAAAATTTCTTATAGCTTTTATGTCTTTCCCCGAACCGTTCTTACATTAAGTAACAAAACTTTCCACTCAACGCTTTTTCCCACTGTAAGAGGTGTGATGGTTGCTAGCAATATGTAAGGTACGCAGGGAAGAAAGCCCAGGGATGTCTGTCAGGCTCTGAGTGCTGAGGAAAGCGGTGGCTGCGCGGTGCGGAGGTGTGAGAGGCGCTCTGAAGAGCAGTTATGGGGATTTCGGTGTCAGATATGTTTCTCCATAGGGGCTTTGCCCCCACCTCCCATCTTCCAGCCTCTGGTGAGCTCCTCACTGGAGTCCTTCCAGGCAGTGCCTGGCTGTGGGAGAGCCGTGAGGTAATGCCACTACATTTCTGAGGTGCAATCCTTCACTTTTTTTGCAATAAGCAGCCATTTTAGCGTGAAAAATTAAACACGATGGATTTAACTGTTTGAAACAAAGACTTCAGTGCCTGTTGATTACAGGGCAGTTAATTCATGACCGGCTTTTCAGAGCTGATGTCCCTCTCGCTGAGCTCCCCGGTCCGTGCAGGTGTGCGCTCACACCGCAGCAATAACCCCTCCTGTGGGTTTGTGCTGTGTCAGTAAACAGTTCTGAAAATAAGATTTCTGAGTCTGAATTATTTATACGATATGATCAGCAAGCAGAATGTTGAAATTCAATAGTAGTTCATGAGATTTTTTTTTGCTTGATTTCTCTGTCTTCTACTCTTAGCAGGCTTTTGTTAGAAAGAGTACTTTATTCTTCCCTGACACACTACTAAAGGTATTATGCAAATGGAAGGTGTTGTTCATTATAATCTGTTGAAAATGGAGGCAGCAGAAAGCTGAATTTCATTGTATAACTTGATCTAAGAGAAGATTCTAATGGAAAACAGCAGTCAGCTGAAGGTGTCGGGACTGATTGCAAAAGCTGATTTATTATGATACTAATATTAGGCGTCCCACATTCTCTCCACACTGACAGAGCACGAAACTATGCAGGGAATGAGCGCTGCTGCTCACTGCAGGGCGCACACGGCCGCCAGCACCGGACCGCAGGGACACAGGGACTGCTGTGGGACTTGGTGGGGATCACCTCCGAGTGGGGAAGGACCGCCGCGTGCTGTGGGGAAGCTCAGCTGTGCCTCCGTACGTTGTTTGAACCTCCTGAATGCACACGAGGCCTCAGACAGACAATGAGTTTCTCCTCAGCCGTTCCTGTTTGCTTAGGCCTGAGCCCCACTTAAAATAAGAACTCAGAAGGATGTTCTGTGGTCCTTTCTGGGTTTGGACATGACCGGCGCGCTTTCCATTGTTCCATTTAAGGGGAGAAAAGGTAATGATGAGAGAATTATGGATGCTTTTGGACAGTTTCAGTCGTTAGGTCCATCCCCTGGCCCACGTGGGCTGTCTCACACGCCGAGTTCCCCACACCAGCTATCAGCCACGCTACGGCGCTGCTGAATGCGGTCAGTTGGGGCAGGCACACGAAAATGCAGTTGTGCATTGGTGTACTTAGTTATCACAAGCCCACTGGGAGACAGAAATTAAGAATTTCCAATTTCTGTATTTAGAAATATGTTGGTATAGTTTACATTTAATAAAATGTAAACTCACTGTTTGATTTCGCGTGTGTTTTTAAACTCCGACCTTTATCAATAAGTGTGTTTACAAACATGCTATAGAAAACGTACATAAAATCTGTTTATAAGCACCGTGTCTGGAAATTCCAAAGAGGATGGGCATTTCTGGTGTGCTGCTTTCCTGCTGTGAAAAGGGAAGTTCTGAATTTGCAGGTTGGTAAGTTGCACGAGCAAAAGGCACGGTGCGCCCATCGGCGTCCCTTTGAACGCCTCCCAGAGCCCCATCCCTGCTCTCCGCAGTGGGACACGGGCTGCTGGAACGGCTCCTGCAAAACTGAGCACAGGTAGATGTGCCTCAAATTAAAGTACTTATGCACAGCTGCTCTGTGCGGAGTCCTAACAGATGTGTTTCAAGCAGTCTGATGCTTTTGCTGGGGGAACTCTTTAAGAAAATGAGTTCTTTAACAAAGGTCCACTTAACACCATTGCACAACACACTGAGGGTCAGACTGCGGTGGGAGCAGCAATTTGGTACCAACAGATTTATTCTCCAATGAGGCGCTCCAGCTGGAGGCTGATGAAGGCACCAAGATCATTATTATATTTTTTCCCTATGAACAAACAGGAAAACGTTACCAATAATTTTATTTTTAGGAATTTTTCACATTTTGAGGCTGAGGGGAGGAAATGCATACATGTGTCTGTAATGGCTTTTTTTCCATAGTTAGGATTCATGCAAGAAGGCCAACGTGTGTGTGTTAAATAATGAAATTGTTTTCAGGAATGAATGATTTCCCATGTGAAACTAATGTTTATTTGTACCTTTAAAATTAGATATTATATCAAATCCTCTAAGTTAATCTTATTGAAATACATTTAATTAATAACCACAATTAGAATGCTGCAAAGCTCTGCGATGTTTGCTCACGTCAGTTAACAAAAGAGGGCATCTCTTTTTTTTCCAGCAGACTTCAGCTTTCATTATTGGTGTGTAAAGGAGTTTAATTTACCTGGAGCAGTGTAAACCTTTTTGAAATAGGTGCCTCATTCCACAAAAGAATCATTCTTCACAGGCTCTAAATACTGTACATATTTACCAAATTTAAATACATATTTACATACCTAAGATTGACCCAATTGAATGGAATGACTCCCTCGATACCTTTTATAGTCTATTAGGTAAATAAGCATCTCACAAACGGGCTCGCTTTTCTTTGCACAGCAGACAGTCATGTAGATAGGATTAGAGTTTGGGGTCTCTGTAAGGTGGTTGGGTTTACAGCTTGCCGGGGAAAAGACTTCTTTTTCTCCATTACAGATGTC
Source organism: Chrysolophus pictus (assembly GCA_037305975.1). NCBI lineage: Eukaryota > Metazoa > Chordata > Aves > Galliformes > Phasianidae > Chrysolophus > Chrysolophus pictus. The sequence continues at coordinate 776,086 of CM074586.1, read as the reverse complement.
AGTATAGGTACGAGAAACAAAGAACAGGCAGCGGTAGGTCACTGCTGGTGAGGTTGGCAGCAGGTAGGGAAGGCAGAGCTGCGGGGCATCGCTGACGCTGGCTGTGAGACGCTGGCTCTTCCCTCCATCTCCTCCCCCAGCGCTGCAGAAATCCGGACATCCTGAGAGAAACCCCAAATGCCTTTTTTCTGTGTCTGAAACCACTGCTGTTGGTATGTGAATGGTTTTGATGCGGCTACGTCCAAGACGGCGATGCAGACGCCATGCAGGTCCCACTTCTCAGCGTGACACCACCACCTTTTTTAACCATACTGGGAAGACCGCGTTTCAGATCTGCTGAAATGGGTCTTAAGAAATGAGTGTGGTGGAGTTACGGGTTAGCGCTCTGTCCTCACATTCTTCTATTCAGCACCATAGTCTGGTTGGAGAACATGGCTGCTCTGAGTCTCGCGGCGGGGGCCGAAAGGAGCGCTGCTCATCCCTGCTGCCTGGCTGCACCCCGCAGGGCCAATGGCCTTTGCAGTCCGGTTCTTTCGGTTGTGCAACCATCAGCATCTTGTGACCAAAAGTGCCACAGATACCTGGTGTACTGCAAAACCTCTTTACGCCTAATATTTAAAAGGGGGTACACTGCAGCAGAGGGAAAGGTTAATTTTTAATACTTCTTTTTTTTAATTAATTTGGGGGGTGTTCTTTTTCTACAGTCATTTGATTTCAGTGTCAAATTTTAGTCATGGCAGAAGCAATATTTGGCTTGTTTTCTTACTTGCTTTTTGGCAGCATATATTTTTTCATAGTTGCAGCTGAAGGGGTATTGTTGAGAAGTAGGAATTAATTTTGTATATTGATTATTTCTGTCTAAGATGACCATACAACAGAGAAATCAAATGTTAACCTCTGAGCAGGTGTGCGAGTGCTTTCTAGATCCCCTGTGCTGATAATCCAGCTGTTGTTCTATGATGAGTCTTTTGCTTTTGGAGATTAGAATCAGAAATCTGCAAATTGCACTAAGAAGGCAGAGTGCCTCTGAATTGTAAATATACGCTCTGTGTGACATATTGACAGGGGCTGCTCAGCTTATTTTACTCTGGGCCAATTCATCACCTCCTGATTTACGGAGCTGTTCTGGTTTTATCTTACTGATTTGCAAATTCTTGTGACCAATTACATTTCAAACATCAGTTATTTTTATTATGTAATTCGTTTCACTGGAGCATATAGAAAAGTCAAGCCCTACTCCAGAGAGCTTATGGTCCAGTTTTAGATATATGGCGAGGATCATAACGAAAAAAACAAGCAAGCCTATACAGAAATGAGCTCCTTGGTCTTGGCACGTGCCTGTCTTCTGTTCCTTTTGAGCTCTTTATTTCCTGGTAGGGGGGAAAAATCATCAAGTCTTCTAGACAGTGAGACAGAAACTAATTTCCAGGGCAATTCCTGATACAAAGCTCACGATGGAGGTCACTAGAAATAAAGCTGCTGAGGACATGCTGACTGTAGAGGCAGGATGAAGAGAGACGCGCAGTAAGTGGGGACTGAAGGTACGTGGAGAGGTATGAGGACTGTCTTAAAGGGAAGGTAATGGTGGGAGCAGTGGCACAGGGCAGGATGACAGAAACGCTGACCCCAGGCAGAAGCACGAGGCAACCCCTGTGCTGGGCAGAGGAAGTAGGGCAGTATGTCGGCGTGATGCAATGTCCAAAGGCAAGGCAGGTGACAAACCTGATGGCCTTGCAGGATCCTGGGGAGAAAACTGGCAGGGTAACTGGGAGGACCCAAAGCCAGAGGCTGCAAGTGCACAGTGATGCTGAAAAGAGTGGGAGTGGACAGAGCTCAGAGACATGAGGATGAGTTTCTTCTGGTACAGTATCATCACTCACTCTTCTGGAGGAGCTCTGAAACAGAAAAGTGGGGAGAGTGGTATCAGCAGCACGCTTTGCTTTGAAATAAGATGTGAAAGATTTTTCTTCCGGTAAGGTACTTCACCAGCAGGAGTTTGGGACTTCCTTAATTCCTGTTACTTGTGTAAATACTGGTGGCAAAAATGTTGGAAGACAGAACTTCTCTCTGTGAGCTGATTTGATCACGAACGATAAACAATGTTTATTGTATTTTACAATTTAAAAATAGCTTCATCCCACTGCGCGGGGCTGTTCTGGTTTGCAGAAGTGCTGTAGGAATAGTGCCAAGGAAAAGAAAGTTCTTTGAATACGTCTAAGAATAATTCCCCAAATGTTTGTATTGAAAAACAGCTATGGATCGGATGCTGGGTTAAGATCTGAGGTGAAAGTGAAACGGCTTTCTAAAAGAACTGAGTTTCAGTGTGAAAATTTGCTTTCAACACGAAAATCATTGTTTAGAACATTGACTGCGTTGGTGCTAACAGCTCCAGGACAGATGTTTCTTTCCGATGACGTCCCCACTGCTTTGCACCTATTCCATTGTAGGGCACATTAATATATATACATATATATATATTTATTTATTATATATATATATTTATTCAAGCGCTTTCCAAGAGACACGGTGAAATGTGCTCTTTTTCATCTCCAGTATATTACCCTCAGTCTGAGGGCAGAAAGGAATGTAAGTAAAATTCAAAGAGAGAATGAAAGGAAAACATACATGATATTCCTGACATTTTAGGGGCTGTTTCAGAGTAGCCCTGTGCACAGCAATGTACTGTCCTGAGCCTTTCTAGTGAGCTGAGCAGTTCTGTAGGTTTGTGCATACTGTGGCCATCAGCAGATAAAATAACTCAGTTTTCTGCCCATACATTAATAAGCTTTCTGTGTGTCAGTATGTTTATCAGTTCTTTGTCCAAACAAAATGGATCAGTAGTGTGGGAATGGGCCCTGTTGTGTTTATCAGCTCTTTCTTCCTTTACCAGCTGCAATATGGCAAATTAAAGGAGAAGAAAGAAAGGTCTCTATAGTCATCTAGAAACCTTTCAGAGTGGTTTTGGTTAGTTTCTTGTCTTTCCTCAGTGGGTCAGATTTTGAAAACGTTTTAGTCATTTTCTGATTGAAATATTTACAGAAACCTGGAGCCTGCGGATTCCAAAGGCGGATATATGGCAGGTATGTTCATCACGTGCCTGCCTGTCACCACTTGAACCTCCAGCTGCAGCATCTCCTCTGAAAGCTCCCATTGGCCTTAGAGCCTGGGAAGGCGGGCAGGGAACAGAGGCAGCGCCCAGCCTGACCCTGCAGTGAGAACACCGACAGAAACTGCTGGGAATAGGAAAGATTCCACAGTGTGATCCTTCGTTTAAAAAAAAATAAAAAATAGAAGGGATACTGCTGCCATCCCAGAATTTCTCAGTCTGCAGTGACTCGAGCAGTTCGCATGTTTTTCTGGGTTGGGTGTTCAGGAAGCGGAGAACAATGCAGTTCTGTAGCAATGCGCTCCTGTCTGTGTGCAGCCCCCAGCTCCTGGGATGGATGGAGCAGGTGGCCCTGCTGCTTTTTCCTTGCCTGTGCCAGAATGGCCTGTCTGCTGAAAAGGTCAACCCGGTGCAAAAATGACATATGTGGCTGCAATTTTTAAGGCCTGAATAAATTCAGGATCCCCACGCGTCAGGACTGCAGTAATGCCTGAGAACAGAATGGGAAACTGCCTCAGAACAGCCTGAGCCTGCTTCCTTGGTGGTTTGTGAGGTGCGAAAAGAGAAGGAAATCACAGCAGTTCAGGAAAGTAAATAGGATTTCTGATATTGTTTTATGATGCTGAGTAGTACTAATAATGTATGTTAGAGAGGAGATGCCTTAATGCTGGCCTTTATGCCTCACGTTTTAAGTAGGTGCGGTAATTTTTGCCTCTCTGTTGTAAGACATCTCCCTGAGAACAGGTGGCTGCTCCTTCAGCCCAGGGCCACTCGTCTGCTCCTTCCTATGCGTGTGGAGGCAGATTAGTGACGATTCCCTGAACCATTCTTTTCAAGAGGAATTGCCTGGATCTCTGTCCTTTCCTTTATAATTATCACTGCTATTATTACTGCTCCTAGCGTTACAGTAGTGTTGGAGAGGGCTCCCTTCCGGCATATATTTGGTGTTCCCAGCCACTGATGGGCATTCCAGAGAAGTTCCATCAGCGTGGGTTCTACTGAATGGCTTCCAAAAAATTCATCAGGGTCTGGAATGCCTTCCCAGGCTGTCTCAAAACACAGGCAATGTAAAAATGGTGAATTATTACATAGCTGCTCTGAAACTTTTCGAAAACTTTCTTATGTGAGGAAGAATTAATTGCAGAGTCATTAATCTAAAGTCGTATCTACCCAGAATACATATCTCAGTATGATGAATTTAAGCAGAGAAGCAAGAGCCATAGCAACGTAATACAAAGTATAATCGGGTTCTGTCCCTTGCGTAGCTCTAGAGTGCAAATGGGAAAAATACCGACATATGAAAAAGCACAAGACTGAAAAGGAATCACGAAGGGGAAGTGGAAACTGCTCCATTGTTTTGTGCAGTAAGTGACATCCTCACCTCTGCTGGAGGATCTGTAGCAGGGGCTGTGTCCCACCAGCAGCCCATGGGGCCCACGATGCAGGTACTGCCGGCAGCGCGTGGCTGTGAGCTGGAGCAGCTCGTTGGGCTGCCAGGAGACGTCAAAAATTCTCTCATGATAGATTTGTGCGTTTCATTGCTAGGGTGTTGTGGAGACCTGTGCTGATATATTCTTATTTCTCCCTGACACACAGCCTTTCCGCCGCTGTCACGCACACACAGTAGGTGCACATTGTGTGTCTTTACACACGCACGCAGGGTCAAAGAATGCACTCAGCTGCACGCAGGCTCCATGTGTGCATATATACATGATTATAGATATTATGCATTAACAAATTATGACTGTTTTAATGAATGCATTTTAAAAGAATCAGTGAAATTTTAGCTTTGGAGTGGAACACACAAAATATCTTTTTCCTAAGTCAGAGCTGGAAGCTGCACAAACGCACTGCAGCGTGCCCCCGAGATGTGGGGCTCCTGCTGTGTGTGCACCCGTAGTGCACGGCACGAGTGTGTTTGGGTGTGCTCGGAGGAACGAGCTGAATTCAAGATGCATTTCTAGGAACACAAAGTAGGCCGAGAGGTCTTGGTGGCTCGGACTCTCCAGTAATTCTTTGCTGTCTGTGTTCTCATAATGTAATTTATTGTGAATGCTATAAGGAAGGACTGTAAGCAAAACAACTCAACTGTCTGGAGACATGCATGTTAAAATCCAAAAAATGAGAAGGATGTTGCCTGGGTCACTGACCATTTAACAGCCCTTAAGCGGGATGTGAGAATGCTGCTTATGGCAGAGGCTTCAGTTTCTAATTTTTTTTTTTTTTTTCCTCTGCTTGGCAATAATTCTTTATCCAAATAGTTGCAGTGAATGAAACCTGCTGCAGCGTGAGTCACATTACCTATTCTTGCCCACTCTTCAGGTCCTTTGGTTGTCCTAATGTCTACTGTGTCGGGGGGTAAATATTTGACCACTCTGCTAGCCACTGCTTCGCTGTCTCCGAGTGACCCTGCATTAATTAGTTGGGAATTTCGGGGCTTTGAATCTGATTGAATCAAAATATTGTTTTTACAAGTTGATGAAGGCTTGATTGATGTGGGTTCTGCTGATTCTTTATAGGATTAAATTGTATGTACAGATTACAGAGTCCTGCCTGTCACCACCTAAATGGGAATTGTTTTTTAACAATGCCAGGAGAAAACACTGTGTTTCTTTATAACAGAGAAAAAAGAAGTCCTGTGGTTTTCCAAGGCCTTGCTCTCCCCGTCTTTGGGAGTGGTGCCTTTCACTCCATCTAAAATTATACTTTTCAGTTTGGATTCATGCAGGACAGCATGAGCGAGGGAAACGTCTTGGCCATAGGAAGAGGGATGTCTGGGTTCCAGGTTCAGAGATGACAGAGATCACAACTCACTGAACCCTCCGTTAGCCCACAAATTTCTCTGAACAATAGCAGTACCATCTATCAAGTCTCTGAGGCCTTCCTTTTCAGAAGAGGAAAGGACCTCGGGGGGCTACATAAATACACTGAGGAGGATAAAGGGAGATGTAGTGGCAAGCACATGCCAATAGTTTGTCAGACAGAAGGCTCTTTAACTGGACCATTTGAGAAAGGGAGGGCTCAAAGAGCTGCTACTGCTTGTAAAGAAGGACGCTGTGGGCAATATATCCCCTTCCTGCACATATGGGATGTATGATTTTTTGTTCTGGGGATTTATAAAACTATAATCTAATTTTACTGTAAACCTGTTATGCTGAAAAATGGCTTGTTCCTATAGACTCTGTGCTACGTAATTAATCAACCCCAATAAACATATAAAAGAAACAGTAAAACAGAAGCAATTTGGTGTGGGTCCTATGGAGGGATGTGCAGCAGAATCACTCTAAATTGCTATTTAAAATGCATGTGATCATTTTGAGAATTACAGCATTTTAGATTTACTGTAGCCATGGAGTCTCTTTGGGAGAATGAAGTATGGCTGCAGCTGCCCTCCATTCACCTGTGCCAGAGGTGATCTCCTGCTCACACAAGGGCAGGGGAGAAAATAAGGGATACGTGTGTTTTTAAAAGCCATCAAGGGAAGAGAGAGGGTAATATAAAAGCAAGTACATCACCATAATTGCCTGACATTTCACCCAAAACACATCAAATAGAAGAGCTGGTGGTTCTGAGAGAAAAAGAAGGAAGCAAAAACTTTCCTCAACTGATATCCTGAGGAAGGAGTTTCTGGAGATGATCTGGAGATAAGAACTCCAGGCAACTCCTGCAGTGCGGCTGTGCAGGGCTTCAGCCTTCAGGTCGTGCTGTCCTACGAGCCGTTGTGTAAGGGCTGTGCAAAAATGCTGGATAACAGGGAACCTTTCTGCTTCCTCACTGCTGTTAGTATGCAAATAATACATCTTGCTTTCCTATTGGGCATGCTGGAAGAACATTCACTGAAGCAGTATTTCTAAAAGACCACATAGCTATGAAGAAAAATTAGCAAAACCCTAATAAGTTGGTATGTCTTGAAGAAAAGATTTTCTAGTGGTAGGGAAGGGGGAAAGGTGCAGCAGATCTGACATGGAGGAGGAGAAAGGAAAATTTAAGTCATGTACTGAATTTCAAGGAAATTGCAGACAACCGCATTTTAAACGTAAGACGAAGCCTTTTTTTCTGGATGCTGTCCTAGAACTTCTTCAGGTGGCACGTTTTCACACTCTTATCTGAGCGTGTCTTATCTCTTGAAAACATGCTTTAAGTCTCTTTAAATTTATTTTCACATGCTGCTACAAAACCAGATTTGTATCAAATCAATGGATTTGTTTTTTTATTTTCCTAGTGTTCGGACTACCAAAGCTCCACTCATATTGTTTCTGTGACGAGCACGGGGCGGTCAGCACTGCAGACACAGCTGCAGCCTCAGTGCCAAAACACTCCTTGTGCCACCCGACCCGCGTGCCGCTCACACCTGGATTCGCACGGAAGGGAGCTGCTCCCCACGGGATGAGCTGCTGCTCCCCACGGCCGCAGCGCTGGGCGGCGGGCGCTGCTCCTCAGCTGGAGCGGCGGCGGTGATGGCGGGCGCAGGTCTGATGGCAGACACGCGGCGGTGGCACTGGGGCGGCGTAGCAAAGCGCTCTGCTGTACAACACGGGGTGTGAAACAGCCGGGCTGGGAGCTCCGTGCAGGGAGAGCTTCCGTGGACCGAATGCGCAATGATGATGGAGGAGTGATGCGTCAGGGCTCGTGGCACACTTCCATCCAAACCTCACGTTTGTCAGTTACTTCCAGCAGCCCAGAGGAAAAATTCAGTAGAAGGCGAATTGGAAGGAGAAGCTGGGGATGGGCCCCACAGGCAGTAACTCCCCAGGACGGAGCTGGGCACCGTGGGCACGGCTGGAGCCAGGCTGCAGAACTGGCTGGAAGGCACTGGGGTGCTTTGGGTTTGTGCTTTTTTCTTCTGTCTTTCATCCCCTCAGAGCCCGCACGCTTTTCCTGGTGTCAGACAGCTCACCAGCCAGTTCCAGGAGCCTGAGTGGGAAAAACAAGTAGAAACCTCTTTCATTTGAGCTTTCAGATGTTTCCTTGCCAGCCAGCAGCTGTTCAGAGGCTCTGTGAGCTGATACGTACCTGCTGCCTTTTAACCTAAGCTACAGAATGCAAAATAACAAAACATTCACAGCCAACAGTGCGGCGGCGCGCAATTGTGGTACTCCAGCCCAGGCAGCCCTGCCTTTCTTGTGAGGCATAATTAGTGAGCGAGGAGAAAAGCCGCTCAACACCGCGCGTCTCCTGCGTGCCTCCCAAACTTCCCACGTGTGTCTGTGAGGCAGCGTGCTGCTGCTCCCGGCCCTCCGGCACTGCCCTGCTGCGGGCACAGCCCCACGCGGCCCTGCAGCTCCAGGCTTCCGATGGGGCCACGCAGCAATATTTGGGAAATATTTCTGTTTTGTTCCGTCCTTAAGCTGCAGCGAGAAAAATAATGATTGTATTTAATGATTTAACGTAGTGCCATTTGTAATTTTCGTTGAGTAAAACGCCTTGCAAAAACGAACACAGATTTTAGAACAGAATATCTAATTTTTATAATCTTGTTTTTATTTTGGTGTGCTGTCGTAACGCGTGTATGCCTTCAGATGCGTGTAACAAACGATTCTGAAAGATGGCAACGGACTTCAACAGCAAATAAAAGAGCGCTTCATATGCAGCTTAAAATTGCCCACAGCTAAATGCAAGGAAACGTATCTGCAGCTGAACTGAAAAGTGCAGGAATGGGTTTAATCATTTAACCTCTGGATTACAAGGCAGGGCGGTTAAAAACCCATTGCGTGGGGTTTGCTTCTTACACCAATCACATCTCTTTGCTACAGAAACATTCCGCAAAGTCTCGTCCCGTCTCTAAGTGGCAGTTTGGATTTCCCTTTTTGTCATTCTCAACCTCGGGAAAGAAAGGAGGAAGAACATTTACAATTGTTTAAAATTGTCACTGACATTTAATTTCTGTCAACAATTTCTTAATTATTGCTTTAAAAGCAAAGCTTCAGTGTGTCAGTCTACGTAGTGATACAAAAGGCTTTTTAAGAAATCACAGATGAAGCTGCTACCGTTTACCATTTTCAGATACTGCTGATTAGATCAGAGATAATTATTTATCATAATTTTGCTGCTGAAAAAGCCACACGTCTCATCATAGCAGAACATCTAAACGAAATCACAGAGAAACAATTGGGGAGCAATGTTTGCACTCGTGTTTGAAAAGGAGAGCATGAAGGTTTTAATGCTAGAAATGTTTGCCGGATCAGAAGCTCGCAGAGGTGACGCAGAGCCTTCGGCCCCACCGGGCGCTGTGCTGCAAACCACTGCACCCTGGCAACAGTGCACATCTTTACCTCTTGGAACAAAAATGAAATAACAATCAAATGTGCATTTGCAAGTTGTTATTGAGATTTCCTGAAGTTTACAATGGAACAAAGTATAATGAATGGGCATATCTGCCAGCCTCGGTTTTTAGGACACACCAGAAAAACAAATAAACATAGTGGTGTTTATTAAGAGCGAAATGCACAGCGGCAAACAGAGGTCGGGAGGCGTAGCCAGGGCTGCTGCTCTCCAATGGGCATCTAGTCCACCTTATTTGCCCTGTTCTGAACACTTCACATCGTGCATTTTTACACCACAACAATGAACACACCATAACAAACGTCGTGCTTCTGTGGGAAGAGCCTTTGGCTTTAGTTAGGGACTCGGGGCTGCTATCGCAATTAGAAATGTCATTTTTCTCCATTATTTTAATGGAAAGTTACCTTTGGAAGAATAAGTCCTTTTTGACGTGATATAAATGTTTTAAAATAAAAAAAGGCATTGAGGGAATCACAGAAACATTTTAACCTCAATTATTCATAACTAGCTACCTCGAGTCCATTTTAACAAAATGTCACTTGACCAAGAAACATGCTTATTTTGCATGAGAAAAAAAGAATATTTGGGCTGTAAAAGGATGCTTTATCAATGTATACTTAACTTAAAATGAAGCTTGCAAATCAGAAGCAACCATCTATCATGAAAGTGCATTAACGTTACAGCATTTCCTACTGAAAATTCAGCAATATTATGAATTTTTTAGCTCTCTGGCTAAATAACTAAAAAAGAAATTGCAGAGGATGACTTTCATTTATCAAGAATTTACCAGAAGGGTTTTTGGTTTTTGTTTTTAATAAATTCATATTAGAGATTGGGAGGGGCTCGATCTGAAGAAGAAACAGTATTAAAAATGTTCTAATGGCAAAGTTTTGAAATGCAATTAATGCTCTCTTAAATACTGGAGAAGCCCTGTGCTGTTTCCCCAAGCCCTGCCCGTGAGAAACGAACTCCCAGGTGGGTGCTTGCATATACGGAGCACTTTGCAGTTAAACATTTTCTTTTGATAAAGACATCTGGAAATGGACACGCTGTTCGATTCCTACATGCATTTCACAGCAATTGACTGTTTTGTTCTTTTTAAGTTGCAGATTAAAGGAATAAAAAAGGACTTTTTGGAGTTACGGGAAGAATTAATTGTTCCTGTCAGCCCTTCTAGAACCTATAATTTCTGTGTTCGTTCTGTCCTGCATGGTTGCTTGTATGTTTGTATATACAGGTTTCATTGGCAGACCTAATTTCAGAATACATAATGCATGATTTTGAAACCAATTTGTTATTGTAATAAAATATTTTTAGGAATGCATGGTGGTACTTGAGAGGAGAATGTTAAATTATACATGTATTGTGGCCGAGTGCATTCATTTAGCTCAGTGTGCAGGTGAATCTCCCCATGACCTTGGCACTCGCAGGGTAGCATAGAATAACAATCAAATCTAGGATTGGAAATCCTACCATTTCCAAATATTAACAACTTCTTTCAAAGGAAATGCTGATTTCAGCATTTATGTTAATGGAAACATCGGTATATCTTTCAGGGAACTTTAGAAAAAAAAAATCCACAATCTTAATAGGATTAAAAGCCATGCCTTTTATTTTCAAAATGCTAATTTGTTTTCTGCATTCTGTTTTCATATCAGGTCTTGTTATTCAGTACACAGGGATCTAGAGGACACTGAAAGCTGTCAGAAATGCGTTGGTGATGATAGGAAAGCTACATAAAAGGTTTCTCTCTGAAAGAAATCCTTATTCCTTGCCAGCCTGTTTCTTCCATATCTGTTACTGGTTGGAGAAAGTAAACACAGTGGTACTGGAGAGAAGCACAGGGAGGGGGTTCTGCTGGATACTGCTGCTTTGTGCATCTCTGTATTTATTCCTTTCACATTAAGGAACAAATGTTAGTCATTAGAGGTGCATTAATTGAAATAGCCTGTGACCCATATTAGTGAGATGAACTGATTCGGCCGGCGAAGTTTGGCTGTGAAATTTCGAGTAGCCCGAGGCACCTGACATTCTGTAATCTGCTTATCTCGCAGGCTTTCACAGGCAGCTCTCCCATCGTCATTCATGCTGAACAGTGGGGTGTAGAGAGGAGGCCAGAACAGAGATAATAATTTACCATGTAATTTGTTTTGAGATTCCTTTGATAGATTTCAAAACCGAAGCATCCTGCAAGAGAACGGGGCCTTTAAAACCTTTAAGCCAAGCCAATTCTGTGCTTGGTGGTGGGTTATGCAGCGTGCTCAGCAGGGAACTACCTTAACGAATGGACACCCAAGGCACTGACCATGCTCAACGGGGTCCCTTTATTTATTTAATGGCTTTTAAACATTGCTTCTATTCCTTCCCCTCCTACAATGACTCTTATACCCGATGCTGTAAATTTGGAGGGAACGCAGTACCGTTCAGTGCAGGTTGATGAAAACCATTTGCAGCAATCAAGAGGGGCAGGTAATTTTCTGGGCAGATTTGTTTTGTAAATGAGGTGTTCCATTTGGGCAGCAGCACACCTGGCGCACAGGTGTGCGGGGCAGGACAGCTTTCTTCAATTCTCGGCTAGTTAGGGGATATTTCTTCAGCCCACAAACTTTTGTTTTAATGCCTTCATGGGGGCATAAAACATAACTGAAATTCGGGGATTTTATATTCCGAACTTCAAAACTTTCATCCAAAAGGGAAAAGGATCAAAAGGAAAAGGTGGTGCGTTTCATGTTCTCTTGTGGTTTTAATACTTGTTAACTGACCTATAAACTGAGTTTTCCAACTAAAGAAACGTAGGAGAATGTTATTATAGAAAAATCTACTGTGAATCATCCCCAGCTGCTTTTTCACTCTTGCTTTCAAGGATGATGTATGCCGTCTACGCACCTTTCCTTTGTGTCTGCCCTAATAGGGGACTGCGTGTCCCTATCCATACCACTTTTCTTGTTTACTGGATTTCTGAATAATTTTTTCTCATTTAGAGCAGCTTTGCTTTTTTTTTTTTTTTTTTTTTTTCAGTTAAAGAGGTGAGAATCACGTAATGTAAGTGACCATCTCTGCCTCTTTGGTTAATAGCATCTCCGCACTTTTAATTCCCCTCGCGCGTCCTTGAATCCCAAATACTTTTTAAAACCCGCTGGCAGGTTGTGCAGCTCGCGGCCCGTGGCTGTGTTACAGGGGTGTCCCTGCAACTGGGGAAAAAAAAAGTTGGGGTTTGGGAGACGCCCCTCAGAACGGTGAAAATGATTAACGCATGGAGTGAGGAAACACCGGCACAGCCCGGGTCTGGAACCTTTTAGGCTGGATTTAACTTTCTCGGAGCAGCGCGGTGCGGTGTTTCTGTACAACGCCCAGCACAAAGGAACCCCGGCGGGGCCTCCGGGTACCGCTGTCATACAAGTAATAATAAATCACAGCAACGGACGAACCGCGTCGCTTTTAAAATGCACGGCCCTTTGTCGAGGACTTCACGCGGTCTGAGGGCAGCGCCGGCTCTGCCCGGCCGTAACGGCAATCGCAGCCATGCGAAGCACGCTGCGGCGCGGGCAGAGCCGAAGCGCGCGGGGAGCCGCCGCGCCGCGCCGCCGGAGGAGCGCCGTGCCGGAGCCGTGTGGCGCTGCCGCCGCTCCGCGGGCCGCTCCGGGGCGGAGGGCGCGGGGCCGGGCCGCAGCCGGGCGGGAGCGCTTCCACGCGGCCTCGGCTCTGCTCACGTGCGCTTCGTGCGCGTTCTGCTGCGGCTCCGTCACGCCTCCGTTCGGGCAGCGATCGCGCGGAGCTGTGCGAGCCCCGTCCCTTTTGAGATAAGGACTGCTCTTTGAGAGGAGGAAAACAATTTAGTGTCGCAAGTAAAAGATTTTCTCGACGGCTGCAAACTTGCAGTTCGCCTTTCCAAACTGCCGGCCGCTCACGTGCCGTTACGCGTGACGGGGGGGCCGGCCGAGGGGCCGCTCGCGGGGCTCGGCTCGGCTCGGCTCGGCTCGGCTCGGCTCGGCTCGGCGGCGCCTCCTGCGGCAGCGCGGGGCTCGGCGGGGCCGGCCGGGCGCGAGGCGCCATGGGCCGCGGGCGCGAGGCAGGCTGCGCGGCACGTGGCGCGGCGCGGAACGGCGTTCCCTCAGCGGCCGCCGCCATTCTGCGTCCCGGTCGCCCAGAGCTCGATTTCTGTGAGAAATGCTTCCCGTGCGGTTGCTGCTGCTCACGCGGAAGTCAGGTCTGTGGCGCTCAGCGTCGAGCCTCTCCTGTCCTTGATCTATTAAGCTGCGAGGAGCGGCGGGCGGCCCATCCCGGCGGCCGCCATCTCGGGGCCCGTTGGTGGCGTCCGTAGAAAGAGCCCGAGTTGCGGCCCGGCGGCTCCACCCGGGCCGGCCATCTTCCCGACGGCGCCGCCGCTTCGTCCGGCCGCGTGTGGGAGCGGGGTGCCGGCGGCGGGTTTCGGCCCGGTGCGTTCGGTGCGCGCCCGTTCGGCAGCGCGTTTATCGAACATCGGGGAGGTCCTTGTCTGCAGGAAGGATTTCCTGCTTATCTGTCTGTAACGGCGCGGCAGCTTTGCTACGGGGCGGATTCTGAAGTATCACTTAACATCAGTCCATTTCCTTCAGATTGTTGATAACGTGGTTTGTATTGCACAACTAATAAATAGGCCGGATTTCATTGCGAGGTTTAAAAAAGAAGGGCAGTTCTTGTAACGCTTCTGTTTTTCACCCCGCGTCCTCGTTTTGGCGCTCTGCTGTGGAAAGAGGCGCGTTCTGTTCCGCTGGCACCTCGCGGGGCGCTGGCTGCTCCCCCTCCTGCGCGCTGCAGTTGCGGCTCGCGCCCAGGCTGCCTGCAGCTCGCGCTGCCCCGCGCAGGAGGCTGTGCGATGTTCCCGGGTGCGGGCTGTTCGCCGTGCGCTGTGCGTGCGTTCCGCGGGTTTCTGATGGTTTCCAAGTATGGCGCAGAGGGACGCGTGCTGTCCGTGTCTCTGCTGTTACTGGACTAATGCTTAGTTTTACGAGAAAATATTTTTTGGAAGCACTCAGAGGTCTGTTTCATTAGATGTTGGAAAATATGTGTGAGTTCGGATAGAAATTTAACTTTTCAGATTCAATAATTCGGTTCTTCCTCAGTTATGTTGGACTTCGGTCTTGCACAGGGCACATGGTATTCTCTACTCATTTTCCAAAGGAGCTGTATAAATACATGCCCGGCTACAGCGCGGGCGCTGGGGACTGCAGCTGTTATTCAGTAACACAGAGAGTGTAGGAAAGGATAATTCCAACGCACCAAGAGAAAAAAGGAAGGAAAAACAGTAAGATAGGGAAGCTGTCTTAGTCAGATGTACAGCCAAAGTAAATAAATAAGAGAGGGGTGAATTTTAGTTCAGGAGTTATGAAATGGAGCAAAGCAAGTAAATGCCAGCTGAGAGCCGTGTGTTGGTGGAGCCGTTGGTGTGGCAGCGGCCGGAGCCCTGCCCTGCAGTTTGGTGCACGGCAGCGTTGTTTTGGTCTTCATATGAGAGAAATGCAGCAAAGTTTTATATTATAGCAGCACCCAGGGTTCACAGTGGCTGCTTGTTGTGGGCTGTGGAATCACTCCCGTTATCTTACAGCTGTTTCACAGAGGAAAGACAAATAAAAAGCTTTCTGACAGACAAAGCCAGAGTTTTTTCCTTGCGATGAAAAGTAACATGTAACAGGCACGTTTAATTTCTCCTCTTACAGCCAGCTTTTAATGAAAAGGCACCCTGCGATGGAACAGATAATGTTTGTCTTACAGAATGTAACAGCTAGTTCCCTTTTAAGCACAGATTGCGGCCGGACTTTGTTGTGGGCTGAGCACTGACAAGTTTGCAGATGCTGCAGCTCGTTACCTAATCAGAGCCAGATGCTGCTCTGAGGCGACGCGCTCACTGCCACCACATCCCTGTCTGCAGCCCAGGGACCTTTCTGTGCTTTTGTGCTTGGCAATCCCGCTGTATTTTTTTGTTATCTCGATCCTCTGTTTGTTTTTAATTTAAGGGGGTTTGCACTGGCCAGAGATACAGAAGAATGAATGGGAGAGGCAATCTGTAAGAAGCTGGTGTCCACTGGACATCTGTTTAAATTCAACGTTCAGGCACAGAAAGAAGCTTGTGTGCCTTTAGTTTGTTCTCGGGAAATGGCCTGCAGCAAAATGAGAGTATTTGATTTGAGAATTCATTAGATAATTCTGTACATTATACTTCAAATAATACATAGGCCTGAGAGAATGTTTTAAGTAAAATTAAACATTTCAGTGTGGCTGCAGCTGTTGTCAGGCTGTTCCAGCACAGAGCACAGGGAGCTCTCTGCCCCCTGTGTGCTGCGTGTGGAGCTCAGCCTTCTGTTTGTGTTTTAAAAACAGCAGCAAAGGAATTCAGATCCTGCAGAGTGGAAGGCTATTTGCTGGGGAAGGTGATCTGATTCTGCACCCTCTGCAGCAGGCTTTCCTTGCTCCCATAGAGCAAAGTACTCAGCGCTGTGTGTTGGGTACTCGTTAGGAGCGGCACTGCAGTGCTGCGTACTTAATTGATTTGTTCCCATCTGCTATGGAAATGGAAAGTTTGCGGCCCTTGTCACCCGGCGGTGTGCTGCAGTGTGCTGCTCTTGGGTTCAGGACGGGGAGGCAAGGGGACAGCTCTGCCCGCACGCATCGAGTGATGTCCAACGTCACGCAGTGTGCGTGGCTACAAGACGGTTGTTGCAGGGCTGCTTTCCCGAACAGAGTTGTCCTCACGCTGAACTGCGTTGCTGTGTGAAACGCTCAGGAGTTGGAGTTGCTCCTGTTTACAGAGGGATCTGCTTTCTTTCTTTCTCTCTTGGAGAGAGCTGTTATGCAGCGGGTAATAAAACTGAAAATAAAGATCAGAGCCAGTGGAAATGCTGTAATGTTTCTCGGCAGAAGCATTAGAAATGGCCCACAGACCCTGAGGTATTCAAAAATTTGCACCCTATTACCGTGCTCTGCAGCCCTTTGGAATCTCTTTCCCCGACAGATCTCTTTACTCCCAGCACCTCTGCACTTTGAGGTCGGGCTGTGAGCCGGGTTCTGACGCTCTGCCCCTGCCTGCTGCCAGGGTGGGCGCTCCTGGCTTTCCTCTGCCCCTTCTCTGGGCTTTGCTTGAGCCCTTGGCCCCGGCCTTCCCTCCAAGCCGTGGTAGAGACCGGAACACGCAGCGGGCAGTGGTGGGGGGCAGCCTTGGTCTGATCTCTGCGGCTGGGAGCACTGGTGAAGTTGGCTTTATCTGTGGTAAGATCAGATTTTAGAACTTGGAAGTTTTACTTTCCCGTAGCATTTGCCTTGTTTTGTTTACCCAATCATTCTGTGCTACGCGCTTTCCTAGAAAGCGATTTCATTTCCTGGATTTGTTTTCCCTTAGACATTTCAAAGAGCTGATGCTTTTTTATGTATATCTAGATGCTAGATGGAAAAATGTACACAAATCTGTAAGCCAGCCTGCAGTGTGAGTCAGCCTTTGCCTTTTCACCCCCCGTTGTTGAGGCGGGCTGGGTGCTGGTGGGCTCACACCGCCCCGAGCTGCCTGCAGCGGGCGCGAGGAAGGCTGGCACTCATCTTCCCCATGGCCCGCGCCTCGCCCGGCCCTGCCGTGGGGCTGCTCTGAGAACAATGGGGCCTCGGCTCCTCCTTTGCTGCCTGTCCAGTGCAGAGAGAGAGGCGAGGTCAAAGTGGCAGGCTGTACAGCTTGCTTTTGAGCCAAACAGATGGTGAAGGTTAAGTGACAGCTCTGTGACTGCCTCTTTTGAAGTAATTGGAGATAATTTGTATTTTGAATCAGAACTTGACCACTGTCAGAAGGGAAGAAGGTTAATATGTAAACGATTTTACATTAGCCCCTGTTCCTTGGGATTTTTGCTGCCTCCCGCCCCCCCCTTGGATTCTTGTTTCTATAATCCTTGCTCCAGGCTATTGGTAAGATTGTCTTTGAGCTCGGTGTGACTCGTCCTAGGCTGCAGTTGTTATGAAAGCCAACAACAGCTTATTAAGGCCAGGGATAATCTCTGCTACTGATGCATTGTTGCTTTCCTGCAGTCCAGCTCTGACTGTGTTGGAAACCAGAGCCTGAAGATGCATGGGTCTGGCTGGAACAGGTGGCGAAGAGATGCACAGAGCAGTTCTGGTTCCCAGAGTCGAGCTCCATTTTGCTGATTGTTTTCCATGTTTAAGATGCTCCCCCTCAGTTTAGTTTTATGGTGATTGACAATGCTAATTTGATTTTTGGCTTCCTCTTATCCCTTGTGACTTCATTTTTGCCTTGAACAGGCTGCTGTACTCCACATTGTTCCCATGTGGTATGGAGCACTCTGCCTGCGCTGCGTTTGTTGTGCTTTCATGGTGCTGGACAGACAGTGATTCAGAAGTCTTTGCAGAGCATGAGTTCGAGGCAGCGAAGAGTAGCTGACAAGTTGCTTCTCAGCAGCTCGTGCTGCTGCGCCCCGTGAGCTGCCCCGACCTGGGTCCTGTTCCAGTTGCTCCAGCAGGAGCCGGTGAGCTTGGCTGGGGTTTGTTTGCCCTGTGCTTTTTTCTGAACGTAGAAACTGAGGAGACCCTGGAGGTGAAGAGCCCATTACATCTCCTTTGTCCCACGTGGCATCCCGAGGCCCTCATAAGCGTTACGGAAATGGGAAACAATTTTCAGTTTCTTTCTCTCTTCTTTAATACTGCAGCATGAATTGTCTGTATTTCTCAAATGATGAATGTTATTTTTTGCTGTAAAAGCTGGTAGCCAGGGTGACACCTGAGTCTCACCTGTTGGGGCGGCAGCGTGTACCCTTCTGGGGGCTGGGTTAATAGAACAGCTTTTTGTCCCAGCCCAGAAATGCTTCTTGGCATGCAGGGTCAGAGATGGTTGTAGAGAGGTAACCAGGACAGAAAGCCTGTGGAATTTGTGTGTGCGTGTACGTGTTGCTTCCTCAGATGCACGGAATGCAATATTGTATTTTATTCATATACATCAGGTTTATTATGAAACACATTTTTTCACTAACTTGAAGAAAAAGGAGATATTGGGTTGTTATTTCTGCCTTTTTCTTAACCAGACAAAGTAAAGAAATGGTTGCAAAACCTTTAGAAGCGTTCAAGTACCTCGGTGACTTTCATCAGATGTTCTCTGTACAAGAAAAAGAAAAAAAAATCGTTCTATCTTTTTATTTTTACTTTGCTTTAATCTTATTTGATGATGTCTCAACAGGCTGGGACATGCTTTCTTGGATGGCAATTTCACTGCACCATATGTGTCTCTCACAAGATAGCAGAGTGAAATGAGTCTTGGCAGGAAGAGAACTAAACACATCGACAAAGAAAAGAAAAAAATTATTTACTTAACTCCCTGTTGCCTGCATACATTTTTGCCTTGGACTGTGTCTGGCACAGCGACTCAGAGTTCATTTCCCATAAATGTGTGCCTGAAGCACCGTCCCACACATAATCACTTTTTCTGGCCATCCACATTGTTTGTTTGTTGTGTGGTTTTTTGTAATCTGGATTTAAGTGTTTTGGTGCATAGATGGTGGCTGAGCTGGGAGAAAAGGGAAGTCTAGTTTTACCTGAGGATCTGCTAGTCCTGGCCTTAGGGAGAGAGCTGGTCCTTACTCAGCCTTATTCAGCCACAGAAAGGACTTTGTTGTTTCTGGCAAAAAAGAAATAATTTAGCAATGTGAAATTCTTGAGTTAGCACTGCGTTCTTCTGTAGTGTTCCAGGCCTGGTATTTCAACTGTGGTGAGCATGAGAGAGATGAGGCTGGGCTCCGAGCCCCGCTGTGCTCCCCGTCCGTGCGGGCGAGATTACCGATATTTATCTTGATGGCTAAAAGATTCTGTTTTTTTTTTGTGATAGGTTCAGAAAATTTACATTTATATATTTCAGAGTAAAGATACAGAATATCTCTGGATTGAAATAATGAAAGGAATGCTAAAATCAATCAACCAAACAAAATATACTGTATTTGAGCACGTTTGTAAGATAAATGTCACGCTGCTGCTCGGGCTGCAGTGACCACTCTCCAGGGCGGGCAGTCTATTACCCGACGATGAGTGTCTGTGCCCAGTTCATATCCGTGGCTGCTGCCTTGGAAAATTGATTTCCCCGCTCAGCCAAAAAAGGGTTAACCAGCCAGTTTTTTCCAGTAGGAATCTGCAGAAGTCCATTTGCGACTCTGTGTTCCGAAGGCTCTTGCGGCTGCATCGCCTTGTGTTTGCGTTAGGTCTCAGGGTTGGCTTCAGGACTGCTGGTAAAATACGTATTTGTACAGTGGGATATTTAGGAAGAAAATCAATACAAGTTTCACAGTGACCTTGCTGGTTAGCATGAAAGCATCCAGCAAAAATGAGAACAGATGACCACGCAGGTGATTTGCAAAAGATGAAATCAAAAAGCACGAATGTAAGCACGTTTAATATGTTAAGCGAAATGAGCAATTAAAAACAGTGGAGTGGTTATATAGGATTTTGGACATCAGATGAAAAGATAGAGGGGGGGAAGAAAAGAAAAAGGAAATGAATGTACTTTGAAGTATTAACAAGTTAATTATTAGCAGCGTGCAGCTGCGGTGCAGAATGGAGGTGGGCTCACCAGGGAGCGACATGCGGGCGCTCGGTGGGCAGCGCGTGGCAGCGGGGCGAGGTGTGTGCGACTCCGTGCCCTGCGGCTCAGCACCGCTGCTCTGCTCGGGTGGGAGGTGGTGGGAGGGGGCCTGGGAGATCTGCCCCTGAGCCTTCATCGGGCGCCTTGTCCCTGCGGGGCTGCTGCTCACGAGCCCTCCTTCTGGACAGGGCGCGTCCCAGGGCACAGGGAAGAAGGGCTTCCCTCTGGGAGATGTGCCGTGGTCGGGCTGTCATAAAAATAGCGATTGCGTTGATGTAGCTTCTAGGGTCTTATTATATGTTTAAAAACATTTTTCCTTTGTGCTCCTTCTGCAATAAGGGGTTGGAAATTTTTGATTTTTTTTTCACGAGATCTTTTTTTTTTTTTTTTTTGAGGTAGAATCTACTGTATAATACATATGTTATCTATCACAGGGAGAGCTAAATGATTGCTGTAATGCAATTTCTGTGCAGATTCAAAGGTGGAAGTTCAGTTATTTCCAGTTATATTTGAAAATTTTATCATTAGGCTGTGGATATAATGCGGATACTTCAGGGCTGGTGCTACTCAGACAGTGCTTTGGGCTCCTAAGGCTGACACCCAGAGCCCTGATGTTACCGATGCTGCTGTCTGCGCTACAGAACAGCTCCCGCGGAAGCCGAGGCCACGTTGAGCTGAGTGCTGTGTGTGCGGTAGGAAAGCAATCCCTTCTCCATGGAGTCCAGTGTTTGTGTAAATCTGTATACACACGAAAGGCACAATTTTGCTGTGGACAGTCTCTAATAATACAAAACCATTCTGTTAAATTAATGACTGTCAATCAGGGCTGGATTCAGACCTCTTTTCTGTGTTTGTGTCTCCCAGCTGCCACCTGTGCCTATCCAGATGTACCTGATTCTGGAGGGGCTGTGTTCTGCAGCACCGAGCCCTGTGCAAGAACAGAGCCTGGCCTTGGGTACTGGGGGAACACGGGGCAGGCTGTGACAGCTCGCTGCGCGCGTGGTGATGTGCGGGTCAGAGGTTACTTGGCGGAGAAGGCAGGGACCCACCTGAGTCGTGCTTGGGAGAACTTCTCAAACAGCTTTGGGGAAACTTTGTGAGCAAGGTGGTGAGGTTCTGGTTGGGACCTCGACATTTCGGAGCTTTTCTGTTTCTCTTTTAGAGAGGCAGTGCTGCTCCTGCAAAGTATAGTTCTAACACAGATATTAATCTAAAACATCCGTATGCTGTATTACCACTGGATGTCAGAAGGGAGGGGTGCTGCCATGCCCCGCAGCCGCCTGCAGGGAGGTGCTGTGGGAGGTGCGGAGCTGCGGCCGTGTCACTCCCAGGGCTGCTCCCATGGGTGCCCACGTCCAGCGTCTGTGCTGCGCCGCCGGGCTGCGCTTCCTGCAGCAGGAGGAGGTTTTTTCCTCCGCGTTTTATTTTCACCTTTGGTATACTGAATTATTACTCGTCTGTGTGCCCTCGTGCCCCGAGAGCACGCACTCGTGGAGGATATCAGACAGTTTTTATTATCTTAAAGTAACAGGACCTGCAGGGAAAAATATGATGGCATTGTCCTTAATTTTATATATTATTTTAATCATTGTGAAAAATAAAATGCAGGAATAATGTCACCGGTGTTGGTCAGGGGGCAGCTTTCAGGCTCCAGGTGTGAGATGGGCTTGATCTGAATACAGCAAGAATCATTCAACAAATGGCATTGCATGGATAGCAAAGCATTCTTTTGTTTTCTGATTGCTAGGAGTGCAACGTTAACGAAGTTAGTGAGAAATGTATTACAAAACTGTTGTGTCTTTTTAAATGGCTTTTAAAAAATATCTTTACATTTGAGCAAGTTATGAATATTAGAAAACACATTAGTGACAAAAACGTTGCTTTTATTAAAAGCTTTTAAGGCTGGACTGAATATACAAATTGTATCAGAATGGATGTGCTGACGTTCTTCAGTTGTGTCACCTTTTTTGGGTTATCGGGGAAAGAGAATAGCAGTGGTTTTAATGTTTGTTTTGGTTTACTTTTTTTTTTTTAATTGATGCAGTACTTAATGTTAAAAGAGGTTTTATTTTAAAAAATTTAGACAAATGTAGCTACTGTAAAGTTGCTGTTTATGTGAGCGTGTAGATGTGTGTAAATGTAGATATGTGCTCATATACTGTGCATTGGAACCTGAATGTTGGGGCTGAAGTTTCCTACCAGTGGAGCACTTGAAGGTTCTGTCAGTTTTCCAGTTGTGCGGACTGTTTAAAATTCTGTATCATTTTCTGTTTTAATGCAATATCAGTTAATTCTCTAGAGGAAAAGAGATAAGGTGTTAAAATTGGGATAAAAGCTTCCAAATGCTGGGAAATTTGCTCTGTCAAACCCGGGGCCCTTTTTACTGGCAGAAACTTAAGAAAGTAAATACTGGTAAGCTCGCATGTAGCGAAAGATTTAAATATAATTTCCTCAAATAGTATAAATGCAATCATTAACACTTTCTCTGAAAACAGCTAAGGCTGAATTTATTAGTCGTTTTTTTTATATTTATTGATGAATACAAAATGCATGCTTTGGAAAGTGATTTTTTTCTGCAAGAATTGTTCTCCTTGTGGAGGACGGTTTGTCTTATTCTTCTTAGATTGCCTTTAAGAGCACGGCATGAAATGAACCACTCCTAGGTGCTGCCTTCCCAGTATTGCATCCACAGTGCTGTCAGTGACGTAGCAAGCTCTTCGTTCTGAGCAGCGACAAACTCTTTGTCCTTCCTTGTAGAAGGGCATGAGGAAATGGGTTCCCAAATGGCCGGCTGGTAGAGCAGGCGCGTGGAGGAAAGAGATGAAAGCGAAGACTTGGAGTTGCTGATTTTCCCGTGGCAGGCAGGCGCGGTGACTGCTGGGCCTCCTTTGGTGGCTCAGCCTGCGCCGGTGACGCAGCTCAGTGCGAGGCCCCGCGCTCCCTCCACATCCGCCCCAGCGCCCACGGATGGCCCTGCAGTGCCGTCAGCCCCACGCGGCCACCAGTGCTGCCCGGCCTGTCCTGTCGGGTTTATCGGCCACTCCATCAAAGGGGCTAATGGTCAGCAGAGAGGCTAAATGTGTCCCCCGTGACCTGACATTAACACAGTGGACTTGTTTAAGCGTTACCGAGGGTGTCTCGGGATGATTTGGACGCCAATACCCGTTTCCCTCAATGAGCAGTCATTCGGCTCACGACTCAATACCGCTGCCCTGACATGGCCGGGCCCCTCCTGCGGGAGCTGCCCTCGCCTCGGGGCGGCCGCGGGAGGGCCGATCGATGCCCCCTGACAGCGGGACGCGGCCGGCCCCTGCCATCGCGGGCGGCAGCCGGGGCTCGGGGTCCGGCCAGGCCTGTGGCAGCCCAGAGCAGGGCTGTGGAGCGAGGACGGGGCGACGTGAAGCCAGATTAACCGATTGGGAACCGCTTACGCTGCGCTGCCTTTTTATCCCCGGCCGTGCTACCGTGTGCAGAGGCATCTGTTAACATAACTGGGGTTTTGTTGTTCTCCACAATAATGGCATTTTACAGTCACTTCGGTGCTGCAAAGCCAAACTGCAGGGAACTCCCGGCATCTGGAAGAGTTAAAAAGAGCTTCTGAGGGATGTTGCAGACTGAATTTATGAAAAGTTTTTCCAAACTGTAATTTCTAACAATACAAGAAAAGCTCATTTCGTTATCTTTAGGTATTGTTTCAGAAGGACCGAGGAGCGGAATAGGAATGGTGTGCTTGTGAAAAGCACACTGACGGCAAAATGTGCGGAAATGCACGTGTGTCCTTTTGGTGGTTCCGTGATGTCCGTGTTTGTCTCAGGTGTGTGATTTCTCTGCTGAATGATTTTAGTGTGTTTTGTGTTGGAAAATAAAAAGAGGTTTCCACATACTGGATTTCACTTGAAAGTATTAATTTCTTCTAAGTGACCCGATCATGCTGCACATTAATATTTTTACGGAAAGTAATTTTGGATTGAGATGCACCTACTTTGTGTGATTCCTAATTTAAAAAACAAAACAAAACTATTTTCTTCAAATACATTGTGGAAAGGACTTGAAACTACTTTGGAACATGCGGGGAGAAATGCTGTTGGCTGGGGCTGTTCCCGCTGCACTGACACGCAGCACTGCACCTCCTGAGCCTGTCTGCTTTCTTCCAGGCGAGCTGAGCATGGAAACTGCAGGGGAAAATGAGGCAAATAATACGATTTTAGATAGGTGGTTGTAGTTTGTCAAATCTTTTTGTCATTCGGATGACTAATTTGTATAAAGAAGTCTGAAAACACGCTGTATTAACAGAAGTACCTACATAGAATATCTTGATTTTTGTGCTTTTGTTAATTTTTTGTTTACAGATTCAAATACGCTCCAGTAAATACTCTGCACATGTGTGTTTCTGAGCGTTGCCTCAGAAATGTTCGATAATATCAGTTTCCTAAAGATGTTGTTTATAAAATGCACATAGTTGTGTGAATTATTTATAACAAACGAATGAAAAAGAGATGGTGCTTTATATAACACTTACACCAGAGTCACTTCTTCTTCGGCAACACAAATATTTATTATATTATCGTACTTAAAAAAGGCTAAGCCTCTAAAGTGTCAAAAGTCAAGCTTGACAAATTTAAGGGCGATGAAATGAAAACCCAGTTAGGCACAAAGGATCTTTTCTGAATTTACTGAAAGGCGGTTGTGAGAACTGAAGAGGACGAGATCTGTGCCTCCGGAATCCTGTTTATTAGGTCTAATGATCATCTTCAAAGGAATATCACAGTTATGTGGCATTTAAGGTTTTAAAAGAATTCTGCGAACGTCGGTGTGGGAGCCGGGAAGCACACGTAGCATTTATCTGCGGAAAATAATCTGGTCTTCTGTATTCCGTGTGTACCGTATGTAGCATAAATATTCAGCACGGGAGCAGATATGCAAAATGCACGTAGGTGCGGGCGTGTGTTTGTGGGAAGAAAGGAAAGTCTGAGAAACGCGTGCTCAGCAAAAAGGGATTCTGCTCCGGCTCCGTTCCGCGATCAAAGTTCTCTTTCCCGCGTCCGGGAGCCTTCCGCCGCGTGCCGGGCTCAGCCAGGTGCCGGCGTGCTGCGGCTTCCCCGTCCTCGGGCGCCGGGCGCCGTGCGCGTTCGGCCCCAGCGCCTCGCGGGGAGCGGAGCGCCGCGCCGAACCGCCGGAGCCGCGGCGGAGCTGGGATGCGGGCGGGCGGCGCCGGGAGCGGGGCGGGCGCGTGCCTTCCTCCCGGCCGTGAGGTGCGCCGTGCGGCTCGCCGCTCTGAGCGCTCCGCAGCCCGCTGCTCGGCTCTGAAACGCGCGATTAGAATTGCCTCTCTTTTCAAATGAAAAACATATTTCAGATTAACGGCTCTGTTTATCCTTAAGCTTTGCAGAAGGGAGCCGCGTTACGGGGTTTCAAGTGCGGTCACAAAACTGACAGCAAATCTGAAAAACCCCAATTCGAGAAAAGCTGCTCTTAGTTGTGGGAGAGTAGGAGAAATAAACCCCGAGGAAACAATGTATTGAGAGGAATGGAGTGAGAAGGGAAGCAGGAATTCTGTACAAAAAAAAAATGGACGCAACCCAGAATCCTGATCTGAGCACGTCCTGGCATTTGTTGTTCCAAAGGAAATTTCTTTCTCCTTTGAAAAAAAAAAAAAATGGGGCAAATATCTTTAATTTCAAATATAAAATATATATATATATATATATTTTTTTTTTATAGAGGGGCGAATGCGTGAGGCCAGAGCATTGTGACGGCTGCCAATAGGTAGCTCCGTTCCTACCCAGGAGGCACATCTCCAAACAAAACAGACCGTGCAGTCCCCGGCTCGTATTATACATGAACGGGGGCTTTCCGTCCTGCCCTGCCTGGGGAAGTTAGGTGTGCTGCTGGGCTCTGCCTGCCGCGCTAACAATGGGGCAGCACAGGGGGTGGGCTGCGGGGCCAGGCATGACAGAACGAGAGGGGCACACAATGGGATGGCCGTGACTTTGAACAAATAAATAAAACATGCGGATCTCATTCTCCGCTCTGCCTCGCCGCCGCCCCCACCCCCGTTCCAACTGTGATTACATTTGCTGTGGTCATTTCCCAAATGTCTGCCTGATAGAAAAGCACCCATAGCCTTTCTCACACCGTAGCTTAAAGCAAGGACCCTTCCTGTGGCTAGCAATCTGCAGCCCTGCCAATCACGCGCACTTGCACAGACATGCATGCCGTTTTCATTAGCAGAAATGCTTCACGTTTGATTGTGGCCCCAAAAAAATAATCTGTAACTCCGGCTCGGCCCACTTAATAAACAGCCACCCCCCGCCTCTGCCCGAGCGGCTGTAATGGGGTTTCCTGACCCCCCCGTACCCCACCCCGCTCACCACAACCCGGGGGGTGTGGGGAGAAGGAGCACGTTTTAATAAGCCTGGAAAGGAGAAAAATGAGTTTGCTCCGCAGTTCTGTTCTTTAGGAACAGAAAAAGGTGAGCATGTTGCAGGGCAGGGAGGGGAAATTTAATATTGAGAGAGATAATGGCAACTATGTTAATATCCGGAATTTTCAATGTACCATAAGTACATTTTGTTTTTCCTTTTAGCACGATTTATAATTAAAGATTTTAATCTTGCTTCACATTGAGTTAATAAGCCCTTTGATTGATTAGGATTCATAAAATTGCCATTTCCCGCTGATGCTTTGTGTTTCTGGGGATGTTCTTTTGAAAAGCTGGGTTAAGGTGAATAGGAAGCAGCCATTGTTTGGGCTGAGCTGTGCCAATTCGGGGAACCCGGGCTGCTTTATTCTGAGTTTGTCCCCAGCAATTTCTTGTTGTTTGGCCAAATTAATGCAGATGGAATCTGCTCGGCTACATTTTAGCCATTTTTAGGGAAAACTTTTTTTTTAATTTTGGCAGGTGTTGCACACAATTACTGCCATTCTTTGCGGACCTGTTCTCGATGAAAGCTGTTGGGTTTAGAAGTAGAACGTGCACTGCTGTTTTGCACAGAAAAGGCAAAGTATGAGGAAACAAATCTGCCTGCAACACAGCAGCCACCCCATAGCCAGGCGCTAGCAGGTCTTTTAAAATCCCGTTTATAATTCTGCCCTTAACGGTGTCACCTCCTTTGTTATTAGGGGCAGCGTTGCAGAGGTCCCCTCGCAGAGGCGCTCGTTATGGGAGTAAATAGAATCAAAGGAGGGGGCCGCTTTGCTGAGCTTTGATCACATTCTGTGTATCTTGTTTAATTTTTTTTTTTCTAGTAAATTCTGACAAATTCTGAAGTCCGAGTGGGAGAAATGAGGGCGGAAGCTGGTGATTTCCGAGCACCTCGTCGAGTGGAGGCAGGCTGCCTTCTCCCTTGGATCGTGTGTGCCGTGCATGCCTGTGTGTGTGCGAGAGGGAAAAGCCTTTTTTCTTTATTTTAGCCAGGGTAAAAGTGACCCTCTTTAGCCCCAGAGGGGCCTCACTGTGTGGATTGAATCAGAGCAAATTCCCTTTGTGTTTTCTGCTCCGAGGGGACACGCTATTGTTAGCGCGGGGCCTCTCGTAGCACCGAGGAGCGCAGGACCGCGAGCAAATCCCCTCCGGATAATGCCCGAGTTGTCGGCGATCGATGCGCGCCCTCCCCCCGGCCCCCCTAGCTCCTTGGCACCACTATCATTTCCTGCTCCTTTATGGCCATTCAGACGTTCCACAAATGCAAACACTGGGGACACAAAAAGGGCCGGGTGAGGCGAGGGCAGTGCTGGCAGGCGCGGGGAGCGCGGCCGCGCTGAATGGGAGCGCAGCGCCCGGCTGGGCAAGCGGCGAGCCTTGTGTCGGCACCTCCAGGGCCTTAATTGCCTTAATTGTGTCCATGTAAGTACCCTCTTCCTTTTGTTTCGCACAGAAATATTGTAAATATACGTGCAGTTCTCCCCGTTAGCTTTCCAGCAGCCTCCGAGGGCTGTGCTGTTCGCAGATACCTGGTGCCGGCACAAACCGACAGCGATGGAAGGATGAAAACCTGGCAATAACACAGGTTTTGCTTACAAATGGCCCCAAGCGCCGCCACCAATCCCTGCGGTTCCCGTCCCCAAGCTGACCTCGCGCGCTCCCCGTTGTGCTGATTGGCGGAGGCTCCCGGGGACGGAGCTGCTGCGGCCGCGTGCCCTTGTGGGTGCTGGGTCGAGCAGGGGGAGCGAGGCCAGGCGCCTGCCCTCAGCACCGTGTGTGTCTCCCGAGCAGCGCGGGCAGGGAGGGGCCGACAGCACGGGGACAGTTCCCGGCGTGGTGCTTCACACCAGCCAGAGGTACCTTTGGATGAATGTCAGTGCCTCTCTACCTCAGTGCCGGCCGATCGATGCTTCATTAGACCCGACTGTCTTTTGCGCATGCAACCTTGAAAGAGGTGCCTTTAATTACCTGTGAGGGAGCCGGGGCCCTTCTCCCCCTCTCCCAGACTCTTCCTACATTCCCTGCCACCCGGTGTGGGGTCACGTGCTGCTACTGGGGGTTGGGGATGCAGGGCTGTGGCCAGACAAGCCCCAGCTCCCCCATTCTGGTGCTGTTGAAGCCACCTGCGAGGCCTGGTATGGGTTGGGTTCCCAGCCCCCATGTGGAGTGGCCACACGCTGGGTGCTGGCCCCATGGTGCGAGGGCAGGGTCAGTGTGGGCCCAGAATGCATGTCCTCAGCAAGGGGACCACATACATCCTTGTGTTTGTGAGGTGTTATTAATGGTTCAGAGAGATTTTAAATTCAAGTGATAATCTGATCATCCAGAGGGATGGGTTTATATTTAATAGCCAGGTGCCTTACCTATCCAATTATGATGGAAAATATTATAATGAAGTAATAAACCTTCAGCTAGAAGTGTTAATCATATAGATGTTGGTCTAAAACCCCCTTGAAAACACAGAGTGCTTCTGCTGTCCCAAGCTGTCTTTATTGGTAACCTCACGACGTAAGGTAATTTCGGTTTTGGGACTCTGCCCACAGACCTCGGGGCATGGTTGTTAATAATGGAAAGCTGATTTGACTGCATTATTTTTCTCCTGCTACGTTCCTTATCTGGTCCATTGTTAAGTTTTTATAATACCATGTGCTATTTGTTTGTTTCCTATTTTAGAAGAATGCAGAACAAAATGATGAAAACCTTTGAGGCTATTACAAATCTGATAAAAGGGGTGGAGGAATTACAGATAAATGAAAGATTGTTTCGTACGGGTTCTTAGGCAACTTTAAAAATGCACACAGTGTTTTCATTTTAAAATACAAAGACTTTTTTGGCTGCTCTGTGGTGCTAAGAAATGAGGTATCTTCCAGCATTTGCCTCTCCCCAGCCAAGAGCCATCTGCTCCTGGTGCAGCTCCTACCACATGCAGGTGGCTGCAGCAGACAGGTGTCTGCTATTTGAAAAGGAGCAAACTTATTGAAGGAGTTTCTCCCGCATCTCACTCCCCACACACAGAACACGACACTGCACATCACCCACACACTGCAGCAGAGCCGAGCAGACGCACGGTAACACTGCATTGGGCTGTACCAGAACACGGCATCTAATGCTATAGCGATGAACAGGAGATATCAGACCTCCCTAAATCCCATCATTTGAAAGTGATCAGCAGAGCCATATTCTGTATTCACGGTGAGGGCTTTATCTCGCTAAGAGAGCTGTGATGTCACCACGTTAAGCTAAAATAACTGCTGAACGTGAGGCTGAGAGAGATGGAGTGGGGGAGGCAGAGAGGCACACTGCAGCTCCTGAGCCGAGCGCGTGGCCGGGCTGCGCAGCCCTGCGCTCACAGAGGGAGAGAGGGAGCCCGAAGGCAGCCTGCAGCCCCTGCTGCTGAGAGCTCTGTGTGTGCGCTCAGCCAGGGTGTCAGATGGGCGTGAGTGCACTTTTCATTTCTTAGCCTTTATGTGGTCTGCCAGATAAACAGGATTCTGTCTGTATTTACATGTCTTTGACCATTCTTTGTATTTTTATACTGTACGCGAGCAGGCATTAACACATAAACTCACAGTCACTTAAATAGATGTAACGCAAATCCTGCTCTGATACACAAGGGGCACATGACAAGTAGGATGAGGTTCAGCCTCTCACCCAGGCTGCCTTCCTGGCCGTGCCCGGTGACATTCCTGCTGTGTGGGTGCTGCCGGGAGGCAGGGCTGGGATGGGACGGGAGGATCCTTCCTGTCCTGGCACCTCTGGTTCGTGTCACATCGGGGAGCTCTGCTGTGGCAGTGCTGGTTCTGAAGGATGCCCTTCTCACGGCGACTTCCACCCTCTCTTAGAATGGCTCTCACAGAGCACGTCTACAGATGTTCAGCATACAGGCACCTGGTAAATCTATCCAAACCACTTCCGTTGCATTTGGTTACGCAAATCCCGCGTGTGATGTGGAATTGCTCAGGGTATGAGCTGTGTGTTGTGGCTGCACGGCAAGTGCATGGTGTGTGGATTCTGTGTGTGAATCGTGGATGTGCGGCTGTGCACAGCACACACTGTATAGTGTAAGCTGCTCTGCCTTCACCATGGCCATGGTTCCTACCTGTACCTACGTAAAGCAGTGGGATTTTACCCCAGATCTTCCCACTAGATTTCAAAGGCAGTGGATGGATATGAAGAGATATCTTCCTTGGAAAGGCCTAAGCTGCATTAGTTACCAAACAGGGAGGTTTCTCTTTATCACTAACACAAGCCCGTGTAATAAAAAGAATTTGGGGCTAATGTAGCATTTATTCACGATCAACATTTTCACAGGGACAGTAACCATAGAGATAGATGACTGGAGAATGAGATGATGGCCAAGTTTTCGTGTTTCTGGCAAACTCAAAGGTATTTAAAGGAAATTGGAAGAATTTTTAAAGGCAAATAGCTGGTGGGTGCCCTTGGGAAGAAGAACACTGTAGTGGAGTGCGGGAGGCTGCCCCACAGGGATCCCTTCTGTGGTGTCACTCATTGGTGCTATGGACTTGCAGTTACTAGGTAGTGTGTGTGTGTGTGTGCGCGCGCGTGCGTGTGTACATGTGCTGTTGCACTGGAGCAGCAAGAACAGCGAAGGCTGGCAGGGTGACGTCACTCAGGGCTGCCAACAGCACTCGAATGTAACTTTGCAGAATTGCTGAGATAATTTCATTGAGCACATTCGAATCAGAGAATGACACAGATTTTGGAAAATTGGGCCTTCTTGTTCGGGCAAATCCAGAGATCATTGTTGTCTTTTAAGGTACTTTTATCCTTACTCATAAACATCAGACAGAGCTGCCAGCTGAACCTGAGCATGGTGAACATTGGGTGGAGGACCCTCCTCTCTGAACGTATAAACCAAGATGAGTTCCATGTGTCGTAATCCAGAGCGAGCAGACTGATCTCCGAATCTTTATGGGAAAATCTGAGTTTGAGGTGATGTCCAAAGAGTTCTCCAAGCAATATAACCAGTCCTGGGCTGTCTTTGCTGACAGCACATCCCCCTGGCTTGCTGCCATGGACTCGGTTTGGTGTGGCCTGGGTGCGCTCAAACCCTGTGACACGGCAGGAGGGAAGGGAGCCAGCGGGATGCACTGCCTGGGAGGCAGAGTGGCAGAAATCCATCTGGTACGTTTAGAGAAAAGCAGGGTTGCGAAACGTGGACCATCGAACTGGGCAGGGAAGGACCGTAAGCTGTGTGTGCAGACATGCTATTTATGGCATTTCCTTGGAGGGGCATTGTGGTAGCGGGGCTGGGTCACAGCCACGGCCATCGGAGCGGCCCTTGCTGCCTACATATAAAGGTTATGTAGCTGGTTGGCTGTGGGGCCCTAATTTATTGTTGTTAACATTTCTTGTTATTTGCTTTTCATCAGGAAGCCACTTAATCTTAAGTTGTCTACTTCTTATTCTACAGTATGGCAAAATATTTGTCTATTTTTTATAGAACATCTAAAAGCAGTCTAAGAAGAGTGTGACGAATGTCCAAAATGGTTGTATTTCTATTATTATAGAAAACCTGAACAGCAGAGTTGTATGACACTATAGTACAATCATCCTCATTTCAATGGTGTACTCTGGCAAGGGGTAGGATGGGGGTCTTCCCTCCATGTTGATACTGCAGGGGCAAGGGGCTTCTCCTGGCACAGCGCGTGGGATGGAGGTGAGCTGTGGGGCTGCTCCTGCTGGGCTGGCACAGCTGTGCAAAGGTCTGCTTGCCTGGAAGTTGCTATTGGTGCTGAATGAATGCGGAGAAAATAACGGTACCAAATTGTTTGAAGGATTCTTATTTGTATCTGGCTATCCTCAGTTCATGTTTGTGTATGTGCTCACAGTTCAGAATGCTCTGAGGATGCTTACCGAAGATTCAGTTTCTCCCCTCTTCGTTGGAATCTTAGTGTACGATCATTCCTTCTGTTCCTCCTGAAAGAGGTGATGACAGAGGGATGGGCGGCTTCCATCTGCTGCTGACCCAGGCACACGTTCCGTGGTGACGGCATTGTTAGCAGCAGCCCAGGTTTCAGAGTTGGGGTGTTTTTTTTAATTTTGGTTTTTTATGCACTTTGAAGGTGGTTGTCAGTTTTGCGGGCTTCAGCTTGCAAAGCGAGCTCTGAAGGGTTGGTTTTGTGTCGTTGTGAACAGGATTGGATTGCTCAAAGTTTGAGTGATGGGTCGGCACCTGTTCTAGTATTTTCTCTGACTGCTTGGAACAAACGTGTTCTGGAGCCTGTGGGACAGTCTTTTTCTTTGCTTCTGAGGGGCACAGTTAATTGTGAGCGGTGTCTTTTGTCCTTCCACAGCGCAAGACAATGAATGAGGGGAGGAGGAGGAGAAGCGCAAAACAAAGGGGTGAGAGCCCAGGTCCTTTAGCCGAGGAGAGAAGGTTATTTTGTGAATCCGACCTGTGAGCTGCTACACAGGGAGAGAGCAGGGTGGGGTGCAGCTTTGGAAGGTGCAGCAGACATCGAGGTTTGGGTTTGGCCCCTCCTTATGAGGCACCGCTTATTTTTCAGCCCTTCTGTCTAATTAATATAAGGCCTGCTCAGGCACAGCAGCCCTCATTGGACATGTCACTCGTTAATCATGCGACCCTCCTAGCCTTGGGTAATGACCTTGAAAGAATATATCAGCCCATGATGGCGGGAGTGAGGAATTAAATTGTTTCTCTGAGTGCTTATGGTCATTGCTGACAATTTATATGACACAGCTGCCCTAAGCCGGCCGTGCTGGCCAGCCTGGGGTAATCATTCCCTCTCGGGCAGGGGCTGCCGGCCGGGCAGCGGGCGCCTGAGCTGTCTCCTGCCTGGTGTTGTGTCGGGGCCTGCTCCTTTGTTCAAGCAGGAGGCCGTGCCCCAGGAGGACCTTTCGAAGGTACAGGAAATCCCAGGCAGGGCTTTGCCGACGCCTTTCTCTGCGGGTGCGTTCCACTTGGCCATAATGCTTGAGCGTGCCGTTCATGTGAGCATTGTGAATGCTTTCAAAATGGAACAGCTGAGCGAGGCCCAGTGACCCGGTCCCTCCCAGGAGGGGCTTTCCTGAGCCCTGAAGATGTGCAGCATCGGTAGAGAGTTTGGGAGAGGCGGTGCGTAGTGAGCGGAGCTGCAGGCTGGTGTTGGTGCAGGCAGAGCTGCACAGGGCCTTCTATTGGCGCAACCCACCCGACACTTGATGTGTATGCATGAAAAATAGGAAGTAAAGGTTAAAATGCATTTGTGTAAATGTTTATAGGTTGATATCTGTGTTTTTGTATTTCTATATTTTCCTGAGCGTTAAATGTACTTGGGAAGGTATTTATTATTTGTAGATAATGAATAAATGGCACTCTCACTTGTTATATATTGGTATCTGCTTTTAGGCTGATGAAATAATTTGTTACAGTTATTGAATCATATTATTTAGAGAAAACATGTAGCTGAGGATCTAAACATCAGATTGTTCTGCTGTTGCCATATGGGCTGCTTTTATCTAAACATAAACAGTTGATAATTATCACTAAAGCTATTGGCTAAAATCACAAAATAGACCAAGAACAAATAACAATCTCATTCTTCATTAGCATTTTAAAAATGAAGAAGATGTACTTGTTTATGCCTTCAGTAAATTTGGCTCTGTCTTTATAGAACTATAAATGAACCAGAACGTTTGTTTTGGATAATCTAAAAAATACTTTCCATGCATATTTGTATCCACGATCTCAATCTGCTGCACTGTGGGCACCTGGGGTGGGAGCCTGCGGGTGCGGGGTGGCTGCAGGCTGTGGGTGCCAGAGTGGGCTCTGCCCTGTGCCTGCCTGTGCTGGGAGCTCTGCTGTGTGCCGTGTGAGGTGTGGAGCTGCACACACGGATCGGGTGTAGGTGTCAGGCTTGTGAGCGTTCTTGAGTGTGCTAGAGCAATTCCAATGAGTGTGTGCATTTCTGCCCAGAGTCAGCACCAGATGCCAAGTCCAGGCAGCTGAAATAAAACACCTTTATTTGTGTAATAACTGCTTCAATCTTAACCTCCTTTAAAATGCTCATCTTTTTCATTGGGTCTGGTGACTTCTCGTTCTTCTATTTTCCAATTTGTTCTTGTATCTCTTCCCTAGCACCTCAATATGTCAATAGATCACAGCAAAGGATGTGGTAGCTGTCACCGTGCTGTTATGTGTATTTTGAATACTTTAGGGAAAATTATGCAAGTCAGCAGTAGTTTCATCTAACTTGTCTGTAAAATAAAGGCAGAAACAGACAACAAAGCAGAAGTGGACATGTTGACTGGGAGAAAAACTTCATACGGGCACCTCCTTGGAGTAAGAAGTTAAAGCAGAAAGTGAGAGGTTGAGGCTCCTTCTGCAGTGACGGCAATGACTCCCTGCATTGAAGGAGACGGTTTACTTTGTGCCGCTGCTCCCACATCTGGGCATAAGCCTGAATGTGAAGAGCAATGGGAGGCCGATGCCGGCCTCGCAGCTGCCCTGGCACGCCTTGGGGTTGCAGGCTCGGCGTCTGTGCCTCGCATGCAGCGGGGGGTGTGCTGAGCTCTGTGCTGCAGTGCCTCACGGCCGCGGTCCCTGTGCAGGGCCACTGTTCCCACAGGTACCCAGTGCTGTCCCTTAGCGCGGGTGCGTGGTGTGTGCATGTGTGTGCATCCTGCAGGCACACGCACATGCTGGCCTTTCTCCATCGGTCAGAGGAGCAATGTGCTGCAGGCTCCACTCCTGCGCTGCGCTCGCATGGTGACGTCAGCCCTCTCCGTGCGGTAAAGGAGGTTTTAAATTTGTTTATCTCGATGGTACCGGGTGGTTTGGTCGCTGGCGCTCCCCATTAGCATGGCAGAGCGGCAAGTATGTACATATATACTTATATTTAGCATTTTTTCTGGTATGTTCAGCTGTAAAGGCTTGGCTTGATTAATATTTTCCGCTGTCCGGTAACCATGGCAATGGGGTCAGCAGATATAATACTTAATTTAATCTTCCAACTGCCTCAGTGTGCATCACCAGTGTCCCGAATAATAGAAAGCCTTTTGCTTCTCTCCTTCCCTTCCTCCCTCCTTCTCCCCTCCCTCCCTCTCAGTTTCTTTCTCGTTCTTTTGCTTCGTACATTATTATCTTTGCCAGTGGCTCCCTCATATGACCCAAAAGGAATAAACTGAGCGTTTTTCATTCGATGTATGTAGCTTAAAAAAAAAAACCCAAACACAAACTCTGCCCCCCCCAGCCAGCTCCCCACCATCCGCCCGTTCGCCCCCTCCCCGCCACTCAGCAGCCAATCTGCACCGCACGGCGGGGCCGAGGGAAGGCTCGGAGCGCTCGGAGCCGCACCGGCGCAGGAGACGCTCTCCAGCCAACGCTCTCCCTCCCGCCGCAGGGCTCAGGGATGGGATGGCCTGCCCTGCTCGCCAGGTGGGTTCGGCGCCTCGCTTTGTCTCCCTTTGGCCCACTTCCTCTCTTTATCTGCTTTCATGCTGTCTTCCTGCTTGATTTTTTTTTATTTCTAAATCACAGCTGCTTTTTTTTTCACACCTGTGCTCATGGGTTGGCTCTGGGGAAGGACGTGGCCATGCTCATGCCCTCGGGCAGCCTCAGCTTCGCTGAAGGAAGGAGAGCGTTTGCTTACCTGGGGCTTCGTGAGCTGTGCTGGGAGCGGTGTGGGTCAGTGCCGGCCCTCCTCCCACTGTCCCCGTCTGGTACACAGGGACTGAAGGTGTGGGGTCTGGGAGGGAGCCAGGAGAATGGGGTCCTCAGAACCGCATCACCTGGGCTCTGCGAATGAAATTCCGCCTTTCCCGTTGTCTGTCAGGTTCATTGTAATCCACCTCTGAAGTTAATCGAAGAATATTTGTGATTTTATTTTCTTTTAATGTGAGGCACTCGGGAGGCAGAAAAATCCTCACTGCAGCTTAGTTAGATGAGTGCTTTTCCCTTTCCCGGCTCTGGCAATGTGGCCGTGTGCCTATGGCTGCTCCCATACTGGTGGCCCTCACACAGCCCTTAACCCAACACACACGGCCCGGGTGTTGGGTACGGGGCTGTAGCTCTCCTCCTGGCTGCAGGGACTGAAACTTGGGAAGGAACTGAGGCCCTGCCTGGACAGCGTCCGAATAGTTGGTCCTGCGCAGCCATTTCTCAGAGCACAGTCCTTTCCACCTTTCCACCAATGCAGCTTGTTGCTGCAGTGCTGCACGCTGCGGTGAAAGCACACTGCTGTGAACAGATGGAAATCCTGGGAGTGCACAGATGGTGAGCAACTCAAACCAGAAAACTTTGGGAGCATTTGGGGCTGTACAGTTGGAGAGCAGGACGTACAGGTGCTTTTCTTGATTGGCAGAGAAATGGCTTTTCCATTCTGTGATGGTGTGTCCTGGAGAAGACCCGACTTTCTGAAACACACAAAGCAGTGTGTTTGAGCATTGAATGACATCAGCTCTCTGCAATTGGGTTGATCCCAAAAAGAGCACAGCCAGTGTGTGCTCCACCTGCATAACGCAGGCAGGGGCTCTGGAACGTGGTGGCACGGGGCGGCAGCACCAGGGGGAGCTCGGAGGTGCCGTGCTGGGCTGTGGGGTGCCCTGGTGGGGGGCCCACAGCCCCAACCTGGGGTGGGCAGCGTTCCGGAGGCCGCACACCAAACCAACTGCATTGGAGTGGTGGGCCCAGGTCTGGCTCCGCACGTACGTTACTTTTTGCGGTGATGCCATCTGTGTTTGCTCTGTGTGGATCCATCCCACTGCTACTTCAATTTTTGTCTTTTTCTACATAAAAAAGTCCACTTACTTGTGCAATTTGCACAAGCAGGTGTCTGCATAGTCGTCGTGAAGATGATTATCAAGATGGTCTTTGGATCTTAATTTGTGCAATTTGAGTATTACAGTTCAGTGTTTTTCCTCTTTTAGTATATATTTAAAGTTTTTTATGAAGTAGCTTTTTGGCTTGTAAAATAATGCATAACCTACAGTAAATCCAACTCAGATATAAGACGAAAATTTCAGTTTTCTTTAACACTTCTGAAACAATATTTTTTGACCACAGGTAATCCTCAGTCCCAGTGTTATTTTTCTGAGGCGCTGGTCACAGTTGGGCTGGCAGTGCTGACCTCGCTGCTCACAGACCTGGCTCCAGCGCTGACATGCGGCCAGGTCCCAGCGGCGTGAGGCTGCCTCCTCCTGCCCCCAGAGCCCCTTGCATGTTAAATGCATTTCCCTCATGCTCTTGCATCTAATCACAGAGATATCACTGTCGCATGCACTGCAAGTATATAAATATAATCGCTCTCACTCTCATTCATATTTATGCCATAGCATTAAGATATTACATGCACTAATCTCTGAAGATATAAGAGAAAAATGTGGAAAACAAATAAGCATTCCTTCAGATTTACAGGATGCCTGCCAATCACTTGCTATTTGATCTAAAAAGAACAACAAAAATGAATATAAAAATAAGAGCTAGCCCAAAAAGCAATAACATAATGCATGCTATATGTTAATATGCCTGCAAAAGGTACTGATAGTTTAGAAAATGTATTTACCATAAACAAATACTCTCACAACCTTCTCTTGAATAAACATCTCTTTCCTTCTCTCCCCTTTTTCTCCTGTGATCCTGCCTATACTCCTGTCTTATTAAGTCTGAATTCATCTCCCATTGAAATCAGTGGGAGTTTCAAAAGAAGCAAGGTCAGTCAGGTGTATCTGGAAGAGACCTCCTTGTACGTGCTGGCAAAGCACCGGGCCCACCGCCTCCCAGCAGCAGGCTGTGCCGGCACCTGGTGTGGGGCTGCGCCTGGCAGCCGGGCCGCCCCGCTCCCCTGCAGGACCTGGGCTGGGGCTGCTGAGGGCTGCAAGCAGCTGGGTTTACTGGAAGGTGGTGTTTTCTGTGCTCTCATCCTGAGAACTTAAAACCTAAAATACAAGTTATGAAGGAAAGAAAACTCTTTCTCCCTATTTAAGGCAAATTGTTTGAATAAATTCATAATCATTCCAGACTTCCATCTTTCCTACAAAATAGCTTATCTTCCTTCTGCCTGCAGTTGCTGGGCCAGATCTGTCTGTTTGGGCAGAAGGGAAGCGGCCGTTTGGAAATCCCGTGAGCAACGCCTGTAACACCTCTTTGTCTTCTCTGGAAGAAGGATTTGGAAGAATTGGGAATGTTTTGTTTGCAGCACCCGGAGTGGGGTTGTACCATGGGCTCGTGCTGTGCGCCAGGCAGTGCGCAAGAGCGTGGAGAGCGGGGCGGCAGGAGGCTGCGAGGTCGTTGTTCTGCATTGCTGTCCGATGTGGGGGCTCTTCTGTCAGAGCTGTTGCTGAGCATTTGTGTTGGGCAGGAAGGAGTGACCTGCCCACTCAGCTTCCTGATTTTGTCATATCACATCTTTTACCTTTAATTTTTAGTTACTCTTCAGTGTAGTGTGGGGTTTGTTTGTTTGTTTGATGTTCTGGGTACTTTCTGGTTTTGCTTTGAATTTTGGCTCCTTCTGGCTTGCAGCATCTCTGCACCCTTTGGAAGCCAGCAGTTAACAGTGCTGGGGGCGACGAGGACTGCAGTTGCAATGAAAGCAGACAGGTGTGAGTGTACAGCAGTGCAGAGTGGGGTTGAGACGTGGCGGGGCTGCCCAGGGCGGGTGACTATGGGCCGCATGTTGGGCAGAACCCGGGCCCTGCCAGAGCTGCCTCTGTGCCATGCTCCTCTCAGCCACGTCTCTGTTCCCCGACAGCCCGTGGAGGCAGCCCTACCATCCCTCAGACATTTGCTTTACGTAAACCAGCTAGCAAACCGCTCTGTTAGTATTGATGTAGACATTACCACAAATCGCCACTTAGGGACCTGAAGGAATTGACTAACTGGTTTCAGATCCAATACACATAACTTGATCAGACACAAACTTTAAGTACACTTGCAGGCGTGCCAACTGCACCTACCGGGGAAGTGACTCTTCTGTCGGCTATTTAAAGAGGCCCTGAGGGGAAACGATGAAAAAATAAAGATCTGGGGTTAAGGCACTTCCTAGTGGTTTTAAGATGAAGAATCAGTCTGTGTGTGAAAAATTAAAGCCAGCGTTCTACGTGGGACTCATTTTGTACTTTCTTCAGTGGATTGGATAAGGCTCGGCCATGGAGTCTCACAGCTGTCCCCGTGCCGCCGGCGCTGACTGCGGTTCAGAGCTGTGCTCCTTGTCCAGGGCTGTGCACAGGGCTGTGCGCAGGGCTGTGCGCTGGGCTGTGTGCAGGGCTGTGTGCAGGGCTGTGCGTTGGGCTGTGTGCGGGGCTGTGTGCGGGGCTGTGCGCTGGGCTGTGCGCAGGGCTGTGCGCTGGGCTGTGTGCAGGGCTGTGCGCTGGGCTGTGCGCTGGGCTGTGCGCAGGGCTGTACTCCGGGCTGTGCTCCGGGCTGTGCTCCGGGCTGTGTGGGGTTCAGGTCCATGTACTGAAGGTACAGATTCCTGAAGCCACTGCATACAGTGGTGGTTGGTTCAGTCTCAAATGTGTCTTTAGAACCGCCAGCTAATCCTTGTGTGCACTGGGCTGTTCCCAGCTTTCACCCTATCTGAAGAGGTGTGTTTTGACTGAGCTTTGTATTAAGAAAACAGAGGTTTTGTTCTGGGAAAGGCCCTCTGAAGCCTTAGGTGGGACCCTGGGGGTCTCCCGCTGAGTTCCTCTGTGGCCATCACATCTGCCTGCATCAGACAGCATGAGCTTCCCTGCTGAGAAATGCCATGTTCTGCAATTCAGATGAATCCTGAAAATGATTGTTTGCTCACCCTGATACTCCCTTTAGTTTTGTCCTTTGAAGAGACGTTGAGAAACCAGAGCAGCACATGGCTGTGCTCAGGCTGTTGGTCAGCATATGACCGTGGCTCTGCCGTGCCGTGAGAGATGTCCCTGCCAGCCTTCCTACCAACATGTTTTTTCTCACCTATTTTTTATGTTGTAGTCAAACATTTTATTTTTATTTCCTGTCTCAGCTCCTGTTTATTTTGTTCTCTTGGCTGTAAATCAGAAGTGTGCTTTATTCTTTTCTGTTTTAGACTTATGTTAACTGTAATTGCTGTGCTTTCTCAGATCTTGATAGGAGCAAAAATCGAAGTAAAAGCTAATGTCTCCCAGGCTACATGGGCAGCATCCTTGTGCCAAAGAGCTGCTGGGCACAGCAGGCAGCTGGGGCGGGTGGGACTGACTGCTTGTCCTTGGCACCCACTGATGGCTTCTGAGCTCAGAGATCCACTCAAAGGCAGAGAAGAGTTTTTTAGTAGATGGTAACAATCAGACTGTTCTGCGTGCTGGCATTCAGAAGTATGGAGTGATCAAAGAAGGTGGGAAGAGTGAAAGACAAATTCAAACCATTAGTGGAAAATGTAGTCTCTTGTGCAGCAAAGTTGGGTGATTCATAGAACAAATCTGTATTTAGCTGTGTGAATCGGAGTTAGGGAGAAAAAGCTCAGCTGCCAGACAGCGTGCTTCTGTGTCCTGTGGAAGAAGCAGTGCTGCTGGGCCTGGCAGTGTGGGCATGGCAGGGCTGCCAGCTGCTGCCCACTGGGGCTCCTCGCTGGACACCGCCTGTTGGGTGCTGGGTGCTCCCTGCCGGGTGCTGCCCCGGGCACTGCCGTGCCCCAGACTGTCCCGCGGGACTCTGGACGCTGTTCTGTTAATGCTAAACAGAGAGATATTAACAACACAATGTAGAAATAAAAGCAAAAAGAAAAAAAGAAAGAAAAGCAAAGACGGCCGCCTGCTCTTTTCTTCTTGGTATTATTATTTGTGACAAAGCCTTTGGTCCATTTTTCTTCATAATTTGCAGGACTCCTAATGGGAACAGCACCTCCCAATTACCATGGTTGCCAAAGGCTAATTTGGTTACCCTCAGGATCCACAATAGAGAAACTGTGTCGGCCCTTTGTAGATATTTGCATACTATACATACCAGGAATGTAAAACAGCTGCCTGGGCCCTATTCCACTATCATGGCAATTATGGGTCATTAGCTTTTTCTTTCCCCCCCCTTTCTCCCTCTTCTCTTGTTCTCATCTCCCGGGCTGCACCAGGCCAGGAGCAGCTGATGCCCGATGTGGGCTCTCCGCCCGCCTGCAGCAGCCCTGGGTGGCTCCTCTTGGGCCCTCCCGGAAAGCATCTGCGTGCCCGCGGTCCCACACGTGCCTATTGCATGTAGTGCAGGCTGTACCCGTGCCAGTCGGGCTGGGGGCAGGGTGTGAGCAGAGCTGTGCCCCCCGGCTGCCCGCCCGCCCCGCGCAGCTCCAGGGAGACGCTCGCGCTGCTCTGAAACTTCTGCAGGCTCCCAGGGGCCCAGAAATTAAAGAAGGGGACAAAAGAGAACTCCATCTTAATTCGCTTGGTATTCAATTTGTTAAATGGCCAGAGGCTTTTAATAGTTTATCTCCCTTTTGTTCTGAGCAACATTTACAGTCTTCGCGTAGTTTACACGGAAGTGATGGTTTTGCATATACATTAATTTTTTTATGAACTGCTAATTTTATTGACAATAAGGATAGATTGAAAGACCCAAAGCTTTTGTGTTGTTTTGTTAAAGCAAATAAGTAAAGCACAAATGTAAATTACATCTCCAGGTTCGCATTAGAGGTTTGCAAATAATAGTGAGCTAATGGTTATTGCTAAGGAAAATAGCACTGGGATCAATATTCTATACAGTAGAACGCAATACCTCTCTCTCTTTTAATCACCTCATTGCAGAAATGGCATTGAAATTTGAAATCTCATTTTCTCCATTTGTACAAATTGAACATAAATCATTGTGAGTGAGGGGAGGTTTCGGGCAACTTCACTCTTTGTGGGATTGCATTACTAATTAGTGCTGCAGGGATGCAGGGATGCAGACAGGGCTCCTCCGGACGCCGTGACTGCACACGGATGACTCTGTAAATAACAAACCAGAGGGAAATAACGAGTGGTTTTCAGAATTTTCTGCATCAGCATCTTCTGAGCAAAGAAAGCACTCGCTATATGTTTCTTACTGCCATTAAGAACGGATTAATAATTAAGGAGTGAACGCTGACGTTGCTGCTGTCGGTGATGAGGGTGCCCGTACTTCATGAGGCCATTCCTCGACTGCCCACGGCTCTCTGGGACGGGGCAAGAGAGCAGCGAGGGAACGGGATTGTGGTGTCCTCTCTGCTGGTGGTTCTGATCAGCGTAAAGAGTGTTTATGTAGGAATTGCTGGCAGAACAGTCCTTGCTGCTGCTAACTTGAAGCCCCGTTCCTATGGGGCACAGCAGCCAGAGCAAGCGGGGCAGCAGGCACTGGGAGGTGGTGGCTGCGGGTGAGCGGTGCGGACTGGGGATGGTCTGGGCAAGAGGTTCAGATGAGAGCAGGTGGATCTGTCTGCAGAGAACATATTGCTGCGATAGGGAGGGAGAAGTCTGAGAGGCTGGGAAGGGTTTGCAGGGAGTGGGTGGGTTCCAGTCATCCCCCACGGGTAAAGACTGTTCGAAATTGTTCGCTCTCAGGTCCGAGTTATCACTGCTCCTGTATTTTTCCATCATTTTCCTGCCTTCTTAACCACTACAATAGGAGATAAATAGGTAACTTTATGGGAGAAACTGTTATTAAGGCTCATTATCTAAATTTGTACTTGCCAATTTTGTAGCTGAAAGTCACGAAAATAAATAAAGTACCCTTGAAAGTGAAGAACAGACATTGAGCTCCTGGCAGAGAAAAACTGAAACCATTTTAGAAAGTAGGGGGCAGAAATCTCGGACTTGAGATTTGAACATGAACATGAAAAGAACATGAAAGAGAGATCAAAATCATTACAAATGTTGATTTCACATATAGTCAAAGTGCTATTTAAAGCATGTACGTGGCATAGGGAAGGGAAAGGACAGTTGGACCTCACAGGATACACGGTGACGTTTGTTCTGCTGTTCTGCTCATGTATCACATAGCAGGAGGTACTTGAAGGTAATAGAAAGAGTGAAATGTCAGTAATATATATAGCCAGCATGTCCAGCCATGTGGTTAATTAATGCCATTTGCCTCCATTGTGCCTGGTGCATAGAGTAAATATAAACAGATACACACTTAATGCATACATTCTGCTTTAAGTCCTAGGGTGGTTCGGGTGGGAAGGGACCTTTGAAGGCCATCTAGTCCGATCGCTGCAATGAAGAGGGTCGTCGCTGGGGTAAGTGTGGAAAGAACCCTGCAATGTTCTGCAGCAGAACGGCTGGACTTGGAGCTCACACAGCTGCCTGTCAGAGCTGGAGCAGTGGGAAAATTAGCTGTTTAACAAGTAATTATGCAGAGTCATTTATTTATTTATTACACAATTTACTGAGAGATTTGTAATTGTGCACGTAGCACAGCTTCTGTTGGAACTACAAAAAAATTGGAAGTTACATAATTTGCTGACATATTAGCAGCCACATGTTTCAGAACAGAATCTCACTAATTTCCCAAGGATCAATTGTTGTGGGCAAAAGGCTCATTACGCTGATCTCTGGAGGCTGGAAGATCTGGTCTGTTTGAGACCACTGTGAAGAAAATCACACAGAGGAGATTTGCCTGAAATTCTTCCTTCCCAGACTCCCAGCTCTGTGGGCAGTGG
This sequence comes from Chrysolophus pictus, assembly GCA_037305975.1. Lineage (NCBI taxonomy): Eukaryota > Metazoa > Chordata > Aves > Galliformes > Phasianidae > Chrysolophus > Chrysolophus pictus. The sequence continues at coordinate 732,110 of CM074586.1, read as the reverse complement.
TGTGGGAAGGCCTGGGGCCGGCCGGGCTGTGGGGATGGTGCTCAGCAGCGCATCGCTGCTTGTCTTTGTGAATCTATCATCTCAGGCTCTGCAACATAAATGTTTATAAATTAAGTAAATTAGCAAGTAAGCACATGCACAAACGGTTGATAAATAACTGCGGGCTGCATACACATGCATTGCACTCACGTGAGCCCCCGGTGCGGGTGACACCAACATCTCCTGGTGCTGCGGAGGGGCTGAGCCAGCACTGAGTTATCTGCTCCTCGTTCTGATGGGATATTGCTGGAGCATAAAGATAATAATTAAAGTGTCACTTTTTCAGTTGTGTTTCTTACGGAGATCTGCTCCATGTTTTATAAGTTGTATTTGGCTCCAGTGGTGCCAGCAGACAGAATTAATTGTGTGAGAAGACGTAGGGGCAGCTCCTGCTCCCAGCACAGGCAGGCTCTGCAGTCCCGCTGGCTTGTGCTTTCCTTTGCAAGTCTTCGGGGCAGGCGGAATCGTATGGATAAAGAGCACCAGCTCTTCTGTCAGATCTGGTACACTGGTGGATGTTGCCACGAATGTGGTGCATCACGACCATGAAGGGATGAGAAGCCTGCAGGCTCCCACGCAAGGAGTGTGGAGCTGCTGCAGGGCTCACTGGTGGCTGCGAGCTCTGCCGCACTGTGATGTCCTGGTATTGGGCTTCTGGCAGTGCCACAGCTGTTCCTCAAAGCCTCATCCCTCTGCCAGCTGGCTGCAGGAGCAGGGCAGAGTGGAACCTCTCACTGAGGTGCCTGAGTGCTGTGTGGCCTGAATGAAGAGCTTCTCGCTGCAGTGGGGGCAGAGCAAAGGTTGCTGTGGGCAAAAGGAGCTCTCCTGCAGCTCTTAGGACTAACAGGAGGATGTGTCTGGGCAGAGCAGACTTGCAGTAGCACAGGCCCTTGTGTAGCTCTTGTCCTTTAGGAGAAGATGCTTCCCAAAGGCTGTGCCCTTGGTGGCACTTCAGTGTAGGGCACGAGTACAGCCTTCAGTTACACTGATTCCCTGTCTGGTGCAGCTGAGGAGTGTGGTGTGATGAAATGAGGGAGGGTGAAGTGTTTTGTAGCACGGGGGCAAAAAGGGAATGCTTTGCTTTGCTCCTGGAAGCTCGATGTGGGGAACCCACCAACAGAGATGTGCTCGGTCAGCTGTAATCCAGATCAGCACACTTGTCCCCCAAAGAACTTCACTTATGTGATGAGAGAGGCATTTACAAATTTACAGAGCCCTGAAGGAGAGAATTATTGTATGAGTAATAATAAGCACTTAAATAGCTCTTGACAACTTGATTGATACAAACATTAACAGATTAGCTCCTACAGGACCCAGTGATGGATATGTGTTTCCATGTCTCGCATTTGGAGAAACTGAGGTGTAGAGATAGATTAATTTACTTGCTGACCCACAGTGTGTTGCTGGTAAAGGCAGAATTAGAAACACAGACTTCTTAACGACCAATTAGTGAAATAATAAAGCAAAAGAACAGTGTCCAACAGCAACCTCTAGGAGCACTGTGAGAGGACGTTGTACAGCCTCAAGATCTCATTTTTAAGCAGTAATTTTACTTGAGTTCATCACTGAAAATTAGGATTATTTTTATCATGTACTTTGTCTTACTCTTATCCAGTCCTCTACTTCATTGGCCACTGAAGAGATGCAGATTTCTCTTTACAGATATTTACCTGTATTTATGTGCATGCGTGTACAGTTTTAGCTGTACAGACACAAAATACAGCCATCTATGGGCTAACTGGGAAATATGACTCTCTTTCCTTATTAGGACTGTACTTTTTGGTGTGTACATTAAATATGTGCTTATTTTACTACCTGAAGAACACAAAATGAGTGAAATCCAGCTATTTGCCTATTACTCTTTTGACTGAAAGGTCGTGTATGTTTATGGCTTAGATAGCTGTGCAGTTCATGCTAGGAAGCAGCGGACTAAAGGTGTTATTGATGAGTTTGAGATGACTGCAATCCTTACGAGTAGTGAAGCCCTGCATGACTTATGTGGCTGATCGCAGACTAATGCCGATAAATTCTCTGCGCCACACATCGTGGTGTATTTGTGCATGCTGCATATTTTACTGGCAAACTATTTCAGATAGATTTTAGAGATTTTTTAAGAAATTATTTGTGCCATTTTTCACAGACTTCTTCATGCAAAGGCGGACTGCCAGTTACCAGGAATCTGACTGAATACAAGCAGAGAAATATTGCACAAATATGATTTTAGAAACCTTTATTTACACAAAGTAGTCTTTCTCTGTATAATAATGGGGAGATTTCAAGATCGTGTATCTTGAAAACTTTGTAGACAGAGTGCTTTACAAACTGGAAAGCTGTGTGATCTCAAAGTGCCGCCGTCGTTTGAGCGCTCACAGGTGTCCGTGGTCACCAGTATCCTGGCGGCAGCGACTGCGTGCTGTTTGTGACAGACCTCAGCGCTGGGCCTCGTGGTCAAAAATTCTTGCATTAGAAGATGAACTCCTCTGTGTTTGGTCAAAAAATTATTCTTCAAACAGAAATGGCAGCTCTTCACAGAGCATGGGACATTTAGAGTAAACTGTAAGCAGCAAGGTGAAAGTACAGAGTAGGATTTCTTCCAGTGTGACCACATGTGCACCAAACCCCAAGAAAATCCTGAATTTCTTGGATCCTAAACTCGCTTTTAGTCTGCTTGGTTCCTAAGTTACTGAGCTGTATGTGGCTGGCATGCTGATGTATGAGAGGTGTGTTGGTGCCACTTAGCTCTGCTTCCTTCCAGCACGGTGCAGCTCTGGCTGCTCTGCTCCTCCACCCCGCTGGTGGTGTAGCAGTGGGGCACTGGGGGACAGGCAGTGGGAACGTGCCATCATTAACTATGGAGGTTTCAGGTACTTTCAGTAATCTTAAATAGACATTTTCTAAAAGTTTTTATCAGAATGGATGTGGCACACAAGAAACAGGTGAGAGAACTGAAAAAACGCGTAGTTGTCCTGCTGTACATGTTATCTCGTTTACCCTCAGCTTATTTGGATTTGTAAAAATGGAGAAAAAAATAGTGGACCAAGTATCCTATCCCAGACTGTGTTCATGAAAGATATTTTCATACAAGTATGGAGATGCATGTAGGCAGGGGAACAGGAAAGCAGTTGGACTTTGTTGTGCCTGTAGGACTCTGGGCCCACCAACAGCCATCACCTGGCTGCGGGCCTCATACAGCAGCCAGGGATACACCAAGATCAGGTCAGGGGAACCACAGCGGGGACTGCGTGTGCTGTGATGGGTCTGTGTGTGCCATGCTGGGGCTGTGTGTGCCGTATTGAGGCATGATGGTGCAGCACCATCACAGTGCTCAGCCCTGGAGTGTTTCACCCTCTTTGGGTTAAATGAACAGATTGTATAGTTCCTGTTAATAGAGAAAATTAATTTAGAACAATGGGCAATGATGCACTACAGGAAGTATAACGAAGGCCTGAAAGCCTTTCCCTTTGCTTTGGCAGGGTGGGGCTCTGGGCACGGTGCAGCTCTGGGGCTGCTGGGTCCGCTGGAGGGGCATGGCTGGGTACAGCCTGCGTTGGCCTCATTGCCTCAGCACGGCATGCCAGGCACAGCTGTGACACTAGCAGGCGGGCATTTGAAGCATAGTAGTAATTCTGCAGATCAAAGCAGCTCTTCTTCAGACAATTACAGTAAAATTGAAGCTCTCCTCCAAGAAAAACGTGCCCTTGTTGTGGTTTTCCTTTTTTTGCACTCCTTTTCTTTCTTTCTTCCTTTCTTCCTTTCTTTACCCCTCCCCCCCCCTTTTTTTCTTTTTCTTCTCCTTTTCCTTTTTCTTTTTCTTTTTTTATCCTTTATGAGGAAATTGCTTTTTCAGGGCTATAGAAAGAGCCGATTGGAAGCTGAAATCCTCCCTCTCTGCCCAGGGGTGGGATTCCCAGGGTTAGGCATGTAACATCTGAAGGGTGATTTTTTTTTAAATTGATATCCAAGAATAAAAGAGAGAATAGTAGGAGAAGCTGATCAGGAATGAATAAAGTCTCCTTTTAAGCTGAAATAACCTTCCCCCCCCCTCCCCAATTTTCCCTCCAGAAAAGCCGGACTGTAATTGCTTGCAATCACTCGGCACAAATTGTCTGCGCGTATTTGCTTTTTAATTTTGTATAATCTGGTCCATTTCGCTCTCCCTGCCTTTGAGCTTAACCTCTCTCTTTCTCTCCTTCCTTTTCTCTCTCTTGCATGCCTTCCCTTTCTCTCCCGCTTTAATTCTTCAGCACTGCTAAAAAAATTATTATTAATTCACAATGATGTTTGATGGCTTTCACTAAGGAAAGGCACTTAGGAAAAAATAAGGGACTGAGTGGACATGTGCTACATCTGGTGAGATTTCCTTGTTGTTTTGAAGTGTGTGTGTGTTTATATATTTGTGCCACTGCCGCTTCCTTGTGGCATGGACAGCTGCTGGCTCTGGGGCCGTGGGAGCAGACGTACCTCCATGTCTCCGCAGGTGAACGTGGCATTTGCTTTTATTGCCGTGAATTATTTACATTGAGTTGGGTCTTGAATGCTGCCATTTTCTGTGAATTTTCTCAACATTTCTTGCTTAACTATGGATGTTGCATGGGCTCTTCTGTGGTCTCTGTATTGGATCTGCCAGAAAATAAGTTAAAAAACCCCCAAACCACCACAAACACTTCAGTTATTGGGAGTTCAGAATGATGAACATGGACTGAAATGGTTCTGACAAGTGCAAAGGATTCCTTTGGCACTTAACAAATACTGTTTCTGGGATTCAGCAATTAGGATTTAAGGTATTTATTCAGATTTTGCGTTTAGCTCTTCGGGCAGACGCCTGTGAAAGCCACTCCAACTCCTCAGCCCAGTATTGGAGCGGAAGCACAACTGGTGCGCTGGAAAAACCTGAGTTAGAAAATGGTAGCAGAGGTGCTGGGAGACACAGTACCGTCCATCAGGGTGGTTCCCTCTGTTGATACCACGTGTAGGGATGAGACCGTGGTGCTCCACGGCCTGTCACGGCTGGGGGGGACAGGGCTGGGTCACAGCTCCAGCTGCAATCCTCAGGCAGCTCCACTCCGCAGCTCCTCACACTGCAGCCCGACCCGACGTGCTGGGCCTGGCCTGACCTACCCGGCCTGCTGGGTCCACCCTGGTCTGCTGTGTCCCATGGGCCCTGGCCAGGCCCAGCTATGAGGGCACGTGGTGCCGGCAGCTGTGGAGGGCAGTGCGTCCTGGTGTGGAGGTGCTGCTGGGACTCTGGCACAGGTGTGACCCACGGATGTAGTGTATGTTTGCACAGCTTCTGTCTGTTCTACTTGCTGTGCTCGGAAGCAGTGCGTTCACCCTGCTCATTCTGGGGCAGCCGTTTGCATGTTACCTTTTTTTTCTGCTATTGCTGCAGATAGACTAAATTGTTTTTATCAGTCTAAAAGAAACATTAAGGAAACATTTAAAACTAAAGCTTTATTTTTAATGGCCTTCGGGTGAGCGGCCCTAATAGCAGCAGAGGGCAGGGGGGGCCTTGCGGGACCTTCTGAGCCCACCAGAGCCCCTCCTGGCTCCCATCAACCTGTGGGAGCCCTTCTGTGGCGGGGTGCTGCAGGAAGCTGCGGCTGAGTTCTCCTGAGATTCCTCCCACTGGTAGATAACTAACTTGTGTACTCCTCATGCCTTTAAAGGTAGGGAGGAATGAAAAGAAAGGGTCTAATGCTGTGTGGAGAGCACCGAGGGGTACCTGCTCTGCATTCTTCCAGCTGCACAGGGACCAGGGAGGAAAACGCTGGCCTTCACTTAAATAAATTAACAAAAAAGGCAGTCTTACCCTAAAAACAAATAGTTGCTGATTCTCAGCAAACAAACCTTTAGCAAAAAAAGCAATGCAATTTAAGAAGGAAAATTACGTGTATATTTTTCTTGATGTATTTGTTTGTAAGAGATTTATAATGCTTGTGTTATTCAGCTTTTCATTTGAAATTGTAATGAGCCTTTTGAATGGACTGGTGCAGGCTAGGAAGTAAAAAGCATAAAATAGTTCCATTGACTTATGATTTTCTGCTGACTTTTTCATTGTCATCCCGTATCTTCATTCTCTGTCACCAGGCCATTCCGGGAATGTCCTCAGTTGCCTGTTTGGTAGCACATCGTAGTGTAGGAAATCATATGAATTGCAGATGGCCTGGTGATTTATTCAGATGTGGTCTGTCATCCTTGGGTAATAACAAAGACAGCTTTAACACACGCTTTAGTGGATTTGAGATATCACACAAGTTTTCTTCTTTCTAGACCATGAAGAAGAGTATTTTTCCTGTGACTTGTGGTGTCTTTCCTAATAGCAAAACCTTGTTCTGTTGGGCTTTAAATTTAGCCCAAACTGGCCTTAAAAGATAAGACTGGCTGCTTGAAGCATCGCTTTGTGTTTCTTTTACGTCACTAGTGAATGTAGGAATTTCTGTTGAAAAACATGAAGAAGTTTGTGGCAGCTGAATGTTATTAGAGACTGGCCTTACGCTCTGAGATAAGGTTCTGTGTCGTAGCAGGACAAATAGCATTGCCTAGCTGCACCATGGAAGAGCCCCCCATTTAGCTAAGGGCTAATAGGGAAGGCATTATCAGGAGTTTAGGCCAACTCTCATCCAGCCACCATCTGAGATGTTTGATAGCTGTGAGTGTTTGGACCTTTTTGTTCCCCTGAGCTGTCTCTTCACAATAGACATTTCAGGGCCTTTCAACCAGTTTGGAAAGTTCATTATATTTTTAATATATTGTAAAAAAATTAAAATAATGATTTGATATACAGGCATTGATGAAAGATGTATTTTTAAAGTAGTAAATTAAAATCTCATTAATATTTCAGTGAGAATATTTTGTGCTTATCTGTTTCATCTTTATTTTTGACCTATGGCTCAGAGTTCACAGCATGAAGGAGATGGTGAAATCTGTTCACCATAAAATGTTAATTATAAGTAAATTACAGCACAAACGTTCAATCAGCCACATTAATTCTACATAAAGTGAATTATTGTAGCAGAAAATTTTAAAATGTGACTGAATTTTATAATCTGCATCCTCCATTTTCTACCTTTGCTCTTACTGCTGTGCTGTTCTTCCCTAGCATGGCCGAGCTCTTTGTGCATTGATGGTAAGTGCTTTCTACTTAGGTTACGATAAAAATGGAAGAGTACAATTTGATCCATTTGTTTGCAGACTACTAAATGTCTGTTAAATACATAACATTTTCTTTGCCTGGTGAGAAAGCGTAAGGTGCGTAAGGTGATGTGAGTGGTTCAGAACGGGAGCAGTGTGAGGCTGTGCGGCGTCACTGTGCCGAGGCGGGCAGCCCTGCTATGGCACAGCAGCCCTGCCATGGCACAGCAGCCCTGTGCAGCAGCAGCACCACGCCTGGTGCTTGCCTTCCCACGGCGTCCCGTGCCTTCCCAAGCCCAGCGCTCAGCTGTAGTCCCGGATTTCTTTTGGCAAGCAGCAGGCATGGCTGAATCGCTGTGCGCTTTGAAAATGTAGATGTGAGTCTTGCTGGCCTTCTGATCCCCAACAGAAGAGGCTTCGTTGTGATATAAAAGTGACAGGTAGTGCACCTTCCTCTGTAAATCCAGATGCTGTGTCTCATTTAGAAGATTTTTGGTGAGATAGATAAGACATGCTTAATGTCTTACCTAAGGATCATGGTGATGATCATCATCCAACATCATCAAGACTTCCTGACTCAACCCGTGATGCCGGAGAACAATCCTGCTTGAATTGTTTTATTGTGTTTTGTCAGGTACAGGGTCCACGTTGTGCTAAATGCAAGCTTTACATTTTGCTTACATCACGCGGTTTCTGGGAAAGCAAGAGAGAGCAAACTTTTACTGTGCAGATGCTTCAGGTTTAAAGAGTCTAGATACTGCTCAAATCCTACTCAGTGATTAAAGTGTTTCTTCAGTCAGATAAATTACATATCATTGCAAATTACCATCTTGACTCTAAAATGCTGTGAAGTGTTGTCTGTTAGACTGGGTTTGAATTTGACTTTTTTCCTAAACCCTTGTATAATGACATCCAGAGTATTTTTTTCATGTTGAAATGGTGACGTAGGAGATTTCTACTGTTCTTGTTTCTTTGGAGAAAAGCTCCTGAGCTCAATTCCGAAGAACAGTTCTAAAGTACCTTGTACGGCACAGCTCAAAAGGAAGGAGTTCGTCTTTCAGAGCACTCTTGTTCTTACAGGAGGGCCCTGCTGCCCATCGCAATGCCTGCAGGCCAGGCCTTCCTGCTTGTTGGGTAACACGGCTGCACCCACCGGTACACAAAGCATCATTTTGGGTGCCAAATGGTATTATCTGAAAAAGCAGCTCACTGGTGTGAAGATCCTCTATTTTGATAACTTGGTGCAATTTCTGTGTGACACAATTCAAGTATAAATTTTCCACCTCAGTAAAGTGACCCCCCCGCCCAAGCTGGCTTGTGACGCGTGTCACTGCCTGTTGGGTACCTTTGGGCCTTCTGAATCTGGCTGCACTCATGTTAGTAGAACTCTGAGGTTGCTGTTGATAGGAAAACTGCATTCATGCGTTCTTGTAAGCAGATACGTGGCTGTTGTTGCACGGACCGGCTCGTGTGTGTAGGAGAACTGGGGAGCTTGTCCTCTGGTGAGCTGTTCCATTGGAATCCATCAGTCTGCTTCCAGCAGTAGTGTCTGAAAGATGTTTTCATGGTCACAATAAATGGTCAGAAATGGGAACTCTGACACATGTATAGAAAGAGGACCAGCTCCTGTGAAGTAAGCGTGTGTATGCTTAAAGGAGGGGAGCAGAAGGAATTTCCAGTTGCTGTCAGTAGGATCAGCTGGTCTGCAGGTGTGTGTGGGAGCAGGAGACCCCCCAGCATGGTGGGATGGCCCTAAGGAATAAGGAGTGAGAGGGGAAAGAGCCAGAAATAGGAAGGAGCGAGTGGGTTGCAGTGGGAGTGCCTCATTTGTGCTGCCTGTGGGGCTGGGCTGTGCCAGAGCCCTCCCCAGCAGCACAGCCTGCTTTGAACTGCTCAGTGCTGCACTCAGCCTTGAGAGCCATCTCTGAGCATCTACCGTGAAATGAAAGGCTCTGTTTTGTGGCTACATTTGGCAAAAGGAAAGCTAAATAGAATCCAGAAATCTAAAAATAATTAGTGAAAAGAGGAATATTGACTGAAATTTTATTTGCATCTATGTGCAAAGTACATGTAATTATCGTCTGTGTCTGTGCATGTGTAAATACTGTAAGTCACAGATCTGGTATGCAGCTGGCCCACTGTGGAGCTGAGGAATGGGGCTGGTCCCTGTGCACACTACACTGCAGGTTTGCGTCCATTGCCTTCACAACGTGAAGCTGTTCTCCCCACGGGCTGCACCCGCGCTGCCCCTCCTGCCTGGTTCTGTTGGGCTGCATGTGGGGTCCGTGGCCCTTTAGGCTCTGCTCAAGCAGGTCAGTGTGTATCTGTTGGCTCTGCTGACTGGCTGTGCTGTGTAAAAAGCAACTGCTGCTCAGATGTATCTGTGATCAGTGTGGGGCACAGACTTGTTTTACAGAGAGGCGTATGGTCATAGCATCAGGCTCTGATAGGTGTCTGCAAGTTGAACGATGCTCATGGGACAGAAAACAGAACCATTTGAACAGGGTGCCATTGAACGCCAGATGGGAAAACTAAGCTGTCACAGAGACCTAAAGATCACAAGTGCCTTGAACTTAAGCTAGCAGACCTTTTGTGAACTATCTGAGATGCGTCCGATACTCATTCATCTCCAGGCACTGTATTATGAGGAAACCAACCTTAATACAACTTCAACTGTAGTCACACATTGTTCTTTTTTGGCAGGGCAGAGCATGAGAATATGATTGAAATTTAATGTTTTTCATTTGAAATCAAGGATTTTGTTGGCTTTCAATGAGCTGCCTTCATCAGCTAATAAAATCAGTTTGTCTCTCCATCCCATTGCCATGTCCCACACAGCTTGCTGCTGCTGGGATGGAGCACTCACTGCAGGCAGGGCTGTGCTTCTGTGCAGCCAGAACACACCTCAGCATGAGGGGATCACAAAGGCAGCTTCACCGGGCTGCTGGAGGAGTGCAGTGTGATTGGTGAAATGGAAAAGAATAGAGGAGAAAAAGTGCGAGGCACGGCAGATGCTGAGAGCCCTTGTTTTCCAGTAAGCAGCGTGATTGGCAGCAGAAATAAACACTAGCGGGAAGCTTGTGTATCAATCTAATTGTATAATTGCAGGTTGCTTTCTGCCTGGTTTGATGTGCAGATTGTAGTAATGTGTAGTGTCTCTGGTAATTTGCTATTAAATCCAACACTAGGAAGTAGTCGAGTTGCTTCCTGTACAGATACCTGATGTTTGCATTTGTTCTGCTGCCGTATGCTGGCAGCACAACCTGCACTTGTCTTCTGGTACTCTTCATGCCATTTTTGCTTATGTGGTGGTCGAAGATTTTTCAGCAAATCACAGAAGGTGAGTTAGATGTAAAGGTCAAAATGTGATAACTCATTGCAGTGTTGTAAAAGTCATTGCCAAGAGCTGAGAGCAGTGTTTAGCTCTTCCCTCTGAACTTGTACAAGAGATTATTTTAAATATATTGTGATCAGATTACTAACAGCACAGTCTGCCTGGACTTCTGTGCTGGCTCTGCTCAGAGCTCCTGATGGGAGGAATGGCGTTCTGTGAAAGTCCTGCAGAAGTGCTCCGTGGGGTGGGGAAGATACTGTCCTTCTGGATGGACGTGGAACAAACAACATAGGGAGGGTGATCCCTCTAAGTGTGGAATAGGAGAAGGCTCATACTGTGTGGGGTCAGATGTTCATCTTGCCTATTAGCCTAGCAGTATAGCAGCATCCAGCATTCTCACTATCCCGCAGCAGTGTACTTATGGTGCGTGACTGGGGGTATTTTGTTAATACATTTTTGGTGAAGGTTTCAGCAATATTTTGTGTGCTCCGTTCCACGTGGCCTGCTGAGCTCCAGGGGGAGAAGGACTGTGACCCCACGCAGGAGGGCAGAGCACGCACCTCTCTCCCATCAGTGATGTGAGCACACCTGGCACAGCGTGTCTGAGAGTCCATCTGAGGCAGCTTCCTGCCCAGGAAGAGTGAGAAGGTAGGAGCTAGCCACACTGCTTAATGAACTCAGTTCGTTACTGAACTGGGAGCACTTGCGTACCTTTTTGTGGTGGACAGTTTGATTTAAATGGAATAGAAGAGGATGTATTTTGCACATAGTTGAATGGGGGTAGGGGTAAAATGCAAGGCTTGTGTAGCAGAAATACTGTCACAGCCTGAAGCAGTGCTGGAGCACCCAGTGGGAAGGCAGGGCCAGCCCAGGGGAGCTCAGGTGCATGCAGTGTACCTGAGTGATGGAAGGGCTGGAGCCAGGGTCCTCCCCTTCCCAGCCCTCACTTAAGGGTTGGCAGTGGAGGTGAGGATGTATCTTGTTGGAGATCCCTGCCTACCTGAGGCCTTCCAAGGGTAAGAAGTGTTTTTCCTTCATCCCTGCTTTTGGGCTTGTCCTCTGCTGTAGCAGGAGACTTTGCCACCCTGCTGTTATTGCTGTACTTTCCATCGCGTTAAAGCGTTACAGCTCAGCACGCTTATAGCGCAGAAGCGTGTGGGGTAATGTTACAGATAACAGCAGACCTTTAAGATCTGACGAAGTGTTAGGAACTGATGTGGGTATTTTTGAGTTTTTTTGTAGAAATTACTGATGAATTACAATCTTGTTCCAGAACTGAATGGCGGAGTTGAAGCTCTGGGTTCTTTCTTTCAAGTTGTTTTGTTTTAGATGGGTTTTGCTACGATGTTACCAGGTGACTGTATTTTGTTTCTAGGTCTTGCACTTCGGTGTGGAGATTATAGCCTAGCTAGTGTTCCCTCAGTTGGCTGAAGGGGAAGATAAATTATCTCTACTAGGGAATGTAAGGATATGGAAAGCCTTTTTCACCATTACCTCACTAACTATGGGGAAAATAATGGCTGGACTGTTTTTTTTTTTTTTTTCTCTAATGCATGAAGTAGCATTGATGTGCTGATGGTATGTACAGCCTTTTGTTTTCTTGCGTTGGAGACTCACAGTAGACCAGTGGGTAGATAGCAATGCATTGTATTTGGTACTTGCCCACGTTCTGATAATTGCTAACTGTTGACCGCTATTCTCGGGGAGCTGCAGGAGTGATGCTGAGCCCCGGGGACGTCCTGCCCCTGGCACAGCACCTTCCTGGCACTCTGCTGCCAGAAGTGGAGCATCAGCCACAGCCACCTGTGCGATGCCAGGGCTTTCTCCTGTCCCAGCAGTGCCTTAGCATAACCTCAGCACAGTTCTGTCCTGCCTTGCTCAGACACTGATTACATTCCCAAAACTTAACCTTTGAACTCCCAGAGGTTATGCTCCAGCCAAAGATCACTGAGCTTCTAAAGATCAAGAGGAAGCTGGTGAGGAGGGATGGCTTGTATTCAGACCTATCATCAGCTTTAGACACTCATTAGTCCTAACTGAATGTTTGGAAATAACATGCAGAATTTCAGTTCAGTCAACAGCAGTGAGGGACATTTATTGCATTTGGATTACCTTGAAATACCTCCTTCTTGCTGGAGCCAGGAAATGGTGTTATCCAGAGGGAGCAGCGCTCTGTCTGATGTTCCCATGAGGACAGCTGTGTCCTCACTTCTGCAAACACAAACCATTCCTGGCAAGTGGAAGTTTAATTAAGGGCCTTGCTCAGACCGGCTGAGCTGGGCAGCAGTAGCTGTGAGGAGCCCTGGCACACGCATTGGGAAATATGCTGGGGAAAGGTTTGATTTCAGGTAAATGTCGTCAGGCTGCTGTCTCACTTTGTACATCCTTCTGTGCCTGTGTTTTTTAATACAGTTACACTTTGTCTACCTGGAATATGCAAATACTATTCAAATTAGATCTCAGTGCTTAGACTGTCAGCACATACCCCACAGCTCCCCTCCAGCAAGTGACTAATGGGAACATGTGTTCCTGCTATTTATGATGCTGGGAGCTGGGGGTTCGGCAGGCTGTGTGCCTGGTGGGGTGGGAGCCTGGTGCTGCCCTGCCATGTGCCAGCTGCACACATCATGTTGTGCGGGGTGTGGAGCGCAAACCGTGGCCGTGTGGGCCATTTTTGTCCTGTTTTTCCAGTCCATTTTTATTCTCAATTATACACATTTCTATATTTGTTAATGTTCCTATGGCAACAGCTTTAACTGCTTACATAGAAATGTAATGTCAGGAAACTATTTAATGCTTCTGTGGATGACTTAATGTGATTTAGCCCTCTGGTGCAAGGAGAAATCAGCATCGTGCGAGCACTGGACGTTGGCTCCTGGCCATTCTGGGTTTGCACATCTTGGGTTTCCCACTGCTCGCGAGTGCTTGCTTTCCTTCATGCTGCATGCTTTTTGGAGCAGAACTTGGTTTTCTATTGATTCTGAAAGTTGTTTGGCAATAAAAATTAAAATAATAGCAAGTGATTAGCACACATCTGCCATTCCCAGAGGACTATAAACCAAATGCCAAAGGCTCGGATATTGCTGAACTGGGGCAGCTGAAGCTCCTTATTGCTCTCTAGGCCTCCACCAGTCAGATGTAACGAGTACTTGAGGTAAAGACAATCCCATGTCTTGCAGAAACTGTTGTTCCTTGTACAGCAGCAGTCGGTGCAGGTGCCACAGCCTTTTCCCCCATCCCGGGGCTGTGGATATGAGTGCGGGGCTGCAGTACAGCTGAGCGTGGTCTGGCCTGCGTGGTGAGGAGAGCTGGTCCTACGGAGGGGTAATGCTGTGAGAGAAGTGAAGGTGGTATCCCAGTGATAGGCAGAAGGGAGAGATGCCTTTTTCTCCTGCTTTATGGTATGAATAACTCTCTTCTTATACTTTGTCATTTTTCCTGGCTTTTAAAAAGCATTTGAAAAAAATCTAGAGACTTTAAAACACATAATCTAATAGTGAGAGTGAGAACCTTTCACTTCACAGCCTGAGCTGCTTCTGTGTGCACTAACGAAGCAAGATCACCCACACTGGCCACTGATGAGGAACAGGGCATAGAGCTCTCCTGTCTGCTGTCAGCAAATGCGCCTTGGGGTGCTGGGTTACCTCAGAACTGTTTAGCAAACACCATGCAGATCCTTCAGGAGAACTGAGCCAGACTTCTTGTTCTGGCTGGACAGAGTCCTGTCTTTTCCAGTCCTCAAGCATGGATGGCTCAGAAGAATTTCTGTGTTCCATTGGATATTATGTATCCAGATAGATACCCAGTGTTATTCTTAAGAATGATACTTAGTGTATACAAAGTCTGCTTACCTGCAGTACTGTACTCCCTAAGGCTTGGGCCAGGCAGCTCCTGTCAGCCTGGAGCTCTGCGGAGCACTGCTGTGTGCTTTTGCTGAGATTGTCAGCATTCCCCTACTCTAAGTAGAGGAGACTGATTTAAGCAGCTGAAGTAGGAAGCTCACTCTTCTTAATTAGTACTAACGCAGTGAAGGTTGCATTCTGGCCCTGGTGGGTAGGATGGTAGTTGATGTGGCAGGAAGAGAGCAAGGTGAGCAGTGAGAGCCCAGCCAGCCTGTGGGCCACCCTCCCATCTTGGTAGGTTTGGGTCCTGGTGGGTGCTGTGGGGCCCATGGGCACACTGTAACCACAGAGCAGCACGAGGCAGCAGGCGGGTTCTGTGGCTGTGACCCCAAACTCCGAGGCTGTGTGGGTGTGCAGTGCCCCCCCGACCCATCGTGCTGCCTGCCATCACCAGAGGTGGTATTTGTCCGTCAGAGATGATTCTGGCACGTTACGTGCCCATGGTGCTGGGAGCGTGGCCATCACTGCCCCCACGCTCCTCGCTCGGGGCGCTGTGAGCCGTGTCTCCATCGCGGCCTGGCGCTGTGTGCGGGGCTGCTGCGATGTGGGGGCAGCCGTGTGCCAAGGGGCAGGGAGCGGCTCGTGTCACCTCTGAGTGGAGGTGAGCCAGGTCAGAAGGCAGTACTTCATCCATTTAGAAGGCATTTGGATTAAGGCCAGAGCAGCAAATGGTAAATTGTCATGTCCCAACTGGGGGATTTATGGCACAAAAAGACGATAACTTATTTAAGCGCTTGTACTTAGTTTTCTTTCCCTGTTGATTCTTATTAACATAGAACCTTTTAATACTTTTCTATGGAGTACCACCGTGAAAAAGAGAAGCTTTGTGAGGATGTGCTAGCAGGCTCTCTGAAATACTGATTTTGAGAGGAAACATCCTAGTTTTGTTAATTGTATGTATGCATGAAAGCTGCAGAACGGACAAGGATGGGGACTTGGGTGAGCATTGGGAGCACCTTTGGCAGTGCACCCATGTGGTGCTGTGTGCTGAAGGTGGGTGCAGGGCCTGCTCCCTGGGCAGGATGACAGCCACAGGCTCACCTTTGGGCTGCTCAGCATGCTTTCAGGCCTGGCTGGAGGCTTTCGCATCCTTCTGTTCAGCCACATTCCTCTACTTGGCACTGATAAGTATTAAACCAGAAGTGCAATGAATTGCTCCACAGTCGCATCTTCCCAATATAGCTTGTAAACAGATTAATTCCAGAGTATAAATAAATTTTAATGGGAACTGTATCTACTGACCTATGACAGTAGGTTATGTTTGTAAAAAGTAGAATCAAAGTTTTTAAAATAGACTTTTCCCACAGCCTAGCGAATTCTTTCATGTGAAGCTGCCTGCAGTGGGGGTGCCAGGAGCTTCTCCTCACTTCGTGCAGTGCTTGGAGGTGGCAGCTCTGTTCATTCCTGGGGGAGCGCGGGAACCTCTGGGAGATGACGGGCTTTGTGGGGAGTGACAGGACAGCTAATGGTGGCTGGGATTTCCAGTCTTGACTCAGTCTGCACGATAGATGAATGTGTTGTACGTGAACTTCAGCTAAAGAGGCTTTTGGTGTGTGTGCAATTTGAATCCAGAGTTCAAACATTCTTCCTTGTGGAAAACTTGAGGTGCTGGTCATTACCATTAGCTAACATGTGGTTGAAGATAATGTTTCACACTGAATTATCATGTAGGTAATGCTTCAGAAAGACTGTGCAGTCATCTGATTTTGAGTAAATTATTATAGATTTAATCTTCAGTTAGGTTTTCGCGTGTGAGTTGGTGACATGTTGAGATTGAGAAGGTGGCAGACAGGAAAATTCTCTTGCTCCTTAATCACTCTGTATGTCTTTCTCTGCCAATTACTGATATTTCATTCTCTGGCATCACAAATTACGTAAGAGCGTCTAACAATCTAAGACAGAAAATGAATGTTCCCAAAATCCTGCTTAGTTTCCTGCTTAGCGTGCAGAAGCTGAGTTCTGTGCGACGCGGCACTGCGCAGCCCCTTCCTGCTGGGTCCCTCAGTGGGTGCAGCCGCCCCGCAGGTTCCCGGCGCACAGTTCTGTTGGGGCTCTGAAACACGGCGTGCTTCTTGTGGGGGCTGTGTTACAAGGAGAGGAAAGTAGATGGGGAAGAGTGGCACTGTGTTTCTCACACAAGAAGGGTGTGCTTTGGTCTGGCCCATAGGAGCATTCTTCTGTTGCTTTTTCCCCACCCAGCTGTTTGGGGGGGAAAGAACTTAGCATGTGACACAGAGCCTTTTTTGTAGTCTGTTCTGAGGCTTCTACAGACATTGTGTGGAATTACTGATCACACTGAATTTGTGGTGGCAGCTGTGGTTGTGGGAGCTGGGAGCATGGCCTGGCGCTGAGCACGCTGCCCTGGAGCTGCTGCCACAGTGTTGGTACTGCGTCGGTGCCCCAGTGTCGTAACTGAGGAGGTGCTGGGATGGTTTCATTTTGGTTTTCAGTACCGGGGCAGTGTAGGGTAGTGTCTGTCTGAGCTGCACGCAGGGGCTGTCCCAGCCGAAGTGCCAGTTGCCCCGTCTTGCCCCAGCCCTGAGGAAGGCAGCAGCCAGCCTCTGGGAGTCGGCACCGGCAGAGCACAGCCATTTTATTTTGAAATGAAGATTTGATAGATTAAAATCCTTCCTATTTTTATTCCTTCCATTTTCAGTCTAAAAGCAGCTGAAGAGACTTCTTCTGATCTAAATATAACAGTAATAAAATAAACCACAGCTAGAAATGTACAGTACCTACAGCCGAGGGATTTTTTTTTTCCTGACATTCAGCTTGGCTTAAATTCTTACAAACCTATAAGAGCGTAACCCTGAATTGAGTCAGAGCAGGGATATTCGGCACCTGAATTAGCCAGGTGAGAGTGGCTGCTACGAATCTGCTTGTCTCGGATTAGCACAAGGCTGGCACTATTGCACTAGAAATAAATTCTTTGTATGAAAACAAGTAAACGTGTTTAGTATTGATTGTGATACTGTCTATTAATGAAAGAAAGGGAAAAAACATTTTGAAATGTAAAACTGAAATATTTTCTCTGGAAAGAAATGTTGTTTCTGTTTCTGGGCCTGTTTTTTGCCAAGATGAAACCTCAGCAAGTTTTGCCTGAATGGAGGAATTGCCTTTCCAGAAGGAAGCTGTTTTGCCAGAGCTTTGGTGCTGTGTCTGTGCTGCTGCTCAGCAGGCGCTGCGGGGCTGTGCCATTCTGGTGCCTGCAGTGGGGTCGGAGCTGGAGGGCACTGTGCCTGGCGCTCAGCTCAACTCCTTTCCCTGCGAGGAGCTGCTGGATCCTGCTGCAGGGTCGCTTCCTCCTCACGTCTGGTTCAGCTGGTTATGTGCAACAATAGAGTCATGCTCCTTCTCTGCTGCTCCGGGCTGACACAGTTTAATGCAGCAGTGCCTGCAGGGGCTTGAAAAGAGCAGCACCCTATTTTTTCTGTATATTTTTTTCTTTTGGCCTACGCCGAATTCCTTCACCCAGGCAGAAATGGGCTATGCTTACCAGCTTTTACTTTTTGAGAGCATTTTCCACCCGTCGATTGCTTTCCTGCGGATTGAGTCTCCCGCTCCATTCAGAGAAGGGTGCATTTTGCGCATCTGCCTTTTGTTTTGCCTGAGCCTCTGGGACTCTTAGGAGGGGGAGGAATTGATAAAAGCAAAGCATTTTGCCATAAAAAGAAACTAAGAGGGCAGTGGGAGGCCATTTGTGTAATTCCCCAGGCTGTGTCTCTTTGAAAGTGGAGGTCTGGCAGAGTCTGCATAACCCGCTGACATTGGCTCTTCCTTTATATTTTGCCACGTGCAATATGTTCTTGTATATGAATTAAACATTAAAGGCAACTTAACCTATGTTTTTCTTTTTTTGCAACATTCTTTGGTAGCAAAATGGTGAACTGGCACTTCTGATCAAAACAGTGCGTGTGTGTGAGCTTTGGAAAAGAAACGACAGTTTACATAGCTGTGAGATCAGAGTTGCCATTTCACCACAGCTCTGCAGCGGGTAAAGGCCTTGCAGGCCTGGAATAATTGTTAGCATTGAGGCAGAGCTCTGCGCGTGGGGCTCACACCGTGTGTTACTCTGGGCCTTTGGCGGTCCACGTGATAGTGCTGGGCCTGGTGGGCATGAGCCAGCAGAGAGGGGCCTGGGGGGGTCGGGGGCTCAGGGGCTGCCGGCCTTGCTGCACTTCTGTGGGCTGGGGCTGGGCTCCTGGTGGGCTGCAGGGTGAGGGGGGATGCACTGCAGTGCTGGGCCCTGCAGCTGCACCTGGGGATGGAGCTCGGTTCTGGGCACTGCGGCACTGAGAGATATCAACAAAGCAGAGGGGATTAGGGAAGAGCAACAAAAAGGATTAAGGGGCTGAGGGGATTGATTTATGAGGAGAGATTAAAAGAGCTAAATATGTGTAGCTTGGCAAGGAGATGAGTACCAGAAGGCATGATAACAGCCTACAAATGTTTGAAGATGTAAACATAAAGGGGCTGATCCCACAGACCTCACTTTCGTGACGTCCCTGTAAAACCAATAGGGCTGGGTTTGATATTTGTAGTACTGAACCCCAATGGCAAATGAAAATTAGTTACATCAATATATGTGCATCTAATACTATCTTACATAGCTACGTGTTTATATTTGTGGAAGCAGATGACATAATTTGAATATCAGAAGTAAATTGCTAACGCTGGTATGCAGAAATGTGACACTTCTCCTGGAATGGAAGGTACCAAATTGCTCAGCCTGGAGGGTGAGGAGCGGGGCTGTGCATCAGCAGAAGCATAGTGTTGCCTTTCTCCAGTGGGGTTTAGTTCTGTTAGCTGAAATGATTCTGCGAATCAGAGTCAAGAATGCTCATGAGTTGAGAGCAGAAGTTTACTGTCTTCCTGCATGGTTTTTCTTTTCCTTTTCTTGTTTGGCTTTGTGTAAGTGGCCATAGGTGGCTATAATGCTGTCCGTGCAAGGCAGGGGGTTCTGCAAGGATTCACTGGATGCGGCAGCAGAAGGGTCAGCTTCATTTACAGTGCTTCTGAACTCTGGCCTGAGTTCCAGTCACGCATTCAGCAGATGAATGTATGGCTGTAACACCTTCAGATTGGGTGGTGGCATCACATGTTTCTCTACCATAGCTTCCTGCTTGGAGACACTTAATTTTTTTAAAGATTTTATTGGTATTGTTCCCAACCTTCACCCTGAGGTGAATATTCCAAAGTGGGGCAGTGTCTGAGCTACTGCTCAGCCTTCTCTGAGCCAGAAGAAGGAATTATGTTTCTGTCTGTGTGCTCACCAAGTCCAGCTATTGCCCTTCTTTTCAAAAAGACTTCAACTAAATGTAAATCTGTCTCCATCTGTGACAGCCCACAGTCATCTGTTTACCAAAATAAACTTTAAGCATATATTGAAAAATAATTCCTATTGAAATATGCATCCCTATGGCATTCAAGCTTTGGTATTTAATGCCTTTTTTATGGTTAATAATGCATCAAAAGCATTTCTAGTCTTGAGCTGTCATTACATCACGTACATGATGTGCTGGATGCATTTAATTGACTAAAAAACTTCGAGTCAGTTTTTATTTTAAAAAATACTAATACGTGATTACCAAGTCCTCCTGATCTTTTTTTTTTCTTTTTTTTTTTTTAAATTGTCTGCTAGTATAGAGCAGCCCATTAAAAATGCTTACAGAGAGCTTAGCTTTTGGGAGAAGAAGAGCGGTCATACATAAACAACAAAAGCTGTTTGTTGGCAGAGTTTTCCTGAAGCAGAGTTTGCTTTTTAATTTTTTTTTAACATAAAAGCAAGTTAATTCAGGAGACTGTTATTAGATCAGGCACATGCTTAAGTTAGAGAAGTGCTGACCTGGGACAGAGCAGGTGGCTCTGCTCAGTGGGAATTCTTCTCTCCCACTGACAAAATAGAGTTACTGTGCTGAACCACTGGGGGGGAGGGGACAGACACACAAACAAAAACGCATTTGATTAAACACCGTTGAAGTCAAAAGCTTCCTATATGAATTTGATGTTATGCACTGACAGGTAAATAACAAAACAGCACAGAGGTCAGAGGATGTGCCTGGCCCTGCACTGCCATAGGAGTGGGCGCAGAGCTCTGCACTGCTTGTGTCCTGGGCAGACGCTGTGAATTGTGCCCTGAAGAGAAAGCCTAGGAAAGCTATGGATAGGAAAGGCAGTGTCTTTATCTGCATGTTAACAAGTTTTCAAGACTTTGCACTGTGTGCTCAACCTGCCTGTGCCTAGACCCCAGCAGTTTCTTTGGCCCAGATTTGAGTAACTGACTACCTTTCAGCAAGTACTATTGAAGGACAGCTGTTCTCCTTGTGCAGGCTCAGTGCCTTAATTCAGTTCATGTTTCTGTGTTGTTGCCTTTGTTTTGCTGTTTCAAAACAAGTTACTGCTCCCCTTCCCTCTTACGTGGCTTTAGTTCAGGTGCTCTGTGCCTGTCCGATCTCTGCGTGCTGGCACTGTCCCTCCCGGGCAGCCATCTGACTCTTCGTGCGAGCGAATTGTCCTCTGCAGCTTTCTGGTTTCATCCAGTATCTCTCTGCTTCGTCTCTTCCCCGCAGTGTTTTGCTTCTTAGTTGCAGTGTTTTTTTTCCCTTTTCCTGCATAGCCTTTGAGTAGTGTCAGTTGTCTGGTTCTGTTGTTTGTTTTTTTTTCTTTTTACTTCTGCCTTTAAAAAGCCTTTAAAAACACTTTTGGATTGAATGATAATGCTTGAAATCCTGTGATTCCATTCCAGTAGAAAGTGAATGAAGGGTGTGAAATGTCTCTGATTCCAGGAGAACCAAGATAGCTATAGTCATAGGGATGATAGGAATGTAGTTTTGGAGAGGTGACTCAGTCTTATTTGTAGGAACCATTTGGCTAACATGGGCTAAACTGAGCACTCTGGGGATGTCTCTTGGTTCCCTCCTTGTGCGCGGTGTGAGCCATGGCTGAGGTGGCTGTGTGACTCCTGCTGCTGGACTCTGCCAGTGCCATTCCATGTGAGCTCTGATCACTGATGCAGACTTGAACGTTATTTTCTCCTGGATAATTGTTGGTGCGCTGACACGGCTCTTTCTGGCTATATTTCTAAAACTCCACGTTTCAGGGATAGCTAAAGATTGAAGCTCTGCTAAGCGTTTTTGAATTATATATGAAATGACAGAAATCCAAGGCATCTCACTAAGCTTCATGTAACTCTGTTGTAACTCCCCTTCTGCATCTACCTACCTGTCTCTGTCCCTGTGTCACAGCTTCCTGCAGCAGGTAGCTTTCTGGTGCTGGGATCTTGGCTTATCAGAGCCCTTTGTTTTGGGCTGTGTTTAAGGAAGGGGTAGATGTAGTATTTAGTGGTTTAGTGGACAGTATTGCTGGTTGGCAGGTGGTTGGAGTAGGTGATCTTAGTGGTCTTTTCAACCTTTCTGATTCTCTGATCCTATCCCCCTTCCCTGGCTGCTGAGAGCCACCTCTGGCTCCCAGCCGTGGCTGCGTGGTGCTGCAAGGGTTTCCCTGCAGTAGCAGGGGCACTTCTGCTGACAGATGTGTGCTGGACATTCCACCCCAGGCAGAACGGGGATTCCCTTGCATGCAGGACAGCTGTGCAGTGCAGGACTTGTGGCCATGTGTGCACTCACATGTGTGCAGTACGCGCTGCTCGCTGACACGTGCTCTTTTCTTCCCACTCACTCACACTTGGATGTTGTAAAACTGGCCGAGTGTTAATGTTTCCAGGTCAGATGTGGCAGGGTATTGTGAAGGGCCAGTCACTTAATGAATCCCTCTGGGACCTACCTCCGTTACTAACAATTTCTCTCCAACTCATCAGGCAGGGAATCACAGCCCTTGCTGTTTCACTCCATCACTTTCTTCCAGTGCCTTTTCTGCCTGAGCCGCCTGCTCACTCCATGCGAGCAAACCAATTATCGATGAAGACACAAATTGGGTCCCCTTCCCTTGAAAGCTCCTTCAGTTTTGCACCTACCTGAGAGTTGCCCCGGTGCGCACCAACCTGCGCTTCCTTCTGCCCCTTGCCTCCCTATGCATGACAAGTACACATCTTCACGTCACACAGGACCTTGCTTATCAACTTGCATTTCCTGTTAGAAATGCATAAAGTGGAGAGTTGGGGTCATTCATTAATTTGATAATTTTTTTCATGTGGAAATCATCTCACTTGAGTGCATCTCAGACAAAAATGCCCCCTGAAATAATCTGTCCATCTCCAGTTTTTACCAGGCAGGCTGTCTTGTACTGCATGGATTGTAAATGAGATAGATGTTATGAACACACCTGCTTTGTGTGGTGTGCACAACCAGGTATGTTCTATGAGGATGCATGCATTTTCATTGTTGTATTGTAAATAACCTGGAGTATTTCACGCAGAGAGAGAGATGGCTGCTGTGACCAGCTGGTGCCTTTCTCTGGCTATTCTGGAGCCATCCCTTAATGTTTGGATCTGTACTTTCTGTGTGGAAATCTGATGCTATGTATACGTGATATAAGGAAGTGAAAAGCACCAAATCTGCCCTAAGTGCATCTGTAGCCTTTCCATCCCTAGTTCTCTGAGCATATTCAGTGGTGATTGCAAATAATAGGTCCTAACTCATGCTCCCCCATTAAGCCTGTTCCTCCTGGATGCGTGGAAGTTGGACACGTGGCAGCTCCACTTGTACTGTTTTTTTTTTTTTTTTAATAATGGCTCTGGGTCTAAACACAGTGCCTTCCCAGAGATCTGCTTTGTGCTCAGCCCTGGTGTCTGCTGTGTGTTTAACCATTTTTGCTCTGTGGAAGGGAAAAGATGAAGATGAGCTCAAAAATGAGATGTCTCTTGAAGCTCTGATTGAAGCTAGATGGTTTTGGATATGTTCCTGTTCACCACTGTAGGATTGCAGCTGTTTCGGCCCTTCGGTCATTCAGCTGGTCCGAAGAACAATTTGGAAAATGTAAGGTGGCAGAAAGCAGGAGGCTGCTTGTAGCAAAGCAAAAACCTTGAACAGCAGCCAAAAGAAGAGACTGTAAGGTCTGCAGGGCTTTGTCAAGGTGTTGTCTGTCTGAGAGGGGATCTCCCTGACCAGGTGGGACACAGCTGCAGAGCCCTTCCCGTGGGGCCGTCGCTGTGTGCCTGCTGCCTGACGTGTGCTGAGACAGAATGGAGCCACGCCTTGAGGGAGTAGTAGGATTAATTAAGGCAAAAATGTAACTTCAGGTAATGTGAGCCCCTGTGGGTAGCAGTTCATGGCAAACTGGAGTTCTGGACCCATCATGGCAAGGCAGTGACTGCTTGTGAATGTTGTGAAACACGCTAGTGCAGAGACAGCATTTGTTTTACCCTGTAAATGGCTTTTGTTTGACATAACATCTTGGAGAGAATAGGAGAGACTGTTGATTTTTTTTTTTCTTTTTTTTTTTCTCACGGTGCAGAGGACACAGTATGGGTGATAGCTGACATAGAGTGATCTGATAACTAAAGAAACCACCAAAACTGCAGCAGAGTCCAACTTTGAGAAGGGAACTGCACGAAGATGGGACTTCTTTATTTCCATGTTTCTTTAGAAAAGAAAGCATCTAGAAGATTAAAATGTTTTGTGTAGAATGGTGGAAAGTCAGATACACGGTGTCAGAGGTTGGGATGAAAAGCCCATGCTGGGGAAAAAACCTGGCTCTTAAGACAGCTGAGTAAGGGCAAGAATTTAAGTAAAAAAAGAAACCAAGTGGGCATCAGATTTAAAGAAAAGGAGAAGATGTGAGCTTTGGCAAATAAACGTAAATTCGTAACGGGAGCCAAAAACAAAAAGAGGAGCAAATTGCAGAAAACGCGAAGGTAATGCTAAGCACTGACTGAAATGCACAGGCACTGCGGAGCTGCCGGGGGCTGCGGGGTGCTGAGTGCCTGAGCTGCAGTGTGAGCGGCTCTGCGGCGCTGCCTGCGCGGCCGGGAGCTGTGGAGCAGCTGTGAGAGCTTCCCTGTCAGCCTTTATTTTTAGTAGGAGTAGGTATGAAAAACTGTCTCAAATTAAAATGTCGGGAGAAGGTTTTCAAACAAATCAATAAAAACAACTCTAACAAATTGTCAGGACAAGATGCCGAGAGTTAATGAACTCAAATTCAAAATAGCCAAATTACTGCATTGTGTAACCTGTAGCTTAAATTGGCCCAGCGCTGAAGGAATTGATTGTGATTACAGTTCTTTAAAAAGCCTCTAGGGTGATGTAAAGTATTTTAGACTAGTAAACCTTATTTCTGTTGTGGAGGAATAGGGATATATGAAACGGAATGCACGGATACACAAATAAGCTCGGTGTGATGGAGGGAATCAGCCCAGCTTTGTAGGTGGAAGTTAATCATCACAAATCTGTTGGGCTCCCGTAACGCCATTCTCAGGACTGTGGGTTGTGGAGCGGTCAAACGACACAACGGGTTGGATCCCCCAAAAAGTGCTGAGCGACAGCAGCACGGCCCTGCAGAGCTGGGGGTGCTGAGCGCTGTGCGGGCGCTGCGTGGCGCCGTGTGAGTGGTGCGTGCAGAATGGCAGGAGGTTGGCATGGTAAGAATGGGAGTGAGGTGTCTGTAACTGGAGATGTGTGCATGTGAGGGGAAAAAGGAAGTTATGTGCTTTCAGTACTGTGGTGTGGTTGTGGGTTTTTTTTTTTTTTATTTTTTTTATTTTTTTTATTTTATTATATTTAATAAATTAATGCTTACCAAGAAAGAAGTTTTGAAAAAGATAGTTAATCTTTTGGGAACAGACACTTACCTGATGTTGGTTGAAAAGGCAAACAAGTATTAGGAACTGTCGTAGGAGGGAGGATGATGGATATGGAAAACACTCCCACACCAGTATCTGCATCCATAGTGTGGCTCCATGGGCTTCTTCTGACCTGCTTCAGCAATACTGTGGTAAAAATTAATCAAGCAAACAGTGGTGGACAACAGGCTAAGACATCTGGAAGATATTTCTGTGTTCTGGATTTGCTTTTTTTTTTTTTTTTTAATCCCAGTAGGTTCATGGTTTGAGGCATTCATCGCATGTAAGGGTTCTGCAACCTTCGTGTTGCTGGGAACTGGTGTGTGCCACCAGCGGAAGGGATTTCCCTATGCTGCTTTTGTTCCTGCAGTTGTTTCCCTCAGCATGTACTGCTGGCTGCATCCAGGCAGATTCTGAGCTGCAGCCCGTGCTCTGACCCAGTGCTGCTCTTCTGTGCTCACCATGGGACGCGTGAGGGCAGCTCTGCACTGGGGCGGAAGGACGTTGGCGTTTTGTCTTCTTTTTGTAGAAGCAGTCTGTTGCTGTATGGCAGGTACCAGCCCGGCATCCAATAACCATATGCTTCCGAAACCTCCTTCAGAAAGGGCTGGCTAGATAAGAGTCATTCTATCAGTAGTGAAATTCCTATTTTAATGTAATTTTACAGACCCTGATTCACTGTCCCTTAACTGCAGCTTGTTATTTCTGGCATTAGAGGGTAAAAAAAAAATAGCTTCTGGGCATGTGACACTATTCACAGGCCTTTAATGTCAGAAATAATGATCATGTTAAATTGGAGCTCATTACAACGAAATGAGACCTCATTGAGCCCTCTTTTTGGGGGGTTGTTTAATGATTTTCCTTTTTCTCTTCTTTTTTTTTTCCTTCTAAGTAGCTCTGAATTGGTACACTGGGGGAGAAGCCGGGAGGTTTGGTGGTAAATTTAAATTGCAAGAAATGTATACCTTTAAAATACATTTTTAAAAAAGGGCTTGATTTTTCTACTGTTCTCCCCAAGTACTCTGTTCCTTTGTTACATTCCGGTTATAGAAATTTCTTGCACCTCTTAAGGCCGTTAATAATGATTATATCTAAGGCAGCTACAAAACATATTTGGGACTTTATTTCAAGCACTACTTTCCTCATAATGAACATGAGGATCCCATTTTCCAGGCTCTTTTCTAATCACGCTCACAAGTACCGAGGCTACCTCCTGTGACACAGCGGCGGTGAGGAGCTCTTGGTGCGGGTGGAGCTGCTGCAGGGAGCTGGAGCTGCCGGCCCCACACACCTCACAGCCGGCGGTGATGGGCCGTGGGCAGAGGCTCGCCGCTCTTAGCAGGGTGCATGTCTGCAGGAAAAGAAAAGTTTTCTGCTTCTTCTCCATCCTTCCCCTGGAAGTGTCCTCGCTTCATGGCTCTGCCCAGCGGTTGCCTCCCAGAGCCCTGACAGTGGCAGTTTGTTCCTCCCAGACGTGCTCCTTGGACCCATGTGCTCCATGAGCTGCCCCACAGGGCTCTGCCTCTCCCCCACCTCATTCCCTCCTCTCCTGCTCCGAGATTGATTTATCGCTCTTTGAGTTCCCACTATGCTCTGCATGGTGTTTTTCTTGTGCCATAGGACTGCAGATCCTCACCGAGCTGCAGTGCGCTCACTGTGCTGCTGTGCTCACCTCCAACCGGCTGCTCTGGGCCATTTCTATACCATGATTTTGATTTCACATAAAATATGCAATGTCTTTAAAAGCTGTAAGTTAAAAAATGAGTTAGGAGTGGATTTTCTTGTTTAGGCTTATTTTCCTTCTCCTGCCCCCATTCTTGCAGGATACCTTGCAGTGCCGCAAGCGCCTGAGAACTGCTTGTTGAGCCATATACAGCTTCGTTTCCTGTGTAAATGGGGCAGTTTGAGGTGTAATGTGATGCTGCTGGGTCAGGAGAGCTCTGCTTTCTGACGATGTCTCTGCTTTCTGTGCGGTACTGCACAGCTCACACAGCAGCGTGGGTTCCACCGCTGTGCTCCTGGTGATGCCATGCAGTCGTCCTTGTGGGAATCGGGCATCTCCCTGCGTGTGGCATTACGGGAATTGCTGCTGCTTTCATTGAGCCTGCTCCCGTTCTTCTGGGAGATGGCCTTTTGTCAGGACGTAGGGCTGCCATAGGAGGGGGTTTCTGATAGAATAATTCTCCTGTTGCATTCTTAAAACATGAAGTACTTTATTGGCAAACTCTCACAGTGTATGCAGATCAGTGCACATGTGTGTACATGTTTCTGTAGATAACTGTTTAAATGCAAACACTGATTTATAAAAATGCAAAGGTGGTGATAAGCCTTTTAGTTAAAAGTTTTTTTTACAAAGTCATTGTTTGTTCTCTGCCCAAATATGAAGAAGCAACTTACCTTTTTAGGTATTTTATTTCTGCTCCTTTTGATAGATGAGAACTTGAAGACTTGTTTAAAAAGCTGTAATGGAGAATGATAAGAAGAATACAGAGGCAGAATTGGCCTCTAGATACCAAATGAGAAATAGGAGAGAACAGATCATAAGGAGCTATAAAGAAAGGAGATAAATACATTATGTATGCACTAAAAACTGAAGCACCTGTAGACGGTTGCAGTGTCAGAGTGATAAACTCAGGAGATTATCTTTGTCTCAGCTCTCAGGAATCCAGAGATGCTGAGAGGGCATCTTCCCATTTTGTGTGTGGGAAATGATGGGTCCCTCACAGGAATTTTTGCACTGAAGATATTTAGTAAAAAATATTTAGAGTTCTTGCGGAGAAGGAAAGCAGAAAGTGGAAAAATATGAGCATGATGGCTTAGAGAAGGACTGGACCAAAATGTGATGGCCAAAGAGGCTTTGCAGGGGAGGTTGAGAGCTCAGCGAGAGCCCCTGGTGCAGCTCTGCGGTAGGCACACAGGAGGTGTTGGGTGCCACTCTGGGTTGCACCTTCAGACAGAGCGACAGACCTCTGAACGCACAGCGTGGAGGTAACTGAGTTGTGGTTGAGTGCCCAGAGCTACCGTGGGAAGCGAGAAGAGCCAAGAGCTGAGCCCTGACATCTCCCCAGAGAGACAGAAAGGAAGAGAGCGTTCCCTAAAGACTGGGAAGGGTGGGAGGAGAGGGGAAGCGTGGCTATAGAATGCCGAAGAGCGGTGTCCTGGGAAGAGCAGTGGTTTCTGTATTGGAAACGTCTGTCAAAGGAGTGCAGGTGGAAGGTGGTTCCTGCAGCATGTCCAGCTGATGGGCTGGAGGGCACGTAACCTGGAGAACCAGCTTGGAATTGAAGGAGAGGGTCTCTAGATTGGTTCTTCTGGTTCAGTGATGTGTATTATGTGTGGTGGGTTTTCTCACAAGAAATTTTGGGTTATGTAGGAGGGAAAAATGGACTGAATTTTTGGATTTGGGGGGATCTGGCAGAGGGAAATAGACAAGTTTTATCTGAAGGGCTATGCTGCACGTGGGGTTCATGCAGCTGCATCATTTGCCCCAGAATGTGGGACTCAGCAGTGTGGGACTTCAGGGCCAGGCTGGGGAAGGTGTTTCTGCATAGTAGTGCTTGGAGCCGTTCTGTGGGTCTCATTTTCACTGAATATTTTGAGGAAATAGTTGGACTTCAGACTCCCCGCACGATTGATCTTGCACAGCAGTGAATGTAACCCTCGTGTTCAGTGCAGTGAGCTCTTTTCTGCAGCATTTGGTGAAAATCTTGCTGGCTCCTCTTCTAACAGCAGCGTGCCTCGGAGCTCACTGCTGGGGGCAGGAGCTCAGTGCCCTGCACAGCGCGGGGCCGAGGACAGCGGGCAGTAGGAGTTTCTGATGGAGAACCTCTTATGCTGCGGACAGTTCTGCAGGTGGGAGGTTAAAGCTGTGGGCACACATCTGTCTGTCCCTTCTGCATGCACTGCAGTGACTCAAACAGGTGTGATCAGGAACAGGACTGCGCGTCACTGCTCTGCTCTGTGCGTTCGGTGAGGCAGCCGCTGTTAGTTAGCTCTGGGAAAACATTTGAATTGAATTAAGCATATTGTGTAAAGAAAATAGTGAAGATAATTATTTGTATCCAAATTATTTTCCATTCTTTAACAGATGTTTTCAGACTTCAAATATGTTGTTTTCTGCAAGCGCTGCATAATAAATTAATTGTTTAATTAGTAATAGATGTGTCACTCCTGGGAGCAAATCTCTTGCTTTGAACTAGTAAACCAGACACCCCTTTTATGTTTAATGTGTTGGTGTTAAGACTTTTACCTCTCTTTAAATACAGGTGCTTTCACAGATCAGATAATGCCTTAAACTATTGTCAGTGTTTCTGTGAGATCTCACAACACAGAATTGAGCAAACTGCAGACATTTCCAGACTTTAATCAGCAATAAAAGCAGGAAGAAATTAGAATTTACTTCCCATCAGTAGCTCTCCTGCACACGTTCCATCTTCTCTAAGTATTAAAGTGGTCCTCATTACCATACATGTGAAAATCTCACAGCTCTGAAAGTCTTTGAAACGTAATCTAGCACAGAAGCACATGTTCAGGTTGCAGAAGGGAGTCGAGGTACAGCGCTGAGCAGAGCCCTGTGCTGGGAAACCCATCCTTCACCAGCACTGCTGCTGGGGTCGCCCAGAACTGCAGGCAGTGCAGGGATGGCCGCTGCCCTGCAGGGAAATGGGGCGGGTGCTGCTCTCATACAGCGTTGTCCTCGTTTCGTTCTGGTGCCCTGGCTTTGGTTTGTTGGCCCACAGTGCTGCACAAAGGGTCACTGATCCCAGGGTCTGCCAGCACTGTTGTAATCAAATAATGACTAATAGCAGTTGTGTAGTATTGTGGTATGAAACATTCAGCTTTTCGATCTGGCTTTGTATTTTATTGTTTTATGAAAAGATTTTCATTTTTAAAATATTTAAATATTTAGCTATTTAACTCTATAATTACTTGCCCGATGCCACTAGAGATTTTCATGAGTTGTTCAGGCAGTCCGGGTGCTGTGGAAAGTTCATGGTTTGCTTCTGCCTGGCAGTGGCATCTGCCAGCGGTACCTGTCCTGCACTGCGCTGCAGGGACCAACATGCTGTACGAAGCCCTGAGGCGGCTTGCAGGGCTGGGTCCCGGTGGTGCTGCCTGGCCTGGGTGCACACAGGTGAGAGGGGCTCTTTGTTGCTCCCCTCAGCTTTTGTTATCTCTCCGAATGGTTTGTGGGAAAGATGGATGTATGCAGAGCGCTTCCGCGGGGCGCAGGCCGAACAGCTGTCAGCAATGCGATCCCACTTGCTTGGTCTTCAGAAAATGCGTGCGGCATTTTTAAGAGTCTGGATAAAGGGTAAAGGCAAACTGCGCCCATTTAGCAGGAGGCGGCGTGTGACAGCTGACAAAGTGACAGTGGGCCCCTGAACAGCTCGTGTCACTCTTCAGCGGGAGGCCCTGAAATGCCCATTTTAATTTAAATGTTATTTTCAAATAAAATTGCCACTTTGGGATAATTGCTTCTTACTGCGTAACTTTGAGAACACCGCATCAAGCAAAGTGGGTGCAGCTTTCTGTATTGTAGTTCTTATTTGTTATTGTGCAGCACCATATGTGTCTGCAGCCCCGTGCAATAGGTGGTCCCCGCAGTGCACCGCACAAATCAGCCCTTTGTTCCAGAGCCGTTGTTTTTAAAAACAAAACAGCCCCCCACCTCCATGCTAGGTGAGGGCCTGGAGCTGGGGGGATGTCGGGAACACGCCCTGGTGGGGGGGTTTTGTTTGCAGGGTTTTCTGTAACCACATCTACTGCGATGGGCACAGTGTAAACAAACCTTTCCTTTGTGCCGTGCCGTAGCGGCTTTTCATGGCGCAGCTCTGCCGCCCGCACGCTTCCCTTCTTCCCGACCTCCTTGGCTCCCGGTGCAGCAGGGAGCCAAAGCACAAGCCCGTGTTCTGGCAGCGTGCAGACACAGAGCGTTCACATGGTGTTGATTCAAATCCTTCCCTCCGCACGGAGCCGGGAGCGCTGTGTCACCCTGCGGCGCACTGCTGTGGGTGCGGTGGGTGTTTGGGTCCCTGTGCGGAGCTCTGCATGGAGGGGCAGCGGGCAGCGCGCTCCCAGCAGCTCCAAGTGCTGCGGTGCTGCCTGACAAGCGTCAGTGCTGCTGTGGGATCAACAGGGGATGATGTCTCATTTGCAGAATGTTCCACCTTGGGAAAGGAAAACACATCATGTGCACACGCACAACAATTCCGTAGTAATCCCGGGCTAATTAACGCCTGCTATTGCCTAATGCGTGGCATGGCCCTCAAGGACTCTTTGCCATTCGGGAGCTAAAAACCTTTTCCCCCACGTGAAGACTGTGGTGACATTTTGGTGCTAAAAAAAAAGTTACAAGAACTTCCCTACTTTCCATAGTACAGTGGGAGACTTCTTGAGCCCTGGCTTCATGCGCTCCATCCCCTTCCTCGCAGCCCTGTCCCTGCTCAGGCTGCCTCTCACCTGTCCATGGCTCTGCTCCGCAACCACTGCTGCCCATGTTTGCACCAGTAGCGTGTGAGGGAGATTCCCAGCCCATCCACTGGTCTGGGAGGTGCGCAGCACAGCTAAACCTGTGCCCAGCCCTGACCGTACCGAGTGGTGTGCTGTGCTCGAGGCTGCATTTGGGAGCAGGCGAGCACTGGGAGGCTGTCAGAAATTTGTCTGAGTGGGAGGATCCTATCGCTGGGTGAAACAGCTCTGCGCAGTGCTGCAAAGCAATGGAACGCCATCTCATTCTGTTGGGAGAGGCAGCAGAGCCCCAAACTGAATTTAAAGAAAGCTTTCATTATCGTTATTCACGTCAGGTCTCCGTTGGGAAAATCTTTATCTTTGTTAAAACACGTTACGAAGAGAAAAGAAGAAAAGGCCAAGAGGAGCGTGTGCTCCAAAGTGTCCCACTGAGCTCAGCCCCATCTCCTGCAAAGTTTGCTGCTACGCTCAGTGCAATGGGAGCACCAGGGCCTGGGGCTGCTCAGAGTGGAGCATCCCCCCCTCCACCCCCGGCCGCACCTTCAGGAGATTATCCCGTCATTAAATATTTGTAGGATAACAGGAGAAGCCTAATTTAGTTTTTGTTTCTTTTTCTCTGTGGTTTAATCACAGATGAAAAAGACTAATAGCACTACAGAGCTTTCTGGTGATCAAAGGCCAATCAATCCTCTTTGTGGAGTAATTAACTATTTGCTAAACTTGCAGAATTGATTTCCATTTAGGGCTAAGAGAGAGGGTTTTAAATGAAGACCGATTTACCAGGCGCGAGGAGGGAATCTCAGCACTGATGCCAGGAGATACTCAGGGTGATGAATTGGAGCCTGCTAATTGGAGGATGAAAAATACATCTGGAATCTGGCCCCTCTTGCTCCTACTTTGGGGAAAGACAGGAAAAGGGAAATGAGGCCGTGGCTCTGACAGATGGCTGCCCACAGCTGCAGTGGCAGCAGCATGCAGCGGCACGGTGCTGTGCTGCTCTGTGCTCCCCGTGCCTGCCTGCTGCTTTGCTGTGTGCTTGGCTGCTGCTCTGCCCATCCTGTGCTGCTGCCACTCAGAGCTGGGCTGCTCAGCCCCGAGCAGCTCCCACAGGCACTGGTTCTTCAGTACGAAACCCATCGGGCGGCTTTGTCTGCATAGAGCTTTCGTTTACAAAGACGCTTTTAGCACCACAGATGAATTAGGGACTTTGTGAAAAGTTGAGGGTGCATTTGTATTTCTTTGGTGCTCCTTAGTGGAGGTGGGAAGGGGTAGGGGGAGCTGCTGTGCCAGCAGTGGGTGCTGCAGCACTGGCAGGATGTGGGCTGTTGGCCTTACCCAGAACCAAGCGGGAGAACATCCCATTGGCTTGGTCAGCACTGCCCCACATCAGAGCGTTTCCGTGGGCCCAGTGCTGAGGCACATGCTGGTTTTGTATGTGTCTCAGAATTACACACCTCAGGGGTTCCCTCCCGGTGTTCAGAGCTCATCCAAACCCTCACTGAGAAAGAAAAAAAGTGTGAATTGCAGCAAGCATTGTGAAGTCTGTGTTGCTGTTCTCTGTTGGTGCACAAGTCTAGGGTTACGTTATCCCTGAGAAATTCAGGTCTGGCTGTGTGTGCCAAGTGATCCCCAGATGTGATGCAGCTCATGTCAGCGGCTGCAAGGAAGGAGCTGTGTGCAGGGATGGAGCTGCATGAGCATCGTTAAGGAACGTGGCCGTGTGTTGGAGTGCATTGAAATGAGTTCTCCGATCTGGCAGAGCACAGGCAGCGTTGGCTGCAGCACAGTGCTGCAGTGGGCTGTGATGCTGTGGCTGTGGGGCGCGGGCAGGGGGGAATGTAGCGCTGGGCAGCCTTGTGGGGGATCTCTGGGGGGCTGCCCAGGCTCAGTGCTGGGCTGTGTTCACCACGAGCCTTTGTGCAGCGCGGCCTGGCGAGGTGTGTTGTGCTGCAGCACAGCGGCGAGATGATCGTGTTTGCTTGTTATAAATTGAATTCACCTATTAGAGAGCCGTGACTTGATTTCTTTCATTAGCACACAAAGCTTGAAGGGAAAGTTTCTTCTGCGGTCCCTCTAGACCTCTTTAAACAGGGATATAATGATTCTCTGTTGAGAAAGAGCCAAAAAACAAAAAAAAACAAAACCAAAAAAAAAGCCTGCGCTGTTTAAACAATTAAAAGCGAGGTGTGCGGGGAGGCTGCGGCGGTGCCCCCGGCTGCGCGGCTCTGAGCGTGGGGGCCGCTGTGCCCCAGCTTGCGGACGGGTAATTGCGTTAGGGACAGCGCGGCCGGCTGGAAATCAATTCTGCAGGCTGGGTTTGTTGGGAAATGCACTCAGGCAATTCAGCAGCGCGTCAGCTGCGGGCCGGTGTGCTGACCTGCATGGGTGGGGCTGGCACTGGAGCGGAGGCGGTTGTCCAGCTAACGATGGTGCTACCAGCAGGCTCTTATCTCCCCTACATTGGATTACTCAGATCTGCTTGTTGTCTTTAAAGATAGTGACTTCAGGCTCTCTTCCCATCGTCTTCTGTCTGTCTGAGGCAGTTACCCAGTGATTGTTGCTCCCTGCACTTCCCTGACAGGAGGTTGTGGCGAGGTGGGGGTTGGCCTCTGCTCCCAGCTAACAGCGAAATGGGAATGTGGACACATGGTCAGTGGGCACGGAGGGATGGGTGGGTTGGGGATCTCAAAGGTCTTTTCCAACCTGAATGACTCTGGGACTCCATGAAATGTCCAACCTGTAATGTATAAAGAAAATCACGCATTTCTTGAACAGCTTTACATAGGATGTTTTCATTTTGCATTTTTAAATCCAGGAGCAGCTGTTAGTGGTCTGTCAAAGCATCTGGCCCCAGTGGTCCCTGGAACAGGTTAGCAGCTGGGTCTGTCAGGCTGCAGGAGGCAGCTGTGTGCACAACACACCAATGTGATGTGGTGCTTTTCTCCTGAAGGTATGGAGGGAAAATGAGAAGTAAGGTTGAATAAGGAATAATTTGGGTGAACCTTGGAGAGCTGCTTCCGTCTGAGCTGAAAATACACAGACGCAAACACACAAACATACACTGAATCTTTTCTGTTTTGTAGCTGATCCATATGTACATTTTTAACTATGGTTCTGAGCTTCTTTAACTTCCTGCATCTCCAAATATTTGCTGTTTGTCCTGGGTTTAAGCAGAATACTATTGAAGTATCAAGAAAAGGTTCAAATAAAAGTTCTTTCGAGAGAAGTGATTGCATGCATGTAAATTGTGTATGAGGTGACAGGGGAGGGAGGAGAGGGAATGGGAGAAGGTGTGTGTGTGTGTGTGTGTGTGTGTGTGTGTGTCCGTCCGTCCGTCCGTATGTCTGCGTGTGTGTGGCAGCCCTGCTGCGGGACGCTGGACCTGGGGCAGCAGCATTGCAGTGAGGCTGCTTGCATGGCTGTGTGAGGGAACCAGGAGGAAATCGCTGGACGTCACGATTCACTTTAACTTTCTTGTACTGATAAAAGGTTTCAAAACAGTTTGATCATATCTCTGTTTGTGAAGGATACGCTGAAATATCAAAAACCTCAAGTATTCTGTGTGTATGCAGAATCTCTGCTTCATGCTCCTATGGGAGTCAAAGTTCTTGCTTAGCATACAAAGGCTTATGAGTTTTATAGTGTTCAGACTCTTAATCTACAGAGCGTAATTTAATCCTCTCTTAGCTGGCTGCACCACAGAGCCCCAGCTGTAAACAGAGTGCTGGTGGCTGTGGATGCAGCCGCCCTCGGTAAACATTTCTGCACAACAGATGAAGTTAGCTGGTATAACAGATAAACAAAGGGCAGAACAAGAGGTGGTAGCATGGCACAGACCTTAAACACAGTGACAGCTCTGAGGAGCTGCCTGCCCACAGCAGTGGTTCTCACTTTCTGTACAATGCAGTGCTTTGCCCTCTCTTATGGCCGAGGAGGTCTGGGAGGGCCCCGTGCTGCCCTGGCTGGCAGTAGCATAGCTCCAGCTGCACAGGAACTGTCTGTAGTTGTGCAACAGCAGTGGGGAGTGGGAGTTGGTGCTGCCTGCCCCTGTTTGCGGGCATCCCCAGGGCTTCCCAGTGTCCTCCGAGGCACAGAGCTCGCAGAGGAAGGCTTACTGCCAGCTGCACACAGTGCTGGGATGGGACGTGCAGCGCCTGGTGAGCACCAGAGCAGGGCCTGCGCCTGCAGCACTGCTTCTGCATCGTGCTGGAGTCAGAGCTGACCTCTGTGGGAAAGGTTTGCTGTCTGCTGTATTAAAATCAACAGCACGCTTCACTGAAGAATAGTGGGTTTTCCATTTTTTGCAGTATTGCCATGGCAATGGCAGTTTTTCACAGCACTAAGAGCGATGCAATTGGGATAAATCAATAGTTCCTAAAATATCTTTTCCCTGCTTCAGAGTGGAAGCTTCATTCAACAGGTACTGAGCTGCTGCTCTTGGGTGAATGCGGTGGCACAATGGAACCAAAATGGGAATCCCACAGAAGTGTTTTCTTGTAAGAGTGCAGTGGGTGGTGTTGGTCTCTGTGCTGGGGAATGCACATGGCCACGTAATGGCCAGTTGTCCCTGGGGAAGCCGTGCTGCCAGCCCTCAGCCATGGCACCTGAGCACGTGTCTGCTGGGCTCTGCCTGTGCGTGGGGCTGGGCAGCACCTGAAGCTGTCCCTGCTCTCGCTGTCACACCGCTGTTCTGTACCCACTTTTGTCATCTTGAGCATAAGGGCAGCTCAAGTGACTCCAGCTGCATTGTTCTCCGTGGTGGACGCATTTCGCTGGGGCTTCATTAAGCAAAAGAGAAAGCAGTGGTTAAGGAAAAATGAAAATGGAGGTGTTGCACGTTTCTTCAAAACTGTTTTAGGGAGGATGTACTCCCAGTGTTGGGGGGAAAGGGGATTTATGGCAGGAAGGGGGAGACTCAAATGACAATGTTGATGAGTGAATATTTTGAAGAGAACTTGATCTACAGGAGCTGCTGTCACGGGCACATAACGTAATGTCTTTGTCTGCTGTCCTTGATTTACCTCCCTCTTCTCTCTTGATTTTACAGCCGTGCCCCACTGTGACCCCTGCTCTCTGCTTGCCGTGGTCTCATGAAAAATAGGCTGCTCCTCCCAGGGTGGTTACAGCCCTCTCTTGCAGCGTGCCATGCAGCAAGGGCTCTGTGCAGCTCTTCTAATGACATCCTTAATACCAACAGAAGATGAATAATAAACCGGCTGCCATTGGTCCCAGAAGGGCCTTCTGAGGAGGTTTGTTTCAGAATAATGAGTATGGAAATTCTGCATCCATAATGAACTGCAAGCAGTCTTCCAACTCACTCGTGCCGAAAATTCACACTCGCCTTTTCTATAACTTGTCACTTTTCTTTTATTATTATTGTTCAATATGTAAACAAGGCCGAGAAACTCTTTGTTCCTTTGTGCCTACTTACATTTGTCCATTAATCCCGATCTCCCCTCCCTCCCCCCCCCAATGCACGCAGGATTACACAAAGCAAAAGTCATTAATTTTTATCTCTGACTATCTGTAGGCTTCTTAATGTGGCCTGGCTTGCTTATGCACCACCAATTACATGTCATAAGTGCTTGTAGATGCTGAAGCAGTATCGCAAGCTGATGAATCACTGCCTCCTCTGATTAGTATGCACGGGGCCATGCTCTTCTTTGAGCAGCTGGCATGCCAATGAGGATCTGGCTCTGCTGGTCAAGGCATCTGGACATGAATTCAATATGGATTGCTTTAATTAAATGGCTAAGCACACAAGGAGCTAAGAAACAACTCCATCATTGAGTGAAACTTGAAAATAAAGTCGACATGAGAGTGTAGGTAGAAGGAATTGTTTAAACACCTGTTGTGTTACTGTTGAACCTCCGAGCTCCTTTTCCAGTATTGGAGTTCTTACAAGTGGCTGAAATTCCTTCAGTAAGGTATCAATATAAAGTGAGAGTTGCCTTTAAAAGGTGAGCCTTTCTCTTTTCTCTGCTCTTCATCAATATTGATATTTTTTAATAGTAATATTGCAATTTATAAAAGCAACAATTTTAAAGGAGAGATCAGGTGGGTGGGTGCTGAACCACTGGGGACCGGTGGTGTGCTCTGAATGTGCAGGGGTGGAGCAGGAGGAGGTGAGAAAAGCACATTACAGAGGGCTTTC
Organism: Chrysolophus pictus; assembly: GCA_037305975.1. Lineage (NCBI taxonomy): Eukaryota > Metazoa > Chordata > Aves > Galliformes > Phasianidae > Chrysolophus > Chrysolophus pictus. The sequence continues at coordinate 694,344 of CM074586.1, read as the reverse complement.
TGTGCCCACTTTGAAAGTTTGTGGATGATACAAATAGAAAAAAAAAAACACTGCTTGTTATTTCCTGCAGTTATGTAGCAGTCTTTGCAAAATGGAAACACGAAGCCTGCTCTGTGCTTTTGTATTTCTCTGGTCAGATACAGCTACAGCTCTGTTCTGCAGCTGGCTGCAGTGGGCACACATTTACTGTGCTGGAAAAGCTCCTGCAAGCTGGCAGCACGCTGGTGCGGCTGTGCCATGTGCTGGGTGCTTCCTCTGGGCCTGGCTGTGCCCACGGAGCAGGCAGGGAGTGGAGCTCGGAATGGAGCAGGTACATTGTGTGCAGGGCAGAGGGAGATGGCAAGATGGCTCTGAGGGATTGCTCTTGGATGCCTTCTGGTTGGGAAATGAAGAGCTTTAGTCCATGCCAAGTTCTGGGATTTCATGTGCTTAATGACTTCGTGCACTTTGTGTTTATTTTGGTCCTCGGGAGGAAACAGGCGTGTGTCTGTCAGGATAGCTTGACAGACTCTGGAATGTTTCTCTTCCTTTCTTCCACGCTCAGTGTGCCATCCATAGGAAGCAACCAGTGCTCCATGTTTTGGAGAGCAGGACAAAGCTGTTGTTTCATCAGCAGTAAAGATGAAAATGGCCAACCCTGCCATGCCCGCGTTACCTCACAGGGAGCAGCGCAGCCGTGCTGGGTTGGGGGCATGGGGCTGCCTGGCTGTCAGCCATAAGGGGTGGGTCTGAAGGAGGTAGAAGGAGCTGTGAGCAGGGGGAGGCCGTGAGCCAGGGCTGCAGTGGGGTCGGCGGAACTGAGAGTCCCCGTGTGGGTGGACTGCTGTTCTGGGTTTGTGTTTGGCTGCTGAGAGTGAGATAGTCAGCAGTTGTGAAGCACCTATGGCTGCTGCTGCTCTGAGTCACTGCATCATCTAAATATGGTTTTAAGCTATTAAAGTTGATGAGTGGGGGAGATACCACTAATACAAACAGCTGGCAAAGTTAAAGTAGAATTTATATTAAAGACATTTCTTCTCAGATTCTGTATTTCAGGAGACTTTCTCATGTCAGTTGTGTCATGTTCGTGCTCTGTAAGGCAGAGCCCCATCCCATCCTTGCTGTCCTCTGTCCCAGCATGGGGCAGCAGGCGCCGTGCTCCCTGCAGTGTCACCACTCTGTGCTCCAGCGGACAGCGTTTGAATCTCTTAGAAGGACTGCAGGAAGCATAGCCATGGTATGTTTTTGCAGTTGTGGGTATTCATTCCGACTCAATAGATGTTGCCCGATTTACCACTTGCTACTTGCTTGGGATTTTAATGAGAGTGACAAATGACGTGATTGCATGTAACTGCTGTAGCAGCGATTTCCTCAGGTTTCTTTCCAACACATTGGGTGTTGTGTGGTGGATGTCTGGTGGTTCTCCCATGCTCACCCACGTCTGTTTTTGGCAGTGCTTTCTGGAGGTCACTTCTTACGGAGCTCAGTGCCCTCTGCAGCACATTCCTTCAGCAGTGAGGCATCCTGTTCCTCAGGAAGGCAGCTCTGTGCCACAGCCAGTGCAGTGTGTTGTCCCTGGCCCGTGGCTCTGCTCAGCCCCACTCCCCTGCCCGGCTGCTGTGAAGCTGCACTCGCCGCCGCGCTCCCATCACCGAGTGCTGGACCGAAGGGATGTTGCCATGTGAACAAGTCATCATATCTCCATGGCAACCAGCCGGATTGCAGCACCGCTCTGAGGAGTGGACTTTTTTCCCTTTTTTCCAGGCAGTGCTTTTCCTTTTGTTAAATTTGCTGAAGGGCTCACAATGGGAGGATTCCGGCTGCCTTATTGAGCAGCTCTGCACGTCGAGCTGTGTGCTGTGGCACAACCGTGGACGGTGTGTGCGTGTGGCTCTCACTGCCAGGAGCACCTCAACGGGCTGAGTCAGGGCCGGGCACCTGGTGGGGCCTTTGTGTGTCTGCGGTGCTCCGCTGTGCCTGGGGTGACTGCGGCTGGGGCCTCTGCTGTTTGCAGGTGGCACTGGGCTGGAATTAGGCTTTTGGAGTGGTTTGAATTTATTTTTTCCTTGTCCTTCATCCCATGTGGGCAACTTCCAGCACCACACAGCAGGAGCAGAGGAGGAGGTGTGGAATGTATACACAGGTGGGGAGGGCCCCATGAGCAGCAGTGTGAGGGGACAACAGCACAACGTGCAGTGGAAGATAATGCACGTAAATGGCAGCTGTTAGGGCTGAGCTGTGAAACACCGTTTTGTTCATTTAATTCCAGTGAGGTGGCTCTTTATCCCTGGAACTGTGACAAGTTGTAGGCTAGGGTGGCACAGCACCACTGCACAGGCACATCTGTATCTGTGGTATGTATGCACGCGCTCAGTGCAGCACGAGGGGCTCTGCATGAGGCAGTGCTGTAGGAGCAGCACGAGGGGCTCTGCTCGGTGCGGCTCCATCACCCAGAGCTCCCTCATGACAGGGGAATGGCAGTGCCAGCTCACCCTGTGCCTGCAGTGTGTGCGTGGGTTCCCCTCCGGTGCCATGCAGGAAGGCAGTCACCCTCCACAGGCTGCGGGAATCACCTCTGCGTTGTACATAAAATCACAGCAAACAAGCCTCTGGTAGCACAGGACACTTCATAATTGATTTATGCAAGGACTCTGAAAGTTCTATTACCTTTTGTTTAGCTCAGGGGGCCTGACTCTGTGCAATCCATTGCTGAAACTAATTACAAGATATAATTAAACTGTGACACGAAGATATTATACCGTTAGTTTACTAATGACACCGCGAAGCTGTACCACCAGCACAGGACAGTGATTATGCTTCATTCATTATTTATCCGTTTGCTAAATGAGACGCTGACATTTTCAAAAATTACTTTGAGGTTTCTTAATTGTCGGCAGCAGGATGGCCAAGAAGGAGCTCTCCTTCCTCTTAGTTACTTATCCAAACCTCAGATGTATTATTAGCAGAAAATAAATAATAACGGGAGTGCAGCGCCCAGCTCGCTGCCCATGGCCCCCCTGGGTGGGGTCACGGCATGGCAGCAGGGCTGGGGGTGCTGGGGGCTTTGTGCCCTGCACTGTGACCTGGGAGCTCCGTGCAGGAGTGCTGCTGGGTTTGGGTGGCTCCGTGCCGCTGGAGAGACTGCCTTCCGGATTTACAGTGGGGTTTCAATGGCCAGGTTTTACCCTTGGTACCTGCTTTTAGGATAAGTGCTTTAGGCTCTTGTTTTGAACACAGAACTCGGATCAGGAAGCTGTTTGGTTTGGTGCCTTTCTGATTTTAGTCAAAACTGGAGGCTTCTGCATATCCTGTGACCTGGGGCCCTTTGCTATAGGCAGCATTGTCCTCCTAAAGTTAGCTTGGCATTGAAGCTGCTGAAGCAAATAGCCAGCAATGAAATGGCAACAAAAAAATGATTATGCAGCAAACGCCAAATTTGAACTTCTCTGATTTCTGTGTATTCAGCCTGATCCGGGCCCCGCGTGCTTCAGGAAGGAACAGGCGATTCTTGTGAGTCGCCTCAGCCTTCTGCGTGCACGTGTCTGTGACAGCTTTCTGGACTGAAAGAGCCCTATGAACAGCAGTACCACGGCTGGCATGGGTAGAGCCGGGTGCCCACAGCTGGGCAGTGTGGAGGAGGTGGGCTGGGTGCTGCGGGTCAGGGTTGCCAGGCCCTGTGCTGGGGGCTGAGACCTGCAGGAAGCGTCTTCGCCGTCCGTTCTCTTGTTTGCAGTGCATCTCTGTGCAGCTGCCTCATGTATCTGTGCTACGTAACTACAGTTTTTGTAGAAGTTCTGTCGATCACATTCTCCAAATTCTGGATTTACGCTTCCTGCCCTGTGCCTCCACACACCCCATCTGAGGATGAGGGGAGCAGCACCTTGGGCATAGGGCAGTGCTGGCAGTGCAGCTCTTCTCTTTGTTGGGGCTGGAATCAGAGTGCAGTTCAAAAAGGAATGAGTTTGAACGAAAATTGTTTCCCACAGCCTTATTTACCCAATAACTGGTAAATGTGTAACAATCTCTAGGTGGGCTTCAGAGAAGACCTGAGACTGCAGTTGTGTAAGGAAGATGGTGAGAAAGAGATTAGAAGACGTGAGATGAGTGCCTGGTATGCCAACAAGGAACGGGGAGGTGTGGAGCTGCAGATTGTACTGAAGTGACTGTTGCTGAAGGCCGTTTCCCTCCCAGATCCTGGTGGCCACTGAATGCACTCCAGCAGAGCGCAGCGTGGCTTTCGGCCGCAGCACCGGGGAGTGGGAAAAGCAGTGAGGGTGCAGGGGAGTGCAAACTGACCAAGACTTACGCCCAGTTTGCTGTTAGGGGAGCACAACCCCTCCTTCCAGTCTGAGATGCCAGAATACAGGATTGCTTAGGTTTAATTGATTCTTGCCTGTGGGTAGCAAGATCAATGTAGTGACTTTCTGAGGTCCTTTTCTGCCCTGCTTTCTATTATTCTAATAATAGAAATTCTAATTATAGATTTCTGGGATCTGTTAGGGAGCCCAACGCAGCAATAGCTGGAGTGATGTCAGTCCAATACCTTTTTCCCCTGGGTAAAGCTTAGGAGACTCAGGAGAGATCGCATCTATTTTGGCTTAGCTTTTTCTTTGAGTAAGAAAAATACTGCAATTTCACTATTGCCAGTTTTACCATTGACTGCTGTATGAAGAAACCTTACCTTGGTGTAAATGCAGGAGAGCTGTATGGTGATATCAGACATGAAAATTGTGCATCTGGGCTGAGAATTGCCATTTGCATGTTCCTGCCACGGTCCCCGCACCAGTTCTGTGCAGCACCACTGATTTCTCCCAGGTTTTATTCCCCTTGCAGGAATAGCATGCTGCAGTGCTGTTCTAGCTCTCTTCTCCCTCTCTACCCCTATGGTGATCTGTGAGGCTCTAGATATAGGTCACCCCAGGCAACTAGGGAAGAGCTGCTGTTTTTGAAAGATATTCAGCAGGCAGGAAGCCCAGCTTCCAAATGTGCGATCAGGTGAGATGGTGTTTGGCCTCAGCCAGTGATTGACAGGGGGCCTGCGTGTGCACAGATACATTATTTAAACATGGTGAGATATAAGAGATCTTCTGCACTAATTACTTCGAAGGCTGTATTAATCACAAGACACTTTAATACTCAATCAATACTTGCATTTGTCAGTGACCTTGTAAATCTCCTCCAGTAACTCTGCTGCGTGGCAGCGGCTGTCGCTGAGCACTTGGGGGAACACGGCTCCAGGTGCTTTGTTTGGTGCTGCTGTGGCTCCAACCTCTGCCCAACACTGTGCGATGGGGGTGTCAGAAGTGCCCCTGGGGCCCCCAGGGTGGAAATAGAGGACAGCTGCTGAGGAGGTCCCGTAGTTATATTCCGACTGTGGTGTCACCATTTCTGATGTGAATTGGGAAACTCAGGGAGGGGACATTCCAAAGGGCATCATATGGCTCTGTGCAGTGTGTCTGTGGTGGAATGGTGCTGCCTCTGGTGTCTTATGTCATAGCTGCCACGTGTGTTGATGTGAGCGTACCGGAGAATTCGTCCTCGTGTCCTTTAGGTGTAGGGGGTGTGAAATGCACTTATGTCACAGTGAACGAAGAAAGTTAAATAGTGTCTTCAAATTAAGATAGGATTGTACCACAGATGGCAGCCCAGACAGTAACCTGAAGTGGAAGAGAGTCATTGTTTGGGTATGAGGCACTGAGTTGGAAGAGGGCAACTGACAGATGGCCTCGATGCACCCTGGAACCTGTGGCCCAGTTCTGCAGAGCTGCTCCCTGACAGGAGCCGCTGTGCTGGGCCACGCGGTGCTCCTTCCCAGTGCAGGGGGCAGCGTTCCCTTGGTCCCCAGCACTGCCTGCAGGGCCGCAGGGCTCTGTGCGGTGTGGCAGTGAAGGTACCAAACCCTGCTGGCCGTAGTGCTGCTGGCTCTGCTATGTGCTGCCTTTAGTTTTCAGCAATTGAAATGAACAGTGCAACCTTTTTGTGCCAGTGGCTATTTCTTTCTGCATTGAATTCCCTCTGGTAACTGTTACACATCCTTCCTTTCATATCTAGCCTCAACACCACATCTGCAGTGCCAAATCTGCAGGTATCTTGCAGGCATTTTGTTGAGCTTTCCATGTGGCATTTTTTTGTCTGCAGTAAGGTTTGTTTTCACTGCAAAATCCCCTCCTGTATTGGGATCAGCACTGCATTCCCCCATTTGTGGCACAGCGGTCGGATGGCACCGGTATCTGTGTGCCACATCTCCTGCCCTGTGTGCCTCGCGCTCTTTGTGGCAGTTTTATCTTCGCGCTCCTTTGTGTAGAATCCGAGTGAAGAAATCTCATCCATAGCGCACCCAAACTGCCTCCCAGCTCTCCGCACTGCCTGTCTGTAGCCACCCAGAGCCGTCATCCCAGAGCTGCTCAGCTGCAGGGGGAGGTTAGTGCTTTCCTCTGCTCTCAGGCCATTTTTTTCTATGCTTCTTTTTTATTATTTTATTTTATTTGTGGTCCCTGTCATTCTGCTGGGGCAAAGGGGTAAAGAGATTTGACACTAAGTGCGGGGAAACGCTGTATCTGGAATCTATCTTCCAGACGGCGAAAGAATAAAAATTCATGGCAGGACAGCCGCCGCTGACACGTTCCCAAAGACATATTGCGGGCAGTGTTATTTATTGTGGCACGGAGTTCATAGAAGTGCTACCTCCGAGCACCCGGAGAGATCCTAAAAAGCCCATCTCCCATCAGGTGGGGCAGATTTATGGCGGAGCTGGCGGAGGGGTCGCGGTGCTGGCGGAGGCGGGAGCCTGGCTGTGCTGCTGGGCGCGGCGCGATTGGGCAGCGCGGGGCGTGAGCCGTAATGCCGGCCATAAAACTGCAGTGACACACTGCCTGCATGGCAGTGCTGGAGGAGGGGACGGCCTGCTTCCTGGAGCTGCGTGGGGCAGGCGCGTGGCCCGTATTTTAGGTTAATGCAGAGAAGGAGGGGTGGGGGTGGGTAGGGACAGATTGATGGCCCCATGGGGAGCAACGCGCTCCCCGTGCTGGGATGGAACTGAGCTGCGGCACTGCTGGGGCACAGTGTGTCAATACGTGTGGATGTGCCACCGCTGGGACATGTGAACGTGCTGCCGTGGTATGGGGTTCCACCTCACCTTTAGCTTTAGCTGTTGGCCGTACCAGAACTGACAAGTATCAGTAGTTGTGGAAAATGAAATAATACGAGCGTTCCAGTCATAAATGAGACTGAGTTTAAGAAAGATAGGTGTAAGAGGGCATCTCAGTAATTTTCTGTTGTGCTGTGTGTTCAGCTGCTGTGCTGAGAAGTATCGACACCTTCTTTTTTTCCTGCGCTAACTCACTTGAGAAAAGGCAGGCAGCAAAATAGAAGGAAGTAGCACTTGACGGAGGTGTGTGACCTGGAATTACCTGGAGGCATTTTTTGGCGCATTGTTTGAGCTTTGCACTCCTCCTCCTCTGTTGTCTCATTGCTCTTCTTTCACCTTGGGTGAAATTTGGATTGTAAGGAATTCATTTGCGTTCACAGAGTGACATTGCTAGTTGCATGGACAATCAATGCACAGATTGGCTTACAGCCAGCACGGGGCTGCTGGAACGCGGGGTGAAGACGCACTCCAAACACACTGCTCAGCCCCAGCCACAGTCACCGTTTGAACTGTCCAGGAAGCAAAACTCATGTTGGCTGTAAGCTGCACACAAACTTCGGAGGTCGTTAAGGAGCGCTCTCTCTCTCTCTGATGATGTGAATGTGTTCCTTAGGCCTCATTGCACTTCAAAGGCTCTTGGAAAGTTACTTCTCCTTCTGCTCCTCTGCAGTCCCTATTTCCCATCTACGACAGTGTAATGAGAAATAAGAATATGTCCGCAGCTCCAGTAGAGCAACCACAACCACATGGTGAGGGCAGTAGGGAGCAACAAGGCTGATACAGTGCAGGAGCTCAGCTCAGCCAAGAGCAGCGAGCTTGCTGCTCAGTGGCTTGTCCTAACTGTGTATCTGCCTGCAGGGGTGGGTTTTTCCTGTGGTGTTTGGATGTACAAGGCAGAGGCACATGTCAGCGGCAGCACAGGATCCAGTGTCTCCCCCATTGCCGGGGTTTGTTTCTTCCTTTGGTGCCACCAGCGTTTGGCCCTGTGTCCTCTTCTCTCTGGCTCAGTGTCACAGGACTCGGCTCTCACCTTTCCTATCTCCACACCAGCACCTTTCCCTGCCCTTGCTGTTGTTGTCCCTCGCTGCCAGGCACTGGGCGTGCTGCTCGCTGTGTGCCTGGCCCCCTCAGGAGGACAATCTGTGCTGGCCCCAGGGCAGCTGGAGGCAGAAGGTCGGAGGCTGCTTTCCAGCTTCATAAACCCCTGGCGGTATTCGGAGTCATGATTCCCATGTTGAGCCGTCTGCTCTCCCTGGGATGGCTAATCCCTCAGTGCAGGGCTGCGGGCGCAGTATTGATCCGTGTGTCTCTGAACCTCGGCTGTGTGTGCCGCTCGTCAGACCCCTGCAGCAGCGTTCCCAGATACAGGGCTGGCGGGCGGGATGGGCGGAGGTGTGAGCTGGGGTGGTGAGATCCCCGGCCAGGGGGGCTGTGGAAGGTGTAATGTGGCACGGCAGTTGCTGCTCACACTCTCATGGTTAAAATGTAGGTTGCTCCAAAAGTAATGCCTCCTGTTTTTTTACGTGGATGTTATGGAAGATACATAGGAGACAGTAGTGCTGTTTGATAGAGCAAATTATCAGCTACAGTGTTTTTTGACATCATCGCCTTTGTTAGCTGCACATTTTTACCAGTGATGAACAAGAGCTTGCTTGTAACATTCTGTACCAGTGGAGGCGATTTCTATTTCACAGCTGCTGAGATGGCGTACTTGCTAAGAATGTGTTGCCCATGCAGTCTGACATTCACTGTGCTGACACCCACTCTTTAGTCTCCGTAAGTGTTCACAAGCAAGTGAACGTCATTAGATGCTGTGTTTTTGCATGGAGGAATTCAGTGACACACGTTTGTTTCATATGCTCTTCCCCATCAGGTGCCATTATGTCAGACCACCCCTCTGCTGCCATCTGTCACATGGCACCAAAGTGTAGCGGTGTATTGGCAGGGAGGTTCAGCCTGTGCTGCCAAACCACCAGCATCCACCTCCAATATTGTGGGCCAATACCACAGGACAGGAGGCATTACTTTTGGAGCAGCCATGTACTCGTTGAGCTGTGCAGGAATGCGTGTGTGGGTGAGGGATGTGCTGCTGCTGTCAGGCACTGCAGGGCTCGGGCCATGCGCAGTGTGTCTGGCATGGCTGCAGGGCCCCTTCCTGCACAGAGCCCCAGGACGCAAGGCAGGCCCTGGGACTGAGGCTTAGAGCTTGGACGAGAGGGTGGAAAGAGGCGAAAGGAAGGACTTAGCATATTTTTAATTAAAATAACAAGCTGGGACCTGTCACTATATAGATTCCTTTGTATTCTGAGTTCCTTTCCCTCTTTTCATCTCTGACTTTTTAGATTAGGCAGTCTTGGAGTAGGGATCACATTTTCTTCTGATCTGGAAGAGGCCTGGCATACTTTGAGGGCCAGCATTGTCCACGCAGTAATGAGAGAAAGCAGAAGTGTGGTTGTGCTGCTGTCTTACTGCTACCTGCTATTGCTGTGAGACATTTGGTACTTAAAATAGTTGTGCTTAGCATGTCCGTAATGCTGAGGGTTGTTCACAGATCAGTTCTCCTGCTGCTTCCAGGGTGGGTGTTGGTGTGTCTGCTTTGTATGTTGCTGGTGAACCAGGAATGGAGGCACAGAAACACCACTTCTTCACCCAAAGAGATGGAAGGAGTTGGCGATAGCTGCTGGGTTATGGCATTCTGTGTGGCACAGAGCTCACCGTTGCTGCATGTCCTGCAGCCGTGGGTTCAGAAGGATGGCTGTGTTTTGTGTTAGTTGAGGAATTAGTTCGTTCAGTGGGTAGTGTTGGATGTTGCTCTGTTACATGTGCTGACTTGGCTGAGGTGAACCCGTCAGTCAAAGCGGTGGTGATTGTATCACACGATGGAAATTTGTTCTAACAGTGGCACGGCCCAGCAGAACAGATTTCATAAGTGCAGCTTGATTCTCCATCCATGTAATTTAGCATAAAACCTAGAAAAGAAGCAAAGCAAACTGAAGTAATTGCAAAATACAAATTTTAATAGAGCTAATGCTCTGGAGGATCTGTGTCAGGGGAGCAGGGTTTGGGTTTGTTTGTACAGATGGGACTGAATGGCACTCGAGCTGCTGCAGGGCTGCTCCCCGCTCCGGCTGTGCTGCGGTGTGCTCTGCAGCTCCCAGGGCAGGGGAAGGGCACACAGACCTTTCCCTTTACTTCAGGCTTTTCCCGTTTGTTACACGCATCCAAGAGGTAACTCCTGCATTGTTCTGGAAGCCGTACGTACCATGGCGAGTTCCCTGCCTTGATCCCACTTCCTCTTCTGCCATTAAGAACAGATTTCCTGCCCCCCCCCAGCTTTTCGGAGAGTAGCAGGCGTTCCTCCAGCTTGGCAGCTGCCTGTCAGGTAGGTGACCAGCCTGCCTAAGTTGTGAACAGCACCGCTGCCTTCTGACCCATCTACATTAATGAGGAGATGCTGCTAATTTTAAACATGCTCCATGCTGACCCTGAGCAAGAGGTGGGAGGCTGCCAAGGGCTCCACGTCTGATCACGTTAAATATAATATACCATAAAACCAGCCCAAAAATGAGCTGTGGCTCTGCAGGGCCCTCTCCTTCATTTCTGCTGGGTCAGATAGAGCCTTATCTCTGTAAGACTCTATGTCAGATGCCTTGTCTCTTCACGTGCCTCATCTCAGCCTTGAGATTTTACCATTTCCCCAATTCAGTGAGGTGGAAATACAAATGGCAGCTGATAGAAGGAGCTCCGGTGCCTGGCCAGAAGGATGCAACCAGTCCGTGGTTTCCCACGTTGTTTTTTTTTCCTTTAAACTACTTGAGAGTGCTCACAAATTCGTTAATCCATTCTTGTGTTCCCTGGATATAATTTGCAGTTCTTTGATGCTCGGCTGTGTACCGCATGTCTGAGCACCGCTGTCTGATCACAGCGCTGTTCCGCACTACGTTCTATAGCAGATGGCCTTTACAGGCTGTCCTGCACTTTCTTTTCAAGATCTGAAGCTTTCAGATATTAATAGCTTTGCCACTAAATATCGTCATACCTCTGATTAGAGATTATTGTTCTTTTTTAAGATTTCTCCACTACTAACAATGCCTGGTGTCACTTTCAATTGTCACATCTGCTCCAGCTACATGAGAACAGCCCCGGCCGTGTGCCCGGGTCGGGGGCGGCCGCTCCTCCGCCAGGCTGACCCCAGCCATGCTCTGGTGGGGACATGGCCTGAGCCGCACTGCTGCTGTGAGATGGAGGCGGGGGCCTGGCCCCCAGCAGCTGTCCCCATTAGCAGCGGTGTGAGGGGCCGCAGCCCTTCAGCACCGCCCAGAACCACGGGTGTGATTCGCTCTCTTTGATGGCACGCTCACAGCCATCTCACTGTCGCTCTGATCTTCGTTACCTGTGTGGCCCTTTAAATATCCCATTTCAAATGGGAATGAGAAAGTGATCTGGTGGAGCCCTTCCCATGTTTCGTATCTGTGCTCTTATTAAGGCTTCCCTCGCCCGTATCCATCATTTTCTTCCTTTCTGAAGGAGTCAGCTTGATTCAGTACTTTTGGGACTCGGTGACATTAACGTATCTGTTTTATGTAACACGGGGTCATTATTAACAGAATCCTAGATCATAAAAAAGGTACAACAAGAGAGAAGGAGGGTTTTTCCCCTTGAAGATAATAGCAGTCACGCAGAAGAAGAGGAGGGCAGGGGTCAGCGAGCTGCTGCCTGATTGGGCGCTCGCGCTCCGCATTGACATTTCTGCAGTTTCATCAGAAAGTCTAAATAATCCATGTGAAAACGCCGGGTTATTTACAGAAGATATATATGCACTGCGTGAGCTTGCGAGATACTGAAGACATAATCTTTGCTCTTGGTGCCTGCTTTTGTACGGCAGTACCCCTGCTGCTGCTGTTGATGTAAAGATGCATACAGTCTGCGAGCCAGTGCGTGGCTGTGGGGAGCTGGGAGGGTGGGAACCATGCGGGAATTTGGGAATAGTGAAATGAGGGCTCTGTGGGACTTCGGTGAGGGAGGGAGGCAGGAGGGCAGTGCTCTGGGGATGGGGAGGTGGTGCCTCCTCCCAGGCTGGGCACTGCAGGGGAGGGGCTGGGGCTGTGGGGGCTCCTGCTCAGGGCCTGGCACTGGGGAGCATTTCTGGTTGGCATTTAATGTTTTTCTGCATCTTCCATTTTTGAAGGTTCTTTATTTACAGGTAGCTGCAATGCCTGTTGTGCTCTTCTGATTTCTATTTTAATTTTTTTGTGTTTGTTAGAAATTTGGTTTTCTTCTATATAAATTGCCATGTTTGTGGAGGGGAGGGTCTGGGATATTTTCTCCGCAGGATGTGTCGAAGAATCACTGCCCTTAGAAGCACATAAAGGGGGCAGCCGTCGCGCAGTGCACAGCACTCCCACTGCTTCCCTGTGGTGTTGGGCAGCTGGGTCAGCACTGAGACATCAGCCCTGGGCTCTGCCCTCGGTGCTGGGAGCAGAAAGGCACCGCGTGTCGTGAGCTGAGCTCCCCAGCGTCGGCTCTGACACACGGACTGATCAGTACAACTGATGGGGTTCCTACTTTTGTTTGGATCCTGGTTTTTAACATGTAATTCTTTTCAGCACGACTGTGAGAATTAGAAACATTTTGTAAGGGAAGGCTGAGCTTGGTGCGTTATTGGGTGAGTCCAGAAGCAGCAGTGTCAGGGAACCCACCTCACTGCATCAGATTAAAGCTCTGCTAAAATTGTCATGTTTGCAAACCAAACTTGAGTCCTCGAGGTGCGTGCTTAGCTGAGTTTGCAGAAGAATAAGTCAGTTCTCTGAAGCAAAACACATTCAGAGCCGTTTGACGTTTTAACTCAAAACCCTTCTTTCAATTTGCGTTGAGATTAAACTTGGCCACAAGGTCATAGCCTAGGGGGGAATTTTGGAACATTTTTCAAAGCGGTTAATTTGGACATTTTTCAACTATTTAAACGCAAATACAAATGAATAAATAATTTATGCATTGCTTTGACTGAAAAATATTTTCATGTAAGAACACACAAACTGTCTCACAATTAGCATGGCCTGTCTTCAGAGCAGCTGGCTGCTTGGAAAAACAAGTTGTGGAGCTGGGAAAGGGGCCACTGGCACTCCATCCTTCCTAGTTGTGTTTATCTTCATATCTGTTGCTTTGACTGGGCTGTTGGAGGGCAAGTGGGACTGTGACAGTAAGATAATATGCACTTGAGAAAAGATTATAGAACATGTTACAGAGTTACTTAAAAGTCGTTATTTTACCGTAGGAAAGTTAAATGATATGTTTAGATAAGACTTTAATTCTTGAAGAATTGCAAACTGTGTGGCCAGACCTATCAGTGATCCAAAGTGACAGAATTATGTTAGCTCTGGAGGACGTGTGTGGATTGATACCAGGAGAGGCTTTGGCAAAACTTGCGCGGTGGTACAGCTGTGCTGACTGTTAGTGCTGCACTGCAGAAAGCTCCTGCAGGGCAGGGCTTCCATCAGTGGTGCACCTGAGCTTGGGCAGGCATTCACACAGCTGTCCTGAAGCACCGATGGCCGTTAAGCTCTGTTCCACGGGAGGACAGCTCTCCCCATGGGCGGGAGCTGCGCTGCCTCTGGGGGTACCTGATCTCATAGAGACCTGAGAAATACCTGCGAATGTTTCAGAAAAACAGTTTTAAGCAGCTGGTAAAACTACAGTAAATTGACAGTTGTACAAAGCATTTTAGGAAATTAGGAAAAAATGCTTTTTTCTGTTGCTTTTTTTTTTTCTTCTTTTTCTTGAAAATTAGTCTGAAATTAATTTATTGTATCAAGCAAAATATTCTAATCAGACCAAATGTATTGTAGCTTAGTTTCAGGAATAAGAATACTTCAGTTCAGTACAGGGCAGTTCTTCAGGGCCAGCTTTGCAGTCGGCTGCCAGCCCACAGTCATGAGCCACGTCCCATCTGTGCACCCAGAGCCCTGGGGCAGTGGGGTTGGTGGGACGCTGTGCAGGGGCTGTGTGTGGCTGCACAGTGCGTCCCCGTCCCGACTGCACCACCCCGGCTGGTTCTGTGCTTGGTGCTGGGCTCCTTTTCCTTCAGCTGTTAGTGGCCGCAGTGAGGCTGCTGGTCCTTTCAATTACACTGTAGTGAATCCCTTAATCTCTTTAAGTAGCTACCCTAGTCTCAGCTCATATGCTCTTTACCTCATGTAGCATCTATATCCCAATCCTAATCTGGAGCTGATAGTCACTGGTAATGGTTTGGTTTTTTTCCCCCCATCTTTGTTCTACCTGGGTTTTTGTGTACCTAAGGAAACAAGAAAGAAGCGCTGGGGCGGGCTGAGTGGGAGCAGGTAACCTGCAGCTGGGGGGGTGCAGGTGTACAGCAGCTGTGCTGGCATCCAAACAAGGCTATTGAGGTTCTGAAGTGGAGGAAAAACATTTTTTCATGCATTTTCATTGATTTTCAATATTGTACAAAACCTAGTCTTGTAAAGCAATAACATGGGAAAGATACAATCATTGAAAAACAATTACAGATCAAATGCCCACTGCTTGAAGTCAGCTGCACACCCAGCCCACCCCCTGGGCCAGGCCCCATTGGCTGGGCACAGTAAGAGTTGCAAACTGGGATTAGAAATAAGAGAACTGCAATATGGTTTGTGTTGGAAGGGACCTTAAAGCCCATACAGCCCTCATACTTAGCCTAAACCTTCTTCCACTAGGGTTCAGCCCCTTCAGGCACTGGCGGGCTGCAGCGAGGCCTCCCAGGGCTTCTCTCCAGACTGAGCACCCGCAGCTCTCAGCCTTGTCATAATTAGGTGTAATAATTACATGTCCTGTTGAGATGCTGCACTGGTGGGTGGCTTTCCTCCAGCAGTTGCCGTCTGTCGCAGTGCGGGCAGAGCTGTGCAGTGCAGTGTACCCTCGCCCTGGGGCACAGCCAGGGGCCGCTGCCCGCTCTGTTCCTGCAGCACGCTGAGCTCCTCTCCTTTCAGCACCCTCCATTTAGTGAATTTTCCGTAATATTTTGGTTGGGCTCCGCAGGAGGGGTAGCGACCCACAGACAGGCCGCACGTCTGCCTGCCGCTGGGCACTGCACGGGGCCTGCCAGTGCTGGGAGCCTCGGGGCTCGCGTGGCCCGTGGCTGGCTGTGACTCTTGGCAGGGTTCGACATGCCCGTCCGCACGAATTAGCGCGGGGCACGCGACGCTTAGCACACTGCTAATTGCCATCAGCCGAACACAAGCAGCCCAGTGTGTGGGCACGCGGCGGGACAAAGCGTGAGCAGGCGCTGCCGGAGCCGTACCCGCACGGAGTGGGGGCTGCCCGCATTGCTGCCGGCCCCGGGCAGGTGCCCAGGCAACCACCATCCGCCTGCTGCTCCGTGCCGCGTGGCGAGAGGCCTGGGCCCGGAGCCTGGCCCGTGTCACGTCGGGGCTGGGCACAAGCTCCTGCGTGCAGCCCGAACTCAGGGCAGCAGTGGGCAGTTGCGTGTGCAGGGAGCAGCCCCGGTCCTACCGGAGCCCCTTCCTGCAAACCCACAGCTGTGTGTGTATGTGTGGGAGTGGGGGGGTCAGGGCCGCCTCTCCGTGTGCCCCTGCTGTGTCTCCCAAAGCATGCAGGAGGCCCCAGGGCCGCCCAGCACTGGCCCAGCCCCACCTGCTCGGAGCACCCCGGGCTGCTGAGGGGTTTCTGCTGCTGGCATCCCGCTCCAGGGGGTGATTCCCATAGGCAGGAAGGCTGTGCTGCCCGCCCTGCCGCCAGCCATAGAAGAGGGGGGTTCTCCTATTTGTGGCAGAGCCTGCAGGGAAAGGAACACTGCTTCTTTCATCTGATCTGCCAGAGGACGGAGTGATGTATTCTCCCGTAGCTAATCTGGAGGCAGCGATGGGGCTGTTCTCTCATCTCCAGCACGGTGGCAGTGACTGAGGGGATCTATCCTCCGCATACCTGCCAGAGTCTCAGTAATTAATCCTGTTATATGGCCAAAATGAGAAGTCTGAGCTTTCTCTTTCTCTGCTGTTCCTCAAAGGGTCCCCTAAGGGTTGGGGATGCTGTTCTGCGTGCAGAAAAACAGATGTGCAGGCATAGGGCTTAACCTTCCCTCTCCCTTGACCCCAGTGATACCAGTATTGCTGTTCCCTGACCCATCTCCTTTACTGCAGCAAGTGAAAGCTTTCCTTGGACTGGGAATCAGGTTCCTGTTTAATGAGGGCTGCGTGCCTGCATCTTATCTCCCAGTCACTGATTTCTGGGAGTTTTTTAGGAGCTGTTCTCTGACAGTTTTAAATGTGACTTTTCTGAAAAACTGTGTGTTAGCTGCATTATCTGTGTTCCACCTCGCTGTCTTCTGTTTCTAGTGTATTTATGGTATGCTGGAACAGTGCAGAATCTTCTGTTCCTCTTCCTTGCTATGCTTTGTTTGTTCCCTTTTTTCCCTATCTTTTTGGCAGGAATTTTCAGGAACATTAATCCCGTGCTCCATGACAGTTTAGTTTCCTTAAGAACATTTAGTGGTAGAAAAGCTTGTAGAAGATCTGCCTCCATGGTGTCCGACCAAATCCTGTCTGAGTGCAGCTCTCTGGGAGGGCATGCATCTGTGTGCAGGAGCCTCAGCTTAGGGGCTCCCCCCAGAACACCGTGTGTACCCGTGTGCTAATTCAAGCACCGCTGTTTCCTACTAATTTGCCCCTTCTGACAATCTGATTTTTCTGTTCTACAGTTCCAGTGGTTGGTCCTAAGACTCATTTTAAAGATTTGTCAGCTTCCAGTTCTCTGGTATAAAGAAAGAAAGAAAATTTGGCAGTTTCATATTTGAGCTGTTTTGAAACTCTTGCGGGAGGACTGTCTGCTTTTGGTGATGTGTCACTCTGGTGTGCCAACCTTCCCAACCTCCTCCATAGCGAACATCAGTGCAAAGAATTAATTTAATTTTACTGCTGTGTCCTTATCTTTCTTAATTCCTCCCTTTGCGCCTTGATCATCCATCAGCTGTGCTGGGTGACTGACAGGCTTCCTGCTTTTGTGTTTGGGAAGTTTTTATTAGCTCTCCTAACTCTAGCAATTGTTCTTCAGGATCCTTGGCTTGCCTTATCATGCTTCTGCATTTCACTTGCTAGATTTACGTCCTGTTCCATTTTCATTGCTTGGAAACAACAAACATCAATTTTTCTGAAAGTAACTTTTATTTCCAGTATCTTCCTTCTGTCTGTGTTCTAACTTTCCATTGTATTTGTTTTTGTGCCTTGGGCATCCACTCCCCTGCTTATTACATGGAAGCAGTGCTGGGCTGCAGTGGTTAAGCAGAAAAGTGAGGCTGCAGGACTTCTGCCTTTGCTGATAGACAATGTCAGTGAGGCTGTGACACTGATAAACTTGCAGGTTGTTCATTGGCAAAGTCACCTGTGTGAAGCTGGTGCAATCTTTTATGTGTGAAGGCAGACAGCTGGAGAATGCACTGGGAAGTGCAGCTCTGTAGCAAAATGGACCTATCATATAAATGTGCTCTATGTCAGCTTGCAGTTGCAAGAGTTGGAACGTTTGGGAATGCTGACTGAATTTGAGCTGGCCACAAATTAAGATTATTATTTACTCTAACTACGATCAGAGTTTTGATTCTTTTGTGTGATATTCAAAGTCTTCTGGATTCCTCACGTACTTCATATTCTTTTGTTGGCAGGCGCTGATCTGGAGAATTTGTACCAAATACTTCCAGGCTGAGTAAGAACCATCGCTCCATCCCCACTGCTTGGTGCTGGATCTTGATACATTATCTTCGTATTTCCATGTTGAGGTAGGGAGATCTTCTATGACCTCATTTTCTTAAGCCTTGAAGAAGTGACTTTTGTGTTGGTAGCCCTCCTGGAAAGTGTAATGTAAGTAACGTGGATTAAAAGAGATGTGATTACATGTAATGCAACCATGCTGCTGTCTCAAACAGATTTTAGAGTTCTTTGTGTCTTTTATCCTCTGCCATTCTGGTAAGCAGCAATATTTGCTTGCTCTTTCTTAAATGGCTCTATTTCTCAAACGGCTGTCATTTCTTAAATGACTGTTTTTTGATAAATGCCATCTGCATGAGGTATTTCCTAGCACATGGTTTGCTGGGTGGTAGTCTTAGCTCCTCTCATTTTCCATGTAGTGAGATGAATGAAAAGGTGTTTTTTGAATAAGACCATTCATAATGTGCTATTTTTTTTCTAGGTGTCTTCAAGCCAATGCCCTGTCAGGTTATAGCTCTGTGTGGGCTAGTGAGTTACCTTAGGGACTCCATTGCTTAATTATTTGTCTCAGCCCTAACTCTTAGTTTCTGTCATTAGAGGACAGGCCAAATGATCAGTGTCCTTGGCATAATTTTAGCAAGAAAGTTGTCCCTTGAATTTCTGCTCTAATCAAACAGGCAGAAGGAAAGATGAGAAAATAAGATTTCTGGCTTGTTTCATATTGCGTGTGGATTGCTGGAAGTAAATCACATTCCAATGATCTGTTTCAGATCTTAAGTATCCAGTTTCCAACACTTACAGTAAATGATGTGCTGGCAGAAGAAACAGAGTTAAAAACCGGCCTTCTCTTCTGGCTAGTCTGGAAGTCTCTCTCTACTTTGCCCATTACATTTGGCAATGAAGATGTACCCATTGTCCAAATGGGTCTGTGAATTACCTGATTTTCATTTATCTGTGTGTCTCGAATAATTGTAGAGTCATTCATAAAAGCTGGGATACTCTATAATACCAAAGCTGTGTTTGTGTAGTATTGATAGCAATGGGAAGATTGATGGTAGGATTCACCTATCAATATCTTCTGTCTAGATTGAGAAATGAAAGGTGTAAGTTCGGGTTTGGGTTCTTTTCTTGATTTATTTTTTTATCCCTTATGGAAGCTTCCTCTCTTGCTTTCTTTATATGTTTTTACCTGAAGTATTTTGTTTACAATGTAAGTGCACGCTTCAATTTCTTGAGAATCATCAGCTTTACAAATTAAATTGAAGCCCTGGGAAGTTCTGTGATGGGCAAAGACGTGTGTTCTCTTTGTGTCCTTACTCAGAAGATCCCAAGTAAAGCATCTACTTTTTCCTATTTAGTCAGGAACCTTTTCAAACGTTTGTATCTTTTGTGTGTGGTGTATGATGGTCTTCAGATTTTGTAAACTGAATCCAGAGATTTGAGTGAGGAATATTAACACTGCAAACCCACCTTTCTTGAGCTTGAATGAATGTTCTCGACTTTGATCTGAGAATGAGAAGGAAAGATTGATGAAACAGAGAAGGTACAGACAAACGGGCTGAAGGTGAGAGATGGAAGAGAAAGATAAAAGGGGCTGAAATGCAGAATGTTTCAAACATTTCAGGGAATTACGCTGCGTGACTTCTTGTGCCACTTATGTGCTATCGTGTCATTACTAATTTTGTTGTATTGCAAGTTGTATTCTTTAAAAACATCTACAAATGGAATAAATTTTGGGACCCATCTATTACAGTTTTCATTAATGACTGTGGCAGAGGAAGCAGGAAGGTGCGGAGGGACCCACAGCCCTGGCACATGGGAAGGTTGAGTTGTGAGAGGGCGAGACAGAAGGGCAGTGTATGAATGGAGCAGACTGAGGACAGCCAGTGACCAGGCTGGGACACTTTGTGCGTGTTTGGTTCGAGCATCTGTAAATAGAAACGGTGAGAAACAAGCCATAAGGGATTAGATGGGCAATTCCTCACTGCGAGGGTGAATGAGGCAGAAGCCTGTTTAGTTTATGGCGGTGGGTGTGCACACACGGTGAGCAGGTAGCTGTGCCTGTGGTGTTACTGGTGATCAGAATATTGTATCCAAATAATTTGTAGGGCAAATGTGTAGAAGTGATGCAGTTGCTGGGAGCCAGGCACGTATCCATTTTCATCTCATCCACTGTTCTTTAGCTTTGATTTTTAGAAACTTTCATTCTCAAAATGTGACTGTCCTTCTCAGATGTGTTTTCAGTTTAAGCAAAACGGTGCTGCATTAAGGATGATACCAATGTAGTAGTTTCTGTTAGTAGGAGATATTTCTGAGCTCCAATAACACTTAACAGTCAGGCTGGAGTTTGGGAAAGAGAAAGCATTGAGGGACAAAAAGTATTTCTAAACATCTGGGCAAGAACAGGCTTTTGTTTAGGTGAATTGTAATGCTTTAAAATTGTAGAACTGGTTGGCACAGGCAGGTACAGCTTTATTTGGGCAAATGCTGAGAGATTTGAAGGCTCGCTTGCCACAAGAAAAGGCCCAAATCCCTGACCAGCTTCAGCAAAACCAGCGGTGTTGGTTCTGTGAAGACCAGGCTGTATCTGAGTTGAGTAAGCGTTTGTGACCTTCACTTCTGCGTGCTGTTGTTATTTTTCTTTTTGGATCTGATAGAGCCTTGGTCTTGGAACTGAAGGCTTTCATTTCAATGTACAGTGGTGAGAAGACTGCTATTGTTTATATTGCTGCTCTATTTGTCATTATTTGTCATAGACTTTATTATTACTATTGCGTTTATCTGTTCATTGACCACCTGTTCTTCAGTGAGCGCTAAGAAGTGGAGGAGGGAGGAACGAGGAGCACTGCTGCATTTCATTGAACACAGAACTTTGGTTCGCGCCCTCTGGCATCACTTCCCGCATCCCAAGGGACAGCAGGGAGCCTGGCCTCAGAGCAGGGCTTGGCAGGAGTCCTTCTGCTTCCCAGGGCACTGCTCAGCCCAGGGCAGGCCTGTCAGGTCCCACTCTGAGCACGCGGTGTTGCTGCTGGGCACCGCTCCCAGTGTGCTCAGAGCACTTCTTGTTGGGCATCCTGGGAAAATCAGAGCACAAACAGCATCTCCCACCCAGAGAGAGGACAGGTGCTGCCCGGCAGCACTTCACCGCGGCTGGGCTGGTTTGGTTTGTGGCCATGGCAACCGCTGCATCCAGAGAAATTCATGCTTCCATATCAGAGGGCAAAAAATATCTGGGCTGCAGCTTTCTCTTCGAGTGAGGCAGTTCTGTTTTGCAGTCAGGCAGTGAAGCACATTGTGGGTTTTACTGACGGCAAGAAGAGGGTTGGAAAATCCTTGTTTGTTTCTGGGCTTGGCATGTTTGACCTAAAGTTGGCTCTGTCATGGGGTGTGCGAGAAACATCCTTAGGGAACGTCGCAAATAAGATCCTGCTCCCCAGAGCCGTATCCTGTCTATTTACTAATATTTTCTGAGGATTGTTCTTCAGTTTAAGTGTGTCTTGATCTTCTGGCATAAGACTGTAATGTGTTTTTTATGGTAGCTTCCCTGTATTTTATTTCAGTACTGAAAATAGAGTGGGAACATACTTGCGGCTCGTCATCTGGGTGATGTGCTAGCATATGACAGGTAGTTCTCATAGGATCTCCCAGAATGCTCTTTAACTGGCACAGAGGCTCTTTCAGAAACTACAGTGAAAGTCGGATTTTATTCCAGTAGCTCCAGAACTCTCTGGTCCCACAGCATAAGTAGTCCAACAGTAGGACCCATGGTAAGCAGCAAGCATTTCATCACTGTTTGCAGTTTTTACGGTTAAAAGTTTAATTGTAAGGATTTGCCTGTGCATGAGGATAAATTTTGAAGATATTTAATGGTTTCAGTGTGTTTTTCTACTTGTCAATGCAGATGAAACTACATTGATGTCCCTACCGTGCATAAATTACGGAGGTTTCCTTAGACACTAGCTGATTCTCTTATTGTTTCCCTTACTGGGAGATAACAGGCATGTGGCAGGTAATGAGGGGTTTTCTTTCAACTTCTTCAACAGATAACAT
Source organism: Chrysolophus pictus (assembly GCA_037305975.1). Lineage (NCBI taxonomy): Eukaryota > Metazoa > Chordata > Aves > Galliformes > Phasianidae > Chrysolophus > Chrysolophus pictus. The sequence continues at coordinate 672,459 of CM074586.1, read as the reverse complement.
CTTTAAGTTGTCTGTCTTCAAAACATTCTGGCTGTGGGCTCTTGACTGGTGTAAACCAGCATGATTCCACTGAAATTAGTGGAGATAGCTCATTAGCCACACAGACTAAGAGGCTTTGCCTGTATCATCCAGCCTACACTAAGAATATGGGAAAAATGACAAAGGAGTCTGAAATACATTTTCCTTTCTCCCTGTTAACATTCCTGCTTTCCAGTAGTATGTATTGCACAGGTTTCCAGAGCTCAGGAAATTCCTGTGGCTGCAGCACGTTTTCAGTGGTGCCGGGATTGGGTTCCTACAGTTAGAGGTGAGCAACAGGGAGAGTGTCTCTGGGCCCCAATTCCTGACCTTCCAGAGCAGAGAGCAATAAGGCTCAGGCTGACGTGTGCTCAGACTACCCGGGGAGATCTGGGCTTGATCACAGACTCCTCCTTTCTGCATTCATATTCGCATAAAAATCCTGCTGACATATGTCTTTGTGGCGTGTAACGCACCCACATATACCCTAAAAAAAAACCAAACAGGCATATCATGCAGTAGAGGTTGTTTCAAAACTTCCCTTGTTTGATAGATGCTGATAAAAAGGCCATGCTTGGGTTAAATCGCTTTATTCTCCAGAGCCGTGCGACAGCTCAGCATTTGTACTGTTGTTTGTGTAACCAGTGCCGTGCCAGGGGAAGCCGTGTGAGCACCCACTGCCCCATCCCACGCCCACGGCGTCACAGCACAGCCAGCCCTGCTCACAGGGGTGAGGGACGCTGGAAGGGGACTCAAAGGATTTTAGAAGTTTATGCTTACAGGCACTGAGGCTTTTTTCTAATTAAAGTTCATTAGTAGCCATAGTAGTAATTATAACATTAACAGCAGCCAGAGCAGGAACAATTAAGGCTTCTCTTCTGGCCAATTACTGGCATCTCTTTGAATCTCTGCACAGCCAACGCTGCAGCATCCTGTCACAGACCGCCGGCACGGAGCGCTCTCACGTGAGCCCTGGCACTGGAGGGACGCTGCGTGTTTCCGGGCGTTCTGCAGCCTGCAAGGATTTTCATCTCTTCTGGCCCCAGTGCCTCAAGACCTCATCTTTCAGCCTGAACACCGTTTAAATGTACCATTTGTTTTCATTATAGGTTTTGCATCTCTGCCTTTCTTTCTTGTTCATGAACGTCTGGAGTCTGATTGGAAAACAAAAGGCAAATGCAGACATAGCAGGCGATCTGACAAAGGACACAGTTACAGCTCTGGCAGGCTCCACCGCACTGCACCGGTGGCAGTGAGGAGATGGCCATTTGCTGATTGCCTGGGGTTGACATGGCTTGGTTAGTATGCTAATCCAGCCTCTTGCATTTAATATTCAGATCAGGTCTGCGCAGAGCGCGGCGCCGGGAAGGGGTGGCTGCCTGGAGCCCCGACCGCGCTGCAGCGATCTCACACACACCCAAACCCAGTGGCTCTGCTGCCATGCGCTCTCTCCCTCTGGCACATCCTCTTCCCGCTCTTCCCCTCCTGCCCTCCCTGGTGCACACGCATACATACCATCCAAAAAGCTTCCTGCAGATGCTGAAAAATAGGAAATGTGGAAAAGTCATGTATGATTGGCTCATTTCTCTGCCTCCTTGTCCCCAAAGGTTCCCACTTTAATAGATCATGTGTTTCTGCTGCTGGAGAAGCCCAGAACGTAATTTGCCAAAATTCGGTAATAACAAAGCAAGACGAAGTTTAACATCCAGAGCAAAGGGATGGCATTTCTGTAGCTCGCATACAACGTAACAGTCACCAGAAGGCTTAAAATTCCCTCTGTCCTCTCTCCCGACCCAACCTCGGCCCGAGAGAAAGAAAACATTACAATCCGTTCGTTTAGGGCAGCAATCAAATGCCCAGGTGGGAAGTAAAGCTTGCTCCTGTTATTGCAGATGATTGTTGCTTTTCCTGTGAGCCTTCGAGGCACGGAGTTGCAATCCCCCACCTGGTGCAAGTGGTTTCTAATTTCCAGAATTAAGGAAGGAATTGTTTCCAGAGTCAGTTCACATGGTAAGGTCCAGCAAATCCTGCAGCCACAAGAGAACTTAATTCCTCGAGCTGCCTTTTCTTTGTTTTTGTAATGTCACAGCAGTTCTGGAGAGGCATATGGAGAATCATTAGCTTCTGCTTGCTTTCGGAAGGCTTTGGAAGTTGCATTTTCAGAGACCAGGTCAGATGTGGGTAAAAATGATTCTCCGTCCGATACAGAAGCAGACAAAGCTGTTTAACCTCTGAATTATGGCGCAGCTCCATAGTTCTGCTTTCTGTTGTTTCATGCTCTAAGCAAACTGCTTTTTGCAGTTCTCCCTCCTGGTGCCAAGCACATATTCCAGCTGCAGCTCAGCAGCACGGGGAAATTCCTTCCAAGTCCCTGGCAGAGCAGTCGGCGCTTTCCGGAGCTGCAGGCATGATTGTCCTTGATTATTTTATTTCTTTGGCTCTGGTCCAGGATGTTTCCTGTCATCATTTCAGTGTCTTTTCTCATAATCCCTTTTCTAAACATCATCAACAATTAACCGATTCTCTCGTATCTGCAAACACATGCACACACAGGCAGACGCGCATGCACACACACTCCACTGAGTCTCATCAGTGTCTTTTTTGCCTTTAAGTATAAGAAATTACAGCTTCTCATTAGCTGAAGAGCATGTTTTGAAAGGCTTTGTGTTTACTCACTTTGCAAGTGATGCTGGCGCTTTTAATTATTCTCCTTTTGCATATCATAAGAGAGCAGGGAGCTGCTCCAGCCAGCCCGGATGAGCCGCGTTCCCAGGAAGGCAGGAGGAAGGAATCGTTTTTTACCTCTGCTGCTGCTTTCTTCCTTTTCTGTCAGCCAGCCAAGGAATCCCCCCAATGCTCTTACGTAGCAGATACCAAAACTGTGAGTCACTTTTCGCTCCCAGAGCAATAAGTCCACCACATCTGCGTGCAGAACGGCGAGCACAAGGCTGGAAATTTCTCCAGGCTGCCAGCATGCCCCGACATCAGTTCTCCACCGGTGACTTTGTTTTCCTGCTCTTGCTTCCTCTCCTCAGCTCCCTCGTTCCCTCATTCCTCCTTCCGCCTTCCCCATTTTCTTTCTTCCTTCCTCTCCATCCGTCTCCGTGGCTGGCAGCGGTAAGCCCGGCGAGGTCTGGGTCCCTCTCGCCTTCTGTGGATTTTTTTGTGTGCAACTGCAGCAGCCTTTGGCTGCTCACTCTGCCAGGTTGGATCACCAAAGACACACGACTCGCACACAATGAATAATCAATACAGATATTGATCTGCGGAAAATGTTTGTAAATTCCTGAAAGGGGAATCGGGAGCGCGGGACAGGGAGGCTTGTGGGGGACGACAGGGTGTTCCGGGCAGTGGCTGCTGCAGAGCCGGGTCCAGAGCCCGCGTCCTGCCGCCTCCGAGGTGACGGGTGCTGGAATGCATGCGCGGGCGGGCGGGCGCGGGGGCTTCTGTATTTTCATTTCTCTACAGCTGCTTCCTCCGAAGAATCGGGAGGCGAGCAGCTGAGAGGCCCCGCTAGTGCCATGCCTTGGCTGCGGTCCAGCTCTGTTTTGTTTCCATCATCACACGCCACTTCAGAATTTGCATAAATACAAGGGTTATTTTCTGTTGCGTCTCCTGAAAGATTTAAAAAGATGGAAAAGTGTTTACATGAGGAGGAATCGCTGTCTCTGGTCATCGTTTCTGGGATTTGCTTTCAAATTAAGACGTTTGAAAGAAAGAGAGGTCGAAAGGAAAATAAGGGGCCATGAGAAGGACTTGAAGAAGGCTGAAAATGCTTGAATGTGGAAAAGCATTAGGCTGTGTGGACTGTTCTCTTGCAGGTGCTGTTCCATGCTGGTGTGGGTATAGAGCGGGGCTGAAGCCCTCCAGCCGGGGCCCCGCTCTGCATGTGAGGTGAGGCTGAGGTGGTGAGGGTTGGGGCCTGGGACTGCAGCCGGGGCCCAGGAGCAGTGCGGCCCCTCTGCTGCCTTCGGGCCGGCCTGCATGGCCACAGAGCCCTGCCCCTGCCAGCAGGCAGCCGCAGCTCGTCCAGCATCGTCCCTCCCTCCTCAGCTTTCCTGTGATTACAGGGAAGGGCACGTGCTGGAGGTGGTGGAGGACACGGTTGTGGGACCACTTGGTACTCGGCCCTTTCTATTGGGCTGGGGGCTGACAGTGTGGGCCCCGGGGAGGCTGGTTGTGCAAAGGGTGCTGCTCAGTCCCTCAGGCTGCTGCCAGTGGAGCAGAGCATCCGAACAACCCTGTGCCACCATCATGGGGCCGCCCATTGCTGACCCCTGCCATAGCCATGGTGGCCGAGCCCTGCCGTCCTTCCCTGCAGCGCCGCTGCTGTTATCAGCCTGCAGCAGCCGCCGGGAGGCCGATGGCGCTTGTTCTCCCTCCCGCTTCTGATTAGCTCCTGCAGTCCAATTAGCAGAGGCATTTATATCACAAGGGGCTGAGGTGCCCCTTCTCATCACGGCAGCTCAGAGCCGGTCATAAATTCTACCGACACTACGTCTTTGCTGTGACACGGATTAATTACGGCTCTGGGCCTTTGAGAGCAGGTTTGCAGAGGACGGTATGCACAAATGCAGGAGTTGAGAGCAGACCCTGCAGTTCAGCTCCACTGAGGGCCGCAGCTCTGTGCACCCCAGGTCTGAGTGAGGCAGGTGCGGCGGCTGCAAACCCTGCGCCGTGTCCATCATGAGAAACTGGTCATGATGTCTCCGTTGTATGCTGCAGAGCAGAGACTGAGCAAAGCAAGGAGGGCTGTAATAGCTTTGCAGGCTGTAGGCAGCAGCACAGGTACTGTGTGCTGGCAGGGCACAGTCTGCAAAGGTGGATGTGTGTGCACAGGGAACGTCCCTGCTCACTGTGCCTCACCAGCACCTGCTCCACCTTTTTTGTTACTTCTGCTCCAGAAATACCACTTTTCTGGAGCTGTTGTCCCATCCTTATGGGACAATCCCAATGGATTCCCTCCAGCTGCGGTGCCCATTCCACTGCAGGGGGTAGGAGCAGCAGGAGGAGAGCACCTGGGAGAACAAAGGGAACAGGAGCACTTTGTGTGTGCGTGTCTGCCCGCCGTTGTCTGGTTGCGTGGTTCTGTGTGGCTCTGAGCTTTGGCACCCCTCTGTTTGTTTCCCTTGCACTGTCACCTGGCTGTCCATTTGTGTATCAGCTACTTATGTAGTACTCAACTACTGTAGTCTGCTCCGCTGCTGCTTTGGCTGTGTGTGTCGCAGCCTTCTGACAGTGACACTGCACCATACCAGACCTGATGTCTTGTTCCAGCCACACACCAATGCACAACTCAGCTGAGCTGCCTGCCCACTGCTCCATTCTGAGCACATGCAACACATGCATCAGCTGGTGCCACCAAAGTTTGCTGGTTTTGTGCGTTTATGCTTTTCTCTATTCTTGAAATAGGATTGTGTATGAAGTCCACTAAACTACCTTGTAAATGCACGAGTAGTTGGGATTTTAGAGAAAGGAGGATGCATATTAAACTTAGTAGCACGTCAGCTCCTTTTGGTCTGTTTCCTTGGTTGGCTGACAGATCATCAAAGATGGCTCCTGCTGGTAGAACTGTGTGGGGTTGGTTGGTTTGTTTGTCTTATTTTGTTTTTAAGTGGGAGACGATAGATATAGCCCAAATAGAGCTCTATGAATGCAACAGTTACTTTTCTAGTAAAGGGACATCCTTCCTAATTTTTCAAAACGGAAACTTTTGCTTTAGTATGACGGTAAATCCTGCATTCCCTGACCAATACATGTATTGTCTGTTGTCAGACCAAAGCCCTTATTACTCAGCTGGTACCTCATACTGACGGCTGGAACCTGGCGCTGCGCAAATCCAGGCAGGTACGGGTTTGTTCCCATTCAGGAGGGGATGGTTAGCCAGCTTACACCCCCACCAGCAGTCAGCTGAGATCTTTTTTTGAAGAGTAACGTTTTTCTTTATGTATTATTTGTTCTTGGGGAAAAAAAAAAAAAAAAAAAAGCTGTAATAGAAGCTTCAGACCTAAATTTTAGAATGAGGTCATTAGGCTGCAAGATCCCAGCATTCCCTCTGAGCATAAAACCAGTAAGTCCATAGTTCTGAATTGGAGCTGAGTTTGATCCTGTTTCAGATTTCCTTGACTTTTGTCATTTCTGAATGACATTCCCAATGCGTCATCGCTTTGGTCAGCTGCTGTCGCTCCATGTTTGCTTCCTAAGGTTAGCCAGCACTTTGCATTACTCTGCTGTGCGGTTTGGCTCCTGATGTGACTTTTCTCCACATTTAACAGACCATAAAATGTTGCTGGTCTGATTTCTTTTTAGCAAAACTCTGACAAAGCCTTCTTCCTGGTTGGAGTAAATCTGCACAGTGATCTCCATCCAGCGTAACATTTTTGTAGGTATTTTCTTGATTAAAACTGGCTGAAAATGTGTTGCTATCTTCGCCCCCTCACTACATTGTCACTTAAACAAAAGATTTTCTGCATTTTTCCAGATCTGCTTAAAACAGATCAAGTGTTTGTTTTGTTCCTCTCGTCTATTTTAATATTTTTGTTTCAAGTTTACTTTTGTTGCAAGTTTTCATGTAGTTTGTCACATTGCCCTACATGTGCTTTGACTAAATGAGCAGTTTAACTGCAGGTGTTGGAAGCAGAGTGCATTGCAGCACTTTTTAACAAAAGACACTTTGATGCTTTTTTAATGGAAGGAGAAGATTTTAAAACAATACACGAATGATATCAAAGTGGAATCTTTGGAAATTCTGTTTATGAAAAAGTAAAATAAAAAAAAGGATGTCGTAGCATTGTTTGATATGAAAGGAAATTCAAAGTGTGGAGTGAGAGCTGTCTGTCCTTCGGCCGCCCCTCCCTGCACCCAAAGGGCTCCGCTGCCACCTCCGCCGCTGGCTGAGCGCAGGGCTGTGTGCACAGCAATGGCAGCGAAAGCCGCTCCGCTGGGGCAGGGCTGGCTGTACTGGGGGCATGCCTCGGTTCTCCAGATGCGTTCTCTCAGGGTTCTGAGATCAGTGTAGCATCAGGGTTGAGCAGACTTTCCTTCTGCTGCTCGCTGTCCCACCTCTCTCTGTTTCCCCTCTGCTGCTTTTGCTTATCCTTCTCTTGAGAGACATTGTGCTCTCAGCCTTGATGATGGAACGTGGCTGATTGATGCTCTGCTTAGTGCCGTTCCTCTGTCAGCCGCCCACTGCTGTTTCCTAGATTCCAGCCCAAAAAAGTGCTCTGCAGACTTGGCGCGGTGGCACCCATCTGGTGTGAAGATGTAACGTCGGTGTTGTTCTCCTGAGTTCGTCTCCAGTGCCTGAGTGAGGTGGGACCTGACCTACATCTCCATTTGCTGTCGCGTTGCTTAGTCAGTAAGGGAGGTGCTCTCTTCCTTGGTAGGTGACTTTACCCTTTCATAAGATTGTCCTGCGTGGATTGTTCCTGAAAATTGCAGTTTAGAGGGAGTATTGTCAAAAATTCTGTCTCTCTCTCTGCTTTACTATCACCTCATTTTTTTTGTCATTTAACTCCAATTATGGGATGCTAAGTGCTTTTGGAAATTTCATTGTTAATATCTTCTTACAGTGCTATTAACGTAAATCAACGTTAATAGTGTCCCAGCAAGTGTAAAAGCAATCAAAAATTCAGTACTCACGAATCATTCTGTAATTTCAGCATAAAATGTTAATAGAAATAAAATCCAATACCATAAAATATCGGCAAATTCAACTTTAAATACATGTGATGAATGACTTTACCGTTCTGCTGCATCCCACGGCCTGGTGCAGTGTGCAGCTCTGTCGGTGAAGGTCTGCACACACCTCTGCCTCCTCTTCCACTTCCTGGCACGCCTCGTGTGCACCCTTGTGCTTCTCCAGAACTGAAAACTCCATCTTTGCGTACAGGGAAGAGGTGTCTGTACTGGGGCAGAGGCACTACGAGCAATCTGTTAACTGATCTTAACTGACGGGGACTTGCTGCTTTTTTTATCACTGGCTTGAAGAGCTTAAGCTGCATTCCCTTTTATTGAGATGGGGTTTTTCTGAGAGATCTTTCAACTCAGAGGTTAGATTGTGAAGATCCGTCAGTTATTTACGGGAAAACTGTTAGGAGAGTGACACAGATCATTTCTAAAGAAATTCAGTGCTTGGCCTGAAAGTTCAAATTAAAATTACCATTAAAATGAAAAAAATTCCCAAAGTGGTACACATACAACAGCTGGGTGTTCAAACTTTAATCTGTTACACAGTCAGTCTGGAAAATGTTGATTTTTTACTTTATTCACTTATTCCAGTGAATCTGGGTTATTTGTGCTGGGTCTTTAAAACTTTGCTTAAGAGCCCTGTGCCGAGAGAGCTGCAAGCAGTGCAGGTTAGTCCAGTCCCTGCACCACTGGGCAAGGAGCACCAGGAGAAAGCTGCAGTGACAGGTCTAGAAAAAGGTTTTATCAGTGAAAAGTTCTCCTGGTCAGTATGTAGATACCTTTTCAGTCCTTATTACCTTTTTCCCCCGTTCTCCCCATGCAGTGTCCATGCGGTCTTTGGATTGGTCTCTCTGCTCTCCTGGCTCTCTTCTTTCTCCTCCCGTTTCTCACGTGGTTTCTTGTCAGTAGATTCCTGCAGCACAGCCACACAGTTTGGTTTTATGGGTCCTTCAAAGTCTGCACGGGATTTCCATGACAATACTTAGAAGATGTTAGAGAACTGTCTGGTATCTCTGGGTACCTCATGAGGGATATCAGCAGCTAAGGTGCTCTGTGTTGCTGTCTCTGTGTCTGTCTCCACAGGCATCAGACACAAGAGAAACTTAGAACACGTCGGTTGGTTGTTTGGTTACGTGCTGCTCTGAGCAGTCAAGCCCAAGAATTCAGGCCGTCTCGGGTTTTGGATCCTCATATCGTACTACATTTTTATCCAGAATTTAAAAGTTACTCATCGGGTGATTTTCAGTGTGAATCTGCCAGCAGGATCCCAGTGGGACGAGCACAAGCAGGAGCAGAGAGCGTGAGGTCCTGCTGGGCACTGCCCTGTGCCAGGACTTCTGCTGGAGTGGTACCACCGCTGCTCGTGTTGCTTTCTGGAGTAAATAATGATTCTGTGATTCTATGAAATCTGACTTTGTCCCTGCCCTGTGTCAGTGATGGAGGCTCTGGATAGTGCTTCTTCACCTGCCTGAGTCTGCAGATCGTGATATCCACCTCATTTGTTGAAGACTGTAGTATCCTAAGAATAGCAGGAGAGAGTAGTAACATGTTCAGCCACCTTGCTCCAAAAAGTAGTTACACTTAAATGGCTTTAGTAAAAATTCAGTGGTGAAGGATCATAGCACACCTGATCAGACGGCCTTGCAGAGCCCTGTCTGCCATGCAGCGATGGAGGCCTCGACAAGAGCACAGGCACTGGCGGTACCGGGTTGCCAGATCCTGTTCTGTGCTTTGTGGCAATCCCAGATTCTTCATTTCTCAGAGCAGAGCTTTGACAAAAATTCTTATATTTGAATTCGTTAAAAAGGAGAGTCAGGAGGTACCCCGCAAAGTCTTACATATAGAATAGAATAATGAAAAAAATTGACGATATTTAATAAAATAATCTGTCTTTAATATCAGAACAAGAAAATCCAAATGTGGGAAGACGTAGTGTCGGCAGTTGTTAAGCACTTTGGTCCCCTGTCTGAGCTGCCAAGCAGGGCTGTGTTGTTCCCTGTGGAGGGGTGGTCCTGCAAGAGCAGACCCTGAGCAGCAGGCGCAGGGAGCAGCTGCCCTGCTGTGGGGTCTGGCACTGCGCTGCCCACGGCCAGCACTGCCAGGGCCCTGGGGAGCAGCCCCAGGAGATCCAGGTAAGCACTGATTAGTACGATTTCTCATATTTAGTGGGTGTTTGTGTAACAGAATTCTTGTCAGAACGCGCATCGATTAACTCTGTGGAGTAGTATGTTGAGAAATACGGTCTTTTTGGAACTGTACAAACATTTTTCAATCTGCCCTTGCGTCTCGGTGATGACAGGAGGCTGTAAGAGTGTTCACCTTTTGTTTCACAAAAGCTCAGCGCATGCTGGGCTCAGCGAGCTGTGAGGTGCCCATGTTGGAGCTCTGGGTCCGGCCCTGGGCTCTGCCGTCCCTGCGGGCAGGAGGACCCGCCGGGGCTGGGAGCAGGGAGATGCCGTATAGCAGGAAGCAAGAGAAACAATCTGTAATCCCTTCAAAGCTCAATAATATTATGTATATTGACTGAAGCCCTATGGAGTGGGCCTGACACGGCTTTTTCATTACCGTCGCACGTTGTAGCCTAGCTACCTTTGAAAAGTAACCAATATTGAGAGCCACTTGACATTTGCAAAGGATTATGGGTGTCCTCTCTGTCTCTTCTCAAGTTCCCAAATTTACCATGGTCTTAATTTAAAAGTTAAGCCGGGGGATCAGTTGCTTAGTCTGGTGCTGGGCTGCCCTTTAAAAAAGAAAAAATGGTGTGTGTGTGTGTGTGTGTGTGTGTGTGTGTCTGCAGGGATGGGAAGGGAAAGGGGGAGATGGGCCCGGCGTGACCCGGCCCAGTTGGGGCTGAGCAGTCCTGTTCTGCTGTGGAAAAGGTATCAAAATGAGTCTGGAGGGAGGAGCGGTGTCATTCCTGCAGGTGCTGCTGGAGCAGCCGCAGCTGGTAATGAGTTGGTGAAAATGAAAAAGGGATGTAAGTAGCTTCTTTAGCAAATCCCCTGGAAATGACATGGAGCCTCTGGGATCGATAGGATCGATCCGTCCAGGAGCTGCAGGCTTCTCAGCCGACTGCCAGCCACTCTCAGCGCAAGGAAAACCCTAACATTATTATCAGTGTAACCCATAGAAAAGCTTTGGGGGAGATGGGCTGCTTTTGGGGAGTGCCTCTGTGCTCCGAGCAGCACGAAGGTCTGATGGAGGCCTGTGGGCCACAGGCAGGCTGCAGGTGTGGGTGGTGATGGCCGTGACAGACACAGCCACGTGCCGCCCACCACGCTCTCCCCCAGCAGCCAAGGACAGCCCATGCTGGAGCTGGAGCTCCTCGGTGTGCCTCAGCCTCTGCCGATCCCCAGCAGCTCCAGCGTGGGGAGTCACCCCGGGGCCGTGGGGACACGTGCTGCCCTGTGCTGAGTGTGCACTCACATGCGCTGCAGCTCGGAACGCAGTCAGTCCTGCTGCGAGGCAGAGCCAGGGCAGCGTGGGGGCAGCAGGGAGGGGAGGGCGTGCAGGAGGCTTCTGGCGGGCTGCTGGCCTTCCTCCTGTCATGTATGTGCTGTCGTCAGCCCTGTTGTGATTATGGTTGCATCTGTAATGCTTTATGCGGCATGTGTAATTAGTTTCATGTTCTGAAACTGTAGCATCAACTGAACTTTTTAATTTGGTGTTTCTGGTGAGGCTCTAAATTGCCTCCTCACGCAGGAAGCATTCCAGCACTCGAGTTAACAGTCCTCTGTGCAGCCAAATCTTTTCTGCCAGGAAGGGAAGCAGTCCCTGCTCAGGAATCCTCTGGAGCTTTCGTGAAAACACGTCTGCCCTGAGCTACCCAGGATGGCCTCATCCTGCAGTCCCAAGCATGACTTTAAGGGGCCTTCTCATGAAGAACTCAGAACTTCTTCACCGTCCTGTAGCCCTGTTGGAAAGAAGGTGCAGTCCCTTCGTTTTATCACATGCAGAACTCCTGTCACACACACATGGGTTGCTCTGTGTGAGGACTCCCATGCGTGGTGTGGGAGTGGGTCATGGCTGCCCCATACTGGGATGTAGGGTCCTGCCCTCCTCTTTAGGTGTTGCTTTGGGTCCTCAGCTGCAGTTTGGATCCTGTGCTAAGTACAGCTTGAGACCAAGGAGGTGAACTGGGCATTGTGTTGGTTTGTCTGTGCCTTGCGCCCTGTGAAATGCAGTCATTTAGATCTTTAAGAAGTGGCATTAAGACCTTGCTCTTGTAAGTGTGGTGTTGATGTAACTATGTGCTGACTGTATACACAGTGAAGAAAGAATATAAGAATATTTATTTTATCCACTGGAAAGTTTGCCAGTCTGTGAAGTGTCCTGGTTCCCAGGGGTTCCAAACACTGCTGCTTCCACGGCATCAATTAAACCACTGAACAACAGATCTTGGAGGACTTACACTTGTTCCTATGTGGCCTTTGTAGCAGGATCATAAATTTTGTAATACAAGGGAGTAAAAAAGGAATAGGAGTAGGTGGGTCATTTCACATTCATACGTTAAAATGAACATGCAGTTCTAAAAGTCTGTTGACTGAAATATTCCATTAATTTTGGATGCATTTTTCTTTCTCTTCATAATGAGCTGCATCAGAAGATTCTAATGAACAGCAATCTGAAATACTTTGTGTTTGTGCAGGATTCTGTTAGTGCTCTGTTCTGCCAGGCCCATACCTGCTAACAGCCATATCTGTTGTGTGCCAGTGACTGAGCACCAGGGCTGGGCTGGGTGCAAGGAGTGCGGGCGGCACAAGGTGTGCAGAGACTGCCAGAACCCCCAAATTGAAGGAACACACCCCTGCACGGCAGTCTGTGCCCCACAGATCTCACAGGAAAGCGGCACGCTGAGAAACCTGCAGGTTGGAGCTGTGCACCAGGTATGGGTTTGCCTCATGGTAATGAGAGATAAAGATCGGTAGTGAAACAACCATTGATTTTTGACAAGATCATTCCATAGCAATAAAAATGAGAACAATATATAGACAGCATAATCTTTCTGAATATATGGAAATTCAAATGAGCATTGGTGCCTTCTAAACAATTTGATTTCTAAGCAACAGCAAAGCAAGAGCTCCAGAGCAAAGCACTCTGCTTTGTTTTTACAACTTGCCTTCTTGAACTGTCTAATTCCTTTAAGTCTGCAGCGGGAAATAAGATGAAAGATGCTATGGAAGAGCTAAATAGAAACTATCCTTTGAAACACAGTGAGAGTGGAGCTTTGTTGATAATTCTGTTTCTCTTACTTTAATAACGATCTACTTTATTGTTGTCACGTTGTCAGTTTCCTGGCAATGCAAACTTGGTCTTGAAGGAAAGAACCTCCCAATAAGTGCTCAGTTTGGAAGGTGATGCCAGAAGTAGTGCCGTGTGAATCAGGCTGCACGCATTGGCTGCAGGTCACCCTGCCTGGTCGCTCAGATTCTCTGGGCTGTGGTTGGGCTCCTGGAACCATGAAATGCTGGCATGAGATTTGTAGCCAAACCAACAGCTTTTGAGAACAGTGGTAATTCATGGCAAGAGTGCAAGCATAATAGGAATTTATAATCCCAGTATGTAGACGTGTTCTCATGTTGGGAGAGCTTTCTGTTGACTCTGGGGGCAGTAAATATCAGGGAAGACTTAAAGTATGGAGTATCAAAAAAGGCGAGGTAAGTTGACATGAGTATTTTGTTATCCTTCCCGTTTGCCTCATTTCCTGTAACTGGCTTCATGTGACATCATAAGGTGAAGAGGAATCATGGTGTGTGGTAGAGGAGCACAGTGCTGGTGACGCTTGTTATGACAATCCCAAACCGGACAGCAGCTGAAGCAGACTTTGTGAGTCTGATGTGGGTGCTGTAGTTTGGAGGTGTGGTGCTGGGATGTCTCCTCCTGCTCTTCTGGAGCAGCTCCATGGTGGTGCCAGCAGGGTCAGTGCTGGCAGTGCAGTCGGTGCCAGATCTGTGCCATGGTGCTCAGGTTGCATTGTATGGTTCTCTCCCTCACCTACAAAGTGCTGACGATTTAGATGTAACAGTACTGTTCTAAAACCTGCTGGATGTTTGAGTTTTAGTTACAGCCTATTTCTACAAATTGTTATGGGCTTTATCTTTCAGACAGGGAAGTTAATTTCTACATTTAACATGAAAGTTTAAAAACGCTTCCTAGCTGGTCATAAGTGAGTGCAAATCATTGTGTGCTGTCGAATTATACCACCGAGTGTTTTTGTTCCTATGTGTGATTTGCAAATGCACAACAAATCTAAATTAATAATTTACAGGATTTCCTTTTAAGCAAGTCATAACCGTATCAGTTTCCTCTTTGTCCTTCTTTTAATTTCTGCTCACAGCCTGGTCAGTTGCGTTGCTTTCTTAACATTGTCTCCATTATCCCTTTTGTCAAAAGAGTCTGCCAGCTTTTGGAAAACTCTTGACACACTGTGCAGCGCCTTTCTAAGCTGAGCTGAAACCCTACTCTGTATGCTACAGGTTATTAGGGTTAGTAGAAAGAATGTGCATTTATTTACTGAAGGTACTTTATAAATCAATACCTTGTTTTTGAAGTCAGGTCAATAGGAATAACTCAGAAACACAACCAACAACTACTGCAACCCTAAAACAGCACTTTCAACATATTGATTTCTGGAGAGTATCTTTTCCTGGCATTATTCGCACAACGTTGATAAGCAGTTTCATGCAATCAAAATTGTAAATAAGTATGGGTGTGCACGTACATGCAAGTGCACAAGTATACGTCTGCAAAGCACAGAGAGCATTTAATATAGTTTTGGAATCATAATGAAAGCAAAGTCAGGAAGTGATGCAGTTATAAAGTTCATTCGTGTTTTACTTTAAAGTAAAGGAATAAAACATATTGTGAGTCAGTAAATATTGATGTCATTCACTTGGCCTCATGTACAGCTACAGTGTTATGTAAATTTTTGACACTTTTTAAAAGCAGTAGCTTAAAGTATTTGTTTGATTAAAAACAGTAAAATCTAAATAAGACCAGAAAGACACATGCAAAACAAGGCCAGTCTGGCCCTTCCAGGAACTACAGAGCTGTGTGGTTTTAGAGTTTCAAAACGTTTTATTTAACTCCACAGCTTTGACATTATATCGGAAAGGTTTTTTCCATCTTTAATGTTATGCTCAGGTTTCCCAAAGAAAAGTAGAATGAAAGAACAGTTCCTGTTTATTCACCCTGGGATCAGGTTGCTGCTCTTTATTTTGATCGTACTCGAACCCTTAAGGACTCTGCACTTAACAGACACCTACATAGTGTTTGCAAGAAACATTTGGAGCTTCAGAAAAGGTCTCCAGGTGCCGGAGCACCCACTGCCATCCTCCCCCTGCAGGAGTGCCGGGGAGCAGGCTGCCGTCTGTTTCCTTCCTGGAACAGGCAAGTATCTGGTATTTAAGGATTATACCCCCACAGTAATTGCAATTAAAAAAAAAGAAGCCTGTTTGATTTGGTTCATTCTTCCTGACATCAAAAACGTCAAAACAGAGATCAGTTCCTTATGCTTCGTGCTGATGGCTGTCAGTGTGCCCTGTTACCTGCAGCTGTACATGGCACTCCCTGCCCCTGATCTGTGGGTTTTTAGTGCTCTCATTTTGAGAAGCTACCGTAGTCATCCCTTCTGCATCTGAGGACAGCCTCCACTGGTGGAGGGATCCCTGTTCTAAGAGCCATCCACACTTTCAAAAGGACGTTTAGAAACCAGAGAAGTTTCTGAGGTTAAATGCAAGAACGCTTGTAATCTTCTTGTAATGAGAGATTTAAAAAAATGAGGGTGTAGAGAAAAGTATTTGTATCAGAGAGGTTTTAACCAAGCAGTGGAAGTCTGTAAGTCAGTTTGAGAGATACGGTGTGGAGCTGTTACAGGTCGGCTGGTTAAGCACTGGGACAGATTATCAAGAAAACAGATTATTTATCACTTAAAATATTTACATCAAAATTAAATCTCTTCTGAAGATAGGAGCTGGGTTTTATGAAACACTGATATTCCTGGAATGAAAGCTATGATGTGTTATTCAATTTTCTGAGTTATTCAGTAAATCACTCTGTATACGTATAATGAATATAGCTTCTAGAATTGTGGGGATTCGTGCAGAATTCCAGTATTCAGAACAGTCCAAATGAGGCTGAAGCACAGTTTTTAAACCTGGTTTCTAGCATTCCAGAATGCTTTTCGTGTCCTAATCACAGCGGTTTCCTCAAACCCAGGCAGCCTTCACACACGGGCTGCCCTGCTGGCCCCGTTGTGCTGCAGGGAAGCACAGGGGCTGCTGGCAGAGCTGCATGGCATGCAGGTTGGGTTCACGGGGCCCAGCGCTGGCGGCAGCCTGCAGGAGTGCCCAAAGCACTGGAATGATGTAAATAAAGAACCACTTAATTTCAGCTTAGCATTTTAGAGTGAATGAAATACTGTTGAGAAGGGAGAGCTACATGGAGCTTCCCAACCAAAGAGAGGAGGGTGGTTCTGTGCAGCCTTTGAACTGAATTTCACAGGTGTTTCTTTATATCCAAGGTCTTTTATGAGGCCTCCTTAGGACAGTCTCTCGCATTACAGACAGCCCTGGCAGACCACTGGAAGCAGCAGCCTGAGAGCATTCCCGGCCGTCCCACAGGGCATTGCCCCTCCATGCAGGTGGATGCCTCAGAAGGAGGGCAGCCCATCCACGGAGCTGTACCCAGCTGCACCGTGCCTGGAAGGTGCTTGCTAGCTGGTACCTTGGGGACAGATTGTCCTCAGAATTTCTGATCTGACTGTTTTGTACCATAGAGAGCTTTGGCCGTATTTACGTATGGTGCCGTAAGAAAGAGATTGAAATGTCCAACTCATTAGTTAAGCCATGGAAGGTCCCTGTGCTGGTTTTTGTATTGCTTTTGTCAGTCCTGTACTGTGCAGCTGGAGGCAGAGTATACTAAATGGCCGCCCATAAAGATTCTGTCAAAATCTTCTTGTCTTTCATTACATGAAATCTGTAAGTCTTACGTTTGTTTTTTCTCGTAATTAAACTCACTTTTCTTGGGATTTTGCTGTGTTGAGAGCATCGATGGTCTATCAGCTGTTGGATGAACTTCACCATCACTGCATTCAGTCTCCTATTTTACTACAGAGTAAAAGATTTGTTGTATCTGTAGGAACATCATTCCATAGCATAGGGTTTGTGAGACCTCTAGACCTTACTCAAAAGCCATCTCAGACTTTCAAATAAAACATTTTTTTCCTTAAATTATATTTCAATGAGATGAAAGCCAGGGTAAAAACTCAAAATCGCTCTTCGTGGTGTTATCCCAACTGCACAGGAATGGGCCTTTCAGAAATGCCTCAGGCATTTTGTCGCTTACTCAGAAAGAGTGATGAAGGACTGAGTCAGTACCAACTCAGACCTCCTAAAGTGATTTGAAGGGCTACCAGTGCCCGATGGTAGGACTGGACCCCCCTGATAAGATCAGAGCTCATGTCATTAAGCAGTACCCAGTTTTCCTGCAAAAGAAACCCTGTTCAGAGCAGCATGGGATGGGCACACACATCCTTGCAACATGGCTTTGTATCAGAGACATGGAGGTGGGCTTTTTGTTCAGAGAGAGCCCCTCTCTTGCCATAAGTGACTGCCTCAGAGTTACTGATAGGGGCAGAACCGCGGAGAAGTGCTCGAGGAAGAAACACTCCCTCACCTCAGTGTAAGAGAAGCGCTTTGTTGTTCACTGTCCTTGTCCTTGGTGTCTTTCTGTGGTAACAAACAGATCTGTAGACCAGGGGTTATCTCCAGTTACTACAGAAATAGCATTAGTTTCACTGGCATATAAAGGACATGCATTATTAATTTCTTGGGTTTTAGCCATAGACTTTGCAATCTTTTATTAGTTATATGCAAGAGAGTATTTCTAGGGTGCAAATTTACTCTAATTCAATGAAGCTAGAAAAAATATTGTGATAATTTAGTGCATGATATACCTTCAGCTGCTCAAATTTCTTCTTTGACTATGAAGTTTGTCAATTTGTCATCTTTTCTGAAGAACTTGTTGCCTACCTTTGGTATCTCGAGTGAACTCCATGATCTCACCCTGAGGTGTTAAGAATCGCTGAGGGCTATCAGAACTTGTGTAAATTACAGCGATGCAGACAGCATGCTGAAAAATCAATAAGTAATGAAATAGTACTGCAGTGAAGTAGCCAAGAGAGCAATGGGTGAAAAAATCCCAAGGACTCGGTTTCATTTTGTCAAAGTATAAAAGATAATGTTCTGCTGTGATGCTATAAAATCATCCCCACTGGCCAAAGAAAATTGAAATACAAAAGAGCAGTACAGAGGTTCCGGATGCGCTTCCTCCTCAATTCCGAGTCTCCCCCCCCACCCATCAGAGTGCAGAGCATTCTGCTGTGGAGATTTAGGCACTCATTTAGCCTTCTAATGAAGAAGGAGGTGTAGTTTTTCTGCCTTTGTGTGCTATGGACTACAGTCAACCTCATCCAGTGCTGCTTAAGCCTGCTTCACAATCCAGTCATCTCCCACTGCCCATGCCGAGCTGGTTATCTCCTATTGGCAAGAAGAGAAACCAGCAGAACACATCTCCTTGTGCCAGGGAAACCCAGTCCTTCATAATGCTTTCACAAAATGCGGAGAGAAGCAAATTGAAGGTTTTATGAGATGTTTGAATTTGGTCTTCAGTTGTTAGTGTCAGAAGCTCCTTCTTAATCTAGGACTGTGCGTTTCTGAAATATGTTATTGTACAAGAACCCCGATTTGTCTGTGGGCAGGCATATCCACAGCGCTCAGTGTTCCATGCAGGCTGCACTCTGCCCCCTGGGTCTCTCCCATAGCAGTAACAGCAGCTCGTCCCTCCCTTTGGCCCTGCGGAGCTGGGGTCGGCTGGCGGTGGTGGGTGGCTGAGTGGCTGCCAGGCTGCCTGTGGCAACAAGCAGTTCTCAGCATCTGTAGGAACATACAGTGTCTCTGAGACTTTCACTGTTCTTTCAATTTTTGTTGAAATTGTGGAAACTGGGGGTGAGGTGGGAACCGATGCGCAGTCACGTTTCCTAGGGACTCTGTTTCCTCTGCTCAGGGAGAGCAAGTGGTTCTGAAGGGAGAGGAGTGTTGAACTGCAGCAAGTTGTCACAAGCTGTGTGCTGAAAGAAACCACGAACAGTGAATCTTCAGAGTGAGTTCCTAGTGTTGATGAGGTTTTTCCACGTGGATATTTAAGACAATTAAAATGCTTTATTTCAACACAAATACCAATAAATTAAATCACTCTTGTTATAAGTAGAACAGCTTGTGTTCAGGTGTTAAGGGAGGGTCCCTCACTTTGGCCGCTTATGGCAAATCGACCTCTCTGTCTGTAAGGAGAAAAATAAAAAACTGTAAAAAACACTGGACTGAACTGCGATTGGATCCTGAAAGACCTTAAAGCTGGTTTCAAAGAATGGTCTTTGGCTGTTTTTCTCTTGGTGATTTTGTCTGTGCTGCGCTCCACGCTGCTGAGAGAGGCAGAGTGCTGTGCTGGGCAGCCCTTGAAAAAGGGGGAGAGAAAATGGCTTCCTTAATGTGCATGAGTGATCTGTTTGATACAGATTAATGGTTGCTCTTTAAGCAGATACAGGATTGGAAAATCCTTCAGGAATATCCGGGGTAGTGCTGGCTGCTTTGGAGGAACGGGCGGTAAGGCGATACCGGTTCCATTTCATTGGTTCCAATCACCTCTATAGACCGTCAGCGTCTTTGTTTAACCTCCTATGATTTTGTTTCATTATGGCAGCATGCAGAAAATGAACAGCTACTATCGCCACAGCTAGAGAGTGTCTCGAGTGAGAAGGCAGGGAGCTTATATTTAGTTGTTCAACAAACTCAGGTTGGGCTGTGGTGAAAAGAGCTCTATTAACTTCACTGACTTTGGAGAGGGCCCTTTGTTCTATTCAAAGTTGTTATGGGTTACGGAACTCAAAAGCCTCTTTTCTTGCCCATTATTAAGGCAGCGCAATGAATCACTGTATTTGGCAGGGACACTTTGTAATGTTCCAGATACTACAGATTTGTTTGCAGTGAGGTAGCGTGTAAATACTAAAAAGGTCTCCAGGAATTTAACGGGATGGAATATGTAGACCTTGGAAGCAGAAAACATTGCTGTACATGTGAGGACCACATTGGTGTAAGTACAGAATATCCCGTATTTATATTCATTGGAAGAACTGCAGAGCCATTCCTGAGGCAGCGTTTGGCCCTTCACGCTGTGAGCTCCTCCTGCCCCGCTGTGCTGGGAAGCTCAGCCTCTGCCCCCACCCTGCGGAGCAGCACAGTCCTCCGGACTTCCCACCATGAACCTGTTCTCAGCTGCTTCTGCCTTTGTCGGACTGAGAAGTCCTTGTGTCTGCCACAGACCTTCGTATTTCTTTCTTTTTCCCAGCCTAGGCAGTTGATTCACTTCTGAGAAGTCAGTTAGGAATACTTCTTTCTTTTCATTGAGGAATTCCATCAAAGTTTTTCTCCAAAAATCTCCAGTCCAAAGTTGAAACTTTAAGATTAGCATTGCATGGCCTTTGTAGATGTGTACCTTTCACAGTTTCTGTGCACGTTTACCCAAATTGTAGGCTTTGGAAAGCCTAAATACTCTGAAGTTCTCCCGTGGCATCAGATTCGGTCAGTTCCCGTGTTCCCCCAAGGCTCCATCATCAGCTGTGCCGGTGGGCACATCCACGTGAGGCATTTGTCCTGGTGGTGGCTGTGTCGGTGGCCGCGTCCATCACCTCGGTGTTCTCTGTGGCATCTTCACCGCACATTGGAAGCTACGGACTAAACTCGTGTTTCTTCCTTAGTAAGCTTCCCACGCTGACGTTGTCAGGAGCTGACCCCTTCTGCTGCCACGTCTCCCGGACTCACAGCAGCAGGCGGGCAGTTTCTGCAGAGGGCCGATGACAGAAGCACGGCGCGGTGGGGTCGGAGGGGCCCCCAGCCCACCCTGCTGAGGCTGAGCGCCCCCCAGTTCGGGCCCACCAGGGCCTCGGGCACCTCCGGGGATGGCGCCCACCGCTCCGGGCGAAGTTTCCTCCGCGCGGCTGGCCGGCCCTCCCAGCCGCGGTGCTCGGGCGGGGTCGTTCCGCGTGCGGGGCGCTGCCGGCGGCTCGCGGCGCCGAGGAGCTCCGTGCGGGGCCGAGCCGCAGAGCTGCGGGGCGCAGCGCCGGCACCGGGGCGGCAGCGCGGCCCGGCGGGATGGGCCCGGCCACGGCCGTTGGGCCCTCCTCGTTCCTGGGCGCCGAGTGACCCCTGCTGGGGCCCGGCAGAGGACGGGGAAGGCCGGGCCGGGCCGCGGGACCCCTGTGCCGGGCCGGGAGCGGTGGGGCGGGACGAGGGACGGGTGTGCGATGGCCGGGAGGGTTGAACGCCGCCTTGGAAAAGCCCTCGCTTTCCCGTCCTTCGCCACCTTTTCCCTGTGTGACGCTGGTTAATTCGCGGCAGCAGAACTTTTCACAGACTGTTACTAATTGGGCATTCTTCGTTCTCTTCATGGTTCACTTGAGATGCAGGGAGCTGAGTTTGTACTCGCAACTGCTCTGAGCCCTTTGGACACGGGCAGTGTTCTGAGGAATCGCGCAGTAGGCCTCTCCTGATTGCCGTCGTGGGCAAAAGGCACTTCTTCCGTGCTGCGGCCCCCAGCGGAGCAACGGCAGTGCCTGGCATCGGGGCTGGAAGGGAGGCCTGCCCGGAGCTTGGCTGCACACGTACAGGCGGTGTTCAAAGCGTATGAAGTGAATACAGGCGTCTGTGCACTGGGCAGTGGGGGAAGAAATGTGTGCGTCTGCTTTGTGCAGGAAGCAAAAACTCTGGGAATCGTGGGGGAAAAATACCGAGTGACCTCAGCGTATATAACCTGTGCAGTGGGGTGCGGGTCTGCGCTTCGGATCCAGTCCTCTTCACATTCCTTTCTCCATTAAGTCATTAACAGGCCACTGTGCATGCCTTTGTCTCCTCACACCCACGTCTCCAGCCAACCCACGTCCTTCTGCCAAGAAACCTTTATAGCTTAATTCTTCCATGAAGCATCCAAATCTAATAAACCGACAGTGGAATACATGTTTTGCATATGGGACTCAGAAGGAGGTATTCTCCACGTATCCCAGTCACAGTGTAATTGCTGGTGCTGCCTACCTGAGCTTCCCTTTCCATGAACTTCAGTTCTGTTTACAAACATTTTCTGTTACCAGTATTCTTATGCATCTGCAAACCCAGTTTTGGAGATCTTCTGTAGCAATTTTGTAACTTACTTTCTATATTTCTTCTTGGAGGAGAGGTGGTGCATATTATTTTTATTGCTAAGTTTCAAGAGGAATTCCAAAATTTCATATTCACTTGATTGTACGAGCAATGATCTGAACAACCGTGCTAGGCAAGAGTAGAACGAGGGTTTGTGTTTTCTTATGAAAGAATGACAAAATAAATGGGCCTGCTTACAAGCTCAGAGCATTTCTTCCTGCCTGTGCAGTTAGTTCACCTGGGTTAAAGCCAGGAGCTGCACGGAGCGTTCAGGCCGTAGTGCTGGATGTCTGCTGTCAGTCTTGTACTGGTCTGCTGATTTTGGTTCTGCTTCCACTTCTGCAATAGCCCCTCTGCCTGGGGGCTGCAGAAGGACGCGGAGCGCAGCCCTGCAGGGCGCGACGGTGGGACCAGATCTGGGGGAGCGTGTGGGGATGTGCTGCTACCCACAGTGTGCAGAACAGCAAAGAAGGAAACTGAAGGGAAAGCGGATTTAAAAGCTTCTGTAGCACTTTCTGCTTGGAGCTCTGAAATCTTGAAGCATCGCCGTCAAAGCTTTTCTGAATGACTTGATGAAGGTTTTTTTTGTTTTGGTTGCCGCACTCTTGGGACTCATTGGAGTGGCAGGATTAAAATTAATTAGAGGCTGTTTGGAGGGGGCTTTGGAAGATCGCCTCAGGCTATACTTCAGTCTGGTTGTTAGAAGCAATATCATCACCGCCTCCTCCGCCAGCGAGCGCCCTGCGCTGGTGCGGCTGGGGGAGCCGCGGAACGTTCAACACAGACATCAGAGCAAAGACTTCCTCCCAAAGAGATTACTTACCACAAAACCAGTGGATCTACCTGCTGACAACCCCAGAAATATGTCTTGTTTCATTTTATGGTTTCTAAAGGAGGCTGCTTTATGAGGCTCACCAGAATCTTGATGAAATATCCATGCGAGGATGTTCATTTTCCTCCCTTCTTACCATGAATTATGTTGATTAGCATGTCTGAGAGGAGATGATAGAAAAGCTCTGTTTCAGCAACTGGGTTTTTTTGTTTTGTTTTTCTGTTTGCCAAAGAATGGGTGGGCATATCCAACAAGTGAAGAAAACTGACTAACCATTTCAAACCCTCTTGTCAGCTTGAGTTTGTGCTTTCCTCCTTGAGGAGGGTCAGTCGCAGGACTGATAAAATGCTACATCTCAAAATTTGTCAAGTTTTGATCTGATTTATGCATTTGTAGGCTAGTAGATAATCCTTTATAGTTAATCCCTCTGTTGCATAGAGGTTAATGCTTGCCTGATTAGTATTCCTGTGTAGATACAGTCAGCGGAAGGCAAGAATTTAAACTTTTAAGATGAATTTTAACTTGTAGTCAAGTCCTATTGACTTTGCAAGACCCAGCATTTTGTGCACGGTTTCTGACTTTCTATTATGGCATCTCAGACCAAGATGAGACAAAATCTCATTTTTCTGTGGTAGCACTCGGGGAGAGAAATAACTAAAATTTTTGTTATTAGTTCACAGTGGTGAATAACTTTTGCAAACTGGTAAACTAATCCTTCAACAAATGCAACCAAAAGTCATTTGATTTCTCCAAGTAATACCTCCTTATCAAAATGACTTAAGGATGCAGGAAGAAGTAAGGGAGTTTAATATTTTTTTCTACCTCATATCCTATGTGCCTTAGAAGAAAGTAAATATATTCACACAACGCTACATAATTTAGTGCAGCCGTTCACTTTCCTTAATGAGTCATCCCAGAACTGGCTTCATTTTGCTCTGTGCTCGCTTCTGGCTGTATCTAGAGGAGATGCATTTTCATGGCATTCTCAGAATTTGGGCTGATTTAGAAGTATGGTTTTGTTGCTATTTCTGATAACAGTAACAGTAATTGTGTTGTTTGCTCTCAGCATCTTAGGATTACTACAACATTAATTGTGAATATATAGCTCTAAAAATACGATATTGGGAAATAGGTCCAGATAGAGGAATCATTGGAGTGTGATTAATGAGCCCGTAATAGAAAACTTTGTAAAAATATCAATGTGCAACAAAATATCAAAAACAAGCAGCAAACACTGTTTTCAAATAGGAAGTCTTGGAACGTACGTTGTGACATTCAGCTGTTCTGAGTCAGCATCCTGAAAATGTGGGTGGCAGACATTCAGAGTTGGATGTTCCTGGGATCGTGGTAGCAAAACAGAGTTGTTTCCCACCTTAGAGTAAAGCAGAATGTTTTGGGAGTAGGTGATGCTAGAGCAGAAGGTGAGCGACTCTCTGAGTTTAAATACAATAAGTGCCCTGTCTTAGATTTTCCCAAACCAACACATAATTCCTTGCAGATCCAAAGGGGTAAAGAACAGAACTCAGAGCTGCAGGACACAGCACTTGGTCGTAGGAGGTGTTGGAGCAGAGGAGCTCAGAGTCCTGGCTGTCAGCCGGTGGGCACTTGTGGTCTGAGGTGTGGAAGTGAAGAAGGCTGACTGTGGGCTGTGGGTGGCTGCGCGGCTCTGGCAGTGGCACGGCGGTTACTGAGCCGGGCAGGCTGGTCCCTTTGGTTAATGGGATCTACGTAGTTGGATAACAACAAAAAGCAGAGCAAGAAAAATGAAAAAAAAAAAAAAAAACCACAACAAAAGGTGGAGTTAGCACAAGGAATTCTGCGCGCATTTAGCAAGCTCTTCATTTCGTGAGCTGGCCAGTCTTAATTCCCCGGTATCTATGTTAGAGCTTCTGAAAACAGAAGGAATGCTGTTAGCCAGTATCGTCCTTTCCATTCACCTGCACTCCAGGGGGGAAAAGCTTTTTTTTCTCAAGTTATTTTCCTTAAATAAATTTCAGATATTAAGAGATGAAAGTCATTCTGCAGCATAGCAGAACCTTCACATGCGGAGCCCTTCCTCCTCCTCTCTCAGCCTCCTCCTCCTGCACGCTAAAAGCAAACAGAATTCATTATCTCATCTCAGCTTTGCAGCTTTTTAAGTTCAATGTCAATAGCTAGTTAGGAAAGGGCCGCCAGGTCAGGGATTAGGACTCCGAACTGTCCTTGACGTTTCTCTGTAGGATGATCTGCTGTTTGCATCAGCCAAGCGAAAAAAAATCCTTCTTCTCTATCCTAGGAATGATCAGGATGGGAAAATGTCAGTTTAGGGGCTGACAGAGCTCTGATAAGAGTGATCTGGAAATGGCAGGGAGCAACAGAGAAAGAGAGATGGAAACGTAACCACTGTCATTATTCCAAGTTTAAAATTTCATTTTGAAGTATATTTGCTAAGGCACATTCTGTTTTCCTCCAGCGTTTCAGTTGTTGGGCTCCTTTTTCAAGCGGTTTCATTTTAAGAAAGTCTGAATCTATTTTTATTTGATTTGATTTTACAAGTTCTGCAAAGGTCATCTTGCCTGGCCTGGAAGCTGCAGAGGCATTCATGCCCACAGGACCATTTGTAAGCATGGAAGTGGTTCCCACTCCCCAAAGTATCGGTGCTTTCCGTGGAGTTACCAACTCAGTCTGAGTTCTCAGGCTTAATCTGACAGGATGGAAACAAAGCATTTAGATGAAAATATTTTTGAAGTTTCTATACCTACTTTATCAATCATGGCTGTGTTAATAAAGATTTTTTTTATGTTTCCGTGCCTTTGCTATGAATTTGAGAGTAGAGAAAACTTACTCAATGTATTGTTAAACCAGGTTTGGAGACTCATCCACTTCATCACCTCTGCCCAAAAGATGCTCTTTCTGTATGAGATGTGTATTTTATTAAAGTGTTCTTTTTGCAAAGATATTCCATTAAGATTTCCTGGATACACAATTGTTTGGCTTATGAAGGGCATTATAGTTTTCAAAGCCTTGGAGGTCGTTTGTGTTTTAAATCAGTGAGTGAATGATGGAGTCAGTGGAGGAGGAGCAGCCCTGCGGGGTGGCTTTCCTTCGCGGCCCACGTGCCCTTCACCTCCGAGGGAGGACGGGCTTCTGTCAGCTTGCAGGGGTTGCTGGGAGCCCCCAGCTCTCAGGTTGCATATCAGCGCTGGTAAGACACTGAGCTTCTGTAAAACAGTCTTTTTTTTTTATTTTTTTATTTTTTAAATTTTAATCCACTTTCCTTTGTAGCTTTGTAGTGGGACAGCCTGAAGGAAAGGCAAAATAAATCAACTTAATTCAATTTTTTTTTTTAATAACCTGATTAAGAATGAAACGTCATCAAATTGTGGTCTCTGGGCTACTGGCAGTTTCTTCAGTTTCTCAGACTCAGCTTTTCCATTTATCTGCCAAATCCCAGCGAAAGGAATCTGACCGTGTTCCTTCTGTCAGTGTTGCTGTCCCAGTGCTCGCTGTGCTTCCTCTGTTGATGCAGAATCACTAACGCAAAACATGGCACTGCAGAAGGGGGAGGAGGAGCTGTATATGAAACACGATTGCTCCAAGTGACCATGCTGTGCATAGTGAAAGACAGATTTATTTCAAACTTCAGACCTTTTTCATTTCTGTCTGTGGGCAGGAGGTGTGGCAGCAGCTCAGGTTGGTGCCCAGCCCCTCCACCGCCGCTGTGCGGATATCGGAGCGCTGTTCCCAGAGTAGCCAGGATCCAGCCCGCTTCAGTTTGAGCATCGCACCTTTAACAGCTGTGTGTTCTCCCTGTGCCTGGTATTGGAATTGTACATGGTATTCTTCCTTCGCCCCCCTTCTTTTTGGTAGCTCTTTTCTATAAACATCAAGACACAGTTTTTCTTGAAAAGACCCTGTTGTCGCAATCTCAAAACTACCAGTTTTTCCAGACAGTCGTGGTTATTTTTTGCAGCAATCACCTCTCCTATAGCTTGCCCACAATAACAATTAAATTACCAAGGTGATTTTTCCCGTGGGGCCCAATACTGCACTGTATAACTTTCTATGAATGTACTGAATGGAATAAAGAATTAAGCCACTACTGCTTATAACTGTGTTGTGAACTGTTTGTAAACCTAGTCATTATTTCATGTTTAAAGCCTAAAATAGGGTTTAATTGTAATCATCGTCAGATTTCTCCATTTAATGTTTCCGTATCCGCTGCTGCGGTCAGAAGAGGTGTGAGGCACACTCGGTGCCCCGGTCGTGTTCTCAGGGGGCCGACATGCCAGCGCTTCAGTCTGTGAGATGGTGCTCAGTGACATCTGTTTCAGCAAACAGCTTCAGCAGCGGTTGCGTCAGCCCAGGCAGCGGTGAGATTCCAGCCTTGATGGCTAACCTCCTGTGAGAAGGGGTGGTGATACGTCCGTGTCCTGCTCTGTCAATTTATTTTCCTCAAACCTTTTATTTTACCTGGAAAGGCTCAACTGCTAACTTTCAAGTGGCTTCTTTGTTGAGTGATAGATTCAGAGGTTTCTAGAGGAGAAATTTCCCAGCAAAATAGAAAGTGGTAAAACAGACTTGAAGTGTCCTGAGCCCTATTTATCTTCAGAATAGTTGTCCAGTGCAATTCACAAACAATTCCATTTGCATGAATGCTGAAATAATACTGATTTAAGTCCTTTTGACAGTCTCTTCTTTCCTCTTTTTAACTGCTGGGTTTTTCTGGCTTTTACATGTTACCGGTACCATCTGTATTTCTTGCCTGAAAACCCAAAGCCATGAGCTTCTGACAGAATGAAGCCCATCTTCTCTATTTTTTACAAGCAAGTCCTGCATATTTGGGATATGCTCTGGGCCTTGCCAGGCTGCTTCTACACAGATAAACTGCAGCCAGCTGCTGGGTGGCTGCAGCTCAGTTAGGGAATACCTGGGTCATGCAGGGGCCAGCATGACAGCCTGTGCCCACTTGCTCCTGTCCTGGAGAGAATGTATGTAGCTGATTCTTGTGCGCCCTTGAGAGCAGCCCCTGAGATCGTTGTAAGTCTGTAAATATACTCCAAATACTCTAAATTGCCCTGCAATAATCAAAATGGTGGGTAGCCTTTCTTGAGCTATGCTTCTGGCTCCAAGACGTGGGCCAGCATGCCCTGCTAAAATTGGTACTTAAGGAATGACTGTCCTTAGCCTGCAGTGTTGCCTTCATCAGTCCGCACTCCTGGTTCAGGGGTTTGTATTTAAACTGGTGACAGAGGTGACTCTGGGGTTAACAGAGTACACCTATTCTTGATACGTTATAATTAAAAATTGTTCACTGGTTCTGTTTTTGGACTTGCTGTGTACGGGAGTAGGCTCAGGACTGTTTCGCTACTCAGCTGTCATGCCTTCATCTTCCTGGCTTCATAGTTTGATGTAATGATTTTCAAGTATTGATTTACAGTCCACGTCCATCTTCTATGGTTATGAGTCTGACTTCTATGGCAATATCAAAAACAAAAATCTAAATGGATTGGTTTAGCTATGCATGGCATTGTTGAATTGTGCAAGCTGTGGTGTTTTCAAAGTGCCTGACTCAGTTGTATTATTTCTAATGACAAATTGGAAAGCAGCATCTGTAGATCAAGAGAATCGATCGGGACCAGTGGTCTCACGGCAGGTTTCTTGCAGGTGGGTACCTGAGGATGCTCGGAGCCGGGGAGTAGGTGTGGTGTCTAAGCTGGTTGTTTCACACACCGCAGAACTCGGGAGGCATGAGGTTTGTGTGGAAGGTGCAGTTGTTGTTCCTCCCCCAGGGATGTGTCTGCCTGCTGAGCAGAGGAATCACTTCCAGTGCCCTGGGGCAGGGGAGGAGATGGAGCTCCCACTCTTAGGGCATTAGCGTGGCTGTCACTACAGCCCTTCCCTTTTCAGGTAAGAGACAGCTCGTTATCTGCGCTAGAGGAGAAGCTTAGATATGACATTCAGCCATGCACAGCAGCTTCATGGAGTGGCAAAGGCCCCAGCTCTGTGTCATAGAAGTGATGTTTGAGGTGAATGGTTCACACACTGTGAACAGAGGCGTCCAGTTTGTCTTTTAAATGAGTCCGAGTGAATGTGGAAGTCCTTCTGCATCCATCTGCGCATTGAAGTTCTTTGCAACTGTTACTCGGAATGTAGCAAAACTTAAATATGCAGTCCGGAGTGCAGCTAATCCAGTATTGTTTCCCTCAATCTTCTTAGTCCACACTTAGTTTTACTTAGGTGTTTTCTAACTGGAGACTGTAATTTTGATCACTCAGAATCTCACAGCAGTATAATCATTACTTATACAATGAGAGGAAAATAAGGCTTCTTTGGATTTCATGGCTCCCATCCCTCTTTTTTGTTCATTTTCTCCCCCTGCTCACACAAGAGAATGTTCATTCTCTTGCCCCTGCTGTGGTGCTGGGCACTGTGAGTGACAAGCCAGCAAGATGCTGCTCACAGAGCAGGGAATCTCCACGTGGCAAGGGAGGGCAGCATCCCACAGTGTCCCTAAGTGGCAGCAGATGACCAGCAGGCTGACCGGCCTCGTGTGCCATTGAGAATCGGGGCTGAGCACCCACAGCCGCGGGGCATGCGCCGCTCATCGCCCTCTCTGTCCAGCAGTCTCCAGGTGTGGAGGCTGACGTTCAGCATTACGGCCGTTGGCCTCCCTGCTTGTTCTTACATTCTGCCATTCCCAGGCCGCGCTGTGCCTTCTTTGCAATTGTGCTGATGCAACTGTTTGTGCAGCCACACTGTAAACCACGAGTGAGTCGGCTGAGGTTTATAGAAAGCAGCCAAACAAAGCTTTCCCTCTCATCTCCAGAAATAGAGGGTGCGCAGAAATGGTTGGACCTTTTTAAGCAGCAGAGAAAGTGGAACTAGATTCTGAGTTTGAAAAGAAGTTATGCTGAAGTCATTGTATTTAAATGTAAGTAATGGGTTTCAAACCGTTTATCTTGAGTCTCCATTGGTGGGAGAATGGTGCTTGTGTTTTATGTCTGGTTAACCTTGCTTCATCGCATTTCTTTCCACAATCACAGATCTCCAAGCGCACGAGCAAAGTGAACCTCTTCTGCATTTTGGACCGGAGGCCATTTGGGACTTTACAGTGTGCCCATCCCACAGCACTGCCCTGGGGAATGGTGGGGATCTATCAAGTTGAAGTGCAGTCTGCTTCAGAGCAGTAGTCACACAAAGTCTCTTGGGAGATACTGTCTAAGATTCCTGTTATGCTGGCCTATCTGGGAATATTTAAGTGTTGGGAGGAAAGCAGCAACGTCCTTTAATGCAGAATATATAGGATAGTTCAGTTGTAGGGGACCTACAAAGATCATGGAGCCCAACTGGTATTGCCTCATGGAAGCTCCTTCAAGGGAAGGAGAGACATAATGGTGCAGGGAAAGGGAGCAGGAACTTCAGACACTTCATTAAATGTCAGTGAGTAACGCATCATCTGGGTGTAGTCTTTGAAGAAGAATGAAATCACTTGAAAACAGCCTGGATAAAGGGTAAAAATGTTAAAAATAGGCTGTTAATGTGATAAAATAAGACTGGATGCTACAAGCCGTAGCATGCCATGGCTTTCAGGAAATACAGCCCTGAAGAAGTACAAAAGGCCTTTAGTTTGAGGTAATGAGGTGCATCTAATTATATTTAAGAAAGAACAGCAAGAACTACTTAGGAATACACTACCCACCCTTTTCTTTTCACAAGGGCCAGACAGAATTCCAATCCTGAGACACCGTTATTTTACAAAGAGGTGAGGATTTCAGAGTACATCACAGCAAACAAGGTTATTTTCCCATAACCGTGGAAAAAAACGGCAAAGGCTTACTTGTCTGTTCTCTTCTTCCTCTCAATAACTCCCATTAGGGGAGGGGAAAAAAAAACACAACAAAAACCAACCAGGCCAAAATAAGCCCGATCGTCATGAGAAATGAGGGCTGTCACAGTGACATTTGACACCATCGGGCCACAGCTGAAGAACAAGGGAAAAGTTTTCGGACGACTGTCACTGACCCATAGTCCCTCGCTCCTAACCTTGCTCTCCAACATATGTTTCTCATTTCCTTGCTTATAGCTGGTCCAAGCTAATGATATGTGTTTTGGCAGCCATCCCGTGCTTGGCATAGTGCCTGCCTTGTTCTCATTGTCTCAGCTACTTACAGAAACCCCTTTCTCTGTCTTTCTCTCTCTCAGAATCAGCGTTATAGACCTCCAAGTATGCAAAGCAGCTCTTGCTTTCAGAGCTACCATCTTCAAGACTCCACCCTGTGTCCCTCTTCCCTTCCACCCCTGCCAAACATATCAGCAGAAATGCAGGAAAACTGCCTGGGTGCGAGACGTGAACTAGAGTAGAATCAGTGGAAAATCAAACATATTGGCCCAGAGTCTTGCTAAAAATACGAAGAGCACAGCTATTCTGAGGGACGGTGGCATGGGAAAGCTCTGCTTGGAATCTGGGATCTGTCAGATCAGACAGGGCTTCCCAGAGGCATGGGAAGAGGAACAACACCGCAGCACAGAGGGCATCAGGCTTGGCAGACACCAGGATGTTACTCACAGGGGCTGTAAGATGCCAGGACAGTTACTATCCTGTTTGCAGTCAGTAAGAGGTGGGAACGGTGGGTAATTATGACAAGCATTGGGAGCGCCTTCTGCGGGGTGTAGCGCTGATCTGAGAGTTGGGAGCCAGAGCTTTGGCTCCAGGTCTGCAGTTCTGTGTGACTTGGGCAAAATCCGGGTGCTGGTTTGGGCTGTGCTTGAGTACCTCCCCCTGTGCAGTATTGCTGACAGTGGTGCGTAGGACAGAGCTGTGGGTGCTATCGTTGGTTTTGTGGCGTAGCTTCTGTTGGTTCTGAAGTGCTCCGTTGCTGTTATACCTCGACGCGCAATATTTGTCGTTCAGCTTCGTGCTGGCGAGGGGAGCACAGCCCGTGGATCTAAAGGAAAAGGCCGCTGGTTTTTCACCAGGCATAAATAACTGAGAACACCACAACAAACAGAACAAGTGATAGCAGCTAGCAATAACCCCAGGCTATGAAAGAACTTTGCTCCAAAGGGGTTTTGATGAATCTTGGTATTTTCCTCTTATAACCTTCCCCATACAGAGAAATATCATCTGCGCTTTAGGCCAGGCAGTGCTTCAGCCACCTGAGCTGAAACTCTGTCTTTTAGAAACTCCTTAACTTCAAAAAACATGTACTGTTGTTGTAAGACATGGAAATATGTGGTTGTGTAACATATATATTTACATACATGTATACATGTATACATTCTCAGTGCCCAAACAAATTGTGTTTTTTACTAGCACAGTGAGAAGTGTAATGATGGGGATGTAAAATCCGGCGTTGTTCCTCAGGTTGAGTTGTTCCATAGTGTGCATTGCTGAGGATTGCGCACGCGATCTGACAGTTGTTGGGCTATTGTCGTCCTCCTTACAGCCAGGGCAGGGTGAGGGATAACTCTGATAAATCACCGGGAGTCAGTCTCTGGCAACATGAACGTCATGGAATCGTTGTAAAGATGCAGAGCCAATTAATTTCAGCAGCAGTTACTCCTCAGTATTTGTTGCAAACTATTTATTTTCATTTTTTAAATACTGAACAATAGAATTTCAGCAGTAAACTCATGCTCAGCATGATGAAAGTGAAACTTAAATTTTTCCTTCTTTCCTCCTCTATTTTCTGGCGCTGTCATCCACTTTAGTGTCTGCTCTTTTAGAGCTTGGTCTAGTGTCACCGAAGTTAATAGGAGATTTTCCATTTTCATTGTATGAGAGCGGGAGCAGACCATTACCAGAGCTCATAACCTTCTTGCCACATTCAGCTATTTCCTCTTTGTTCCTGCTCCTTCTATCAAGGTCATTGCTGAACGCTTTTTATTCTTCCCCTGCACTATCTACAGAAACCATTTCTTATACAGAAACTTTACTCCGCATTCTGTGATCTCAGGTGTTGACTGCATGACCTCCACATCTCTAGCCTTCCTGGTTATCGCTGTGTAATTTAGGTTAGAGGGGACCTCAGGAGGTCACTTTGCCCAAAGCCCTGCTGAAAGCAAGGCCAACAGAAATCAAGTTGCTGAGGGCCTTCTCCAGTCAGGCATTAAAATCCCCGCAGCCTCTCTGGACACCTGTTACACATTCCTCCTGCTTTCGTGAAATACATTTCCTACCGTCTGCTCAGAAATTTCTGTGTTGGAAATCCTGTCTGTGGCCACTCGTCCTTTCCGTGTGTGCCCCCATCACACGTCTGCTCTGCCTTTCGTGTCATTACCACACAGCCCCCGTTCCTTGGGGTTTGCAGCAGAGCTCCCCCCGCCCGACGTGCCGGCCATGCTGCGAGCGTTGGTTCTGTGCCTTCTGAACTGGGGACACCAAGCAGGCATCTCAGGCCTTCTGCTCAGAGGACGGTCTCTGCTGTGCACAGGTCGGTTGGAGCCTTTGGCAGGACAGTGCAGCAGGCTGATGCTGCAGGGCGAGGGGGTCCTGTGCCCCAGGGGCAGCTGGCATTCAAAGGGTTAAATCACCGCCACATTTCACTCCTCTTGGGTTTCTCATAAACATTCAGAAAAGCGGTTTCATTCAATCACATGTATTAACTACTTAAATTCCCCCTCTCCAAGGATGTGGATTGTTATTTTATGCCAAATGTGCTGTAATTAAGTTTGACATAAGCACATGGATTAAATATGTGGTTTGGTGGGCAAAAGGGAGATGGCTTTTCCTTCTGGCCATATGGAGAATCCAGCCAGATAATGCGAGCCAGGCCCAGGATGGAGGATACAAGTCTTTCCTGTTTATTTTATTGTTCAGCGTTGTCTGTTATTAACACTGCACAGGTTAATTAGCTGGTGCCGAGAGCATCAGCATTGTTTTAGCCCCTTAAAGAGCATTAACATCAGGCATCACCCTGGATTTTGTACTCCCTATGAGATACGTGCATCTGTATAAGTATATGCCTGTACGTGCGATTTTTAGGTAGATGCCATAGAGACAACACCTGTTGGGTAACTACAGATTATTACAGAATTATCACTGAATCTGTTCATTGGGTTGACCTCATTATTACTTGTTTCATTGTCAAACCCTAGCAAGAATTCTGCACCTCTCAGTTTTACCTGTAACTATGTGGTGCCCTTTATCATTCAGTTGGTGTAAATTATGTTTTACAACAATAATGGGATCTCAGTTGAAGGCCTTTATTCTGTTATTATTAATTATTAATAATAATAATTGTTTAATATATACAGCTTTGATGACAATAGCATCTAAATAGGGATACAGGTTTAACAGAGCGCATTGCTGTGTAGGATCACAAGAAAATGCATTTCTCTGGAAATACTGCTATCTGTGCGTAGAAGTGACAGCAGCAAAAATATGGATCTGAGGATGTGATGAAGATGAAGATGACATATTCACAAGGAATGAGCACAGAAAATAGTTCCAAACAAAATACTGCATTTTAAATGCCATAGGAAAACATTAACTTTCCACGCTCCTTAGCACTTCCCTCCTTCCCTATAAATGCTGCCTCTAGAGTCAGTTATTATGCATGCATTAATTTATTTAATATTTATTTATTTTCCCAATCCTCTGCATTTCCAGCTGCTCTTCTCTCTCTCATTTTGGTTCCTGATTGTTGCCCCCCACTACAACTTGTTACCCTCCCAGGGCAGCGGTCAGTGGGGTGGGGGGATGCAGACTGCAGGTGGGTGGCTGAACATGAGTGCTGTGGAGGCGTGACTGTAAGAGCTGAGGAGGCTGTGGGCCGTGTACCAGAGGCACAGACAGACAGCGTTACACCGCTGTGGTCAGAATTCTGGCCAGCATCACTGAGTTTAGTTTTAGAGACTGTTTCTCAAAGAGCAAACTGCACGGAGTTTAGAGAAGAGCTACAACAAGGAGTGGTGGTCTGAGAAATGTACTTGTCGGTGACAAGCTTACCCCGATGTCTTACCCAATGAAACCCACAGTCTGTTTGGACACATTCTGTAGGGGGATAAAGGAATCTATGCCACAGCATTTTTAAATGAAGATGAGTGCAGTTGTTGTGAGAAAAGATGCAGGAGTGAACTGAAGAGCTCCAGTTGTGCGTGCCGGCTGAGCAGAATGGCATTTGTGCATGCAGGGTGGCAGAGCCAGCCCTCATGAGGTGTGTCTGCATCGTCCCATGCATTCTGGTGCAGGACACCTGTGTGCAGGTGTGGTAGCACAGCAGCACTTGGTGGCATGGACAGCCCCAGGCTGATTGAGGCTCAGTGTAGGAGTCTGCATGGCTCCCAGCTCCACATCAGGCTTGTCAGCCCTCATTCAGGGACCTTTGCACCATGAGCTACTGAACTTAAATCTTCTGTTATCTCTTCTGACATAAAAATCTATTGCTCTATTACAGATTCTGAGAGGGAGACCCTAAGTGCAAGAACTAGTTCTTTCCAGAGGAGAAAAAGGAAAGAGGAAAGCGAAATCGTTAGTTGGTTAAGAGCTGAAAGACCCATAGGAGGAGGTGTGGGGAAGACTCTATTATGCTGATTTTAACAGCGCGCTTTGCAAGAAATCGCTTCTTGCGGTGATCTTTCAGATGGACTTGGATGTAAGGAGAAAGATGAGCCGGGAGATTGTACTGATCTTTGTAACGTTGTTATCACTCTATGGTACACTGATACATATACCGTATACTTCTTTTGAACTCACAAACAGTCTGCTGCATAGTCTGACTAGCGAACAGAAAATAAGAGATGCCAGAGCTGAAAATGCCTGCCAAAAATGAAAAAAAAATCATAGGATATAATGCCTTCTCTGTACTGTGTGAACGAGGCGTCTGTTGTAGCTGTTTGTTGTGTGGAAACCCAATGAAATGTAACTTCTGCATGGCAAAAAAATTGCAACAAATCTGGAACTTACTACTTGAACTGCTTCTGGCAGCAAAGAGTGTAATTTCAGGTCAGCCTATGAGTTACGTCTTCATAACAGGATCCTTCTTTGACTTACAGCCCCATCAGCTCCTCGGGCACATACTTCTTAAACATGCAGCAATTTCTGTTCAGTCAAATTAGGCAGTTACCTCAAGTGCAGCTTTTTTTCTACATGCAAATATTTTAATGACATCAGATGCTGAAAATGAGCTCACTCCGTTTTCTGCAGTTTATTACACCAAAAACCAATCGGTTAAACAGGGTTGTTTTGTAGCACTGTACATGGACTGCGCAGTGCTGGGCTGTAAATTCCTTTGGGAACAACTAAGGAAGATCAAATTCAATACAGACACACAGAGATCAGAAATGTTATTGAAATGTAATTCATTTCAGTTTTTCTGAAAGTAGCTCCTTTTTGTCACTGAGCAAAACTGACCATCTCCCATCCGAGCACCTCTTGGAAGGGCCTTCAGCCGGCGCTGCCGAGAGCTCCCAGGCAATGGCATCTCCTCTGCTTTCCCAGCGTGATCATCTGATGTGAATGGCACTTACACAAAGGAACACGTTAGGTGTCCGTGCAGAAACCGCAACTTCCAGAGACATACAGATTTTTCATAAATTTTATTTTTTCTTAAAAAGGCCGAATTCCTTCATAAAAGGTTTGACAGCTAGGACAGTTCATAGACAGTCATAGCAGAGCGTTCACAAGAGAGAGAGCAGGGAGGCAGCTCCGCAGGCCGGGAGGTTGGGCGCGCGCCGGTTTCATCGGTGCAGGGTTGCAGCGATGTCCTTCCAGTCTCGCATCTGAGGGAAGGCCGCTCACCCCGCAGCCCGGACTGTGCTGGGGCTCTCTGCCTGCTGCCCTGGCTGCAGCTGAGCGGCGCACGGCTGCCGGTGGCCGAGTGCCCGGCTCCTTCCTGGAGCTGCCTTCCTCCAGCAGGGCTGGGTGGCTGCGGCTGGAACCGGCCCCAGGTCAGCGCTGGAGGGAAGCAGGTGCACAGGTTCAGTCCGCAGTGAGAAGTGACTGCTGAACAGAATCATTCTCGGGTCTGGGAGGAAGAGCGCTTGTTTCCAGATGCATGGAACGAGTACAGACTCAGAGCACCGGTCCGGTTGTGTCTCCTCAGACCTGGGTCAGGGCTCGTGGTTTGCTGGCGTGGTGTGGCTCCGCTCCGTAAGGTTTTGTAATGTAGGGCCGGGAAGGTGTGTGGGAGCTGCAGGCCGTAAGTGACGCAGCGTTCGGTTTTGGGGGTTTTGGTGCAGACATCTCTCCAGAGAAGTCAAAATTTCAAATAAGAAAGCAATTTTCTCATAAAAGCATAACTGTAGTTCCTTTTAATATTCATACTTCTTTTCTGCCAAAGAAAAGAAACTCTTTGTGAAAAGTCAAATAAAAATCAGATGTAATTTTAATGCCTAACTGATCTATTAGGGAATTTTGCATTAAGAGCTTTCAGAAATCCTTATTTATCTTTTTTCTTTATGTAAATTAAAACATTTAATCTATATGTGTTCAGTGTAAAATTTTAATTTTAAAATTGTATTGTTTCCATAGGCTGACTGTGTTCACGCCTTGGTCAAATCAGATTCCTCTTCCTTCTCTGCTCATTTTGTGTTTAATTTCATGATTATCCAGTGGAAGACAGACGCCCCAATTCATTGAAGCACATATACTTGCATTAAAAATCCATATCCTTTCAGGAAAGATATTAAGTATATACGTAAAACCCATGAAAATCACAATTAATCAGGTTGCTGAAATAGGTCCATTGTCATTTTGCTTTGTAAAACTTTTCTTTTATTGCTTCATTATACTCCATTCTGGCCAGCGTTTCTCCCATTCCTTATTTGCTTTGCCGAAATTGAGTATAATTGTTATTCATTTATTAAGGTTAATTTTTACACCGTTTAAAAATCTGACTGAATGACGATCCTTATTTTCCAGCTTCCCTTAACTACCATTGGGCCTTTACAATTGTGTGTACCTCAGAAAAAGGCAAAAAAGCAAAGGCCGCTCTTGGCCGCTGTGGGAACACACTGCAGAGGGGCTCCCGAAGCAGAGCTGCTCACTGCTCTGCCTCACAGGTACAGCATGGGGACGTATTTCATGTACGTCACTTTTGTGTTGCGTCACTGTCGAAAATTTTGCTTTCAGCTGTGCAGGGCTACGAGGCTTCCCGTCCTGCCGGAGTCACACAGCCGCACTGGGGGGTGATGCTGTCCCAGGTGAGGGCGGGGTGCTGAGCTCTGCAGTGCCAGTGGATCCGCCCCATGTCCCGCCAGCCCCGGCTGTCACCCAGCCCCACCGTGGTGTCCCCACACGGTTTGGGGTCCTGAGATGTCTCGGAGGGACTCTGGGAAGCCGGGGCTCAGTGCGGGCTTACGGCATTTTCACGAGTTGCACTGGGAGATGTAGGCGTTTTCAGTGAACGCTGCTGAGGCAATTAATAGTAAGGTACTTTCAGTAGTCATGCTAATTAGCCCTAAGCGTATTTCCATCCTTCGTCTCTCTGCTGCCATGTGAAGTGTTGACTGTCAGTCTATAGGTCAGGGCTGGGTAGTTTGTGAACACACAGCCTGGCTGCCCCCATCTCCTGAGGTGCTCCTGTTTTTGAAGACGTCTCAGCATTTAACTCGCAAGGCACTGACAGGTTTCCAAATGGTTCCTCTAAAATTATTGGATACAACTGCTAGTTTAAAAAGCTCTAGATTTAACAGATGCCGTTTAGCCTACATCTCTACTGTTAAGTGACCTTCTTTATGCCAACGAGCTGGATTACAAATGTGCACCAGATATGTTCTATTGAATGTAACTTGTTTTTTCACAGTTATTGACATTTTAACAGCCTCTGTTTAGAAACAGTTAATTACTGTATGTAATAATCAATTATAAGAATTTCTTAAATCAAAAGCAAACTTCAAAACCCCCGGTGATGTGAGCGGAGCGGTGATAGGGCTTGATGCCATCGGCTTTCCTGCGAGTCGGCCACATAGATTAGTTTCTGGCTTATACTAATTGTCACAGATGTTTCCCTTTCTAATTTGTTATGGTTTGAGTCCTGTTTTTTATAACCGCTTTCATATCCTCTTTTAGCAAGGACATATAAACTTCCTTGTGAGTAACATTGGAAGCTCTGGGGGTGCCAAGTGAGCTGCTCTGAAATGTGAACCACTCTGAACTACTGAGAGCTTTCAGGTTACACAGTTCGCTCCTATCCATGCTGCACACAAGTGTCTTCAGTGTCGGAAGTTGCTCCTTTTAAAGACACGTGAGCAATACTTCTCTCAGAAGTACAGCCAGGCTTGGCTGTTAGCATGTCAGCTGCTGAGGCGTTGTGTTCTCTTGGTTTTGCCTGCTCGGGTCTGGCACCGTGTTGCTGTGCCATGTTGTGCTCTACGTCCATGTCTTAGTGACCTCCCACATCGCATGCAAAGGATGACATGGAAGGCAGATATGACACCTAAAGGTCACATTTCCAAGTTTCTTTTAAAGCAGTCACCCTGGGTGCAGGTCCGTGGCTGCCGGCCCAGCCCATGGGCGTTGATCTGTGGCTGCCTCTGTCCGTCTGTGTGCAGCATCCACTGCCTATGGGCTGTGTGCAGGTGTGAGCTGTTTGCTGGGGCTGAAGGCACAGCTCTGACTTCTGTCTCCAAGGAGCGCAGGGCTGGTATGAGAGCCAAGGAAGTGTTGAAAAAAGGAACAGGAAACAGATGGGAGAGAAGACTTCTTGAAAGTCTGCGGCACTACGAGGCTCCCGGCCTGTCCAACACCTGAGTGTGGGGCACTGTGTGCGGCGGGGACAGATGGGCCCAGGTAAGGGGTGGCCATGGGCATGGCAAGGCAGTGGAACCCACTTGGTGTGGGCCTGGCTGTGTGGCTCTGAGCAGGCCGTGACACCGCGGGGCCGTGACACTGTGGGGCGGCTGCCCGGCACAGCTCTGCGCCTGCAGCTGTGGCTCCTCGCGGCCCGACGTGCTGGCGGCCGTGTTTATGTTTTCCTTCGGAGTGGGGCTGAGCTCTTTAACCATGAGGAGAAATGTAATCTTTTTGCTGATAAGACAGTGAAGTACTGCAGTCCCACTGACCTCTGAACATAGATCCAAACCACCAGGCTGCAGAGCCCCTGGCCCCATCCCACGGCTGT
Source organism: Chrysolophus pictus (assembly GCA_037305975.1). NCBI lineage: Eukaryota > Metazoa > Chordata > Aves > Galliformes > Phasianidae > Chrysolophus > Chrysolophus pictus. The sequence continues at coordinate 632,629 of CM074586.1, read as the reverse complement.
GTGCCACCGGCAGCCCCGCAGCGTCCCCAGCGCCCCGCTGTGCCCCACGTCGAGCTCCAGCACAGCCCTCCGCCCGCGCCCCCGGCCCTGCCACCCTCAGATGGAGCATTAAACCTCAAGATGCAGTGAACACTAATCCTGATTTATTTAGGATTTATCTGCATTATTAATTCCAGGCATGTTGTGAAAAAGTACTGAGGGTTCCAGTTTGCGTTTAAACTTTGGCTCTTTTGGAGAGAGGTTTATTTGAATCTTCTCCCTAAAGTGACGTGTTAGCCAAAATCTCAGACTTTCCCATTTTTAAAACACTCGTATGGGAGCTATCCATAATAATGTGACTTATTGATATTTTTTTCCAGTAAATACCCTCTTGGACTATTTTATGCATTAATCTGGATTTGATGTGGATTTAAACATTTACAATGCAAAATAATGTGGGTTAAAAATAATCCCCCTTGATAAAGCTAAAAAACCCCCACAACTGTCACCGTCTCTGACAGCCAGGCCTCAGTGCCACCCTTGGACGGATGGAGCTGTGGTGCTGGGGCTGCCGAGTCCCAGCATTGAGCTCACTGCTGGCCCCCAGCATGGCCCTGAGACTTCCGTGTCCGGTTCTGGGCTCCTGGATTCCAGGCAGACAGGGAGCTGCTGGAGAGAGTCCAGTGAGGGGCTGCAGAGATGGTGGGGCCCTGGGGTGTCTCCCGATAGGGACAGTCTGTTCACCTGCAGAAGCGAAGGCTGAGAGGGATCCTGTCAGTGCCGATCGATATTTGAAGAGCGGGGGTCAGGGGGATGGCGCATGGCTTTGTTTGGTGGTGCCCAGCAGCAGGACAAGGGGCACCGGCACAGACAGGAGCCCACGGAGTTCCATATGGACGTGAGAAAGAACTTTGCTATGAAGGTGGCAGAGCCCTGGCAGAGCTGCCCAGAGAGGCGGGGGAGCCTCCTTCTCTGGAGATGTTGGGAACCCACTTGGACACATTGCAAGCTGCTGTAGGGACCTGCTTTGGGGGGAGGAGGGGAGGGGTTGGACTGGGGGAGCTTCAGAAGTCCCTTCTAACCCCTATGGCTCTGTGATTCCATTGCTTCTGCCCACACCTGCCTCTGCCTGACTCTGTTTGGGTTTTGCAGAAGGGAAGTGCTCTTCTGGGCTCAGTACTGTGCAGTCTGAACAACAGTCTGTCCCCAGCTCTTGCAGATGATCTCAGACCGATGAAGGCCATTGCAAAACAGTCCCCTTGCTTCCAGTGCGGCCATTGGGAAATTGCAGCAGAAACAGCTGTGTTAGAAACATCATTACTGCCGACAGCCGTGCTCACTGGAGGCTGTGGTGCCCAGAGTTCCTTGTACCAGAAGCAGCTCCCTCTCGCCCCAGGGCAGCGCGGCACTGTTCTGCCCGTGGCTGAGCTCTGCTGCAGCCCACCCGCCTCTCAGTTCAGCTGTGATTTGTGGAAGAACTGTTTGAAACAGCTTCACACTGATGTGGCATTGGTGTTTGAGAAAATAGTTCTCAAATGCAGATATTTCCAATTTACGCCTTTTATCCGTAGAGGTCTAGTATAGAATTTGCCCATTCTTCTCTCCACTGTGGTGTTCCTCCTCACATGCCTCTTCACGTCTATTCTAAACCAGATTGCCAAGCCTATAGGGAACAATTTTCCAGTGTATTTATTTGTTTCCTGAATAGGCACTTGGGACACAGGCATCTCTTGATAATCTCTGCACACAAGAACAGAACTACAAGAGCTTCTGACAATGCAGTACAACACAGTATTTCTGCAGTGAAACTGAAATGTGAAAATTAGCTAAGACATGTTCTCTAGCAGACACAAAATTTGGAGTTGTCTATTGAAAAATGGCAAGACAGGAGAAGCCATCATACAGTGTGGAGCTAGCTGTCACCACTCAGGTGAGAGATCTTGGGGCTACAGTAAGTAGTTTTCTCTAGCATCATTTCAGTGCTTAGCAGTAATCAAATGATCAAACATTGTCAGGGATCATTAGGAAAGAAGTAGAGAAAAAAAGCATAAAGATCATTAAAGTCCTTTAATCACAGGCTGTTGAGGCTTCTGAGGAAGCATCGTCTGCTCGCTGAGTCATTCTCTTGCTGATGAGGCTCTCTTGTTGGTCAGTGTTGTGGATAGGATGTCACCTAGATGGACCACGAATTTTATTTTTCTTCTTACCATCTCTTAATTGATATGTTTAGTTCAGTTGCAGAACTTTTCCAACATGGTAGGGCTTGGAAATCCGTAAGGAGTCTACTGTGGTTGTGTCTTTATGATAGCAGCTGTGGTACTGACAGCCAGATGTTTGTCATCAAAAGGACGAGTCTTCCCTTCAGTCTTGTGTTGAACTGAGTGCATGCTATAGCCTAGGGCAGACCAAAATTTACATTTATCAAAATTCTGATAGTACTGTTATCCCAAATTCTGGTAGTGTCTCTCCCCTCCTCCTTTTGCAATTTCTCTTATTTTTTCAATGCAGTTTCAGGTGGTGCCTCTGCAGAAGGTGCCATTTCATCCCATGGTTCCCTGGCATGGGGTAAATGCCGTTGTTTGGCCCTGTGAGCCCATACTGGGAGTGCCCCATGGTGGGAGGCTCAGCCCAGGGCTGGCTGTGCATTGCTGGGCCAGAGCTGCTGTCCTGTAGAGCGAGGCTGTGCGGCACGTGGGGCCTGAGAGATCCATTGAGTGAGGAAAACCCGGTGTCAATAAGCAGCTCTGTGGGATCAGTCAATGAACTGCCTTGCAGACGGTTTCCGACCAGTTCTCCAGCAACAATCAAACAGTCTTTAGCTGCTATCAGCCACTTCCATCACCTCTGAGACTGGCAGTTTTCCAATAAAGCCGATACCCCCTCCCCCCCCCCCAGGGTAAGGCCATCAGCGGGAGGTGGGCATTGTCTTTTTACTCCAGCAATTTGAGGACAATGTTAGCTTACACTCCATTAGCAGGCAGGACACCGACCCCTGACCCTGGCATTGACCCGCGGCCCGTGGTTGGGCGTAGGGGAGTTAAGGTGGTCTGCAGCCGCTCTGCCAGCACCAAGCTGCAGTGCAGCACACAGCCGTCATACTGAGGCTCTGGCCAGAGCAGCTCCGTGACCAGCCATCCCCATACAGCCAAAGCAGTAGGGTCCTGGTTCTGAGTGCAGAATTTAGATCAGCAGTTAGGACGCTGTCTTCAGGAGGAGATGCTGGATGCACCAGGGCATGCCGAGGGTGCCACGTTCACACAGAATGGCCTGCAGAGGTGTGCCCGGAGCCACTGGGTCTGTCTGTGAGGTGCTGGGCTGCTCTCGGTGGGCTCTGAACTGGCCTGGCACCATGGTGAAGGCACAGGGGGACACCTGGGGAATCCAAAATGCAACAAAGCCAACCGCGTTCCAGCAAACCTGCTTGTCTGACTCGCACTTCATTCACTTGTCCGCGCTTTTCCCTGTTGAGGACTTAAAGGCCTGCCTGTCAATAAACACATTAGCTCACTAAACATTCGGATGCCTTTTCTTCTCTGGATTAACCCTTCGGGAGCTGGGGCTTCCTTTGGATTTGTTAGGGTATTGATCACAGATTGCGTTTGCCTTTCAAACTCTCTTTCTGTTTTAGGCTTGACAGATAGTTTCAGTGCTGCAGTCAAGCAACAAATTCACTGCAGCTTCACAGAGAAAGGCGCCTCAGTGAGCATCCCGTGCTGCTTTTCTTCTGGGATAGAAAGATGCCTCTTCTGTAACCTTCCAAAGGAACATGCTCACCATCATTAGGAACAACCTATTCTCATTGGCATTGCTAATTAAGCAAATATTGAAATCTTAAGCAATGACAGATATCATATATGTTTATTCTTAGTATTAGGAAAAATTAAATTAAATTAAAACATGCTTTAACTTAATTCAGCTTTTCTTTTCCTATTGAAAACCGTACCTCTTTTTGGTAAGTGTCTGTAAATGGGCACGAAAATTTAAAAGGCAGCCAGCTGAGATAGCCCCACTGTTTCTGGTTAAGAACAGATTAAAGGAGCTCTTAGGAGAATGACTTGGAAGAAACTTTGTGAAATTGGAAGCTCGTATCTTATGACCCAGGTGACCCAAACTGATGCAAAAATATCAGAATTAGTGGCCTATGTAAAAAATAGAACTTAAGGCTTTTTTTGTCTGTTTGCAGAGCCTGCCTGAGAATCTGGAGTAAAATGTATGCTGGTTTTTGTGAAGGCCATTTGCTGTTGCACCTCTCATACATACTGTGTCCCTTAAAAATGCAAATGCACCTGCCTGGCTGAGAACTACACAAAGTAGGTGTAGTGTTTCACTATGGTCTGGGCCCTATCCTCAGGTTTTCGAGGTCTCAGTGTATCTCCTTGTTGACCTCTGTGCTGTTCCTGTACAGTTATTACTTCTCATGAGACTCTGAATAAATTATACTGAAGCTACATACTTTGGGTTGAGGTCTCTCTATTAAACCTGCTAAGATCTTTCCCATTTTTCTGTCTAGAGGAGGATTTCTTAGTATTTCCTCCTTTTTTAATGATTTTTTTGTTTTAAGAATTTTTTAGAATTTGCCGTGCCCCACATGTGGAGAGTGTGGGTACAAAAGTAGTTCACTCACTGGGCAGTATCTAAGTTCATCTTTCTGGACATTATATTGAATACCAAAAACTAAGTAAGATGACATAAAAACTCATCCAGACCTCATCTTGAGGCTTGGCTCCCATATAGTTCCTCAGACCAGAGAAGTCTAGCCTCTCCTTCCTCAAATCATTGTTCCTTTCCCATCTGTATTCCGTTGGTTTTAGCAGCAATGGCGTCTTCCTTTGAACGTGGCTAACCCCTCCTGAGCGGGAGGACCACCAGCTAACAAGGTCGGTTTCAGGCTAAGAAAGCTATAATTCTACAGATGCATTATAGGATATAGATGTGGTCCCACAACATGGTAGAGGAGGCAGCCATTACAAGTCACTTAAATAATTGAAGCATGTACAGTTCGGGAACTGAATATGCTGTCTTTCCTCATCCTGTTCTGTTGTGCAGAGGTTGCTTTGCCCCTGACCAGACATGACCTGATTCTAAATGCTGTTCTTACGGGTTTTGTTGGTTTCCTTTCTCCGTTTATTTTCTGATTTACTCTCATTTGGGCCACAGAGATTTCTGAGTGTCTTCAGAATCCATATAAGTTTGTGTCATTTTTTGCCTTCTGCAACGTGTAGCCGCTCTGAAACGCGCAGTTGATGTAGGAAGTGCAGTGTTATTTACCACCTAACTTAGCATCTCTGTACCTAACAGCATTCCCAGGAGATTCCTTAGGGCACCGCCTACGTTACCATCATCCTGTCTTAGCACTGTGGCACAAGCCTGGAGAGGAAGGCTCCCTCTGTAACGTTTGTGTCAGATAAGACACTAATAGTTGTGATTTAAAGGGTCCTTCTAAGGCTGGGAACAATTACCATGTCAGTGCGAGCGTTCGTTTGCTCAGTCACACTCAGGAAGTCGCGTCACTTCCCTGCTGCGGGGCGGTGGTGACGGTTCCTGCTTTATTTCACAGGAGCGTTGAGAAGACCGCTTAACACTTTTCCGTCATCGGTGCTGTGCTGTGTGACACAACTCCGTGCTTGGCTGCAGTGAGTCGCAGCGCGTCGCACCCAGCCGACTGGTCAGCCTTCACACTGCCGCTGCAGGCACCTGTCCTGCAAGAGCCCCAGCCCTGATGTGAGGGGAAACCTTATTCCTGCGGAGAGTATTTGTTTAAGAGGATTTCCTTTCTCATGCAGGGACGGCAGTAGCCATGCCAATAAGAGTGGGAGTGATTATGAGAGATTGACTGGTGGAATATAATCCCTGTGCTGTACTGATCTGATCTGGTGAAGATTGCGTTTCAAAGGTGGCAGCTCATCCCGCTCCAGGAGTGGTGTTCCACCCACAAATAGGGCTTAATGAGATCCGACAGGCCTGATTTCTCTGGTGATACAGTAAAACAACACGACCGATTCTGATGGTTTGGGGTCCTGACCTTTAACAAGGCCTTGTGACGTAGGGCGGGCTGCCCAGGAGAGATGGAGGGGCAGGAGGCCGGGGGACAAGGTCGGCGGATAATGAAGTGGTCAGCATTGGATTTCTGTCACTCACGGTGGTTAAGTACAACAGCGAGGGGCTGCAGCCAAAGGAACTGCTAAAGAGCACATGCAGAAAGGAATAGGCAGGAGAGCCTGGGGAGGATCTTCGTTACCTTTCGGGGTGAACTCTTAAGGTTCGAGTGACTCTGGTAATGAAGATGGTGAGTGCAGAAATCATGCAAAGAGTGAGAGAACAAGAAAGGAGTAGAAGAGATTAAACTGAACAGTGAAGGAAGTCCAAGGAGACTCTTAATTTGGCTGAGCATTGCAATCAGGTGCTGAGAGGGAGCAGGAAAAGCAAAACAGAGGTAGTGAAATAGAGGGCTGGAGCGGAAGTGACTGCAGCGGCTGCTTAGGGCCGGCTGGCGGCGAGGATGCGGAGTGCTGTGCTGGCCTCAGAGCCGCTCGCCGTGCTGCTGTGGGCCCAATGGCCGCATGGGCCCGATGGCCGCCCGCCACGGAGCCCCGGCCATGTGTCCATCAGCCAGCAGCTGCCAGCCTCGGCCTTGGCTGAGCTGAGGGCTGCGGGGGCAGAGACAGTCTGTCTTCTGAGTTCCTTTGTGCTGCTAGATCTAAATTTAGAGTGACTATTAGCTAGGAAAATAACCCATGTGGTATCAACCTACCTGCTGGGAATTCAGACAGCAAAATGGTGAAATGTAGAGGAAACGAAGACCTGTTACTAAAGAGGTGCTGTCAGGTGATTATGTCCAAATTCAAGATACATTTCCTTTGCAACTGTGCTCCAGGTTTTGATAGAAATATACAGTTTTGCTACTGTGGCTATCTGGAATGCAGCCAGTGGGTATTAAATGCATTCAACCCAACACGGAACAGTTATAATACTGCACGGCAACCCCAAAATTAAGCTAATAAGAAACAAAAGTGAAAATGTTGGTCTCAGCTTATTATTCAACTTAGATAAGATGCTAAAAGCAACTGAAATGATCACTGAAGGGTAGGGAAGTAGATTTGAAAGCACTTTGGACTCAGTGGCATGAACTAGTTTTATTTACACGAAGAGAAAATAATGCATTGTTTCAATGCCGGTTATTCCTTTATGAATGTTCAAACTGCAAAGCCCACAAAGAGTGAAGTCGTCCCACCAGATACGTACAGTGGGCTCATATGCAGTATAACCTTCAGTGTCAGCTGCACAATTGTAAGCAGGGTGACATGGAGTAGCCTGTGGCTGTACCTGCTGCAGCCTGTGGAAGATTTGCTCTTTACTTGTGTTTGTCCTTATTTGGGTTTGTATTGTTGCATTTTTTCCCCTCTTCTAAATGCGAACATGGAAACCAGGCAACCTGGTAGAGAGGTGGATTGCACGATTACTCGGCATTGTTTTAATTTGTCTTTGGGTGAATTCTCATAAGCTTTCATGAGAAAATCTCCCATTAGAAGCATTCATTTAATTTAAGAACAGTTGGGAGAGGAAGGGCTGAGATGACAGATGGAGGACTGTGGGTGTCTTATAAGAGAGAGCAGAGCTTTTTGTATTTGTCTTTTGTGGCACATAGTTGCTGTTCTCGGCTGCTTCCATTTTTTTAATCTGTGCTTTTTGTGCAGTATTTCTTAGAAATCTCTCTTTTGTACTGTAAGTCTAATAGATTTCATTAGTTTTTCCTGTACTGTGCCAGCTTTAAAACATAACAATATAACATCCTATAGAGATACGTCTTGATAAGCAAGCAGAATAGAGTAGGCTTTAGCTCTAATGTGTGGATTTCAGTCGGGTTTTGAACTGCATACTATTTTGCAGGAAAACATATGGAAATATAGAACTGATTTCTTCACTGTATGAAGTGTCTGTTTGTCCAGCGCCTGTTACGTGCGTTCTAAGGACCGTTGTCTGTATTTTGATAATCAGGACTTAACGCCTCTTTTAACAGTGGTTAAGTTATAATAGCAGATAATTTGTAGATGACTCCGCATTGGGGCTGTCAGGTCCCTTCACTGAACTAACTGGGATTTAAAAGCAGATTTAAATCTTGTTGAAGTAAATTGGAAAGTGGCAAAATGTTTGTTCTGTACAAAAGTTGCTTTGCTCTGCGATGTAAGAAGCAAAGTGAGGCCAAAATTCCAAACATCTGTCTGGCTTGTTCTCACAGTGCTGCACATGAATTTCTTTTCATCTGTGTGCGCCGTCCCAGAATTTGCACTGCACTTAACGAATCAGTTGATAAGAAAAGCAAAGTGCATTCATTGGATTTTTGTTTTTTGTGAAGCTTTCAATTTAACACGACCAAAACAGAATGCCACCCTCCCCATAGATCCCTCACTGTTCACCGTTTTTGAATGATTACTCTCTGGTTAAACTGAAAAATCCTTTCCAAGATGCCGTCTCCTCTTACTCACATTCCTGCAGCCGCTTCTTTTTGTTGTCACACGTTTCAGCCCATAAAACACAGTGCCATAACGAACTTTGTAGCCTTTTATTTTTCCACCATATTCATTCAGATCTCTTATTCTTTCTCCATTCCTCCTTCTAACAAAGAAAGCTTCACATTCACCACTTTCAGTCTTATCCTTCCTGTTTCACTGCATATTCCTGTGCTCTTCCCGTCAGCTTCATCACAAATCAGATTTCTCCTATATTTTTAACCCTGCCTGTGGCAGGGGCTGGAGCCTGATGATCCTTGAGGTCCTTTCCAACCCAAGCCCTTCTGTGATTCATTCTATGACTTTTTAGTCTCATAAAAACATGTCAATATTTTATTCCATTCTGCATCATCCACATCACTTTCCACAGTCTCAACTGTGAATTCTGCTTTCCACTCTTCAAAATTTGCACGAATGTGCACAACTTGGCTTTTTTTTCCTTTAGGATGTGTTGTTCCTTAATTCCATCACAGTACTGAGCTCAGCAAGGAGCTGTGTGGTGATCCTGATTCGGCTGCTCTGGCTCTGGTTGGGTGGGATCTGTGGAAGAGGCGCACGGCATCCTGCTCTGCTCCAGGATGTGGGCAGCGTTGGCGCAGCCGCCCCTCCTGCATTCTGCCATGGGACTTCTCGTCCTGCTCAGCTCCTGGGAGTCCCCACCGGCTCCTTCCCATACCCGCAGCCCAGCCCTGCAGGACATGCCGACACCTTCCAGCTTCCTTTTTCCCTCCTTTATTGCCAGCTCTGTTACAGTCTCCTTCTTTGCGGGCTTACTAATATCAGCTACCCCAACCCTGGAAACAATTATCCTCTGACCCATTGTCTTCAAGAGGAGATGGATAGGCAGGGACATTCCTACATCTGTCTTTTCCTGCTGTCCTGATTTATTACTTTGTAAAATAATGAAACATTAAAAAGGTTGAACCTGAACTGAAGCTATGACTGTGACACTATTAATCAAACTGTTGGAGAATTGCTTAATATTAGGTGCCTTGAGCACTGAGCCAGCCTAAAAGTTGGCCTGAAACACTGTCTAAATGTTGAATGTTGGGCTCAGGAAAAACAGCTCTCCATTGCTGTGTGTTTTCTTACAAGATGTGGCCGTACAATGTAGCAGAGCCCAAAGCAGCACTGAGGCTGAGGAAGGCAGAAGGTGGCTGTAGTGGGCTCCTCAGTCTGCTTCTGGCGTGGAAGTGGGCTCTGGTGGAATCAGGCTATTGCAAGACGTGTCTCAGCTGGAAGGGGTTGGGAGCTCCGTGCCTCCTTGGGTGCAGGGAGCTGAGATACCCCCAGTCTTCTCCCCAGGAGGCGGCGTTCCCTGTTGCGCTGGCAGGCCGTGCTGTCACTGCATCCCTTCTCTTGCACTGCGCTCACCTGATGTCTCAGTTCCGGCACACAGACACTATCTGGGAAGCTGAGTTCCAGCCCCAGAATATTTAGTTAGCAGCCATTCTGTTAAGTGGAATTGACTTTTTATCGGCTTTCCTCTGTACGGCTGCCACCAGCGAAGGCCGTTTCCTCCTTCCCTCTCTTCGGCTGTCAGCCCGCCCCACGTTCCTATCGGCAGCCGTTAGCTCTGATCGATACCGAGCCCTGTGTAACAGCTCACGCACGGCTGCCCTCATCCGCATCGACCGCAGCCCTTCCAACAGGTAGCCATCCCCCGCGGCAGCGCCGAGATAAACACCGGCTTCACTCCGGGCTGATTCATTACGGAGGCCTTCAAGGAGACCTGGCGCCCCGCTGCAAAGGCTGGCCAAGATCAGAGACCTGACAGCATCTGCAGCCTGAGACTGCCAGACCTCAGCATCTCCCCACTTCTTCTGAAACGCAGCCCATAAAAATGATGCTATCCAAATACTTTCAAAATACCTATACAGAAAATTACACTTCAGACTGATTAGTTAGGAGAACCTCGTGTTTCTGAAAATTAAGGAGGCGAGTGTTGATTGGCAGTGGGAACAGGATGCCATGGGCAGGGATTGGCCCCAGGGGGACACCACAGCCTCTGGCCTCAGGCTGGCCATGGTTCAGGAACCAGCAAACATTCTGTAGGAACCTCAGCAGAGAGCTGCAGCCTGGGAGAGGCAGCGGTGCTGACACGCTCTGCTCAGCAAATGTAAATCTCGACTATCAAGTGATCCATCCGAGCTGAGGCTGTTCTTTGCCTCAGAAAATGTTCTCTGGATCTCCACTGGCCATTGGGGAGAGAAGGAGCCCACCCTGAAGCCGGAGAGCTGTCAGGTGGCTGCAGTGCGTGGGCCCAACCACTGCTCTGCCTGCACACATGGTGCACACGCAACTTCTGCTCCATGAGACAAACCCTGGACGAGAGTCCCTTTTTGTGTGGGCTTGGAAAGCAGAGCGGAACATGCAGAAAAGTGAGGGCCTTGCCAAAGGTGAAGAACGCAACGCTTAATCGGGCTGTTAGACGGCCTGCAGAGCAGACACATCAGCGGGACAGCAGCAAGCTGCTCTGGGGTGCCATCACAGCACCGGTTTGCAGACGCACAGGACCTGCAGAGCTGCATGGCTGTTACAAACTTTCCAGTGAAATGAGTGTTTATTATTATAGGTTTGATGCTGTTCCCAAAAGGACCTCATCAACAAGTAATAAGGCCTCAAGAGAGCAATTAGAAACCTGAACTTTTAACTTGCGTAGAACCATGGTGCGGAAGGTAGCCTTTGCTTTGACGTTAGGGCATGCAGCCAAGTATCTTACTGAGGAAGAAACACTGAAAATCTGAAATTTGAAGTAGCCGTGTACTGGTATTTTTGCAGTAAGACGCAGGACTTTACTGCAGTAGAGTAACTGTACTGTATGGTAGAAAGCACCAATGGTTTGGGGGGAATCGTGCCCAGATATACAGCCTCCTTCAAACCTGTTTGTTTGGTGCTCTCTCCAGTGGTGGGCAGTCACTGAGAGTGTGAGGTGCCAGCATACTGGCAGCTTCTGTCTCCCCTAAAAAAAAAAAAGACCTCATTTCTCCCACTTGTAAAGTATCAGTAATATTGGCCTAAGTAGTGGCAGAAGGTGGAGATGCTCAGTTTGTTTGGAGCTTGTTTTGAATATTTTGGATAGGACATTTCAGACAGGAGCTACATTAAGTGATTCTTGCCACAAAAAGTCACATGGTTACTGGAAGGCAAAGGACTTGCTCAAAAATACAACTCTGGCTCAGATGCGCCAGGTAGTATTGCCTAGGAGGGCTGACATTTCTGACTGCGCGGCAAAGCACCCAGCTCTGCAGGCCTCTGCATTGGTATTATTTGAAACATAAATGTATTTCTAGAAAGTGCTACAGAGTTAAAGTTGATTTGTTTCTTTCCTTCTTTTTTTCTGTTTCAAATACTATCTTTGAAAGCCATTTCCCTTCACAGAATGTATGTACAGAAGAGAGCTGCCATACATTTCCTTTTCAACAGGAACTACAGTGGGAAAGCAAATGCTATTCCCATGCAGGGAGCCAAGGAGAAAAAAACTGCATGCCCTCAAGGATTGTTTGTCCGTTCTGAAGCGTTTGACCCTCAGCAGCCTCAGGAGGTTCCCAGCTCATGGCAGCAGCGCAGCCCAGGCAGTTGGGAGCGGTGCAGGCAGCAGCACGGCCTGCTGCTCTGAGGCACTGCGCGCACCTTCCCACAGTGCTCTCCTGAGCAGCTCAAAATGAGAGTCCTTCTGTTGTGCAGTCATCGCTGCAGAAGTAAAAATAGTACTGAGTGAAGTGTATTATTAGAGAAGCAGGAGCGATGCTGCCATAAGCATTGAGTGGGATTCCTGTGTAATTGCTCCGCCGAGAGGCAGCAGCATGGCCCTCCACTGGCTGTGCCGTGCTGTGGGCAGTGTTGATAACACGTGCAGGTGGGACACTCCAGGAGCACGCTGCAGCACAGTGCCCAGGGCACATATTTTAATATACCGTGTTTTTCTCTGGAAGATAGACAAAGCAAACAGACTTGGGCAGCGTTCACATGACAGGTCGTGACTCTACACGTATATACCCAAGTGTTTCTGCAGCTAGCAGTTAGGGAGCTGTTGAGGTGAGGCCCCGCTCCCTTTTAGGATGGCAGAGCCGGCCCAGAGCTCAGCTCAGCTTGGGAGCAGACAGTGCCCCATGTCCCAGCTCTCAGTGGAGGCAGGGCCTGCTCCATCCCTGTGGCTATGGCACTGACGCAGAGGAGCGCTGAGCAGGCTGCCGCAGCTGAGCTGGACACAAAGGTGTCCCAGTCTTACACGCATTTAAGGTCTTGCAAATCATCAATGTATAAAATGGAGCCAGTAGAGGGAGTGAAATGCAGGGACGTTATGCTGCCAGTGGAGCAAGGAGCTGAAGGGGTTTTGGTCCAGTTGCTGTGGTTCAGCTGTGCTTCTCAAAACACAAAGCATGGGTGCAGTGGCTCAGGGCAGGGCTGCCAGTGATGTGGGTATGGAGCAACAAGGACAGGTTAGCACTCACAGGAGTGAGAGGCTGTCTGCTGTCTCCTTATGAATAGATTTTTTTTTTTTTTTTTGTGGCTGATACTGCGTATGTACAGTATAAAGGAGGCATGCAGAAGAACGTTCATTTCTCACATAGTTCTGTAAGGGGCTGTAAGGAGTGGGTTCTGTTGCCAGCTGTGGTGGTCAGAGCCCCTGTGGGACCTGGACTGAGAGGCAGAACACTCTTGTCCTGACTCTTCCAAGGCCTGCCCAGAGTCCAACAGACATCAAGTTATGCACTGTTCGTGTAATCAAGGTTACATATCTATCTGCATCGTCAACAACAACAACGGTTGTATTAATATTTTTTACTCAGTCTGAAATCTCTGAATCGCAATAGAATAAAATGTGAGACCTCCAGCTGTGGATTCACAAAGAGCTGTGCTTGTTGCTCCTGCACTGGCTGTGAGCTGAGTAGCACAGCTCTGTTCTCAGCTCCCAGTGCATGTGAACAGCCCGGCTTCTGCTTCTGTATCCGCGCAGAGCTCAGAGCACAGCATAGCAAAAGCATAGGAAATCCACAGACTGAGCTGCTGTTCTAATTCAGAGTGGATGTTGGAATAAGAGGTGACAAACTGTTACATTCCTATGAGCAATCAAAGTCTGGCTAAAAATGAGATGGAATTCCAGCTGTAGAGCTCTGTCCCCTTCTGGCTCTGCAGAAGCAGCAGACAAACTTGGCAAACACGTGCTGATGTTTCACCCTACGGATAAAAACCTCAGCTTTCGTTGGTCAACTCCTGGGGAAAGTGAGGGCTGGGCTGTTGTGTCGCCTGCTGAATAGAGCCCAGAGAAAGACCAGTTTTATATTGCTAGATTTTCCTAAGGCCATATAGATCTGACTGCCAGCTATAATGTAGATGGTTAGACTGAGTGTTCTGTTTTGTTTTCATGTGACATGGTCAGTCAGCCAGGCCCCAGCAGTTGATGCTAAGGGTGCCCTCAGTCTGTTGTGTTCCCAACCGTCCTGTTGGTGTCAGCCCAACAGGGGGCTGCTGAGATCTCAACTTTCTACAGTCCTTTCTTTCCAGTATCCATTTTCAGCCAGAACCTGTTCATATAGTTGCATATACTATGTGCATTATTTTTAAGTGTTTTAATCTGCGTATTTTCACAGAGATACACTTGTTATAGCAAAATACAGAGCTGTGACAGGTGGTAGTCACAATAATTGTGTTGAATGCTGTGGAGTTAGGTTACAGTAAGTTCTTCCTCCTTGAAATGAGTGTTTGTGCCTGTGCCAAACAATCCTGCATCAGTCTTTAACTTGTTAAAGATGAAAGTCAGAATAACCAGAATGGAAAGATAAAGTGACAACAAAATGGCACTTGGCCAATGTTTATTAATCACAGAATATGATATGAAATCATAAGAATAACCACCAAAAGGTAAATAAATTACCCAGCCTACTACTTATTTTCATGTACAGTTTGACACAGAAGCTGAACTGCGAATGATTTATACCTGTTTTAACAATAATATTCATTTTCCTGAAAGATGGTCAGCACTAAGGCTGCGGTGGGCACCGTGCCAGCTGTTGAAAGGTTAATGTCTCAGCAGCAATACATTGAATTATGAATTATACCAGTCCCAAAATGGAAGGTTATTAGCTCAGTATGTTTAATTAGCCCAGCTCAAACTTTGCCATCTGCTAGCACTGCCCATCACTAATGTACAGCCACGTGGAATAGGAAGGTCAGGGGCAAGGTGCTGGGAGCAGGACACGTCCCACTGCCGCTGCCCTGAACCCCCTGGGAGCTGCCTGGGGTGGCAGTGCTCCAGCACCTTGCAGGGCTGGGCGCTCAGCCCTATGGCTCTGGATCTTGTCTGTAACAACCAAGCTGATCCCTGAGCTCCGAAAGACTGTTTGTTGCACAGAGTTCAGGGTTGCAAGGAAATCCACAAGAAGAATACATAGCTTGTTTTCTCCTGAGTCCTTGGGACCAGCTTTCCTGGCAAAACTTAATGTTTGCAAATTGTAATTAGAGTTGTATCCAATTGTGTTTTGGTTACATCATAGTGTTTGCCGTGAGGGGAAAAGGAAGAAAGATGAGAGCCCAGCCTGCACCTGTGCACTGCCTGTGCCAGAATTCGAGGAGCTTTTCTAGAGATGGGTCTGGAGCTGCAGCAGATGCAGGCACGGGCAGCGCCACGGAGGGGCCCTGGGTCAGCAAGGTGTTCTGCAGGCGGGGGCACGCGAGGGGACAGCCTGCAGTACAGCTCCCTTCCCGTAATGGTGTGAGGCTGCAATATTCTGCTTTTCAATAAATGCTGACTTGTTTTTTTAAGAAGGAGAAAAGTAAGAAAGTGTTTCATTTTTTTTATTAGCTAAGATACTGTGACTTTTAAAATACAAAGTATTACCTTGATTAATTATTCATCATTATTATAAAGGCGCTTCTGGAGGGTTAGATGTTAAACCTGAGGTCAGAAGTGTGCCCTCAAAAGTGGAATGCACAAACACCATGGGAGATTTTGAGGCTGTAAGAGGCCAGACACAGTCTTATTTTTAATTCTTCTTTTTCTAGGTAGGAATACCTCGCCAAGGAGGAAAGGAATTTGAACGGACGTAACGCAGAGCCTGTGCAGCTCCCACTGGCTGGACACTGAAATGAAGAGAGAGTTGATTCATTCCAATCACGACATGGCCCACCAGAATTAAAAGCTGTTTTAACCTGTCAGAGAGATTGGGTCAAACACCAATTCATCAGGACTTGTCTACGTGAAGAGGTCTGTGTGACTGTGCTGGCTATGAAGTCTCTGTGCTTCTATGTTGTATGTGAAGAGTGACAGAAGTCTGACAGAAGTTACAAGGCATCCAAGTCAGCATAAGAGGCAGCATCAGGTAGGAGCTCGATTCCTTTCTTAATTTCTTTACAGTAATTGTTTCTTCTTATCCCCTGGAGTTTTTGCTGATTCCCTCGCCTTCACTTAAGTAAAGCCTCTGTACTTTTACTTTTGAAGCACGTGGCATGGCTGGAATATCAGAGTAATACATAATAGAGTAAAACCTGCAGACAGAAATAGAAAATAAATGGAAGATGAATTGATCAGAGGAAGGGCAAAGGATGGAGGGGATAAAACAAAAGGAAAGAAAGACAAGAATAATACCTTACCTATGTACTATAATTATTTATTATTTTTGTATGACGCTCAGGGTATATAGAATCTGTTTTGGTGAACAAATAGGAAAAAAAAAAAAGAGTTCTCAGCCCCAAACAGCAAACATATTAATTTATAATCTGACAGCTCAGCTAAACAAGCGGTCAGGCCAGGGTGACAAGGAATAATTTAGCGCTTATGGAGCATGAATTACTTCAGTTTGGTATCCACACATGTGTATGCCATCAGATGGAAGTCTCTCGTTTGTGTAATAAGTTAGTGTAGAAGAAAAATGTTTCTCTTAGGAAAGTTCTGAGTGAGAGAGAGTGTCTGAGGGCGCAGACAAGTGTTCTAATTCAGAGAAACAAAGAGACTGCCATTTTAATACATTGTAGAAGGAGTGACAAATTTAACCACAGCCTTACAGCAGAAGCATGAGGGAGCACTGCAGATCACCCCCTGGCCATCCTACAAGGAAGCTCATAGCGGGCTGAGAAGTGGTGCAGAGTAAAGAGAAAAGCAGAGGAGACAGGAGGAAAAACTGGAGCATTTGCTCTGAGCCATCCAGAGCTCAGATTTCTAATGAGCCGTCCAGACAGGACAGCGAGGAGGTGACCTGAAACAACACTGCTGAGCAGGAGAGATTCCAGGGGAGAAGCAAACCACAGAATTGAGGCAGCAATAGCAAAGTTGTTTTCTAGCACAGTTACTGCAGTTTCAATTGCACTTTTATTCCAAAAGCAAATTCCAAAGTTTTATGTCCATAAAGGTTTAGACATAAACAAGAAAGAAGTCAGGAAAGCGGTATGTACTTGTATAAACAGTTCCACTTTATAATTAATGCTGGAGATCAGGGAAGTGGGAATAGCTGTGCATGTGTGGTCATTCAGATTTACTGTTGGCCTTATTAAAGCCTAGTTCTACAATAATTTTATGCCCAGGTAGGGGCAGAAGGAGAGCAGGATGCCCCCAAGCAACCCATAAATAGTGTGGTGAAGACAAAGTGTTTATTACTTAGCTTCACAAAAGCTCTGTAAGTGCTCTCCCAGGGTATGTATACTTGTACCCCAGATGCCAATTCTGCAAATTAGCATTATTTCTCAAAATACTATGTAAATAGAAGTCATTTAAATACTTCATTTCATCAGACACAGTCCCACATAGAAACACCAATGTCTTCCTTCTGCAGAATGAGCGGAGATTTTTGTTGCCTTTTTATTTATCTTGGAGTGCTGTTACTGATGAAAAAAAACTTGCAGGATCTGGGATCTTTTCAGAACTTCCGCAGTATTTTGCCCCAGCATTGCCCCCTGCCATCTTTCTTCCTCATCTTCCCCCTCCCCGTACCAAAGTAGCCATTAGCCTTTGATCTGAAGTCTTTCGAGAGACAGGGTGAGATTACAAACCCATCAGTCTGAAGGAGAGACTCTAGGGCATGAACTTTACCATTTGTCACTGAAGTGTGCTATTTCGAATCTTCTATTTAGCAATTTAAATGACTATGCCAAAAGTTATTTCAGGGCTGAGACACATAGGGGATTACAGGGATATGAGATCCTGTCAAATAAGCTTTGGGATGTCCCTTTTTTGTAAGCACAAAAGCCAGCAGTAAGTTCAGCTCAGATGTTTGATAATGAACTCCTGCTGTATCATTGTGTGTCCTACAACTGTAAGTTGTTAAAACTTTCACAAATGTTTTTTTTAATCTGTTTTTGCATTGCATTTCACATAGAAACAGGTACCCTGGTTTACAGGAGAACAGTAAAACAATGTGAGAGAAGATACTCATAAAACCATCTTTGAAATGACAAAATAGTTTTCTTGGATAAAACATAATGGAAAAAGATATGGATATGTCAAAATTTTCCAGAGCTAAAAGCAACTGTAGCATCCCACTGGGAGGATGCACTGCTGTCCTGTTCCATGGGATGAAGGTGCACTTCTAATCCTGAATGTTGCAGGACACCGGACTTTGAAATCCCTCCTACTAACTGTAGTTGCTGCTCAGCAGTAGATACTAAGCAGTAGATTCTTTTTAGTTAATTCCATGGAAGTAGGAAAGAGAGAAAAGAGCAAGTGAGAATGATCAGAGACCACTGAATCTCTATGATTTCATGGTACTCCATGTGGATGTTACGTGCATGTGTGGAGAAACACATCAGGAGAATTTACTCAAGCATCATACATGCTCTGCTTCCTTAAGTCAAATCAGTATGATTCCCATTCTGCAGGCTGGGCAAATAAGACAAAAAGTGGAGGAGAGACCATCCTCGTTATGTCTTTGTCTCAGGGCACTTTTAGCATGCCCCATGTTACTGCTGTGCCGGTCCTTCAGAGCAGACAGAGAGTCTGTGGCGCAGCTAGGAATAGCAGCCAGGCCTTTCTTCCAAGTCCCAGAGCCTCAGGAGTATTTTTAGGCATCTAATACCATTAATTTCATACTTTTTTTGGGCAAAGTTCTGTGAAACAAGATCATGCTTCCTCCTGAAATAATTTTTAAAATTATACTTCTGTGATCTTGGACAGTTTTTTTCAGGGAATTGCATAAGTTTGGCCCTATTTAGGAACAAATGGGCTTCAAAATTAGATTTGGGAAGAGTTGCATGGGGACGGTGCTTTTGTGCAGCCTTGAGGTGTGATTAAGTATACAGAGAAGATGGTGCAGGCTCTGTCTTCTGTGGGCTCTGAGCAGGGCTTTGGCAGAAGGACGTGGCCATTGGGTACCAAGGCTGGGGAACAGTGGAAGGCTTCTTGTAATGGCCATGAGCTTCAGATTCCTCTTTTGGAATCTCCAGCAGGCAAAGTGCTGTGCTTTTGTATCTTCAGGTACAAAACCTTGCAGGTTTAAGTACAGTGAGACCATTGCTGTACACCAGCTTACAAATATGTTGATGAAAGCGATGCTAACAGATGAGAGGCTTCCAGAAGTGCTGGCAGCCAGCCTGCATCGTGCAGCTGCAGAGCTCAGTCCTTCCCAGAGAGCTCACAGCGCCCTGCAGAAGTACACCCATTTCCTACGTATGGTCAGGTTTTTACTATGCTAACTCAGCAACCAGTTCAAGTCCTGCTCCTGCATCCTATCTATTATTAATTAATTGATTTCCTATAAGCCCGTTATTTCGATTGCTGTAACTTCCTCACAGTGTGCAGGCAATGGAAGGCAGTTCCCGTCACAAAGAGCAGAAAATGCCCATGCAGACACAAGGGAAAGATCACTCCTAGGAGAAGGCAGATGAGCAAGCAGGCCACGGTA
Organism: Chrysolophus pictus; assembly: GCA_037305975.1. NCBI lineage: Eukaryota > Metazoa > Chordata > Aves > Galliformes > Phasianidae > Chrysolophus > Chrysolophus pictus. The sequence continues at coordinate 613,311 of CM074586.1, read as the reverse complement.
TGCTCGTGCTGCGGTTATCTCTTTCTTTTTGGTTAAACACCTCAAATTCCTAACAGCAATTGCTATACATCTTCTGTCCCCAGTCCCCGCGGTCACCCACAGCCATTTTCTGTTCCTCCCGTCCCACATCGTGGCCACCTGGCGTGTCCTTCCCTCTCTGTGCAGTCACTAAGATGAGCAGATGCGAGGGGCAGCATGCTATTGGTTTGCAGGAAGGAAGAGGTTGAGGAGTGTGTGGGGTCGGGGCTGTGCTGTGTGGGGTTGGACAGAGCATGCAGAGGAGTGCTGGAGTGCTGTGAGGGCTGTGCATGTGCTGCAGCCATTGAGGTGCGTCCCTCCCAGCACCAAATGTGCTTATTAGAGTGCTAATGTCCTGCCGGTGGAATCCTGCCTCTGAGTGTATTAGGGTAATGAGTTCACACCTAACTAATGGAGACTTAATAGAGTTCCTAACAGGCTGCCTTTTCCCCCACTGTTTATGACCCCACAGGCCAGAGCTGTGAGGGGAGGGAGAGGCCGAGGCTGCCTGGTCCCACAGGCTCCACAGCCGCTCTGGCCTCTGCCTGCCTCAGGAGTTGGTTTCCAGGGACATCATCCCTCCACCTTTCTGCAAGGAAAAATAAACAGTTTGAGGCTCCTGCGTCTTTATTAAACATTTCCTTCAAGCTGCATACTTTGGCTGCGTGCCCAAGTGCACCGAGAAAGCTTCCACAGAGCAGCTTGAGGCCAGAGCCCGGCTGCCATGACCAGCAGCCCTGGCAGGGCCCAGCACCTGCGGCAGGCGGCGCGGCTCTGCTCCACAACGCGGCGAGGCAGCCGTGCTGTGTGGGGAGGTGATGGCGAGCGTGGCATGGCTGTGCGGGGCTGCTGGTGTACAGGCCTGGCGTCAGTGTGGGAAGGGGTTTGTAGAGCTGCTGGAGCTGAAAGGAAAAGCAGTGATGCTTTTAAGGCCATTGCAGCAGACGAATGGTATGTTGGCGTTTGAAAGCTGCATTCTCTGCCCGCCGTCGCAGCACTTCAGCCGGCTGTCAGAGTGGGTTTGGTGTGGTCCATGCCCTGCCCAGGTGGAGGGCTGGCAGTGCCAAGTGGCGTTGCCAGGCCGGGCACAGCATGTCCATGGGGAGCAGTGCCCAGCTGACCCCGGCCTGCACAGAGGGCCTGGCCCCGGGCTATGCAGGAGGGGCTGAGCTGCAGGCAGTGTGGGCACAGCACAGGGTGATGTCAGCGCTTCCTTCAGGGCCGGTCATGTGCGCCTGCCAGGTAAACAGTCTCGAAATAGCTGGGAGGAAGGCAGCTGATGGAGCGCCGCCGAGCTGGAGCGTGGCCTCCACCCTTTCCTTGCCATGGCTGTTCTCATGGGCAGCTCTCCCAGCTTGGAGCTGGCGTGAGGGTGTGAGGAGCAGAACTGCCAAATGCAGGGGCAGAGATGATGCTGAGCTCTGTTGTGAAGTGCAGTTTAGACATCAAGATGGCACTGACAGTGCAGGCAGAGGCTGCTGGCCTGCAGTTGTTCCCTCAGTGTGCTGTGTCCCTGCTTCTTTCAGGGCCTGGGAGAGGCTGTGGACCTGTGAAAGCATGGGGACCCAGCACTGACTGGGGTGCACAGAGCCCCATTGTGCCCTGAGCTGGGAACAGGTTATACTTGAGGCTTATGGTGTGCGTAGAGGCTCGCTTACATCATGCAATTGAACAACCAAAGTTCAGGTATAGAAGCTCTGTAAGTGCAGGAATATTCTTCTTAGTTGCCTCTTTCCTCATTCACTAGAAATGTGCCTTTTCTGTGTTGCCTCTCAGAGCAGCCTGGCAGTTAGTAACTGAAAATGAATTAGTAAAAATAAAAATCAGTAAGAATAAAAATAGAATTAGTAACAGTAAAAATTAGTAACTGCAGTAAGAACTGTAGCGCTGCTTGGAGACAGGGTTCTGTCAATCGCTGCTCACCAAGCACAGTGCATGAACTGAGCCACGGAGAAGGCCTGGAGCACCGGTCCTGCAGCTCCAGTGGCAGCACAGTGCTTTTGTTGCTGTCCAGGACGGGGCTGTGTGCTTCCATGTTGGATGGAGTGTTTCTTCAGGCATTTTCCAGGTGTGACAGAATGGTCCCATTAATCCTCCCTGTGTGCGCCCTTTCTGGAGCAGCAGGGAGACGCTGGCAAGAGTTGAGATGGGAGAACGGTCACAGCTACTGCTGACAGCCAGGTGCCAGCTCAGCACTTTCCTTTACCCCACAAAACAAAGCTGCCGTCATAGCAAGGACCCATAAAATGCACGGCATTCCGAGTGCGGAGATTAGTGGTAATTTTACAAGGACTCAAATAACGTCGGTCTGCAGGGTGCAGCACTGCCTTGAAAGGGAACAGTAGACATTTCCCCTGGAAGTAAGTTTCCTCTTTCGAGCAGTTTGCAGCTGAAGCATAGTGTCAGATTGTGGCACAAATATCCTTTCGGCCTTGGGTTGGGAGGTGGATATCTGATACCTCTTTCTGTTGCCGAAACACACTGCCCAGGCAAGGCTCCCAGCACAGTTATTTTTTGAAGCATTATGTAATTGGATTGCGTGGTCAGTAGTGCTTCCTTAACGAGCCTTTCAGCAAGCCCTCCGCCTGCTGCAGCCAATCCTCAGCCCTCTCATACACACTCACGCAGGCTCAGTCTGGAGTAAACTCGCTGCTAAATACAGTTAGAGCACGGATGGAGCGAGCTGCGAATAGACCACTGCCGCTGCGGAGCTTCCCCCAGCCACTGCCTCGGTCCTTAGGGGACCACACGCAGTGCCACCAGCATCTTGTTTCCCCAGGGTGGGCACAAACCAGAGCTCGTGGTTCCCGGGGCTGGTCCCAGCCACTGCTCCAGGCCCTGAGTGACCCCAGGGTCCTTCCCTTCCCTTCCCTTCCCTTCCCTTCCCTTCCCTTCCCTTCCCTTCCCTTCCCTTCCCTTCCCTTCCCTTCCCTTCCCTTCCCTTCCCTTCCCTTCCCTTCCCTTCCCTTCCCTTCCCTTCCCTTCCCTTCCCTTCCCTTCCCTTCCCTTCCCTTCCCTTCCCTTCTCCCCATGCTGACTGTCAGTGGGCACACCGCATTAGGAACTTGGTCCTGGTGCCCCCGCAGCCAGGCTATGGGCTGGGGATTGCAGCCCACAGCCGCCTGGCCCTCAGCCCCCGCTGGGCTGGGCAGGGTTTGGCCATCTCTCCAGCCGCTGTCCGTGCGCGGTTGTGGCTCTGCTGAGTCACCGCTTCCTGTTTGTGATTGCTGACTGGTGGCAGCAGTTGCAAAGCAATAAGAGATATTAAAAAGTGTGAACTTCTACTGGGACCAGAAGATACAGTCGGGGCTGTGCCAAGAAATACACTGCAGCAAACGGCTGTTTAAAGGGATGTTGAGTCCTGTGCCCCGTTCCCTGCTGCAGGAAGTAGGAAAATGAGCGTCACTGCCTTTATCAGGTCTGAACCCGAATAAAATTGCACTCAAGTGCTCAAGCACGCAATGGTTCTTTTCCACGCTCCTCAGGGCCGCTGACCGAAAGCCCCACCTGCCACCCCAGCTGTCGGCAGGGTGTGGGGAGCCTCTGCTCACAGCCCAGCGGTTCTCCTCCAGCGCTGACGTGGTGCTGAGGGAAGGGGCTGCTTCCAAAGGCAGCCATAATGCTTCTGCCGTTCTTTTTTTGTTTTTTTTTTTTCTTTAATGGGAAACATCCCTGGGGAAAAGCTTGAAAGTATATGGGGAGGGTGCTCTCTGATCATTAGGATCTAAATGCAGCATCCACGCAGCATCTGTGCTTCTTCATATTACGCTGTAATCTGTCTTACGGTGATGTTACTCTGTGGGCATTTCCCTGCCCGTCCTTTTTTTGCTCGAGCATTTGGAGTCATTCATGGCCAGTAGTTTCATCTCCAGCCACAGTCATTGTTGTCTCCGGAAGTTCTTTCTCCAATCTCTTGTTTATTGTATTTATATGGGCCTTTCAGTTTGTATTTTAAATCCATATAAACTTTTTGGCCTTTTGGAATATACGTTCTGCTTATTAAGCTCGGCACAGGAATTAGAGGATGAAATTCTATGGACTGTCAGTGGAGGATAGAATCATACTTGTACTACTCTGCTCTGGGTTGAAGCTGTGGTAACTTTCAGCTAAGAAAGCATGCATAGCTTTCTCACTGGCATTAGACCGATCCTTTTTTTTTTTTTTTAACCCTGTGACAGACACAAGGCTGAGGACTGGTGTAGAGAACATGTCTTAGGGGAAAAAAAAAACACAAAAATAACCTCAGTTATTTCAACAAATACCAAAAGTGGATTGAGAGTAGATGAAGAGGAGGAGGAGGCAATAGTGAACACACAGCACAGTTCAAGCTGGCAAGGAGCCCTTTCTTGAAGAATGTAAGTTTAACCTTTAGCATTCAAGTGTCTGGGCTTAAGTGTCATTATGAGCAATGCTTTCCTCCAGCACAGCCACTCCTGCCTGGAGGAGGTTCTGTGCAACCCCATCTGTTTTCCCCTTTCCTTTACAGTGTACAAAAATACGTATTTGTGTGCTCGTGTTCAGTGAAGTTACTTGTGATGGTAGCCCTGTACATGACAAAAGCAGGATGCTGCTGGCTGGCTCCTAGGAGAAGCTGCTCAGAGTGCTCAGGGAGGCTCTGGTGCAGCTCGTGCCCCATAGCTGAAATTCACGGCCACCATCAGCCCAGCCCTCGCTGGCTGCATATGGGACCAGTTGTGCGCCCCAGCCTTGTAAGGGGCGCACAAGGGCAGTGGTGGGGACTCCTGCAGGTAGTGCTCTGCAGTTGCCCCTTTGTTCTGGACTCTCACCAGGTACCTCTGCAGCTCCTGATGCGTTCTGGCTGCAAGAAGGAGGAGGCTCTGCTAGCGGATTGCTTTTGCAAGAAGCAAGCTAAAATGAGGAGGAGGGAGGGATGGGCCTGGTGTCATCGCGCCCGTCCATCCCCCTGCCCCCCCGGTGCAATACAGTTAATCTCACCTCTTGATGGAGGCAACATAGAAGAGAATTAGAGAGACAGCAGCAGACAAATGTCAGACCTGGCTGCAGACGGACAGGCTCGATGTGCCCCCCAAATCATCTCCAGCTGTAAAACACTTCAGGGCTGATAGAAACCACACGCATCCCAGGCTGAACCGATCTGCAAGCTGCATTCCAATAAAAATGCAGTACAGACATAAAAGAAATGCTGCCTGGGATTCCTGTCCGGCTTTGGGGGCAGGGAGGCAGCCCCGTCCCTCCTTGCTGCTCTGTAAGGCCAGGCTCGGGCCCTTGCAGCCTCCACCGCCGCCGCTCCCTGGTGCTTGGTTCCCAGCTCCAGCCCTCAGAGGGCACAAATCAAAGCAGCCACATGGGCTAATAGGGGAGGGTCAGGGTTAGCTGCAGGGTACATTGCTGCCTGAAATCACATGCCGGCATCCGAATTTCAATAAGTACGCCTCATGTCTGAGGCTGTGCTGCAAATGTCAGATGTGCTTATGTTAAATACAGGTAATATTCTGAATGTACGTTTGAGAGCATGATTATTTCAGATACCTTGTCTGATGAATTTTGCATCTCGTATTTGTGATTTATTTTATACGAAGTACACACTCCTTTCTCGTTTTCACCTTTTGTATAAGCTCAGGTTTTAAAGGAACAAAAACATGCATGTATAAGAGGCAAAGATGAACTATTTGATTAAGTGCAGCAAAGATGCTATATCGGATCAGATTTCCCACTGCTTACAGCATAGGCTCTGTGTACACAGTTACTATACAGTAAGTGCAGCTGGTATTGGTGCTTAACGTATCGAACAATTTGATGCAGGCCTTTCTGCAAATCTCCATTTTAAATCTAAAATAATTTGAAGGGGAGGGGCAGTGGGGATGTTCCCTGGGGCGCGTGGTGCCCAGCCCTGCAGGGAGCACCCCCAGCACCACAGGGCAGCGCGTTGGTTCGGCGGCGCATTGACACGCTCTGGGTTCTGTGGACACGGCCCTGTAAAACAGGATTCTTCTCGGTGCTGAAAACCCTTTTTTTTTCTTTCTAGCTTAGTGCAAATTGTAATTTTATTTTCTAACTTATTTCCCTCTCTTTCCTTTTAAAATGGTTCCCAAACATTTATTGTGGGATTTTTCATTTAAAATAGTTTTCTAGGGAAATTACTGTGACAGTGATTTAATTGTTTAATTAAAATCTGACATTGATGACAACATAAATACAATAGGCATGAGGTGATATAGGCATTAAACAAGTGCAATTGTGGAATACATCCACAGAGTACACTGAGCATACAGAGCAGCTCACAAAGAAATGACGTTCAATATTTATCAGGTTAGTGTGTCCTAATTAAATGTCAAGACTTTTTTCTTCGTTTCTTTCAAAAAAAGCATGGAAACATACAGATGTATGCCAAGTGTTTATTTCTGTCGCAGACACATCTGCTCATCTTGTGTTAGGGCCTGCAAAAAAAAGCACGTCCCCATTGAAGATGTGCTCGGTGACTCAGGGGCTATTGCTGAGCCTGACCGCAGCCACAGCGGAGGTGTGAAGCGCCCACCGCATCCCCCCGCCCCCAGGGCTGCACTGAGCCCCCTGGTTACAAAGCGGATGGACGGGTTTATTTCAATATTTGAGCACGAAACTATAAGTCTATTGAAGACAAAAGAAGAGAGGAAATGGTGCTCTGAATTGCTCTGAATATTCCCCCCCAGTCCAAATCTCTTGCAGATCCTCCCGCACATATTTGTTCTAAATACGTGCGTTCCCCCCATCTCTCTCCCCTGCCCACAACAATACAGACGTGCTGCCAGAAGGAACACACGTCTCTGCCAGGATTGCTCAGCAGTGCGTCTCTCCAGCCCTGTTCTAAGCCCTGATGCATTTCTGCATCCCAACAATGAACGTACTGCTGCTGGAATATCCCCATCCATGCCTCTTGCTGGGCGTCTTTAAATGGTATCAGATCGCTTCTGCGGCTCACACAGCCCTTTGCAATCAGTCGCTTCTCATCAGCTGCACTTTCCCCCTTTCCCCACTCCTAAATAAATGCGTCTGCTCCAGCCCAATTCATGTCAGCCTTCCCCCCTTCTGGTGTGCAACTTCACGCAAACAAACTTCCTGAATAAAAAGGCAGCATACCTGGGCAGTGCTTTGAGCATTAAGGTAATAACCGATGGAGCAGACATCCCAACTCCAGCGCAGGGATTTGATTGCAAATTTCCATTGCAAAGGAGGAAAGGGAACTGGAAATCTGACAAATGCCTTCAAATTGACCTGTGTTTTCACAATGCACGCTGTGTTTAAAATGAATGGCAGACTTTATCATTTGGAGCTCCTTCAAGGACTCTAGCCCTCTGCGCTTTGTTCTAATGCTTCAGACGTATTTCCAAGAAGCGCAAGGCTATGTAAGTGGATGATATTATGGAGATTTTCTTCCCCACAATAATTTTTAAAGCCTGAATTTTAAAAGCCAGCCTGGAACCTTCTCCTCCCTACTGCCACGTGCTCTCCCCAGCACCACGCAGGGCAGCCTGCAGCCTCCCGTGCCCCACGGGCTCCATCCCAGCCCCACACACTGCCCCAGGAACATTGCGGCACAGCCGAGGCTCTCCAGAAATCACTGCCACCAGTACAGGTCTGCCCACTCGTGCCTCGGGATGCGCCTCGAGCTGAGCTGTGTGGCATTTCTGCAGGAGAGCTGCACAGCTCCTTGTGGGGCCGGGGGAGCGGCTCACCCCAATGGTGCATCTCAAAAAAAAAAAACCAGGCACCTTTGTGAAAAGTAATGTCCAGAAAGCCACGTGCACTGCCACAGAAGCCAAACATTCTGCATTGACATTGTTCCTCTTAATCCTCACATATTTTAACAAACAATTTTTCCTTTATGGCACAGGTATTTAGTTCTATTCATTGAAAATAACATATAAATGAACAATATGATTCTGCGTGCAAATACATCAGGCGTGCTGCAAGACAGAAGAGGGGGTTCATCTCATAATTCAGGCATCTATAAAAAGTTTCTTATGGGAAAAATCTTATTTTTCCTACAGCTCTGATACCGAGAGGCTCTCTTTACTGAGCTCAGTGAGAGAGATTTGAACCAGAAATCCAATCTGTGGATCCATAGAGCCACACAGACAGAACCAAGGGGGCGTCCGCAGCAGGCAGGGCTGTCAGGGTTTCCAGTTAGCGCAGGGTGGGCTCTCCCTGTATTTTTGGAACTGGGCTGTCTTTTCACCCAGCACAAAGAAGTCCTAGTGGAAGTAAATTGGCTAGAGGAGAGACGTGCGCACACGGGTGTTTGAAGGCTGTACCCAACCATTACTGTACAAATTGCTTCTTGATTTTGTGGATGTGTTTTGGTGCTGCATGGGGCTGCTTGCCTCTCCGAGTATTCCTTGCTTGCACCCTTCTTTGCACACCTGGACACACACACACCTTGCTGCCTCTTCTGCCGCCCTGGCAGAAATGGGAAAATGGGATCTCTGCCTTTCTCTGTGCTCAGAACCAGGGCAAAGCTTTGCCCCGCTCTCAGCCTGCACTCCCTTCCCAGCCGCTGCCGGCTCTGCCCGCGCCAGGGGACAGCAGTGCCCTCGGCCTTGACCCCAGCCAGGCTGCTCCTGGGGGCCGCAGCCATGGGCTGCCCCCGCTCCCGCTTAACCCTTCCGCTCCCGGCGCTGACCCCGCAACCGCTGCCCTCCTCCCTTTGGGGCACTCGGGATCGCCGTGGGAGCATGGGAGCATAAAAGGACAGGAATGCAGGAGCGGCTGTCATGGGAGGGCACGGCGCGCGGCCGGAGCAGTGCTGCGAGGGGAGGGAGGTTTGGTTTGTGTTAGCGACCCAGACAGATGCACTTCGGCATGTTTGCCTTTATGGAATCCATATGTTGTCATGGGAAATTAAAGGACGGCAACACAGAACTGGAACGCGCAACACAAATGCAAAGAAAACGCACAAGACTACCAGACTGCATCCGTGTGCTTGGGCTCAGGTGTCTGTTCCCACAGCATCACTTATAGGTCCCCATGCCACCTTCCCCACTTGTTTACTTTTTCTTTACTCCACAGAACCGCACTCAGGCAGCGCCCATTCCCCACTGCCCTGCAGCCTCCCCGCACGTCGCACCGAACGCTGGGATGGCATTGCCAGAACACGTTCATCTCACACTCAGAACAACAGTTAGACATTATATGCACCTCCATATGCAGCGCATCGAGCAGCCCTGAACAATTCCGCCTGCTGGAGGGCTTCTTGCTTTGGGTATTTTTGTGTTGATTTTTTTTTTTGTAAAGGAGAAGTTTCTGCCCCACAGAGCCGGGCAAACACATCTGGAGCAGCGGCTGCCAGATTGGAGCCAGCACTGTGCTGGGTCCATCCATTTCACAAAGCAAAGAACCCACAGCATGCACAATTCAACCATACACACTCAGTGCTGCATTTCTAATATTCAGACAACTATGGCACACACTGAACCTAAATCCTAGCACTGGGAATATCTCCAAAACCTGAGACTCTTCCAGTAGGACCCAGCACAGCCTCCCGCAATTTCTAGGAACTGTTCCTGCACTGTTACCTCCCCCAATCCCACCAAAGGGACGCGTCAAAATCCCAGCAACAACCGCCATGCTAAGAAATACAGAAAGCTTGATACATTTCAGTGAAATACCAACAAACATGCAGCTTATTACCTTAACTATAAAATACATCTACATTAAGGTTCTCTCAAATGGAAAAACTGACCGCAACTGCATTCCTTGTTCAGTGCTATGAAATACACCGGGAAGTTAATTATTTGGGTTACTATTTAAGAGAGGGGAAAAAAAAAAAAAAAGAAAAGAAAAAAAACATGTGAAAAGCTTCCTTAGATTTTCAAGAGATGATTTAATTCAGCTGCATTTCTGCCAGTAAAAAAAAAAACCAAAAAAACAGTCTCTTAGAGGAGGATGAAGAAAACATATTCCTGAATCCTGGACAGAGGTTCTTTGCTGGTTCACCTCCTGAAATTGAGATTCCCCCCTTCCCGGCATCCACCTATATTTTTTGCCAAGGTTGGGTTAGGAAGGAAAAGCTGCTCAAAATAGAAAAAATAAATAATAATCACAAATGGACGCAAACACAACATGAAAAATGTTACCGTAACACCAGAGAAGTATTTATTTTAATCAAACCAGAGGTTCTGCTGGAACTGCAGGAATGTTGCATCCATGCCTAAAAAAAAAAAAAAAAAAAAAAAGAAAAAAAGAAAAAAAAAAGGGGGAAAATGAGGAGGGGGTGGGGGGAAAAAAGAGAAAGCAAGAAAGAAAAAAGGCAGAGGCACAGCCGCCTCCTGGAGTTCCCCATTGTCCGGGGCTATAGAGAGCCCCAGAATGGCATTAAACTCACAAAAGGCATATTGTGCAGGGGACAAAAAAAGCCCCTTCTTCTACAATAACTTTTAGCTTCTTATTTTTAGAAAATGACAAAGCTGTTGCCAGCGCTGGCTGGTGAAACCTGTAGCCCGGCTCCCGGCGCGCCCGCATCCATCAGCTGTCCCGCGCGGAGGCGGCCGCAAAGTTTGCACGGGCCGAGCCGGGCAGCGCCCAGCGCCGCGGGGATGCGATGCCGCGGGGCCGCTCCGTTCCGCGCCGCGCGGGGCGCCCGCCCCGAGGTGCTCTCTCCGCCGCCCGCAACTTTCCCGGCTCCTCCCGGGGAACTTCGGCGGCGGGGGTCGTCCTCGCCCTGCCCTGCGCGGGGCGGTGCGGCCCCGCCCGGGGCCGGGGGCAGGTGGCCGCGGGGCGCGGAACGGTGCGGAGCGGAGCGGAGCCTCCCGGCGGCCGCCAGCCCCCTCCCGGCGCGGCGCGGAGCGGGGCCCCCCCGCCGCGGGCTGGGGGCCGGCCGCTGCCCCAAGTTTCGGTGCGGCGCCGCCGCCGCCGCCGCGCTCCCCCCGCCCGCTCCTGCTCGCTCGCTCCCTCCCCCGCCGCCTGGGCTGAATCTTATTGATCCAGAAGGTGGCTAATTAGCCCTTCCCGTCGTGCCTGGGTAATGAGGCACATGCGCACTGCACTAATCAGCCATTTTTTGCAGGAAACTAATTAGCAGAATAAAGATCCAAAGAGTTTTTTTTCTTCCCAATCATCAGATCTGAGTCCGGGCGCTTCCTGCTCCGGCGACCGCCAGCCCCGCCGCCCGCTCCGCTCCGCGCCGCTCCGCCCCGACCCGACCGCCGCCGCCGCTGCTGCTGCCGCCGCCCGCGGCCCCCTCTCTCCGGGGGGCTGCAAACTCCCCGACGACGATGCTGCTGCTGGGCAGCGGCGGCGGCGGCGGCGGCTCCCGCTCGGCTCCGGCCGCTGCCCCCGGCTCCCGCTGCTGCTGCCCCGGCCCCCTCCGCGGAGCGCGCTCCTGCCGCAGCCGCCGCAGCCTGTATGGGATCTGTAGCCCCCGCGCCGCCGCCCGGGATTAAAAGCGCCGCCGCCGCCGGAGCTGCGACCGCGTAAGTGGCAACTTTTCTGCCCTGTCCCCCCGCTCGGGCTCCTCCTGCTCGGGGCGCCCGGGCTGCTTTGCATGGGGCTGGTCCGGCCCCCCCTCCCTCGCGCTCCCACCCACCGCCCCGGATCCCCCGGCAAACTTTGTGCCGCTCTCCGGCCCGGAGCCCCGCGCCGCCGCCGCCGCCGGGGACGCGCAGGTGCCGGCGCCGCGGGGGCCGCTGCGCGCCCGCGGAGCCCCCGCCCCGCCCGCCTTACCGCGGGGAGCGGAGCGGCGCTGCCCGGCTTTGTGCGCCGCCGGCGGGGCGGGCGGGGGGCGCGGAGCGGCGCGGAGCGGAGGGCCGGCGGCGGGCATCGACCCGCGCCATCTGCATAATCGATGGGCGGCGGGCGGAGGGCCCGGCCCGCGGCCGCGCAGCGCGGGCGGCCCGCGGGGAGCGCGCTCCGCAGCGATGGGGCCGCGCCGCCGCCCGCAGCTCTCAGCCCGCCCCGGCGCGGGGCCGCCCGCAGGAACAGCGCTCAGCTCCGCGCAGCCCCCGCTCTGAAAACAAAGGGGCGAAGAAGTACTTAAAATCGTTCCGGGCCGAGCCGGGTGCCGGGGCCGCGCCGTCCGCCGAGCTCCGGCCCCGGGATGTGTGCCGGGACGGAACGGAACTGCGAAGGAGAGCGGCGGCGATTTTTATTTTCCGCGGGCACGCTCCGTTTGGGAAAGAATGCGGCCGAGGGGGATGGGAGAGGTGAGGGCAGCGGCCGCCGTAGGCCGATCGCCCCGCGCTCAGTTTCATTTCTTAATTACTTAATGCCGAACGGCACGGCGCTTATCTAAATATTTGCGAACGCTCCTTCGCCGGGACCGCTCCGCACCGCCGCCCCGCGCAGCCCCGGCGCCGTCCCCGAGCCCGGAGCGCCGCCCGTCCGCGGGTCGTGGCCGCCGTGCGTGTGCACGCACACACGGCTTTGGGAAGCGTGAATTATTTATCACTTGGGGTTGTTCTGTTGTTTTTTGTTTTAATTTTTTTGCAATTGTTCCACTCCCCCCCGCACACGCTGCCCTGCCGTGCCCTGCGCCCTGGGGCCGTGCCCGACCCGCGCTGCTCGGGGCGCTCCGGGCGCCGCAGCGCCGCACTCCCGCGGCCCCGCGCGGAGCGGAACGGAGCGGAGCGGCCCGTAGCTCCGCGGGGTCACGGCGAGTTCGGCTCCGCGCGGAGCTGCGGGGATCTGCGCCGGGAAACGCAGGACAGAGCAGGGTCACGGCGGCCGCGCAAAGGGCAGAGCTCCCACCGCCGCCTTTAGCGATCCATGGACAGTTCTGGGCTCTCTTCGCCGTGCTCCGCCGCAGCCCCACTCCCAGGTATTTTCCTCCCTGCTTACGGCTCTCCCTTTGCCTCCCCCTCCTTTCCCCCCCCTCCCCCCCCGCCTTTTAGGGGAGAGGGGGGGAAGGGAAAAATAAAAGAAAAAAAAAATGGGGGGGGAGTGGGGGGGAACAGGGGAAAAAATAAACCCATTGAGTTTAGGCAAATAAGGTTCGGTCTCCGTATCCTATTACAAAGCACTTTGAATATGCAAGACATCACACAGGACCAGTTATTCCAGTTACGACAAACTTAAAAAGAGAAAAAAGAGAGGCACGCCGAGATCGCAATTTGTTACAGCCAGAACCCTTATTTAAAACTCTGCCTTTAATTTTATTTTCCAGCCTTGCGCGGTGCACAGCCCCGTTCTGCTGTCAGGGTGTCGGGGTTTCTTTTTTCATTGTTGTTATTATTATTAAAATCTTCCAGTTGAGTTTGGGAAGACCGCTGCGAGCAACGCATTTTCAGTATTTTTGTTCTTGTATCTCGGAGGAGAGTTGGCAGGGATTCTGTGGTTTGCAGTTACACAATATGTTATCATGTTTTTAATCACTAAATCATTGCAGCGGTTATAGATTTACAGTCGCGGGGCATTACGGCGCGGCGCAGCCCGCACGGCCGCACGAGGAGCGCCGCAAACGCTCTGCACGGGGAGCGGCCGCGTCCTGGGGAGCCGCTCGGGGCCGACACCTGCGCTGCCGGTTCCGCCGCCGTCCGCGGGGTGCAGAGCGGCGCGGGGCCGCCTCGGCGGGGAGAGCAGTGGGCAGGGCCGGGCCGGCTCCTGCGGGGTGAGGGCAGCGTGCCGCCGGCCCCGGGCTGCCCCAACCCTGTCCCGCTCGGCGGGCGGCCTTCGGCTGACAAAAGCAAACAAAAGGCGTAGGGAAGGCAGCGCGCTCGGGATGCTGCTGCGCCGCAGTTCCCCTCTCTCCAAGCAGCAGCACCGGGACATCGTGGCACCCACCGGCAACACCGGCCTGCAGCTGTGGAACGGGGCTGGCTGTGCTACGGAGCCGTGGGCGGCCTCGCAAGGACCGGTGACCAAACTGATGGGCGTACGGCCGTGCAGGTCGGCCTGCTCGCACTTTATTGTGGTTTCCAAAATGACAGCAGTGACAGTAATAATACTGTTGTTGCACAGAGGAGCTGAGAATCGCGCAGCAGCATTCTGCACAGACTTTCCTCCGGCACGGCTGTGCTGCAACTTGCACTCTGCCGGTGCCGGGCTCAGTGCTGCAGGAGATCCGCTCGGCCCTTTCGCCAGCGCCGGTCTGGGAGCGCTGCTTGGAGCCACAGGATTTCTGCACAGGAGCTACGGGCACGGTTGGGAAGGGCTGGGCAAGGGCAGCACCTCGCGGACTCCCACATGCCCGCGCTGTGGCCGTGCCGCAGGGCTGCGTGCGGCTGGGCCACGGGCTGCTCCTTGCACTGCGCTTTGTTCCCTGCGGCTCGGTGCCCCGTCACCCTGCCCTGAGCTCAGCCCAGGTCTGCGCGTGGCGGCCGCGCTGTCGGGGCGGTGAGCGGGAAGCGGGACAGCTGGGTGCGGAGCTCTGAGCGGCGCTGGCGGAGCTGTAGTCTGTCGTCTGGAAAATGTGCGTCCTGCCCTGTGCCCGAGGGGGCTGCACACCGCAGGCTGTGGTGTACCTAAATATAACCGCCTCATGCCGGGGGTGAGGTGAGGGCAGGAGCAGCTGCCCAGCCCGCCTCCTGCTTTGTCTGCTCCATGATTCAACACGTCGGGCTGCTCCTGAGGTGGGCTCTTATGTAGGCAGGGATTGGAGAAGCAGATACATCCCAGGCAGTTGTTGCATTTTCTTTTATAAAACAAAAAGTGGACGAGGGCTTCCCTGGCAGCAGGCTCCTTGCTGGGTGTGCTCCCACCGGCCGCAGACACCTCGTGCTCCGGTGCTGTGTGCTGCACCGGGCCTGGCTGCGAGCAGCGCTGGGCACATCGCTGGGCCAGGCAGGCGGCAGCCATCCATCGCCACAGCAACCGCTGCTGACAGCGGGGCCGGCAGTGGCCATGGCTGCACCAGGTGTGAGCTCTGCATGTCCTCAGGGGCAGAGTGTCAGTATTGCTAAAAACATTGGTTCTGTCCAGGTGGCTGCAGACGGCCTTGCTTCGTCCTCAGCTTTGCTGCGGCGAGGAAGGAGGGTGGTCAGCTGCCGATTACAGTTTCATTATGTCACAAGTATCAAACATGCCTCTTGATAATAAAAGCCAAAGCGGAGCAGCTGTAATGTTTGTTTTCTGGGGAAAAAAACATTTTGTTGTGCTCTGCATTGCACAGCTCATGCTTCTGGGGAGTGGGAAGATGAGCCCCCTGGTCTCCTGGCTTTAGGTCATAAATCCATCTGCGCTGAACTGTGCTGGGTCCTCTGATGCAGGTGATGAAAGAGCACCAATGGAGGCAGCATCCTGCAGTAAGAGATCAGGTCTTGCTCCGATAGCAGAGAAGCTGACCTGTGTGGCCTGCAGCACCTTGGGCCCTGCAGCCCCACTTGGCTGCTCCAAGATGGAAGTTGGCCTGACTGGATGACAGCGGCCTTAACCTTCCTCTCCCCATGGCACCACCAACAGCCTTCTGCAAACCATCGTGGTTGGTGGAGAATTTGAAGCGTGCATCTCACAATGCTCACAATGCTCACAGTGACAAACTGGGTCCCAACTGGCTGGAGATGGCTCCTGGTCTGGGTCTGGCTTTCCTGGCACAGCAGGAGAGGAGTGGGAGTGCAAGTGCAGCCAGGTGCACCTATTGGAGGAGAGAGCTTGGACCAGGTGCGTCTCATTGGGATGAGCGTTGTGGTCACATTAATGTTAGGGAGAGAGCTGAGGTCAGATGTGTGTTGTTTGGGGTGAGAGCTTAGGTTTTAGATCAGGTGCACACTGTTGGAATGAGAGCTGTGCCACGTGCATCTTGTTGCTGGTTTGCTGGGATGCTGTTGGCTGGGCTGGGCTCAGCTCAGAGCAGTGAGAGGGCAGTGCTGGCAGCCCGGCTCCTTGGTGTTATAGAACCATTTCTGAGGGTGGTTCAGACTGCTCACTTGTAACAGCTCATCTCACCTGTACCTTGTGTTGCAGAGTGCTATGCGCAGCCCCTGTGATGTGAACAGAGCAGCACAGCAAGGCTGCCCTGGGTGCATTAAGTTCCTGAGCGCTGCTGCTGTGTGGTGTGACGTGGGTGTTCTCTTTGGGCGTTCTCCGTCTGACAGCGTGTGATGGCAGCAGTGGCTGTGCAAGGTGTGCTGGGCCGGTGTGTGGCAGCTGCCATCCTCAGCGCCCCCAGCAGCAGGGCCTGGGCTCCAGGGTCACCACGCGCCTGCACCGCCGTGCCCGCATCCCTGCGTGC
Organism: Chrysolophus pictus; assembly: GCA_037305975.1. Lineage (NCBI taxonomy): Eukaryota > Metazoa > Chordata > Aves > Galliformes > Phasianidae > Chrysolophus > Chrysolophus pictus. Next base: position 597,173 of record CM074586.1, on the reverse strand, counting down.
GCTGTGCAGAGCAGCCCCTGACTGTGCCAGACAGAACTGTAGATGTCAGGCTTTGCACAGAAAGGAGAGCGGGAGGGAGGGCGAGGGAGAGCCCAGCGTGCGGCAGTGAGGCTGCGAGTTTCAAATTAACCTTCTGCTTTGTTGATGCCGAACGCCAAGCACTCCCCAGCCCCCCCAGCGCAATGCGCGCAGCAAATTGCAGGAGCTGGGTGCAATTTACATAAAGCCATTAGGAGCAGGCGGCAGCAGGAGCAGCGGCCGTGCCCCTGGGAGCTGCGGTGCCCATGCTGTTGGGCAATGCTGGGGCAGGACCAGGGACCCACACTCCCTGGGGGCACTCGGCTGCGCTCAGGCCCTGCTGTGCTCAAAGAAAGGAGCTCCACAGATCTGCAGCCCCCACGGGGTGTCACAGTCAGTTCCTGCACCACTGGCACCAAGGAAAGGGAATCCTAGCCTTCCCCTGGGGATGCAGGCCTGCGGCATTGTGGCGTTTGTTCCTCGAGAGCTCCTGCAGATGTCTGGACACAAATTTCTCCTCTTTTGCTTTTTTCCCATTAATTCTGTTTCTCTCAGTTTTGCATACTTCGTCCCCGAGTTCCTTTCTTTATGCTGTTTTTCATCTCCATACTGACAGTTGGAAGCAGCTTAACACTCTGAGCTTGTTTGGAAGTCAAGGGATCCGTGTTAGGGCTGACGCTGACTTTGGGCACGGCACCAAATGTTTGCCTCAGTTGGAGAGTGCAGTGGGATAATTCTCAGTTCACATGCAGAGACTTAAGTGGGGGTTTATTATGAAAAATCATAGTGCATCTTAAATTCCCAAAGCATCATTGCATTCTTACATTTTGTTCTTTGTTCCTTTCTCCTATTTTTTTTTTCTTTCTCTCCAGACAGTTCACAAGCTGTTATGCGTTGCTCCCACTGCTTCCAGGTGGGTATGTAAATATCCTCCTGCCTGGAGCTGCACTGCTCCAACCGTGGCTCCACAGCAGGCTGCGGAGAAGGAGGACTTCCTCCTCCTAGCACAGGAGAATCAACTCGTGCTGCAGACTCACTTGTGTTCCCAGTGCTGTGCATGTGCTGGGGGATTTCCTCTGGGCGCTTTGGAGGAGGAGGGCTATGCGCTGTGCTGGTGACAGCGCCTGCCCATGTTGGTTTCTTGCTCTGGAAGTCCGAGCCTGAACAGAGCCATGTGCAGACACAGCAGGTGCACCGCTGTGCCCCTTCCTGCTCTTCAGGATGGGCTCATTGGGAGCCATAGCAGTCCCTGTTCCGCTACCAGGCGCTGTACCCCTGCTTGAATGCATGCTGTGTGCCAGTGGTGCGGGCCTGGCCCCAGAGAGGATCCCAGTGCCTCGCACCCTGTTGCCCATTCCCAGCATGGTTGCTTGGCCAACAACAGTGACTGTCTGAAGAGCTTTCTCCTTGGCTGCTGTGTTCTGACCAGCCTCCTCCCTGCATCCTCTTCCTGGAGGTTTGCACGGGATCCTGGCATTTCACCAGATGGGTCTGCTTCCAGCACAGCCCTGCATGAAAAGCGCCCTTCGTGGCAGGCCTGCTGTGCTTCCACCTGAAACTGCAGATGTTTAAGCAACAGAGCCAAATTCTGAAGGTGCCTAGGGAAGTGCTACCAGCACACTGCAGAGGAAGGCTCAGCCTCACGGGATCAGGACTCGGTGTTCCTCCAGAGCTCTTGGCTGTGCCCGAAGCTCCTGTGGGGTCCTGGTGTTGTTGGCAGTGCCACTGGGAGAGCCCTGAGCAGCTGCTTGCTCCCCAGTGCATCTCTGCGTAGCGTTACTTTGCATCTCAGCAGTGTATGCTGCCTGCAGCTGGGATCTCCTGCCCCACAGAGTGCGGTCTGGCTGCTTTTCACAGGTGTGAGGTCGCTGCTGTTCCTTTGGCCATCTCTGTCACAGCCCCATTGTGCTGCTGGGTGGGACGTGGTGACCAATGAGATGTGTTTGATGAGGTTCTGCGAGAAGCCATGGCTGTCCTGTGGAGTTTGTGGATTCTGTGGTTTCTCTGTTGCTGGCCTTCAGCACTGATAGGCTGTCTGCTGTGTTCGCCCTCTGCATTCAGGCCCCTTCTGGTGTGCCGGGGGGGGGACAGTGTGGTCACACAGTGCTGAGTGGCTGAGGCTGGGGAAGGAACACCCAAGCACGCGGTGCTTTGCAGAAGACAGAGGGCATGAGCAGGGCTGTCTCGTGCTGTGCAGAGGGAGCTGTGCAGAGGGAGCTGTGCTCTTCTGCAGAGCACAGTGAGCCGGTTGTGCGGACCTGGCCATGTGGGACGTACCACCCAGATGAGAAAGAACTGGCTGAGGTGCTTGGGAGTAACACTCCGTTGCGGGATTTGTTCTCTGCCTTTGACTTTGGGCTCTGGTTTTCCTGGCTTCTGCAGAGGGCTGCCAGCATTGGATTTGGGGCCCCAGAGCAAGCAGTAGGCTCTGGATGGGTTTGTGGCTGCGTAGCCCTGGGGAAGCTCCCCAGCAGTGGGCCCAGGAGGTGGAGGGCATGGCAGCAGTGGGCAGAGGCACGGATGGGTGGAACACGGGGTGCCAGGCAGCTGACAGTGGCTTCGGGGGCTGCTTGTGTCTCCTGGCCAACAAAGGACTGGGAGCGTGGTGGGATGGGTCCTTCGTGGGGGGAGCAGAGAATAGTCAAATGGGGCCTCTTGGTGGAAGTGGCTGCTTTGGATCCTGCAATGGAAGGGACAGATTTTGTACTTTCAACGTTTTCATTGTGTTGATTGTAAAAGGTTTTTTGTTTTGTTTTAAGGTTCCGTCTTCCTCCTATGAGCCTCTTGCACAGCAGAGGAAGAGAAACGCTTTTAACAAAAATAGAGCATGTGTTTTCTTAAAATGAGATTGCTGTGGCATGTTTAGGACTTGAAACTGTGTGACTTTGAAGTTGACTTCATTTCACGCTGATGATATCCTTTTAACTGTCTTAAGTAAACAATACAGTTCAGCTCTGAGAAGTGTCTTGTAAAAGCCATGCTGGGTTTCTAATTCTGACTGTTTCAAAGATTTTCGTTACAAATATGCTCTTCTTACCAGCAAACCTTCCTACTTAGAGAAGTTTGCATTGATTTATTATTATTTTTTCAAAGGATTTACTTACGCATTAGAATGCCCTGTGGACATTATTTTCAGTTCAGGAATGGTTTATTTTAGTTTGGCTTAATTGAATTGGAAGCAGTTATAAGCTGCACCAAAACTGGTTGATTCCAAACCAAAATAGGAACGTCCACATGCAGGTTTATGCCATGGTGAGAAACCCAAGTGGCATTTGCGTGTGTGAATTTGTCATTTACTGCTGTACACAGAGACTCGGCAATTGGATCTTGTGCAGAGCTTAGTGATGCCTTGTTGTGCACAGGGCTGAGAGCAGTCAGAAGCAGGTGGTGTTACAAAGGCCGTGGTTGCATGCGCTTGAAGCCAGTTGCTGCTCAGAGCAGCCTTGCTTTGGATGCTTTCTTTTTCTTTTTGCTGGCACAGGTCTTTGATGCAGATGCATGGGGAAGTAGTTTAGGGAAGGGACCTGGGTTAGAAAAACTTTACCAAAGGAGGGGAAAAAAAAAAAAAGGCATCTTGGTTTGTGGCTGCAGACTGAAACTGCTGAAATCTGCAGTGGCAGTTCTTCCACACTCAGCTGTGTGGGGTTTCCTGCCTCTGATCACGAGTTTCTCCTTCAGGTTTCCTTCTGGAGCTGCGTGCAGCAGCGGGCTGAGCTCCTACACCTGTGCAGTGCGCTGCCATGTGCTGCTTTCTGCTGCAGGTTTGGTGCCCACCTGATGCCTGCTGCTGCCTCCCCCTGCCAGAGGCAGGCACGGCTGAGCAGCTGCTTAGCCTGGGTCACTTCTAGTTTTGTCCCAACAATAAATAAACAAACAGCTCTCTACAGTAGCTGTGGTCAGCATCGCTGCGAAGGAGCCTCTGCCTGTTGTCCAGGCCATGCCTGCCCTGCCTATCTCCATGTCCTCTTCCTGTGCAGACAGACTGACTTGGAGATGCTGAACAGCTGTTCAGGGTGGATAGTGATAGGACAAAAGAGAATGGTTTTAAACTGAGACAGGGCAGGTTTAGGTTGGATATTAAGAGGAAGTTTTTCAGCCAGAGGGTGGTGAGGCACTGGAACAGGTTGCCCAAGGAGGCTGTGGATGCCCCATCCCTGCAGGCATTCGGGGCCAGGCTGGATGTGGCTCAGCCTGGTCTGCTGGTTGGCGACCTGCACATAGCAGGGGATTGGAACTGGATGAGCATTGTGGTCCTTTTCAACCCAGGCTATTCTATGATTCTGTATGCTTAGTCTTATTTAGAACCCTGATAGTCCCAGTCAGTTTTAAAACCTTTGCTTTTCTGTTTAGCATTTTGTGCAGTTGCAAAACAAATGCAGGTTTCAAAACTGATTTTGTTAGTATTTAAGCAATTTAAGATAGTATTTAGAAGCAGTCCTTCACATTTCTACTAATGCTGTAATGCTCTGGAGTTTCATTGTCTGTATTGGAGGGGTGACGGGGAGATGCACAGCTGCTGGTGAAGGCTGAGGGCTGCCTGCGCGCATGTCATGTTCTTCTCCCTGGCAGATTGTGTTGGGGCTGGATGTTGCTCCTGGATGTCAGCTGTGCTGGCATACTATTCTTACTGTCTTTAAATCAAGCATGTTGAGGCTGTGCAGCAAGATGCTGGCTCAGTCTGCACACACATCTGAATGTCAAAGGCTGGCAGGGAGCTCGCTGGAGCCGTCCACCCACAGGAGTGGTGCCATGCGGCTGCGTTGGGTTCTGACTGTAGTGCTGGGTGGCTGTGCTGGGTTCTGACCTAGCACTGCACGACTGCATTGGATGCTGCCTGTGCCGGATCCTGCTGCCTTCCTGCTGCCCATAGTAGCCACGAGCTACTCTTGCTGACTCAAGACTCACCAAGTGAGAAAATTTTGCTGGGTTTGTTGAAATATTTCAAGTGGGAATAAACTGGTGCATCCCCATCGTGTGGCCCTGCTTGTTGTGTGCAGTGCTTTGTCGCGTCCTCCCCGGGCTGAGACTTGATTGTCCGTGTAGGGTGTTACACTAATTTGCCTCCATCAGTTGCTATAGTGATTTAGCTACATCTGTACAACGTTCAGCTCAGTTTCGCATCACTTCAGCTTTGTCCTCCAACAGTAATGGATGTCTTTGTATAGCTGCCCATTTTCCTGGTCGTTAAAGAGCAATTCCTGTATAAAGCCGTCAGATTCTGATTGTTACTACGGATTGAAGATTTCTTAGTGGTTTGTTCTGTACGAAGTCATTAGTGAAGAAAAACTTCATACCCCAGAGTGAAAATGTGAGCTTAACAACTGACTTCCCAGCCCGGACAAATAAAACTCATTACACCTGCAAACACACTCAAGAGCCTGAACAAGAAGGATAGCTTCTAAATCAGGTGGTGAAGGACATGAGATTAGGAGATGCTCTTAGCAGCTTTTGTGATTTCTTTGTGCTTAGGTGAAAAAGGAATCTAGTTTAGAATATTTCAACTTTAATACTCTTAAAAACCATTTAGGTATGCATTATCTGTTGTGGTGGAGAAGCCCATCCTTTCTATCTTACTTGATTGTTCAAACTTGGCTCCTGTTTAGATGTGTCATGCTGCAGCCTCTCTAAGAAGCCAGGCATGCTCATTGACTGCAGATAAGAGGTAATGAATTTCTAAACACTGTTTTGAAAACGCCTGCCTGGGCATGGTTTAATGGATGCTTTCCATTTGTGAAGGGGCTCCGTGCTTCTGGTGGGGGCAGTCCCAGGACAGCCGGCAGCCAGGGCTGTGCCTGAGCTCTGCTGGAGCCAGCAGCGCTTGGAGCTGGGGATGAGAAACTTGTGTTTCATAAAAGTCACTGTGGAAGGGATCTTGGGATCGTGCCAGGAAGAGTTTCCTGTTTAAAATTAGACAGCGGATTTTTTTTACTTAAGTCTCAGTGTAAACTGGTAATTGCTTGAGTTTTCTTTTAAATCCTAAGATGCCAGTTGGAGAGGGAAAAAAGCAGCAGAGCCCCATAGCAGTGAAACTGCAGATTTTGGCTTTTTGTGGGAGGAAAAGTAGTCCATTCCTTATAACGCCTATCCCTTTTCTCTGTGTAGCAGCCCACTGGGCACGGAGAGCAGGGAGGCCAGCTCCGATGAAACGCAGTGTGATAAAGCAGACTACTCTGACGTTTGGAGGAGTGAACTTGTGAAGCTGTAATAACATTGCTGGGGCTTGTCCTGCTTGGGCTGTTACTCTTTTGGCTTTGGGGCACCTTCTTTTGGTGTGCCGGTTGTGGGATGTATTCTCTACAGCTTGTGCCACCTTCTTCATCCCCCCTGAAGGAAGAACTTCACAGTGCCCAGTGTCTCATGGTCTCAGACTACCAAACCGCCAGGTTCCCTCGCAGCTTGGTGTCAGCCTGCCTGGGCCCAGTGCACAGCTGGACTGTGGGCAGCAGCCGTCCCTACAGCACTGCTCTGATACTGCATGGAGCACAGCTGCTCAGTGGGGAGCACAGCTGCCGCAGGGGCATCACCACTTTTGGACTTCTCTTCCAGCTGTTGCATTGCTGTTAAGTGAGGCCTAAGAATTTATCCTATTCCTTTATTGTTCTGGTCTGTGTTTTTGCGCATGTGGTTGTGTTTTGTTTTGTTTTTAATAAGGGCAGAGAACTTATCCCTGTGGTTTCTGTTGATGCTGGTAAGGGGAGTGCTGGCAGAGATGAGGCTGCTGTCCACTGCTCTCCTGGAAGTTGGCAGCGGGCCTCCATTCGACCCACCCACCCCGGCCGGGCTGGATTTGTGTATGCTAATGGACCCAGCTTGTCCTAGCTTGTTTATAATGATTTGTAGTGGCATTTATATGCAAATACTAACAACTTGCTGCTGAGTTAATTAGCGTTTTTTCCCATTGCTTCCTGGAGCTTTAGCAAAAGGTCTCTATTCTCCCCAATTCAGGCATCTGACCTGCCCACCCTCCCCCCCCCCCCCCCCGCAGCAGCACTGCCTGTATGCAGGCGCTGTGCCTGTCCCTGCCACGCAGGTGATGCCTGGAGCTGTGTGTGTTCCGTGCCGTGCTGCGTCATGCCACACTGTGCCACTGGCCCTGCTCCGGTGCAGGGAGCCCAGGCCTGGCCCCCCAGGCTGCTCCCCATGGTTGGCTGTGATGTGCTGGCAGTATGCTGTGAGTGCTTTGCTACCAGGCTCAGGCTGTTGCAGCTTTGCGGATGAGGAAAACCGACCCAGCCTCCTGTCTTGGACAGGTGATGTTTGCTTTCTAATGTCGAAGTGGGGAGTGTTGGCTGCAAGGGAATGAATGGCTCTGCCCAGACAAGAGGCTCCAGAGACTCTCTGGTGACCTGGGCATGACAAGGATGGAGTGGAATTTGATGGCCTTTGACGTCAGCTTGGAGTTTGAATTTTGCTTTTGGGGAGGGGAAGGCAGGCATTTCCTCTTCCTGGGAACGGTGTGTCTGTATAGTAGCTTGGACCTGAGGATTTTGTTCCTTTTAATCTTGTGTTCCCTCCCTTCTTGTGGTCTGTGCAGTGTTTGCTTCTGCTGGGGCTGAGTCCCAGCAGGTGAGCTGCTTGCCGTGCTCAGGGCCAGAGGTGGGGGTTGAGCTGCGTCTCAGAGCTCCCACTGAGGAGCATGGGGCTGCCCCTTCCTCCTTCCTGCCTTGAGGCCAAGCCGCCTTCACACCGAACTGAGTCAGTGGGATTGTGGAAGAGTGAATTCATGGTGCAGTAAAGTAAGTTGTGCAGCACTGGATCCAGCAACAAGAGAAAAATGTACTTAAGTGTGCATGGCGCTCCAGGCACTTTACAGGAAAGCTGCTGAAAGCAGTGGGTTGCTGCTCGAGGGACTTCCAGTAGAGATTAAAGCCCTGATTACTATTTGCACCATCACCTTATGACTACCAAATAAAGAGGAGTTGGTAGTGTATTTTACCTTGGCTTTCTGCTCTAATGCCCTTCTGCATTGAAGCACCTCTTCTTACACCCAGTGGTTTATCACTGGTTGGATTCTAGACCCAGAAGATGTTTTTCCCCTGCCCTAACTTTACCTTTCCATTTCATATTCTGCAAGACAAAGGGATGTGGAATTGTAGACCTGTCCTGATGCCATGCTGAATAACATGGTTTTGATTAATCCAGGGGGAGAGAAGTCAGTTTCTCATAGCAACCTCGATGATTACAGCTCTAGGAGAGGCAGTTATTCCTGGTGTACGAAGCTCTCTTACCACACTTGTCATGGGTGGTTTTTTAAAGCTCATCCACTGTGGCAAGTCACTGCTTCTTTTCATAGCAGCACTCGTGGAGGCCTTCTCCCTACTCCTCTTCCTTGCCTTTTCTGTGCAGTGTGCTCTCTTCCTACGGGAGCACAGGTAGTGCTGGTGTCCACTCCAGAATGGGGTAAACCCTGCTGACATGGCTAAGGGAATGCAGGGCAGTGCTTGGTTTTGTGCTGCGCTGGTGGCTTTGCTGTGTCCTTGGGCAGGTCTGGTGGCCGCCTGCCTTTGGTTGGCTGGGTGAGAGCAGAGGACAGAAGAGGCGTACAGTGGGTGATAGCTAAGACAGCAGCCATGAGTTGTGAGCTTAACAAGAGGAGTTGAGCAAACCTGGTGCTCACTGTGTCAACCCTGGCTGCACGGCCACAGCTGTGTCCCACACATCTGCCAGCTTTGGTGCTCAGAGGACCTGTGTGGAAGAGCTTTGTGTCAGGACTAAGGAGAGCAGCAGCTTAGCGGAGGCCTTCTTGGGAAGGGCTCCACAGGACTGGAGCTCATCCTGCAGTCCAGCTCAGAGGTGTTTTCCCTGGAAAGTACAGATTGGAGTTTTGTTACTCAGCATCTGTAATGAATGGTGCATGTGTGTACTTCCAGAACGCTCTGACATTATCCTGCTCTTCTCTCCCTCATTGGCATTTCCATGGGTTTCATCTCTTTGCGTCCAGGTCGGTGTGAGGGTGGGTGTGCTGGCACGCAGCAGCACGGCGAGTTGGGGCTGGCAGCAGCCTGTGCCCGTGCGTTGTGCCAGGCAGCCTCAGCCGTCACAGAGCTGGAGGCGGAAGCTCCGGGTGATGCCATGGGTTGCGATATTCTGGCTGAACTGTGGCTGCGGGGCCTGCATCGACGATCCCGTTTCTGCTCCTGAGGGGTTTGCCTCAGCTCTGCTTTCTGCTGAGCGCTGAACGCACTCCATCGGGGCCGCCTGGCCGAGTCGCCGTTGCCCTCCGGATGGGGTTTCCCATAGAGCCGGCGGCCGCCCAGGCCCCGCTGCACCTTGCGGTGGGGGTCCGGCTGTCCGCTGCGGCAGAGCGGGCCTGGCGCCTGGACCCTGCTGGGGCCGGGCCGGGCTCCATCTGCCCGACCCTGGGTGAAAAGTTCAAATCTGCATTTAAATAGAGGAGGGCCATTAAGCAATTGGGACAGTCTCCAATCAAGTTGAAGCTTTATTTACAGCTGAACTGGTCTCTTGCAGGATGCATCCCGCCCATGCGCAGGCAGGAGCTGCAGGCCGCGCCCCAGGACCTGCTTTGTGAGCTGCTTTCCAGGGCAGCTCAGCCTGTGTTCTGCTCTCTCCATGATGATGGAGGATGTGGCCGAGGCACTGTCCTGCGCGGGTGCAGTGCGGGCGCAGCACTGTCGTGAGGGGGCCGGCAGCTGGTCGGGGCTGGGGGCTCCCTGCCCTCCGTGTGGGCCCTGGCAGCAGGACCTGGGCGTCCCCCTGGAGAATGGATGCTCTGCAACGCTGAGGCCTGTGGGATTGCGAGGACAGCATCCATCCTTCCTCCGTGTTCACAGATGTGCTGTGACATGGCTGGATGTGGCTGAGAGGAGACTTGTGTTTCCACGGTGGCCTGGCCTGCCCCAGTGGCAGGCGCTGTTGTTAGGGCATGGGACAGCAGTGGGCTGTGCGCAGGGCCGGGAGCAGTACCTGGTGCCCGAGTTTCTTCATGGTAACACTGAGCAAATGCAAACAGTTCCGCTGCTCTCCTCCTGGCATCAGGTTGCCCCGGTTAAAGACCGAGTGTGGCTGTGAATGGGATGAAGGAGGCCACCAGGGGCTCGTTCTGATGCTAAACAACCCGTCTGTAACTTGCCAGGAGCGGGGCTGCCCCGCAGGGGTGGCTGTGAGACCCTGCTCCAGGGAGTGCCTCTGCGTGCCCTCAGCGTGGGGGTGGGCTGGGACGCACTGCTCTCCTGGTGACAGAGCTCGGGGGTTCATTTGGGTTGGTTTCTGAGGGCGGTGCAGCACAGTGCCTTGGAGGCAGGGACAGGTTCGTGCCCTGCCTTGCTGTGGTGACTGCACAAGGTGTCTGGGGGATGCAGAGGTGTTCAGCAGATGGAGGAGGTGTGCGGTCTTTCCCCCTGCTCCTTCCCTGCTCCCCAGCAGAGCAGCCCGGCCCACAGCCTTGGCTCAGCCACGCTCCTGCTGAGGCAGCCTGTGGGGTAAAGGAATGGGCCCCGTGTGTCGAGTTCTTCGTCTGAGGATGGGAAGTAAGGTTTGAGGATATACCTGCCCTCTCCTCATTTTCTATGTAAGTGTGGAAGGAGCGATTTTTCTGGAATCCCTGTGAGCAGATTCTCAGTGCTGGAGGAAGTCCCGTAAGGCTCCTTTTATGGGAAACCGAGTTCAGTCTGGCTGCGGTTGGACGGCCGGTCCGAATTTAGGACCTTGTGATGCAGAGCGCTGGTTTTCCACGTTCCGTTGGGGCTGCTGGCACTGCTTGTGTTGTAGCGATGTGTGCAGTGCAAAGGTCTGAGGTGAGGAGCGGCTTGAAAAGGCTGCGTGGTGTGTGGGGAGGCAAGTTAGCTCTTAATCATATCACATATTAGCCTCCTTTGCAGCAGATACATCTGCTGTAAAATACTTAGTGCTGAGAACCTGATTGGGCAGCCCATGCTAAGTGTTCAAACTCCTGCTGCCTTTTTTCTTCGAACAATATCTTCTGGCTTCCAGATTTCTGATAAATTGATAAGAGGAATTGCGTGAGTCAATAGAGTTGTAGACACTTTGCCAATATAACCCTAGCGCTATTGATCTGCCAGTAAATTAAAGTCTTACTTAGAGGCTGCCGATATTTCTAATCTGCTGCCTCACCAATTACAGGCTCCCACCTACCTGCCGCCGGGGGCAGCCCGGCTCGGGGCCTCGCGCTGCGGCCGCACGGGGGGCTGCGCTTCGTGCCGGGGGGAGCCGCAGAGGTGCTGTGGGGACGCGGCGAGTCCGTCGCCACCTCCGGGTTCCCCGCCCGTGTCCTCCCGCTCCCCGTGACGGCCCCGGCGCGGAGCGAGCCGACGGGATCCGCCGAGGGCGTGGAGACGGGAGCGATGATTTCGGGAGGGGAAGGCGCGTGGGAAAGCTCCCTGTCCCGCAGCTCCTGCCCGGTCCTCGTCCCTCGGCCGTGCCCTCTTGGCTGCTGTTTGAAGTCGGGGACAATAATGGCAGCTTTCAGATGTCCGGAGAGGAACAATGGCATCACAGAGCTCCCCGCCGGGGCTCCCACTTTCGGCGATGATGGTTGCGGCAGATCGCTCTCCCGATAAGCCCCTTTCAAGTCTCATTTACGTTTGAAAGTCCGTAGTTAGCTTTGGGAAGAAATCTCCAGATAAATGCTGTGTTCTTTCTAATACCCCAGAGCGAAAATCAATGGGAGGGATAATTCCTTTCCTTGTCCTACACAGACTTTCATGTGTTTCTACCTCCAGCAGCACCTTTTAAATACAGAAAAGCTCTGCCTTTTGGGGCAGAGCCCTGCTCCTGCCGCAGCGTTCCCTCAGGACGGAAGATGCTCACCGCTGTGGGACTGCAGGGCAGAGGGGTGCGAAGGCGCGGTGCTGTACGTGCTGTTCAGTCTGTGCGGGGCGCTTTGCTCGGTGCTTTGCCCCCTGCGCACCCCGCACTGCCTGCTTCGCAGCATGCTCTCGCTTTCCAGCAGCGTGGTGATGATGGGGGCCAGTAGGTGAGGCTGGGATGAGGCAGTCCCTCGGAACAGCTTCTGTTTAAAAGCCCTGTCCTCCAGAAATGAAGTTCCTTTGCTGACCCCGTCTGTGCCAGCTGTGCTGAATTGTGTTTTCCTGATGTTGTGAAGTTATCGCAGAGGATGTACATTAAAAACTGTAACTATTCCAAATACTGCTGTTTTGGCAGGGATCTGCCAAGACTCATGATCTATCCCTAATGGAGGGAAGATGCTGAGCTGTAGTGGGATATATTTACACCAAAGGCTTTTTTTTTTTTTTTTCTTTTTTTTTTTCCTGTGGAGGAAACATCTGAGCGATTGGACCGGCTGAATTCTTTCTTTAAATTTCTGGTGACTTAACACAAGACGAGCAGTGGCTGTGAAACACAAGTCCCATGCTTTTAGGCATGAGGTTGCCTCCCCTTGTTTGAAGAGATGTGTGAATTACTGGAGTAGTGGCAATGGAAAGGCTGAAGAAAATCTTTGGTATTGAGGAGAACAGCCTCAGCTAAAAGGTGCTTGAGGGTTGCAGCTAACTGACTGTTCTTTGTTATTTGATGTACTTGAATCCTGCTCACCCTGATGATGGCAGTGTCCTGGGTTGGAGCAGGTTGGTACTGGGTTTCTCTGCTGTTTAGGGCATCAGACTCCTGCCTCAGCAGGTGATGATCTCTGTCCTGGAGGTGCAGGGAAGGCCATGTGGGAGCCGATGCGGTGCAGGGTGCCAAGGCTGGCTTGGTCCTGGGATGTGTTTCTGTGACTGGAGCCCAGGCTACCCGTGCCCCACAGTACAGCGTCTGGTCTGCAGGAGCACAGGAGCTTCTGCCTGCATGCCGTGCTGTGCTGCTGGGGAAGGCGCTTCGTGAGCTCCTGTGGGTGGCAGATCAGTCCTCGCTCTTTGTAAGCCAGTAACTGGCTGGGAATTCAGCTGGTTTTTCTGTGTGTTTCTGTTCATGAAGACTGGTGACTGCTTTCTGCACCTCTCTGTGAAGCAGAGGAGTTACCCAGGATGACTTTTGTCGTAAATATTGCGTGGCTGACAGGGAGAGGTGGCACCGGGATGAAGAACATTCATTAACAGCATCTCTTATTTATTGGGGTTTGCTTTTAAGATCAGTGTCTGCCGAAACATTTTTCTGGTTGGTCTGTGTTGATTTCAGCTGTTGAAGTAACAGAGTGTGATTCAGCAGCTGCCCCTGTGCTGCTGCTTTGAATCCTGAAATGTTTGGTGTTCTGTGTGTGAACTTAACGACTGAGCAGGAGTATTAGCAGGTCGCAATCCAAAACCCTAATCCAAATGTCTCTTGACTTGCAGGAAATCTAAGTTTGGGATTTCTGTGCTTTCTGTCCAGGTTGGTAATTCGGACAGCATTCCTAATTTATTTTCATGAATTGGAGAAGGGTGTAATTTACTATTTTAAGAAGCATGTAGTTCAAAAGACCTTTAATTAAAAAAAGAAAGTTCAGTGCATGTCTGAATCTATAAGAATCACCAGACTGGATCAGAACAGTAATTTGTGGTAATTTGACTGTGCAAAGTAGATATTTCTTCCTAATTTTCTTCTTTTCTGACCTGTGTAGCAGTTTATTTATAGAGTCCCCAAAATAAAGGCCTAGAGCAGAACTCTGGCAGTACCAAAGGAATGCTTTTGCTCAGAACAAGCTGCCTGTCCTTCTATCCCAGTGCCACTGCTTCCTCACATGCCCCAACTCCTGACCTGAAACCCCTCTGCATCAATACAAAATGGTTGGGTTTTGGGGGGGGGGCATTGATGAGTAAAGAGTAAAATAGGTCATAGCTTATTGGGAAACATATTAATCAGTCACTTCTTTTCTAAAGCTTTACTCGAGCAATTATCCACCAAAACAGAAAGGTTCATGTAACCTTCAAAGCAAACCTTGGAGCGTTTCACTGCGTCTCACCTCCCATCGCCTGTGCCATCTCTTGCATTCGGCGATGGCTGGTGGCACCGCATCGCGAACGTGGGCGGTGCTGCTTTGGTTTGGGTGCTGTGGGTGGGAGCAGCTCATGTACTTCTTCATACCGCTTGCTGCATTTAAATACCTCTGTCTTCTTCTGGTCCATCTCTTTGCTTTCTGCTCACCCTCTCGGGGTTCCCAGTCTCCCACCACTCGTGGTGGTGGCTCGGTGGTCCCTTTGCTGTCCTGCATAGCTCTGGTTGTGTGGAGTTTTCATTGGTTCGTCCCCAGTGAGGTGCAGACTTTTCTCCTGGAAGAGTAAAAACCAAAAGCACGCATCAGTAGCTCATAGACATTTGCGTGTTACCTTGCAGAAACATGCTGTACGTGCCCCCGTGCTGCGGGGATCTCCGAGGCTCCTCTCCACCCATCACTGCACATGGCTGATGTAATTGTTCCACTTACAGGTTTTGCCACCTGATTGTTCAGCCGTTCTCCAGGAGCTGCTCATGTGTGTGCAACAGAACACTGGGCCTTATGTGTGCAGGCCTGTGGTGAATGCTGTGCTGCCATGCAGGGCTAAAGGCAGGAGCAGCAGCACCTTCTGAGGGCATGGTGCTCCCTTGGGTGCTGGCTGAGGACTGTGCTCCTGGCCCTGGGGCTGCAGTAGGCTCGGGCTCACTGTGCGCATGGAACCTCATCCCACAGGTTGGCCAGGCTGGCACAGCCGTAAAATACTGTTCCTGGTGGAGGGGTGGTGTGAGCTGTAAAGAGTGCAAGATGCCCAGCAGTGTATTAAACACTAGTTGAGTACAGGAGGGCAGCATATCACAGGAGAGAGATAAGCAAAGTTCTCTGATTGTGGATCAATAAAGGTTAGTGACATCATATCTCAAAGTGAGAGAACCTGCTTTCTGCAGAGCCATTTATCAGATTGCCGTCTGGAGCAGCATTAACCTCTTTCTTGCCAGAAATCTGCTCCCTGTCGGGTTGCATACAGCACAGTCTTTCTGCCAGCAGCAGAAGCTCCAACTGCAGAGTGCTGTGACTTGGAGCTCGCCTGCTGTGCTGATGCTCTGCAGGCTTAGTGAGATGGAAGATGCTCCTCACAGGGGCGCAGGGAATCGTTTGGGTTGAAGGTCTGGCACCGTGCCGAGCACCTCAGGATGCACTGCAGAACAGGAAGGCACACTTGTATTAAACTGGTTTTTACAGCAGTGGTGGTTGTGAAGTCCCTGGGGCGGTCCCCAGGAGAGGCTGTGTAGGGCAGTGGGAGGCAGCGGCTGTGCTGTGTGCTGGCCTTCCCCATGGCCCGTCCTACTGGGCTCACTGTTATTGTTACCAAAATAGATTAAAGCAGAAGCGAATGTATCAGCCCATTCTGCAGGCCCTCTCTTTGCTGTTTGCTGTGGGGCACCAGCTTTCCACATGAATGCAACTTCTGAATGTGGAGAACGCGGGGCCGCGTGCCTGCGCCAGCCGCACTGCGAGCGGTGAGCGCTGCGTGTGCTGCTGCCCTGGGCTCTGCGTGCCATTGGGCTCTGCGTGCTGATGCTGTCCACAGCTCCTGGGGCCATTGGCACAGCTGGACAGGGCCCCTCTGCAAGCAGTTCTCCTGCTTTTCGTTTCCTGCTCTCATCTTTGTGTTGTTGGTTTTTGGAAGTGGGTGCTATTTAGTTAAAGGTGATCTGCATTGCTGAGTTAATTGGGAAGTTAGTAATAGGTTAACTAAGAGGCATGCAGCTCAGACAGTTAAGATGTCTTGCATGTTCATGACATACACGTGTTTAACTTGGCCTGACATTTTTCACATATTTGTCTCTATCTCTGTCTCTTCTCCATACCCAAATAACTTAGGTGATTTTTACCGCCATGGCTCAAAGCGATGTGAAGGTTCTTGTTCCCCAGCAAAGGCACTGGGATGTCCCCACGCAGGGCAGTGGCTGCTAAGTGGCAGAATGTGCTGAGAGCTTTCTGGGGAACCTGCAGGGCTCTGGGTGTTACTTAGATCTCTAGTGCAGCTGTTATAGGGATAATGTGTGCTTAGTGGTGTGACAGCAGCTGTGGGAGAGCACAAGGGTCTTTCTCCAGGTGAAGGCATCCAAAGGACTTCCAGCATCGCACCCCTCACATCTGTTTCTGCCAGCAGAGGCGCATTATTGTGCCCTGTAGGTGGGAGCTGGATGTCGGGATTTCCATGGTGTGGGAGCAGGTCTCTAGCTTTCAGAGGATGAAAGGAGAGCCTTCTGCCTGGAGGAATCTATGGTCTGAGTTTAGAGATAAGATAGTGAGGAAGGATGACAGGTGGAGGGTAAGGGGCAAGAGGAGAGTTAATTCCCTGAATGAACTTCTGTTGTCTAGCAAGGAAATACCAATTTTTCAGAATCTACAGAGATTTGAGTTGTAAAGACTTTTTTATTACCTTTCATCCTGTTTCCATTGGTGACTTCTCATTGGAACAAGAGGCCCTTCTCTGTGATCTCGGCTGCGCTCCGGGCAGCAGCTGGGGCCATGCGCTGCACATCCTCACGGGCCGGGGGAGACGCTTATGGCTCAGCCTGTGCTAATGGGCTGATGTCCAAGTGGAAAGTGTATTTTCAATGAGGAAGTGCTGAGATATTAGTGGAGCCTGGATTACTCTGTGATTGTGCTGTCAATACCACTGTATTGAGTCGGAGAGAGCCTGCACAACACAGGGAAACACTTAGCTCACTACTGCTGCTTATTGAGAAGCCAATAGCAATTTACTTGCTGACACTTGACATCGAATCCATTCCCAGAGGTGTAGCTCCTGCTAAACCACTGTTGGGCTCTCCTTAACACCTGCTCCTTCCCCGGGCTGCAGAGATGCAGGTGTGAGGGAATGAGTGGTGCTGGTTCTCCCAGCACACCCAGTGGTGGGGAGAGGAGAACCTGATCGTGCCTTGCTGTGCTGTACCATCAGGTACAGACCTTCCTGCAGAGCAGTGGGAAACTATTCCTCCGGGAAGCTGATGGAATTAACTTTGTGCAAAAGCACTTCATTTTCTTGCACATATTCAGTGAAGAGGAGAGAACGTGGGTATTGTGGTCCTTCCGTTCCATATCCTGAAAACTTGAAGCATGTAAGGCCTTTAGGATGGATCCTTTCTGTTCTACTTTTCTGTTTTTATGGGACTGGCACAGATGGGCTGTGATGGCCCTTCTTGCATCCATACAAACCTTTCAAGAAGTTCCTGCAATTGTTTGCTGACAAACAGTTGCCAAACGAGTTTCTTCCTGTTCAGCCATGGCATTGCCCTTTGGTTCACCATTCCCTTAGTATTCCATTTGTTTGCCCAAACCTTCTGGGAGGAGTAGAAAACCTGTGTCCTACATAGAGCAGGCAACAAAGCAACTGTGGTGCCCAAGGAGGACGCTCAGAGCTACGATTTCCATTTTGCAGAAGCAAAATTTAGGTCACATTGCAGGTCATGTTTTAAATGTACTTGGCAGCGTGCAGTGACTATGCGTGGCCGCTCGGGGCTGCAGGCTGTGCCCAGTGCTGCTGCTGGGGCTGCTCCTGAGGGCTCTGAACTGTCTGCAAAGCACAGGGCCCTCACTGGGGGGGGGCGGATCAGGGCAGCCTGCAGGACACAGTGCCGACGTGATGTGTTAAGGACAGGGCTCAGGTGGGCAGTGCTGGTAGGATGGGCTCTGTGCGTTGCCCTGCATCCATACTGCACTTGGTGAATCACATCACTCTGCCAGCTGCTGCTCAGGCATTGACCTGCTGCCTGATCTGTGCATGCTGCCCCGCAGCTGAGCCCTGCCACCCCTCTTGCCTGCATGGCCCGACCACATCTCAGTGTCCTGGAGCAAGTGCCCATCCTGGGGTCTAGGAGTACAGCTGGAGAGCCCTTGTGACCTGAACACCAGTAAAGCACTCCAGCAGTGCTCCCTTCCTTCAGCTTGAATCAGTGAGGTGTCCGGCAAAAAACAGCACCGAACTGGCCTCGGTGACAAATGGAGAAGAGCTGCAGTGGTAATGGTGGAGGGCAGAGCAGAATGTAAAGGAGACATCAGCATCGGATGCCCTCTGCATGTCAGTGGTGGGGTGAAGGAGCAGGAACACTGCGGGATGCTGTGCAGCCATGGGAGGTGTGGCACTGCAGTGCTTCTGCAGAGGCCCCTGTTGCTTGTTATATTTTGTTCTAGTCTGTTGCTAATCTTGTTCAGCAGTTGCTCCTCTTAATTATTGAAGTACTTTTACAGAGATGTAACAGATTAATCCTTTTAGTTCTGGCTGCTGCCAGAAGACATTGCCGCCATTATTCTCATGTTGCAGTAGGAGAAGTTGGAGCCAGAAGAAGCTGAGCTGAACCTGAAGGCCTGTGGTTGTGTGTGTGCTGTGTGGGACAGCAGCCAGGAGTGTATGGCAGTGAGTGGAGCACAGCCCTCAGTCTGCAATGGAGAGTGAGCCGTGCGGGCTGTTATCTGGTCCTTGCCTCGCTGGAACACAAATATTAACTGACAAACAATTGCATAATAAACAGCACAATCGCTTTGGCCTGTTGACTTATCTCCCAGCAAAAGAAATAAACAAGGAAAAGTAGGAAAGTTAACTTATAAACCAATAAACTGTTATTGCAGTTGCGGTAGCGTGGCCCAAGGCCTGCACCATGGCTGCCGCACTGATGTCAGCCAGGAACTCAACTTTAGAGAATACAGAGAAGTATTGACTGTTTAATTACATGGGACACTGTGGTTGCTGTACCAGGGCTCACGCTGCACGTCCAGTGCTATGCATCTCCTCACTGCGTGCTTTCCTCAGAACACTCTTTTGGAGCAATTTTAAACCTGGGCTGCTGTGTCTGTGGGAGCCGAGCGGTTTGCTGGAGCAGAAGCAGTCAGGTCTGAAGGCTGCTCTGTCAGTGAGAGCTACCTAGAGTGGAAATGTAAATCTGCCAGAACAGATCTTCTGTGTATTTAGGGTTGCCTGAGTTACCTCTTCTTGGAAACACTAATGCTGGGTCATTAAGACTCCCTCCTTCCACTGCTGGAGCAGGCATTTGTCTCTAAATACTGATGTCGTGGCTTCCTTGCTCGGACATGGCTTGCAGCCGTGCTGCTTCCACTGGAGGAGTTCCTGGCTTCTGGCACCTCACTGTGCACAATCTCATGCACACGTGTGCACACCTGCACACAGCTGCTCCCAGCTAGTGCCTGACTCAGTCACATCATACAGCTTTGTGCTCCAGTGCTGAAGCCATCCCTGTGCCATACTGCAGACTGCCCTCTGCACCTGCTCCAGCTGAAGTTGTTTCTGCTGTGATGAGGTCACAGCTCTCCAGGCAATTCCAGTGGAGGTCCTGCAGTGGCCTTAGCATGCCGTTATCTTTAGGAACACCCAGAGCAGTATCATAGGGGCACTTTTTGCCTTTTTCAGAGCTGTGTTGCATTGTTGGTTCTGCAATCCTGCCAAGCACGACAGTCTGTCTCCTCCTTTGCAATTTCTTACTGGTAAATCCTGAATTTAATGCAGAAATTCCTATTTTTCATGTTACACTCCTGAGTTCAGATCCTTTTTCAATGTTCTGGTCTTCAAGTCACAGTTGTCTTGTGTAGTGTTTTGGTCTTCTGCTGCACTGCTCGTGTTCCCATGTGATGCTGTCAGCAGATCCTACTCTGCCAGCGAGGTTAGTGAGCACCACAGTCTATAACACCATTCAGGTAACTTCCGTCCGGGGCAGCATTTTCTTTAAATCATCTTCTCCAGATCTACTTTCATGTCTTTCTTAAATCTTGGCTGGCTCCCATCTCCTCCTGAATTTCCTGTGTACACAGTATTGAGGAAGGGATGGTTAAGTTAGTAAGGAAAGATACGGAGTCTATGTGCACAGCGCATCTTGGATAAACTTGGGTTCCTCTTGTTGCTGCCTCTTCAGTTATTCTTCCTTTCTTAACAATTATAACTTTGTTATTGAGGTAAAGCTAATGAGGCCGCAGCAGTCTGTTCTGCTCCTCCCAGCCCTTTCTGTGCAGGTGCTGTATGTGCTATTCTGCACTCGCACAGCAGCACAACCCATGAGCTGATGGGTAGATAGGAACACTTGCTGTTGAACCTGCCTAAGGTGTACTTGGCTATTCCTGTCTGTGAATGAATTGCTGTTTTTTTCTATTTGTGCAATACATTTCAAGTTTTACATCTTAGTTATACCAGCTCTATTACCGTTTTTAAAGAAATAGTATTCTTTTACTGCATTTAAAGAAAGCATAAGGGGGGAAAGTATGGTGAAACAGACAGTGAGCAGTCTCCATCCCAGAGTGAGGGTGATAGATAGGGTGGTCACAGCTGTCTCCAGGAGTTGGGCAGCAGACCTGGCCCGTGGAGCAGAGCCTGGGGACGGCTCTGGCCGCCTGCCGCGGGAGAAGGGCTCCGGCCTACCCTGAAGGGCTCCCGCCCAGAACGAGGCACCAGGCCTGGCTGGCCAAGGCTGTTCTGCAATGGAACACTTCCTGCGGGTGGCATTTGCTCCTGTTGTCTGGTTCTGTCCCCTGGAAGGGGCAGTGTGTGTGGAGGGAGCGCGGGTCTCTGGGTGATGTTCCGGCTCCATGCAGCCACCAGGTGACCAGCAATAAGTGCAGATACATGACTCATCCCTTGTGTGCCCACGAATGCAGTGAGTTTCATGGTATTTGGGCAGCAGTCCATGTGCTCTGATTCACAGCATCATCAGGTGCTGATCCCCATGTGTCTCCTGGTGTCTGCTCCCCCACACCTTTCAGAGCTTTCATCAGAGCAGCCGCCTCGTGTCCAGACCTTGCTCCTTTAATCCTGGCTGTTGTGCCAGGATTTACCTGCAGTGAGTCCATGCCAGCCTCTGACTTGTACCATATCTGAATTCTGCAAGAAGTTCTGAGCACCAGCAGCGCTCGATCAGTAGCCCAAGCTGTGCTGTGCTATGGCAGTTGCAGTTTGTGATTAAAAAGAAAATCAATCACTGTCGCCTTGTACCACAGTCCGCAATACATCAGCTTCATACTCATCAGAGGATCTCGCTCAGGATGGGCACAAGGATGACTCTGACTCAGGCTGCTGCCAGAAAGCTTGTCTTGTTTCATGGCTGGTACATTCAGCCATGAGACTTCACTGCCTGAAGACATGAAGGTGAGACCCAGGGGACCCTTGGATTCCAGTTTTTAGTTGTTCTTCCAGTGCATCAGCGTGTAGCTTCTAAAAAAGACCAGAGGGTAAGAATTGCAATTACTGTTGCTTTATGATCACACCCAGGAAATTCCCTTCTGTCTTTTGTCCTGTGGGGAATTCAGAGCCATCACGTCAGCGTTTGGGCAGTGCTCAGACTGCCCGCAGAGGCCTTGTGGATCTCACAGTTCAACTTGAGGGTAGTGGCTGCCAGCAAGATCATCTCCCCTGCTTAGAAAAGGGAAACAGTTTGCAGCTCAGCTTTCAGAGCATCCAGCTTTGCATCTACTGTGGCTGCTGTGAAGAGAAGCAGTTCCACTGTTCGTAGAGGTCCTCTGTTGATGCTCATGGCTTCCCATTGTGCAAACTCACAGAGCCTCCTCCAGCCCTGGCGGCACTGCTGGCGTGTGCTGTGCATGGTGTGAGCAGCAGGAGGAGACGGCTCTGCTCCTGCTCCTGAATACCTAGCTAGCCAGAGATCCCCAACAGCCTCTGGTGTGCATGCATTTTGTGGGTACTGTGCATCTCAGAATGCAAAATACTGAAACGCTGATTTGTTTTTTTCAAGAATTGTAGTCCTTGGGGAGGAAAAGGTAGTCATGCATTGTTAGTTTTCGTCTTCCTTCTCATTCCCACTTTGTGGTCTGTTAAAATTCAATTTTAATTGAATTTCTTGTTCCCAGCTGTATTTTTCAGTGCTACCCTATGCTATTCCTACCAGAGATATTTTAAAATAGGTTGGACAATCATCCGTAGAATTATCTGTTGCAAGATACGGTCCACATCAGGAGAGGAATTAGGTAATGGACTTCAGGAAATGTTGCTGGTAAAATATCTTAAACTCAATCACATCCCTTTAAGAGTTATGGGTAAGGAAAAGATTCAGTCCAAGTCTGAGAAGATGGTGTATTGGGTGGTACGGAGACCCAGAACGGCTGTCCCAGATTGCAGAGACCCAGGAAAGGGTTTTGCATCATCCGAGGCAAAGGATGAGCTGTGCAGTCCACCAGATGCTGCTGTCGCAGGTTGGACTGGTTCCAAAGACTTGAATGCTGTTTTTATGTCCCCTTGGAGCTGAAAGATCAAATACAAGGCTGGCTGGGCTCCAGATGACTCTTGCTATGATTTGGCTCTTGGATTCACTGAAGAGGAAGGACCTGAATCAAGCTGAGGATAGACAGAAGGACACTGAGGCAGGATGATCGGGATGGCTCTGCCGGTCTTTACGTCAGCAGAAGGTTACCACTATGCAGAGGACATGCAAGGTTCAGCTTTCCTGGAGACGTTTCCAAGCAGCCAGCCTGTTGCTGTTACCAGAGCATGTATCCTTGAGGAAAGAAGTTCAGTGGAGAGGGAAACTGTTGTGTAGTTTTGAGCTGGAGGCTTGTATTCAATTTCACTGATATTTGTGTTCTACTGACTTGAGTAAAACCACTGGCCTTTGCTTACTGATTTTCTCCAGAGTGGAGGGCTTCTGTTTTAGAAGAGTGCTCAGTGATGCTCTCCAGTCCAGTGTTCAGAGCTGTCCGAGTTGTTCGGTGACATCTGGAGCGTGCTGCAGATGGGTTGAGCACCCATTTCTCTGCTGGTAGACATGTGATCTGCTCAGCTATTTACTTCCTGTAGTGGAAAATGACCTCCAGCTCCAGCAGAAACATACAGCTTGAAGAAATGCTGAAACTCGGGAAGTGACCCATGAAGTTATCTTTATTAGAAATATTCAATACAAGAAAAAGTAACTTTGGTTGGTTTGTTTTTTAACCAGGCAGAGGATGTCATTTTCCCTGCGAGTGGTGCTTTCTGCAAAGCAGGAATAATGGTGCTAAGGTGAAAGATGAGCGCTGCTATTTCTTGTGTCATCTCAGAGTACTTTCTTTTTGTGCAACTCCTGGCATGGACGTGCACAGAAGTATGAGGGGAGAGTTCATGGAGGTCCCAGCTTTGTTGTACTTACACGTTCTTCTTGGCTGAAATCGCAAGGAACCTTCGTCACTGCTGTCGTGAGTCAATTCCCGTGGAGTTGACTTTACAGAGTTAGAGATGGGTGTTCAGACTACGGCTTCTGGGCCTAGGAATGGCTTGTGCACTGTCTCGTCACTTTCATTCATATAAATTATGTAAACACACCTCAAGTATTATTATTTTAATCCTTCTTTGTAACGAGAAACTAATCAATAAAGTCCTCAGCATTTTAAAATTGTGTGTAATTATGTGACTTGAAAAGTGTATATTTCCTATTTTCATTGATAAATGGACCCTACAAGTGTATGAACAGGTGTACAAACTACTTTCCAGCCTCTCAAACTGATCATCTCGGCGGATAGCTGACAAGGAGCCGCAGCCTTTTAGCTCTTGACATGCAGGGCGCCAGACAGGATGATCTAATGATTCCTTCAGGCCTTGCTTTCTCTCGCTCAGCTTCCTGAAGGCTCTCTCTCTATCCTCACTTATGCAAGTAGTTAAAACCTGGCCTGCAAGAACGTGGCAGGTTGCCTGCTGGTTTTCCCTGCCTGGTAGGGAAGGGATGTGTGGGGTGAGAAGGAGAGTTTGTAAATTAGAGACTTGTTTTGTAAATTACTTCATTCTTTGTCTAACTTGTGAAGCTGGTGCCTCTGCCTTGTGGCTGGGCAGAGCAAGCAGAAGGAAGCTGGAAGGAGATGCCCTGTGCGATGGGGTGAGGGTTCTTGGCAGTCCCTAGGTTTGGGGTCTGGAACTTCTTGCTTGCAAGGTCAATGGCATATTGCTGGATGCTTTTGCACCTCTGCGCATCTCTGAAGGCTCTCACCAAAGTCTTGTCCTCTCGGCTGTGGTGTTACGGGGATGCTTTGGCTCCCAATACACGCTGTGACTGTCCTCCTTCTAGGGGAAGAAAACTGAAAGAAAGGAAAAGATGTGGCAAATGTATTCTTCTCTTGCTTGGCTGGCTCCCAAGGGGCAGCTGCCAGACTTCAGCATGGGGCAGGGCTTCTCTAGGCTGAGTGAGTTCCTTCTGTTACAAATGTTTTATGGGGAGCTGTTGGAAAGAAAAGGGAAGTTTTTTGAGGTGTAAAAATGAAGTTATAAGTCTTGAAGGTGCGTATTGTTCCAGACTATTTTGTGACAGAGGTTTGTTTTGTTTTTTTTTTTAATTTTCTGTTTCATAAAGGTGACTTGTCTGACTTCTGCCATCTTTGGAAGTGTTGATCATGGTCATCGTACATACACAACGATCTGACATTCTCCCTGCAGCACAGCTAGCAGTTGAGTATGATTTACACAAGAGTTTTGTGTATCTTCTCTATTTGTACCTTGCAAAGAGAGAGAAACAAGCTATCTTTGGAAAGAGAAACTGGATTTTAAGCCTCCTGTTGAATGCCTATGTAGAAGTGGGAGATTTTTCACGTCCTTCTCTTCCAGCTCCTTCCTTTGTTTATACCAATGTATACATTAGTTCAGTTGTTTAACAGGTTTATTTCCTCTCCACCTGCTTTCTTTGAGAAATTCTTTAAAGAGTGAGAAATTATTTGTACTTTGTTGACGCTTCACTTCTATTTCAGTTTCCAGCTGAAGCTCAGTAGCAAGAGTTGGGTTTATTTTATAGCCTGCCCCCATTCTCTCTTTAAGGGACTTCTTGCCATGTGGCCTGCCACAGAACAGTCAGAAGAAATGATGCTGACGTTGTTCTCTCCCCCAGGGAGCTGCCCCAGCCCTCACCTGCTGGAGAGCCGCCCTGGGTTTCCCAGGTTGGGAGCCAGCGCTGTCGCCCCTGGGCTGTTGGAGCAGATCCCAGCTCCACGTGTTGCAGGCTCCTCCGCCGTGCACCTTCCCTTGCCTACAGCTAGAACAGGAAGCCAAGAATTAATTGCTGTGTGTTTCCTTTTTTCCCCCTAGGTGCTTTGTGGTCTGATTGGTATCTGAGCTCATTGGACACTGCAAGTGTTCACTTCTTTCACCTTCCCCATCTTTTTGCTTTCTCAGAAGTGGCTGAGCTGCTCCTGTGAGCATTCTTGGTTCTGGTTGTGCAAAGAAACACTTGATCCAGAGACCCTATTTCTGGTACTTGTGCTACAAATGGACCTGTTTTCTTATGTATCTCATAGGGCTCTATCTTTTTGGACTGTGCTTTGCCCAAACTCTTGGACAAACTAAATTATCAGGGGCCTTCCACATGTGAGGTGGGCATTAAGCTGTCTGACCTCCTCAGTGACCAGGGGAGGAATAGGGGCGGCTCACAGGGACCTGCTGTCAGCAGTGCCACAGTTCCAGTTCCGCCCTTCTGGCTCAGGCCACAGAGCCAGTTGTGCTGAGCAGGCCCTGGGTGACAGCGGGCTGCACGGGTTGTGCAGGCTGTGTGTGCTGTGCAGGCTGTGTGTGCTGTGCAGGCTGGAGGTGCCCCAGGGATGAGCCACGCACTGGGCAGCTCACCCCACAGCTCTGCTGAGAAACGCACTGCTGAAGATGAGAAAAAATTCCCGTAGTGCACCTATTAATTGTTCGTTTAGGAGCAGAATTTTCCTCCAGCTGTTTGAGGGCTTAAGGCTAATTAATTAAGTGCTAATTAAAAGCAATACTGATAATGAAAACAGATGTTTTCAAGAAAAGTGAGTGGTGCTGGGACACCGCTCTGCTGCTGTCCCTGGCTCCTCTGCAGGCAGAGCGCAGCCCACGTCCAC
This sequence comes from Chrysolophus pictus, assembly GCA_037305975.1. NCBI lineage: Eukaryota > Metazoa > Chordata > Aves > Galliformes > Phasianidae > Chrysolophus > Chrysolophus pictus. The sequence continues at coordinate 571,465 of CM074586.1, read as the reverse complement.
GTGCTGTGTCTGGGAGGGCGTGCAGCACGGCGGTCACGCGGCGGCTGCTGCTGTGCCACGCAGGGGTCACTCCTGGGGAATCGTGTGGGTGGGGGGGAAACTGGGAGGGGGCTGCATCACCCGGGCCTGCAGAGAAGGGCGAGCAGTGGTTGGTGCACAGCAGAGCTGAGCTGAATGCTCCGCAGCCCTGATCTCAGTGGGTTCCTGTATCAGTGCTGCAGCCATGCTGGGAGCCCCGTTGCTCGGATCTGCTTTGTTTCTTGTCAGCTGTGGTTTATGAAGAACTGGAAAGATGCTGCTGTTGGACAGAAGTCCACCCCTTGTCCTGATGGGTATGGTGCTGCTGTGTGGCTCCCTGCCTGGGAAGGGCCTGCAGGGCCTTGGCTCATGGGCCGTGCCTCGAATCGGCCAGCTGTTGCATGCAGCTGGGGTTGTGCTCACTCTGTGGCTGAGGAGCGGTCACAGACCAAGATGCGTGACACAGGGAGTTGAGCTGCGAGCTGCATGTGTTGTGATTAGGGCAGAGAAGTGGCTTTCAAAGGGCTTGTAGCTGAGGGCAGGTGTGAAGCAGGGGTTGGCTGTAAATAGTGGTGGATTTCCTAAGCAGAACAAAGAATGCGTTGTCTTGGAGAACCTGATGCCCGTGCTGGGTGCTGGCTGCTCATCAGCTGTTCTGCTCCTCCTGGGCCTGAAAGGAAGGGAATGGTGGTGGCTGGTCCTCCAAAGAGTGGTAGGGAGGAATATCTCCTCCCATTCTTTAGATTCTAAGTATTAAGGACTGTTTTGGTCTTGCTTTATCTTCAGAATTACTGACAGGAGTCTGAGGGAGCAGCCCTAGTCCTCCTAGCCCTTGGTGCTGAGCTTTATGGCCTGTCAGTGGTGTTTTGGGGTGATGTGGGACAGTTTTCAGCAGCTCTTGGCCAAGTGTCCGGTCTCTGGAGCAGCGGCCACATGCTTTTGAGCTGCTTGCTCTCCAAGTGGCAGTTTTGATCACATCGCCAATTCTGCCGTTAACCTTTTATCTACTCGGCGAGCGAGGTGGAGAAATAAAATCTTTCATCAGCCTTTAAAAAAGAGGGAGTGGAGGAAAAGGGCTGATGTCGGGGCACAGGGAATGAGCGGGGTGCTGGGGAACAGGGAGGTCATGCCAGTGCTCTTGGGAGAAGATAAGAGGAAGAGGGGCTAGAGCATCAGCCAGAAGCACCGTTGTTGGCATGATGCAGGTTGAGGCCAGTAGGACTGCCTTGACTGGAATAAGTTTATTTTGCAAATGTAGACCAAAATTACCTGGACAACATGACCCAAGTGGCGTGAAAGCACCCAGCCAGAATAGTAGAGTTCTGCACCAAGCACTGTGTGCAGTCCATGGCATATCGTCCTTTGGGTTCGTACTACAACATAGCTGTCACAGCCTTGTCCACACTGGGAGATAATGGGACCTGTACTTCATAATTAGTTCCCGTAGAGCTGCTGACAGAACCCTGGAGCTTCAGGCCTTGTTAGAAGTCATTTTCAGCTGTGATTTGACAGTAGTGTTAATGTGGAGCCCAGTTATGTTATAGTTTCCATTCCTGTTCCTGAAGCAAGAGTTGCTTTTGCTAGAACGGATGCCATCTGGCAGTTTGCATTTTACTTGTCTGCTGAAGGCCAGTTAATGCCTGCTGTTCTGTTTGGCTCAAGAGGAACTTTTGGTATTTGTGGTAGCTTCAGAATCAGAATGTTGTCTCACTTTATCCTGGCAGATCAGCTGCTCATCATGCAGACACCTGGAGGCAGGGTGATGAGCTGCTGTGTCATCCTCCTTGAGGTGCAGCCAGCATGCACAGGCCCAGCTTTGCAGAGGTGAATCTCCTGAGCCAGGTATATCTGGGTTTCAGTCATCTGAAAAGTAGTTTTCAATGTATTGCACAATAATTTTGGCCTTATAGAGGAGAATTCTATTTAACTTTTTAGCAAGGATGTAAATAAACTGAAGAAAGTGTAGAGTAGAGAGAAAAAGCAATTGAAATACTGAAGAAAATGTTTTGGAGTGGGAAATAGAAGAGTTTTGATTTTCATCTGATCAGAAGGAGACCTGAAAACTGATCTTACAGTTTTGGTCCCTCTCTCCTTCTGTGGAAGACATTGCCCATGAGAACAGCAAGAGCAGGTCTGTGCACGTAGAGCACGAGCAGGCTTTGGGTGTATGCACTATGCTCAGGGACTGTCTCTAGAAATGAGACCTTCTGCATCCAAGCTTGGAGCTGCAGGTAGCTCAGCATTTCTGCTTTGGCACAGCAGAGTAGAGGACTTTAAGCAGGGTTCAGGAGGTCTTCAGACGGCAGCCTGTCCCCTGGCAATGCTTATTTTTGTAAAAAGCTCAAGACAGCACTAGAAGCATCTTGCAGGCACCCTGCAATTATCATAATAAACAGTTTTATCATCTGCTTGGCAATCAATAATGTGGCTTATGCTGCTTTAGTATCTTACTGGTATTGATTACTTTAACAACTGTGCTGCGGTCAGCTCCTGTTAACCCGTGCTGTGCTGGCAGGGCCATCGTGCTGCAGGAGGTGAGCAGCACAGGCACAACCCAGCCGCCAGCAGGAAGGAAACAGCCGGCGAGGTCAGAGAGGGCTTTTGTTCGGAGATGCATAATGGTGGGATTTTAATCCAGGAATATGAAATTGAGTGTGAAAATTCTGTGTACATTGTATTTTCAAATAGGATTGCAATGTGGTTCTCAGTTTGGGCTCCAGTCCACGTGGGCTCATAACAGTATTTGGTAGTGCTTTGTCAGAAGGGGTTTCACCAAAGTAGTGCGTGCCCTGAGGTTTCTGTCCCTAAAGAAAAGGAAATGTTCTCTCTGTAGTGAAGGTGTAATGCTTTGCCAGAGGCTGGGACTTCTCCTCGGCTTTTCCTGGCTCCTCTGGGACCACCCGAGAGCTGAGTAACACATTGGTGTGTGGGCACATCTCCCACCTGCCTGACCTGAGCGAGGGGTGCTGTCTGCTGGCGGTGGAATAGGACATTTGCTCATAAAACCCCATTGATCCCACAGCAGCCAGTGAGGCTGAGCTGGGAGAGCTAAACACTGTTGTGTGTACCAAAGTCTTTTGTTTCAACTAAGTGAACCCTTGGGGCTGTTTTGACAGCATTGCCTCAACTTCCAGCAGAGCGGTCGGTGATTCAGAACAGCAGGTTAGTAGTAGCTTATCCATTTGGGAGGAAGAAAGATGACTGTTTGGATCCAGATGGAACTCTGAGATAGGACTTCGTGGGATTTGGGCATACCTAGATAGTTCAGTCTCGTGGCCCAATATTTCTCCTAATGGAATTTCCCATCATTTACTGCCCTGCTGATTTCTGATCAATGAAAATAAAATTGCATTGCCTCCTGAGAGGCTCCATGTATGGCTACAGTCTCCAACTGTGTCAGTTCCGGTAAGATAATCTCATCAGGAGAGCAGGAGGGTAATAGGAAATAAAAATAAAACCCATAATTAGCAAGAGGGCAAGCAGCAGAGTAATGCTTTCAGTCCTGGAGGTCCCAAGGAGCACAAGTAGGAAGTCTCTTCCCCACCTCTGAAGTGACAGCTCTGAAGATGCCTGATGCTATACGTAGATGTGCTGGGATGCAGTTGTATCTGGGTATGGGAGTCTGTACAGATCCACTGGGCATGTGCTTTGAAACCTGTATTTATCTGAATTGGTGTCAGTTCTCCTTTGTGAGATAGTTAAACTTTCACGAGAGATCTGTTTGCTCTGAAGTGCTACAGGGATGCAGCAGCTGCCTGCTTTGAACCAAGAGAGCATGAACTTGAGACTTTGAGCTTGTTGAATGGCGTGTAGTTATTGGCTCCTGGTTGCTGCAATCAGAAGGGTTTATTTTGCCCAGGTAAAGAAAATACATAAATAACAAAGTACTGTGTCTGGAGTTTATAAGAGGGCTGTGTTTTATAAGTGGATGAGTTTGCAGGTGCTCTGTTTGTGGAAACCCTCTCAGTTCTACTAAGTTTGCCTTACGTGTAGCCTACTTGGGAAGGTTTCCCAAGCATCTGGCAGATTTCTCTACCTGTTTCAGGGTTCTCTTCGTTTAATTATTTTTGAAGATTCCCTTTCAGCAATGTAACTCCGTGCCAAACGCTGGTAGTGAATTGATGCACATGTGCTTGTGACCTCTGCAGCGTGGCTTTGCACCACCCGTGTGTAATTCAGAACTAACAGATCGTGGTGTTTGTCTCAGTAGTGAGCAGAATGGTTACCAAATGACCTCATGCTGATGAGATCCTGCCGCTGAGCATGCTCTGCTTGCGCAGCACCACAGGCTTTCCCAGAGGGTGGGAAGGAGCGGCTGTGCCTGGGACCAGGCAGTGTCTGTTTCCTAACAAGGACTGGATCTGAGCCCTGGCAGAGGAGGTCTGCATGACATAGGAATCAAACTCTTACCCTCTCTTTGGCCCTTGACACTACTCTGGAACACATGTGTTGTTTGGGTAAATCAGCAGAAAGGAAGGAGCATTGGCAAGACTTCTTCCCTAGGCATGCGAGTCTGCAGGCTGTGCTGAGAAGCACCGCTTGGGGAGTGCTGCCTGACGGCACCGCATTCGCTTCCCGAGTGGGGCCATCTAAGGTTGGCTGCGTCTGCTTTTGGAGTCTTGTTGCAGGGCTGGTTGAGGCTTGGCTGCTGTGGTTTGTAGGAGCTAGCTCTCTGTACAGTGCAAATGTGCCATGTGTTTCTCATTGGGTGGGACTGCTCAGCACGTCCAGTAACTGGAAGAAGGAATGGATGAACCATCAGCAAAGCCGCAAAAGCCAGCTGGAATTTCTCACTTTCAGGACTCATTGCTGTGGTTTGCATCCTGTAGTCTCGCTACAAATGCTACAGTTTCTTGGAACAGGGAACAGTGATCTGGTGGTGTAAGTATAGACAAATGTATCAAAGATGGTGTCGTTGGTGGTGTTTGAAACTCCAAACAATTCAGGGCATCTCTGTGGGTTAGATGTTGCCTAGCACATTGCCCTGTTGGATGTCGCTGCCATTCATGGTTAGGCAGAAGTGGCCCCATGGAGCTGCGGTAGCTCTCACTGAACATGCTACGATGGTAAAAAATGGAGAGGGAGGAATGGCAAGCTTCAGACTGGCACAAGGGAGAAAGAGTGGGACCATTTCCCCAAGGTATGGGACTTGAGTATCTGTGGAGACAGCAGCTGAGCGGAGCGGCTTGGCCCAAGTGCTGTTTGGTTGCTTTCGGAGTTTGGTCAGTAACACAGCACTGAAAATGGGTACCAGATGCGAGTGTAGTTCTTTATGCTGCAGCAGAGGCCGGAAGCCAGGTTTGACAAGAAACGTTGGGGTTTTAGAGCAAAGGAATGAATTGCGCAAACTGAAGAATCAAGGAATATGTAGTGTTTTGAAACAAAATCGGAACCTTCTGCTGTCTGACACAGAAGAGGGAGGTTCCTGCAGGACATGAAAACAAGCTGCCTGTCCTAGGAGCATGCCACTGATAAACCAAGCAGTGGTTTGCTTTGTTTTGTTGAGAGAACTGCGACCTCGGCTAGTTCACCTCTGCTATGAAATACTTTCACTCCAAAGAGCATCTCTGGAGGAATGAGTGAGCTTTTCCCCAGCTGTTTGCTTGAAGCACTCTGGCACTCCTCTGGATTTACTCTGTTCTCAATGGCAGTGGGTTGACAATTACATAAATATTTTTGTGTGTAGTACAGTAGCTGGCTCAAAGGGATCAGCAAACTTGGAATAATAGTTCATAACAAAATGCCTTCTGAAAAGCAGCCTGCATCTTGCAGTGCACTCGTTGGCTCAACTTCAGCTGGTGTGAAGGACAGAGAAAAAAATGTGGATAATGTGGAAGGTTCACCTTCTCAAGGAGACCCTTTCTCTTAGTTTCATGCCAAGTGCTTGAGCCTTACAGCTTTCAGCCCTGTTTTTTTCAACGTTTCCTTTGCTTCCCGCTGCTTGAAAAGCTGTTTATGCTAATGATCCTGTGAAGATCTGAGGAACTTGCTGTGCCTATGCATGTGAGCCTGGTGTAAGACTGCTTGTGCTTTGTGCCCTTCTAATGAGCGTGCGCAGTGCAGCGCTGGTCGTGCTGTCAGCTCCGGCCTCAGAGCCGCTGGCTGCTGGCCATGAGCCCTCCATGCGGCCGTCCTGCAGGCCGAGGCCCATCCTGACCATCAGAGGTGCCTGACGGAGCTTCCCTTCCTGTCGACCGCTGTGTCCTACCTCAGCCTCTTTGGGACCCTTGTCCCATCCAGGCCAGCCTAAATACCTCAGAAGCCAGTGAATTCTTGGCATCAGTGCAGAAGCGAACTGGTTGGTGAGGACTTGCAGCCCCTGGACTCTTGTCAGTGTGTGATGGAACCTGTGGGTCACTGCTGGTTGGATCCTTTATCACGCAGCAGGCGTGCGTGGCTTCCTAGTTCCCCTCCTGCTGCAATGGAGTTGGCACATCTCCACTGCACACAACAGTCTGGCACTGAGCAGTGTCTGCAGAGAAACTCCAGGAGTTTCGAATCTGGGCTTAAAGCATTTAAGTAGGTAGAGCTAAAGCTCAGAAGAGGAAGAAGGCCAGATATAGAGCTTGTTCGGGACTTGGCAGCATGGGCACCTGGTTGTGGATACTTAGCAAATCACATTTGTTGATGAGGCAGCTCCCCTGCGATTAGGTGTGTGCCAAAACACAACTCTGCCTTGCTTGGGAAGGTGCAAGATGCAACCTACTAAGTGAAAAAAGAAAATTACTGTAGAAGTTATTTTTAAATTATTGAACTCTGCAAATAAATATCGTTAGTTTCAGTCTTCTTCCTAGAAGTTGCATAAGAAGAATCTCAGAATGCAGATATGGTGGATGGAAACCTGTAACTAGAGAGCACTCGTGCTGTGCATCTACATTCACTATTATGTATAAATTCTGGCTCGTATGTACCATTTTATCCTAATAATTCATGTCCTGTTACAGAATCCTCAGCATTTCTCTCTGTAGTAATGAAGATCTGCCAATCTTTCTGGCACCTTAATGAATGGGAAAGAGCTGGAACGAATATCTTGTGTTTGTTAGAAGATAAAGCATTTTGTGAAACTAGGAATTGAAGCAATCTCTGTGTTCTGCAAAGCTTCAGTATCCAGCTCATGTTGCTTGGGAAATTTCAGAAGATCTTTCTATTCTAGGAAGTGACTTTCCACATATTTATGTGAGAACAGCTACTGTATGAATCTCGTACAGTGACAACATGCTTGTGCAACTTTGTCTTACCCTCATATGTGACCATCCTGCTTGCTAAGTGAGGCAATGTGTGATCGTGTAATTAAAGACAGTATCATAATCCATATGCATAGTGGAGCAAAATTAAAGTTGCTTTGGCAACAGCATACATTCTGTTCTTCCTTAAATTCTGAATTCTTGATCCTAAGTAATGATTTTTATTGTGTTTTTCCATATACAGTTTTCTGCATGTTACAAGAGTGCTTTGTGGCATGCTGGGTGCTGGGAAGTGACACGGGAGGCTTTGGTGCTCCGCATTCATGTCGCCACTCCAGACGTATTGGATGACTGCCTTGCTCCTGCCCGAGGAGCAACCCAAGGTTCTGTTCTCCATTCCCAAGCCTGGTGCATCTCAGCGAGACGTGGTTGAGTCAGTGGGCATGGTGGTGATGGGCTGACGGTTGAACCTGGTGATTGTAGAGGTCTTTTCCAACCTTAATGGTGCTATGGCACGAGCACCTTGCCGTTCTGTGTCCCTCTGAGGACGTTTCCAAAGGCCGAGAGGAGTGTGCCAAGGAGGGGCGCGCAGGGCTTCTAAGCCCACCTTCACCCTTGTGCTTTCTTTGTCCTCTCCGTCTCTTTCCTCTTCTCCTGCAAACTAGCAGCACCTGCGCTAGAGCTAATCAAGGGCAGTCTCAGCCTGTGTGTATGGTATTGATTTATGGGGTGGCTGTTGGCACAACAGGTAGGCGTGTATTTACAAAGTTTAGAGGCCACTGTGCAGCTTTCTAGAGCAGGCAGCGCTCAAGCCCAGTTGCTTGCTGTGCTCGTGTGAGCCGCGTCTTCTGTGCAGCCCCGGCACAAAGCCTGGGATCAGAGAGCCAGCTGTGTGCTGCAGACGGGTCGCGAGGAGCAGACCCCGCTCGTGGCAGCGCTGTGTGCTGCGGGAAGAGCAGGGGGGGCCGCCTGGGTGTCTTCCAGGGTAATGGCCGTGGATGTAATGCATCTGCTTGTATCTTTTCCCTGTCCTCAGCACCCTTTTTTCATGGTGCCATGTGGGTCATTAGCAGAGGGAACAGTTTCTCACTGTCTCTTTCTCCTTTTGTTTTCCTCCTTCCTCATTGCTTCCAGTCTTGGTTTACTGCCAAACAGCCTCTTGTGAAAGGGCCGCCTAATTAACCCTGTGCTAATTAACAATTTAAAATTACACAGCACGGCTGTTCATATTTAATTCTCGGGAAGCCTGGGCAACAGCAGGAACCCCTCCTCCCACCGTCTCCCTCCGCCACCGCCCAGGGGGAGCGCAGGGCCACCCTGAGCTGCGGCCGCTGCTGGGAGCAGCGTGGCTGAAAGATGGCATCTGTGGTGTGTGCAAGGAGATGGGGCTGGGGGAGCCGAGGACAGCATGGGATCACTCTGCCTGCTTCCCGTCGGAGTGCGGCTGCCAGCGAAGCGGCCGTGGTTGAAAGCAGCGCCTGGTGACGGCACGGGCCATCAGGACACAGGGCCGTACGGCTGTGGGACATCGCAGCGCCGTGTCTGCTGCCTGCCCTGGGGCCCTAGCCCACAGCGGCCTGCCTTTAGAGAGCCATCTGCCAGACTCCGGCCTGCCGGGGGAGCTGCAGGGACAGAGCGGGCCTGGTGTGCTGCCTGCAGCCCGTGGAGCGGTGTGGGACTGGGGGCAGCCGAGGGGTGTGGGGCCGAGCAGGGACCAAGGGAGAGCTCTCCCCATTGCCCGGCGCGGGAGCACAGGGAGTCTGTGGCGCTCAGGCTGCTCTCTCCGTAACTGGAGTTCATTGATTTTACGGGAAACCGTGTTTACAGACAGAGTGCTGATCGACCTGACGAGTTGACTTCTGCCTCCTTAAGTAAGAACTACCTTTTCTTATTGACTGGCTGATAAACAGCATGAGGCGGGTGGGGGGCACGCAGTGTGTGGGTCGGGGCTGTCCTCAGCACTCTGCTGTGTGTCTGGGTCACCTGGGGATGGCCTGGGGACAGGCGGGAGGCAGAGCCCGTGACAGCAAGCTGATGGCATTGTACTGCTGCTCGAAGCTTGGTTTGCTTAAAAACTGAGTTGTTCTTTTCAGTTCAGAGAAACAGATAGCTGGGGTTCATGAGTGAGTGGAAATGAATCTGCGCCTTCTCCTACGGCACCGCTCTCTGGGAGTAGCCCTGGAAATGCAATGATGGGCAGAAGGTGCGGGGCCGTGCTGCACCTGCTGACGACTGTGTACCGATCCCGCACCTCCAGCGCTGGTTAACTTGCAGTGGGGGGAGACACGTTAAAGCCACCCACAGCAGCAAAGCCCACCAATTAATTGGTAAGCGCTTGCAGGTTTGCCTGGCCTGGCCTGGCTGGGAGAAGAGATCGGCTTTCTTGTCAATAAACAAGTCCCCAGTGCAGCATCAAAGCCGCAGTCCTTTATCAATCGCGGCCTCCTCTTCCCGCATGTTCCTGTAACTTACCAAGCATTTATGACATTGATTTTGCAATCAGGCTGTTAACCCTCCCGCCCCACCAGCCCTGCTGGCCCTTTTGGCCCTGCTGTCAGTCAGGCGTCTTCTGCCAATCGGGAGTTCTTGGTACTGCAGATGCTCAGGTTCATGTTGTGTCACGTCTGCACGTGTTCCCAGGGAGCTTGCTGTGCTTTGCAGTTCTACTGTCTGCTTAATGATGATTTCTATTTTATCTCTTTTAATTTCTCCTTTTCTCAGAGACTTGTTTGTCCAGGCTGGTAAACTGCATGTTGTTTTGTCTGGGTGTTTTGAAAGTGAGGTGCTCTTTTTCCACATTGTTTTGAAGTCTGCATAGGTACTCCCATCAGTGTTCTCAGCAGAAACACAAGGCTTATGGAGTTTGGCTTTACTCAGTTTTTCACCCAATATAAATTTGTTTTCATTTGATTTGAATCGCTGTCCTCAAGGCAGAAGGTAGCAGAGAGATGGAGAGGATGTGTCATGTCGTGGGAACATTAATACGCAGCCTCAGTGCAGAAGAATCTGGGATCGATTTAAAGCAAGCACGTAGTGAAGGACAAATTTTCAGTGGGAGGGCAAAAGCTGTCACAAGGCAGTGTCAGAGCGTCATGTTAGCTAAGGTAAGCAAAACAGCATCTGAGACAACTGAGCTTTTTGGCAACAGGATTACAGTGTTCCTCTTCCCAATTCAGTAAAGCCTCGTGCTGATCTGTGGTCTGCATTACCATGCTCTAGCTCACATCAGTAGCATTTTTGGGGACCTAATCTTACAGGCCTGTTAACCCTAGGGGAAGGCGTTCTGCCCAGGCTCCATTAGGATTGCAGTGCAGGAGGCCATGTTGGGATGCAGCAAGTGGAGCTGTGACATTGGTGTGCAGCCTGTGCTCAGCAGCTCCTGGCTGTAGGGAGTTCTGCAGATCTCGTATTTGGTGGAGGAGCAATAACGGGAGAATGGCCGTCCTTCTCAAGGACTCACATCATCTCTTTGTGTTTGGGGGCTGGGAGAGGCGGTCTGTGCACCCGCTGTGCCCTGCAGGATCTCTGGGAGCTTCCTGGGGCGTGTGGGGCTGACCGCTTTCCAGTCCTCAGGATGGACCCTTGTCAGATCTGGAATTTCCTGTTTGGTTTCTCTCCTGACGTCTCTCCTTTTAAACTCTGTCCAGAGCATAGCAATTAAATCTCCTGTGCATACTAAATGCTGTGACTCTGAAATTCTTGAGAGTTTCTCTGGGTCTCATGATCTGCCACAGAGGTCCGTGTGTGCGGCTGCACTGGAGATGTTAGCTGTGCTCCCAGAGCTGCTAACAGCGGGGAATAGCCCCAAAACTATAGTGTCCGAGTTAGGAAGCCACGGATAAGGGAGAATAATTTTTGCAGTTTTAAAGCTTTAGCACTGTTCTTTTGTTGCATCCTAACTCAGTTTTTCTCAGAAACTTTTCTGTAAATTGTTTTGAAGATCTTTCTGAGGTTGAAAGTGTTGGGGATGGCAGTGCAGCTCCTGCAGTCTACCGGTTCCCCCAGGGAAGGACTGAGGGGTTCTCCACACCTCCAGGTCTCTTTGACCAGCCTCTTGCCTTTCCTGCTCCCATCCGTGACTACAGAAGTGCGGTGGGGGCAAGCACCTGTAAGTTTCTATCGCTCGTTTCCTGTGGTTGCACATCCGGTGCTGCATTAGCATCCTACACCAGGCCTTCTGTCCCCAGAGCTCATCTGGGGCACCGGTTCTCGTGCCATGCCCCGCGAGCCCGAAGAGCAGGATGCCCACGGCGTTTGTGGTGCGTGGTCTTTATGGAACTGCCTTCTCTCTGACTCACCCGCCTCTCTTCTTCTCTCCCCGCCTGCAGGTCCCAGCCGTACCGGGTGCAATGAGCGCTCCATGCCGGCCCTGCCATGGAAGGCTGTGACTCGCCCGTCATCCCCGGGAAGGACAATGGGTGCGGCATCTCTCAGCACCAGCAATGGACTGATCTCAACAGCGCCCACCTCCCCGACACGGCCGGCAGCATGGAGCAGCCCGCGGTGGAGAGCCGTGGCCCCCTGGACAGCCTGAGGGTCCCTTTCCCCGAGCGCGTCTCCGAGAGCAGCGCCGCGGCCGGCCCCGGCGCCGAGCCCGCCAGCAAGGAGGTGAGCTGCGGGCAGTGCACGGCCTCCTTCGCCGGCCTGCAGAGCTACATGGAGCACCGCTGTGCCAGCGCCCGCCCACCCCCGCCACTGAGGGGGGAGAGCGGGAGCGAGAGCAGCGAGGATGGGGACGAGGAGAGCGATGTGGAGAACCTGGCCGGCGAGATTGTCTACCAGCCGGACGGCTCGGCCTACATCGTGGAGAGCCTCAGCCAGCTGGTGCAGAGCGGGGCCGCCTGTGGCAGCGGGGCTCTCCCCTCGCTGCTCCCGAACTCTCTCTCCAAGCAGGGGGAGCCTTCTGGCACCGCCCCCGTCTACCCACAGATCATCAACACCTTCCACATAGCCTCATCCTTCGGGAAGTGGTTTGAGGGCTCAGACCAGACCTTCCCGAATACCTCAGCCCTGGCGGGCATCAGCCCCGTCCTGCACAGCTTCCGCGTCTTCGATGTGCGACACAAAAGCAACAAGGATTACCTGAACAGCGATGGTTCTGCCAAAAGCTCCTGCGTATCCAAAGATGTTCCCAACAATGTGGACCTGTCCAAATTCGATGGCTTTGTGCTCTACGGGAAGAGGAAGCCCATCCTGATGTGTTTCTTGTGCAAGCTTTCCTTTGGGTATGTCCGCTCGTTCGTGACCCATGCGGTGCACGATCACCGAATGACTCTGAGTGAGGAGGAGCGGAAAATTCTTAGCAATAAGAACATCTCCGCTATCATCCAAGGGATAGGCAAAGACAAGGAACCTCTCGTCAGCTTTCTGGAACCAAAAAACAAAACCTTTCAGCACCCTCTTGTTTCCACAGCTAACCTCATAGGCCCTGGACACAGTTTTTATGGTAAATTCAGTGGCATTCGCATGGAAGGTGAGCAGGCCCTGCAGGCTGGGCCAGCTGGCGGAGCGGAGCCGCCGCCTTCAGGCGTCCTGGCCCCCGGTGCGCTCCTCAACCTGGGTGGGCTGACCAGCTCGGCCCTGAAGACTCCAATTACCTCAGTCCCCCTGGGCCCGCTGGCTTCCAGTCCCACCAAATCCTCCGAGGGGAAGGACCCTGGGGTGGCAGAGGGGGAGAAGCAAGAGGGGGGTGACCAGGACAGCCTCTCAGAGAAGGCAGAGCCTGTGGAGGAGGTGGAGGAAGAGGAAGAAGAGGAGGTGGAGGAGGAGGAGGAGGAAGAGGAGGAGGAGGAAGAGGAGGAAGACGAGGATGATGAGGGTTGCAAAGGACTGTTTCCAAGTGAGTTGGAGGATGAACTGGAGGACAGACCCCAGGAGGACCCTGGGGCTGTGGCAGGCGGCGGCAGCAGCAGCAGCAAAAAGGACCTTGCTCTCTCAAACCAAAGCATTTCTAACTCTCCCTTAATGCCTAACGTGCTCCAGACCTTGTCACGGGGCACAGCTTCTACTAGTTCTAATTCTGCTTCTTCCTTTGTCTTTGATGGTGCAAACAGGAGGAATCACTTAAGCTTTAACAATGAGGGCGGTGGAGCCAGTGTGGCGGAGGGCAGCAGGAGGCTGGACTTTATCGATGAAAGTGCCAATAAAGACAATGCCACAGCACCAGAACCAAATGAGAGCACAGAGGGCGAGGACGGGAGCTACATCTCCCATCACCAGCATGCTGGCCCCCTCTGTGAACTTGGGGGTGGGGAGTGCCCCTCGGGGAGTGGCGTGGAGTGCCCAAAGTGTGACACGGTCCTGGGCTCCTCGCGGTCGCTGGGTGGCCACATGACTATGATGCATTCTCGCAACTCATGTAAGACACTCAAGTGTCCCAAGTGCAATTGGCACTACAAGTACCAGCAGACGCTTGAGGCGCACATGAAGGAGAAACATCCTGAGCCAGGGGGCTCCTGTGTCTACTGCAAAAGTGGGCAGCCGCACCCACGGCTGGCACGGGGTGAAAGCTACACCTGTGGTTACAAGCCCTTCCGCTGCGAGGTCTGTAACTACTCCACTACTACCAAAGGCAACCTCAGTATTCATATGCAGTCTGACAAGCATCTCAACAACATGCAAAACCTGCAGAACGGAGGGGGAGAGCAAGTCTTCAGCCACACCGCCGGGGCGGCAGCAGCGGCAGCAGCAGCCGCGGCTGCTGCGGCAGCAAACATTGGCAGCACCTGTGGGGCCCCCTCCCCCACCAAACCAAAAACCAAACCCACGTGGCGGTGTGAGGTGTGCGACTATGAGACCAACGTAGCCAGAAACCTTCGTATTCACATGACCAGTGAGAAGCACATGCACAACATGATGCTGCTTCAGCAAAACATGTCCCAGATCCAACACAACCGGCACCTGGGCCTCGGTAGCCTGCCGTCCCCTGCCGAGGCCGAGCTCTACCAGTACTACCTGGCGCAGAACATGAACCTTCCCAACCTGAAGATGGATAGCACTTCCTCAGATGCACAGTTCATGATGAGTGGATTCCAGCTTGATCCTACCAATCCCATGGCAACAATGGCTCCATCTCTAGGTGAGAATGAAGGGTTTTCCACTGTTCCTGTGCGTAAGGGAAGAGTTATGTTTGTGCCACGGGCTTTGTTCTGTTTCTGCATCTCACGGTGAAGTGCAGCTGCAGTGCAGTGGATTGCCTGTGTGTGTTGACCAAGGATGGACCCTGCACAGTAGGGACGGAGCAGAGAATTCTCTTCTGCATTCTTCCACAACACTTTATCGTCCTAGGAAAGTATGTCACTTTTTTTGGTTCATTTTCTAAAAGTTCTGAAAGGAAAGTAATAGAACCGTAGTTGTAGCTGACGTGCACCGAGTGTTCCTCATTACTGCAGTCAGGATGCTTCACTGTGTTTCCTGATGGATTGGGCTTGCTTTGGTAAGGGATGTGGGCACTGTCCGGGTGGCTTTGTGAGCTGCTTGTGCTCCCAGAGCTGGAGGCTGAGGTGGTGCGCTGTGTACTGTGTTGCTTAGAGGAGAAAAGGTAAGTGTGTTTTGAGAGTTGCGATGAGTTTGGTAGATGTTCCTCTGCTGAAGAAACTCAGCTGAAACCGCCCCTCTGACACCAGCACAATAGATAAGATTTGAGGCCTGACCAGAGGAGAGTCATTAAACTGAAGAGGAATGGCTATAGGGAGGGAAGATTATTTCTCTCATCAACTGACAAAAGCACTTTGAAATAAATTACCAAATGTATTTTTCCTGACAGCAGGCATTCATCATGTTTGTGTTGGCACTCTGGGGGGCACACTGTTCTCCCCACACAGTTTAGCTCAAGAATTAGAATAGGGTAAGGAATAAGTTTCTGTCAGGGTCCTCCACCAAGCTGCTTTTATGTCCCCCGAGACTGACAGCAGTCACTGCAGCGCTGTGTAGTAGTTCTGCTTTCATGCTAGAGTCCCACACAGCACTTACGGCATGGCAGATGGAAATGACTTATTTCTGCATTGTTTTTGCTGTTGCTGAGGGTTTTTTCACAGTGCATCGAGAAAGTACGTGAAAAGAGATCTGCCACTTACCTGCCTTCCTTTGAACTAATTTATTTGTGCTGCTCTCTGCCCTCTCTGACCTTGTCCATCCATTGATGCTATTATTACTGATGCACTACATTACTGGTTCATTGGTCTCATGCATGTTCTCCTTTCCTTCAGCTATACATAGTACAGTTTATTATTAGTCCAGAAGGACATGAAAGTCATATGAGAGAACAACAACACAAGATACTAAAAAAATGAAAAAGAAAATGGAAGAACTCAAGTGATTATAACTTAAAGTAATTATCTTAATTCTCTCTTTTTTTTCCTTTTTTTTTTTTTTTTTTTAATATTAAATGTCCCAGCTTGCATCTCTGGGAGGTCAAGGACATGAGCTTATCTGGTATATTTTCAGTAGCTCCAAGTTGCCACCTGCTGTAACTGACAATTGCTTGTAACGTAGCTTACAGCAGCATGTAATGTTACGCAGTTATCTGTGGGTGGTTTCTTGGGATGCGCCCCTTTTGGGACTCAGAGCCTCCTGGCTGAAGTAAGGGAGGCTGGCATGAGGGAAGTTGGGAGTACTTTAGCTGAAACCTCTTGAAGTGCATTACAAGGCCTTGAGCATCTGTGAGCTTGCCTGGAAAGTGATTTGTGAGCAGTACACTTGATGGTTATAAATCTCAAGCTGAGGATCACGGAGGGAGGCCCTTCCCATGTCAATAAGCACTTGACACAAGTTTAGCTCATTAAACTCACACGCACACTGTGAACTTCGTTAGAAATCAAGTACATTTTTCCCATTTTTACTCTTCAGTCCAAAACTGAGCTTGAGAAGAATATTAATAAATCAGAAGATATTGCTTACAGGTTTTTACGGCATGATGCTTTAAGGATAGATGGATTCAAAGAGAGGATTTCAAGATGTGTCCTAAAAGGAATGCTTAGAAAAATTACTGTGATTAGGAGGTGCGGGCTGTGGAAGGCAAGTGATGGCTCTCTATGTGCAGTGAGCAGCTGTGCAGGAGTAGCTGTGGAATTGTGCTGTGGCCCAGCAAGATAGAAATGATCTGAGAAAGAGGACCGCGGCTGCGTTGGCAGAAGGGCAGGGCTCTGGCACTGGGCTTGCCCCCTGCACCGGCTGTGGCTGTGTGTTTTCAGAAAGGTTGGGATGCAGTTCTGGTACCCGCCCCAATGCAGAGCAGCCTGGCAGTGGTGGCTGTTTCTCAGCAAGCGGGTTGAACCATAAGAAACTTTTTGGTGGGCTGGGTAACTCCTGGCCTGAATGTTTCTTTGATAAAACCAGATTTTTAAGCCAAGCTATGACCTAAGATCAAAGTAGAATACCGAAAAGCTGCAGGGGGAGCATAAGTGTCTTCAAAACAGAAAGAGAAAGCAAGGTGGAGCAAAGGTCCTAAGAAGAGGCTCGTGGTGGGTCCCTGTGCTTTTCACAGAGAAAAAAGTCTCTGTCTCTAACTTCAGAGTACTCTGATGTAAATAAGAGCTTGCTATATTCACTTACTGTAAGTGAACAGAGTTCAGCTCTCAGTTTGAAGGGTAGATCTATGACATTTAAAGAGAGCAAACATCTTGCTGGTTTTCCTTGACATGTTATTGCACTCCCATTAGTAATAATGGTTGTCTTTTCCTTGGATGTACAAAGCATCTATAAACACTGTTTTTAGGAAACTGCCATTTTAAACTGTTGGACAAGAGAGCAGATCTGAGTGGCGTTGTTCAGACTGGGTTTTGTACATGCCATGTTCTGCATGCTGCGTGCTTCTGACTGCAGTGTGGTGACCTAACTGCAGTACTCACGTAGCTGTAAGTGCTTAATACTCATACTTGTGGCCAAGGTCTGTTCTTTGCTTGTTTTTCCTTTTTGATACTGTGCTCAGGTACTGCACAAGGCAACATTTCTTGCTTCTTCAGGTAAGCAATTAAAAATAGGGTAAAGTATTGTCCTGTTCCTGATACGACCACAGAGAATTTCAGTGCAGCACCAAGGAAGAACTTTTCCTTCTCAGAAGCACTGTAAGAAGTAGAGCTTTTCTCGTCACCTTTCATGGGCAGAGGGTAGGACACTTCTCTTTCGGAGCTTGGTGTCTACAAGGTAGGTAGCAAGAGCTGCTGCAGTCCTGTCCCAGCCTTACATGCTGGCTGCTCTTTTTTTTGTTGCAGATATAGTACAGAATCGAGGGATAAATGAAGGGACAGCAGTGCTTTGCTTTTGCTATGATTTTGGTGAGTGCAGGAGTTGCACTGGGAGCATATGTTCCGCTCTGTGCTGTTCTTCCGGCAAGTGAAGGATTGAGCTTTTCTGACCTCTTTCTCCCCTTTTTCCTTCGTGCAGTGGGTGGAGAGATCCCCCTGGACATGCGGTTAGGCGGTGGACAGCTCGTGTCTGAGGAGCTAATGAACTTGGGTGAAAGTTTCACGCAGACAAATGACCCATCACTGAAGCTCTTCCAGTGTGCTGTGTGCAACAAGTTCACTACAGATAATTTGGACTTGCTGGGCCTTCACATGAACGTGGAGCGCAGCCTCCCTGAAGATGAGTGGAAGGCAGTGATGGGAGACTCATACCAGTGCAAGCTGTGCCGCTACAACACACAGCTCAAGGCAAACTTCCAGCTCCACTGTAAGACGGACAAGCATGTACAGAAATACCAGCTGGTAGCACACATCAAGGAGGGTGGGAAGGCCAACGAGTGGAGGCTGAAGTGTGTGGCCATTGGGAATCCGGTACATCTGAAATGCAATGCTTGTGACTACTACACCAACAGTCTAGAGAAGCTGCGTCTTCACACAGTAAACTCGAGGCATGAGGCCAGCTTGAAGCTCTATAAGGTAAGGGTTGGCTTTGCTTTGTCTTCCTTCACTGCCCGAGTGCTGGAACAAAGGAAGATCTCCTTTGAACCTCAGTGGATTGTGATCCTTTGGAGACAAGCTGCTAGCTCTCTCCAGCAGGACCCAGTCTCACTTGTGCAATACAGGGTTTTGGCTTTTGTTATCGCAGCACCTGCAGATTTTAAAGCCTTTGGCCAACAGGCTTTGATTTCGGAATGCTTTATTGGGGTCTTCAGTGTCTTAGTATCGCATGTGTGTCAGACGACACTTTTATGTGCAACAAATGACATTCATTTTTGAAAATGTGCAAGATGTTATTAGCCACGGTTTACTCCCTTCTGTAAGGTAGCTTGTTAACCCATGTGAGATGCTTCAGGAGAACCTGAAGGCTTTTGTTCTTCTGAAAGAAATGGGTTATTCTGGCATGGAGAGTGCTGAGTGGAGCGAGCAAGGAGGGAAGAAAGGATGGAAGAGGGCTGCCATCACTGTGTGTTTATGCTCTGTATATGTTAATGCCAGGATCTGTAAGGAAAGTGTCGCTTGAAGCTGGAAAAGGGAGAAGCTGGGAAGAGAAACTTTGAGTGTATGAGTATGAGTGCCCATACAATTGTACATATGACCAGACAGTTTGGAGGCATGGCAGGATTTCATCCCTGTTAATACTTGGTCTGGGACTGCCATCTTATTTTCCTTCCTCTCTTTGTGTGTTTGTTTGTTTTGGCCTCATTTTGTGTCTTTATAGCCATCTTCCTCTCCCTGACTTATTTCTCTCACTCACAACCCCCTCCCCTTGCTGGCCTGAACCCTGTGGGCTGTAACCCAAGAGGAGCTCCGGATACAGTAAATAGTCCTTTCACTTGTGCAGCAGAATTGCTCCAGACGTTTCTATTGATTTTCACTGGACTTAAAGCTTCACCTTTTTCTCTAATCATCCCATAATGGCTTTAGTATGATCAATCAGGTACGAATTGCCATAAATCTAAGCAGCTGCATACCTTCCATTCACACATGCTATGCTGCTGATTGCCTTCTTTCTTTACTTTTTTTATCTGTCCTCATACTTTTTCCCACTTTTCTTCAAATGCAGTGAGATTTTTTTATATCGAAAGACATGCGTAAGCAGATGATATTTTTTTGCTTTTTGATTGTTTCTCACTTATTTTTATTTATCCACTTTAAAACTTGACATTGAGTGGTACAGTATCCCACCCACGTCATGGTGCAGATAAATTATCTTTCAAAACTCCTGGGATTTTCCTAGGAACGAGCAGCTCCAGCATATTCAGAGAGGAGGAATGTTACCAGGACCATTTCAGAAGGCTTGCCTAGAAATGCGATTGTTGGACTTTTCTGAAATTGATAGGGAGGTGGTCAGTTGAAGAACAGAATACAATTCTGGTGAGCTTGCCGCTAAGACCAAAGTGTCTGTGATGGGAACCAGCATAATGCAAGAGTCTAGCTCTGAAGCAAGTGGGTCTTCCCTTGTGCCTCTGCTCAGATATGCAAGGGACTGAGACAATAAAATCACCTTGGAAGCTGGTGTTGTAAGTATTGCACCGAGACTTTATAAAGCCAGCTGAGGAATGAAGTCTTGCGTGTGTGTGTAAGTGTTGAGTCATGTCCTGAACCACTGATTGAGCACCTGGGGAAAGGACCTGGTCAGCCCTTGGAGCACAGGTGAAGGCAATTCAGCTGTGGGACCAGAAGGGGTGGAGCCTGGCTGCAGCTCTCTTAGACCTCATTGAAGGGCTGACTGCCACTGGGGAAGGAGCTGTAGTTGGAGATCCCTCCTTGGTGGAGTCTTTCCTGTGAGCCTTGATTGTTGGAGATGGGTGAGCACCTTTACTTTCCACTTTGAAATACCATCCTATCTGTGCTCATCCCTTTGTTGTTACACTCTTATATTGCCCTTCCATTGTGTTAGTCTTTCCCATTGTAACAGTGTGGGATTCAAACCAAAAGAGGTATTTGAAAGCTCTGAGTTCTGACACTTAATGTTGTTCTCTTAAATTACTAAAATTTCCAGACTCTTCACTGGTAGTGGTTTTTACTGGAGAAGAATCAACTGGAGCACTAGAGCTCTAGACGCACTGCAGCTGGAGAAAGGAAAAGATTGGAGGGCACACCTGTACCTCATGCACTAAGATTCCTGTAATCTTCTGCTCAGGTGAAGAGGAACTGTTGTTTTTGAGGATCGTGAGAGGCCTGGCAGTGCTTGGAGTTGCTATGGTCCTGCTTTGCTTCTGATGTGAAAGCAGTGAAACACCAAAGAATAACACACAGCAGAGTAGTGAAATCTGTTGTGTGCTCCATACATGAGTATAACAAAAATGCTGAGTCACAGCTTGAAGCAGTGCTGGAGCACCAGGTGAGAAAGCAGAGCCAGCCCAGGGGAGCTCAGGTGCATGCAGTGTACCTGAGTGATGAGGAGGGCTGGAGCCAGGATCCACCCCTTCCGGAGCTTATTTAAGAGTTAGCAGAGGAGGTGAGGGTGTACGTTGCTGGAGATCTCTGCCTGCCTGAGGCCTTCCTAGGGTAAGCAGACTCTTTCATTCGTTTCTGTGCCCATAGCTGTAGCATTCAAGCATATCCTCACGTGCTGCAGCCTAGGATTTTGCTACTATGCTATCAGTGCTGTTCTTTCCATTGCATTACAGTGAGCTTACTCGTGTCTGTATAAAGTCTTGAAACGCACAGTATGGGATTTTCTTTGTTTTGATAAACCTCAGATTACCATAAAATGTAGTTCGTGTTGCTCTGCCCAACAGCTCACCTGCCTGCTATGGCAGAGGACAGCAGAAGGCAGGATTCACTGCTTGGGATTATTAGGGGAATCAGTGCTTGACCTCTGTGGATAAAGCAAGCTGTTTTCTGAGTCCTCCATGCAGTTCTTGCCATCATCAGAGTGGTTGTAATGCCGTGTCTCTTTTGATAGCTGAAAAGGTGCAGTGGGAGTGGGGGTAGTTCACAGAATGGTTTCTCTTCTCTCAGGCCTTGGTGTGGTCTGCAGTAAATTGAGATTGATTGGATGTTATTTTTCCTCTTGCTAATGTAATCCATTAGCCTGGCACATGCATAATCAGTTTAGAGCACAGTTAACTGGATGTAATCGAGTTCTTCCCTGCCTGCTGGAGAAAATCCTCTCCAGATGCTGCTGGGTGAGAGCACATACTAGGCTTATCACACACAATCCTCCTTATTCTGCTTTTTTGCCATTTTCATCTTAAATTATCTGTTTTTGGCTGCTTGTGTTGTCCATGAGCCTCTTCTGTTGCTGCTACCTGTTGCCAGAAATGTGGAGATGCTGTTACCCATAGTCCAGAGAACCTTTCAGGCACCTCCTGCATTGCTTCCAGTGTTGGAGAAGGTTTGGTATTCTGCTGCCATCTTTGTCCTTCACCTCGTAATAGTTCTCAGCCCTCTTCCCATGTCATTAGCACAGTTGTGAGGCCCAAGGAACCAGCTGGGTCTGGTGATCCTTTGTCCTCTTGTTCCCCAGATTCCCCGTTGTCCCACTAAAATCCTGGAGCTAAATTGGAAATTCTGTTATTCATCTGTCTTTTGCTGGGAGAATGCTATACTTGTGCCTCTGGCCATGTCGTCTCATCGCTTTTGTGTGACTGGTGACTTTTCTCAGAAACTTCCTGGGAAGCAGGAGTACTGCTGTAAATGTGTGATGCTGTTGCTAAGACGGCAGAAGGTGACTGTGAGGGTTTGGGATAAATGGCAGCTGGGAGGACTCCTCTTGTCCCAGTTAGGGCAGCCTGATAGTGTGGCACACCACTGGGGTTGAGTTGTGCCAGTGTTTTGAGCAGGCAGGTGGGGATTGTACGGACTCCTCACCAGTGCAGGCATAGTGCAGCAGAAGCAAGTCTTGTGTCCTCGTGAGCACAGAAGTCTGATGCAGACTTGCAGCAAGAGGTCAGGCGTGAGTTCCCAGCAGCTTTTGCACAGGTGGAATTTCCAAAAGGGATCAATGCGAGAACAAGAGCCAAGTTTGAATGTCTCCTACAGCTTCCTGAAAACCTCTCATTCAGAACCTGTAGCTTCGTCAGAAGACATGTAAACAAAGAAGAACTAAAGAAAGGCATTGCTGGCCAGACTGCTGAGTGAGTGCATGCATTCAGGTTCATTTGGTGTCTGTCTTTTCTGCCTTTCCAAGTGCTGAGTTAACTTTTTCAGAGAATGAGATCTGGAGGAGGTGGGGTGGGATGGGGTTTGGGCTGCAGGATGCCCCTCAGAGAGGTTCTTTGTTAACAAGGAGATGTGGAGCGAATGGGAAGAAGGCAGTACTCAAGGAACTAGCAACGATGAAACTTTGTGAGTCTGTGCTGTCATGGAAAGGAACGAGGATGACCAGAACAGAAGGGCAGCTGCAAACCCAGCTGGAGGTGGTGGCTGTCCCTTTCCACCACCAGGCAGTACTTGCCTCCTACCGCCCACCCTGTGGAATGTGCTTGTGTCCTTTGAAAGCAGGGTCTGAACAAGAAAGATTAATCTTGGGAAAGATTAAAAATGAAACACCTAGCAAAAGCCCAGGGAAGTGGCAGATAGCTGAATGGAATGACTTATGTGACAGCAATAAAAACACTTTGGAATTAGCTTAATGCACGGGTCCAAGCTGCAGCAGGGCAGAGGATTGGGCAGCAGTTGCTCACCTTACTCTGAAAGCAGAAAAATAAGGAGCACCTGGTATGATTAGCAACAGGATTAAAATGGAAGAATACACTTTTGTGTGGCACATCATTTGTCTGTGAACTCATTGCTGTGGGCTGTTATAGAGAGCAGACCTGCAGGTGGATTGAAAAAGGAGTGGGACAGATACGTGAGGAGCTGGTACATTGGTGCTCATTAAATGGTAATTGAGATGCAAACTCTGGCTCCGTAGGTTCTCAAATAGCTGGTAGCTGGAAGCTTTGATTATGAACTGGGAAAGGCTTGTTACGCATCTGCCCTGTTTCCTCTTACAAACTCCACTGCTAGTGGCTGCTTTCTACATGAATTTGGAGTGGCTCGATCCTTGATAGCACCCATTATGGCTGTTACATGTTACCAGTACTTCCATCTGCTGGCATCCGCATCGGGCAGCGCGCTGCTTGTCCCTGACTTTCTGTTGTGGTATTATTTGTCATCCTGAGGGGTTGGTTGGCTTTAATATGTGTAAGAGAAATGCTTTAGGCATGACAAATTGCCAGTTCGTTAACATCTGGTCATTATTTTTGCATTAATGTGAGATAACAGGCCAGAATTCTGTAATACGGCAAAGCTGAGATCTCACCCCTGTGCTTGGCTGACAGTTGGTGTTTCTGTGGGATATCAGTGTATGGAAACTCAACATTTTTCCAGGCAAGGGCATTAAAGAAAATATCTTGGGTTCTCAAGTTTTAGAAAGAGGAAAAGAATTGGAGAATTATCGGCATCACTGAGATGCGGATAAAAAGTTTTTGTCTTTTGATGATACGGAGAACTGAAGTGGGAAGTTTTGTTTCTGTTTATTTTTAAATTAGCTTACCAGAAGTTTAGAAGATGCTCCACATGCACTCCATCTGTCATCATCTGCTGAACACACAGAATGCTGCACGGGGGTCTGTTTGGTGCTGCTATGCCCCAGGTACCGGGACCAGACAGGGACCCTCTGGAGCACTGGGCACTGCCAGGGCCGTGCAGTTGGTGTCACCCCGCTCTGAAGTACCTGTACGGTGTGACAAGGGCAGAGGGAAGTGTGGTTGAGGTTTGATTTGCAACAGAAACTTCCCTCGGTGTTTGCATTTTAGGGCTTGTAGGGTCAGGATGCCCACAGAGTCTGTTGTGCATATTCCAGAGGATTTAGAGCCGTATTAACCTTTAATTTATCAGACTGTTTCTTTTTGTAAGTTTATCTTTTAAACTGCAGTTGCAGCATCTGAGCTCTGAATTGAGAATGTGGATTTTGCTGAAAACCTATTTAAATTGCAGATTAAGGGGACTTTTAACTGCTTTCCTACAAGGCCTGAACTTAACATTCCTATGGCATCTTCACAAGTGAAGATCCATTAAAAGTCTCCCCTCAAAATTGTTTTAAAGCTGGTCTCTGAAACCTTTCATTCAGATCTGCCGTCCTCTGGCCTTGGTTGAACTCATAATGGAGGATGAGCTTATGAACTGAAAGCACTCTTAGGACACAGCGTGTAAATCTGGGCTGGGCACAAAGTGCTGCTGGATTCACAGCCCCAGAAGTTCTCTGAGCTGAGCTCTGTGGTCCTGGGGCTGAGAGGGCCGTGGGGCTTTGCTGGGGCCAGGCGCCCTTCCTTGGCCAGCGCTGCTCCCAGGGCACTGCAGGCTCAGCAGTACATAGAGCCAGCTGCTTTTTACCATAAAACAACTTATGGGAGGACTGAATCCCTGTGGTCAGGTTCTGCTTTAATGCCCTACTGGAACAGCGAAGTATTTTAATACAGAAGCCACTCACTGTCCATTTAACCCTTTCAGAAGCCTCCCTTTATAGGACTGTGATTTTTATGATTACCGGGTTGCTCCTTCACGTTATCCTGTCACTAAAGGAGGTGGTGGTGTGTGTTGTTTTTTTTTTAACCTTCCTTCAGGTGTTTAATAGTGAAGTAGTACAGAATTCAAAAAATTCATACTTTCTCTATATACTTCATTTTGAAAGGGCTGAAATCAAAACTACGGAGAACACTCAGCACTGCCTGCTGAATGTTTTATTTACGGCCTTGGGGCACTTAGACTGTTCTGTCAACGGTTCTCTGGTAAGTACTGTGCCACCAGCAGCCTGGTGTAAAAGCAACCTGAGTAACAAATCAGAGACTGCAGCTGGAGCAGCAGCCAGTGTCCGGCATCAGGTGTCAGCAGTTAGCCCAGACGCATAGCCACAGCTTGCTGTAAAGCAAGGTTTAAAATTGAGGTTTAGAATTGCTCAAACAGAAAGGAAGAAGAAAAGCCAAGTAGTTTAAGCTGGGGCTTGACAGTGTGGAGCTTCTGATGGTGGTGGGAATGAGGACAAGTTGGCTGTGGTCATTGCTCTGATTTAGGGCTAGTGACAGAATCTCTAGCAGACCTTCACAGAATCATAGAATCATTTGGAATTCGGGGATCGTCAAATTCCAACCCCTGCTGTGGGCAGGGCTGCCAGGTGCTAGATGAAGCACTAGGTCAGGTTGCCCAGGGCCCCATCCAGCCTGGTCTTGAGCACCTCCAGGGACTGGGCATCCACAGCCCCTCTGGGCAGCTGTGCCACCCACTGTCCCAGTGGAAAAACTTCCCCCTGGCATCTAATCTAAAGCTCCCCTCTTTTAGTTTCAAAACATTTCCCCTTGTCCTATCACTATCTGCCTATATAAAAAGTTGATTTTCTTCCTGTTTATAGTCTCCCTTCAAATATTTAAAGGCCGTAATGAAGTCATGGGTGTGGGTCCCTCCTGTACTGCTGTGGGAAGTTGTTCCTCTGCAGAGGAGAGTGTGGAGGGTGAACCTGTGCAAGAGATTCCAGTTGGGATCCCAAAGACCTGCATTTCCTTTTTCAGACAGTCAGCCACTATAAGTGTGGGCTGATGCAGGAGTGTGCGCCCATGTACCCTCCTGATATAGCACTGTAAAGAGGAGCTCCAGCCAGAAGAGCTGATTGGAGGTTTTGTGGTCATTGTGTAAGGAGGCTGTAGGTCAGGAGTCTGTTGTTCCTGTGGACCAGCAGTTGGGACTGGAGCAAACAGGTGGAGGAGATCTTTGTTCCAGGCTGCAGTTGGCAGCAGAGTGGCACTGTCAGGCTGTATGCTCGTGTTTGGTGGTGTCTCCTGCAAATCTGCATTCAATGCAGAGTGCCTTCAGTCCCGTGGTCCTGCCTGGACAGCAGGTTTCTGCTGTGGGCACCAGGCTTTCAGTGTACTGGGCAGCAGCCCTTGCCAGGTTACTGAGTGCAGCTGCAGGCTCTGATGGCATGCTCCATTAAATAAGGGATGTCTGGTAACGTTCATTTCTCACAGTGGGTTGATGGGTACGCTGGGAAGGATGCCATTGGGTGCTTTCCCAACCTGTGCAGTGTGACAAAGAAAGGACTCCTGGTTTCTGTTGGGCTGTGCTAGTGCTGCCAGATTACAAGAGCCGTTGTCTTCTCCCCTCCTAGATAACTGAGCTTCTGAGTAAGATTTCCTAACAGCTGAACTTCTAAAAATTACTGTGAAAGTAGCATGGGAAGTTCTAGTTTTGCAGTCTCCTAGGAAATTGATGAAATAAGCAATGTGTGCATGATTACTGTATTACTCATTACTGTAGTGCTTTGTATTCTTATACCTGCTGGTCCTTAAAACCTCTGGTCTTGGGCTGCATTGTGTGCAGTCAAGTTCTGCAATTCAAATTAGGCAATGTTACACTTACGCAACAGGTTCTCTGAAAGCTGTGCCTTCAGGTGCAGTTGGATGAGCTTTGGTAAGCAGTGCTGCAGCTGTTAGAAGATACCTGTCTCCAGGTTACCTTGCCTCTCTGCCAAGGCAGCAGCTGCACTGCAGAGGGAAGCCTGGTGCTGATGTGTGGCTGTGTGGGCTGGGCAGTGCCTGGGGAGGGACAGCAGCACCCAAAGTGCTGCTGCCATCTCGTAAGTGAATACTTATTTAAAACCTCGGCTACGTTATTTTGTCCCTTGCTGTCTCTGGCATGTTTGCAGGTCTCTCTGCCAAGATGTAGCAAGGCGGTGTGTTGGTGATTCCTGGTGAGGAGTGGACTCTGTCCCATGTGGCTCTGGGGGGCACTTAGCATGTTTGTGCACAGGTAATAAGCAGGCATTGGAGTTGGTTGACTTTTTTTTTTTTTGCAGTGTTGTATCAAAATTCTCCAGCACTCCTTCCCTCAACTACACTTTGAATCTTTTCCCTTGCTGCAAGGACTTAACAGTCAGTGTTGTGGCACAATATGGTAAGGCTGCTGGGATCAATTTGCAGTAGAAATATTTGCTTCGGTACTGGCTTGATTTATGTAGGAGTTGTCTTACACCTCAGCTGTTATACTGCTTTTGTCTTGACACTAAAAATGCGTGTCTTGATCCCTTCTGACCCTCTCTTGCTCTGTGGTTAAAATAGTGGCGTGGATTTCTAAGAAGTCCCTTTATTTGGCCATTTGAATCATCTGTGAAGTGCAGTTAATCCCAGGATCCTGATTGCCTTGCTGCCTCAAACAGAACGTGCCCTGCGGAGCAGGGTGCTGTGGCTTGGGCAGAAGCACGGCTGCTGTTGTGCAGCTGGTTGGGAGTCAGATCTCAGGCAGGGGAGGTGGGAAGAGAAGAGAGCTGAGGCAGGAGATGGAGGCCAGGATGCTCTGATCTAATTTGAGAGAATGTTAAAAAAAAAAAAAAAAATTTTGCATTTTATCCATTCCTTTCATCCTGGGGCTACAGAACTTGCAGAGATTGATGCACGTGATCTGTTTGGTCCTCTGACCTGCTGTCCCTTCTCTTCAGATGCATAATAGCCTCCAGACTATTTCTGCCTCTTTTCCTGAATATGCATTACAGCCCTGTCCCACCCACTTCTCTTTCTCATGCTTGGAGAACGATAGTTACAAAGAAAATCACCTGGGGAAGTTTCAGGCAGCAGTAACAAAGCCTATTTCCACAGAGGGGAGGCTAATTACACAGCTAATTAATCCAACAGATGTCACTTTAAATGCCTGTTTCTTTGTGATTCTGTTGCACACATCACGCTGGTTAAACAGACTTTGTGGACGCCGTTCAGAACGTCTGCACAGGCTGTTGGAAACTGCTGTTGAGACCCCGACATGTGTTGTTAGTTTCTCAAGGTTTGTATCAGGAAGCGAAGCCTTGGAGTTCAGTCTAGACTTGGCTCAAAACAAAGTGCATGCGGAGAAACGCTGCTTCGTGCGTACTGTTGGTTTGAAGTGTCTGATACAGCAGTGGCAAGTAGTAGAGAGATTGTGTTCTTGCTGTGGAAGTACTGAAGAGAAGTGGAGGTGTCGGGGAGAGGAGACTGCTGCCTGGTACGTCAGGAGTGCGCTTTGGCTTGAGGAGAACACAATTTGGAAACCTGAGCCTCTCCTTTAAGGTCAGCAGTTCAAATCCAGTGCACTCCTGCGGTGCCTGAAGCTGCTGTCTGTGAAATGTGGTCGGTCTGGTTCCAGCCAGCAGCTCCTGTGCCATCAGGCAAGTTCCCTTACTGTGTCTCCCTGGGGTAAGAAAACATGAATGCGTGAAGGTTTCTCTGACATCTTGAGCAAGTTGTGTCTCGTCCAGGCGATGGATGTGTCCGAGGGTTCCCCACCAGGAGGAGGCCATGCTTTGTTATCCTCATGCGGAGCTGAAGGTCAGTGGTCTTTGTGACAGCTCCTGTCACCGCTTTGAGGCTCAGTCTGCGATTCGATCTGCTGCGTTTGTTATGAAACTGGAGAATCTGGGGCTTTGGAAATAACCCAGTGCTGGTGGTGACTTTGTATGATGCAGTGTTTTGTCTCCTAATGCTGTTCTGAAGGCTGGTATCTGTGAGGCTGGAGTGAAGGTTTAAGCTGTGTATCTAACCCTAGGTAACCAATGCTGTTGTTAAATACTGTCATGCTGCATCTGAACATCCCAATTTGAGACTGATCCTTAAATATCCCGTTTTCTGGGTTTGTGCCCTTCTAGTTCAGTATTTTATTCTGCTTTTATACAGCTTAGTGAGAATGTCTTCTGGGAGCAGAAGCCATGCAAAGCTGTCTGCAGTGTGGGCCCACAGCATTGCTCTCAAAGCATGGAATTGGAACACACTGACGCTGCTTGGGTACCACAGGTGACACGGTCCCGAAGATGCTGGATAGAACGGTGTGTGTGAAAGAAGCAGCAAAGGTGCAGTCCAGGGAAAGAGCATCTTTCTTGGGGTTTTAACATTACCGGTAAATCACAGTTGGCATACTTGATTCAGTGTAATGGATGTGTTCTCATTTCCCACAGCTGATGAGGATTATATCAGCTTGGTTTAACAGTCTCATTTTCTGCTCCCAGCGCACACTTGTTTTAATGCGTTTCAGTTAATGAGGTAGAAGAGAGAATGAGGTGTTACTGTTTATGTACAGACAGCAAGTCTGTGCAGAGGGCTCTGGAGCCCGCGCAGTCCCTTCCCATTGCTCTCAAAGGGACAGCATTAGCCAGCATTTATAGAAAATTTATTGGCTGTGGTTTATTCAGGTAACATTCTTCCCACAAGTGCATATTTCTCTGGTGCCTTCCTTCCATGCCGTTACAGGCTGCCAGCTGTGTCACCAGCAGCCCTGTAGGATGGACTGAGACACACAGGATGGCATCTCACAGTGCAGCACCATGTGTGGGATGTGGCAAAGCTGTGAGATCTACCTGTGGTAAGAAGTCCATGAATGCCTTGCAGCGATGCAGCTGGAGCACCACGTATGCCATAGCACGGGCCTGGTCAGGGCTGCCCTGTGCTGTGCCCTGGGTAGGGGCAGCATGGCCAGGCACTGCCAGCTGCTGATGCACTGGAAAGAGTTCTCTGCCCTCAACAGCAGGTTGTCCTTGCCACAGAGGCAGATGCTTGATGTGGTGTGGGCAGGGTTTCTCAGGGCCACATCCAGCCTGATGCCCTGCTGCAGGAGGTGCCTATCAGTAGTTAGCACTGTTCCCCAGTGCCTGGCCAGGCGCCAGCTGCTGGCATCATGGCTGGGGCCAGCGCCTCGCAGCCTTTGAAGGTAGAGCTGCTGTTGGTTTAAGCGGGAATTAAACAATTACCGCGTCTTAGTTCTCCCACCTTTGGTGGATCGGCTCTATAAATTGTCAGCCCGTTGACATTTTAATGTGAATTATGTCATATGGTATCCCCTTTGATTTCAACATGCCTTGGTTTGTAAATACACGAGCCTCTCAAAGGCTTGTGGTTAGCATACACGCAGGAGGCCTCGGGCTTTTTGGTGGGGAAGGAGTGCAGCGTTTGTCTCACAGCTGGCGTGCTGGCTCTGCGGCTGCCGTGCTCGGGGCACGTGCGGCAGCAGCTGCCCTGGGGCCGGTGGGGCACTGCGGGCACGAGCAACCCCTTTGCTGGAGCTGGGCTCTACTGCATGCTGGGCCAGGCCTCCCTACCCCTGTGAGGGGCGATTGGCTTCTCAGTGCCCACCGCTGGTGTCACCGCCCCATCAGGCAGGCCCTGTCCCTGTGCCCTGACAGACTGCCTTGCGGCTGTGTGCCCTTCTGCCTGCCCTCCCCTCCCCTAGGGGTGCTGCAGGGAAGCTCCCAATTCTGGAGGTTGCCGCTGCTTGGATTGGCCTTTCTTTCTATTTTGACCCTGACTCAGAGGAGGCGTTGTTTTTTTTTCCTCTATGCATGTGCCGGGGTAAGGAGGATCCCTGTGCAGAGTACATGGAGGAGTGAGGAGCTGGGAGCTCTCACACAGCAACCAGCACCTCCCTGCCCTGGCTGTGACTTGCTACCTTTGAGCGTGCCCTCATCTCAGCACTGCTGCTGCAGGCCGCTCACGGCTGTAGGCCTGCATGCAATCACGCTGCATTGGGATGATTAGGTTTTACTTCTGTGGGTGGCCACAGGTATGCCTGCTTGTGCTGCGTGTTAAGTAACCAGAGAGCAGTGCCCAGAGGAGGCACCAAGAGAGTCAGTACTCCGGGTGGTTTTGGCCCTTGACCACCAGCTGCATTCTTAGAAGTTGAGCTGATGATGTTGCTTGTGCACTGCTGGAATTCATTCTGGGGAGACGGGGGTGTCAGAGCCAGTTCTTGAGTGTGCATTTGCCATAGGTGGAGGGAAAACAAAGATTTTGGAGTCTTGCAGATGGTATATTTCAGGTTACAAGGTCCAGGTTACAGGCTGTCTGCTGCGCATGTTTCCTGTGGTCCCACAGAGGAGCACACCTGCTTTTATTGTTGGCATACCTTCTCACGAAACTATTTTTATTGTTTGT
This sequence comes from Chrysolophus pictus, assembly GCA_037305975.1. Classification (NCBI taxonomy): domain Eukaryota; kingdom Metazoa; phylum Chordata; class Aves; order Galliformes; family Phasianidae; genus Chrysolophus; species Chrysolophus pictus. The sequence goes on along the minus strand of CM074586.1, from coordinate 540,490 downwards.
CTTTGACTTACCTGGATTTTCTGGTATATTCACTGTATATTGCCCAGGAAGACCTGTTAAAATGTCTGTCTGGGCAAGTAGATTATTGTACAAGAAATCGTTCTCAATAGCAGGCACCAGCTCTGAGCATGTATTTTTGCAAAAAAGCTCATCATACATGCTACCAGAAATGAGAATCTTAAGATCACTAAAGAAAATGCAGTTACACTTGCAAATTAGTAAAAAGGATTTAGACATCTACCAGTGAGTGGGCACTGTTCCCCAAAAGGTTTTTCTGCTTCCATTTTATTTCTGAATTGCAGTAGTCAGCAAGTACTCTTAATGCTGCTCAGTGCTGCCTTCATAGTATTTATCATTTACCCCATGTATGTCTCCACAGACTTGACATTGTGGATTGCAGATCCAGAATTGTTCAAATCAGTAAATAGTGCACCAGGTTTTCCCCGGGAGATTCTTTACCTGTATACAGCAAATACAAGTGGGTGTGGGTACTCTCAAACAAAGGAAGCACTGAAGAGCAGAGGCATTTGTCATCACGGGTTTTTATTCTTCAGTGGCCTTCCACAAGATCTGTATTTTCCTTTTTTTTGTGTGTAGTCTCTCCTGCAGGGAATAGTTGGAAACTAATAGAGCAATTCTGGTCTCCTCTAGGTCCCCCTATAGAAGTATATGACAATTGAATTAATCTTTAGATACACATAGGATTTCTAATACGCAAATCAGTGTTACTGTTGCACCAAAAGAAAGCTCTATATACAAACTCAGAAAGTTTACAGCTCAACCTGTTAATATGCTCCAGCACAGATTTCTTTTTTTTCTGTGCTCTCCTTGACCTTAAAGTGATTAGCAATGGAGGGTGACAGGAAGGGAGGGGACAGGAGGTATTTCGGGTTGTCTTTTCTATTTCAGGTGCAGTTTCCCATTTGCATGGTGCTCAGAGGGTTGTGCTGGCAGTGCAACTGAGTCCATCAGCATCCACAGGCAGCTCTCCAGCTCTGTACAGTCACACTCACTGTGATTTTTCTGATAGTGAAGTGCAGGTCACTTAGAATCCTTTGAGTTGGAAGGGACCTCTGAAGGCCATCTATTCCAACTCCTGTGCTATGAGCAGGGACACCACAGCCGCCTCAGGTTGCCCAGGGTCTGATCCAGCCTCGCCTTGAAAGTCTCCAGGGATGAGGTGTCAACCTCAACACGAGGGAACCTGTTCTAGTGCCTCAGCACCCTTGCTGTACAAATTTAGTTTCTGCCATTCTATTAAGGATGATGTCTTGCATGAGCGTCAGATGGAGGGATCAAAAACCAGACACCCTATGCTGATATTTTCCACTGAGGGACTTGAAAAAGTCTGCAGCAAGGAAGCAAGGCTGTGCCAGCCCCAGCTTCCCAGGCTGTCTGAGGCCACGTTTGCACTTACTGTACCAGCATGTGGGGGGTATGGAAGGAAATTACCTCTGTTCTTGGCAATCCTGCAAGCTGACAGCCTGATGTGGCAAAATCAACCCATGCATAGATCACAGGCTGCTTTGAGGATGTGTGTGAAACACAAGCTCTGCAGATGCAGATCTGCTGCTGTGAATTATGGGCCACTGACATGTCCTTTCTATGGAATCTGGGCCTGAGAATGTGTGTCGGAACCATTGCCTGTTCAAGGGCTGAAGAGCTCTTCCAGTTAAACGTGGGAGAGGCTGCAGCTGGGAGGCTGGGTGCCAGCAGCCCCTGGAGGCCTTCCTTGCAGAGCGATTGCTTGGTGGTGTGGGGTATGGAGCAATTGCATCAATTTATCTACACAATTCTTAAGGCACATTAGTGTCCATTCAGTTCATGGAAGTTCTCACAACTGTCTTCAACACAGAATGTATCATACGTCAGGTTGCCTTAATACAGCCCTTCCTTTGTGCGCCGGCATTATGCTAGTTTTTAATTGTAAGTACTTCCATACATATTTTTCCAGTAGGATTCTTGCCTTGTTCTGTGAATGAGTAATTATTCCATTTCTTTTTATCTTCGTCTTTCATTGCATTGCCCCAGGCTTTGTCTAATACAATCCAAAGCTTTCACTGAATGAAGAATTATTTATTTTCTCATGGGCATTTCTGTGGTGCTCTGTGTTCTGTTTGTGTGTTTCACAGCCACTTAATGAACTTACCTTCACAGTGCTTGTCTGAAATCAAATGATGGTCCTATTCTTGTGTTGGATACACAGAAACAGGAACTGCATCAAAGGTTGTGATTTTAGATGCCCAGCTTGGTGCCCAGCCCTGTGGGCTGTACCTCAGAAGAAGGACTGCTCTACTGGGATGGCTTCACTGATTTCTACCTCTCCACCAGTTTTCACTTCTCATTCAAGGCCCAGCTCTAATCTCTTGGAATTACTATGCATTTCCTCTTCCTGCTTCCATTCTGTTGTACTCATTTGGTGCGCTTTCCTTTGGGCACGTGCCTTTACACCATCACAGTTACACCACCTGCATTGCCACTGTCCAGCTTTCCTTTTACCATACCAACTTTCAGTGTGCCCCAGAGTGCAGACAGTGTGTTATCCAGGACGGTCCTGAGCTGATCTGTAAGGGCAGTGTGACTGGGGTGCTGAGTAAGGAGATGTACGCTGTGTGGGATGCTGGAGAAGAGAATCGAACAGAAGGTGGTGATGATCTTCATGACTTTGAGCAGATGGTGTTTGGGAAGGGCTGATGGATTCGTGTCCAGGGGTATGCATTGCTGTGCTGAGGATGCTGTGACGAGGCAGAAGGATGGGCGTTCACCAGCACGGGTTGCACGTACAGCTCCAGTTGGTTGGAAGAATGTGGGAAGTGTTTCTCAGAGTGTTTCTCTGGGAGCGCTGGTGGTAAGGGGTGAGCTTGGTCTGTTCCTACATGCATCCTGGCTGGCCTGTGTTAAGGGAGCTCGTGTCATCCATCTTTGGTATTGATATTCTTTGATTTATGGAGAGGATTAAAAAATTGTCTAGCGTGGTGTTGTTGTTATTGTATGGTTATCTGTTGGGATTCAGTGTGGTACATTGCTGTAGGAAGTTATAAAGAAACTATATGAAAACAAGGAAATCTTCAGTCTATCATAACGCTTGTAACTTCTCTAGAGATAAATGAAACAATAAATACTGGGCGAGGGGAGCTGATCTATGTCTGTAGTATTTTATTAAATAACGTTAAGTCGGTGTGGTTTTCTGTGGCTGGTTCAATTTCCCACATGGTTTTTGGAGCATTATTACAATGGCCCCTTTGCTGTGTGCGGGTCCACAGGAGCACTGCATGCTGCCAGCATCGCCTTCCCTGTGGGGCAACCCGGCAGCAGTGAGAGTGCACGGTGGTCATGGTGCACTGTTGGCAACAGGAGCTGAACCATGACTTGAAAGGGCTACGGAGGACTCCTTGGGGACTGTCCCACTTCCATCCTCCTTCTGCACGCTGAGGCCCGGCTGCTCTCAGAGTGAAGGGAGCAAATTGTCAGTGTGGCCATGTCCTCGGTACAAGCTGCCTCGCAGCTGCCTGGCATGCTGTGCCTTGGCTGTGGGCAGCAGCACAGGGCACTGAGTGCTCTGTGGCCTTTTCCTTCAGAGAAATACAGCTGAGATGGCAGAAATGTATGGAGTTCTCAGAGGAGTTGAGGTGGTGGATCACAGCCTTGAGGGAGGAATACCTGGAGCTGTGCATCAGTGATGAAGGTGGGGTCTGAGCCCTGTGGGGTGCAGCTCCTCCAGGGGGAGCGAGGAGTGTTCCTGCTACTGGAAAGGAGTATTGAGTGCTGAAAGTGAAGAGGAAGAATAGTGCACCTACTGCAGGAGGGGCTGGGACCGAAAGGGGATGTGTAAGCTGCAGCTTGTTCTCAAGAATAACATGTGGGCTCTGATTTGTTCTGGAATTCCTTTTAATAAGTAATTATACCTCAGAGAAGTATTGAATTATGAAAATGTATTGACTTCAGAGTTTTCGTTGAAAAATCAGGTACACAACTGGAGCAAGCAGCATCAGAGCAAGAGCTGCTGCAGGAGTGATGTGGTTATTGGCTTAGAGAGAAATCTGAAATGCCAAGTAAAGTTAAAGCATAAGTTCCACATTCAGTTAATGTTATTTCAATTTAAGTGATGGCTTCACTTCCAAAAGGTGTAAAATGGCATCTTCCCTGCATTAATTTATTTCTTATCTTAAAGCAGTCTCCACACACACAGAAGGGGATTCAGACAGTTGTTCCACCTCTGAGGCAGTGCTCTCAGCCCAGTGCTGTGTTTGCTGTGCTGCGGGGCCTCCTCTGCCATCCTGCCGAGGATAACGCGTGGCCATGCCTGCTGCTACAGGAGGAAGTAATGAATCACCTGTGCAGATTGTCCCACTTGTTCTGTGTTAAAGAAAGCCTTCTTCAATCACTCAACAGCCATATAATTGCAATGTGGGCAACAGATTTTCATCCTGCTGACTATTCAGATTTCCTCCCAGCCCTTTTTATTATGTAATTTGCCTTTTTCAGTGCTTTTCCGTATTCACAGGCTGCTCTAGCTCACCTGTGTGTTCACAGCTTATCAACTTGCCCTGAAGTCATTATTTTAAAGTACGCATACAAAGTATGTTACAGAAAAGCTGTTGGTAGTGGGATCTTTGAGGCTGTGTTTGGTTAGCACCTTGTCTTCACGTTCAGCTGTTCCGCTGCTGCTTTTCCTGAGGCCTGGAGAGATGCATCTTCCGGAATTCCTCTGCTCTTGGCTGTCCAAAAACTAGGAGTTAGAAAAGCCCTGATGAGAAGACTGTGGCCTATCCTTAGTGATAGGATTCTGTCACGCCAAACATTTTGTTGCTGTTTTTATGTCCTGTTACTATCCATGCGATACTTTCTAGGCACTGCTTTTAAAAACAAAGTACAGCTTTTCTCTCATATTGCCCCAGGGATTACAACTTCTGTGGAAAACAGGAAATGACCAAATGCTACCTTCCCCAGGAGCTAGGTGTCACCAATTGGGAAAATGGGTAACTTGTTAACTCTAGAGGAGCCCCACCATCTCCAAACCACTGCAGTGCTCTACAGGAAGAGCCAAGTGATGTTTAGCTTATGTCATTTCCCTCATTTGTAGCAGAGTACACTTTGTGGGAAGGTTTGGGGGTTCTTGTCTGTCAGAGGGACACAGTGAGCAGCAGCAAATCCCCGTGCAGCCCCCCAGGAGCAGCAGAGCTGTGGCCAGAGCAGAAGCACAAGTTAAGGGCAGCACTTTCCAGAACAGCTGATAGGAAATGTACTCTCAGCTGTGCTTTGTTTTTTATCACTATAATTAGCGAGATCGATACATGCACTCCTCTGCTCATCTCCACATATAGCAGTGCTTATGCCGGTGCCTCCCTGGGGAGAGCTGTTAAGATTTCAGGGGTCTGGAAAATTCCCAAAAGTTGCAGCTGTCCAAGAGATGTTGTGGTTACTGCTCCAGTAGTGCAACAGCGGGAGGAAAGAAAGTTTCATGTCAGTGAGCAGCAGATGTACTTTTTTCTTTTCTACCTGTCAAGCTCAGTGAGTGTGTGGTGTGCTGTCCAGCTGCACAGGGATAGATGCATGTGCTACCAGAACAAAGTAACACAGATTCAGAATGGCATCTTTGTGACCTGGGTGCCCTCCACATCTCTTCTCCTCCCAGCAGCTTTCTGGCTGACGCGCAGTGCTGTGAGCACAGCTCAACCCACAGACGTGTTCTTCAGGTGTGCAGGGAATTTCTTAGCAAAGCTGTTGGGCTTCTGCCGGTCCTATGTAGATTTTCATCTTCTGGGATCTCCAAAGGAATGATTAATTAGCACTTTCAAGTCTGTTGCACAATTAAAAAGGTGTGCGTGTGGCAGAGAGGTTACTTTCAACCTTTCCTGGCTCTTGTTTTCTGCTAATCTGTGTCATTTTTTTTGTCTACCGACCCTGGGGAACTGTGGATATGAGGAGACCTGCTCATCACAGCCCATGTAAACAATGTCCTCGTTAAGAGCTGGTGGGCTTAGCAGAGCCCTGTGAAGAAGTTAACTGCCGGAGCAGAGCAAAGCAGGGGCAGTGCCTCCCTCTGGGCTTTAGCCCCTCCTCATTAAGCTAGTCCGGACTATTGATTGGGAGCTTGTGTTTGGAAGAGTCTTACTTACTCCATGCATTATCTTGACAGATTGATCAGACCTGATTGAGAACCTCTTAAAGGAACGAACAGCTGTAATGGGAAAGTTGGACTCTGTCATCCGTTAGGATGATTCTGGGAGCGAGAAGAACGAGGCTGACATCTTGGAGCAATTGTATTTACAATTAACATGGCTGAAAACGATTGCCTCTATTGATCCCCCCTTCCTGCAATTACAGCCCCATTGTTTACATTCCAGCACTTCGGTTATAAAAAGGAAATTCAATAATTATTGCATTATTTAAAGTTAAAGTGCCACAGAGTTTGCTGGCTACGCTTGCTGGTTGATTTAACGTTCAGTAAAATCCATGCTGAGCTCTCCATCTTTAGGCTGAGCAATATTTGGCTTTTAATGAGACTTCAAGGGCTGGTGGAGCAAACGCAGGGTGCTGCTGGATGGCCCTGGGGTTGCTGGGGGAACCCACAGTGTTCTGGGGTAGCTGGTGCCAGCCTCCTGCCTTTGTCCCTGCCCGGACCCAGGGCAAAGCTCCTGTCCTCTGGGATGCTCAGCTTCTCTGGGAGATGCTGACAGTTGTTCTGCTTTGTACAGTATGTCTGACTTGGCCCTAAGTGTGCCAGGACTCCGCTAAGCTGCCCTGTGTGCTGCTGCTGGGATCCTCAGTGAGGAAAGGAGCTTGATGTTTCTGAATGTGAAAATACAGATTCAGAGGGTGGAGTGTAGGGACTGGCTCGTAGCTGGGGCTCGTCGCAGTGCCCCTAAAGCCATGCTGTGTGATTCAGGGCCTTGCATCAAGTATGTCAGCTTCTTTGGCAGGAGAAAGTTCTGCATTTTCAGCCTTCTGAGAAGAAAAATGAAGAAAGAAACCAAAAATCAAATCAACATCCAGATTTGTTGCGCAGAATCTGTGTTTTCATCTGATAGTGGTGTTTATAGGGGCTTGGATGATACCAAGGAGCCCTTGGGGTGGGCGGATGCTCACTGTGAGGCCATCCAGGTTGCCACAGCTGCAGTGCAGAGGCGTGTGGCCATTGGCAGGCTGCTGGGGGGGGCTGTTACGTAAGGAGCTGGGGAGGCTGCAAGGAGCCAAAGGTTTTGTAACATTACTTCTTCAGAAGCAGTAAACAACTGCAGGACGTTGGAATATAGAGGAGCAGAAGTTCATCTTTTGAACCTGCCGTATGGAGAATCGATTTTCTCCTCCTTTCACAACATCTGGGCTGGGGCGGTTGCGGCACTGCAGCCCTTCCAGCTCCTCTGTGTCCTCCCAGCCGCTGCAGGAAATTCCAGCCAGGCCCACAGGTGTGAAAGGAGAGCAAGATGGATGGGCAGCCCTGACTTTTACGGAGTACTTGGAACAGATCAGGATCAGGCAGCTGCTTCCACCTGACTTTCATTAAATATTCAAATTCCTCTCTTCTAGGAATGTGTGATTTATCTCATGTGGCAGATTGGAGGCGGGAGGGGGGTGGGCAGCAGACACTGCTGAGGTCTGCTGCGAGTCTGGTTCCTTTCCATGAGAACTTGCAGCCTCACCTCCAGCTCCCTGGGAGCACATCGTCCTGGGCACGGCTCTTGCTGGCGTGAGACACTTCCTTCCGAGCCCTGCTAATTACCTGTGTCTTCATGCTGAGGAGGAGTATGCCCCTTGGCACCCTCCTCTTCTGAGGATGTGCCGGTGTGCCTCCAGCAGCTCCTCCTGGGCATGACTGTGTGCTGGCATTGGCTTTCAGACAACCAGGTGTGGTTTGATGCTGTGCGCTATTCCTGCTGTGCTGCCATGGGTCTGTATGCCGCAAGGCTGCTGTGGGGCCGTGCAGGGACTGTGGTGCGCACAGGAGGAGGACAGAACGGTGCTCCCATCTTTCGCTTGGAAGCATAAGATGGTTCAAAGTGATTACTGCACCTCTTCAGTGAACTAGGGGTGCAGTTCGGATATAGGTCTGACCCACTGAACATAGCAAATAGATTTTGGGAAACACCTTTCATCCCTTCCAGCAACAGAGCACTGTAACAAGCGCCATTACTGCAGGGATTGAGCTCGTTGTGCTGTATGGAACCTAACACAAAGAGGTCTCAAGCTGACCCGGGTTTGATTTCTCTTTAAAATATTTATAAAAGTTTTTAAGATTGCATGAAATGATAAGCATTGCCTACCAAAACACCAGTGGAGTTGTTGGGTGGAGAGTGTATTGCTGGTGTTGCGGTGGCCACGTGGATTCTCTGTTTTTATTAAAACAGTCTCATCTCTGAAAAATTAGGCCACATATATGGCATGGGGATGAGCAGCACTGCCTGCAGCCAGACAGATTAATACAGCTGTTTCATTAAATTCCACGATTATTGAAAAATATGGTGGGTGCGGCAGTGCTGGATGGGGAAAAGACGGGTGATAAAATAAACAGTTTGGAGACGTGTGGGATGGAGATGGAGAGAGAGAAAAATGAGTATAGCGTCATTCCTTAGTTTGTTTAGAAGTTACATTTCCACAGTCATATGGTGTACATGGCTGTTACTTATTAGCAGAAACCATCTCCCGGCCAGGCATGGGGCAGGGGAGGCAGGGCAGTCCCACACAGCACTGCTCCATGCCCGGCTCCTGGCCGTGCTCTGATCTCTGTGCCATCCCACCGCATGCTTGAGGAGTGCTGCTGGGGGCTGCGTGCAGTGCGGAGCCCCGTGGCGGTGGCTGTGTTGGCCCATGAGCACACTGCCTTTCTCTCCTGCCGATTTAAACTGTTTCTACACTCAGATCCTCTCAGTTGTGCTCTTTCTTTCAAGCTAAACCCAAAGCAAGGGTGGAGTGGTTCTATGGTATTTCCTTACCTGGTCTGAAACACTGACCTGGCGCTTTTTTTCGGGCAGGGCTGGAGCCATTCTGGCTGGCACAAGCATGGCAGCTGGTGAGTGGCTCCACCATGGAATTAACCCAAATACTGCTACCCAGGTGAGAAGCAGAATGAGATGTTCTGGGCGCTGGTGCATGCCAACATTCCCACCATGTGCTGGGAGCTCAGCTTAGCGCTGTGCCACGCAGCTCTGCCTGGCAGCGATCGTCCTGGCTCTCACTGCACGCAGGTCTTCACAGCAGTGTGTCCAAGGGGGTAGTGATGTTGGCAGGAAATTACCAATCTTTCTTTCCATAACTGATTGGGAGTAGGTACCCCAGAGAGCAAGATCTGTGGTAAAGGTCAGGGGGAAGCTGTGATGGCCAGTGAAATAAATGGGATATTTGAACAATATCCTTTGCCATGAGAGAACACGGCTTTGCACACAGACCCGTGCATTCCTCACGTGGAAGATGGACCAGGTTTGGTGTGATCTGTGTGCAGGAAAAGGTGTTATGAGCTGTATGGTGGTGTGCTGTGGTTTGTGTATGTACAGAAACAGCTCCTGTCCCCCGGGGAAACGTTACTTGTGAGCCGTATGGTTTCCATCAGAGCGTTCCTCTGTCTGTTTCTGATTTAAAGTGGAGCTTTGACTAAAGCTGATCAATATTTTGCATGCCATGCGTGAAGAACCAGATGTTGGAAGTTTCCTATCATTGAAAGGGAGGGAGGTGAACACCCTGCTCAGACTTGCAGAAATCAATGTTCTCTGACAGAAGTCAGTTGGTTTTCCTAGGAACGATGTATTCCTTTGATTTTCAAGTTGATTTGTCTTCTTACAAAGTTCTGGTTTAATATTTTCAGTGTTTTCTGTGACACGAATAGATGGGAAAGATTCACATTATGATGGACAATAATTGCACTTAATGTCTGGTGTCCCATCGCTTCCAGTAACTCAGCTCCTTCCTTTTGTGCCTTGTCTCATTCTGGCCTCTGCTGCAAGACAGATGTGGACCTCAGAGGAAGATGTCAGACGCTGGTGGTGGTGGTCGGGGCATCTTCACACTGCAGGGATTTCGTCAGTTCGGGCTGTGCTTTTGGTTCCCGCAGAGCCACATCCTTGATGTGTCCTTGAACCCGTGACCAGATGGTTCTGTGATTGCTTACTTGGGATTTCTGTGCCATCTTGCCGAAGATCCATTTCTGAGCTCTTTGATACCTTCTGGCCCCAAATGAGGTGTTTGTAGGACAGGTTGTGTCCCCGATGCATTTCTGAGCTGAAGGAGGAAGCTGAGGCAGTGCATGAGGGCAGTAGGATGTTTTACTGGAGAAATGGGATGGAAGCAGAGCAGAGCAGGGCTGGCTGAGCAAGGCTGTGCACGGCTTTGGTGGCTGACTCACTAACCTTCGCTTTTCATGTCTTAAGCCGTTGCTCTTTTTCTGGCTCAGGAAGAGGGTAATGCATGCAAACAATAGAAATAAGGGGAGGAATAAGTTCTTATGAGGGAAAACAGCAAAAAAATCTTCTGAGGGCACCAGTGGGATTAGTGCCCTGGTGGATTCTTCAAATATTACAGTGAATTTAATTAAATACATCGTGATCCCAAAAGAGGCTAGTCTAATTAGCCAGATCTAGAATACATTTATTCTCTTCTCTTGTACTCCCAATCAGAAGCCTCAGCATCAGCTCCTATCCTATTTTTAATCATTCCTAGACTCAGAGGGCTCTCCTTCCTTCGCGTTAGCTAAGCACACAGAGCTGGGTAATATGTCTTTAATCTCATCTGAGCTGTAACTGAGATAATGCCCGTCAGAATTTTTACCAGAAGGTCCTGGCTGCACGTAGACAATATTTTTGATTGACAAAAAAAATTTTGATTGATCGTGTCCAGGTTGCCCAGCTTATGTGCCCTGGGCAAAGCATGTGGTGAGGAAAGGTTCCATGGGGTGACACAGAAGCCAAAAATGGGCTCTTGAGGCTGGACGGTCAGAGCTGGCATGGGTTGCCGCTTAGCTGTAACGTAGGTCTGTGCTGGAAACACCAAGGTGCCTTCACCCAGGAGCCTCCCGTGCCCTTCGGTAGCTGTTTTTCCTATGCTTGTGACGAGCCCTTGCTGCAAGACTGGGGAATATTACAGAATCTCTGGGGATGGCTGCTGCCCCAGCTGAGTGAGGGAGGCCGTGCTGGGCACCAGCATGCCTGCAGGCAGGGAGCTCTTCCTGTGGTTGTAAGAGCAGTTGCTGCCTCCCTGGGGTCTGCAACATGGAATAGGCACTCACTTCTCTAGTACGGTCCCATGCAGACGCCTCTGCTAAGCAATTGATAGATTTTTGCCAAGCGATCAAAGTATACCTGCAAATAGCTGTATTGGCTGTGACAGCACAGCGTCAGGGGGTGACAGGTGTTCTCCTGTGCCAACTCTGGTGACAGCCGGCCGCCCGCTGCCCCTCCGCCAGCACTGCTTCCAGGGCCCCGGGGCGGCACCTGAGCGGAGCGCAGAGTGCGGGGGGATGGAGTTCGCAATGAGGGTGCGTCGGTCTGACGTGAAATTGAGAAATTGAATGCCCCCAGCTTTAAATATGAAGGAATTAGCTGCGTTTGTGTCGTAAATAGTTGTTAATGTTGGATCTGGTATTTTCTTTCACTGAAGTTGATCCTGCCCATCTTTTTTTTTTTTTCTTTTGCCTTCTGTGCTCATTTCATCGTGCTATGTTTTCCTCACTTTTTAATCTGAAGAGCATGTGGTATCTTGAGAATAAACAGTCCCGATCGTTGTGTTACTTTTTGAACAAGTGGTTTCTTACCTAATTCCCAGGTGGCTCTTCTAGCAGTTTGCAGTGGACTAACCCAGAGAGAATGGAGATGGTGCACGGAATTCACATCTCTCTGCTTTGTTCTTCACAGCACCTTCAGCATCATGAGAGCGGGGTTGAGGGTGAAAGCTGCTATTACCACTGTGTCCTCTGTAACTACTCCACCAAGGCCAAGCTGAACCTCATCCAGCATGTGCGCTCCATGAAACACCAGCGGAGTGAGAGCCTCCGCAAGCTGCAGCGCCTGCAGAAGGGTCTCCCTGAAGAAGAGGAAGACCTGGGACAGATCTTCACCATCCGCAAGTGTCCGGCTGCCGATGTGGGTGAGTGTTGCTTCTCTTGCATGAGCAGCCTCAGGCTGTTGCTTGTGTGCAGCACAGCGTTTGACTTGCAGCATTAGGGCCATCTGTGGCGTTTCTTGGCAAGTGCAGTGGTTCTCTTCTTTTTCCTTCCTGTTGTGGGGATGATGCTGCTTGTTCATGAATAATAAGTGATGGAATATGACAGGAGCGGTGTCGCAGATAGCTCTGCCTCACAGGGCTTATGGTTGTGGCCCTGAAGTTATGCATGTGCTTCCTTTCGTACTAATAGGTGATTTTCTCAGTTCCAGTAGGTCTAAATGCAGCTTTGATGTAGAGAACTGTGTATGTTCGGGTTAGAGTCTTAAGCAGTGAAGTTTTGCTCGTCTAAACATTTGGGCAACTGTAGCAGATCAGCATACTCTACTTTCTGTAGATGTTTCTCGTTGTGTCAGATGATGTCTTGAGCATCACTGCGTTCTTGTCTGACTCGTTTGTTGATTTTTAGTATGGCAGTCACTTCAGACCTGGAGGAAGATGTGGCTGAGGGCTAGGGAGGAGAATGGGCAGATGTGCTTGCCGGTTACCCACATCTCCTCTTGACAAGTGGGCAAAGCGAATGGCACGGTGCAAGCATTTACTTGTACAAAAGGTGAAAGGAAAGGGATTGCAACCGTGAATCTTGCAACAGAAATTCCCTAAAGGAGACAGTGAGTGTGGCCAAAACAGAAATTGTACTTTATTTAATCATTTAAAAGTTTTGGGAGCTTTTTATGTTAGGAAAAAAATAAGATCTCATGAAGGCTTGTTTGGAGGGAGGATGAGAGCTCACCCAAGAAGGCTGCTATGTGTGCTGCCAGGTGGATGCCTGAGCTGCAGGCGTGCACATGGGTGGAGATCATCACACCAACCTCTGAGCTGCAGCCAGAGCTTTCATCCATGGCTGCTGTGGAAGTGGTTGAATCTCACAGGGCAGTGCTCTGAGGAGCTGATTTTCTGCAAAGAATAGCCGTAGTGAGAGACAGGGAAGAGTGATTGGAGCTTAAGCTGCTGAGAAAGGAAAGCAGCTGAAGGAAAACACATGCGAGTCTTAGAAGTGTTCCTTGAATTAACACTTGGGTTGCTTTGTTGGTAAGCCTGGTGGTAGGAATGATCTGAAACAATTGCAAAACAGACACAAAGTAAACCAGGAGATTTTTTATTAGGAATTAAATCACATTGTCTGGAAAAAAGTGCCCCATCTGTGACCATGGAGGTGCCTGGCAGAGTCGCAGGCGTGCACTGTGCCTTCCCAAAGGTCCCAGTGGCAGGGACAGCTGTCCCGGAGGGGACAGGAACTCTGAGAGCAGTTCTGCCTCTCCACGATGCTCCGCTCTGAAATAACATTCCGATTTTGAGAGGACATGTTGACCAGAGTTGTACGGTTTGTGAGTTTTCTCAAAAGCAAAAAGAACAACATCTGTAACACACAGAACAATCTTGAAACTGTTTGTTTGCTTTTTACTTCAGAAGTATCTCTTTCTTTGCACATCTGCCGGGATTATGGTACTGGAGGTACTGAGTACAAAAACTCACTAGCTACAAAGGAAAAGGTTTTGTCAACTTAAAAAAAAGGAAATTTTTTAAAACTAAAAATCTTGATCAATCGCTGAGGGGAAATCTCACGGATGAGGCCGCCGCCGTGCAGCACAGCACCTGGCTTCCCAGAGCTGCCTCATTCCGTGCTCCCTCTTCATGCACAGAAGGATCTGCTCTGAGCAGGACAACCTCTCCTTTGTTCTCCAAACTTTCAGACTCTCAGTGCACATTTCACTCCCTGGTGCTCTGCTGCAGCTCTATGCTGCAGTGCTGTATGGCAGGGACAGGCGCGTCCCAGGGCCCGCTGAGGCCTTTGCTTTGTCTCAGATCTGACATCCACCTGCACTTGTCCGCCAAGCTCCTGCGTGGGTTCCGTGCGTGGGTTCTGTGCGCAGCCCTGGGGCCTGGTGCCATGGTTCTGCTCACTGTGCGCTCCTTACAGTTCTGCCTGTTGTACGGCGTGATGCTGTCTCTGCTGTATCCCTCTCATGTTTTTTGTCCTCCTTTCTGTGGGCTAGGCCGACCTGCCTCGCTGCTTTGTGATGAGAAGTCTCTTGTGATAACTGATAACATGAGAAAATCTTTCCTGTGTTTCAGACGCCTTGAGTAGAAAGTGCTTTTCTGATCTGTGACACTTCTCTGTCAGTGGGGCCCGCAGGGACAGTGACTTTTTGCTGATGTGCTGCATTACAAGTGCACTGGTTTGTTTTGATGCCTGCTATTACTCCCCGGTAATCATTGCTGTGATTCTCTCTCTTCTTCTGGTTAATTATATTTGTTTAGAATTCGTTTTCCTTACAAATACAATATTGGCTTTCATTTTCTCCAGGGTGAGTCCCCTTTTGTTACCACTGCTCTTTCTGCAGGTTCTTAAAGCCTTTTTTATACCTCACCCTATTCCACCTTGGGCAAAAATTCAGGAGGGAGCCCAGTCCCAGCCCAGCCCAGCCCATGCCGCTGAGGCTCTGCAGTGTCCCTTCCTGCAGAGCTCCATGCTCAGGGCAGGAGCAGCTCCATCTCAGTGCTGGCTCAGTGCCGGCACCCACCTCACCCCACTCCTGCAGCCACACTGCCCCACTGTGCCTGGAGGAGTGGGGCTGTGCGGGAGGTGGGGGTCCAGTGCTGCTAACGAGGTACAGCCCTGGCACAGCGTGTGCCAAGGTGAGGAGCTGCCCTCCTCCTGCTGCAGCCACAGTTGCACTTTCTGATCTGGAGACCTCTGTGACTTTGCTAGAATTGCTGGAAGGTTCTTTACCTCTTTTTTTCGTTCCCTAAACTCTTCCAGCTTTTGCTAGTGTTTTCATCTCTAACTTTGCATAAATCTGTTGGTCAGAGCAGTAAAAGATAGCTCAGCTCTTTTGCTGTACCTTTGTTAAACAGGTTGTGTGCACCGAGTAGATGGAGTCACGTCGTTCCCCTCCATCCCCCAGAGCTTTGTAGCAGGGAGAAGGTGCCGGGGTTCAGTGTGTGTCCGTGTGTACTTAACTCGCTGCTGCGTGCAAGCATGTAGGAAAAAGCATTGCTGTCTCTGGGGTGGTATGTAGATGTTTGCTTGTGTAGAAGCATCTCAAGCTGTTGGAAGAGAGTGTCTGATCATACCTTAATTAGTCCTCTAACAATCTACAAAGGTCAGTGCCAATTGCCTGTTCATTTACATTTGTAATTGTGATGATTCTTGATTGCACATTAGTTGCAACTCATTCCCTCCCACCCCTCAGAAAACACATGCAGCCTAAGAGCAGCCTGCAGATACAAGGACCTTTGTGTCTGCTTGTGCCAGCAGCACAGCCCTCACTGAAACTTCTGTGTCTTTTATAGCAAATAAGCTACACTCAACTTCCAGTAAAGGGTTGGTGAAGTCATTGTCGAGGAAATTATATGGACATCAAGCAAGAAATTCAGTTCTCCTTGAGCTGGATAATTAAAGACAATTAAACTTTTCTGCTTGCTCTGAGAAGTGTGCTAATTGTGCAGGAGGAGGGAGGTGGGCCCAGCCTGGACGTTCAGTGCTTTTGTTGATCGGAGAGAGTACGGCTTTAGGAGGCGGGAGTTTATTTTCTACTGTGGGGTATTTTTGGACTGTTGCTGTAGTATCCAGGATGCTGCCACTGCAGATGTCAGCCTCTTGCTGCAGAAGCATCTGTATAATGTTACCCATAAGCTAATTGATTTTTAATGATGGGGGGTTAGGAAAAAACCGTAATAAAAACCGAAAGCTTCTCAAGATGTAGGGATGGATGCACTTAGGACTCATTAGATAATGATAGAAATGAAAGAATGAAGGGAACCCACACCAAATTTTCAATGAGGCTATGCAGGAGTTTCCTTCTGGAAGGCAGTGAGTGCTGTAACGCAGGCTGTGGTGG
Organism: Chrysolophus pictus; assembly: GCA_037305975.1. Classification (NCBI taxonomy): domain Eukaryota; kingdom Metazoa; phylum Chordata; class Aves; order Galliformes; family Phasianidae; genus Chrysolophus; species Chrysolophus pictus. Next base: position 524,498 of record CM074586.1, on the reverse strand, counting down.
GAGCGGGATGCTGTGGGGCGCAGCCCAGTGCTTGCCCTGTAGCATTGCTCTTTGCAGCTGTGGGATGTGCGTTTGTTACAGACACAGTAGCTGAGCGTGTTTCTCTTAGGGTGAGTGGTGATTGTAATTAACGTTTCCTCCTTTACCTATTACCTATATCTATCCTGACTTTTAGGTGCGCTCCTTTCTTCTTTTCCAAGGAAGTCTGAGTACCATAATATGGACATAATCTGTGTGATTGCTGAGAATACTTAGGAAAAAAAAGTCAAACCTGGTGTTCTTACAGTTGTGCTTGAGGCCAGTGCAGAGCTTCTGGATGACTTCTGGAAGTCATGTTATATTCCATTGGAAAAGCTGATCATCTCAGCAGTGTGAGTCATCCTATAGTCTGTTTTGCATAGCTAGCAAGCGAAAGAATAACTTCTCTTCAGTGGGGCTTTAGTTGCTTTTTCCTTAGCTCTGTATACTTCTGGAGAGCCCCTTTGTCCTGCTGGACACAGGAGCGTTCCCCTATGACAAACTAAGCCAGCCAGTAATACCACTTCTTGTTTTGAAAAAAAATTTTATGTGTTTTGTAGAGCAAAGGGATGCTCTGCTAGGAACCAGCTCCCTGTGCTTGATGTACTGTTTCAGCAGTTCTCCTAATCTCTGCCAAATCCTGAGCAGCCATCCTCTTCCAACACACAAGGTCATTGTTAGGGGTCCTTGCATGTGAAGTCTGAGGGCAGGCTCTCTGGAAGCAGTTGCTGAACTCAGCCAAGTGCAGTCAAAGGGTGCTTTGTTTGGGCAGGGAAGGAGCCGGAGCTCAGTGTCAGAGGAGGATCGCTGCCTTTGCGTCCTCCCTTGCCCATCCTGGCCTCACTGGAGCATCCAGCACTGTGCAGCGCGCAGTGAGGACTGGCTACTCTGATCAGATTGAATAAGCTATTTACATGAATACCTTTACTGTAAAACTCTGTTCTGGTAGATATCTGCTCTGTTCCCAGAGCTCCTGGAAGAATGGAGTACTCCATTGCAACAGCTCTCCCCCTTTTGCCCTGTGAGCAGAGGTGAGTGAGCTGTCCCTCCTCCACGTGTTGCTCATATGTTCAGCCTTCTGAAGGACTGCAAGCTGTAGCCTGAAATCAGGATGTGAATTTCTAATGAAACCAAGTATGTAAACAAATATAGCTAAAACTGTTGCCAGATGAGAAAATCCCTTGTGGTTTAAAACAGTGGTTACCAAACTCAGCTTGGTTTCATCTGTGGTGGCTGCAGACAGCTGCGTGCTTATGTTGCTTGCACCTCTGTTTTCACTCTGAGTCATATGAAACACTTTGCTATTGTTCCTCTTTCCTAAAAGCAGTTTCTGTAGCTGCACCAGCTCCATGGTGCTATGGAGGCATCGCTGCTAGGAAAGAGTGATAGTAAATAAGGATGCAAGGAAGTTCCCCTGGGATCAGGAGCGGATCTATTCATGAAATACTCAGGATGCAGTTTGCAGTATGAAGAGGCTTCTCTTAGACAAAAAAAAAATCTATTTAGTAGAAAGGAATCTTGACGTTGAACACATTTGTCAATATAAATCTGTGACTTTGCAAGTCTCACAGTGTGTGTTACTCTTCTCCTTGAGGCCAGAGGTGCTGCACTCTGAGTTTCCTTCTCTCTGATCCAAGCTCTCCAGTTCTTCCCTTCCCTTGGTGGCTGTGCTCTGGAGTTAGGAATGGTGATCAGGCCATCTGTAAAGTGAAGTGACGCAAATGGTGTAGAAAGGGGAAGGAAACTTTCTGGGAGAGGAACTGTCCTGTTACTTTCCAGCCTTGCAGAGTGCAGCCATGAAGGCATTTCTCATTCACAGTCATCAAGCACGAAGTAATTATTAATGTGTTGTTTCAACAGGGATGCAAGAAGCTCCTTTGGAGTGTATCTTACATGATTGCAGTCTCCATGCTTCCAATGGAACTTAAAAACTTTTAAAATTAAGATTGGTAATGCCAAATAATATTCCTCTCTGCTTGAAATAACTCAAGTTTATTAATATGTGATGTCCTCTACTCGGTCATCGCTAATGCTGGAGAAATGCATGTTGCTGCTTCTTCTGATTGAGGTAATGGAGGGTTCAACAAAGCAATAAGATTTTTATAAGCCTCTCTCTACTTTTTCATGGGACATAATTGCACACAGCAATTAAAAACTTCCCAAAGCAGATTACTTGTCTGCCAGAGTACAGTGTGCAGGATTTGTACTGCAGTGTCCGCACAGACAGGAGCTCACTGCAGCTCCGGCCCTGCAGGTGATGCACAAATTGGTCGGGTTGGAACACCTGTGTGGTGCAGCTCTTCAAGACAGGGAAGCAGTCCTCACCGAGGGAAGATATAAAGTGTATTTTGAGGAATTCAGCATAAGATTTCCCACCTGCTACAAGAAGAGCCCCAAAAGAAGCTTTGCATGCCATCTCTTCTCACTGCCTTTGTCTCTGATAATCAGAAGGTCCTCTGTCTCATGCTGCTGCTGGTTGTCCCCTCCTCCTCCAAACTGGATTCCTCCTTCTGATGTTCAACAGCTAACCTCGTTTTACAGGCTTCCCCTTGCCATTTCCAGGCGTGTCCTTGATTGACACATTTAATAATCTACCAACCGGAATGACAATCTGAGCTCCTGTGTGCAAACATCAAATGCTGCCCAGCTTCATTAGCTTCTCCTGGGCTTTTTGCCTCTCCCTCTCTTCCTGCAACCCAATATTGTGTTTTCCCAATATGTTATCTGTAAACCCCTGAAGGCAGCAGCCTGCTTAGTTGTTTCTGAAGTGTTGCATGTAAATGCAACCAAATCATCGGTGTGTAAATTGTCAGAGAGGCGCGCGGTGCAGCAGCCCGGTCTCAGCAGGTCCTTGGGAGAGGGCCAGAAGGGCCGCGGGCGCCTGGCGGTGTGCACCCAGCTCTGCCGGGCTCTGTCCTGCGGCACAGGGTGTGCAGCAGCTTTGTTGTCTGAAGAGGAAATCCGTTTCTGTCATCTTGTCCTCAGACATAGGGAGTGAGATGAGCTATTGTCCTGTTCTGAGAAAACATTCACCCACGGTGCAATAACATACGTGAAATAGCAACAAAGAGGGAAAACAGCTCGTGGCGATATGTAGGTTAAGCTGATTAAACTTGCAATTCCCCTTTGCTGAAGCATTTCTGATCTCTGTGCCAACCCCACCAAATACCCCCACATGCAGGATTATCATCTTGTTTTCCAAGATCTCATGTCATGAGCGCTCATTTAAAACAGGAGGACAGCTTGTTGCTTTCCTCTGTTGTTCTGCAGAACCCTGGAATTTTTTCATTTTTTGTGTGGATTGAATGGCTTAAGGAACTTCTACCTTTCCAGCAAGTTCCTAATGGGAGCTGCAGAGTTTCTGCCCCAGGTCTCTCCTCTGGAGAATGTGTTGAGAGCCTGGGTAGGTAGCAAGCTCTCTTCTTTACAGATGGATGCAGAGGCAGGTGGAAACTTCTGTTTTAGTTTCATGTTGTTTTCACGGTTCTCAAGATTAAAGAGATATACCACTTGCAGCAAGAGGTTGGGGTTGCTGTTGACAGTTCTTTTGGAAGGCTGCTGATGAGAAGATAAAGCCACATAATTTAAGAAAGTCGGTCTCTTCGGAAGCTGGAGGGACTTCTCTGTCTTGGAGTCATTCCCTAGCATTGTTTTGCAGCCATTCTTCCTTGCGTGTATTCCCTTGCCCAAATTTTACAGAACACTATTCCCATCTCAGTGGCATCTTTCTGTCTTTGTGCTTATAGGACACCATGGCATAGTCGAGGTCTGGTCTGGCTTCAGAGAACTCAGGGATAAAGTTTGTTCCCCTTTAATATCTGGCAGAAACAGATTTCCTTTGTTATTTATTTTTTGGATTGGTTTTGAGTTTGAAGTAGAAAGCGGTTGTGTCCTAGCTCTGTTTTGACCAACCAGCAGTGTATAGATAATCTCTAAAGGATATGAAAGGTTTAATCATTTTAATTTTGTTTTTATTAAAGTTTATCGTGACTTTTTCATGTGCCCCTGGTAATGCGTGGCGGGGGGGTAACAGAGATCCACACAAACCCCCGAGCATTCGCTTAATGAAACTCTCTAATGGGAGGCGCCTGGTGGGAAGGAAGTGGTTAGATAGCAGGGCTGGGGAAGGCAGACCAAAGGCATGCTGTAATATCACTGAAACGTGGCAGGAATCTCATAAACTCCCCATCTAGCTCCAGCAGACACTTGTCATTGGGAGCTCATGGCTTTCATTAAGCGGAAAGAGAGGAAGCTCTGATGGCTGACTTGTTCCAGAATGTTTTTCTTGTTCGGTTGCATCTTAAAGCTCTTTCCACTTCAGAAAAGTACAGGGAAAAACACCAGATGCCGTAGTAAAGCATTTGGAAGATCTTGGTCCCTCTCCTACTTTATGTTTTTATCCCCATCAAAACAAAGTCTGGAGCCAGACTGAACCGAGTTGTCAGCAGCTTCCCTGCTGCGTTCAAACCAACTGCTCTTTCCTTTGGGACAGGAAAGTTGTGTGCTGTACCTATCCTTCACTCGTGGTACTGAGTTTGGTCACCAGAATCTCTGCTGCTGGTGCCAGCTGCACTTTCTACTTCTCTTCCCTTTTTCTCTCTTCCCACTCTCTCTTTCACTTTCAGAATAGGGAACTTCTGTCCCGAGGACTTCAGGTGGTTGAATTCAAGACTGAAGGACCTCGTAAAGCTGTAGAAGCACTGCCATGAAAGCTGAATGGTAGTAGATACTGCAGCCGTGTCTCTGGATGTATTGGAGAAGGGTTAGATGTCAGCATGGGCAGCAAAAGGTTCATCTTAGCAGCATATTCAGCTCGTGTTTGAAGTCTCCTCCACACGTCCCTGCTGGTTCTGTTCTGCCCGCTCACTTCACCAAGCAGGGCAGGGAGTCTGAGCTGCTGCTGTGGTGTTCTTATTGCAAGGAGAAAAGGAAAGCTTCCAAAAGTTTGGATGCAGATGGGAACTGTTCCAGCAGACTGTGTTCTCCTGTCAACCCTAATTTACGACCATCCTTTCCACAGTATTGCATGGGAGCAGTTCTTCTCGAGTGCCTTTCCTAGAGATTTGGCTGCTTGTAGCTGTTGTTGCACTTGCTGTTGTCTGCCTACATCACCAAATTAAATACACCTGAGGTGAACAAGCCTTCTTCTGTGTTAACAGGTTAATGAGTTCGGGGTTACCTCACTTGGATGCTTCTGTTGGTGTATGAACTCTGAGCCTTTCCTCCTGTTCTGCTGTTGACCTGAGCTGCAGGGGCCGGAGATCCAGCCCAGAAAAGTGCTGATTCCTTGATTCCTCCTTTGCTGCTAATTTGCCTGGTGACACGTTAGGTGGGGACAGTGGCAGAAAGAAAAAAACTTAGTCATGTTCAGCTGGACAGAGGCTTTGTGCTCAAGAGAACAAGGATGTTTAACTCGCCCATAAGCAAACAGTGGATGAGAGTGAGGAGAGGCAGTGTTGCTCCGCTCCCCTGATGACACAGCTGTGCCCACTGCAGTGGCTGGGCCAGGCTCCCTGCTGCCTCCCAGCCATGCAGCGCCATGCAGGGGTGTGCTGGGCTGTGCCAAGGAAGGTGGGAAATGGGAGCAGGACCCCCACCTGGCAGGTGGTGCCTCAGGGTTTGCTGCAGCTGACAGCATGGAGTCTCACTGAATGACTGCTGGCAGGTGTGGAAGCACAGTGCTCTGCTGTCTCATCTCCCCTCAGTCGTACAGGCTCACACCAAAGGAGTGTCAGAGGCTGTTTCCTCTGGATGAGGTTTGCCTTGGCTGCATGCCCATGGTTTGTGTCACAGCAGCACCCTGTGAAGGTGGCAGTTTCCACCGCTCAGCTGTTTCCTGCCCATCTGCACGCACTGTCAGCAGCAAGCCTTTCTGGCTGAATGCTGTGATGGGCCATAAAAATGAAAGTTGTTCTTGAAGCCAGACACTGTGTCCAGACTTGTGACCGTGTTCTGGGACTGCTGCTGCTGCTCTTTGCTCTTCAGGGTCAGGAACAGGGCTGGAACTTTTATGATGCTGACACCCAGAAACACTGCCAGTGCCAGCAACATACTGTTTCCTTGTTGGAGGAAGCATTCACAGGGCGTCGGGAAGCGATGGGCAGGAGCTTGCCAGCTCAGGGGGGCTGGACCTGATTCTGGAAGTGTCCCTCAGTAACTGGTAGCTCATACAGACCAGTTTGGCAGGATGCTGCTAGGCAGAAACGCCAAGCTTGCCTTCCTTCTTCGTTTTCATTGAGATGTAGGAAGAACAGGGAAAGGGGATGTGGGATGGTTGGTGTTTCTTGAGAGCTGCGTACACGAGGCTGGATGCAATCTCCCTCAGTGTAGCTGTAATTCTGTATCTTTTCATAAGTCCTTTTTCTTGAATAAATGTGCACTTTTAAAATAAACTGACATCTTTTATATAGAAAAGATCATCTGAGCCAATGTAAACAGAGCTGTCTCTGAGTCTGACCGGACCACTACCAGGTTTTGTTGGGCCATGGCAGCACGTACTGGAGAAAGCAAATCTATGCTTCCTGCAGAAGATAAAACTGTGATTAGGATGGGTGCATAGGGTGCTTTCATGGCATTGTTTCTGTTCATCACACAGTAGAGTTGCACTGGATTTCTGGTCTCCAGCTCCATCTTTTCAATACAGTGGAAACTACAGAGCAGGATCTCTTCATTCCTCTTCTTGTGGTGCATTTACACCATTGGTTGGAACAGAACCTTCCTATGGGTTTTCCACAAGACAAAGTTGCACTGGCTTCTTGCTGCAGTGGGAACTCCTGTCCAGATGTTCAACGCAAACAGCGTTAGACAGGTCACCAGCGACCTTTGGGCCTTGGATTAGCAAGGGTATTAAGCAGCCATTAGCATTGCATTAGAATTGCAATGTTTTAAAGATTTTTTGTTTAGAAATTAGAAAAATATTGCTGATTTGTTTTAGCAGTTCTCAGAGTTATAAAAAGGTGGAACTGAGACACCAGAAACATGCACAGCAGCAGAGTGCTGTCATGAACTGATAGAAATACATCACTTCTACATTCAGACTTTCACTGATGGAACAAGAAGAGTGTCTGCATACTCTTTGATGCGGTTGTGAAAGTGAATTCCTTCAGCTTGACTGTTAGAAGGGAGAGGTTGAGTCTTTTCTACTGGACTTTCCTTTAGATCTTCAGGGACACGGAAGCATCCTTGTAAGTACCCACTATGCAAGGAAAGTCCTCCCAGTCCAACCATTTCTAATTCTAATCAGCGCAGGCTTCTGCTGCAGCTGGTCAGCCAAAGCCGTTCCCAGGCGGAAAGAAGCGGTAAGGAGCTTTTCCAGGCCTTGCACGCCTAGACTCATGGCATCAACACACTCATGTGCCACCCTGTTTGGAAGGCGAATTTTAAACTTGTTGCTATTATACATGCAACTGGATTGTGGCATAGGTTTCGTTTTTCTGTACAGAAGAATCATTTACGAAGGCCAACACAAGTCCACTCTGTCATGGTGAGCACTGGAAGAGAGCATCCTCCACTTTTTCCCTCCTAACAAGGAGTATTCCTGCAGAGCATCAATTCCTTTCCCTTCTGCCTTCTGGAAGCAAGAGGTCTGGTGGTCTTTATCTAGCTGACAAGACTGGCAGAGAGTGCCTGATATAAATGAAGAAGTGCTTTGAGATCTTTGTTCAGATGAAGCATCGTGAACGTGGAAGATACTCTCATCCTGCAGCTCATTTATTAGGAGTATAGATTTAATTGCAAGAGATACGGAGCTTGCTTTCTGAAATTGATTTTGTTCTTCTTTAAGAGCCATAGGCAAAATGAGACTGTGTACCTTATCAGTGGGGTGATTTGCGAAAGAAGGTTTCACAGCAGCCGGCACAGGTCTGGAAGTAATGGCTGGCCCAACCTGCTCCAACATACCCAGCGCTGTTGCACATACTTTGACTTGCACGTCAGAGGCATAGTCTCCTATGTACTTGCTAGCAGCCTTTCATTTGCTTTCTTTTCCTTTTGTAAGGCCTCTGGTTAAACATTAAAAGTCCCTCAAACTGGAGCTACTAAGATTATTTATTTGTTTTTTTCCACCAAGAACTTGAAATTGCTTAATAACATGTGGCAACGCCAGTGTCAAGCTGCAGCTGATTCAAAAGGGAATCTGGGGACCCGTAAACAAATAAGAACCTCCCTCAGAGAAGGGTCTCTTACTTACTCCTGTCGGTACCATCTTGATGCTGCTGCCATGCATCTGGTTTTGATCTCCATGATTTCTTAGGCTATGAGTTTCAAAAGTTAATTGGGAGTTGTATGAGAAAGTACTATCTGTATTTGCTCCAAATTTGCCTTTTTTTCTGTTCAGTGTCAGTTTTCTCCAGAGACTGGAGGATGAGAGGAATAGCACTGGTTCAGCTCCTTTGAACCTTGCTCACTCCTGTCGAGGCTGTCTGATTTTCTTTGCAGACCAAGCAGCCCTAATCTTTTCTGTATAGACAGCATTTCATACCCTCTCCTCATCCTTTCATTCATCAGAAGCCGCATCGTGAAGTAAACATTCAGTGTTTCTGTCCCATTCCACGTGTGCTAACGTGTTTCTGTCACACACACTGTTTCAGATGTGGGCTCCTTCGCTCTGCTTGCAGGGCTCCCTGGCCCCTTCCTGCGCTGCTGAGACCCCCGAACGCCTGAGCTGGGCCCATGCTGGGACTCCTTGCCCTTAAAGCTCTGAGCCACCAAATTTTGCCTGCCACACTGTGTGCAGGGCCCTGCTGTTCACAGTGCCAGGCACAGACAACAGAGTGGCCCTGGACAGAAAGTGGGGATGGACTCAGCGTGACTTAAGAGCGTCTTTCTTTGCTTTTCTGATTGCCAGCATTCATGTAGAGTGGGAGCTCCCGCTCCTTTTCTGGGAACTACTCTCTCTCATTTGGTTACCAATTAAGCTGGAGCATTTTCCATCCTCCTTTTTATTGTTACGAAGGGTGAATTAGGGCTTGGTGTTTAGGATTGTTCTCTGGCCTCCGCTGCTACTTTGCTGCCTCCTTTGTGGCAAAACAATGGCATTAATTTTGGCTTTTGCAGCAGGCGGGCAATCTGGCAGCACACAGTGCCTGTCCGTTCCACTTCACTTGTGCAGCCACCTCTCCTTTCCACATCACCTACTCACTTTTCTCCTTTCTTTTCTTCCCTCCCCTTTTGTGTGTGTGGTGTGGAGGATCGCTCAGGGTTTATTCTGCTCCAGTCCTGGTGGGGTCGGAGGTTGCGGCTGCTTCTGAGGAGCTGCGTGCTGGGCTGAGGCCATCCTGCACGAATGGGCCACGGTGGTGAAAGAGGACAGAGAAAATTTCACCAGGACAGCCAGGGTCACTGCAGAGTAGCAGGAGCAGGAAAATGCTGAAAAGGCAGGAAGCACCTGCACGTCTCAGAGGTGCTTTCTGAATGGCACTGTGAGGCTTTCTAGTGTCCCTCATTGGACATAGTACTTCAAGTCCTCCAGAGCTGGGTACCACTGGAGAGAAACACAGAGAGCCAGGGCTGAGGGCATCCACTTGTAGCCCCTGCAGGTAACTCATATTGAATAAGATACATGTTAAGCACTATCAGAGGGAATGTTACTCCAAATGGTGCCACTTGCCATTCTTTTATTTTTTTTTCCCTCTGCAAGATTGCATGAAAGGAAAAATAGTGTTAGAAATTGAGTGGAAGATTTAAAAAAAAAAAAAAAAAAAAAAAAAAAAAAAGGATGGTCCTGGAAGGAGCAAGCTGATGGGCTCCTCGCAGTGGGCTTGCCAGAGCCCCGTGCTGGGAGGAGGAATCTGGTGCTGGGCATGGAGCTGGGCAGAGGGGCTGGAGCAGCTCGGGGCCTGTGGGGCTGTGCTCGTTTCTGAGAATGCCTCAAAGTTGTCACTGTGGAACGGGGACCTCATGCATGGCAGTACCCCAACTCCTGGGCTCCTGCTGGGCCTGGCCCATAGCTTACAGGGACATGGTGACCCCTTGGCAGTGAAGTCTGGATCCCTTTTTGTTTTCTGTTAAATAATGTAAGAAGGAATACAGAGATTGGAAGTGATTGCCCAGAGTCCAATGTTAGGACGGCTTGCAGCTGTGCTCCTGGTTCCATGAGGCAGCGGTACCAGCTCCAGTGACAACAGGGGGATTTTGTGCACAGCCTGGCCCTGGCACATGCAGTGCCGCGGCAGGAATGCGCTGCAGGTCCTATGGATGCTCTCGACCTTTGGAAGAGCTGGTTCAGGGCTCGGCTCTCTGCCTCTATTCCCTGAGGTTTTTGCACAAGGGGACTCTCACCTGTGAGTCTGGCACCAGGTCTGGAGCCCTTGAGGTTTCTTCAGCTCTGAAGGAATGTGGCAGGCCAGGTGCTGCCTGGCACCCAGCGCTCGTCCTTGCCTTCCAGAAGGCAGCAGCCAACTGCATAAATGGAGCGCGCACGCAGTCAACAGTTTCCTTTCTTCTGCACAAATTGGCAAGGACTAACCTTGTCATATCTAGTGCAGTGCTAACGGGCGCCTGCCTCCAAGGGGTAATCATGCAGGCATAAATTCGGAAAGTTGCTAAGCTATGAGCAGTCTTATGAGCATTAAAAGTGTCCTCTTTGCCAGAAAGGTCATTCATAACTTGGCTGCGCTGCTGATGTACAGTCAGTGATATTGATTGATTAATGTATAAAAAGCACCAAATCCATTTGCTTCTATGAAAGAGAATAAAGTGCAGTCGACTCTCTCTTTATTTTCACCTCATCCTTTTGTTTGAAGGACGTTTTTTTTTTCTCTTTTTGTTTTGCCAGCTAGGTTTAAGGGGGTTACAAAAAGCCAGTTTCTGCCAAGTAATGCGTTCACAAAGGGAACATTGATTCACATCAGTGTCGCTTGAGTTACCCTTAAAGGTTTGCCAAGGAGTTGTTCTTATATTAACCTTCTGTTCATCAAAGATGAAATAAATAAATAAGTCATAAAATCAGCTTCATCGCCCACACCAGAGTTGGATGCAAAACAGGAATTTCTTCAGTTAGGAATTTGCACCCAACGTAGCACGCTCGGCCTCCCGCCAGGCCGCCATCCCTGACCTCCCGCCCTGCGCTCCGTCCCCTCCGCGCTGCCCCCTCGCAGGAGCCGGGGCTGCCCCACGGCGCTGACAGGGCCTCTCTGGCAGCACAGGGAGGGGGATTTGCTCCCAGCACAGGGCTTAGTTCTGCCCCAGTGCCTCTGCTTTCACACTGCCCTGCGCTGGGGAGCGGGGCCGGGGACGCTTTGTTGGGCCGGGCTGGGAGGCTGCAGCGCTGGGGCTGGGCAGGGGCAGTGGCAGAGGAGGAAAGGGCTGTCCCTGCTCGCAGCTGGGAGGAACTGGGAGCTGTGCAGTCGCATGTCATTCCTAAGCAAACAAACCCTGACGTTGGTCTGACCAGCCTAGGGAATGCTGGGGAGGGCAGTGGGTGTCTTCTCAGGCATTTGCAGTGTCCTCACGGCTGTCTTGGCTGCTTGGACATTGGGACCGTGTGCTCATGCAGTACTTGCTCTGTTCTGAGCTTAGACAAACAATGGTGGTTTCGGGGAGGGGATTGCTGGTCTTATTCTGCTTTCATGGGCAGCTGTGCGTATCACCCTGTCCATAAGGCAAGGAGCTCAGCTGGCTGCTCTGCCTGCAATGAGCCATGTTTGCACCTGGCTGTCACCACGATCTCCTGGCGTGGGAGCTCTTTGATGGCCTCCAGGTCCCAGTGTCACTTCGGATAACCTCAGCCACGGGTGGTGAGGGGAGCAGATGCCCATGGCTTCCAGCCAGAGCTGCACAGCCATGCCCATGAGAGCCCTGGGCTCCCAAGGCACCGGCTGCAGCAGGAGAAGGGCCCGGCTCCTGGTGCCATTCTTGAGCAGTTGCTGCTGAGAGCTGTGGAGGAGCACTGCCAGTGCCACAGCACAACGTGGAGCACTGTGGAGCACCGCTGACCTTCGCAGCATCGCCCACATGATGCTCTGACCCCAGCATCCCTTACCCGGCGAAGGAAAGTGATGGTGACAGTTCTGGAACTTGTTGAGGCGCGTGCTTTGGTGTGCACCAAGCATGGCAGAGTGCAGGACTGCAGGGCGTGCTTCCTGGCAGTGCTTGTGCCCTGCAGGAGCTGAGCAGCAAAGCCCTCGAGCCCCGCGCTCCCCGCTCAGGCTTTGTCCCCACGGCAGCTTCAAACCCCGAACAGAAAATCACTTGTTTTGTAATCTTTTTCTCCAATTGTGGGAGAATTGCAGAACTCCACCACCCCCTCCCCCTCTGGCGAGGCGGTGGGGATTGGATCAGACGGTACAGAGGGAGCATGCTGAGAGTGAATCCATTTTCTCTCCTCCATCTCCCCAGAATAAATTAGAATTTGCCTGATTTAATAAAATGGCTTCATCTCTCTGCCATCTTTTCTATCTCCCATGCGTTTCTTCCCCACCCCCACTGCGAAATAATAGATCTCAGCTGTATAGCTCTTGTTATAGGCTGCGATATAGCGGTGGGATATGGCGGTGTGTCTGCATGCACAGCCTGCACAGGATCCAGCTGCTGAGAGTGCACAGAATTTGTCCCTGTATCTTAATTTCCTTATTGTCAACTGTGATAGTTATAATTGCTGTCGAGGTCAGTGTAATTTACTGTCCATCTGTCATTAACCTGACCTCATGGGTGGATGTGACTGCCATGCAGATATTGTTTGGGGACTGGGAGTGGTTAGTGATAGAAATTTTACAGCGCAGATTTGCTCCGGCCACTTTTCTTTTTAATTGGCACGTATTTGTCTATGCATACAGTGGAGCTGTAGCTCTTTGCTGCAGACAGAAAGGAGGGGTTATTGTTAGAATTTAGATGGTTTTGCTGCAGCTGAACCCTTTTCTCTGACTTAAATCTGGTGTTTTAATTTCTGTTTCCTAGGTTGATTTTTTCCTTTCCGTTCTGACACTAATTATGCCGGGCGCATTGGGAGCGGTTGCTGCTGAGAGGTACCCAGCTAAGTGTTAAGAAAGGTTTTAAAAACAGACTGAACTCTTTCTTAATGAGGCTCAATCGTGCTCTCCTCCGGGTGGTTTTGTTTTGCTGATCTGTCAGTTTTTCGAGGATTTAATTGCACTTTTTTCGTATTAGTCTTTGAAATGGGGCTAAGCAGCTTTCTGTAAAATGAAATATAAAAAGGAGAGATGTTACTGGCTTTTCTGTTTTCTTTTTTTTTTGCTTTCATCACTCTGGGATCATCATCTGCCACTGACTCCTGGGACCCGACAGTAGTAAAGAACAAAAGTTATGAGAGCAATGGATGAAATGGCAGGCTTTGGCAGCTCCAAAATTGTAAACCATCGTAGGCAATTTTCCTTGCTTCTCCGCTTCCCAGTTTGGCTCCTGTCGTGTTACTGCTTATGCTAATCCTAGCAAACCTTCCAAATGTTTGTTTTGGAAGAAGAACCAGGAGGTGAAGGAAGGACGGGGAGTGCTGAAGCGGTGTGTCCAGCGTTGCTCATTTCCTGCCAAGAAGGCACGGAGCAGCCCTGCACTGAGCAGCATGGTGAAGTTGGCAGGAGGTTGGCAGCCTGAGCTCTGTGCAGTGCAGTGTGCTCCGTGCAGCTCTCCGCTCTCCACCAGGAGAGCAGCAGGGGGGTGAGGAGTAGTTGCTGCTGGGATAGGAAGAGGCAGGGAGAGAGGAGGCGGATGTATCCATGATGCTATTATCTTTATGGCGTAGAGAAGCATGTTTGAAGCAATCAGCATGGAATTCTTAATTGCTTCACTTACTTCTGCTCTCCTCGTGGGACAGATTGTACAAATGCAAGGGCTGCCAGGACCCTCGCGTTGGCACTCTGTCCCTGCTGCACACACTATTTTTAACTAGTGCTTTGTTTTGCAGAGATGCACAAAGATGCTGCTGTTTTTCCTCTCAAGGATGCTAATAAACAGCAGAGGCAGTGAGTGCCTCCATCTGCCTGACAGTGACTTGGCTATCCCAGCCCACAGTTCATTTCTCCTCCTTGCATTTGCTCTTCTTTTTCCACTTTCCCTTCCTTTCTTTTAGCTTTGGTTCTCTCCCTCTCAGTTTCTTTTCTTGTTTATCCCTTAGCTATCTAAACGTCTCTTTTCTTTCCTTCTATCCCAGCCTAACAAAAATCCTGTTTTCCTTCCTCTGCTCGGATGTGTGCCTTCCTCTTTTAGTTTCCAGCGCACCTCTCATGAGGATGTAAAATCCAAGAACCAGATCTTTGAGATTTCAAAATAAAATAAAAGTAAACTCTGCTTTAAAAACACTTTAGCAGGAAAGCCAGGCTAATTGTAAATCAATGAGTCTTAAAATGCAGCATTGATCTCCAGTTAGAAGTTTGAAGGGGAAAGCAGTAATTACTGTGCTGAAGGTAGATTTTTTTTTTCTCTTAGTAAGTTCTGGGCAGAAGGAAGGCTCATTAGGGCAGCACTTCGGAATCTGAGTAATTAGTTTAAAAAGTACTTTTGTGGTGTTATTCCCAGGGCTGGAAATTATCGGAGTCTTCACAGATTTATAGTTCAGCTCTGATAAGGTTTGATTTATTACCGTGTTTGGCATGGAAGATCCTGCAGAGCCACCTGGGTGAGGAGGGAGCAGCATGGCCGAGGAGGGCTGTTGCTCACTGGGGCTGCAGGGCCAACTCGGCTCTGCTCTGGCAGCTGCCATGTGCCCACGTGTCACACTCTGCCTGACCTGCCGTGCTGCTCCAGGACAACATGGCAAGATGGCGGTGGGATGGCAGTGGGATGGTGGTGGGATAGCAGGAGGCTGGTGGCACAATGACACTGGCTGTGGTGAGCAGCTCCAGAACACCTGCATACATACAGTTCTCTGCTTAGGTTTTGGTTCATCTTTTCATGGTGACGATTGTTTTTTCATTTCAATACCCATGTGCAGTTGTTGCATATAAGACACGATTTTGACTTTTGAATTAACTTGCTATAAAAGCAACTGGGGTGAGGGGTGGTCTTTTGGGCCACGCTCACAGACGTTGCCCCACACCTCAGGTCCTGGAGGTGCAGCATAGACAAAGATGTCTTATCTCGCTGCTCATCAGCCCCCTATCGCGATCCCCGTGGTGCCGCCTGCACCCTGTCTGCAGGACCTGAGCATGGCGGGATGCAGAGCATGTGCTGCCGTGCCACAGCCTCATCCCCTCAGTCATGAGCTGTCACCCAGCAGTGCTCAGAGCATGCCTGGAAGGGGCTGGGAAGTGACAGAGTGCTGGAAAACCACAGGGTGAGAAAACAGCTGCAAGCTCACCTGCTGCCACGAGAGTGCCTGCGTAAACTCTGGTGGTAAGAAGGCAGTTCATACTAAGCTTGTATGTTCATGTTTTTTCCAAATTCTTCTGTTAGATTTAGCAGTTATATCTTTTGATACTAACTTTAATTATCTGATTTCATTTGTGAGTACTGCTGAAATCCTGGCCACAGCAACATTCTGCGACACTGATTTCCACAGCCTAATTACCAAGTCTAATTCTATGGGGAAAATGTGTTCATTTCACCTGTGAGGTCCTGCAGATGCTCTAGCTGCTGGGTTTCCTGCGTGTATGGAGCTGCATAGGCAGACCCAAGGTCAGCAGTGAAGAGGGGGATGAAGGCCAGGAGTGCTGGGCAGCCCGCTGACATTTCCGTCTTGGTCTGGCTGCTGGAACGTTTACCAGACGTACTGCTGTAGTGCAAACGCCTACTCCAAAGGAAAACAGAGCCTCCTGCATCGAGACAGTTGATGTGGCACATCTTCGAGCCCGCTGTTATCTCCTTTGGCAGCGAGCCCATGTCTGAGAGCAGCATCAGCCTCCTGGGCTGCAGGATCTCATCACGTGTTGGGGCATACAAGATGACCCCTGGCTGTCTCGTCATGTCAGCTAGAAATTCAGCAGCCAGATGCTGAAAGTAGCTAAGATCATTACAAAGCATGGCCACCCACAGGCAGAGGGAAACAAACCCGAGCAGGATGGTATGTGAGATCTTTTTGAATTTGTTCCGCTCTTGAAATCTGGTAGGCCAAGAGGCCTGGGAAGATGGAGAGCACAAAGTCTCTGTGAGGAAGAGCAGAGGCTCTTTCAGGAACATCATTTGGTTCGTGTCAAATTAGCTGAATGTCCCTTCTTGCTCTGGGAGAAGTGGGTCTGAAAATCTCACTTGGTGTTCTTGAGACTGCTACCCACTGTATGTTCTTTTATCAAATTGTCCCTTTGTCACCTTTCTCAGGAGAGCAGAACCAATCTCTTCAGTTTCTGGCTGGGGAGGGTTTAGGTCTAGTGTTCTTCATATGCTTTTATTGCCCTAGAGATGGTGTGGGGAGGTACTATATGATCTCGTGTTGCAGGTAGTGTTGCACCAGCACTGCCAGTGTCATCATGTTCTCCATCTGTTCACTAGCATCGGATGCCGCTAATTTTTGGACTTCAGTAGAGTAGAGCTGCTTGTAAAGTCTTAGAGGATTTAAGGACTCTTGAGCCTAAGCAGAGCGGCTTATGGACAGTCTTTGTTATCAGAGCCTTTTCAGGTCTTTGGTAAATGGGTGAACATTCACTACTCTGAATTCCTGATGTACTTCAGCTGTTTTGGATCATTCCGTTCAGATTTGGGTTTAGTGCAGAAAATACAAGAAGACTGAGTGAGTCTCTTGTAGCCAGTTGTTCAGGATTAGCTATAGCCAAGAGGATTCCCTAGAGTTTGACCTTGGTTAATGCTCTTTGTCAGAACTCCGTTTGTGCTCTGCAGTGTTTTAGGGCTTGTGTACTGGAGCTGAGGCTGCCAAACAGCACTGTGGCAGGCACCAGTTCAGGTGCTGGGATCTGTAGATCCATGTGACAAGGCTTTGTGAGGATACAAATCCGCATCTTCACTCTGGAAAGTGAAATAGGGCAGAAACATTGAGAGCTTATTGTTCTTTGGCAAACGATGGTAATTTGAGGAACTGACCCTGTAATTAAAACTGGGCTGTGTGCAGGGACGCTTTCTGGCATGGCTCTCGAACCCCTGCATGTCTTCTGGGAATGGCCTCATGCTCCTACCCATCTCTCCAATGTGATAAATTGGATCAGTTGCACAGGTCTGATTTCTTAATCTGACACCTTTTGCTGTCCTACTTGCATAACTTGATAAATATTTTTACAGAAATGATTTAGTTTGCAGTGACTGATATAGATCTGGTTCTGCAGTGAGAGGAAAGGGGAAGGTCTCTGGAGGCAGAAAACCCTTGTGTGGCAGAAAGCCTGCTGGGAAGTCAGCTCAAGAAGAATTAGAAACCCTTTAAATAAATGCTTACTTGACATGACTCTGTCTTCCACAGTCTAACAAGCAGGGAAGCGAATGGCAGCCGCTGGCCAGAAATTGATTGCATTAATTGATATGCCAATAAGAGAGCTTGTTACATCCGCCATTGGTTAGGAGGCCGGCTAACAAGTCCCGCTGATCAATGGAACCAATAAAGATTTCATCCATTAATGAGCAACATGGTAATTAATGTTATCCATAAACCAATTAGCCTGGGTAGCTAATGTGCTGGTTAGCACAGTGAGTGGCAGAGCAGTGGGTGTGTGCAGACCGGCCATCCGGTGCGAGGGGGGCATCACCTCTTCGATGCCGCTGGCGGGATTTAGCGAAACAGATGGCTTCCCCTTGAGAGGAAGAGTTGGGAGCATGCCGGTGGGATGGGGTCTGTCTTCTGGGAAGGGCCACACCTCTCCAGATTTACAAGGCAATTTCAGTGATTTTTGCCTTCCCTTTTTTAACCTCTGTGTGGTACACATGCGAATCTTTTCCATTTCGAGCGTGTTTTGTGGAGATGCGCGGGATTACTTAGCTTGTTCGGATGGCAAAGCACAATGTTTGTTTACCTCCTCTTCACTGGAAAGCTTTGCGTGTGCTCTGCCTAGACCCTGACCCCTTCTGTCTAGCTTTGTGGAAGCTGTTCTGCGCACTATTGTGTTACACTTTCTCTGCACCATCCGTATTAATAATGGCATTCGTGCAGAAAGCACAACGTGTATATTGAAGGCTGTTGTCTAAAAACACTCACAGTGGAGTTGCCTTAAGTTGGTAACCGCCAGCTGTTAATCTGCATTGCTGTTCGTGTCACCAGCATGTGGGAAGTGACCTGGTTTGTGGCAGGGTCCCTACGGCACAGCAGTGGGTGTGAGCAGGGCTGCTGTGTGCTGCCTGGGTCCCCCCTTCCTCCACTGTGAGGGACAGCAGCGCGCCGGGAGAGCACAGGCCCAGGGCTTATCTGTGAAGGGGCATGAATTGCCGTCGAACAGAGCCCCCTGAGTGGGGTTTTGAGGGCTGCCCTCTGCCTGGGGCACTGTCTTTGACAGCCCAGAGGTTGTGGTTTGTCTGCTGGGTGACAAAACACCTGTGTGCAGGCTGTGTGCTGCACGGTGCCTCCCTGTGTACCACCATGACTGTCCCCCGGTGCAGTTAGAGTGGAGCTGCCAGGAGGCCTCCGGGCTGCCATCCCCATCCAGGCATTTTGCAGTGTGAGGAGCATCTGGGAGTTCTGGGGGTGATGGTGCAGGAGCAGCTCTGGCTCTTGGAAACGTCATTCCCGCTATTCCACCATGGAGTTACTTTGCGTTGTTAGATATTGACCCTGGGAGACCCCTTGTGGATTCCCTAATTGAAAATTAATATCAGATCAATGCCATGGGCAATTTGCATATTGATCATAAACAACTTTGAAGGCACCAAGTGTATGTTGGATCAATAGAGCTCTTGAGCAGGCTGCAGTAGGCGAGCATTCCCGCGCTGCTCTGTGGGAGAGGTGGATGCCTGGGGAGGCTGGGGATGGGTCCGTGCAGCAGCCGCGACACTGGGGATGAGGAGCTCGTGGCAGGCTGGAGTCAGAGTGGTGTTTGAAGTCCGGACCTGTTTCTGGAGTTCACTTTGAAAGGAGAATTAGGGGAAATGCTTTTGTTTGTTGATTTTAAACAAACCAAGTGAAGCCCCGAGGCAGCAGCATCACGCAGTAATGGCGAAGCTGCTGTGCCTCCTGGCACCTGGACCTGGGAGACGTCACAGCTCATGCTTCATCACTCCTCTTGCGATGTGCTGCCTGCTGCATTTACCCTAAATAAAGGCCTCCAAAATAGCACTTTGTTTTTTCTAGGGACAGAAGAAATCTCATCAGTGATTGTTCTGGCTTCTTTCTCCTACGTTTGCTTTTTGATGGCAATGGATTGATTCCTTGTCTGACTGAAATAGGGTATTTCTGAACGCTGTTGGGTTGATGGGATCAAATCTTTCACATCAAACTCCATTAAAAAACAAAACCAAAAGCTTCATCTGGAAATACATGAGGTGCCCCTGGAAGCCTTCTTTTAAAGAAGGATGTGCGTGGGCAGTAGAAGCAAAGCGTAAGGACACACTGCTTCATTCGACCACTCCTGATGAAACAGGATCTCATGGTAAAGTCGCAGATCTCATGGTAAAGCTGCATCTGCCTTGGCCACAGAAACAGGAGCTGCCATGTGGCCTGGGAGCAGAAGGGTGGGTTGGGTTGGGAACCTGCCTCCAAAGTTGCTGCTTGTTTCGAGAGCTCTGCTGGCCGCTTTGCGCAGCCGGCGGTTCCAGGAAGTCGCTGTGCATCTGATTACTGCATTACAGAGCTTTCATTGACTCGGCTGCGCCATGCTGATGAACTGAGACTGGGGACAAGAGCTCATAATTGAAAGAAATAAATTCTTATCACAGGCCTCTGCTGGAGCCACCACCTGTACGTGCGCCTTCGTCCAGGTTCCAGGAACATTTTGAATCCCTGGACACCTGGTGCTCCCTCATTACTGTTCCCAGAGAGCCAAGCTCAGGGATGGCAGGGGTGAGGAGCGTCCCGGGGTGGAGGAAGCGCTCCTTCCTCCCAGCCGCAGTGGGCACTGCTCTGCAGGCTGGGCTGCTTGTGAGCCGCAAGCACCTTCAGGGCCTCCGTGGGGGCTTTCCCAAGCTCTTCCCTTTCTCTTACAAGGTAAAACAGCCATATAACAGCCCATCTTGTCATTGATTTGATGGTGAGTTTAAATCCTTTCCTGCGGAAAGAGGATATGGGAATAGAGAATGTGTTTCACTTGCCGCAAAAATATTAAGGGTGAATATGTGTTTTCTTATATATACATGCATAAATTGAAAAAATTCAGGAGTTCGCTGGGGCTCTGCTTGGATGCAGCTTGCTGACCTCTCTGCAGAGACACAGCTGGCACCCCTCCCTCCCTGCTGCAGATAAGCTGTGTTAGGATCTCCGTGGCTGTTAGCAGCCCCTGTAATTTTGCACATTCCTCTGGGCTGTGGATCAGGCTGCTGCTGTTAATGCAGTGCTGGTGGTATGGAGGTGAATGGAAAGGCTTCACTTGACACCCCGTGACCTCCCCGTACAGCTGAATACTGGAGAGCACGGGCTGAGATTGCAGTCGCTTTCAATTACTCGAAGCCAGGAGAGGTGGAGAAAAAGGGCCTGTTGGCTGCAGGAAGCTGAAATCTTCTTCTGCTGAAACCTTATTAGTAAAAGTGGAAAAGCAATCACTGACATTCTGTTTGTGCTAGTAACCCAGACCTGGGGAGGGGGCAGCTCAGCCTTTGGACACAGTCATCTCTGGTGCAGTGTGACGTGGTGTTCCTCAAGTGTGTCCTCGCAGACAGCTCCAGGGCTGTGTAACTGCATGCTGTGAGCATCTCTGCCATCTGTCTGTGTCACAAGGTATGTAGTGTGCTTAGTTTTCTCCTTTTTTGCACCAATCCAAATGATTTGGTCCTGCTTCATGGGAAGCTGTCAACATGACAGCAAGGTCAGGAGTCACCAGAAATACACTGGGATTGTGCTGAGCGTAGCCAGTGCATGCAAGAGAGAAGAATACAGTGAATTACGGTATGGGTCACGAGAGCACCTCTCTGTTCTGGGCTTCCTGTGGGGGGGCGGCCTGCAGGACCCATGTGGAGGCACACATATCAGGACACAGATACTTCCCTCTGCCAGCACGCTCTGTTGGCTGCGGTTCCTGTTGGCTGTCCGCAGTCACTGACACAGCCAGGAGTGGCTGAGGAGGGCCAGGCCTGGCCCTGAGGCCCGCAGCACCCTTGCTTTGGCCACAGCCCCGCTCCCAGAGCACTGCTCTGCCCCTTCCCTGCCTGCTGCCCTTTCTGGCCTTCTCCTGCCCGACAGCTCTGTGCGGGGATTATTTTCTCCCAATGAAAGCACGGATGTGCCGTGGTTGCATTTGCATGTGCTGTGCCGCAGCCTCCATTACTGAAGTGTCAGGTCCTCAAACACTGCCACGTTTATCTTTTTGGCACCTCTGAGGGACAGACAAATGCTGTTTCCATTTTAGAGCCGGAGAGCTGAGGAGCTGGGCTTTACTTGTTTCCTGGGGCCAGGGTCCATCCCTGGATCCTGTCACACTCCGATGTCGGTCTCTCAGCTGAGATGAAGCAGAACCCGGCTGAACGTCTCACCTTGCTTCATCGCACTCCACCTGCAAATGCTGTCCATGAACCTTTTCTGCAGGCAGTTCATGAAGAAAAATGCAAGACTGAATCATAGAATCATAGACTGATCCTCTTTTGGTCCAGAAGGACCCCATATACGCATCATTTGTGGCATTTGCGACTGTCTGTGTTCAAATGTAGTGTTAGTTCCTGGAAATTAGCTCCTGAAGTGGGTTCCATGACGCCGCAGCCACAACTGCTGAAAATGAGAGCAGCACCAGCGGAGTTTCACACCTTTGACGCAGGCTGTCTCCACTGCGTTCCATATTGCTGGTTCTGCAAGCCATCCCCAGAGCGACCACAGTGAGCCCGTGGGTGTGAGATGAATTTCTCTGAGCATATGGGCTCTGGAGAGCTGCATGTTGTATGTGGTAGCAAGGATGGCTTTTTTATTATTAAAAATCTGAGAGCCCAGCAAGCCTGCAGCAGTTGCGAAGCGTCAGAATCATCTCGTTGTGTCTGTGCGGCGCAGCGCCTTCCCGGCACACGGGTGCTGGGGAGCGATGCTGTGGGGAGGCAGGGCGAGCTGCAGGCATCAGGCCAGCTGATGGGAGCAGCCCAGGGCTGGTGGCCCTGTGATGGTGGGGGGTCGGCAGTAGGTAGCACCGGCTGGGGACGTGAGTCCCTTCGTTCCCAAAGGTGCACTGGGCTCTGCACCCCCCTGTCCTCAAACCCTTTCTGCTGCCATCCTGCCTCGTCACCTCACCGCTGCCCCACCTGCTTCCAGCTCGCCCTCCCCACTGTTCCTTCCCTTTGTTCCCTGGCCCTCCTCGCGCCTGCCTCCATCTCGGAGGCCGAGCTGCCCTTCCCTGCAGACCTGGAGCTGGAGATGTGTTTTCTTTTGTTTTGCTGTTTGATCTGTGTTTGTGTATTTGCATGAGTCTCCTTTCCAGCTGATTCCGATTTAGAGCTAGGTTAAACTGTAAAATGCTGTTTAAAAGAAAAAAAGAGAGGAACTTGTCAAGAAGCATTTGTTAGATCACATTTAAAATGAAATAGAATTGAAGGTAGTTTTTGTCCAAAGGAGTGCGGGGTGCTGGAAAGCCATCAAGCCGCAGGAGAAAGCCCCTCCTTTGTTGTCCTCCTGACATTGAAGTGTAATTTTTCATGGTTATTTGGACTGGAAAATGGGGGGAAAGGGAGAGATGGGCTTGCGATTATTTCCCATAAATGACAACACAATCACATCACGCTCCACTACAAACACGCTCAAGGAATTTGCCATTTTTTTACATTTCATGTGTGAAAATAGCAGCAACCTTTCTAGTTTTGCTGAAATTCAAGGAGGCAAATCCCTGTTGGGCTCCACCGACTTAAAATCCAGCCTGGTCTACAGAAACACCCAGATAACCCTGTTCTCATGCACAGAGTGAAGTCGGTGCTGGCTGAGCAGTGGGTTCCTGCTTTCGGTCTCTGCACGTGGAGCTGAGCGCACATCTTCCAGAGGTGCTCTGTGACAGTCACTGTGCTGTCAGACCGATGGGGAGAGCTGGGAGCCCACCTGGCAGCGCAGCACAGCCCCAGCCCTAGGTCAGCCATCAGCCATTCCTTGCTGGATAAACACAGCCCCTGGGCTGCAGGGGGGTGGGAGCAACTCGTGCTCTGCTCCCATCAGGAAGCTGACCTTGTTTGTGCAGAGCTGTTTTCCCAGGCGATGTTTTCTGCAGGACCGTGCTTACCCGCTTTGCCCGGCAGATGAAGAGTTCCAGAGCAGTCGGGGCCTTTCCTGAGCTCGTCCCCTGCCTGTCAGATCCAGGTTCCCTTCTGCTCCCACACGCGTACACTGACCGCAGTAATGGCATTGCAGGAATGGATTATTCTCTTCCTTATCGCTGCTACATCTTGTTGCCAAAATTACAAAGCACAGGGTTGTGGGGCTTTATCAACCCTCCCCGCTGCATGCTGACTGTGGGCACCGCGAGCCCACGGAGTGCTCGGAAGCGAGGCCTCTGGCAGAGCTGGTAAATCAGATAAAGAGCCTGAATGCAAAAGTAGTAACCATATTAGTAAAAGCATTTGTACTTAAGGAGATGTCAGCATCTGGCTGAAGACCTTCTATTTCTTTTGAGCGAGGAGCTTGTTCTGCAGATACTCAGTGATACGGATGCTGTTGTGTTGGCCAGAAATTCTGAACTTTTTAATTGGAGCAGGAAATTAAGGAATAGAATCCATAAGTTTGCGAACTTTTTGCTGTTTTGTTTTTTGCTGCTGAACTACTTGTTTTGCTCACCTGAACACTTGTCTGTATCAGTAACTGTACAGGAGCCAGCTAAGCTTTTCTCCTTGAAAATACGGGATATGGGGATGATTCTGCAGTCTGGGACGCGTTCATAGGTGGCCTTTTCTTTTTCATCATGAAAGCAGCATAGGTGCACTCTGACCATGCTGTCAAACAGGGCCTCTCAAACAGGAAAGTGTTGTTAATCCAGGATATTCATTTAGGATTATTACTGTTTTCCTGCAGCCCTGTGTCAGGTGTTGGGACTCACCTATCAGCTTCTTACATCAGGGCCAGATCTCCATGGTGTTCTTCTCTTAATCTGTACCTTGTGCTTTCACTGCTTGGCGTTCTGCTGTCTGTTTCAGGAAGTAAACAAGTTCCTGTAGAACGATCCAGTTAGGAGATAGTACAGAATGTATTTGAACCTATTCATATGCACCTTGCAGCTGAGCCCCAGACAAGTTGAGCATGGTGAGAAATATGGGAGAGCAGAAAAATAATTCCATGTGGATGGATTGTCTCATCCTCACATGAAACAGCCTGCAAGTTAGGAAGAGGAGGACTTTTTTCTTGTTGGGCTGGTTACTTGGTTACAAAGAAATGGCCTAATTGTTCTCAGGGTGATGCTGTGTGACCTAACCTGCACCATTTCATCTTTCTTTCACAAAACCGCTTTGAGGCAGTAGGCATTCAGAGGCAGAGGGGTTCACCATCTCTGAGTTCCCATCTCAGGCCACCAGCAGCTTCCACATCCACCCACCTGCAGCGGTGTGCGCCTAACAAGTCCCAGCACAGTGGGTGTACAGAAACAATGAGGGAGAGAAACAGAAGGCAGGATGCTCCATTCCCCTGTATGCTGGGTGTCCTGCATGCAGGAGCAGTGCCAAGGCCGTGGGATTGCAGCAGTACCCAAGTTCAGAACTGCACTGCCTTTTGGGTCACCCAGTGGGAGCAGAGGTGGCCGTGTGTGCTGCGGCCATGGTGGGTCTTGCTGTGGCTGTGGGGCAGCATGCAGCACGGCCAATACCTGCCACTGATTTCCCTGTAAGCAGGAAGCTGCTGCTCGTCTCGTGTGGTGCCGGGACAGCCTGTTGGCCAGGCTCTGGGCAGCGTGTCCTGGTGGCCCAGCTCGCCTTCCTGCCACGCCGTGTGTGTGCTCCCTGCCCCCAGCGCACAGCTGTGGGTTCGATGGGTTCAGGTGAAGCCCTGCTGGGGTGTTCTCCCCTCCCCGTGCAGCCGGCTGTGCGTGGCCGTGCTGTCACCGCTCCCTGCAGAGCTGGCTTAAAAGCTAGCCAGGTCTCAGTGCTGCCTGTCTGCAGGGTTTTTTGGCTACTTACCCTGAAATGGGGGAGCATCAGTGATTCTTTTTGTTTCAAAGGAAAGACCCTGTGTACAATTAAAACTTGTTTCTGGTAAACCTCATTCCAGGAAAGATGAGCTTTTAACAAAAGGCTTTTGACAGCTGCAGGGTATTTCATTTTTTTAATGCCGAATGAAAAATCAATACATTTTTCTAGGTTATACATATTCAGAACAGGCTTGATATTTCCATTATAATGGAAAATGGGTGTCTGCACATCTCGCCTGTCAGAGCTGCACCACCGCATTTTCCAAGCCACTGCTAAATATTTCAAACCTGATTTGATTGTGGTTCATGACAGCTAATGTTTCTCAGCTCTTGAGCCTGCCAGAGGGTGGGGAGGCAAATGCGTGCCCTTTCTCTCCCGTCGCTACAACTCCACCACCCCTGAAATGCCCCTTACCCCCTCGGATACGAGATCTGGGTTTGTTAAGGAAAATACAGCAGGGAGGAGGGGGGAGGTATTGGCTGCTCAGCCTGGACTGAATCCAGTTGTCATTTGCTGAGTTCTCCACACCCACGAACTTCATCGGCTCGGAGGGGGTGGAAGTGCTGTGCGGGGACTCGGGCGCATTTTCTGTGCGTAACTGAGCTCAGAGACTCTGACATCTGCAGATGTCAGGAGATGCCCATGATTCTCCAGACTCCGCTCCCCCTCTTCTTCACCCTCCCTCCCTCCCATAGTGACTGCTTTAATTTTAAATTAAAAGGAAATGCCACTGTCTAAAATGATTTATTCACGAAGGAAGAAAAGACTTTTCCTAGGAATTTGCATGGGGCGGTTCTGTATGATGGAGGAGCAGACTCCTCGGCCCTCCGCCTGCCCACAGTTACAGCTGCGCACTCTTGTTGTTGACCTGATGCCCTAGGGCTGGCAAATTCTTTTAAGAAAATTTATTGACACAACGTCACGTGCCTCGTGGTCGACACTCTGGCATGGGGACCCATGGGCAGGCTGTAATGTTTGTGTTTCAATGGGACATGATCCCCCTCATACAAATCCCATAGCAACAGCTTTTGACTTGCTCTGGTGAGCTTCTTGCAGAGAATGAAGTCCACTTACCCTTCACAAACCCATAAACCATGCTTAGCTGGGAAGCTGAGGGTACCAGTCTGGCTCCTACATCCTCTGTGTGTGAGGCAGAGCAGCATCTCTGGCTGTCCAGAGCCTCCATTGCCTCCTATGAAGCATCTTTTATGAAGGACTTCCACCCCTCTGTGTTCAGTGTCCGCCCTTGACCTGCAGACACTCCAGTATACAGCTGAGATACTGCAGGGTCATCACACCTCCTGGATATCAGTCCTGACTGGAGCATTTCTTAAGATGAACAACTTTGAGTTGAGCACCTAACTGGGAGAGTTTTTATCAATCCCCTTAATGAAAATACAGTCAGGCTGTAAGGTGAATCAGTCCTAACAGACAGTGTTTG
The DNA here is from genome assembly GCA_037305975.1 of Chrysolophus pictus. NCBI lineage: Eukaryota > Metazoa > Chordata > Aves > Galliformes > Phasianidae > Chrysolophus > Chrysolophus pictus. The sequence continues at coordinate 497,998 of CM074586.1, read as the reverse complement.
CAGCATCAGAGAATCGTTGTTATTTGGAAATAAATTTCCCATATCTTACTGACCATTTGGCCTTAGGGAGTTGGCCACGAGTTCTTCCAACTCCTGTCTTGGCTGTCAGGCTTTAGGTAAAGGCAGAAGTCGCTGTGTTAGAGTACAGCGAGTGGGAACAACATGCCATTGGGATTTGCAGACAATTAAGATGGAAGAAAACTGGAGCTTAACAACTCCATGATGCATGTGCAACGGATCAAGTAGAAAATTGAACCTTTCCTCAACAGATGTGCTACTGGCATTGCTCTGTCTGAAAGATGCCCCAAAGAAACGCAAAAGCACAGGTGGTTGGGTGCCATTGGCCCACTGAGGGCTGGCGTGGCAGAGGATGTGCCCCCAACCATCCCTGGAGTCGGTTTACGCACCAATGGCTGCAGGACAAGTTGGTTGAGCACAGCAAGCAAAGTTGAATCCAGCCATCCAAAAATGTCTGCTGGAAGAGCATCACGAGGTAGCTGGAGTTAACGCTTTCCTGCCCCACATCCTCGTGCAGGTGGCAGTAGCACAAGAACCCCCAGCTGCAAGAGGCCCCCAGGAGCACCAGCACGGCTGCAGCACAGCCCCAGGAGCAGCACCAGGGCGGCCACAGACGGCCTGAACGCAGAGCCAAGCAGCAGCGGTGCGCGGAGCTTCTGCTGCTGACCTGCAGCCCAGCTGGGCCTCCCGGGGCACATGCATCTTGTGCTCTCTTCCCTTCTCATCCTGCTTTAAAAATTGCTTTTCAGAAAAAAAAATTGCACAGAGTTGAGAGGAGGAGGAGATTTTGGAGCATGTGCTTTTCTGCTGCCTGCCTGTCCAGCACGGGGATGTTTGAGCCAAGGAGGCAGATTTTGTCCTCAGAGAGGAGCCGCTTCCAGAAACAGGGCTCAGCAAGCGCTTGGTACGAGAGTCCGTCTGGTGGCTTTGTTAAGGGCTGCCCGGTGAGACAGGCTGCGCCTTGAATGAGGGGCTGCACGCTGAGCAGGGCAGAAGGAGTTGCCATTTGTAGCCTTGTTTTTTAATCATTTTCTACCTTTATTGGTATTCATAGCTCACATTTTTCCGGTTACTGTCAGCCTGGGCTTTCATCCATTTTAAGGAGCTATTTTTTCCCCTTGTTGATGATGATGATGGTATAAAGACAGATGGTGTAACTGCTTATGAATGTCCTATTTTATTTCCCTCAAACCAGACAGTGCACTTGAAGACGTATATTATTTCCACATGCTCAGGTTAGAGCCCAGACAGCGTCTGAGCGGGCAGCCAGCAGCCGTCCTGCTGCCATGCCGATGCTGACACCTCCGGGTCGTAGCCGGGAGTGCCGCCGTGCCGGGCACCTTTGTTGTGCCCACAGCGCCTGCGGGCAGCCGGGGCGGGGAGCTGGGACCCCCTGGGTGTCCTTAGCGCGGGTTTAACGCAGCAATAGACAACTCCTAATGAAGGGGTTTGATCAGGCCGGCATAAATCTGCTCTTCACGCCAGCTGCCTCGGTTAAATAGACGCGCTCTCACCCTGCACCACAGCGTTCTGAAGGCAGCGAGGCAGTGGGTTTGGGGGGGAGGGGAAGTGGGGGGGGGAAAATGGAATATTTTCTGAAATGGGAACCCCACTACTGATGCCACAGCCTTTTCTCCAGTAAACTTGACCACTCGTCTCACAAGGCAGACCTCTCGTCTCACCTCTCGCCAGTAACACATGGCTGCTGCATCAGGCGCTTTCCCCAGAGGTGCCTCTTGCTCTGGGGTCTGTTCTCTTGGGATAAGAGTCCTGGGATCCCTGCCGTTCTCAAGCATCTTTAGCTTGTAAAAAAAAGTGAAAGAGAGGTGGAGTATAAATCACAACGCTTCCTCTGAATATCTCTGCGGATCTCCGGATGCTTTTGCAAGTTCCTCCTTGATTTAAGTTGCCACGTTCTCAAAGGGCACTGCTGAGTATCTGCAGTCTCCTAATATATATATTTTAATCCCAATTTCTTGCCCTGTCATTGTTAGGAGGAGGATATGTGGAGGGAGATGATTTAACTAGTTAGGTAGTTCAGATAAAGCCTCAGGATAGCCTTGGATTTTCCATGACCATAATGCAAGTTAAAATTATGAACTCTCCTGCCTGAAAGAGGATATAATGGCTTAAAAGCGCCCTTTCCTCCCATTGTTGATGTAGCCCCCACCAATTACATGGTAGCTGCCGAGCTGCCTGCACTGTGCATACATGCCTGCGATGTTAGATGATGATGTGGCTGTTACATCCTGGTGTTAGAGGTCTGGCAGCTACAGCTGTCTCTCTCCCTGTGTCCCGCCTAACGAGGGTGCCTGCACATGGAGCGGCGCTCAGCCGTGTCGATATGCCCCGTGCCGCCACAGCCACAGCACACCGCTGCTTTTGTTCATGGTTGGGGCAGTGGCATTTCATGTTTTTCCTTCATGCTTTTGCACTGCCACTGCGTGTGTGCTCGAGCTTTTCCCGTGGCTAGAATGAAAATAAGGCCCCTTAGCAGCCTCCTCCCATGTCCCCATGTCCTGTGTCAGGGCCATGTCCTCTGCCCCCTGCTTTGAGCAGAAGTGAGTCGTGTTGCTCTGAGGTGATCTGGGGTCTCAATGGTCAGGGTCAGTGCTGTGCAGTGCCATCCATTCCTAGGAGCTTGAGCTGGGGATGAGGGAAGCGTTGAGGCTGAAGGTGCTGAGTGCTCTGATCAGGCCCCAGCACTTCTCTCATTCCAGGCAATTGTTTTTCTGCTTGTTACACTGCAGGGGCTGTAAGTGGCAGACATAGGCCAGATTCTTCACTTCCTCCCCTCAGTATCTTCCATAGCCTTTCTTTACCAGCTAGTAGGTAGTCACCGGAGAATGCTGGGTGGCATCAACACCTGCCACCCAGCGGTTGTGCTCTGTTCCTCAGTGGCAGTTATTTAATCTTCTGGCTTGACTTTCATTTTTATGTTATTCTTTCTGCTTCTTGTTTTTCAGACGAAGCCACTGAAGATGCAGAAGGGCCCAATGAAACAGCTGTTGATGCTGAAGAGCCTGCCAAGGAGCAAGAGAGTGCAGGGGACAAGGACCAGAGCAAATGGACAGGTGGGTTTTGGTCCCTCTTTTTCTTTCAGTCTGAGAAGGGAAAGCGAGGAGTTGCAGAACACTACTCGGCAAAATTCTTTCCTTAAACAACCATGCTGCACAGTGCTGTTGGCGTGATGTAGGCGCTGTGAAGTCTTCAGGTGTAGCTTTGCAACAGGCTCACATAGTTTGAGCTGTGGTCACCCATGCATCCCCTGCCAGCCCCAGGGCCGCAGGTCAGAGCTCATCTGTTCTCACGTGGTGCTGGGCCTGACACGGGCAGTGGAAATATGCAGCTGGGATTGGAGGAGAAGAAAGGGACTGCCCTTGTTGGCAGCTGACAGCGCTTAGGCTGGATTAAGCATATCATGAAACCCCACCCTGTAGTTAAGACTGGAGAGATTGCTAACCTACTTTTCCATTATGGTCCTAACTCCGGTTTTGACACAGAAGAGCAGAGAGGCAGACCCTGTGCTCGTGCTCTGTTAACTGCTTGCTTTCTGCTGGATCTGTGACATTCTGAAACAAACTGCAGGTGTATAACAATCTTTACTGGGTAAGAATCTCAGGTTTCTCTTCGCAAAATCCATGGTAGATTTCACAGCTTCATTAAGTCTTCACAGGAAAACACACAGTGGAAAATGCAGCCTAGGCTGTTGTGTGTGTATCTGGACAAACAGCATCCAGAGCCACTGTCAGCCTGCAGCGTAAAGCCCCAGCAAGGTTTCTGCATGTGTGTTGTTGAATTCGAGGCCTGCTTTCAAATGCGTAGCAACACTAGCCTTGAACTTGAAAGCAAAAGAAGTTTTGAATTCATTTATGTACAGTGGATTTGCTCAACACGTACCACCCCTCAGTCTTGCATTGTTTTTGCTTTCAAGCTCCCTTGAAGAGCATGGCTGTGTCGCTGTGTCCTTGTGGACCCCAGCCATGGGAGGGAATAGAAACTGGGTTATGTTAGTCTTGACAAACATAGAACTGCATAGTCCACCTATACAGGTTATCAAAATGCAGCAGTGGAAGTTGAGATGTAGCCAGGGAAGGATATGGGGATATCCCAGGATGTGGGGAGCACCAAGGAGGCACTCAAACAATGCCTTGCTGTAAGAAGACTGCAAGGCAGGAGCTGGTCTGCAGCTCAACCCTGATGTCAGCAAAACTGAAGAGTGGTCACGTTCTCTGCTTTCATCTTGACTAAATGCGCTGACTGCATGAGAGACCAGCAGCCCTGCTGGCGGCACTGCGCGAAGGCTCGTGGTCCAGCCACAGGAACCGGTTGCCAAGGGTTCAGTTCAGCCACGTGTGTTCAGGTCTGTGTCCACTGCTTCATCCTTGGGCGTTTTGAGGAGGCGACCGCAACAATTCCATCAGCTTCTCTCTTGTGAGTCCCAGAAAATGAGAGAAGTACTGCGGGGGGACAGACATGGTATTTATCTGTAAGTAGAGGAGTGGCTGGGGAACCGCACACCTGCCAGCTTCATTTGCCCCAGATTTTCCTGGGAATTGACCAAACAACTGTTTGTAAGTACTGACTGGAAGATAATGAGATGAGGAGCAGTCGACACGGATTTGTCAAGAACAAATCATGTCAACACGACCCAATTTCCTTCCGTGTGAGGAGGGCCTCATTGCAGGCAGCATCTTGTGTCTTCTCCTTAGAAAGGATTCTGGTGGTGCTGTTCAGGACATTCTCAAAATGAAGCTTGAGTAATCATGATGTAGGTAAAAATACTATAAAAAAGAGATGCATTACTTCAGCTCTGGAAAGCCTCCCCTGGAGGATCGTGTCTACTTCAGAGCTCTGGGTGTCAGGAAAGTAGAGCAGTTTCAGAAAAGCTGAACAGCACAAATAAAGACCGTGGTCAGTATAATGTCAGCTCTGAGGAGAAAGTGGAATAAAGGAGCTTACCTGACTCAAAAAGAGGGGAGAACAAAATAAGTCTTCTTGTGCGTAAAGTGTTTCTGAATGGAAAAAAAATAATTTGATCTCTGTATTCAGGATACAGACAACAAGAAATAATGGCCCTAAATGGAAAGGAGGAAGGTTGGGGTTAGGTAATGGTAAAGAAAAAAGAAACGGTCTCCTGATACAGTCGGTGAAACACTGGAGCAGAATTTCTGGGAAGGTGCCTCAGAAGTGTTCCCTGAAGAGCAGAGCGGGCGCAGTCTGCCCTGCGCTGGGAGCCCTGCGGAGCTGCTGCGAGTGCTGCAGGTCTGTGACAGCGGGAGATGGGTGGGACCTGCATGCTCAAAGGCAGTGAGCAGTGTGCTGAAGTGCAGGCTGCGAGACCTGTCCTCTGCGTGCTGTGCTGCAGTTTGCTCATCGCGTTCCTTAGTGATTTACTCACCTTGTGTACCTCAGTTTCTTAACTGCAGATGGCGCGATCATTTTTGTGAGATTTCTAAAACAAAAGGCCTCGTGTGGCTGCCCGGAGTGTTTTTGTGTCTTCTTTGTGGCACAGCTGTGGCAGGCAGTGCTGGGTCAGCTATTTGCTGAAAGGAGAAACTCTGCTGCTTTCATTGAAAGTTTGCCAAAATGTTTTCAGCTGCAGAATAAATTTATCAATTCATTTTTGTACTTATTTTAGAAGAGAATATTCCTAACCAAGAAAATTTTTAAAGTAACGTTTTCCATTAAAGTACACAAGAGGAAAGCTCCATCCCAAGCAAGAATTCCTGTTACCTCAGTTAAGTTCTCACACATCTCATCGCCCTTGCAAGGTGTGTACAAGTGCAGCATGGCTTGCTCTCTGCAGGGCACACGCTGCCTCTGTGCACTTGTCACGGGCAGCAGTGCTTCGTGGAAGGCAAAGCTGTTGTGTGTCTGCAAGAGCATTCCGTGCAGAGAGATGGCTGCAGGGCCCGTGTCTGTGCAGACCTGCTTGCTGTCTCTCGCAGCAGTGGGATGTGGCAGCTGCTGGGCATAGTGCAGTGCAGCCCTCACTGCCAGAGCTGCCATCCCTTCTGTCCTGCCTGCCATCCTGCCCACCGTTCTGCCCACCATCCTGCCCACCATCCTGCCTGCTGCAGTGCTGCAAAGGGATGCTCTGCCCAGTGACTGAGATCAGAAATTAGCTCACCGCGACTAACACACAACTTCTCACAAGCAGAGAGAGAAGAAATGTGGCCATTCCTTGACTCCATTTTTAAGTCAGGATGTAAATGATTACATCCACACACTGATTTCCAGCTGGAGCCTGGACCCCAGCCGTGTAGCTCTGTGTGAAGCTTGCAAGATTCGGAGTACGTTTGCATGTGTTTTTTAACTAGAGAGAAGCACTTGGGTATGCGGTGACCCAGCTGTGAAAGAGACTTTCTTAATGCACTGTCAGTCGTGTAGATGTAGAATATCAGATTTTTTTCCCCAAAAAACTAGAAACAAACTCTATTTAAAATATGGATTGAAATGAAATATTTCTGGAGGAGTAGCCTGAAGGGCTTTTATTTTTTTTAATGATTTTTTTTTTTTTAAATCCATGATGCTCACCTAACACAGAGCAATTAGTGCAATGGAGCGTCCCTGATTCGAATCCGTGGTAGATTGCTATTAAAGGAGGTATTAATGGGCTGCCGAGAGCTGGGAAATTGTTGCAGAAAAGTGTGTTTATGGAGTATGGTGCTGGCAGGCATGATTTCAATCGGATTTGACATGTTTAACATAAATGTATACTGCACAGCTCCTGCAGTTTATGAATAATTCCTACAGGCCCACTGCCTTTCTAATTACTGAAATTGAAAAAAACAGGTCAGGCACATCCTGACGGAAATCTATTACTGTCCCCCCACCCCCTGCTGCTTTTTTTTCTGTTTTTTTAATATATGGCATTTGTTGAGCACTTAATGGCCAGAATGCTCAGTGGTGCCAGAGCAAAGAAAAGGAGAGAGCTGGCAGGGAGCAGAGCAGGGGGCCGTGATGGAGCATCTCTTGACCCTGGAGTGTGTGTATGGGAGACCTGCAATGGGATGGGGATGGGGATGGGGATGAGGTGAGAGCTTTGGTGCCATTGTGGCTTTCCTGAGGATTTACAAAGCACAAAAGGTTCCTGGGCACCAGCTCCAGCCAAGGAGGAGCGCTGGGCCAGGACTCGGGGTGCTGGGACTGCCTGGAAGCTGCCTGATGTTCAGAGCTGGGCTGCCCTCAGCTCACACAGTGCCAGCAGATGTGTTCTGATGTTTCCATGAAGTGAAGGGAGGCGATGGCTCCATGGAGGCCCTTTCCCCAACTCCAGCAGGGCTCTATGTTCCCAGCTGGCCACTGGCCATGCTGGAGCCAGGAGCACCCCAAGGCCCAGCTGCTGCACTGGGTGTGCGGTGCTCTGCAGGCTGGTGGCTGTGTCAGCCCTCCTGTTCTCAGGCACTTCTTTGCTGTATGCCCGCAGCACATGGAGTCCATGTTGCCTGCATCTCTGCTGAGCTCGTGCCCTTCCTGGCCAGGAGCTCCCCCATCTGCAGCACTGCCTGGCACTGCCCATCCCTCCTGTGCTCTCCTCAAGGAGTTGGTAGAAGTACTGTTGTTGATACCATCTCCCAAGCTCTGCACATTGATTTCAGTAAATGAGTTGATATAGACTCTCATGGTAGGTTAGTTGAAATATTTATTCAATTGACTTGGATGGTAATATTCACCCAGATTGATGGCTAGTTCAAGAACCGTATGGAATAGGTAAATATAAAAGATTACCTCTTGTTTCCTCTGTAATGTAAAACAAACAAATGATATCCCATGGTTCTAAACCCATAATCTTAGATAGCATTGCTGGGAGGTAAGGTTTCAGTGCACTGCTTTGCGGGCACGGGGTGTTGCTGTGCTCAAGGTGGGATGAGATTGTGCCAACCAGGTCTTCCCTGGGCCTGGTCAGAACTCGTCTTTCTCATGTCTCTGTGTGGGCCTGCCTTGCCCAGCCGGCTTGTGCCATTTCTCTCCCCATTGCACTGCTCTGTCCACAGGCAGCACCCCCAGGAGCCCTGGCACGGTGCCGATGCTGGGGGGCGGTGGGAGGTCTGTGGGTCGGTGCAGGCACTGCTGCCGTGCCCTGTGCAGTGTCCTGGTGCTCGTGGTGGTGCAGAGCAGCCTCATGGCTCTTGGTTGGGCCTTTCAGGCACTGTCATGTGGACGTTTAGCGATAATCCCGTGGTTGGAACACACTGTGGGCTGCAGGTGTGACACAGCATTAGAAAAACGAATTATCTGACCGTCTTCAGAGCCGTATTTTTGAAAGAGAGCGATAACGGTCTGGGTACAAAGGTGTGCTTGCAGATTCTCATGTATTCACATCTGTCTATCAGACAGTTGCGTTACTTATCAAATACAGCTTTGAAAAAGTACCGTAGAGCAACAGGCAATGTACAGTCCTGTTAGTGTGGCTACAAGATCTTATTAGAACGAATGGTACCTTCAGGGAATAGGGAATGTAAACAGACAGCGTTTCAGGAAGAAACATCCAACCATATATTATTAACACGAGAAGTAACAACCAGCAGCACTGTAATGGTGCTCTATACCCAGGTGCCATTTCTGGGAGGCCCAGGCCATGCTCTCACAGCTGCTGTGTGGCCAGGGTCTCTTGGTGAAGTTCCTCTCCCACGTCCATTCATGCCATGCTGTCTCCAGGTGCGTCCCACCTGCTGTTGGCCGGCACTGAGTGAGCAGCTTGCTGCAGCCCCATGCATGGTGCTGCGGGGATGGCCTGGCCCTGCGCACACACGGGGTGAGAGCTGTGTGAGCGTGGGGCGGGCAGAACAGTCCTCCCACTCCTCAGCATTTCCAGAGGAAAGCAAGAGCTGCTGGAGGGATGCTTCTGCGTTGGCGGGCACTCAGCGCAGGGCTGCGGCGGGTGGGCGGCCCCATCCGGCTGTGGGCTCGTGGTGCTGGGGGGAGCTTCAAGGAAACGTCAGGGAGAGCTGAGCAGAGGGAGGCACCACCAAATATGGAATTTTATTTTCCATCGTGCGATGAAAACAGCTCCCCAACCCGCTGGAAAACTTTTTCCCAGGCTGACGGCTGAACTTGGTGGGAAGTGACTGGGTGTGGGGGAAGGGTCGTTCTGTTCTCTAGATCAATGGAGATAGCAGAAACCCCACTGTAAATTTCTAGGGCAAGTGGCAAGCTGGTTTACGGAATGCAGGGAGATGAGAACCTCTGGCTTACGGAAAACAGCATGAATTAATAATCATTTAATTGGCTTCTCCATTATGTTGCTGGGTTAGGAGGTAGAAGTTTAGATGAAGGGGCTGTCAGCGGTGCTTTAGCTAAAAGAGCCTGATGGCTGGGCGGTGCGGGAGGCAGCTCCTGCTCACCCCGACCAGGAGTCATCTGCTTCTTGGGACACAGCTGGCAGAGGGAAAGATCTGCACTCGAGGAAGTGTCCCATTACTCCTGGGGAGATTTCCCTTCATCCTCTGAAATGCAGGAGGTGCCAAGGATGTGCGAGAAGTCTCCTCAAGGCCCCAGTAGGACAGCACTGTCCTGGTGCACGGGGCTTCCAGGTGCATTTGTGGAGTAACACAGATCTCTGCTGCCAGGCAGTCTGTAATAATCCGCTTAGAGGGTCAAAATAACACAAGTGCTGATAGGTAACTTGTCATACATCGTACTGTAAGTCCGTAGCCTTCTGTCCTGCCATGCCTTTGCCCCAAGCCTGGTGCTGAGCTGCAGCCGCAGGAGCAGCGCGTCCTCATTTCTCCAGGCAAAAAAGAGCTTTTAATTCCTCTGATCTGTGATGTGGACTGAATGTGTCACTTAGTGAATTTGGCTGTTTATCAACAATAAACTTGGGTCTTGAGTTAAAATTCCCATCTGAGCTGTCAGCACAAAAAAACGATGCTTAGAAGAAATATTCAGTATGTGTTTTTCAATTCACTGCAACAAAGCAGTTTCTGGTATCTGGACAATCATTAATAGTTCTGATTCTGAAGGATAAAAGTTAGGGATGGATCAAGTGCATTTAGAAAAATGGGCATTTTGGAAAATGGTAAGTAAAAGTAAATTTTAACTTTTCACTTTTCCGGAATTGTACATTGGCTGCTTCCCATAGAAAAGGAATTGGAAACATGGTTGGGATTTCAGAGGTTGTACGAAGCGTTCAGCACAATGGGACAGTTGTCTACAGTTGGGTCACTGAACTCGGCGGCTCCATGGGTCTTTTCCAACCTGAATGATTCTAAGATTCTACGGACTGTTTGTTTCTTCATGACTAGTGCTTGGGGCTGAGGCCTGGCAGGGAAAGGCAGAAACACAGATCACTTTCCTTTCTGTGATGTGTGCCTCTGAAGCACATCTTATGTCAGTAAATGAAGGGTCTGTGAGAAGGAAGCGGTTTACCTGGGTTTTGCTCTGACTGCATCCTCTGAACAAGGCAGAGACACCAGTGAGATCACCCAGAGAAGAGGAAGGGGGAAGAGTATGGGGGGACCGGTCTGAGAATGCTGCCGTGCCTTGTTAATCGGCAGCCGATCCATCATATTAAATATCCAGCTGTCATATATTACCTTTCAAGTGAAAATGAATAACTCCCATTAAGGGCGAAATGGGTTTGAAGTCGATTCGAGACAGATTAAAGTACTGTTATGAATGTGTGTTCGGGGAGGAGGAGACGGGGGCTGTGTATAATATACTTGTCCTTACAGTTTTTAAATAATAGATGTCCCACAAATTTATGTACTCCAGGCTGCCAGGGTTCGGGGGAGGGGGAAAGGTCAGGGATGCGCCTTCTCTGAGAGCCTTAACTTGCGCAGAGCCTCGCTGTGGCTTCTGGGTTCCTCTCCTGCATCACTGAAACGCAGCAGGATGTGCTCATCCTGAGCCCTGCAGGTTGGGTCCCACTGCTGGGGCTCCATGGGACTGCTGCTGGGATGCGTCCGCAGTGTGCACTGTTCCCAGGGGTGGGCCCAGCAGTTCAGTGCCATCCCCCTGGGGCCGTGTGGCACCCAGCACTCGGTCTGCACAGCTTCCAGCCATCCCTGGGGCAGAGGCTCTCCAGGCTGTTCATATGCAAAGCTTCGGGTGCTCAGAGCCAGGGGTTTGCATCCTGCTCTGCCGCACCTGCCCAGCTGCTCACAGGAATGGTGCGTTGGCCTTCACATCTGACCCAGCATTTGTGAGTCAGATGCAAGCACAGGGAAGGAATCCTGCACCTAACGGGCTGTAGGCAGCATGTGTAAGTAGCTGCGGTTTCTCTGCCTATGGCTATAAATGACACAATTCCCCTTCTATGGAAGATAACTAAGAACAAACTTTCTGTGTCTAGGTAGGCTTTGTAGGTTATGAGTCTGCGTACTCATCCTCACGCAACTAGGCAGTGCATGTTTCAAGAAAAAACAGCAGTGTAAATGGTAACACCATCTTCATCCAACGTCAGCCTCTTTGGGAATGTCCTGATGTGAATCTCTTCTTGTTGCAGCGCCGGCCAGCCAGGCAGAGAAGGAGCTGATGGAGCCTCCAGCATCTTCTAAACGAGTACCGTTTCCCAGCAGCTCTGAGTCGCCTCTCTCCTTTAAATGGTCAAAAACTTCAGAAGAGACCAAATCGGAGCAGGTAAGGACAAGCATTCAGCTTTTTGCTCATCTGTGGGTAACTGTTTCATCTGTGACAAAAGTAGAGAGTAAAATAAATGAAAGAGGGTGAAAGGTGGTAACTGATTGCAGAAGAAGACATCGAATTACTAAAGTCTAGCTGTAAGGAAAAAAGAAAGCTGTAACAATTGCACAATTCATTTTCTTCTCTCCAGATGTACCAGTGTCCATACTGCAAGTACAGTAACACAGATGTGAATCGGCTGCGGGTGCACGCCATGACCCAGCACTCGGTGCAGCCCATGCTGCGCTGCCCGCTCTGCCAGGACATGCTCAACAACAAGATCCACCTGCAGCTGCACCTCACTCACCTGCACAGTGTGTCCCCTGACTGCGTTGAGAAGCTCATCATGACGGTGAGTCACAGCATAGCCAGGTGTGTCTGCTGTCTTCCTAGGGAATGCGAGGAGTGAAGGGCTGACCTGACCTACGTGGGCTGTGCTCACTGCAGTGGGCTCAGGGGCAGCTCCCTCGCCTGCCTGCACTCTGTCATTGAGGTTTCTCCCATCCTTGCATGTTTCCTTTGCAGAGACCAGCTTGTCCATGCTTGGGCGTTGTGGCAAATGGCAATACTGCAGTGCTGAGAGAGTAATCTCATTGTGAAGAGATTGGAATAAATCACATTTCCTTTACCTACTCAAGTCATTGCACAGATCCTTCTGGGAGATGCAGCAGCTGATGTGCTGTGCTGATTGGGTTGCAGAGGGAAGATATTCAGGAGTTGGTTAGCAATTCCTGGGAAGGACAGCCCAGGTGATTAAAATAACGTTAAAGGAAATTAGGTATCGAGTTCCTGCTTAGAATGTGATTTTAAGAACCAGTAGAGTGGCTTCGCTTGGCAGCTTCACCTGCTGGAGGAGAACCTGTCCTGTTGAGCAGCCCATCTTCTACACTCTGTTCACTCAGTGGGGATCATTGTCAAGATTTTGTGAGATAGGATGGACCTGTTACTTTAGTCAGGAATCACTCCATACAAAGTGGCAATGTTGTTTTTTTTTGCGTGTAACAGTTCGCTTTTTTCAGGGTAACAAGCAAGGGATACATTGACATTAGCCCAAGGGAGGTGGAATCTTGACTCCACTTCTAGAGCAGATTGTCAGTGTTGTGCCAGTGTCTGTGCTGCGGTTGTTACTGCTTGTGCTGCTTCTGATGACAGCAGAAACTTCAGACAGCAGATTGTGGTGTAGCATCGTGCACGGGAGCCCTCTCCAGTGCTGCCTTGGGACTGAAGTTTGGCTGTCCCAAGAGCCAGCGCTTGGAGAGGAATAGCAAATCAGCAGCGGTGTTCAAGTTGCCATCTGTGAGAGGTGGTGCTGTGCTCTGCCCCAGCAGCGCTGTTGGCTGCAGGTCTCTCCCCTGGGCACTGTGTGCAGGACCTCGCAGTGGGCTGCGCTGCCTCCACGCAGACACACTGAGCAGAGCCTGGCTGCACTCACAGCACTCGTCTGCTTGTTTCCATAAATGTCATTTGGGAGCCCAAAGTGTTCTTTCACGAGTTCTTTTTTCTTGGGTTGCACACAAGTTTGCCTTTTCACTTGTTAGTGTGTTTAGTCAGTTTAAGATACAGGTAGAATTAATAACACATATTTTCAAAACCCGCTCTAAACTCACAAATTGGATGTATTGTCAGATTTCTACACTTTTTTTATGCAGTCTTCAAGGCAAGGTTGTGGCTGCACTTAAGAACTTGTTACCAAGTACACAAGTGTTTCTTTCAATTCCTGACAGTTTTGTGATTTCTTTCCCGCACTCCGTTTCTGTCTTCTTTGCTGATTGCTGATAACGAAGGGCAATAATAACATGTTTGTCATAATACTCATATTCTTTTATCAGTTCACTTCCTGTGGCATCAACATAGCAAGCAAATGCATCGCTACCCAGCTTTTCTCTTACCATTCTTTGGTCTTCCCTTTGTAGCACCATTCCGGCCCTCATGTGTCTCCTCACATGCTGTTGTGTTTTTCATCTTCCTTCTTCACTCTGTGAGCCACCCATCCTCTCATTTTTCTGCCCTCTGCCTGCCAGGCTCTGTGGGAGTCATGGTGCAGTGAAGGCTCACAGTGACCACTCTTGGACCAATTGCTTGCAGCTGCCTGGAAAAACCCACATATCCAAGCAGGCACCACATCTGAAAACCCATTAAAAACCCAGCCAAGGTGACAGGTCCCACCTAGCATCCTCTGAATAGCAAAATGTAAAGAGACTTAGGAAGACAGACCAAGAGCAGTTCACTAATGTTCACAGGCTTTCTGTACCCACAGGCTCAAGCAAGGGTTGCTCTGCTCTGGTGGACCATTGCATACATCTAAATAAAAGAACTGCCCCATCACAAAGACATCTGGGACCTACATCCATTTTAATTGTTCATGCTTAATTGTGCGAATACCTTCTGAGGAGGACTTAAACAAGTCTGGTTGGCCTCTAACTAAATTTAAGGAAGATGTTTTGACCCAGCGAGAGAAGTAAACAGAAGCTGAGCCTCTTTCTTAGGCCAGTAAACCTAACTGGTTTGCTAAGGGTGTCTGCTGTGCTGTTGTGAGTATGGTTTGTTTGGGCTGGGCTGTCTGCAGAGCACGCAGTCTACAAACCCATTGATTGGGTGCATTAGTGCTTGCACAGGTGTTTGCCCTTCAAGATACACAAAGACTGACAGAAGCCTCTTGTTTGGGAACTCAGGGCAGTGCCCAGGGGACGTGGCCGGAGCAACTGCTGTGGGTGGCAGTTCTTTTAGGTCATCGCATCTTCTGTGCTAGAGCAAGACCTCATTCTTCTGCTGCAGTGTGCAGCACTTCTGCTGAGAAACGTGAAGATCATCGTCTTCCTTCTTTGTCCTGCCATGGTGGCCCTCAGTGGCTGTTTGCTTTGTACCCAGAGATGTGTCTGGATAGAAAGACTGATTTTCCTTCACATCCAACTTGCATGTGGGTCAAGAAGATGGCTCTGCCTGGTTCATATGGCAAATATTTGGTGAGATGACTGTGTCTTGTGCAGAACCTGGCAGCATGCGACATTCGTAGTGTTGCTTTGTTGGTTCCTGTCTTACTCTGATGTGCGGATCAGGCCTCGGTGCTGCCAAGTGAATCGCAGCCCAGTCTATGGGAGCAAGGTCCCTTTCGACACAGTGTCTTTGCATTTGGCATTTGGAGGAGGCTCCAGTTAATAATACCTTATCAGACGCCTTTCAGGAACCTGCAGTGTCTAATATGTCTGTTGCCATGGAAACAGCTACTTGCTTATGCTCAGCATCTCATATCTGTGTGGCTCGTGCCCCGTCCTTTCATAGCGGCGCGCAGCCCGGGGGCTGTCCTGCGGCCGGCAGCTCCGGGCAGGGCTCCAGGGGCAGCGTAGCAGTGCAGAGGGGGCCGGGAGCCCTCGTCCCCCCCAGCTGCACACAGACGTGGCTGGGTTTGTAGCGCGTGGCGTCTCGGCCGCGCTGTGCGCTGATCGCCATCTTCCCACCCAGCAGCCGCTCCGCCAGGCTCAGGCCCGCACCGCTCCAGCAGAGCCCCTTAATGAGGGTGAAGTGCAGTTCGTCGGCTCAGTCGATTGACAAGACTGATGGGCTTGAAGCGGGAGAAGGGATGGCTTCCCAGAGCTCCCTCCCCCCGGCTCGGCCTGTGGCACGCTCCTCTCCTTGCTGTTCTCAGTCCTCTCCCAGTGTTTCCAGCATTTCCTTTTCATCGTTTTCTTTTCTCTCGTGCTCCAGCAGTGATTCTTTCCCATCCCTGCCATCCGCACTTTTCCCTCGCACCATCTTCACATTTTTTCCCCTTTCCTATTGTCTTTTCTCATTACTCTCTCCCTTCGTTGTCATTCAATTTTTCTCTCTCCCTCCTTCTCGCCCCCTTGCGCTCCCCCCTTTCCCTCTCACTCTGTGTCTCATTCTCCATCTCGGATGAAGGTAATGAAAATAATCGGGCTTCATTAATTCTGAGCCCTGTGAGATGATAGCCATTTGGAGCCATGTTTGCCAATTAGATGGTCTAAATTAGAAGTGACCTTGGTATACTGCCATCGCTTTGCCTCTCTGAGTCTAATGAAGCTTTTCACTCCAGCACCCTCTCTCTCTCTTTGTAATGGAAATTACCTCCTTTGTCTGGTTCGGGAACCTTGCATGGCGCGCGTTTCCCCCTAGGTTGCACGGACATGGGGATCGTAATGTATCTCCTCAGACCCCTTCTGGAGACTTTCTTTTCAAAGCTGCACCATTTTGGCGTTCGTGGGCCACGTATGTCGTTGCTCACTCTGAGGAAAGCAGAAGGCTGATGCAGTGTGTGATTGGAGCTGGTTGTTCACATACCCAGAGATAAATTTCTGGACGTGGCACAAATATGCCTGTGTGCCCCTGGCGCTGATGTGGCGCTGCTCAGCAGCTCAGTGCCAATGGGGCATCACTGCCACAGTCACATCTGCAGGCTCACAGGTTGTTCCCAAAGCCGTGGCCTGGCAGGTCTGGCTCTGTGTCAGAGCACTGTGTGCTGGAGGTGCTCCTGGGACAGGGAGGGAAGCACGGTGCGTCCATCCAGGTCATTGGGTTGTGTTGTTCAAAGAAGTGACCACGGAGGTGCCCAAGTGTGTAGGTGGTCATAAGGGAACTTTTTTTCCTTGAGGAGATTGAATTTCTAATGGGGTTTGTGGGATTTGTCCCACCAGCAGCTGCCATTTCGGCAGCGCCGTTTTTCAGCAGCACTCCATGCCTGGCATGGGCTGCAGGGGGACAGGAGCAGGATGGGGCGGCGGGGCCTCAGCTTGTATGCATTTCTGGAGCTGCTCATGCACATCACTGGAGTGCTGATGGACAGAACCTGGTGGTTATATTCACACCCAGCCATTGGGCCATCAGAAGGAGCAGATAAGAGTGAGCCACAGATCCTTCCCCATCCCTCAGTTTCATTTGAAAAGAAAAGGTGATGTGAGAGCAGTGTCAGCACTGAGGGCTCTGCTGGTGGCTCAGGGGCTACAATGCATGGCTGCAGCTGTGTAGGAGCAGCACAGCTTAATACCGAGCAGAGCAGAAGGTGTATGTATGGAAGGAAAGGAAGGAGACAAATCATGTTTTCCTGACTTAGGCCTGTAGGGCTGCTCTTTTAACAGCAGTTCAAATGGACTGACCTGTTGCTGTGATGGAGTGGTTGGTGCTGAGGGAAGCCTCAGCCTAGGGATGCAGGTGCAGAGTGCAGCCATGGGTGGGCACTCAGAGAGGAGCCCTGGCAGTGCCTCTCGGGGGAAGGGGCAGGAGTGCCCCCAGCACGGAGCTCCTTTCTCTGTCACCAGAACCATCAATGTGATTTCAGTACGCCTGAAGCACAGCACTGTTTCAGATCACCCCTCCTCTCTCACCTGGGACTGTGGCCCACTGCGCCTTCCTGCCCCCTGTCTACCCTTGTTATTTGTTTATATTGAAAGCAGCAACAACATGCACAAACAGGACACGATATTTGCAGTCTGAACAGACAAATGGTTCAAACCAGGGAGGCTAGAGCTCAGTGTCAGTGCAGAACCGCTGGAGATGTGCAGCTATGTGGCTGCCAAGGCTGGTGCTGCTCTGCGGGCCGAGGATGGCAGCAGGTTGAGTCGTGTCGGCTGCAGAAGCACAAGCAGTGCTGGTGCTTCCCAGGGCAGCCCTCCACCACTGTCCGCACCACCGTGCCCCACATCCACACCCAGCATTTCTGGGCCCTGTGCTGCTCTCCGAGCTTTTTTCTTTACGCCTTTTTGGCTTTTGTGCCTGCAGCACATTTAATGTACCGCAGCCTTTTTATTTCTGCCTTTTTGTGTGTGTGCGGAGGGAGGGGCGGGAGCAGGCTGGGAACTGTGGCTGCGGAGATGCAGGTAGATAAAGGTAATTACTTAAACACATATAGGGCAGGACTTATTGGTTTGGAGACCCAGATTAAGATGCAGAGGAGCATGTGAGGTTGATGATTATATTTCGGGGAGAGTTAATTGACGGAAGGTGAAGGCAGACAAAGAACCGCTGCTTACTGCCTTCTTGAATCCCAATCAGGAATTATGATTAAAGACGCGGCGAGACAACAGAGGCCTGATGAATTGGTGTCTTTTTTTTTTTTCTTTTTTGCCGTCATTCACACTTGATTGACTTCAACCTTTCAAGTGCAAAAGTCTCTCTTTTCCATTATTATTCATAGCCATCTGAGTTTTTCTAATTAAAGTGTATGAAAACAATTACTGATCCGTCGTACTGAGTCTGGTGGTGGGGATGGCTGCCTTACTGTAATGTGTGTAAAAAGCCCGCAGTTCTCTATAATGATGTGCAGCTGAGGTGTTAGATAATTTTATTCTTTTTCTACTCTGTTGGTTTTTTCTCTTTTTTTTAAATTTCTCATCATTTATTTTTTGTAATTCCTGAAGATCCGAGGAAAGCACTCTCCCTGCTGACAGAGCTGAGAGGGGCAGTGCCTTTATTCTTCGGCATCCCTGCTCTCCCATCCTCAGAGCCCCACAAATGGACAGGGACCTCAGGCATCTCCTGACCCACCACCTGCAGCCATCAGTGTTCATGGTTACAGTAAAATGGAATGGATTTGGTGTGCCCAGCGTCCCTTGGTGTCATTTCTCAGTGCCACCCTTCCTGCAGACATCTGCAGACACTTTGTTGCTTTGGTGCGGTGCTGTAGCCATAGTGCTGCTATAGGCATGGTGCTGCTGCTGTAGGCATGGGATGCTACCCTGAGAGCAGCGGCAGTGGCACCATATCCCTCATTGCAGTTTGGACAGCCGCAGACACTCATGAACCTTCTTTCTGAGGGCTTTCGCAGACCACTTTTGCTTCTGTTCACTCAATGAACCAAGGTCTGGCTTAGGTTGGTGGTTGTTGACATCAGTAAAGGAGGCTTCCTATCCTGCACAGAGGTGTACAGTGTTTCAGGTGCAGTTTCACCATGGTTTGTCAGTACCTAGTGCAGTTGACTCAGGGCCTCCTGGTCCCCAGCTGTGCAGGTAACAGCCCCACCAGCTGGGTGCCTTGTGCTGTGCGTGTGCGACCAGGTCAGACCTGAAGAAGTGAGGTTTTCCAGAAAAAGACGAGTGTAAGCATTTGGGACTTCCAAAGATCCACACAGTGTCTCCAGCTCTGCACAAATGTTGGTGCTCAGATTAGAGTTCAGGAATGATGATGCATGTTCTGGGCCAACGCTTGGAGAGGAGCAAAGGGAACACATCAGTCAGAGCAAAGAAAGGGTTACCAGCAGCTTTTTATTTCACAGACAATTTGCTGTCTTTTTAGTCTTTCCTTATTCATCCTTTCCTTTGTCACCTCTCTCCTTATTTGTACTTTTCTTTCTCATGCCCCTCCCTTTCCTGCATCGATACACTTTGAAAACAGTGCTGCAATGCTCCCTAGTTCAAGATTACAGTGTACTTTATGAGGTATGATTTAATTAGGGGCCTTATTATGTTTTCAGCAGCTTAAGGTGGGCCTTTCAACTTATCTACCTAATTGGTTGCACAAGAAGTTTCACAGCCCATGACAAAACATTGTCAGTGATCAAAGTCTGAATTCTACATAAAGGAAAAATATTAATAATAAGATTATTCTTCAAGTGTGCACTGCTAATTATGTCCAGAATGTAACTGTAGAAACACTTTTGACTGATGTGAGCTTTGTCTAATAAACATGAGTCTTCAGTGAGCTATGCAAAGTGATGCTCTGACTGTACAATGCTGGTATCTAATTTTGCTGCTGAAAATGTTAAAAATATTTTCTTGTGCTTTTCTTCTCCCTCTGTCCCCACCTCTCTGTCTGCAGGTGACGACACCGGAGGTGATGATGCCCAGCAGCATGTTTCTGCCAGCGGCCGCTCCGGAGAAGGACGGGAGCTCCACCACCGAGGAGCCGGGGAAGCAGCCTGGTGAGTGCAGTCACTGAGGCCCACGTGTCTCCCAGGCTCCTGTCACCTGCTGGGGACTGTGGTTGGGGACATCTCCTCTCGGTGATCTCCAGTACCTGGACGTCTCCCAGGGACTGCAGTTGGCCGGTGCACAGTAGGGCTGTCTCCTTTCTGTGCCAGCACACGGGTGCCCCTGTGCAGGACAGGCAGGGCGGCTCAGAGCTGCACAGCTCACACACCATGGCGATTCACTTGGAAATCGTATTAAATCCTTGTGAAGGAGACCAGATGGGAGCAGTGAGAAGGAGGTGGTAAGAGGGCTTAAAGAGCTGGTTGGGAAACCACAAGTGTTGCAGCTGCTGGCACAGACTGTACTAACACCTCTGCTGCTGCCATAGCTCGAGTGCATCTGCTCTCAGGGAGCTCTGAGCTGCTGCAGTGCTTGTCCAGCTCAGATCTCTCCCACCTGCCTCATTGCCATGCTGTGTTTTGAAGACGTGGCTGTAAATCAATGGCAGTTTAGTCGTGGCTTTGCAGTGTGACATTAGAGCATCCCAAGAACAACATTCTGCATGGGCAAAAGTGTCTCATCTTAAAGTTGGCAGGAAAGCAGTGTCAGTCTACTTTCTGTGCCCTCCTGGCAAGTCATGAGGAATCTGGGAACTAAGACGGCCGCTGCTTCCTTTCAGGAAGTCGGCACCACTGCAGTGATGCTGGTGGGAGAGCGCTCATATGGGCGGACAGCTAACGCTACACTGGGCAGTGGGATCCCCTCTTCAGCTTCTGCCAATATCTCACTGCCTTTTCTGGCAGAAATGTACTGTGAGACCATGGAAAAGAGAGACGGTGCACCGAGTGCTTGTTCTTTCTTCTCCCTCCATCAAACAACACCTTTTGAGATGCTACCAGTAGTACGTGAATTTCATTCCTATTTTAGCTTTGATGGGACCAGGATTCAAATACCATGCTCAGATGGGGAAACCTTCTTACTGGAAGTTAGACAGGACATCAAAGAAATAAAAGCACAAACAGATTGGTGGCTGGATGGCCTTCACTTAAAGGGGAGAATTAAAGGTGATAAATGCACCAAGGAGATGTATATGTGTGAATATTTTCAGATACTCAAAGTGGAAGAAAGTGAATTTTGTAGACTGATGCATTGGGCTGTGATGAGGATAATGGGATAATGGGCTGGTATTAAAAGGAATGAAGGTAGAGGTGAAATGTTGGAAATACCCTCCTGTCTTGCAGAGGGGGAAAAAAACAGTCCTTGTGCATAAGTGTAATTTCCAATTTTGTTGTGATTTTGTTTTCACAGAGCTCTCTGAGGACTCAGGAAAGAGTCTTTTACCATCGGAAGGTACAGAGCACGGTGGTGAACCCAAGCCCGCTCCAGCTGATCAGAGCTCTGCCAGGGAAGACTCCGGTTTCCTCTGCTGGAAGAAGGGATGCAACCAGATGTTCAAGAGCTCAGCAGCCCTGCAGACGCATTTCAATGAAGTTCATGCCAAGCGGCCCCAGCTGCCAGTGTCTGATCGCCATGTCTACAAGTACCGCTGTAACCAGTGCAGCTTGGCATTCAAAACCATCGAGAAGCTGCAGCTCCATTCCCAATACCATGTGATCCGGGCAGCCACCATGTGCTGCCTCTGCCAGCGCAGCTTCCGAACCTTCCAGGCCTTGAAGAAGCACCTGGAAACCAGCCATCTGGAGCTGAGTGAGGCCGACATTCAGCAGCTGTACGGTGGTCTTTTGGTCAATGGAGACCTCCTTGCTATGGGTGATCCTTCACTTGCAGAAGACCACACTATTATAGTTGAGGAAGATAAGGAGGAAGAGAGCGACTTGGAAGATAAGCAGAGCCCGACAGGGAGTGATTCGGGGTCGGTACAAGAGGATTCTGGCTCTGAACCAAAAAGGGCCCTACCCTTCAGGAAGGGCCCTAACTTCACTATGGAGAAGTTCCTAGATCCATCTCGCCCTTACAAATGCACTGTCTGCAAGGAGTCTTTCACGCAAAAGAACATTCTCCTGGTTCATTACAATTCAGTTTCTCATCTGCATAAACTGAAACGAGCCCTCCAAGAGTCTGCTACTGGGCAACCTGAACCTACCAGTAGCCCTGACAACAAACCCTTTAAGTGTAACACATGCAACGTTGCCTACAGCCAGAGCTCTACCTTAGAGATCCATATGAGGTCTGTCCTACACCAAACAAAGGCTCGTGCGGCCAAGCTAGAGGCAGCGGGGGGCAGCAGCAGTAGTAATGGAGCTGGCAATAGCAGCAACAGCAGTCTCTCTTTGGGTTCATCTACACCAAGCCCAGTGAGCACTAGCAACAGTAATGCTTTTACAACCACCAACACAAGTAATTCAGGCACAGCTCCCATTCCCAGCCTGCTCAATCAGGTGCCCAGTGACACCGTGGGAATTCCTCCCATAGGTAACCCTGTTAGCACTAATATCTCCTCCCCTTCTGAGCCCAAAGAGGTAAACCGGAAGAAGCTGGCAGACATGATTGCATCCAGGCAGCAGCAGCAGCAGCAGCAGCAGCAACAGCAACAGCAAGCTCAGACCTTAGCACAGGCACAGGCCCAAGTCCAGGCCCACCTGCAGCAGGAACTGCAGCAACAAGCTGCTCTCCTGCAGTCTCAGCTCTTCAATCCAGCACTTTTGCCACACTTTCCAATGACCACTGAGACCCTTCTGCAGCTTCAACAACAGCAGCATCTTTTGTTTCCTTTCTACATTCCCAGCGCTGAGTTCCAGCTCAACCCAGAAGTTAGTTTGCCTGTCACCAGTGGTGCACTGACACTGACCGGTACGGGTCCAACTTTGCTGGAGGACCTGAAGGCCCAGGTTCAACTCCCTCAACAGAGCCATCCACAGCTCCTTCAGCAGCAGCAAGGTCAGCTGTCCTTGTCACAACCTCACTCTGTCCTTATACAGCAGAGTCAGCACCCAGAGAAGAAGAATAAACCCATAGTGAAAGAGAAGGAAAAAGAAACCCCACGAGAAAGTGCAGAGAGGGGAGATACTAATGCAACATCTAAGGAGTCTCTGCCTGATAACTTAAAGCCCAAAGACAAGAAGGACTTTGTACCAGGCAGCAGTTCAGAGCCCTCCTTACTGCCCCCACGTATTGCATCTGATGCAAGGGGGAATGCCACAAAAGCCTTGCTGGAAAACTTTGGCTTTGAGCTTGTCATTCAGTATAACGAGAACAAGCAGAAAGTGCAGAAGAAAAATGGCAAGACAGAGCAAGGTGAGAACTTGGAAAAGCTGGAGTGTGATACATGTGGAAAATTCTTTTCAAATATCCTCATCCTGAAGAGCCACCAAGAGCATGTTCACCAACATTACTTTCCTTTTAAGCAGTTAGAGAAATTTGCCAAACAGTACCGAGAACACTATGACAAAATGTACCCACTACGGCCTCAGACCCCAGAGCCACCGCCACCGCCTCCACCACCCCCACCTCCACTGCCTCCAGCACCTCCTCAGCCAGCTTCTACTCCTACCATTCCTACTTCTGCCCCACCGATTACCTCTCCTACAATTGCACCAGCCCAGCCATCTGTGCCACTCACCCAGCTCTCTATGCCGATGGAGCTCCCCATCTTTTCACCACTGATGATGCAAACCATGCCACTACAAACATTACCTGCTCAGCTGCCACCCCAGCTTGGTCCTGTAGACCCTCTGCCTACTGACTTGGCCCAGTTATACCAGCATCAGCTCAACCCAAGCCTTCTGCAGCAGCAGCAGAACAAGAGGCCACGGACACGAATCACCGATGACCAACTCAGAGTCCTTCGGCAGTATTTTGATATTAACAATTCCCCAAGTGAGGAACAGATCAAAGAGATGGCAGACAAGTCTGGATTGCCCCAGAAGGTGATCAAGCACTGGTTCAGAAATACTCTTTTCAAAGAACGCCAGCGCAACAAGGATTCCCCATACAACTTCAGTAATCCCCCCATTACCAGCCTGGAAGAACTGAAGATAGACTCACGGCCTCCTTCTCCAGAACCTCAAAAGCAGGAGTACTGGGGAAGCAAACGGTCCTCCCGGACACGCTTTACTGACTACCAACTCAGAGTCCTGCAAGACTTCTTTGATGCCAATGCTTATCCAAAAGATGATGAATTTGAGCAGCTGTCTAACTTGCTGAACCTCCCAACACGCGTCATAGTGGTGTGGTTTCAGAATGCCCGTCAGAAAGCTAGAAAAAACTACGAGAATCAGGGAGAAGGCAAAGATGGGGAACGGCGGGAGCTTACAAATGACAGATACATTAGAACAAGCAACTTGAATTACCAGTGCAAAAAGTGCAGCCTAGTCTTTCAGCGCATTTTCGATCTCATTAAACACCAGAAAAAGCTTTGTTACAAAGATGAGGATGAGGATGGACAGGATGATAGCCAGAATGAAGACTCTATGGATGCAATGGAGCTTTTGACTCCAGCCAGTTCCTCCTGCAGCACACCAATGCCCTCACAAGCTTACAGCACACCTACATCTTCAGCTAATGCAACCTCCTCAGCTTTTCTGCAGCTCACAGCAGAGGCAGATGATTCCTCCACCTATAGTTCTAAAGTAGAAGCTACAGATGAGAAACCAAAGCAGTCTGAACCTCCATGTACACAGCAAAACCAAACTCAAGAGAAGCAAGTACAACCAAAGCAAGAGTCTCAGCAGCAACAGGACCAAGGAGAACAAAAGACAAGTTCAGCACACCAAAAGATTTCACAGTTATCCTCCCCCTCTTCACTGCAACAGCCACCTCCACCTCCTCAGCCCCCTCAGTGTTCCTTGTCACAGTCAAGCCCAAGTCCATCTCAGTTGTCGCATCTCTCCCTCAAACCCATTCACACATCCACCCCTCAACAGCTGGCAAACCTACCTCCGCAGCTAATCCCGTACCAGTGTGACCAGTGTAAGCTGGCATTTCCTTCCTTTGAGCACTGGCAGGAGCATCAGCAGCTTCATTTTCTGAGTGCACAGAACCAGTTTATCCATCCTCCATTCCTGGACAGAACGCTGGATATGCCTTTCATGCTTTTTGATCCCAGTAATCCACTACTCGCGAGCCAGCTGCTGTCTGGAACGTTACCACAGATTTCAGCAACTTCAGCTACTTCGCCGTCAACACCAACGTCCACAATGAACACGCTGAAGAGAAAGCTGGAGGAGAAGGCCAGTGCGAGCCCTGGAGAAAATGACAGCGGGACTGGAGGAGAAGAACCACAAAGGGATAAGCGTCTAAGAACAACGATTACCCCAGAGCAGCTGGAAATTCTTTATCAGAAATACTTGCTCGACTCCAACCCAACACGGAAAATGTTGGATCACATTGCACATGAAGTGGGCTTGAAGAAACGTGTGGTGCAAGTTTGGTTTCAGAACACTCGTGCGCGGGAAAGGAAGGGGCAGTTCAGAGCCGTGGGGCCTGCCCAAGCCCACAGACGGTGTCCGTTCTGCCGAGCTCTCTTTAAAGCAAAGACGGCTCTTGAAGCTCACATCCGATCTCGCCACTGGCACGAGGCCAAGAGAGCTGGGTACAACTTGACGTTGTCTGCTATGCTCTTAGATTGCGACGGGGGGCTCCAGATGAAGGGAGACATCTTTGATGGAACGAGTTTTTCCCACGTGCCACCAGCTAGCAGTGATGGCCAGAGCGTTCCTCTCTCCCCCGTGAACAAGAGCATGGAGCTGTCACCTCGAACTCTGCTGAGTCCATCCTCCATCAAGGTGGAAGGGATAGAGGACTTTGAGAGTCCCTCCATGTCCTCAGTCAACCTGAGCTTTGACCAGACAAAGCTGGACAATGATGACTGCTCTTCTGTCAACACTGCAATCACAGACACTACAACAGGAGACGAAGGGAATGCAGACAATGATAGTGCAACAGGGATTGCAACTGAAACCAAATCGACATCAGGACCCAGCGAAGGTCTGACAAAAGCTGCCATGATAGCAATGTCTGAATATGAAGATCGGCTGTCTTCTGGCCTGGTCAGCCCAGCTCCCAGCTTTTACAGCAAAGAGTATGATAATGAAGGTACTGTGGACTATAGTGAAACATCCAGCCTTGCGGATCCCTGCTCACCCAGCCCTGGTGCAAGTGGTTCAGCCAGCAAATCTGGGGAGAGTGGGGATCGGCCCGGACAGAAACGCTTTCGCACTCAGATGACTAATCTCCAGCTCAAAGTTCTTAAGTCATGCTTTAATGACTACAGGACACCTACCATGCTGGAGTGTGAGGTCCTGGGCAATGACATTGGACTGCCAAAGAGAGTTGTTCAGGTCTGGTTCCAGAATGCTAGGGCAAAGGAGAAGAAGTCCAAACTCAGCATGGCCAAGCATTTTGGTATAAACCAAACAAGTTATGAGGGACCCAAAACAGAGTGCACTTTGTGTGGCATCAAGTACAGTGCTCGACTGTCTGTACGTGACCATATCTTCTCTCAACAGCATATCTCCAAAGTTAAAGAAACCATTGGAAGCCAGTTGGATAAGGAAAAGGAGTATTTTGACCCAGCTACTGTACGTCAGTTGATGGCTCAGCAGGAGCTGGACCGGATCAAAAAAGCCAACGAGGTTCTTGGTCTGGCAGCTCAACAGCAGGGCATGTTCGATAACAGCCCTCTGCAAGCTCTTAACCTTCCTGCTGCATATCCAGCACTACAGGGCATCCCTCCAGTCTTGCTCCCAGGCCTCAACAGCCCATCCTTACCAGGCTTCACTCCATCCAACACAGGTGGGTATGGATATTGTCACGCTGCTCAGAGATGCAGATGAACTTGATGCATCTTTAGCACAGCTGGATGTTCCTTTCAGAATGACTAATAATAGGGTGCATGGCCCCTTAGTCAGGCATGTTTACATGACAGCAAATAAGCAACGGGTATTTTATCTTTAATTCCTGAATTCAGTTTTGTTAGCAAAATCTGAAATGGAGCAAAATCCAGACATGCTGCATATCTGTTTCATTAGCAAAGACTAAAAATTCTGATGCACCTTCAAGGAAATAGAAAATAGCGGATTTACCAAATAGAACGTGAAAAGGACAAAAGTGCTGAATGCATTGTTCATTACATCTTTCCTTTTGATATTAAATTCAGTTTATGTAATGCTATCTCAAGCTTTCAGTAATTCTGAGCTGTTTATTGGGAAAATGTTGTGTACCTGGCAGTAGTGGCAACAGAATCTGGAGTATCTTGATGTAATGTCCTTATCGTGACCTCCAGGACAAATCCCAGTGGGGTGGTGGCTTGTTTTCTGAGCTACGAGCTGAGCACCGCCTGCAAATACTCTCTCAGCCAAACACAGTGTAGTCATATGATAAATCTGCTTTGTATTTTAATAAGATTTTTCTTAACAGGAGTGCATAGCAATGAAATTTGGCCTAATTGTTTGGATGGCCTAATTCCAGTTGTTGGACTTTGTTTCTTCATTTTTTTCAGGATGCAGTTTTCCCTTGCACCTGGTGGAGGGGTGGAAAGTATATGATACGTAGCAAATATCAGAAGTGGAAAGTAAAGTTCAGTAAAGTAGATTTTGAAAACTTGATCCAGGGGCTGCCTTTTACCCCTGCTGCATCAGTGTCATCCCAAGGATGTGCCCGCATCTGAATTGCAACTCGTGACAGAGTGATTGATGTTCTCTAGCAGACCTGCTTTCCCATGGCAGACTTCTCTGCGTACTTCTGATGATCCCTATTCAAGTTGCCTTTCACCAGGTCTGCTCAGTTTGCAGAGATACCCAAGGAAGTGATTCCCGTGTCTTGTCTCAGCAACAGGCTGAATCTGTCTCAGGCTGGAAGGGCTGTTACATCACATATACCAGCATGTACCTTGGTTTTCTGTACTGCAGTGGTACAGATCGAATGCCATTAGACAGCGTCCAGAAACAATAACTTTCTCTTACTGTACTAATGATGAGGCTAATGATGAGTTATAGTTCATGCTGTAAAGTCTAAATACGATCTAAGCATCTTCCTGGCTTCTTAATCAGAAACTGGAGTGATATCAGTCTCCAAAAAGACTTTCTGATGCTTTTTGTCAGCAGGCCATCTCTTAAGTTCCTCTTTCAACAGATTGAGGAACGGAATGCTGATGCTGCTGAGTAAAACAATGGTGTCACGTTAATGAAATAGTCTTCTTTGTCATCCAGGAGGTAAATCTTTGGATAAGCAAATCAAAGCCTTGGACTAAAGGATAATAGCTGATACGAGCAGTTATGCTGCAGAGCTGCTCACTGTAAGTAACATCACCAGAGCCTGCAGTTACTATGTTGTTACACTGACATTGGGTGTAATATCCTAAAGAGAGCACCAGTTACCCATGGTGTAAAATAGGCATCCTTCTCTCCCCTTGGAAGTGGTTGTGTTCACTTTTACCTCCACCACAATTCATCTCCAAAATATCTTCTGTAGGCAAATGGAAAATGTCCAATCACTGTATTTGTCAGGTTCTGGGTTTTCCAAAGACGATCCGCTCTCTTGGAGCCATGATCCTTCCCTCTATTTGAGCAGCAGAGGGCATTACATTGTATAATGGTTCCTGATGTTCATGTCAGAAGCAGAAGAGATCAGAGTGAATTTAGCTGGAAGGGCTTTGTTAGGAGCTAGGTTCTCCACAAGGCTTTTTGCATAGTTAAAGAACTCCCTCCACATCCATGAAGAGATAAAATAGTTCTTCACTGTGAGTGTAGGACTGCCCATTGTAATTAAGCCGTTTTAAAAAGAGTTTCTGTGAGCTATTCTGTCTGGGGCTGCTGCCCATTACTGCTCCTTGATCGTAGTCTTAGGTGTGTGCCTGAAGGGATCGTTGTGTGCCAGGATATTTTTGTGCTGTTGCTCTTACAGAGGGTTTTGGTTCAGTGGCCAGAAATAGGCCAAGACAGTCTCTTTGGCAAATTATATTATCAGGCTATCTCAGATCACCTCTGCACTGTTTACTTAGTACCCCAAATTTATAACAAGATCTAAAATTACTTTTTTGCGCTTCAATATATATTGTTGCCTTTATTTTTCTCCGAAGACCAGGATGTGTCCTGGGGAGATGGAGCTACATAGTACGAATGTTAAAAGCAATCAGTGACTGCCTAGACAGGACTGAGCTATTTAGAAAGTCAAACAGACTATTTGTGGCCTTTAGATAAAGCTCCAAAGGTCAGGCCATCTCCGCTCAAAGCCTGTCGCAGCAGATAAGGCTGTGCATCCAGGAATGTTATGAATTAGCCACTGCTCCTGTGCTCAAGGCTCGCGGGGCTGTTCAGTTAGGGAACATCCGTTTCAATGGCACCTCTCCATAATGCACCCTTATCTGAAATCTCTGAGGCTGCTGCGTGGAGGCTCACTTATACCTTTACAAATCGCTATTGTCTCAATACAGCATCAAGAGCAGTGCAAGTTTCAGGAGGGCTTTTCTTCAGTCACACTGAATTCTCTGGGTCTGCCTCTTCCTGCAGTCCTGCTGCTGGCTTCCTTCCCCAGGCTGTCTTCTGCAGAGAGACATAAGTTTGTCCCCTCCTGTTTGCGCAGGAGTCCAGCTCTGCACACAGGTTTCCAAAGCCTTTGGGCAAATGCCGCAGTATGGACGAGACCACGGACAAATGAACTGTTTGCAGGAGCATGTTGTGCAGCTGTGTTTTGGAGACTGCTGTGTCCCCGTTAGCTGCCAACCCATGATGCTACGAGGGGGTTATTCCTTTGCCATGTTATGAGAAGCACAAATTCCTGCTGTGCCGCGCAGTGTTATGGGGCACGGTGATGTGAGGGGCTCCTGCAGTGCTGTGCGGGCAGCAGTGCGGGGCTCGGCGCCCAGAAGGCAGAGGAGCAGACGTGGTATTGCACTGTCACTGTGCAAATCACGCTCTGCCCAAGCTTTGCCACCCGCAGCAACAGGACCTGCGTGTGATGGAGTTGTGGGTGCCTGTGCTTGGTTCTCAGGATGAGTGATGTTGGTTGAAGACCTCATCAGGATAAATGGGGCAGCTGCAGCTCAGACAAACCATTGGCTGCAGCTCCAGCTGTGTGCAGGTCCCTTCTGTGCTGCTCACAGGGTGAAGCAGCCTGGCAGCAGCTGGGTTTGCTGCCCACACCCAGCCATGTGCCCAGCAGTGCCCTGCTGCTGCGCTTGTCCTGGCAGCACTCAGAACTGCCACTGTGCCCCAGAAGGGCACCTTCTCCTCTCTTGCCCTCTCTCACTGAATGGCGTAACCTAAAGCGGGAGTTGCTGCGCAGCCATCGCTGTTTCCCAGTGCTGCAGCTCTAAGGACCAAAAGTGTGATAATGAAAGGATGGATTTTGCGGAACGGTTTTGCAGCAGGGGTGGGGTCCTGCAGGCAGTTCCCAGCTGTGGAGTCATTGGCCATACAGGGCTGTACCTGTGAGAAAATTGAAGCTTTGTTTTATTTTTGTTTTCTCCTAATAACATTGAGGGATTTCCTGCACAAAGTGTTGCTTTCTGGGAGTGCATTCACCAACTGCAGTGGGTGTGAGTAATGCATCAGTCCTTCAGAGGTGGACTGCTCCTATGGCCCCAACTGCCCTCAGCTGTGAGAGCAGAAATCAATCCCGGGAGCTGTCTGGTGCTGCTGGGAGGACCAGCAGACCTCACATTCCAGCATTTGTCCATTTCCTTGAGGAAGCATTACAGTGCTTGTAACTGCCCCCAAAACACAATGTTCTTGCCCCAGGGAGATGGACAAATCCCCACCAAATTTTGAAATAGCACAGAAGTCGTGTGCACAGAGCCTCTTACAGAAAGATGGGGTTTAGTTAGGAGTTTGTCGTTCATGAACACCACCCAACTAGGACAAAATGCCTTAGATGTAGCCTGTTCACCCAACTTTGGTCACCATGACCAGAGCTCTCTAGTCTATGGAGATTGTAATACCAGATTGGCAATACCAGTGTTAGGGCCATGTGGCACAGCATTTCCCTTCTGTTTGCATGTGTGGCCAGAGGAACACCCATTTAAGGCAGGTGTGAGAAAAGGACCTGTCCATGACATCTGCTGTTAATCCTTGTGGAGTTTCAGAGGGGTCAGTACCAAAATAACTGTTTTTCAGATATTTTTGAGGAATTGGAAACTGTAGTCTGCACTTACAGTAAATGGTCCAGTTCTGTTTCCTTCTTCTGTCTCTGGCTTTTTCTACCAGACCAGCTTATGCAACAGGGAAGTGTTCAAGTAAGAGAAAATCTGGAGCTACAGGTTTCCTTTGAAGCCATCCTTACCTTGTGACATTTATCTGCTGCTATCAGCCTATGTGTCTGTTCTTTCATGGTAATGATGCACCTTCTTCTTTGTCTGCATTTTGCTGGTGCTAACAACACTTAGAGTTGCTTTTGCTGGAAGCTGAAAGGAAAAGTGTGGAGGAGGACAAGAACTCGGTTCAGTTCCCTAAGAAGTCCATCCTCACTGGATCCTCTCTAATCAAGACCTTCCTGTGTCTGTGTCGTTTAGGAAAAAAAACAAAAACAAAACAAAAAAAACCCTAAGCTAAAGTCAAGCAACCTCTATTTGCTTTGGGAAATGATCTTTGCAAAATTGTTTAACTCATTCTGTGGCACCCATAGTTGCAAGCTACATTCCACAAAAGAACAAAGTTTTCATCTGAAGAGAATGAGCCCAGGGGACTGGAACAGCTCCATTGTATAGGAGACAACAGCTCAGAAAGCTTGGCTGAAGTTACACAAGAAGGCCAGGTGCACTGTGTGTGGTGAGTTCCTTCTGCAGGGCTTGTGCCTCTGCTCAGATGTAGGGAGCAGGGAGATTTTCTTCCCTTTGTTCACAGAACCACGGAACAGTCTGGGTTGGAAGGGACTTCTGGCGTCATCTGGTACAGACACTGTGCTCAGGCAGGGCCACCTAGAACAGGCTGTGAATGACTGACCCATATTTGCAAAGGTGGCATTCTCTGTATGGCTGCTCCCGTTGTGACACGGTGGGCTGCCCTCCTGGCCACAGGAAGGGAAAGTTGAGCACTAAGGGAGCAGCGAGAGGCATCCTGGGGACATGCAGCTGCTGCTGCAGGAGCCGCATCCCCAGCCCACTCCCAGTGCCCTGCCCTGGCTGCCCAGTGCTCGGCACCAGCTCTCATCCCACAGCCCTTCTCCAAAGCTCTTTTCACCCTTGAGTTGCTCCATGCTCGTCTTCAGCCCTCTTAAGCATCTGCATTGTTCCCTCACCAGATGTGCTCAGCTGACCCAGACTGAGCCCACTGGGGTGTGCCTCTGCCTTCTGCCTTTTTGGGAAAGCAGGATTGTAGATGTGGGGTGAGCTGCAGGTCAGGAGGGGCGC
Organism: Chrysolophus pictus; assembly: GCA_037305975.1. Classification (NCBI taxonomy): domain Eukaryota; kingdom Metazoa; phylum Chordata; class Aves; order Galliformes; family Phasianidae; genus Chrysolophus; species Chrysolophus pictus. Next base: position 466,192 of record CM074586.1, on the reverse strand, counting down.
GTAGTCAGCTCCTGAAGGATGAATCTGATCGTGGGCACTCCACTCTGATGGCTGGTGGCAGATGTCTGTCCATCCATCTATTCTTCCATCCTCTCCCGAGAGGCGGTCTGAGGGTCAGAGTGCTGAGCGCGACTGTCCTTCCTGGGATGGGGGCTCCTTAACACCATTTCCAATTGCAGAGCACTCCATTTTGTCCAGCAGCAGAGGAGTCGGCAGCCTACATTTTAAGTACTTTCTTACTCCAGCGCTAGTGACCCTTCGCTGGGCCCAATGCTGGGCAGCTGTTGAGTGTCCATGGCAGTGCATAGCATGGTGGCAGGTGCGAGGCCATGAGCATGGCCAGGCAGTGGGGACACACGGCATTGCGAGCTCACTGCAGGGCCCAGCTAGCACTGCCCCACATGTGGAAGGGGATGTGCTTGCGGCCCAGGACCACCGGCTTGCTGCTTGCTGCCTGCCTGTGCCGAGTGGCTCCTCACCTCTCTCTCCTCCCTCTTGCAGCTTTAACTTCTCCCAAACCCAACCTGATGGGCCTGCCCAGCACAAGCGTCCCTTCGCCCGGCCTTCCCACCTCTGGATTACCAAATAAGCAGCCCCCGGCAGCGCTCACCTCGCCCACCCCGGCACAGGGCACGGCCATTGCCCCGCAGCAGCCTCCGGCAACGACACCGCAGCCGCAGCCGCAGCAGCAGCCCCCACCACCACGCAAGGAGAAGGAGGGCGAGAAGGCAAAAGAGAAGGAGAAGGCGCCCAAGGGGAAGGGGGACCCCCTGCCAGGGCCCAAGAAGGAAAAGGGGGAGGCACCGGCGGGTGCCCTTGCAGCCCCACTGCCTGCCATGGAGTATGCGGTGGAACCGGCGCAGCTCCAGGCACTGCAGGCCGCCCTGAGCTCCGACCCCGCCACGCTGCTGACCAGCCAGTTCCTGCCCTACTTTGTCCCTGGGTTCTCCCCCTACTACGCCCCACAGATCCCTGGTGCCCTGCAGAGCGGGTACCTGCAGCCCATGTACGGGATGGAGGGGCTCTTCCCCTACAGCCCCGCGCTGTCGCAGGCGCTGCTGGGGCTGTCCCCCGGCTCCCTGCTGCAGCAGTATCAGCAATACCAGCAGAGTCTGCAGGAGGCATTGCAGCAGCAGCAGCGGCAGGCGCAGCAGCAGCAGCAGCAGCAGCAGCAGCAGAAAGCTCAGCAGCCCAAAGGAAGCCAAACCCCCGTCCCCACGGGGGCCGCCACCCCGGACAAAGACCCTGCCAAAGAACCCCCCAAGCAAGAAGAGCAGAAGAACGCACCCCGCGAGGTGTCCCCCCTCCTGCCCAACCCCCCCGAGGAGCCCGAAGCAGAAGGCAAGGGTGCGGACTCCCTCTGCGACCCCTTCATCGTCCCGAAGGTGCAGTACAAACTGGTCTGCCGCAAGTGCCAGGCGGGCTTCGGCGACCAGGAGGCGGCCAGCGACCACCTGAAGTCCCTCTGCTTCTTCGGCCAGTCTGTGGCGAACCTGCAGGAGATGGTGCTTCACGTGCCCACCGGCAGCGGCCAGGGCAGCGGCTCGTACCAGTGCGTGGCGTGCGAGAGCACGGTGTGTGGGGACGAAGCCCTCAGTCAGCATCTCGAGTCAGCCCCGCACAAACACCGAACAATCACAAGAGCAGCAAGAAACGCCAAAGAGCACCCCAGTCTATTACCTCACTCTGCCTGCCCCCCCGACCCCAGCACCGCATCTACCTCGCAGTCGGCCGCTCACTCAAACGACAGCCCCCCGCCCCCCCGGCCCCCCCCGGCTTCCCCCCACGCCTCCAGAAAGCCCTGGCCCCCGGCCGCCCCCCGCGCCCCGCCGGGGAAGCCGCCGCCGCCGCCCTTCCCTCCTCTCTCCTCATCTTCAACGGTTACCTCAAGTTCATGCAGCACCTCAGGGGTTCAGCCCTCGATGCCAACAGACGACTATTCGGAGGAGTCTGACACGGATCTTAGCCAAAAGTCAGATGGACCGGCGAGCCCGGCGGAGGGGCCCCGGGAGCCCGGCTGCCCTAAGGACAGTGGTCTAGCTAGTGTAGGAATGGACACCTTCAGATTGTAAGCTTTGAAGATGAACAATGAAAATGAATTTAAATAAAAAAAGTTAATAACAAACCAATTTCAAAAATAGACTAACTGCAATTCCAAAGCTTCTAACCAAAAAAAGAAAAAAGAAAAAAAGAAAAAGTGTGGGTTGTTTTCCCATATAACGATGCCGGTGGGTTTTACATTTCTTTTTTCCTTTCCTTTTAATAAAATAAAACTGAAAAAAAAAAAAAAAAAAAAAGAAAAAGAAAAGACCTGTTACATTTGTCCTTTCGAAGGTACTGTTGGTCTGGGAGATGAGAGCCCGTGCTGCCTCCGTAGTGTCCTCGGAGCGGAAGCCCCTTGTACATTGCCCCTTCTGAGCAACGCCCCACGTCAATAGCACAGCAGAGGCCGGCATGCACTGTATGGGAAAGCAGCCCACCTTGTTACAGTTTTAAATTTCTTGCTATCTTAGCATTCAGATACCAATGGCTTGCTAAAAGAAAAAAGAAATGTAATGTCTTTTTATTCTCAGGTCAATCGCTCACACTTTGTTCTGTTTTCAGAATCATTGTTTTTTTTTATATATATATATATATATATATATAATTTCTTTTTGTTTGTTTGGGGGTTTTTTGATTTGTTTTGTTTTTGTTCCAGAAAAGGATTTTTTTTCTTTCTTTCTTTTTTCTTTTTCTTTCTTTCTTTTTTTTTTCTTTTTTTTTCTTTTTTTTTTTTTTTTTATTAATTTAAAATGGGCAGAAAGTATTCAAGAGAAAAACAATGTGAACTGCTTTAGCTTTTCGGGGATTCTAAGGGTAGCTTTTCTGCTGAAGCCAATTTCAAGGGGAAAAGTTAAGCACTCCCACTTTTCAGAAAAAAAAAAAAACCACAAAGAGTGTTGAGGACTCGGAGCTTAAAAAATAAGTTTTAAAACAACTGACTTTCTGTATTTATGATAGATATGACCATTTTTGGTGTTGAGTAGATTGTTGCATTGGAAATGAACTGAAGCAGTATGGTAGATTTAAAAGAAAAAAACCCTTTTGTGTACATTTAGCTTTTGTATGGTCCAGCTGACGGCTTCTCATTTGATGTTGTCTTGTTCATTCCTAGCCAGATAGATTGCAATCCATTGACTCGCCCAAGCTTTTCTCCCTTTGTACCTTTATCCCCACTTCCCCATCCTGTAATCTTCCACTTATGGTTGCTACCTTCATTTCTTAGAGGGTGGTTGCATAATTATTTTATAAAAACTAAAGAAAGAAGTTCAAAGGGTTTTGGGGGTCAGTAGGATCCCTTGCAGAATATTTTTTGTTGGGGGTTTGAAACTTTTTAAGGCGAATACATACGATTTACCTATGTCTGTTACCCTTGTGCACTTATCTCTTTCTTATTTTCCATTCTTCTTGTTGGGTTTTTGTTGTTGTTTTTTTTTTTTTTTCCTCTTCTTTTCCTCATTTGTAAATGCTTCAAAGACTCTGTTCCTGAACTATATGCATTTGTTTCTGTTTGTGTAATTAGGCTGCACTCTGTTCCTCCTTTAAAAAAGACAAAAACAAAAAAAAAAAAAACAAAACAAAAAAAAACACAAGGTTTTGTTACATTCTTTTCTCTAAAGAAGATTCATGCTTTAAATAAAATCCAAAGACATACCCTTTCACCACTGGTGCAGAATGAGCAAAAAGGATTCTTTTTACTTGAGAATTTGTTTCTGATTAAACAAACAAGTCTAAGTTTAAATAAAGAATAAAAAAAAGTACCCAGGTTGTTATCTGTGCTTCTTCTGCAAGCAGAGAGACAACTCGCAGTGCACCCCAGCAGCCCGGCCGTGCTGTTGGCCCCGGGCGGCCGCGGGGCCGCGTGCGGGCGCTGTGCTGGGCCGCCTGCGCTCCCCCACCTCCTGCGGTCCGGACTTGGAAAGTTAAACTCGGTGCTGCTACCACGCAGAGCCTGGAGACAAAGAGATGCTCGCTGTTCCGCTTGTGTAGCCAAACGTCAACAGGAACGATGTCCTTCCCCCCGTGTCCTCTGCCCCAAAAGCGTGAGAGCCTTCTCCCCGCCATCCTCCTCCTCCTCTGCTTCAAAGGGAACTTGGATAACTGTGAACGTGGGCTCCTCCGCCGCCCCCGGGCTCCCCAGGGCTGAGGCCGTGCATCACCACCACGAGAGCCCGGAGCGCCCCGAGAGACGAACGTGGGTTTCATTTCTTAGCGGGACTCTTTTGTTTTTATGGAGTTTTGGTTTTAGTTTGACGAAAGACTAGATCCCGAACTGCTGTACATATTTCTAACTAGGCTAATGCACAGTGCAAATCCTTTTTTTAATTGTTTTTTAAGTAGACGATACTAAAGAGAGTACATCCGATGTTCCCACCAGTATCAGCTGTAGCATAAGGTGTCAGAACGGAAGCAAGAACACGAAGCGTTCGCTGTTTTAACGAACTGTTTTCTTTTAACAGAAGTTCTTGTATTTCTCCCTGTGTTTGAGATGAACATTTTTTAAATTCTAAAGTTGTACAGTTTTGGTTTTCCATTATTTTATCTTGTTTGTAATTCTATGAAATATATATATATATATTTTTTGCCATTTAACTGTTGTATGTTACTCTGTCTGTACCATATAGAAATTTTTCGTTTGTTTTTGATTCTGTGATACGAGTTAACAGTTGAACACTAGCTTTATCTGTCAAGTTCTGCGAGGTCTCTTTGAAACCCTTTGGTTTTTGTTGTTCTCTTTTTGTTGTTGTTGTTGGTTTTTGTTGTCGTTTTTTAATAATTATATTGCTTGGTCATAGTGCAATTTCCCTTTCCTCCTTCCCCCTCCTCCTTCCCACCCACTAAAAGGTTTTATAAATTCATTTCCTTGTATTTTTTGTAAATGTTTCCAGAGACTTTCAGTGCGAGGCTGCCTGCTCCCTCGCCACGGCACGGCGGTGGGACCGGACTGCAGCCCCACGCAGCGCAGCCGCTGCCCATGGGACGCGGAGGGCCGGATGTGCGGTGGGGCCGCGTCCATCTGCCCCGAGCACAGCCTCCATCTGCCCGGGAGCGGGGAGAGCGAGGAGCGAGGAGAAGATTTTAAACTTAGCATTGAGCGGGTTTCTGTTTTATTTTTAATAAAAAGCTTTCTTTTAAGCGGTGAAGATGGCCAAAGTTTCATACAACTGAGAATACAGTAAGGTGGAAGGCGCGTGTTGGGGCCGCCCGCGCCCATGGGGCAGGTGGGGCGGGAGCAGGCGAGGAAGGCACCGGCACCGCCGGCACACCCGGTGTTCATGGAAATATATTTTGCTTTAGAAAACGAAAATAAACCTTTAAATAGAAGCAGAAATGGGGTTGGTTGGTCGGTCGGTTGTTGGCTGGTTGGTCAGTTGGTTAGTTGGTGGTTGGTTGAGTGGTTGGTTGGCGGTTGGTTGTTGGTTGGCTGGTTGGTTGGTTGATTGGTTGGTTGGTTGGCACTGAGATACTGCCCACTGTGAAACACAAAGCTTTGAATATTTTATTTTGGTTTTATTTTGGGGGGTGAGTTTGGGTAGAACGGAAAGCATAAATGAGGTGAAAAGGGGTATGAACAGCCTTTGCAATGTACAAAAAATAGAGCAAATGAAACCAAAAATGATGTTCTTGATGTTTTTCTATAATGTAGTCTTGTTAGCTTTTTTTGTTACTGTAACAATGCTGATCTCGAACTGTACCAAAATTCATGGAGACGAACAGAAACAGAAACCACATGGAACTTTCAAAACTTTGAAAAAATTTGTCACAAAAGACTTTGTTGTCATAGTTGAGTTGACTGTAGATGGTAATTGAATATACTCCTTTGGAAATATTTCATCACGTATGTTTCCTGCTCATTGTGATACATTAAAAAAAAAGAAAAAAAAAAAAAAAAAGAGCAAAAGCTCTCGTCTCAATGTCCCCGCTTGTGCGGTGCAGGGTCTGTGTCGGGGGGCAGGCGGTGCGGCACAGGGGCGGGCGCGCTGGTGGAGCCCGGTGCAGTGCCGGCGTGCGGCTGCTTCCCTCCCAGCACCCAGACTGGGGGCCGGCAGCACGCCTGGGCTGCATTCATGTGGAAGTGGGAGTAATGAGCCCAACGGGGCGGTTCCTATTATGGGATGCTTTGTGTATGAAAAAGACATTATAAGTGCATTTAATTTCACTAAATGGTCGTGTAAGAATTGTGGGTGCACTGCTGTAATTAACAGTTACAGGGAAAGCACGATGCCTTTATGAGTAGGGGTCATCTTGAAACCTGTGAGCTAGAAGTGAACTAGAGTCGCCAGGTGTTTCCTTCCGCTCTGAAAGCAAAAGGTGGCAAAGGTAAGGCAGGTGAGTAGCTGATTCCCTGCTCATCCTTTTGCTGGCAGGGAGGAACACGTCAAACTGTGAGCGTTAAGTCTGTAGTTTCCTTGCCAAAAATTGCCCCTTGCAGCAGACAACACTTGAAATCTATAATAAGGACCACATCCAACAGAGAGCTCTGGGGGCTACCATTCATCTCTAATGTATAACTACAGCAATGAATAACGTAAGAAAAATGTAGGTGGGATAGGAACTCCATTTCGTGCGGGTGCCCTTGGATGGGCTGCGAGGGGCTTCCTCGGTCCGCGGGGAAACAGAGCCCAGCACACAGATCAGGGCTCAGCCCACAGGGACAGGAGGGCACTCTGCAGTGCGTGCGGGCAGAACGTCGCCTTGCCAGCCAGCGAGGCCTGTTAGAGGGTTGCTGAAGCACCTTCGTGCCAAAAAAAGAGACTAACAGTTGTATGGATTCAGGCTCCAACAGTGCATGAATTATGGAGTAAAGCAAGTTGAAACTCCCGATGACTCCTGGTGCCAACACAATGAAGTCACCCAAACCCGGCCCCTGGGCTGAGGAGGGGATCCTCCCGCAGCCATCGAGGCAGGGAAAGCAGATGCACCCACAGACATCAACAAAGGCCCCCCAGCTGTGCAAAGGGCAGCTTGGTGGGCTCGTGCAGCACTGTAATGGCTCGGCATTAATTGTGTGTTTTTCCTTGTTGAATAATTTCCTTTCCAGAGATTTCCAAAAGAGCTTGGCTCTGTTTTCCACCGCTAGGTGCATGGGGCTTTTTGAGGACGGCCTGTTTTTCTGGTACATGGAGCAGTGACATTTCAGGAGGTGCAGTCTTCCCACCACGCATCCCCTCCATGAGTCAGTTCAGTTACAGAGGGTGCGTATTTGTCAGCTTTATATGTGCTAAAAAAACATCAGTTGGTTTTTTTGGGTTGTCAGGAGGAGGGTGTTTTTTAATGTCATTTTCATGTCGAAACATGGCAGATTTTTCCAGGACAACTGGAAAATTGTTATCAATAACTTTAATGGCTGACATCAGTCAGACACCATTTTAAATGTTCCAGCACATGCCAGAAATAGTGCACTGCAGCTTTAGATGCAACCACACAGGAGACACGGCTCCTCCAGGATGGGCAGCTCCCAGCGGGACACTGCCCATGCCCACGGAGGGACCATGCTCAGCACCTTCTGCCCAGCACTGTTCTTCACAGATCACACCAAATCCAGATTTTTTCCCCATGTCAGAAGATGGACATCTGCCTTCGGCGTTGTTAGGGACTGGGATGGCATGCAGCGGTGCAGACAGCAGGAAGGGGCTTCTGCACATCGGTGAGTACGTGGGAGCAGTGTGGCTGAGGCTGAGCGCTGCCTGGGGTGGACACAGACATGTGCTGGGGGCTGGGACAAGAGGCAGAAAAGGGAGCTCATGGGTGCAGACAGGTGCACAGATCTGGATAAAACTAAATACATTTAGAGAAGAGCAGGTTTGTCTCTTGATAAAGAAACGCCAAAGGCTCACTGCTGTCTGTCATCAGGCACAGAGCACCTCTCTGCCGATGGTGCTGAGCCCAGGCATTTGGCAGCACAGCAGAACAGCGCAGAGAGTGGTGAGCAGTTCCTCCTCACCCTCCACCTGCAGGATCCCCCAGCCCCCTCCTCCCATCCCAGGCACAGGCGTTGTGTTTCCTCTCTGCCCTGAGCCTGTGCAGGTGGGGATCTGGATTGCCTCAGCTGATCCGTGCCTTTTCATTAATCGGAAAAATCCATTCTGCAGCTTCTACAGAAGGATGGGACTGCAGCAGGAACGGGGTCACCAGTGTGGGTGTTTGCACTGTGCCGTGTTAATGACTTCAGTGTTGTTCACAGACCTGCAGCTTTGTAAGTTTATTATGTAAAACTGATATTTATTCCTGGGTTGAATTCCAGTTTAAAACAGCTACGCTTGAGGAAGCACCTCTCTAATGCTCAGAAAGGTGTAAATGGCTTCTGGTAGCTGCAAACTAAAACCGCTGTGAGTGCCGATCAGCTTAGAGCAGTGCATCAGCTGAAATTGTGCAAACCTCTGACACAAACAAAAAGGTTTTTCCATGCAGCGATTCTGTTAAGAGGAGAGCGGGAGTGATTTTTAAAATAACCTTTCACTGCCATCACCTAAAAGGCAAGGAGGAGACTCGGAGAAGAAACGAAGCAATGATCGCTGTGCTGCTGAAGACACCGATGTTGCAGACAGGCTTTCAGCAGCTGCCACCTGGAGGACACCTCTTCCCCCTCCCAGAATTGGTGCTTTGCTGTTGTTCACGCAGAAGAGAGGCTCTGTGCAGGGCTCACTGCACTGCAGAGGTGGCCCAGGCAGTCCCCACATCACAGACCAGCACAGGGCCATCTGGTGCACAGTGACACCTCGGGTGTCCCTGCTTTCACCTCTGGTTTTCCCCAGGGCACCCCACGTGGGCTCTGCCACGGAGCTGAATCTCATGCATGAACCCCCAGCAGCCCGGGCACAGGGCTGGCACTGGGTGCAGGAACCAAAGAGGAGCTGTGTTTGTGAAGGACTCTTGGACACAAAGAGGTTGATCCCAGGGACTAAGGCAAAGCCAAAAGACCCCCCAAATCTTGCCCGCTACCGGCTGCCAGTGAGGCCATGCAGAAGTTCTGCTGTGCACTGTGGGCTGACGTGTGCCCAGGAGTGCAGCAGGAGCCCACGGGGCCTGGAGGGATACTGGCCCTCTCCTGAGAGCAGCAGATGCAGCCGCTGAACTGAGTAGGGCCCTGTGTTAACACCTTTGCTAAATGGCATCTGAAGTCCTCTAAGAAAGCTGCCTCATCTAACACAGATGGATGCTCTGAGAAACTGCCACCAGGCGCGGGCTGTGCCAGCAGTGGTGAAGGGTTAACTCCATCAGTACTTAAACTACAAATATGGATCCCATTCTCTCCTCCAAGCTCGTTAACAATGTACACCTGATGATCTAAAGCACTAGAGAGTCATTTTAATTAACGCTCTGCCAGAGGGGATGTGGTGAAGACACTGATTTCACTCCAATGACTTTCTATTTTGGTATATTGCAGAATCGGTGCATTAGTTCCCTGGGCTGATGCGGTGAGTTAATCCAGAGACGGCTGCGCTCCGCAGGGGCAGTTCAGAGCCGGGCACTGCCACCATCCCGGCCCCAGCACACGGCTCAGCTCCAGGCTGCACAGCCCAAGGCTGTCCTCACCTACCCGCAGCAGCCAGCGCCGTGCTGTGCGTGGCCGTGCCCCTGGGGAGGCGGCGGAGGGGCTGCAACCGGCGGAGCTGTGGGTCTCCCGCAGCCTCAGTGGTGATGGAAGAGGCTTCACACTGTGCCCTAGAGAAAAGAGAGCGGTACCTATAAATGGTATTGTGCTGTTGGTTAGACGGTAGCATGATGTTACTTAATTAATGTTTTAATACCCTAGGCATCTTCTGTGCCGTATAATTCATATCGATTCAGCTGTGAGCATGTTCAGTTAAAAAGACTCTCTTTCCTAAGCAAACTTTCAATTATATTGAATTGTCACAGCAAAAAAGGGCCTTTTCTCAGCACGAAGGAGGAGGTTCTCTGCCAGCCGCTGCTGGCCCAGCCGGGCGCACACGTGCTCAAGCAGACATGGGCTTGTACACTGAGCTCAGCCCCTCCTGCACCTGGTCCCTGAGCCACCAGTGCCAACCCACGCACCACAGCACCGCTGGACAGCATCTTGATTCGGAGGTAGGGGAGTTGTTAGTGTTCACTGACCCTCGGCTGGGTTGGTTTTCATCTCTCATTTTCATGGCATTGCACACCTGCAACGAGGTGAGTGTGTCACCACCTTCCTTTCCTCGATGCCCCCACGTCCCTGCGGTGCTGGATGTGCAAGGAGAAAAACAAATCTGCTGCAGCTACAGCGTCTACACCGGGCACTTTGGGTCAGTGGGAGACCAAAGCCAAATCAGAATGGACAGAAAATTATCAGCATTCTGGAAGGAGAAAGCGGCCCCGCAAATAGGAACCGTGGCGCACGCCCTGGCAGCTCATGGCCAGCCCAGCCATGGCGACGCAGCCTCAGGGCTGCGCATTGCACTGGGACAGGGCCGACCAGGTCGCTCCCCACTCAGGCTGTCCTCCTAATGAGGAGCTCTATTAAAGATTTCTGCACAGTTTTTTAAGTAACAAGGAAAAGATAAAAATTCTGCATTTTCATTACTCCCTGTTTTCACAGTCTGCTGAACAAAAACACAAAGTGCTGCTCCTGCTACCCCTTGCTCCCCGGCCCTGCCTCTTTCTCCCGTGGAGTTCAAATTAAAGAAAGGCGAAAATTGAAGCTGTTGTATGCAAGGCGATTGCAACATGCATATTTGATTTTTATGATGGATCTAAATTGCTGAATAAGGCCGTGGAACAAAGGGAGTCTGCGGCTTCCTGCCCATCACAGCCAGCCAGCCACTGCAGAACAAAAGCGCCAGCCATTAGGGGCTCAGCAGGGAGACACATTATATAAATAACTTTGTTTCTCTGCCCCCTCCCCCCTACCGGGTGCTCCGATCCGGGCTGGGGGGCTCCTGATTTGCACATTCTGAGGAGAGCACGTGGCTGCTGCAAACCCCCCAGCACCGCAGGGACCCGGCGCTGCAGCCGCCCCCACCCTGGGCAAGTTGGCCATGGCTGCAGCCTGCGTGCTCCCAGCAGCACCGGGTGACACCTACACGGCTCTCGGCTGTGCCCCCGCGGGTGTTGACCCACAGCCACATGTGGGGCACGCAGGGCTCCGAGGGCTGTGGCACGGGGGCTCATTGCATTGCATGGGGGCCATGGCGGTGGCTGAGCCCGCAGCAGAGCACAGCGGCCTCGGTGCTTCACGGGGACGTTCCTCGCACGTTCAGTGGCACACGAAGGAGCGGAGCTGTGCTGAGGTGGCTGCGGTTTTCGCAGCGTGCATTCAGGGCTGCTTACCACCCCAGGATCAGACCTGAGGCCTCAGGATGGCACTGCCTGGCTGGGCGAGGGGATGAAGCTGTACCAACACTGGCAAAGGGCCCGCACCAGAGCAGTGCTGCTGCTCAGACCTTCACTCACAGAAACCACCTCTGCGCTCAGTGCGAGATGTTCGTGGGGAACATTAGGAGGATCTGGGACTTCTCAGTCTGCAGCGGAAGGCACTTGACAGGCGGCTCTGGTTAGGCTCAGGATGGAATGGCAGGGGCTTCCACCGGTTCCTCAAAGCCACTGGGAGAGGACAGCTGCAGAGTGCAGAGCTCCTCAGCAAGGGCGGCAGAGCACCATGAGGCCCTTCTGTGAAACTTGCTGGAGGTAGAACACCAGAAACTATGAAAACTCTGAAAATCATCTGCAAACATGCATGCTTTCTGCCCAGGAGTAATCTCAGCCCTTGCTTCCCTAAGCTGCATGCAGCTCCTGTGTGCAGCAGCCCTTACAAGAAGTGCAGGATGCTGCTGGTGCCACGCAGACAGGATGGGGCTGGTGGTGAGGAAGGGCTCTGTTGTGGCCACAAGGAGCCTTCAGATGCTCCCCAGCCTCCTCTGCTCCTGGCACTGACCCGGTGTGGGATGGAGCATGACTGGCAGACGGGTGAGCAGGTGGCACAGAGAGCGGGATGAGGACAGGGACATCTCACTTGTGCTGAGCACAAAGAGAAGAGGAACCTGCAAAACACCTTCTTTTTGAGTTGTGGTGGCCTCTAAGAGCTGTGCAAAGGCTTCCAGAGCCATGAACAAGGACTGGGAGGGCTCAAGGAAGTGATACAGAAGGAGCACCTCTGCAGGGGGCCCAGGGCTGTGCAGCGAGTGCTGCAGCTGTGACATTGCTGGAGGAGAGAACAACCTCACACACATGTGCCTCCTTCCTTGATGCATCCTCTCCCCATTCCCAGGTCTTCTGCCCATTATCTCCCCCTCTGAGCTGCATGGGGGAATTGCATGCTTCAGTAACAGTGTCCTAATGGATTCCACCTACTCCCACTCTTCTGAGAGAGGAGAATGAAGGAGTGAATTCATATATGAGTGCTGTCTGCAGTTGAGCAGTCAGTGCTCCTGGATGTCAGTGTAGTACAAAGAGACCAGCACCAACCTCAGCCCTCGTGCAGCACTGCTCCCCATCAGCCGCGGAAGAGATGTGGCCACAGGGGCTCTCACTCCATTTTTGCTGGCAAAAACATCACCAAAAGGGCCTGGGCTGACTGGGGAAATGAAAACATCACTGCCCAGAGGGGTACGGTCACAGGAAAGTCTGCTTGGAGACTAGGAGAAAGCTAGGGGCAACCCAAAAGCCAGCAGGGACAGGGAGCACTGTGGATAGCATCACTATGGGCTGCCACGTGTGTTTAGATTTTTAAAGTTTGATTTCCATGACCTTTTTCACTGCTTGCTCATGTTCCTCTAGTGCCACTTGCAGCACTGGGTCAGGTTGTGCTTTCCCTGCTGAGGAGCTAAACTGAGATGCTGTGTGTAAGAGATGGGAAGTGACAAGATATGACCGAAGCATTGGAAATCAATCCAAACTAAATGTGCTTCTTAACTATAAGTGAACAGTTGAAAACAATCCTCTTTTATAGCCATGGAGATAAATACTCTGTTTTTATTAGGAAAAAATTGCTTTGGACTGAATAAAGTCGTTTGATTAACAAGTCAAAGCAGATGGTTTATTGATGTTTCAGAAAGGAGTTTACAAGGTCTAGTGAAAAAAGAGACCCAGCTCTGAATTAACAAATTACCCTGGTATATGGGACATTGACAGTTCACAGCTAATAGATTTATGGGCTACTGCTGGGTGTTTCATCCCCATTTGGTTTATTATGATAAAATATTGGGGCAGAGGTAACCTATAGCCTCATTGCAATATACTGTATCGACCCCTGACCCTGGCAACCTGACAGCAAACCTATATATTAGGTTCTTAATTTGTCTTAATCTAACAGGATCCGCTTCTGCGCTGTAATTATTTTCCAAAGGCAATTGCATGAGCGTGCGAGTGTGAGAGATGCAGGTGAAGGTGGATCACTTTGTCTATTGCACTGGACATACAGTTAAACTGCTGAAGACCTGAGAGATAACCATAGGAATAAGGCAGCAGCATCAGTGTCCTGTGAAGCAGGACATGACATTGAGAAGCAATATAATTCCAAGGAGCTGTAAATCACTCTCATAAAAAATTTTACAGTGATGCACCAGTACAGTCTGGAGATACGCACAGCTCCTGACTGGAAATGTAGGCGCTGGAAGAACTGGTGCAACAGAGAGGATCCTTTTTCTGGCTGCCATCGCAGTGCCTTTGCACTTCTCGCCCACGGCCATGGCTTTCCAGAGGACAGCGATGTCCTGCAGACAGCTTTGAACCCACAGTGGCTGAATATTCATGTCTGGTATTTTGGGATTAAAATGCAGTAATTGGATGCTTCTGGGTCAGGGTAGATGTGTATTAGCCAGCAGTTTAGGCACATGCACTGTCCTCTCTTACACTTTGAGGTCAGCGTGCTGACTGTAACCGTATGCAGCCCAGCCTCAGTACTCAGAACCGTCACGTCAGAGCAGCTGCTGCTCAAGCTGTTCTCATTCCTGTGTCTAAGCCCAGGTAACAGCTACTGACTGCTAAGAATGTGTTCATTTTCAAGCACGCTCATTTAGGTCTGTAGCTTATGTTAATTGCATGCAGTGCCCACTCACACTGCAGGGGGTCTTGTGGCCACTCCTCACAGGTCCAGGTGTGCAGAGGAGTGCCAGGTGCTGCCACTCAACTCACCGCTGATGAGAAGCAGGAGGAGGGTCCCCAAGCTCTGCTTCATTTGCCGAAGCAATTAGTTCTGAGGACATTACGTACACACCTAGGCCCTGCTCTCGGTTATCAGTGCTTGCCTGCACACAGCACGTCTGCAGCGAGGGTTCTTACTAAGCCAGTCTCTGTAATGGCAGATCAAGCAGATGAGACAATGAGGAGATAAGGAGATGTTGTATCTCAGGACTTAGAAATCTTTGTGCCCAAACAAAAATCAATCCGCATACAGGAGCGCCACCTGCACACCCACCTGGCCCCGGCCAGCCGAGGTTGCTGCCGACTGTGCTGGGTGCCCTGGTGCAGAGCTGTGGTAATCCTCACCTGTCCTCTGCACTGCTGAGCAATATTTGCGTGCATCTGAAGATGACATGGTGATGGATGGGACGCGAATGTGTCTTTTATTGCTTCCCCCACATGCTTACATTTTCTCTCTCCCTTTTTTTTTTTAAGGGACTGTCGGACTGCTAGATACAGGAATTCATATGATTTGTTCTGCAGCCATTTCTCCTTTCTCTCCTGCAATAGGATCTGTAGAAATAATTTAAAGAGCTGAAGGTAATTTAGTGTCTTTTTTACCTCTCTCCACACGTTTCCTATGAGTTCACCAGGTACCCTCTAGATGAACCAATCCTACTGTAAAATATTATTTCTAGGCTTTATTCGTCTAATTTATTAACTGTCTGCAGCTTTATTTACCAGGTTCTGGATTAACTCTGAGACTGGTTACTACTCAGAGCTGCTGCTTGCTTGCTTGCTGCCTTTCGTTGTGTTTATCTTTTCTTTGCAAGGAGGGGCTCAAACATATACAAACTGTCCTGAGGCTTAGCAGATATTCCAGAGAATCACAGAGCTGTATCTCATCTTCTCCAGTAATTAGTTACTGTCTCACACCTCATAGGAATCACAGCAAATGTTCTTCTTCATGCCACTGCTCCCCGGGAAGCGGAAGGAAAATAAAAAAATCATTTCAATGCTTGAAATTACAACTTTCTATCTTACCCCAAACGCTAGAGCATGGAAGGTGATGGAGTTACTTCTGGCTACCTCTGCAGAAAGCTGCCCCAAGGTCACGCTGTCATGGAGCTGGCTGGGGACCCGAGAGCTCAGACTGAGCCTTGAGTGCTGCAGAAGCATTTCTCTGTCCCCCGTGAGGGCATTTGTAGTGTTTTAGCAGCTTTTTGGGTGCTCTGCAAAGCAGATTTCAGCCTGAGAACAAACAGGTGGCAGGCTAGGAGAGAAAATGATGTGGAGTCTTTCAAACAAAAAAGAGTTGGTTCACTGTAGATAGCAGAGTGGAAGAAGACCTTTGAGAAAGCCTGACAGGGGATGTTGCGCAGGTCTCGTGTATAAGTCACAAGGCTGCAGCACCCAAGGGCTCACCCTGGAGACAAGTAAGAGGAGCACTTCCCTTCTTCTCTAGGGCTACTGCTTTCAAAACATCTGGAAATGTAAGTCGGTGTTATTGGCAGTAAAGTGGTTAATGTGGTAGTCTAATTCTAAAATCACGGCTGTATAAACCTACCCTCACTATTATTCTGTTATTTTACTTCACAAGTTGCATGTTGTCTAACTGTGATTTACTGCATATTTCTCATATAAATTATTTTAATGGACTCTTTGTCTGGGCTGCATTGCCGTGACAGAGTGTGCTACAAGGTGTCACGTGAACAAGGTTATAGAAAAGATTGAAAAGACTGCAAACTATTGTGTGTGAGGAATCACTCCTCTTGTAACCATGTAGACATGCAAGGGGTAGAGTTAAGGGCTATGTGTACAGTCTTGACTTCATAGCATTTCTCATTGTGAGTGTTTAACCGTGCAACTCTGTTACTCCTGTAATGGAGTTTGAGGGGATTTTGTTCAAAATGGAAACCATAAAGATTCCGGAATACTAAAGATAGATGGTGTGGGGGGACAAGTGCTCCAAATAAGGCCCCTCCTGATCTGACTTAAGCTCTGTCAGACCTGCTTATCCTGCACAACTCAGTCCCTTGCCCCCACCTGCATGCATGCTGCCAGCCTGCAAATTCAGTGCTCTCCTGGCCACCATGTGAGTCGAGCCTTGCACACTTTGCAGTCCTGCACCTTTCCTGCTGTGGGCCCACGTTATTATGGCCCATGTGTGTGAAGCTGTCACAGCAGGGAGCGCTCCACCTATAGTCTGACCACAGGGGACGCTTGATTGTTAAGCTCAGCATCAGGGTTCAAACACATCATAATGGGTGAAGCTCCTTTGGCACCAAGACCAGGAGGAGTTTTGCTGCTTGAGCTGCTCTTGGAGAGCCTAGGGCTAGCAACAATTCCCAGCACATGCCTCAGGTACAGCTCTGCATTGTCTGGAGATGGTTCTGCCTCCAACGTGGGGGAGCAGAAGGGAAGTGGACCTGCTTCAGTGTGCTTTTTGCCACCTGTCAGCACTCTGCTTGAGGTCTGGCCAGCTGGTCCCCACACCTGCAAGCTCGTTATGCCTCAGTGAGGGCATATTGTGGCAGTAGAGTCATGCGTATGTGGCAATAAGCCAGCATTGTGCATCACCTGATGATTGCTGACAGGTGGGTCTGTATCACCAGCTCACATGGCAGGTTGCTGTGGTTACTGCAGAACCACTGAGGCTCTGCTGAGGAGGGACTGGCAAAAAGGCGGAGGAGCAGTGCCTGTAGGAACCTGCTGGATGACTCTCTCCAGGAAAGATAGCTTGATGTATCGTCCTGGCCTCCTGCCACTTCTCCTTGGTAAGGGTCTATTTTATTAACATTGTCAAGACTATAGGTCTAGGAGGATGAGAATGGAGGAAGTCTGTGGATTCAGTGACTGGAGCAAATCACTTACTAGGCAGCAATTTCGGTTTCAGGCCTTGGCTCAATTCCAAACTGTGATGGGGCTTAGTCTATTAGTCACAATCAAATAAACTGGGAGCTGGTCCCTAGTGAACTTCCTTACACTGGGTTGGCCACCCAAGGTTTGACATCAGGCAGGGGTGACCAGAGCAGGATGTGCCCATGGTGTATTTCTGCACACTTGGTCAAATCAATGTGTCCTTGAAAGAGAAAGAAAAGAATTTTTCCTGACTGAGGCATTAGTTACATCAACTACAAATAGCAGCAGATGTCCCTGACTTAGTCAGCTTATTAAAGACAGCCTGAATTTCATGCGCTCATGAATGGCAAATTAAAGCCAAACTATATAGAGGAAGGTTTTGCTTTTTGGGGTGGATTACTGCTGTGCCTAATTTCAAGTTTTTGTCCCTTGAACAATTCAGCTGAAAGAATATCAAAACATTCCAAATACATTTTCAAGATATGAAAGTTTCTGGTAGGAAAGTTTTTGAAAAGTTATGAGCAATAGGAAAATAATTGTGTGCAGTAGCAATTATTCTGCAGTATTATTGTAATGACTAGTGCTCAGCAGTGGCATAACTGTACTCTAATCCCCACCGTACTCCTGTTTTCTTTCTGTACTGCTGGACTTCACACATTAAAGTGATATCCTAGATGGAAAAAGAATCAGGAACTGGATGTCTATTCCCAGTACTGAACCACAATATTACCTTATGCATACAATATCTTGTATTTCACTGATGTACTTGCTTATTGTACACCAATATTTTCCAGATGAGCTTTTTTTTTTTATGGTTTTGTTGGATTCTTTTCTTGCAGTGCTGGTGATGGTCCACCAAGTATGGTTCTTTTGTTTGGCCTTCTGATGAGCTACATAAACAGACGTCTCATGCAGTAGGAACTGTCCTGTTATTTCATAAGCATCTTGTGTGCTTGAGGTCAGTGGGATTAGCACGGGGTTAGTATGCATGCACAAATAGTTTATAAAGCTCCTTTGATTATGAAGCCCCAAAAAGGATATTACACTTTTATTACAAAACTGTTTTTCAGTTCTCTACAAAGAAAATACAAAGTTCCAGGCATTCTCACGGTTTGCTGTCATACTTCAGATCTGAAGAAGGAAAAGGAAGTGAATTTCCATCGCTTTTCTTCTTCAGACCACAGTGCTTTTTTCTCACTTTGTTTCCCAGCTCCATCACTACAAGCACATCCCAGCCCAGCAGAGCTTCCTGCTAACGAGGAGCTACGGCCGGAAGGAACTGCAGCATCGTTATTCACACCTTTAGGATTCCACTAAGCTCGATTCATTCCTGCTTCTCTACCAGGAGTGCTGGGGCAGCCTTGTAGGGAGCTCACTTGTTTCCTACGATTTAGCGCTTGTCTGTAAGTTACGTTTTTGTTCCCCTCTGATAACTGGGTTTTCTACGCGGCCTCCTAAATAGAGCCATGCAGGTTTCCCAGCCCCAAGCCTCGCCTGCTCTCCAGCTGCGTTCGTGCCACGTCCTCCGCCTTCCCATTGCTGAAACCAGCTGCCACAGAGCCAGCCCGGCCCTCCTGCAGCCGCGCGCTCCCCCGGCTGCGGTTAGACGCGCGTCCGGCCTCAGCCGCCCTCCCAGCCCCGGGACGGCCGCGAGCCCGGCCACGCGGCGCTTCGCTGCAGGCCGCGGGAGGAGCCGCCCCGAGGGCCGCGGTTGCGTTGCTCTCCGCCACGGCAGCAACGCGCCGCGTAGAAAGCATTTTGCATTGAGCAAAGCTCCCAAAGGCCCCGCGCCCACCGAGCCGGGAGCTGCGGCTCACGGGAGCGGGACGCCGGGCGCACACGGCCCGTCGCCATGCCAACCGGCGCTCCGTCCGCGTCCCCCGAGCTTCGCCGGCAGCCCTCCGCTCCGACGCCCAATCGCCGACGCGCGAGAGATGGCGGCCGAGCTCCTGTTGGGCGACGCTCACGTCAGTCAACGCGTCCGGAACCAGTGGGCTCGTGAGGACTTGCGGGCGGGAAGCCCCTACCCTTGTTGAGTGCTGATTGGTTTCCTGGTGCCGCGGGGCGGGGCTTCGCGTCGCCGTCTCTGGGATTGGGCGGGGGCGCCGTCAAACAGGGGCGGCTCCTCCAGCGGCGGGGGTTCGTGCGCCGCTGGAGCCGGGCTGGCGGCGTCGGGAGTGAGAGGAGGGACGGGTCCCTCGCTTTGGTGCCCGGGATGGCGGTTACTTTATCCTGCGGCAATACTTATTGCATACCATTTTGTGTAATTCCACAAGGAATTAATTTGCACCCCAAGGTGCCGTGCAGGAGTTAATGCCCATCTAATGACCCAGCGCGCTGTTTGTTTTAAACACGTGCTCTGGACGCGCGTTCGCTCTCTGGACTGCAGCTGAAAGAGCAGCTCTGATTAATGGCACGTGGTACTGAGAAACCGGTCCCTGCTAAGCACAAAGCAGGTGCAGCTTGCTTGAGCATCTTGTGTATTCCTGGCTATGTTGCCTTCCAGAAAAGATTCTAAGCTTTATTTTACAAGTTACATCGCTGACTGCGTGAGGAATGGCGCGGGGAAGGGTTGGACAGGGGCAATAAATACAGCGGTAAGAGCACGCGGTGCTCAGCGCTGCTCGCGGGGCAGCACAGCCCCCATCCAGCCATCTTCTGCCGTCCTCATCCGCACGCTGTGATGGCGGTTTTGCAGCTCGGCTCTTAGCATCACCTTCACCAGAACGCGACCCGTCTGCTGTCTGAGCACGGCGTTGTTGTACGTGTGGTGGGTGTGTGCAGCTCTCGTGTGTGGTTTTGGTTGGGTTTTGGTGCCGATTACCATCACACGGTCACGCTCTTTCTGGGTGACCCGGGAGCTCCCTGGAGACCCCTCTTTGTATTCGGCTCTGCTTATTAATGAATGCAGGGCAGATATAAGCGCAGTCAGCTTTGTGCTCTGAGATAACGGCATCTTACAAAGCGTAAATTGTTTTCGGCTGACTTTATGTGTGTTTGAAGATGGTGTGAAAAATCCAGCTCTCGTATTAAACTCTGCACGTGATGGTGGTGAGGGCTGTGTGGTGGCAGCAGGGCACAGCAGCACTTCGTATTTCCGAACCGAAGAGATGAAAGAGAAACCAGCAGCCCCGTAAACTTTTCTTAATTGAGATTAAATTAAATTTGCTCCAGCTTTTGCTTTACATAGCATCAAATTTCTTCTGTTTTCTGTTTCTCATCAGCTTTCCCCAAGTTTTAATCAGAAACTGTTCTTCATTTGCTTATACCAGTGTCTCAGGTGTGCACTCAAGAACAGCTGAGAAGTGCTACTATCCATACATATTTCCAAGAGTGAAATGAAGTTTGTTTGGTGTGGCCACAGCTCAATTAACATAGATGATTAAATCCCATACTTATTTTCCCACCCTTACAGTAAAAACCCTTGAAGGTGGATTAATAAAAAATCATTCCCTTTCCTGCTGGTAACTAAAATAAGGCTGTAAAGCACTGCTGAATGCATCTAGTGAGCCCACGCTTGTCTTCCATTCAAGCAGAGCAAATGCAATCACCAGCACTCTTACCCTTTCTGAAGGGTTGGTGCACTTGAAAAGAATTGGATGATTTGTAGACAGATTCTGTCCCAAGCCTCAGTGTAAGGAAAGGGCGTGTGGTTTCTTTTTCCTGTTTCTGAGAATCAAAACCATTATGTGCAATTCAGCCACCTTTGATTCCTCAGTCAGTGCTGATCTGGGGATAAGTACGATTGCCAGAGAGAAGAAAGAAGTGGATGTGACCTTGGTGATAAAATTCCATTTTAGAAAGCCAGAATATTCATTGCATTTTTAGAAGGTATTTCTTAGGAGAAAGTAAGTAGGTTACAGTGAAAATAACTGTTTGGTGGAAGAGATGAGAAGTTCGGCTTAATTTGGGGATCGTTTCATTTGTGGAGTGAAATAGAGCTGGGTAAATGAAGGAAGCTGCCTTCTTAGAAGCACGAAGGCCGGTGGCTGTCTCTTGGCCGGTGTTCCCATTTTTCCAGTAAGCTGTCTGCCATGCGGAGGTGTATAACCCTAATGGCTTGTTGTATGCCATTAAAAGGTATTGTACACTCATAAAAGAATGACATTTTGATCAATGCTGTTAAAAGAATTACTGTCTTGACACAGAAAAGCTTTCCTGCTGCAAGTTTAAAAATATGCCTTTAAAAGCTTTTTATTGAATACCTTTGCATCTCTCAGAAATGTGCCATTTTGGCACAGGGCTGCTCTGAAGTATTCCACGTTGTGCCCTAAATGCAAGACCTTCTGTTTACCATCAAAACGGAGGGAGGCGAGGCAGGTGTATTCACTTAACTACTGTCATGGGGATGAAGGAAAAAGCACCTTGAGCTAGACTTGTATGCAGTCTAAAAATAAGAACTCCATGCTTTTAAAGAGTCTGAAACCATTTGAAAGCTGTTTGTTTTTGTTTTGCCATTGATTCCTGCCTGTCCCTCTGGCTTTGTTTCAGTGTCCCTTCGGACTCTGAAGCATATTGATGTTGGAGGGAGGCAGGTGGTAACAGGAAAACCACAATGTCGCTGCAGCCCTGCTCATGGGCAGGTTGGCTGCATTTAGACAAACCTGGGTTGGAGATTCTAGGTGGCTCTGTCATGGTGCACAACTCTTCCTAACAGAAGGGTGATTTCTGCTACGGAAAGTGTTGGAACTGCTGGTTAATCACAGCTACAGACATAACGTTGGTTTGAAAGTGACTGAAATTGTAGTGAATTGTTGAATGTGGTTTGGCTGTAGCTGCTGCTGAGAATGGCCGCAGGGTGGGACCCAAGGAATCTCGTCCTGGCCCAGCACTGCTGCAGCTCCATCCATCCCAGGGCTGTGTAACTCCCCTGGCTCAAACAGAAGTGTTAAAGTCCAGGAGTCTGGAGGCTCACGTACAGCTCCCAGCTTTGTCACGTCTTGTGCATCTCATGCGTTCCCTCGGTCACTGTTTCGGGCCTTCCATTGTTTAGCTGATGCGTGGTGTATTAAATGCTTTCTGTAATGGATAAAGGTGGATGGTTTGGGTGAAAGAGCACCATGGAGCTGTGCTGTTGATATAAAGAGATCCCAGGCAACTTGTCTGAGGCTTCTTTATTCTTTTCCTTTTCATATATTTATGACCACACCAAAGCAATACACGCTCTGGTGTGTCTCAGGTCCTGCCGTAGGGCTGTCAGCAGCCAGGTGGGTTTGTAACAGGTGAAGAACAGCGGAGTGCTGAATGATACTTCAATAAATCAGATGAAAAAAGCTGTGTAACTTATGGTGAAATTTTGTTCCTTTGATGACAGCAGAACATCTTGTTGTACCATATGTAAGCAGCTCCTCTTAAGTAAGGCTTTTTAAGATTTCTTTCAGAAAAAGGAAATGTTAATTCTGTGCATTATCTGCAAAGCGTTGTACAAAGGGAAGAAGCAGGAGAGCTTGGGTGTATGTGTGTGATGAGACCTGAGAGGCACACCGTCATGCTGCTTCCTCCCTGTCTCTCAGGTGTCTGAATTTCACCCCATGTAACAGCCTGCTTGGATGGGAGAAGCACAACTGCTTCCTTCCATCTTGGTAGCTTTGGGGGCAGAGGGTTGTTGTTTTAACAGAGTGGGGATCAAAGGCTGTGTGTGGCAGGGCATTTGCCAGTGGCAGTGTCTGGGTGACAGTAACTTGCGATGTATCAAAGCACACAAAGGTGGCTGTTCTTTGGCCATTGTGTCTTGTGATGTATGCTTCCCATGCCAGTTCCACTTCTTTTCCCAGACTGGGCGGACACTGAAGCAACTGGCATTTTAGAAGCTTTTGTATTTTAAAGGGAAATGTGCTGCCCATGCTATTGGTAGTACCTCATTAGAGGACTGTCTTGGTTATTTCTGCAGACTTGCCTTTGCTCAGATGTGCTGTGTGTCCACGTCTTCAGCCCAGTCATCCCATCCGTGCTGTCTCATTCTCCTTTGGTTTAGGCTGATCCCCAGCCCACACAGAACAGCATGTTCTTCAGCTGTGCATCTCCTGTGAAGAGCTGATATGGACTTTGTTGTTGTTTTTGTTTTTTTTAAAACGTTTCTGTTTCCATTGGTATATGTGTACTATAGGGAAAAGTGTAGGGAACTGGAACCTCCAATGCTTGTTTTAAAGCCAAGAGGGAGTGAGGGCAGAGACCTCTGTGGCTCACATTCTGGATTATTCCCTGTGCCACCCCCAGGCCCTCTGTTGTCTTCTGTGCAGCATCGGGTCCTATCTGCTGTCATCTGCTGTGTGCTGTTTTTCTGGTTAAGCCTTGCTTGTGTAATTTTAGCTTTGGAGGAAATTTGAAAGTAAAATTATCACCGTAGTCCTGTTTACTGACAGTATCTCCCTGAAGCTCCTTTTGAATGTTCTTCTACAATGACCTTTTAGAATCCCTGCTTTCAGGACAGCCAGCAGCCTCTAAGTGTAGGTTAGATATGTTTTCTTACATTTGGCCATATTAAAAACTATGATCTTTGCTTGACTCTTCTTTACCAAGCAAAGTAAATGCCCTTCTATTGCTCATCCTTGTTTTCATCACTCCATAATCTGTAAATTTGTTCAGTAATCATCTTACTCTCTTTTTTCCCTGGTGCACAGACAGAGCCGGTCAGGCTCTCAGAGGTGGGATAAAATAACCCATTCTCTCTTGTTTTGATATTTAATTGGTACAAGCTGGAAACATTTATTTAGCATTTAGCCTCATCTGCAAATAAGTTTTGAGGCCTATCTGTCCCTAACTCACTTGATGTGTCATGTTGATTTTGAGTTTCTTAATCAAATGTCATTTTTCATCAAGTCAACTGCCTTATAAAAATCTACTATATCTGTGCTATTAATTAGCAATAAACTTATAATTAAAAATTAAGCTAATCTAAGAACGTATCTCCTGAAAATTCATGTAATTAGCATTACATTACTCTCTTCAGTTTTTTCTTATGTGGAGCCCTATGTTGGCCATTCTGTGACTCTGAGAACATTGTCAGACCGACCAGACTATAGTTAATCGAGTCACCGTATCTCCTTTAAATAAAAAAAAATGCTATTGTTTCTCTCTGTCCTCTCAAATACGTTGTGTTTTCCAAGGCATGCTAGAAATGAGCAATAATGGTCCTAACAGCTCTTCTGACAAGTTCTTTTCATTTAATCGCTGTGGAAATTGTAACCTAGGTCTCAACTCTTTCCCATTTGGCATAGTTGAAGCTACTCAATATATCAATGTCCTAACAGAATCGCATAGGGATTCAGAATCCTGTGGGATTCATCCGTATCAGTATGAGGGTTCCTTGAGTTCTGCATTGTAGCAGTCCAAAAAGACAGCATCAAGTGCTCTGCTGAGACCCCCAAGGCCTTATCACGTTCTGGCTAGATGAAGGTAGGTTAGGAGCTGAGGACCTAAATCTCTTTGAGTCGTTTCATACGGACTGCACTGCTTCGATTTATATTTGATTAATATTTTGACGTAAGTTTTTACAGCTGTAAAATACAGAAATACAAATTTTACAGCTAAAAACAAATCTATAGAAGTTGATCATTCAAGTAAAATGTAATCCACCCCATCTAACACTGAGGCTAGTTGTTTGATACCAATATCCAGATCACACAGTTCTTAGCCTTCAAGTTGATTGAATAGCTTTAGGGAAGAGGTGGGAGTACATTTCTGGGCAGTACAGGAGGGCAGTCCACTTCTTCGTAGGACTTTACAAATCTGTGTCAAACACCTGTTTTCATGTGCTGATAACTGACTTCCTGGTGAGACGCATATGAAACACACACAGTTTTGATCATTGATCAAAATTTTGCTCAGTTCTTACGCATAAGACAAGCCTGAAGAGAGCAGCAACTGAAGGTGAAGTGTTTCAGTAAGAGGAATACAGAGGACCCCAGAGTAAAGTGGTGTCCCTTTGTGAAAAGATTTATGAAAAATAAATGTGGTAACTCAGATGGAAAATAAGATGTGAGATGAATACCTGTTGAGTGTCTCCAGGGAATAAGCAGATGAGTAAAATCAGCAACATGAGACTGGGAAGTGTCTGCCTTATTACTTGCTGTAGTCTTAGGAAACACCTTTGTGCCATAACCTGTGGTAAAGGCATATTCTGAAATCTGGAAGGTTCTTAGTGTAGAGTTTTCCTTACGTTGCACTAATGTTACTGAGAAGGAGTAAATTAAACATAGCTCTGAGTTACGTTTGCTTTTAAGACTAGAACTTTGATTGCAGGGCGGGTGTGTATTTTCTTGTTATGGGCCTTTCCTGAGGAATAGGGGATGCTTTAGTGAACCACATATTGAAAAAGAGATGGTTCATTCTGCTTCCCTTCTATTTTTAGAAATGCAGTTTGAGGGATGTTTTCTTTGTAGCCCTGGTGTTGGGCTATAGGGATTTCAAAGCTTTCAGTGGAAAAAAAAGGTAGCTTTAAATTCAGTTCAGAGTCTGATATTTGTTTTATTAGTGGAAATTTTTGTCTCATGTGCCTTCCCCATTCTAGATAACCTTTTCTTGTCATCTAAGAAATTAATTTCTTTGTTGGAATCATTGCAAGTAAACTTGATAGCAGGAGTGCTGTTATTGAGGCAGCTTACACAGTGATTTGCTAAGTACAGCCTCTTCATATAATGTGAAGCAGAAGTCAATTTATTGACCACTTCTGGGATTTCAGGAATCTGTTGAACTACCTGTTTTTTATCCTTCTCTCATAAAATTTACCACGAATGCAGTTTTCCTGGCACTCTCTTGGAAAGGATTCTCTCTGATGCCCAGTCATACAATAATAGCAATCATTGTTTGCTACTTGCTTCTGTACAATACATTTCGACTTTATTAAAAAGTGTATACGAGGTCATTTAAGGTAGCTATTGTGACATCAGATTCCTTAAAGGCTTTTCCTAAAATACTTTCCAAGGCAGAGAGGACACCAATGCTTATCTGGGCTGGGCAGTTACTGGCTTGCTGGCCACACTGTCAGTCCTCCTCAGAGAACGTATTTAAGTTGGAGAAAAACATTATGGAAAAGTCAGCTTCCTTCTGTGCGCAGTATCGCTTGTGTCGCAATACATCTGTAAGACATAACCTGTCGCTTCTCTGGAATCCTAACAAAACATTTCCTTATGTAATTTGATTAGATTTTGCTATCTGCTGAGTACGCATAATGACTGATTGTACTTTTTTGTAAACTTTCCTCTCTTAAGGTAAGGTGTATGTTAGGAATGAGAGGGATTTGAGTTCTCTCTGGTGATCTGTAAAAACAGAGTTGTAAAAACTGACTCTGAGGGAACTGCATGAAGTGGGTTATTGATTCCTCAGGGATGAGGAGAGAGCATTTTTGTTCAGCCCTTGCCAGTGCTTCAGATTTTATACTAACATGGAGAGGCTTTGGGTGGAGTGTTTGCTGTCTTGATTAACAAACACGGAGAGATCATCTTATCTCTAGTTCAGATGCTGGATTTCTGACAGCCCTTCCTAGCCGCTATCACATACAAGGTACGGGAGTTCATGTGCTCAGCTATGGCAATTGCAGTATTTATAGGTGTGGTCTCTGGTAGTAACAGCCAGGACACAAAATGCACTTGTCTTCTGTGCAAGATATATCACTTGCATGCGGTGTCTGACCACAGCGTAATACTGCCTGGAGCCGAGGAGGCTGTTACTAAAATGGCAGTAGTGCTACTGCCGGCACTGCAGGAGCAATGGGAAGCTGCAGTCAGAAGAGCAGAAGTTGGAAGGGCTGAGATCATTGCAAGCAACCAAAGGGGAAGACATTGCCAAGTGTGAGGGTGGGCAAAGCCTTCCAGCCGTGTGCTACAGATTCGTGCCATTTTGAGATCTTATTCTTCTGATTATTTCTGCAGGAATTTAATTCAGGGAAGTGAAAAAATGCGTGTCTTCCAGTCTTCCTCATTTTTTTTTTTGCTGCAATTTTTATTAATTTTTGCAGAGATTTCTTAATTATTTTTGATTAATTTCTCTGGATTATGAGAAGTTCTTAGCTGATTTTTTCTCCTCCTGCCAATTGCAGATATTAGCAAGGGGTGCAGAAAACTGTTCAGGAATATGCTTCTGTCAGGTTGCATAGGATGATCATCACAAGGCATGCTTATTTTTATTCCCTCTATAATCTACATGGAAGATCTGATCTCTGCAAGTGAAAAGCTGGGACATCAATTTGCCTTTGAAATTCAGCATCACGTTCAGTGTAGAGCTTCCTTCTGTGCGCTTAGCTGTTCAGTCAGAGCCCCAAACTCTGTTTTTCGCTAATGCTTTGTCAGAGAGCTGTCCTCTTCAGAGAGATTGAAATGAGTAATAGTCTTTCGACACTATTGGCAAGTGGCTTTCACGGTCCATGGCGGATCTAATGAACTACAGCTGCCTGGTTGGAAAATCCTGCCTTTGATTGCCTGAAAGGAGACTTCTGAAGTCTCTGCTTGGATTCACTGACTTTCTTAGGATTTTCTTTTTCTTAAGAAGAGGGCAGGGAAAACATTCTCCTTCATAATGTAACATTCACAGATCTTGATTTAAGGTAATGGTGATGCTGCACAGTAAAAATTGCAGGACTGACATGCAGTATAGACATGCTTGGAAATGTAAATACAGAGGAGCATGCCCAGCTGTGGAAAGTATGTGTGTAAGCCAGCTTCCACACTCAACAGATCTGCCACCAGCTGAGACTGCAAACCTCTTTTCCTCAGGGAGGGGTTCCAGCAGAGCTGTTCTGTCAGCCGAGCTGTGCATGGGCAGAAGAGGCTCCATGTTGTTCACGGGATGTCCTCCCCGGCCCGGGAGCAAAGCTGGGCCTGGCAGCCTGCATGCAGCCGTCACCATGTGGAAACAGGGCTATTCTGAGGGTGTCTGAGTGAGAGCTGGGTGGTAGCGGGGTTTGACTGGTTGAATTTGGGGTGGTGTGGTTTGGCTCGGTTTTCAAGGAACTGGCTGAGAATGTGAATATATTTTCCTTGATATACATATCTTTCCTATTCTTTGTGGCAGATAGGGCAGGAAACAATTTCACAAAGCAATCTATACAATTTTGAGGTAATTTGATATATATTTTTGTCCTCTTCCATCTATAATTTTGTTTA
Source organism: Chrysolophus pictus (assembly GCA_037305975.1). NCBI lineage: Eukaryota > Metazoa > Chordata > Aves > Galliformes > Phasianidae > Chrysolophus > Chrysolophus pictus. Next base: position 438,131 of record CM074586.1, on the reverse strand, counting down.
TTCAGCTGAAAAACCAAAGTTTGGAGGATAACTTACTACAAGCCACAGGCAAGCTGTACAATTTATTTGTATATGTGCCCCTCCAGGTTCATTTTCAGGATATATCTCCTTTTAATTGAAATTAGTCTCTTATGGAGTTTTGCCAACAATATTAGATGTGGACCCTCTTAGTAAAGAAAAACGTTCCTATGCTTTTTTTTCTCCTGGTTTTGCTTGCTTTCCAGATTCATCTCCACTTTCCATTTTGTTGCTGTTCACACAACTCCTACTCATTTTGATTTGTCTCCTACTTGGGGGAGCCACTGTCCTGCTTCAGAACCAAAGTAAGTTCTGGGAGCAGGATCAAATGCTTGAGCATAGTGCTGGGCACTGCATCCTCTCCAACAAGTGAAGGATGATGTCGCAAACTTACTCTTGATGTTCCTGTTTGTAGTGAGGAAGTACTGGTGGACATAACCTGAGATATGCCAACATTTTGTCTTTTAGCTCACGGGCAGGAGATGGGAAGGGAACTACTTCTCTCCTCAGGCTTCCTCCTCCATTGCTGCCCCACTGAACTCCTGCTGCATCCCCAGGGCCTCCAGCTGCCAGAGGATCCCTGCAGAAGGGTCAGGTTCTGCCTTGCAGACAGTGCTCTTGGAGTTCTGCTGCTTATCGGGAAGTAGAAACCCAGGAATTTGTGGTTCCATTATTGAAAACAGAACGTCAGTGGAACTTGCTGGGGAAATGAACTTGTCAGCAGAGATGCGCATTCGTTCAGTGTTAAGGCACGGGTCAGTAGGAGTCCTAGCCCCACTGAAGTGGTGGGGCTGACACGAGCATGATTAACTTCAGTATGTTTTGGTGATAAGGGTGTTTGTGCTATGCTATTGCTGTTTTCTGGGTAAAATTTGTGAAAGTTATGATTCTCACCTTTCTGATTGCGTCTCGGAGAAAGATGCTTTTTTCTCATCTTCCCTTTCTTTGCCATCATTTCTTCTCTGCCAGGCAGTTATCTGCAAGGAAGCTGAGCCCGAAGATGGTGAGTGCAAAAGACTGTGCATTGCAGCTTTGTGGTTCAGACACCATAAGGCAGCTTCTCCACTCTGTCTTTAATTAAACTTGGGTTTTTCTGTTGTTGTAGCTGGAAGCAGTGTGCTGACACAACTCACTCTTGTATAGAACAGATTAAAATGTCAATGTTTTAATGTTCTCGTCTGTGGGAAAAAGAAAATAGTTGGGTGTTTTATTTTTAACTTAAAAAGAGACTGTACTATGGAAAAGGTTTATTTGTGTGAGTTGGAAAATCACTTCAACGATTAAAGATACAGAGCTCCATTTAATGTTAAGAGTTTGTAAAGGACTGAGAAGGTGAAATCTCTTTAGTGACGAGCTGCCATCGGGCTGCACCAGCTTAAAACAATGATTATAAACTTACTGTAATTGTAATCATTCACTCTGTTGTGTTTTCTTCACGTTCGTGGCACAGCATGTACTCTCACACGTATCAGGACTCGTGTGCCAAACTGGTGAATGTGCTCGAGGAGTGGAGCTGAATGGAGGTACCTGAAGAGAGCAATCAAGCCAGTAGTGTCCTCGGTGCTATGACCTGTTCCTGGAGAAGGAAGCTTATCTATTTCCTAGGGAAGAAACGTTCGTGTAAGAATAAAATTGCAGTTCAATTTATGTTTTCTGCAGATTTGCTTCCTTGTCAGACTGAAAAGAGACAACAGACCAGGTTTGGTGCATAGGTTACAGCTCCGCCGCTGGCTCTGGGACAGCAGTTATGTGTGGTGCTGTGCAGGAGCACAAACTCGAGCCCTTGGGTAGCTGGGTGCTGTCAGCTCAGCATCACACCCCGCTGAGGGTCAGAGCCCCGAATGCTCGAGTGCCACAACAACTCGGTTCTGTGGGCTAGTGAGGAGCTGGGCTTACTGGTCCATTTACAAGACCATTTAGATATGTCAAAACGTTCTCTCAGAGAAGAAAACTGAAGTAACGCACAGAGGGCGCTCTGGATTTTCCTCTATTTCAACGAGCTGTTTATCCTTTTTACCTATGGAAGGGATGGATTTATTGTAGGGTAACCAGTTGAATATAGAAGCCTGCCTGCTGGACTGGGGCTAAGCTGACAGCTGTCACTGCCTACTTTGGAAAAATGTTGTTTTTCTTTGGAAAGTGCCTTCCAGCCCTTATTTAGAGATTTACTTAATGTGGGCTGTCCTATGGGTTAACATCTGTGGAATCTGTGTTTCCCTGGCAGTTGCATTTCCCTTGGATGTAAAATTACAGATGCTCACCAATGCCCTGTTTTTGTTTTGTTTTGTTTTTTAAGAAGGGAAAAGAAACAAACCACTTAAAATAAGCAAATAAAAGAGCTTCCACTGAACAGTGATACTAAAAGAGCAGTGCTACGTGTGTCTCCCCTCTCCACCTCTCACTTAATCTTTTGCAACCATCTCCTACTTCCTTGCTGCTGTGGGATCAATTTGTTGGCAAGGGTTATTCAAACATTAGCAGAATGCATGTTCTTACTGTTCTTGTTGGACGTGGTGTCCAAGCCAACAATAACAACTCTCGTGTGGGAACTAATGCTGGGTATTTGAGTCAAGCTGTTCTTGGTGGTCTGTACTTTACTGCAGTGAAAAAAATGCAAGAGGTTTCTTTTCCCATAGTATTCATCTGTGTTCCTGTTTGTTGTTTATGGGATCACAGTGCCCACGGACCGCTGAACCGAGTACTTCCACTGGAATCTGTGGATTCCTCTGCTTTCAGTCCCTGCTCAGTGTGTGCCTTTTGGAGGTGTGGGATTTTGGGGTCACCTCTCCATCCTCCGGTTGCTGTCGGTGCGTCTCTTTGAGGTGAAAGCTGGCCATGGGGACACTTGCTAGGACAGATAATTTTTCATTGCGGTCACAGGGCCCTCTGGAGAGCCCTGGCTGTGGGGTGGGTACGCAGCACTGAGCCGTGCTGAGGCCAAAGGTGCTGCATGGTCTGAGCGTGGACCTCCTCTCACCAAAATCAGGCCGTGCTCTCCCAGGCAAACGCAGGGCTGGTGTGGCAGCTGGCGCTGTGCTTTGTGACAGCAGCCCACGTCTTCAGCAACCACCACAAATTCCTCACTGGTCATGCTTTGTTGCTGAAGTGAGAATCCACAGCACGGGGACATTTGGGGCAGCAGAACGGTTTGAAGCTTTCTGTAATTCTTCCTGTTGCCCTCAGGGCACTCTCTGAAGAAAATCACCTCTTTGTACCGTCTCTGGGACGTGCAGCAGTCCCAGTTCAGGCATTTCTCTATTAAATAAAAGGTACCATAAGCCTAAAAGCATTGAATTCGGTATTTTGAATCTCTAGAGACCAATCCCAGTGCGTATCTTGTTTGGGCTAATTTACTGAACTAGTTTGTTTCTTCTCCTGCATAACAACCACCCCACCCACGGCAGTATTGAAGTTGGTTTTGTCTCTGTGGCTGCCAGGAATAACTTTACTTTGCATGGATAATTAACTGGATTGAGTAACAGGGGGAAAAAAAAAAAAAAGAAGAAAAAAAAAGCCATTTTATTCCCAAACTGTGGTAATAATAAATCTGTTACTACTTTTGGCTCTCTGTGTTATGACCATAGTTGGGTATGTCTTAATGAGGAAGTGGCTTCCTTTTCCGGAGCTCAGATACCAGCAAGGAGCCTGCATCCCCAGCACGGGTATGGGCTGGGGGGAGCAGAAGGGCAGAAGGTGGCTGCTCTGTTGTGTGCGTCATTGTTTTAAACTAAGCGGCAATTCCTGCACACAAGTAACTTTTATCATTATTTTTTCCTGTTTTATCATTATTTTTTCCTGTTTTATCATTATTTTTTCCTGCAAGCTGTACATTTCCTATCTTTGAGACGAGGTAAAAATGGAATTTCTGATCATGTTAGACTCAGTGATTTTCTGAGATGGGAATCTTTCAAAGTACGCTTTCCTTTGATTTAAAATAAAAAAGCAAAGTATTAAAAATAGGCTTAATTTTGAGTTGCTTTGTAATTCTAAAATTGACACTTTGAGAGATATTTGGAGCATTTCTGCAGAGATTTGGTTTATCCCACTCTGATTTCTGCACAGCTTATCTCCTCTGCAAAGCAGTCACAATGAGATAAAGCTGAGGACGGGAATCTGAAAGACTTCAATACTGTTTTAAATAGTTATGGTTACAAAACTTGGGAATGTGTGGAAGTGACTCCATTGTTTTCCCCACAGTGAACAGCAGTAGTGTGATACAGCGACTGCAAGGGAGGACTGTGAGCACAACGAAACGTGACGTTTTGATATCAGACGCACCTAAAATTGACAAAGCTTTGGTAACAGAAAAGTTACAAGCATAATTCCTCATTAATAACTCCATTTGTGTTATTGTTCTGCCTAAAACTTGTTCCTGCTTTCCAAAGAAGGCAAAACAGGAAAAATATTAAATTGATGTGAAAAATTTAAGTCTAATATGTATTTCAAACTGTCCGATCTGTGCATGGGAGGAAGAAAAGATTAAAGCTGCAATACAACAGCCTTCCTTTAGAAAGTGAGCTGGGAGGAGGAAGTCAGTACCAAGGAATGTTCTCACCAAAGGTAAGGAATTGCATCTGTGTCTTGAATGTCACACTTACTATTCCTTTTAGTTTAAAAAATTACAGAAAAACAATTGTGGTATAAAGAGAAGTAAATCATGGAAGCTGCATTCTTGCTGGATTAAGAAAGGAAACAGGGAAACTATATTTAAAATGAGTGCATGAGAAAACAATTTGCTGGGATTGAGAGGGCAGGGTTTGTTGCTCCTTCCAGCCAGCTTTAAACACTTGTGGTCTGAAATGGTCATCTGTTATTTTGGGGATAATAAATCCAAATAAATCTGTAGACACCCCCAGCAGAAACTTGCATCCTGCATCCTGGGGATGCACCACTTGTGACATGCAGAAATCCATCTGAACTCTGATGCTGCTAAGGGTGGTACTGCAGGACACGGATTGGCACTCGTTGGTGTGAGGTAGGCTTCAGAGAAACACCTTCCGCATCCAATCCACTCCCTTCGTGTGTCACAATACTTGAGTTTGTTGATGTTTTGCAGACACTGGACCATTTCCAGGCTACGGCTCACGAGTTCTATGTCCTCCAGTCAGTGTGGATGACTTGTTTTGTTTTCATGTGAAGATTCTGGCTATCTCAGATGTGTAGGATGGATGTTCTGTTAGGTGACCAACTCCCTGCCATGAGGGAAGATAAATCAGACCACATGTATCACTGCCCAGGTCTTCTGTGGGTGGATGGACAGTTCAGTTGCATTGAAGTGCTTGCAGCAGATGGAGCCGTCCCTCACTGGGTACTCATTAGGACAGAAGTTTGGGGCACTGACCCGTTGGGTCTGAGTCTTCTTTTTTTTTTTCCTGCATCTGTCAGTGTGTTTTACGTGCCAGTAGCTCTCAGCTTTACCTCCTCATTGCTGCAAGCTGGCTGCTGAAAGGGAAGTCCTACCTGACAACAGTGAGATTGTATGGGAAATAGACAAGCCTGGGATAATGCTGATAGACTGGAAGTTGTTTATGCAAAGATTTCTAAGGGAGCAGGACAAGTTGCCTGTAACATAACTTTCTAATTTAGTTTTGTTAGTTTTTATTCTGCTTCTGGGTACTTCACAGCTATGGCATGTGTGCTGCTTTCCCATCTGCACGGAATAAAAGAAATGGAATTGTATAGTTGCTTTCATATGTAGACCTCAGTCACTTCAGGGCTAGGCAGCTGGAATGGAGCTGTAGATTGACCAACATCTTGAGGCCATCTGGAAACGCAGGTGAAGTCAGAACACGATGGCCCAATTACATAAGAGCTGAATTTGACGTGCCCTGGTTTTCTTCACCCAGGGCTGAAGGGAGTACTCCATAGTCTTCTTTAGAGCATTGGAGATCATTTGCATGCCCTCTTGTGTTTAACCATCTCACCTTGGCTTGCACAGGGAAAGAGACGGTTTTAAAACACAAAACAATAACAAAAATGTTTTTGTTTTTGTTTTTTTTTTGTCGATGCCTTTCCGTAATCTAACAATACAGACTTCTTTTCCTTTCGGAGTATCTTTATCCATTAGTTTCCAGGTGGGCTGCAGAGTGGTGTTATATAAAACTCTAAATATGAGACATCAGTATCAGATATTCGGTTTCAGACAGAATTTGCTGAACATCATAATTCAGATATGAGTGTGCTTAGGAATAGAGGTCAGAAATAAACCTGGGAAATAATGTTGGAAATAAATTATTTTCATAAATGTTCTAAAATAGCAGAATTTGGGCCCGCAGTGGAAATGTTTACTATCTGGGACTACTTTAGGTTCTTAGTTATGGCAAATCTGGTAATCTGAAAATACCTTAAAAGAGATCGCCAAGATGAGGATGAACACAGGAGAGGTCTGTGGGTTTCAGATTGGGCACATGGTCAAAGGAACTGCTTTGAGGCTGGTGAAAAACAAACAGAAGTCTGTGTGTGGGAAGCAGGGGACGTAAAGAACTGATCTTCACGCAATTGGAATCTGCTCTCAGTTTTTCATGGCAAAGCAAGTCGGCCCTCTGTGGACTTTCTAAACCAAATGAATTATGGTCTCGAATAGTAATGTGGTATTGCTAATGATTTCATTGCTGACCACAGCTGTTGGCAGTAAGGCTGGCTCTATCATTTCATTTCTGATATATTTTTGAAGCGCTTTGCTTATTAAATTAGTTGACTCCTTTTTACATACTGTTCAAGCTAGAGCTGTCAAGTAATGAATCTGGGGTCACGGGTAGTGCAAGTTAAGGTTTGTGGGTTTATGCTCTTTTTTGCTTCTTTACTAAAAGAGTTAACTGGAAATTCCAGCACTATTTTTAGAGACAACCCCCCTGCAAATGGAGATGGACCACCAAAATGGAAAAATCAAAGCAAAGCCAGCATCTTTGCATTGTATTCAGGTGTGCAGCAATGTGAACGATCGTGAAGAGTTTAACACTTGAGGAGTGGAAGATGGTCTCATTTCAGAAGCTCGGCGCTGTGACGCAGGTACAGACTGTCGCCTTTTGCTTGGCAGAGGTCCTTGCAACACATACCCAAGTATCTAGGAAGAAGGAACAGCAGGTCTGCTCCTCATCTCCAAGGATTTGCTCTGACTTCAGAGATATTCGGAGTACCCTGTTATACCTTCTAGGAGTACCTGCATTTAAAATCTCACCCTTTTTCTGTAGGTGTTTACAGAGTTGTAAGAGAATGAAGGTAATGGATTACTGGCAATGGTAAAAGCAAACTTTTTTATAGTAACTTTTATTTTTAAATTAATAAGGTCAGCATGTGGATGGAAGCATTCTGGGTGCTTTTCCTTTAAGTGCTCAGATAAAATCGCTAATCTCTGTCCTGGGGCTGCATACTTTCCTTGGTTCATGCACAGTGCTTCAGTGAATTGAGCAAGTGCTCAGTGTTTGGCAGAGTTCAGCTCTTCCTTGTGCAGTGTAACTGGGAGCAGTTTGGGCTACTTCCAGTCCTCCTGATCATGTGCAGGTCACAGCACAGGCCACTATATGCCTGAACCAACAAACTGGTCAGCTCAACCCAATGCCTTATTGTCACCTTGTGGCTCCTTTGTCTTGCATGCATAGTGCAAAAATGTGTAGATTCGAGTTTTCTCTGCCTGACTGTAACTGACCTAAGGAAAGAAAAAAGGAGTGAGCAAAATCATGTTCTCTGTTATTTCTGTGCATCTTTACTGATTTTAATTATATGGTCTGAATGAAAATGAGAATGGAACAATTTGCCTTGGGCCTGTACATGTATCCATTATGTCTTAGTCACATGCTGAAAACATCCTTAAACCTACTCATCGGTTTATATATTGCTGGTCTGACTTTTTAGAAATACAGCAGAAAATACAGAGAATCCTGGCTCTTACTAGAGGAGCAGTGCAACTTGCAAATATTTGATTGGTTCTCTTCTTGTCTAACTCTTCTGTGTAAAACTCATTTACTGTTTTTCCTTTTAAACTGCTAGCTGACCTTACATATGAATCCCAGCTGTGCATTAGCATTGCTTGGGGATGTGTTTGTATCTTTTGTCTAAAAATACCCAGCCGGTAGGATTCATGATCCATGAAAGCTAATTGAAACAATTTCTCTTCAAGTTTTGGCAAGCGAAGCATGCATTATAAGCATTAATATCTATAAATTGAATTGTTAATGAATCTAGACACTAATAATGAATGCAATTTTGCAGGCTTAACTAGAAACACTAAAATTATCAGGATCTGGAACAGAATTTTCAATCATTTTTGCTTATTAAATAGTAAAGCTATGCTTTTAATAAGCTAATCATTTTTATTTGACCCCATAGGAGTAGCTCAGCTGATTAGAAACAGGTTTCTAAGTGCAAAACAATGTTGTTTTTCTCTCACTGTTTTAACCACCACAGTGCTGAAATTTCAGATCAGATACTTATCTGCCATTGTGAGTATGGCATGAATGCTTAATCTGCAATTCCTTCGAAGGAATTCACAGTAGAGCCTATTTATGTCCCACCTAATGGGAGAGTATTGCACATGGATGAATAGTGTGTGCAATCTGCTAGAAACAGTTGCAGCTTTTTTAAATATTGTTTGTGCACAAAAATATAAAGAGACTTCCATTCAGTCTTTGTTGCATCCAGAAACAGAAGAGTCTCTCCTGCTCAGATAAACAACAACCCATTTCTTCCTTCTTCAGTGGGGACGTGTGGGATGGCAGTGAGGTTTGTGATGCATGTACTTATGGTGAGTGTGCTTGGTTTGGTAAAGTGATAAGAAAAGAAACACCAGCAGATGGAATCAAACAGCACAGTTCTGCATTCCCAAGTTGTCCACCGAAGTAATGGGAAACGAGTGGTATTATGTAGTTTAAAATTCAGTTAATCCAATTAATACTGAAGCGAATATAGGAATATCCACTGAACTGCCGAGGACTGCATGCAATAGTTCTGAGCTCAGAGCCTTAATTGCTACAGTCAGTGCTCATCCCAAGAACTCAGAGGGCTGTGTTTCTTTGTTTACTTCTTGGGCTTTCCTGCCTGTAACTTTGTCCACGTGCGCTGGGGCAGCATGCTGCCTCCTGTTTGCTGGCGGTGAAACCATGAATGATTTCCTCGGGGCTCCAGACCTGGACAGATATTTCTGGTGCTCTTATAGCTGTTACAGTCAGTACACTGTAAATACCAGGTGTGGTGTGCAGAAGCAGCTCAGGGCTGAATCTCAAGGCCACTTATTTTCATCATGGATATCTGAAGTGAAATCTCTGGGATCATGAGCAGGGATGCCTCTGCCCCCCCCCCCCCCCCCCCCGTATTTGTAAGTTCCCATTGGGTGATATTGGGCAACAGAAATGAGGGAGATGAGACTTGATCAGCCATGTCACACTGATTGCACCCAGCGTGTGATGGGATGTTGAGTTGTGTTTTGTTTGCAGAACAGAACCTCCCATGGGGCCGGTGCTGCTGATGGCTCCGAGGAGAAGCGCTATCCGTGCAGGAGGCCATGCCCACTGCCTTGACCACCTGGAGGTTTCTCACATCTCGTGTTTAAAGTGTTGATGTAGACAGACACAAACTTATTTAGCTTCTGCCTTGGACTTTGGTTCCTAATTTACTGGAGGGGGTGAAAGAGGCAGCCAATTTCTTAAAACCAATCAAAACTTTGTTTCTTGATTTCAATACCAGGTTTGTGGAACAGACAAAGTTTTCTCCTGTATCTCCTGCAGGAAAGCAGTTCTGACTCACTACTCTTTTATTTCCTGTAGTCTTTTTGTTGAACTTCACTTACTTTTGAATTTCACTGGGTGTTATTTATTGAGGTAACACTGGTCTTTATTGTGTTGCAATGTAGATCAACGCTTGTATTTGTCCTTCAGCTGTTTGTTTTAGGTATAGAGTTTAATTTTAGCCAAATACAAATAACAGCTCAAATTTACTTCTGCAATTGCAAAATACTGGTTGCACAACTGCTGTCCTGTACTTTAGATGTCCACAAGAAAATCACTTGCCAATAATTTTTTCTATTTGTTTTGACTTAGTTCCAAAAAAAAAAAAAAAAAAAAAAAAGAACCACCCAACCCCAACACCTCAGGTCCTTTGTTATGGGCTGAAGACAGCTTTGCTTGCTGGGCCAAACCTTGCTCCTTTCTTGTGGCACAATGCTGAGACGCATCAGACTGAATATGAAAATATTCATAAGGTCTGCAACACTGAAACAAAACTCACCCTGGAGGAAACACCTATGAAGCATTTGTGCCTCCACTTGCAGATGGACCAAGTTCTGCAGATCAGTGAGAAATTAAATTAGCATAAATCAAAGCTAAGTGTAAGGGTAAAACTAAACATAAACTGAGCGTTGCTTTAAATATGCTGCTTACCCAACTGCTTCAGCAGAAAAGTGTTTTGCAATATGGTTCTCCTCATCTTGAAACAACGTTGGGAAACATTGGTGAGTTTTTTCTTTTGCAGAGGTATAGAATGCTGCCACGTGGTCCACCTGATGTTGTCCACCTCCAGGGATGAGTCCTACAGCCTCTAATGGGACTGCAGGGACTTCTGATGGTGCATCTCATAGTGCTGTGTGTGCTGCTAAAAGGAAAGTTGTTCACCTGAAGCTGTACTTTTTTGCAGACTCTCTAACTCCACATTTCACAAAACCATCTGGTGCTTTGCCAGGTCTCTCACAGTAACCAAGAACTGTTCAGCAGTTCATGTAAAGAATTTGCACTGAGAACTGCTTCAGAGATGGTAAAAGTCGTTGTCAGGATGCTACAGTGGCTCTGTGTGCATCCTAGAAACTGATACAATACTTTTCCCTTACTGTAAATAGTTGAGTAGACAAGAACAGTAGTATAAATTAGTTAATACAGTAAAGTTTTGCAGCCTCTCTTTCTTTCAAGAGGGCTGTTGTGTCAGATGCCAGACATCCTCCTCCTCCAGAAAAGTTTCTGTAACTCTGAGATGTCCCCTGGAGCCACTGCTGACACAGGTGTGAGTTAGAGAACACTCAGAGTTTGAGATGCAATTGTTTCAGTAATAAAAAAAAAAACACACCTTATTTAAAACAAGTGCTAGAGACTGAGGGCTTTGCCTGAGTTGTTTTTTTCCTTCTCTATAAACAGAAAAATCAATGGTCTTTGTTCTTTTCATTGGAGGAGGGGTGGGGAATTGTACGTTTTTCTCGCATGGGAGGGCTAATGGGATAATCTGGTCCACAGCACAATTTCAGCTGTGAGGGAGGCATCCCCATTTGATCTTTGCTAATGTAAATCTTCCATCTAGCCTTGCATGACACCGCTGGTGTGGAAAGTTCTGGGTTTATAGCACTTTTGATCCATAGCTTTTCTGAGCATCTGTGAAAATCCATACTGCGCTATTTGAGCGTGGTTACCAACTGGGGTATGATTTGGAAGACCTGGTGTTTTATCTGTCCAAAGGGCTGTAGGAGTTGTAGCACGGCAATGGTTTGGTTGTACTGCTGTGATGGCTACTGACAGGTACTGGCACCTTTTGACGTTACCACTTAGACACCAACATAGTGAAAACAGAACAATGTGTGCATGAAAGTTTAAGGTTGGGTGTTTTTTTCCTTGGCTGCAGGCTAGCAAGATCTAAAAATCTTCACTCTGGCTTCACATCTTTCCCAAAAATCATTCGTGTCCCGAGATCCTCGGGAGTAAGAGCAGATAGAACTGAGCTTGAGAGGCCCCTTCTGTCCTTCGCTGTTCTGTGATTCATTGGGCTTCCTTATCTTTGACCTTACAAAGATTTTGTCAGCCTGCCTCCTTTCCTGCTCTGCACTGCTGGGAAGACTTAAAATTTGGACCCAGGCTTCTTTTCAGAGACGATGACCCACGTTGTGCAACGACTCTTCTGCTTAGCAGCCATGGAAGAGCACGCTGTTGTTCTGCACGTCGTCCCACTTATGCTGGCTATTAGGTTGCAGCTTTTGAGTGCACTGGGAGACAGCACGGACACTGCTCCTTGCCTTCCAAGGGCCCTCAGCCTGAAATTCCCATACTGGAATGTCTCCTAGGTCACTTTCCAAACGCATCATTTACACTCCTGAAACATTCAGGACCAGAAGCACTCTTCTTTCTTCTAGAATTAGTTTCTTCACTTTTGGTAAGTGCAAATTGTATCTAAAAAATTGGAGCCAGAGAGGTGCTTCAAACTTTCTTTCCTTTTTGATTTCTTGACAGTGTATTGGTGCTATCTTTCCATTGCTCTTGCCCACCCTTGGCTCCAAGCAAGGATGTGCTTTTGCTAGCAGACTGTTTTTTTAGTTTAGCCGATATCAGAACTGACTCTCTGTTTTTCAGTCTGTACTTCTTTCTTGATTCAGGACTTACAGTCTGTTCTTCTGCAATGTGGTAATGAGATCTGGGATAATAATGTCAAGCTGTATCTAAACAATTGGATTAAAGGAAGCCCTTGGAAGAGGACAAAGGTTGATGTAACATTGGATCACGTGGCCAATTGCGAGCCAATTCCCTGGGGACAAAGTTTTCACTCCTGGCAGGGCTTAGCAGCAAGCTTTCAGCTTCTTTCATCATCAGCATTTTGCATCCAATGTTTTAAAATGTTTGGGAAATGCAGCTTAATGGAGATTGAAGGTGTTATCATTAATTGGACTAACTTAAAAAATTAATATCGAAAAGCGCTTTTAGTTTTGTCGTTAATGACCTGATGCTGAGAACAGCCTGTGCTATTCTAGAGGAGAGGAGAAGGAAATGTATTTTGCTTTGGATGTTTGTGCTTTGTTTTCTAAATTTTGGGAGATTGCATTAATAGACAAAACTGAGGAAAAAAACTGGGAGTAAAATGGGAAAAGACTCTGTAATTCACTGTAGCTGCTACTAATAAACAAACAAAAACGTCTGAGCACAAGTAGAAAATATTTCCTAAGCTGTTTCTTCATGTTGACCTGCCTTTATTGCTTGTTTCCTCACAGACACAGCTGTGTCAGGGTCAACACACAGGTGTTGCTAATAGCTCTATCAGGCCCCTTTGCCTCCACCCCGTGTTTGAAGTTTTTTCTGTGCCAGTAATGCTGTGGAAGCTCTGCTCATTGCCACAATTGTAATGCTTGCCTTTCAGAACAAGACCGTGGTAATGGCAAGTGAGAATGGACATCTATTTGCCAAATTTATAATCAGGAAAAGTTTGAAAGTTGGGCAGACCTCTGTTTTTCTTTGGTGAGATTTTCTTTCTAACCACAATTACTTGGAAAGCAGCTACCGCACTGGTTGGAATTGCAATTGCTTGCTTTGACCTCAAAACAGTAATTTCTGCTCTTGCCTTTCTCTCTCACTTTTCTCCTTGCAAAATTAACATTAGGTAAGAGTGAGGTACATTCTTTCATAGCTTATTCATTAGCAGCAGCAATGTTGTTAATTGCATTTTGATTGTAGAGACTGCATTACAAGTGGTCGGAAAACACTGGATTTGTTTCAGATTTTCATAGGTAGAAGGCGAGAAAATCCTCTTTCTGTTTGTAGGTGAGGCAAATTTACTCCGGAGATCCTTGAGGCAAAATGAACCACAGCTCTGACGTTTTTCATTGCAGCATTGATTGCAATGTGCAAGTCTTACTGTGGGGAAATACCATGGGCTGCTGCTTGGAGGACTCCATTCTCTATTTTTGGCACGCATCTTCTCAGCTTTGGTTGTTGATTTTTTTGGTTTTATTTACATTTGTCTTTGACTGAACTTTTCCAAAATAAAAAAATAAAAAGATGTATCCCTCAGGAGGAACCCTTAACTAATTCTCTGTGCCTTCTTACACATTAGCACTGCTGGTTTGAAGCCTGGTGAAGCCTCCAAACCATCACTGATCCATGCTCAGCTGCAATGGAGATACACAACTTGATATTCATCTGAATTGCTGAATCTGCACTGCATTTCTTTTGTGTTCTTTTGTTCTTTTTCAAGTGCGTATCGGATTCGTGTCAGTCACTTGGCTGTGTTCAGCACTGGAAGTGTTTCTGATGACCAAATTTTTCTCCCGCTGTCTATGTTGAACTCCCTCAGGTCTCCTTTGTGATTTCCTCTGAAGAAGTCAGTTTACACATGTTCCTTTGGGCTTTTTGCATCAACACTTGATAAGTACTGTGTGTTGATAAAACATGATAGCACATTCTTGAAGAATCCCTGAAAGCACACTGCACACATTTCATTGTATAGAAATGGACAAACCACGCTTAAGATGATCTTAAGCAGTGCAGACCCTTCTCAGCTCTGATTTCATTAGAATTTAGTGAAAACTTAAATGTCTGATGAGGAATTTGAGATGGAAGATGTTACAATGACTTTTTATCCAAGGTTTAAGGTTAAGTGCTGGTATTCATCTTGTCCTTGATAATTAAAATGATTTTTTTCTCTTCCAAGTTTGTATTGGTAGGATCCTTTGGGTAATTTCTCAGAAGAATAGAATGGAAGTAGAACATTGCAATTAATCTACTTTGGAATATTTGCAAAGGGTGAGTGAAAAGGGAGAAAACTGCAGCTCTTTGCAAGTAATGCGGGGTCTGAGCAGAGGAAAAGCACCACTGGATTTGCTTTGAATATGAACAATTCTTGAATTCACTGTACCGAATGTTCCAATAAATTTTTAGGAATGCAGCAACTACTGAAACAGAATTGGGAGCAAAAAATATTTTAAAAGAAAATAAATGCTAATATAAAGAAAACAGGTGTGGCAGAAATGCTGAGTCAAGCCTGAAGCAGTGCTGGAGCACCCAGTGGGAAGGCAGGGCCAGCCCAGGGGAGCTCAGGTGCATGCAGTGTACCTGAGTGATGGAAGGGCTGCAGCCAGGATCCTCCCCTCCCCAGCCCTCATTTAAGGGTTGGCAGTGGAGCCGTGGGCATTTCTCTGGAGATCCCTGTGTGCTTGAAGCCTTCCTAAGGTAGGCAGTTTTTCTTCCTTTGCGTCTGTGGCTTCTGTGTTTGGGCTTGTTCTCATTTGCTGTAGTGTTGGATTGTGCTACTCTGCTATTATTGCTGTACTTTCCGTCACAGCATTGCAACAGGTGGGAAATATAATAAACGCATTACAGCTGCTTTGTTTGATGCAAGGAGGTAGGATGGCTTAGGTTGGAACAGACCTTCAAGTCCAGCCATCAACCTGGCCTGCTGAGACCCATTTCTAAACCACATCCCCTCGTACCACAGCCAAATCTCTTCCATCTGTCCTGGGATGGGGACTCCACTTTCCTGGGCAGCTGTTCCAATGCTTGAATGCTTCCTCCACAAAGAAAGTCTTCCTAAACAGCATCCTGGCAGAATGTGAAACAGTTCTATTGTTTCCTATCACTTACCAGGTGAGAAAAGAGACTGACACCCACTTCCCTACAGCCTCATTTCAGGTAGTTAAACAGAGTGGCGGGCTCTGGCCCTCAGCCTTCTCTTTTCCAGACTAAGCCCAGTTCCCGTAGTCACTCTCATAGGTCTTGTTTTATAGTCTCTTTACCAATTTTGTTTCTCTTCTCTGCATTTGATTGAGCATCTCAGTAATCCTTATTGTAGTGAGAGGGATGTAGGACAGGAGAAATGATTGATGTAGCTCCAAGATTTGATAGTACAAAGGGACATTTACTTGCAACCACACCAGGAATTAGGGCAAAAACCAGAATATTTGGGTTTGTTTATAGTGTAGAGGGGCAGTAATTTAAAAAAAAAAAAAAAAAAAAAAAAAAAGTTAAATAAATTCTTCAGAGTACCAAAAAGAAAGAAAAAAAGGCTTATATATTTGAGTGGGGAAAAGAGACAAAGTAACAAACCAGAAAAGAGTCAACCGGTAATCTAAATTGGGTGAGCTATTAAATGATTTTGTAAATGTACCTACAAAGTGTAAATGGTATTAATTCCTGCATTCAAGATGACAAAAGTGAATTCAGGTAGCGCTGAGCAATGTGAGGAAAGAAAATGTGTAAGGTTGATAACTACAAATCTAAGCAGCCGTGTGGGGAAAATCTACAGGTTAAGAAAAAAAAGCTAATACAAAGCTCAGTTGGAAAAAATGATGGAGTACTTGCTGTGAGATTAGTAAAAATGGAACCCTGCAATATCATTTCTAGAATCATTTTTCTGAGTAAAGATGCTTTTAAGGGCTGGAAGTAATGATTTATGAAGAAATATGGAAATAATTAGATAAGTTTATCTTGGCAAAATAAATGAAGAGTGTTACACTTGTCCATGAGCATTTGAGGAGCATAAACAGAAACCATGGAGAAGAGTTGCTTGGGACAAGGCCTAAATAATGCCAATAAAATGTATTGTGATCATGATACAAGAAGGAAAATGTGTCTCAGGTATCAGGTAATGTCCTCCTTTATTGAGATTTATTAGGCACACCATGACAGGAGTATGAAGTAAATGGTGAAAAGTCCATTCACTGAGTCAACTGAAATTGCATTAGAACATGTAGAACAGATCAGCCCTGAAAAAGAGACTGCAATACGCCTGATGTTTCACACTGTGGTGAAACCATGGCACAACGAAAATTTATTGTAGTTTTATCTTGACTTCATTAATGCCCGGGTTCTGTCTTGGTGTGAGAATTCAGATGTGCAGTCCCTGAGTCCCTCAGTGAGTGAGTGTGCCTTTGTTACTTTAACTCAGAGTTCTCAGCCGATGTTACGTGTGCATCCTGTGCCACAAATTCTACAGGCATCTGCTTGTCCATCCAGTTACTGTCCCCAGAACCCATCTGAGGAGAAATTGGGGCAGGAAGACCTTGATGCTATTTTACCTTCTAATTCCCAGTTACTTTCTCAGAGACCTCCCAGATTCTGAGTCTTTCTTCAGAAGCCCAAGGGTTGAGTCTGGGTGCCTGGCACAGCTTCAGAAAGCTCTGGCTCTGATTGTCTAGTGATAAAGCCTAAGTGGTAGACTTGGAACCGGTCCCATTCTTTTTCACCTTCAGCAACTTGCTTTTAGGAGTCAGTTGCTGCCAGAGCTGAAACAGACTGATGGTTTGGCATCTAGCACCAAGTGTTTCTTTGGCTCGATTCCATATCTTATATCATGCTCAGCACAAAAGAACTGAGTATTTATTGAGCCTCTCTCTCCACAGCTGGCTTCACCACAGCTCTTGGGTCAGTAGTATTGTCATGACAGCAGGTTTTATTTAGATTTTATCAGAGAACATGGCTATAGATGCATTTCCATGGATCCCTGTGCTCACTACTACCAGCAAAGAATTTCTTTTTACCATTCCTGGAGGTGACTCCTCCATGATTCTCAAAGGAGTTTCATCACCACAAGGAAACGAGCCTGGAACAGTACGTGCCCTGATACAGACCTCAGTAAGAACGTTGGTACTGCTCCTTCTCTGCAGTGGTCATAACATACCTTCCATTCTGTCTGTAACGGTGCTTATTTTTTCAGTGGTCTCTCTCTGGGTGCTCTTCTGGAGAAGATACGGTTGTTTTATCTTAGGTATCTCATACCAAACAGCGCTTCCAAATGCAGCCCAAGTAAGCAGAAAGTTGTGAGCCTCATTAAAACTTTCTGGCAGTGCCCAGTCCAGCATCCTTTTATGAGAATAGGTGAAGTACAACAACTAGTTGACAAGGACTTTAAATTCCAGTCGACTTTTGCAGTACAATTATACGTACAGTTGAGGCGATCTGGAGCTTCCACTAAAGATCCTGTGACTAAGTGACGTGAAGCAAAAGAATTTGATAATCTCACTCTATTTCTATCACAAGGTGTGGATGCTTCTTATCAATACTTTCTCTCCATAACTTGGATCATTAGATCTCCATGGACCGTTCTCAAGCAGCCCACCTTACCTCTAGCATTGCCACCTTCTGAAGTCCCATCTTGGCTCAGGTGTTCAGGGACACGCAATCTGTTGTGACAGATCTCACTTTTGATTGGCTTTCTCAGCAAGGCCTGGGGTGAGATGACAGGTTACTTTTTTAAGGTCTCCCAAACCACATCAGAGACTCGAGGATGTTCCTGACTGCCCTCCAGAACAAGCTGGATGAGGCAGATCTGGGCAAATGCCTCGTGTTGTCCTCCAGGGGTGGCACAGAGTATCTAGTTACCTTGCTGGTTTTACACTAGGATGGGTTAAATGTTTTAGGCTGCTGTAGCAATGTGCATGCCCAGTCAAGGGTAACAATAAGCATTCTTGGGAAGACGGGTTGTTGAAAGCTCTAAGTCCAAAAACCAATTCACTGTGCTCCATTCCTGCAAAGAAGGGAATGCTGCTCACAAGCAGCTCAGTTCGGAACTAATCTGAGTGTTTGGGCAACTGTGAGTCCTGTAACATCCAGCTCCAGCGAAGGGGACAAAATGCAGGCAGCACTTCCATCCCACGGCTGGTGCTGTGTTTTTGGCCAGAGATGGCAGCTGCAGCCATATTCTGTTTGATCGTGCAGAACATTAATTTACAAGCCAGAAGTATGGCTTCATGCTTGTGGCTCTGGGCTTCAACAGATTTGTTTACAGTGACATTGCCACAGGTCTGGTCAGCACGTGGCCTTATAGGAGATGGAATGTACTGAATAATGAGAAGTTATATCAATTTTGAAACTATCAAATCACTGATTGGCATATGTAATCTGATATTTCTTTGAGGCTAATAACATAGCCAGATGTAGGCAGCTGTTCTTGCACAGTGCAAATGGAGCATACCTGTTGCCAAAGCTATGTGCTGCCAAATTTCAAGCTTTCATTCCAAATTAAGATGTTAGGGCTTTCCTTACCTGTGGTAAGTCATTAAATATCATTCAATTACCCTCATGTTAAGCTCCCCCCTCCCCCCCCCCCCCGTTGTTTTCTTTTTTAACTCAAGCTTACTTTACTGAAAGGCATCCTGTCTTGATTTGAAGATATTAAAAGATGAAGAATCCTCCTTCCTTTGATAGGGTAGCTTTTTAAATATCTAATCATTCTCACTATAAAACTCTGCCTTATGTCTAATTTAAGCTGGTCTGGCTTCAGCTTCTAGCAATTGGTTCTTGTTATGCCTTTCTCAGCTAGATTAAAGAGCCCTTTAGGACCTGGTATTTTCTCCCTTTGAAGGTACTTACACATCGTAATCAAGCCATCTCTTGATCTTTTTAATAAACTAAACAGATTGAGCTCCTTAAGTCTCTCATTCTGAGCCAGTTATTCCAGTTCTGAAATAATTTTTATGACTCTTCTCTGCACCATCTCCAATTTTCCAGTGTCCTTTTAAAAGTTCAGACCCAGAAACATAGGCAGTTGGGGAATTTACAGTCAACTGTTTGTCCCTTTTCCCTAAATTCTGTACAGATTATCTTATTCCTGTGGTATGTTCAGCAGCCTGAAGTTGTGGGGTTTGTTTCTTTCTTTTTTAATACTAGCTCCTTGAAACTATGGCTGTGAATGTCACTGAATCCAGGTGACAAAGAGGTGATCTGAGAAAGGTAGTGTAGCACCAAAACACTGTGGTCTGTATCAGACTTCTTGTCCCATTTTAGTTTTAACTACAAGCTGATCTTATTTCATCTGAGAAATACAAGTGTACAGTTTGAGTTCTGAATCTCCTGTCATGAGTGGTTTTCTAGACTGCAAGCTGTTTAACTGTCACTCATTCTGGAACTGTAGTGCATTGGGAAACCTGTGTCAGGAAGGGTATTTTATTGGCTCTTTGGAACAATGCTAACCAAGGAGATAGTGTTGTGTGTCACTGACAGAAGAAAACAACCTGAAAAGGCCAAAAGAAGTGCAACTCAGCAACCTTGCACGTGCAGGATGTTCAGTTTTCAGACTGCTGTCTTTCAGAGAGACTGGGGGTGCTGCTGGTGCTCTGTGCAGCTTCTGTCCATTGCACCCGTCCAGAATACCTTCTTGGCTCCTCACAGGGTATTAGATTTGGATGCTGAATTTCACTGTCATTTATTTTTAATATAAATTAGATGTGGACCTCTGCTCTGCATCATAACCCCTTTTAAGCTTTCTCTCCCCATTGGTACTACTTATTCTAAACCGCTGGCTTTATAAAGCTGGGAACTTTGCGTACTCTATCTGTTGAAATCTACCTGTTGCCTTTTGATCTCCTTTCCCATTCCATCCTCATTATTAATTGATGAGCTGTAGTTATCTTCTGCAGAGTGTGCCAAAACTGGAGACTAGACGCAGGGTACGTAGCGTTGACAATATTGGGCATTTTTCTGTTATATCAACTAACTCGCAGCCCGAGGTATCCATCCTTACAATTATCTGCAAGGTAGGCGCTGGTTATTCCCCTCATTTTAAGGTGGGGAGGAGAAGCGGAGGTGTGGGAAGCTTCAGTAGGTCGGGGCTTCAGCAGATCTTCTGAATCTGGGGTCGTTGTGCCTTCTCTGTTCTATGTTTAAAAAAAAGAAAAAAAAAAAGTAAAGCGCGTTAGCTCTGAGGATCGCTTTTATCTGCGCCGTGCTTCCTTCAGAAGCCTTCCGTCCTTCTGGCTGCAGCTGCCCAGCAATCTCTGCACAGAGACTATTGGTTGGATCAGTTATTAAACACTGAGGGGAGAAATAGGAACAATTACAACTTCGGTATTAAAAGAAGCGATTTCATTTCCTTTCCGAAGTCGCTGTGATTTTGTAGCACCACCTGGAATCCTCGGAGGACCCGGGCCGTTCTGTGCAGAGCGGGGCTCTGCGGGAGGGGCGCGCTCTCCCATTTTCCATTCACCTGCCTTAACGGTTCGTTGTTGTGTTGTTTGGTTTTTTTTTTTTAATTAAACGGCAGAAGGGAAATAAAAGGTCCTGCGAGCTGCGATGCCGCGCAAGCAGCCGGCTTTCGAGAGGCGCTCCGGGAGAGGCGCCGCACCAGAGCGAGAGGAGCGCGGCGACGGGTCCCGCGCCTTGCAGCACGCGCTCTTTCCGGCTCTGGCTGCGCTCTGCAGTTCACGCGCGCGGCTCCTCGCGCCGCCCCGCCGCCCCGCTTCGGGCCCGGCCTCGGCGCGCGCCTCCCGCCGCGCGGTGCTCCGCTCCCGGCGCTGCTCGGGGCGCTCGGTCGGGCCCGCCCTGCGCTCACCCGGCGGGCCGGCAGCGCCCCCTGCTGCGCCGCGCGGCACTGCGGGCGGCGGCGGGGAAGGGGCGGCCGCGTGGCCCGGGTCCGTTCGTGAGCGCCCGCTGAGCCCCGGGGCTGCGGGGGGGGCGGGCTGCTCTGGCGTTTGTGTGCGGAGCGGACTACGCGGGGCCGCCGAGCGATGCTGGAGAAAACGGTAGTGGGAGACTGGAGGGGAAAGCGTGTTTCAGACCTTCGCTGCGCTTTGCAGCCTGTTCGTGCGGGAGAAACGCGGCCCGCGGTGCCCGCGCCCGGTGCTTTGTGTCCCGCAGCCGCCCGGCAGCGCCCGTCTCGGGTCGACCCGGCGGTGCCAAACGCTGTGCGTGTGGCCGGGCGCAGCCGTGCCGGCGCGGCGCCTTCGAGGCCGCTCGGTGTCGTGCGTGGGGCTGGGGTTCCTTCAGCCCGGAGCGGAGCTCTGTGCTGGCGGCTGGTGGGACGGCGGAGTTGGGAGGGGATCCCCGTGGGCTGAACGCGGCTCTCTAAAGGTGCTCTTGGGATGAGCTGCAAGCAGAGGCCACCAGGACCTCCAGAGCGGACCGTGAGGAAGCGGTCAGACGCAATCGAACACGATCGAACACAAATGGCAGAGGGTCGGCAGCCCCTCCGAGACCCGTCCCTGCCCTCAGCTCCGACACCGCGCGCCCCGCGGGCGGGAAGGCCGCCTGCCTGCTGCTGTGCGGGAGCGGTGCTGGCTGTGTGCGAGGAAGGGGAGGCTGAAGCTGCCAGAAAAAAAACCGGTGGGGTGGGGGGGAAAAAGAAGTCTAGAAATTGGGGAAAGCGTTCTGCTTTGACAGAATAAAAATAAAACCTGGAACGGGAGAGGAAAGGCATGAAAGAGTTAGTGACAAAATATCATGTACGGCTGGGGAGATGATGGTTTTATTGGTATTGCGGGGGGAGGGAGAAGCTGAGAGGCAGTGAAAACACAATTTGGCCTAAAATTGAATTTCTCTGATAAGGAATTTCAGAAGCGGCTGCCTCATTCACTGTGCAGCCAAATAATCATATGCGCTTTAATAATCTTTATTTTACAGGAGTACGTTGCCAGGGTAACAGAGTGTAAGCAGGAGAACAGCACCTTGCAGATCACAAAGGCAAATCTGCAGAAAGAAATTTCAGCGAGTTTCTCTCTGCCTTTTTTGCAATGTAATGACGACTTATTTTTCATGCACTGATTTAATAATCTTATTGAAAGATCCTTTCCCCGTTTCTCTTATTCTTGTCTGTCTGAGCGTGGACAATAGCAAAACCTGGAATTGTCGAGTCCACCGAGCTAAGCAAACTAACAGATGTAATATGTTTAGCATTTTTATGTAATTACTTTTTATTGCTATTTTATCCCTGTTTCCATTCCTCCCTGGTTAGTCGCTGCTTCTTTTCCGTTACGGCCCAATCAGGTGGTAGTGAGGGGCTGGGGGAGAGTTAGTAATTGACTGCATTAATCGGAAATTATTAGTTGGACGTATTTTCCAGGGTGGGGGTTGGCTGCAGAAATAGACCTTTTAGCTAGGGATGAATTGAATTATGGTCAATGCAATAATGAAGCCTCCAGGCTGCGAGCTGTGGAGAGGACAGTCATCTTCACAAAGGTTGTGGTGTTATTTATAATGGGCTCTGCTCTTGGGGTGGAAAGCAGCGTGCGGCCCTACTGATGTGCCTCTGGTGTGGGTGTCTCGGTCCGTCGGCCTGGACATAAACTGAGTTGATATGCTCGAAACCAAAAACTTGAGAAGATCTTCAGTGTTGGCACAACAAAGAGCAGGAATGTCAGTACCCAACCTCAGGGAAGGCGCAGCTTGAGATGGTTTGCAGCTTGTAAACGTTTTGCCTCTCGTCCTCTTTCCCAAGGGCTGGAGCTCAGGAAGGAAGTGTGGGAAAAGCAGTAGTTGTGGTCTGCGGAGAGGAGGTGGGAGGGAAGAGTCTGTGAAATTAAAGGCAAAATCCAGTTTGTCTCCATGCAGCTGACAAATTTCAAGAATCAAAGAACAAAGGGCGTCACTTCAGCTCAGGCAGCTTCTGTGCTGCAGCCTGGCCAGCAGGGCGTCTGAGCATGGCTCTGGTGCATGGAAATGGTGGGGCCGAGGAAAGCAATGCAGGGGCTGTTCTGCAGCCCTACCTGAGGGTATCCTGCTTTCTGTGCTCTGACCGATGCTGCTGAAAGGAAGCCATTCGTTATGAGGCCCATTCTTTAAAAGCTACTACGGAGATTTATGCATTCTGCATATCATGCAGTAATTAATATGTATAGGGGATATGCCAGGGAACACTTTCACTACATGAATACTTCCTGCAAAATATACGTTTCTCTCTTGGCATCTACTGAGCTACTCTGGGTGTGGGATGTTCCTTTTGAACCGGAATTTCGTGGGTGGTGAAACCTAGTCTGAGGTTCACTGTCAGAATTGTTGCAAACTGTTTTGAGAAGAATTTGGTCCTTCTTTGAGAGCAACAGTAAGAAGAAAGCACTCAGAGCTGAGGCTGGCCAGGCAGGAGAGCAGCTGTGTGTGAGACAGATGAAGTCTGTTCTTAGCAGTCCAGGGGTGAGTCCTATAGCTGCCTGCTTTACCTCACTCCCTGTGTTTTCCATCCTATGGAAGAATTCACCATAAGGTGCTTGGACTCTCATTAACACTAATGCCTATTTAAGCATACAAACAGAAAGCAATTTGAGTTCTGAGGCTGTTTATTTCTACGGACATATTTAGACAAACAATGTAGGAAAGCCCTTCTCTGCTTCTGTTCTTATGTCAGACAAGCCTGCTGCTTGGCAGTGAGGGAGGGAGCACCTCTTCTGATGTCTCCAATGGCGAGACCAAGTTGTGCTGCTCTGAGGAAAGGCACAGAGACCTGCAGATCTCAAAGCAGCTTCCTGACTCAAGATATATCAGTTGTTCAGATTTAGATAAAGTCAGACTTCATACTGCTGAGACTCACGGTTGGTTTGGGGTTTTATTTTATTTTATTTTATTTATTTTATTTTATTGGTGTTGGAAAGCTTCTGTGGGATCCAACAGCTCTGATCTCCTAACTATATCCAAGGCGATTTTCAATGATTTTGGTCATCCTTGCAGAACCACTTTTCACAGAAACTTTGCACGTTGCTGTATTTCGTGTGCTTATAAAATCTAACAAAGCATTGCTCTTCTCTGGAGCCCACAGAAGGGCCACCAGGACTGAGATATGGGATGGGGTAATGCCAGGTGCTGAATGGAATGGGCTCTTGGTTGTAGGTTCAGGAGACTGCATTTTGTGTATCTTAAGGCAGTGCTGAACAAGAAATCAATTCACTGAAGCTGCTTCTACAAAATTTTAAATGTATTCTGTCTGTGTTAATCATACCAAGTTTGAAAATTTAGAAAATCAAGAGGATTGTTATCTCTTCTTTGTGAGAAGCAGCAGGGAAGTCCAAAGTATGAAGTGAGATGGCAAAAATCTGCACTTGTAGGTGGAACAATAGTTATTCACCATCTCAGACATAGAGGGGTTTGTCTTTGCACTGATTCATTGGATTCTACTTCCCTTAGAAACAGTAGGATAAAATTTTGGTAAGAAATTGAAGCCTAGCTGCTTAAATACCCATGATATTTCTAGCACGAAATCTGGGTAATTTACTTTCCCCTTCCTGCTAGTTTGTATCCTGCTGCCTTTTGAAATGGAAACTCTTCTGACCCTGTAACCCCTGTGTTACTCTGAATAAAACTCTGTTTAATTGTGTTCTGAAGCGGCGTGCAGGGAGCTCCCGCACTACTAATCAGCTTTGCTGGTTTGGATATGCATCTCCAGGATCCATGTTGGCAGAATAAGTTGATATAATTGCAGTTCTGCATCAGAGATTTAACACTTAAGAACTTTAAAGGTACAGGTCTTCATTTCTATCGGTTACTGTTTCACTGTGGGAATCGCTCTTGTGCCCTCGGGGGCACTGCAGGCGGAGCTGTGCAGGAGCTGTGCTCTGCCAGGTGTCAGAGCTGCACGGCAGTGGCAGCACCCACCCTGCACTGCTCTGCTGCCCCGCATTGCCTGCCTGGGGCACAGCATCAGCGCAGCGATGCCGCTTCTGGATGAGCTCTTCCGTACCTTCTTGCTTGCAATACACAATGTGAAAACGCAGGTAATCCTTATTGCCTGGGAACCTTTCATACAATTAAAAGCGTCAAAATGCTCTAGCCAGAATCTAAGTTTTGTACCGGCTCGTCTGGATTAATGTTTTGAAGAAGATCTTTTAGCTTTTTGGGAGGTCTGTATATAGTTTTATATTGAGAAGACAGCGGTGAATCAGTTTAAATTTAGGCACGGCAGAAGCTATTGCTTTGGCAGATAGTCATAAACATTAGCCCCATTCCTTACCCTGATTGCCTTCTCATCTTTCTCAGAAAGCACAACCGTTGCTTTGGTTTCTTTGCATTTTGCAATAAATGTGTTTAATATTGAGGTTTGCCCTGGCCAGAACCTGCAGGCAGTCGGCGCACGGTGTTGCTTTCAATTTGCAGACATTTTTTCATTGCTCTGATAATGTGCTTCTGTTTGGCCTTCAGCATTCCAAAAGTAGGAATGCCACTTAACCTGAGTCCTGGCTCCCTGTTACTGTTTGATCAGTAACAGTAATGCAGTAACTGCCTCAGACAAATGACTATACTGAGAACACTCCCAATTGCCCTGCAATAAAACCGCTATCCTCCCTGAAAGCGAAGATGAGGATAGAAAGGGCAAGTATGATTGGAAGGTCAACAAGTTTGAGCACTGACAGAATGAAAGAAACAAATTATAACAGCGAGGACATGTTGCTGAAATGCCCTGTGTCTAATTCTTGGCTGCGCTGGAGCCAAGGTGTGCTGGCTCAGGTCTCTGGGCTGTCTCAGATCCACAGAAGTGGAAGCAGAATCTCAGCATCTCAGCCTCTGGCTAGCTGATTACTTGTGTGTTAAACTTCAGTCCTTGAGGTCATCAATGGAGATGTTAAACACTAATGAATATCACGGGCTGTGCCCCATTAAACTCAGTGCTCTGTGTCACCGATGTTGCAGTGGCGTTTGTTGGCGGTCTGCTTGCTGGCCTAGCAGGCCTGGTACAGAACCATCGTGTTCGGAGGCATCAGGACTCGGAGGGCACGCGGCTGTTGCTGGGTTGCTTTAAAATTTGTCTCTTTGTAAGCTACAAGCAAATACTTTGTTGGCACTGCCTCAGATGAGGTAGGAAAAGAAGAACGTTTTGCAATTTCCACTTTCTGCTATCTTTTCTGTTTCTCCCAAAGGAGACAGATGGGCAGAGCTGACCGCCATGCCTTGTCCCACTGGCACCGTAAACAGCAGCGTAAGAAGGTGACTGGTGGGAATTCGGCTTTATCAGTTCTGTCTAACCCGTTACTCACTACCTTAAAATCAGTATAAAAGCAAACTTTGGAGAGATTTCACCGTTTTACATGCTTGCTGACCCTAAGCTTATTGAAGTCATTGTTTTGGAAAAGCTGTTTGCCTTTTGAATTTGAAAGCTTTAAAGTTCTGGTATGTTTGGCTACGTGTTCTTTCTGTTGTACACCTCAAAATATGTGTCTACATGGCATGATTGCCTTTCATGTGCATTTCCAGGACCCAAATCCTGAGCAAGACCTGCTGACGTTGGGCAGCTGGAACACTGCGCTGCACACTGTGTGGGCTTTGGAGCAGCCTTGTGGAGTGACAGATGAACACCTGAGGAGTGGAGGGAGGGAACTGATTTTGGGCAGTGGGGGATGGAGAAGATGTACCAGCTGGTAGAAACATAATGCAGAGGTGTGAAAGAACTAGAGGGCTTCCCCGGTCTCTCTGAGATGCCAGAGCCCACACCTGACTGATTCAGGCCCAGGGGCCGGTGCTGCTGCCCCTCGCATCCTGCACGTGGCTGTCAGGGTGCTGCTGCCCTGCGGTGAGCCTCCTGCAGTCTGCTTGGTGGCAGCCGTGTCATTTCTGTAAGTCATTCAGCGTTCATTGCAGTAATGGCTTGAACTTGACTGCTTTATGTTCCAAGTACTACTTTGACCCTAGGGCTATAATATCAGCCCAGTGATTATTCAGTTTCTTTTATGAAGTGCCTGAGTGCCAGCAGGAAAGAGTACAAGCATCCCTGTGCAGCCTGATGTTCAGAGTGCTCATCTGGGATGTCTGAGCATGGCAGTGCAGTGCTTGGACGTAGATCACTTGCTATCCCATGGTAGCTGTGACTGGTTTAATAATACTGCAGGTGCTGAAGTACCAGTTAATGTTATCACCTTTGGTGTTTTTAACATTCATATTTGTATAGCTAGATCTGTTTGGTTTCATTACCACAAAACATGTATGAAATACTGTAGCATGTATCATCTTTTCTAAGTGAGAGGTGTCTGAGAATGGAGTTTAAACAAGCACTGACTGTAACTGGGACATTTCCTGGGGAAAATGATTCCTGAAGAGAAAAGGTTTTAGTGCTCAGAGCTCATTCCAGCTGGAAGTGCAGCTCTGTGCTGAGGTGGGCCAGGTAACGGTTGGACCTGGCTGACAGCAGTGCTCTTTGGGCCAAAAGCCGTGTTCGTGCTTTTCTTTGCATTTGCAGAGAGAGACCTGCTTAGCCTTTCTGTAGATGAATTTCCAACTCTTGCTGATTATAATATGGACATGAGTTCCACCTTTCTTTTGTCATATTTTTACCACAGAAGTGCAAACCCAGGATGTGATTTCCCATCAGAACAGTGGCAAACATGTTTCCGTGGCATTCTTTTTCTGAACCATTTGGCCCCTGGTACCTGGACTTCGCTGTCCATTTCAAGAACTCCTCTTTACATGAAGTGTTCACAGGCGATTGCTAATCTTTATTCCTACAGTGGCAGAGGTCAGGCTATGCAGAGTGACTGTTGGTTTACTGTTCCTTATTGAGCAGTTTCCCACACAGGATGCTAATCTCTTTTTTGCTTAGGAACGAAGCGACCATTTTCTGAAGTCACCACGTGCAGCGTATTCGAGAGCTGCAGAATTACTGCAATAATTCAGAACACAGAATTCAGGATGCTGTTTCATCCAATGCAACTGAAAGAGGGATGGTGGCTGGGAGAGAACTTTGACTGTGTGGTCTTAAAACCTTGCAGATCGGTTGGAGAGTAATGTGTTGCACACTTCCAGTTTTGATGCACTAGTCGGGAAGAATGCAAAAGATAAAGATCAGTGACAAAGCATGGTTAGGCGAATCAATAAACCACGAGATACTTCAGATTCTGGAGCAGTAAGAAACAGTATGGCTTCATGTGGGTGGCATGGGAAGGGCGAGTGTTCAGAGAGACCAGCACCTGGGGTGTTTGTACACCAGAATGTACACACAGAACTGAAAAGTAATGAAATGGTAACAGAAAACTCAAACTGAATTGGCAAGGCCATAGAAAAAGTAGACGGAGAAAAAAAGAGATGAGGCCCCAGCACATCCTTAAAATTACTTAATGTAAAGTGTCTGTCTTTGCTGTTTACTCTATGGGACGGCTGAAGTTAAAGAAACTCTTAACCTGAAATATTTCATTCTTTCCCTCTGCTCTGTGCCTACATTAACTCTTACAGGTATTCTTATTTTAAACAGATGTCTTTTGAGACAGAAAGTTGTGATTTGATTTTTGCATTGGGAGGGTTCATGTTCTGACTGCTTTCTATAGAGGTACAGAAGATCCAATCTGTGACACGTTGCACTGAGTGGTGGCCAATACTCAGGTTCTAAATCTGTAACCACTGTATTCATTGAAAGCTTTCAACGCTTTTGAGGAGGGAAAATTCATGCAATGATGTTCCTTTGTGTTGTAAGAGGTGAACTGTACTTGGGAGCGCTTACACTGCCCGCCTTGGCTAGAACAGCTGGCAGTGAGGCTCCCAGGTAACAGTTCAGAGGAGAGGCCCTGGTATTTTGTGACTATTAGGGACATTTTCAAGACAGAATATATTCAGAGTAGATGGGAGCTGCTCCCACATTCAGCTGGGGTTCCGAACGGCAGTGGTGCAGTTACGAACAGGCCAGAGGTTGCCGGGAGCGTTGCCTGTGATATGGTTTGTAATGGTTGAGCTGGTAATGCCTTACCAGGAATTTTATTTCTGGAGCTCTTCAGTGGAAACCCAAACTTACCAAAATAAAACTCTTCAGCTCCGTTTAAGCAGAGTCCTGGTAAAACTGCGGTGTGAGCTGTGGTGATGATGCTAACTGGATATCGAATAGCAGGGCAACTGAGTTCGTGTCCCAGGGCTGGGTGTCACGAGCAGCGATAGCTTAATTCACCATGCCAGCATCAGGCTGCCTTCTGTTTCAGAAGTCACTTTCCTTTGTTCACATCAGGTTCAAATTCACGTCTCAGCGTGCAGTGCTTCAGTCACCTTGTGGTCCAAATGTCTTTCAGGGCCAGCCCCGGCAGAGGAACGCAGACATCGGTGCTCTGCGTGCTGTGGGAGCGGCGGCTGTCGCACACATCCACTGGGCGCTGCAGGGGGAGCAGAGAAAGCTCCCAGGCCGCTTGTGTTGTGCTACAGACGTGTGTGTGATCGCTGAAATCCCAGGGTGTCATTCACCCCCCCTCATAAAGCAGGAAGTTCTTTGGGGCTGTACCGATCCGCGCTGTTCATAGAGCCTGTGCTCCTTTCCTACGCCGAGCTGAAACTTTCTGAAGTTTTTGCTTCGTTTGTTGGGTTAATTTTCTGTGAACTGGAAGAGAGAAATGAGGTTCTGTTTGTCTCTTTATTTGTTGGTTTGTTATTAAATCTTTTGGTCCATCCTATCCCTGCTGCTCAGCTCTGTCAGCAGAGGAAGCCCGCAGTAATTTTCCATAATGCCTTTCATACCGGCTTGCTTTGCTGACTATTTTGTTTATTGGATTTCTTACTTAAAATCTGTTTCCTTATTGGCTTCTCTTTAATTTCCTCTTCTTTTGTGGAGCTGCATGAAGGTAAGCAGAGTCCTAAAGCTATTCAGCCCTGAGTTCTGGTATTTTATATATATAAAACTTCAGGGCTGGTGGCAATGATACCTGGGATTATTTATGGGCTTTCATAAAAAGAAAGAGGAAAATACAGAACTGCACGGCTTCTCTTTTCCTTCCCCTTTTCCCAACCCCCCTCCCCACTGAGGAGTTTAATTTTAAATGATAAATGTGGAAATTAGAGACCGTCGAGAAAATCCAATTTGGTGAGGAGTTTTAAAAATCCCATAATAAACGCAGAGTGAAATGTATGATTTAATGCGGGGCGCCAATGGCTGCTATTATGTGCTATTAGCAAATCGGGGTTGAGAGTGAATCTTTATCACTTGGTGAGTGCGGGCGAGGCCTGCCTTTGCTTCTGCTATTGATTTGTAGCCGCTTGTCATAATGACATCGGGAAGCAATGAATGGAAGATGTGCTTTTGATAGGATTGAAGGGGTGCAAAGGGGGGAGAAAAAATTCAGCAAGTTTTCTATCTCTTCTGCCTGATTAGATTTTTTTCTTCTTTTAAGAGCTTTCACATTCCAATAAAAATGCTAAATCAGCTCTGAAGCAGAATTGTTGGGGAGTAAATAGCTAGTCACATTTAAAGGAGGAAAAGATCTGACTTTACAGCTCCGACTTTACAGCAATAGATGAATCTAAAGAATATTTCTGGCTCCACAAAAATGATAGCGTTGGGTGCGAGGGTGGCTGAGAGCCGAGCAGGGGGATCTGCTCTGATGGCACTGCAGACAGCCAGACCCAGATAGGTGGTGTGTGCGTGTGATGTGGCTCATCAGAATAACAGGCAAATTAAATCTCTGGCATGTCTGCATTGAGGAAAAGGAAAATAACAACTCTTGGTCTCTGAACCGAAGGTACCTGGAATGAAAAACCCAGATTTTGCTTCAGAATAGCGAAGAATAAATGTCTCGTTTACATCTGGGGAAGGAAGGACATTTGTCACTTGAATAACAGACATTTCTCACCAAAAATCTGAAGTTTTCATTGAAGGGAGCACAATTGCTGCGCTGTTTGGATAATGCGGGTTCTCAGGAAGCAGGAATGGGCTCGCTGTGCTGCAGCCCTGGGTCCGGAGCACATGGTGAATGAGACAAAATCCATGTGCACTCTGGAGTGCATCTGGGTATGAGTCGTGTATGAATCTTCTTGCAAAGGCCCCATGGATTTGCATTGCTTATCAGAAGATCCTTGCCATTTTAATTTCCTGCTTCTCCATCATTCTGCCCTCCCTGGGAAGGGGGAGGTGTGTGCTTCCCGAGGAACAGAACTCCGCTTTGAGTTCCTCCCTACGAAAGTCCATGCACATCTTCTCTCATTATTACTGCTGTTATCATCATTACCCGCTCTGCTGTGGTGAAGAGCCATAGGTGATTGAGGGTTGTGACTCTGATCCTCAGTTCCTTCCTTTCACCTTAACCAGCCTCAGCTATTCTTATTTATGGAAGCCTTCATGGGACAGCTGAATGAGCCTGGTTTACAGGGCTCACTGGCAGAGTATGAAATGGCAGATTAGAAATCAATGCAGAGAGACCAAGTGCCTACTTCATCATTCAGGAAAAAGAAATACAGTATTTCTGGTCTAAGCCTTGTGCTCATTAAAATCACATCCTTTAAAAAACCTTTTAAATTAAAACAGCGATCAGTAGGACTGAGGAAAATCGTAAGCAGAGGGAATTTTCTGAGGGAGGACAAGGTGAGGCAGCGTGCAGATGAAATACAGTGTTCACCGTGCTGCCCATTGGCTGTACTGGGCTCTCTGGGTGTATGAAGTGCTTGTGTTCTGTGGAAGTCTGTCACCTAATGGGACTGTAAGAAGATGCTGTGGGCAGCTGGAAACACTTGACTGGGGGAAGCCAAGGCGGACTGCTGGCAGATGGGGAAGGTGATGCTGCTTAATGGAGAGGAGTGGGGAGCATGAGGCACAGAGAACAGCAGTGGGTGGAGACTGCGGCCACAGCATCTGATGGTCAGCAGCATGAAACTGTCCTGACCCCAGGGCCGGGGCTGGACTCCTCACAGTCTGTGACTGAGATGGGCACAGCTGGACCAGGCCCTGCGCTGGCTCCGGGTGGCCAGAGGAGCTGTGTAGGAAGCAGGCCTGGAGCTGCATAGGACCCAAGCATGGCCCAGCATAGCACGCAGCCTGCCCTAATAGCAGCACTGCTGGTGGCACTGCCCGGATGGGCTGACTTCAGGACACTGCAGAACAAAGCCCCGGAGCTTCACTTTGGGGCTGGCAAATGCCCTCCGCAGGTGTCCAGCACCCCCAGCACAGTGGGATACGCAGCATAGGGATGCTGCTCCCTCTGACATATGGCCTGTGGTCCTGGGGATGGGGAGATGCAGCCAGCAGATCTCAGCACCGCTTCAGAGAGGGACCAGTGGTCACAATGTGGCTGGCACATTGGACAGGTGGGGGAGTTCCACTGCAAACCCCAAGAAATAGAGTGATTCCTGGGATAGCTACAGGTGTGGAGGTCATTTCAACCAACATTTGAGATCTAAGACTGCAAAGTAGATTTATAGAAGGAATGCCTTTTGGAGATAGTGCAGAGAAAGAACAGAAAGAACAGCAGTTATATGGGTTTGGGAAAACTGCAGCTCTTTGAGTATGACATCTAATTTACAATCTGGATCGCAAGAAGACTTCTGGAAGTGAGAGGAGGCAGAGATGTATTACATTTGTAATATATGTATTAAGTTAATGACTGGACTTGCAGAGAACTGCACTTACAGAATGAAGCCTACAGGGAGATGCTTATATCCTCTGGAGATTATTTTACAATAATTTAGCAAGATGAGAGTAGGATATGATTATGACATTTCCGATGTCTGGCTTGGGGAAAAGGTAAGGGTGGTTCCTCTGTTTCTGCTTGTACGTTGTTAGATTGTTATCTATGCTTCTAACTTTCCATACAGCAGAAACATATCTGCTAGTGTTTTGAAATATACATTAAAGACTTGTAATCAAAGAAATCTATTAATAATTAATTTTTCATCTTTCCTAGTAGATTCTTTTCTCTTTAAGTTTGAAGTGGCTATTCTTTCTGATAGGACCCCTCAAAACTCTTGTAAACTAAGGCATTGAAACCAGTTTGTGTCTTCAGTGAAGGTGGTTTCGGCCCACTTGGAGCTATCATGCCTCCATGATAACGAGATCCGCAGTTTGCCATTGGCTGCAGTGAAGCCAATGCCAAAAGTTGTTTATCTTTTTGACAGAGCTCTCAGCAATCAAATTCACACCTGTGCAGCATGAACTGGGATTGTCAGCAGCTGTCTGAAGTCTGGCATTACTTTTTGCCCATTGGCCACACCTGCTAGCTTTGATGAAGGTTTTACTGTAAAAATTGCTTGTAGAAAATATGTCTTCACTTGCTTGTTTCTGTTCCAGAAATGGACACTGGATTTCTAGTGTAAGCCTGTTAAGTCTTTCACCCATACACTATCATCAAGATTTAATCCTCAAACCTTCAGATTCCAGCCCAGATTACTTCTATTTTTATTACATGAAGGCATCCATTTTTTGGTATATGTAGGCCAGCTACTGAAAAAGAACACAACATTTTCATCATCGTTTCATGAACGTGAAAAACATAATCATGGCTTTCTTTATGTTCCTGAAGTACTGGCATATTGCAGTTACTGTTGGACAAAGTGCAGAGGAAGCAGCTGAAAATGCATGAGGAGTTAGGCCAGTGCACCGACCTTTCAATTACCTTTGTTTTGTTGAGGTATAGTGGATGACATGCTAAAAAATATCAGGATTGCTGTTAACTGTCCGAAGTTAAAGAAGCACCTAAATATGGAGAAGTTCCCAACCAGTCAGAACCTGATTACATGCTTTGCTCCTATTTATTGTTTCTGGCAAAAACCTCATTGACACCTGAGGTGCAGCACTGCTCTCCTTGCCTCTTCTGTTGTCCTGTCTTACAGCTGTCTCGCCTCATTGTGGGCAGAACTGGCACTCAGACTGGGCATGTGGGCTCGTTCTTCGTCAGCCATCCAGCATGCGCAGGGAATAAGGCTGAGGACCTGAGGAAATAGCTGAGACTTACCTGCAGGGACAGCAGTGCATGCGAACAGCTTGTCTTCGTCATTTCTGAGCTTTGAGCATCTATTTTCCCTGCTTTCATATTAATTCTGTTGGTATTTCTGTGGTTGGCTGTTTTTATTGGTGGATCTTAAGAAGAGAAATTGCTTTCTGCGTTCTACCCTGGTCTAGAAGAGAGCAGCCATCAGTGAGAGCATGTATACCAAACGTGCAGCTGTGGGCAGTACAGAGACCATGCAGCAGATCTTCATGGAGCTGTGTGTTTTTAAAGCGCTCAGTGTTTTAAATACTATTTTGCACCTCTCCCTCTTTTAGTGCCCCAGCTTCCTATGGAGATTTGTGACACGCAGCAGGCAAGTTCTTTACGCCAGTTGGGATGTTCTATGCAATCTGCTTCCCTTTAGAATATGAAAGAAGTGTGTCTGTTTAAAGGCACCCTTCTCTCTATCTGCACAAACTGAAATTGCAGTTTATCCTTCTGCCCTGGCTGAACCCTGAGAGATTGCACCTGAATGTCAATTCCTTCTCTTCCTGTTAATTTTCAGGACATGTCCACCTACTGCAATACTAAATTTATTGTGAAAAAAGGAGCAGAAAAAGCTGCAAAGAATATACACGTATTTTATAAAATAAAGAACTGAAAACAACAAAAAATAATGTTGAAATCTATAATTTGCCAACTAAAGATGCTGATGGTAAATACAGGAAACACACGGGGTCAAACAGTGCCACCCTGTGAGGTGCAGGGCTCCACCTCCAGCCATGGCAGCTGAGATGCTGCCCAGGGGGAGTCTGCAGACACTGCAGCTGTGGGCAGCAGGCTGCCCTGTGGGGGGCACAGCCAGAAAGTTCTGGATGTAGGAAGGTGTATCTTTGGTGATTCCTTGTACTTGCTGAGTCCCTGACACTTATGTTCTACTGGCTAGCTACCTGTTCTTCACTGTGAGATTATGATTATGCGTTATTTCACTAATTTGTAACTTTTTCTGCCTTTCCTTTGAGATACATATATGTATGTATGTATGTATGTATTTTTAATGCAGCATATAGTCAGGTCCTCTAAGTATTTCCATTAAGCGATTGAGAAATGCTCCAATATTACCAAAGTTCCCGGTTCTTCCTTTAACCCTCCTGTGATAGATCCAGGTCATAAAGGAAGCATATGTCAGAGCTGTAAGTAGCAGCCAAGCCTTTTGACCTCCAGTGGACATACAAGACCGTCTGTTTTCGAAGGCAATGTGCTCCTTGCTTAGTTACATGATAATGAAGGAAAATACTTTATTGCGAGCCGTTAAAACCAGGCCAGACATAACTGTACTGTGGATTTGTGTCTGCTTTCACCGTTCTCAGATACAAACCTATGCTCAACTTCACAAGCTGCTATCCGACTGGACGTAATTAAACACTTGCTACAGGAATTCAATGCAAACTCTTGATGTACCTTATGCTGCTTTTCTGCTGCAGACAAAATAGAGGGGATTACCACCTGACCTGCTCTCGTTCAGGAGCATCTGTTGACTATGAATCACAAAGGGTCGAACTCTTTAGGAATCCACCTCACCTCTTGAGAGCAAGTCATTTCAGCGTCCTTCTGCAAACAGAACTGATTATTTGTCAGGCGTGAATGAAACTGCGGGAGCCCTTTGCTAGATGGCAAGTGCTATTTTGGACCAGTCTTTCATGGTGTTTTGTAATAATATAGCAACCTGATTCTCTGCATTTATTTATGAAAATAAATGGAGGCTAGGAATCAACTTCGGAAAGTTTTTGGTGCTAATGCAGCATTGTTTCTAGAATGGTTACTTGTGTGACACTTCTAACAAGATGAATCAGCAGAAGCACAAAAGGCAGCATGCCAAAATGTTTCCTGTCTTCTTCTATTGACTCTTATGTGCAAATTTCACAATAGCAGTAGAGAAGGCTGATATGACAACAGCTTTCAAATATGAAGAAGCTGCTGCCAAGTGGAAGGGAATAATCTCTTTTCTCTGTTTAAGAAGTTATGGCTTAAATTGCAGCTAGGTAAGATCAATTGCCCTGAGCCTGGAGTTTGTAAACCCCTGGGGATCTTTCGAAGGCTCTCTGGTCCATCTGGCTCTAAGCGTTAGCAGACGGGGGCTTTTAACCAGTCCAGAGTAATCGTTCATTTTGTGATATTTTTATACGTAGATTTTTGTTGTTATCTCCATGGACAAAGCTGAACGTATGCAGACAAGTTCCTGAGTAACCAGATCTGAGTAGGCTGGCTTTGAGGGGAAGGCTGAACTTGATGGCCTCTGGAGGTCCCTTCCACACTAAATGATCAGTGATTTTGTATTACGTGTTTTCTGAGGGCTCAGAGGTGTCGTTTTATAAGAGGGGAGAAACCAATTTTAGGCCTTCTTTCTACGACTTCCCCAGTGATGCTGGGATTGTGTGGCTCCTGGTGTGTCTGTGCAGTCCTACACAAGTTGCACTGACTTCTAATGACTATTTAGATCTCCATAAGCTGAGACACATGAACTGGGCTAAGCTCTTCCTTTGTTCTGTGACAGGGGCACAGTACCACAAGCCTAGCTTGACCTTGTCTATAGGAATGCATATGAAAGAAATGAAGCCTCAAGACAAACCGGTGAAACCTGGGTGTTCTTTAAGTTGAAAGAATTATCTGAGACAAGAAAGGGCAGTTGAGGAGCTGGAATACTTTCATACCAGGCACAGATATAATTCCAGCTCCAAAGAAAAGGTTTGAATGTGAGTGTTGCAGGAAGATATCTGCACCGTTTTCTAGGAATTTATTCTCTAGCAGCTAGGTGAGGAAGAAGAGGAAGAGTTATTTATCACACAGCCATCTGTGGTCCTTGACTGGAATCCCACATCTCCTGTTGCATCACCATTCCCTGTTCTCTGTACCCACAAGGAAGAGGAAGCCAGTGTCAGAACCGGGAGCAGCTGAAGCATTAAGCATTTCCTCCCACCTTACTTTGCTTTATCCTTGATGTTTCTTTGCTTTGTATTTCGTGAGCACTTCAATGGCAAGGTGAAACAATAGCATACCAAACTACGGCATAAGTTTGAGAAGATTTTTTAAGGGGCTGAAGCCATTGATTAACTGAGCTACCTTTTTTTCTGCTGTTCGGTTCTTTATGTGCTTTTCTTGGCTTAAAAGGGAGGAGGGGACAATGGGCTTTAACAGCAGCTTCTGAAATTGGCTTTCTTCTTTCTAGCAAGTACAGGTGATACATCTCCAATGTCTCCTAAGAGCATTTTCTATTTGGAAGCTTTTATATAATAACACTCTGTTACTGAAGACAAGCTCAGGGATGTTTATTGAGTCACCATCTGCCAGAAGAGGGTCTCAGATGTTCTCCATGATAACAGGAGCACAGACCCTGTCCCACTGCACATGAACTCCTCTGCTCTCCAAAACCAGCTGGGGTTCTCTTTCCAAATGTGACATCTGAAGCTCTGCTCAGAGTTTCTCAAAGACCCCAGCGAGGCAAAAATGTCTCAGACAATAGGAATGCAGGGAAATGATGGATTGGAATAAATTTGACTTAGTTGTTATCTTTTCAACCAGATATAGAAAAGTTCCTCCGTGGGCAGTTATTAGCAGCCTCTCCACTCCAAACGATCTTTCTAATGTTCTTGTCAGTAGATTTTTATTTACTTTAATTTTGTTTTAAAATAGATAACCTCTCATGTTTAAAGCAGAAGTTCCAACCCTGTCATCTTCCCTTCCTAGCCTTTAACTTGTGATCTTTCACCTCCTTTATCCTGGTACCAGTGCTGCACGTCAGCTACACCAGTGAGGTATCTGGGTGAGAACTGGCATGTGGTAATGCCGTGTGGGAGATGGCAGGAATGCCAGTGCTGGAGGAAAGCAGGACATCCCTCTTCCCATCCTTGGTTGTTATCCAGACAGATTAGATTAAAGCCATGGTAAAACCTCAGCCTGACGTTTGATGAAGGGGGGAGGATGTTCAGGATACACTGCTTTGGGATGCAGGGACTGCAGGGTGGACTCAAACTGTTCTCAGTGATCAAAGATTGCAGTTTGAAAACCAACAGGCGACATGACAGCCATACTTCACGTTAGCAAAGGAACACTCACTTCTGTGTGCTCTGCTGGGAGGCAATGATTCTGTGGGACACGTGCCAGCTGCTTCAAGAGCATCCTGTAGCCATATATCTGGCAGGGCAGGCAGAAGGAACGTGCTCAGCAGTAGCCTCACTCGAAGACTTCTGGAATGACGAATATTCCTTAAAGAAGTCCATTAAAGTAAAATAAAACCCTCCTGATGTGCATAGGGAACATATATAACAAAATGTATGAAGCGTCTGTATATTTTCTGTATTTGATACCCGAATCCGTGAGAATAGGGGATAAGGTACTTTCAGAACTGTAAAATGGGAGATAACGTGTTTTGAGACAATTTGTTGTCTACTGAAATATGTTTGTATTCCGAGTGATGTATGTCAGATATTGGACAACAAAGTACGTGTTTTCATGCAGATGTGACCCGGCTGGTCCATTGAGCCTTTGGGTAATGGGTAATGCATTTCATGCTACTTGAGACTAGACAGTGCTTTTAATCCCAAAGACATTTGAGAAAGCTTTGCATTTCAGAGGTTGTCTGTTCTCTAACCGTCCTCCCAGAGCAGTTTTCTCCTGCAACTCCACAGCCTTTGGGAGTTACATGGCCACAGCAAATAAGTGGAAGTAAGAAGCTTTCATTCAACAGTGCTTGTTTTTCAATCAACTCAAAATCCACCAAAATGGATCCAAAAGAAGGAGAGTTGGGAAAGGAAAAGAAGATCTGGAGTTATGAGTGCTGACAGGTGCCCGGAGGCAGGGGTTATGCAACTGGAGGAGCAAAGAAACGCAGAGGGAATATGGAATAGAAGAGTGCATCGAAGCCTGGGTCAGTGAATTACGTGGTGCGTTTTGGTGGCCCAGTGGAGTTGAGCTAGTTGGAGATGAGCACTGTACTGTGCTCTTCAGCAAAAGAGATGAGGATGGAACAGGAACAGACCTCTGTATCCTGGTAACAGACTTGTCTATGGAAGGGAGGCAAGCTCCTTGATACGTGTAAGCCAAGTGTATTCCGTGGTTTTAGAACTGTGGGTAAGGAAAGCAATAGAGTGACAGTAGCTAAAATCACTGAAGTTAAGAAAACTTTGGGGAGGTAAATGATGTCATGGTAAGTTGGTATGGAGAGATATGAGAGCTGGATTGCAAGGAGAAAGGAGAACGTAGAATGGAGTTTTCATTTACCAGCTCAGCTGGTCTTGTAGTTTGAGCACATGCTTAAGGATTCTTGCTGTGCTCCATAACTGGTGAAGCTGGGGAAGATAGGAAGGGCCCCACCAGCACAGGACAGTGCTGGGACAGATGGAGCGGGCTGATTCCTCCATCAGACTGGTGACGGTGCTCTCTGGAAGGTACCACACTTGCCTGTAGGGATCCCTGAAGATAATAGGCTCTGTGCTCTCCAGAGAGGGACGGTTGCAAACAAGTCATCTGGAACTAATGGGTTTTGTGCCTTTGATTGGACTGTGCTTTTCTGTATACCTCCTTTGTCAGCCTAAAGGTCTGCTGAGATCCAAACTGTGCTGTAGTTATTTCCACACACAAGAGCAAAGGTTGCTCTTTAAACTAAAATTTTGTCTGATATACCTTCCCAGGCAAATAAACTTGAATAATTACTGTTTTTTAACAATAAAAAGATGTAACTTATGTTTCAGAGGATTAAAATCTACAACCTTATCTAAAAACAGAAAGAACAGCTGGCAAAATGAAGTTTCTTTCTATAATGTAAACAGAATCTGTCCTCTCCAAGCCCAGTTGATTCTCAGCCTGCATACTCCTGTGTTAATTTAATATGGTTCTTCAGTGGGACTTTGAGAGCATTTGAGAGCAAGGAGGCAGCAGTTACATTCTGTCTCCTTTCTCTGTATGGATTCTCCCCTCGTTGTCTCGGCGGACAACACTTTGACTTACAGCCTTGGAGGATGATACTGAGTACAGTGACTGTCAGAGGGGTGGGATTTGTGACATCTGAGATTTTTGAAGCAGGTCTAAATCGTGCTGGCTTGCAAAGAGAGTAAATTCTAAAGGGTCACAAATGCTAAGACCACTTTGGAGCTTCAGCCATCTTACCAGACTTGAAAGTGCTATAGGAATCAGCCTTGAAAAGACCAAAGGTGTCAGCTCATCCCACATTAGAAATAATTTGTAGGCCTTGGAATGGACCCAGAAAAATAAAAATAATCTGAAGAGGCTTTAATTGTGTCTCCACTAGTAATAAAGCAGCATTGTCCCCGAAATTAATATGACCGGATGTCTGTATGCTATTGAGAAATGAGGGATGTCCTCAAATTGTATGAAGTGCACGCTTTTGTCAGTTTCTTCTAAATAATAATAATAATAATAGCAATAAAGGGATTCCTGTCTTTCCGAGCTATAAATTATTTCTTCCTCTTAAAAAGCCTTTATAAATGTGAGGTGTCCGCCAGCACTCAGAACAGGGAAACTGGTGCCTGAAGTATCTGCACCTTTTATGTCTGTGAGGGAAGGAAAGAGGTTTGTGCAGAGAGGAATTTCAGTCTGAATGACAGACTGGCGTTTTGTTGGAAATGGAAGAGTAGATGCAGAGAAAAACTGAAGAGGGAAGTGCCTTAAACTCCAAAATTCCTGCATTTCCTATTAATAGAACTGTGTTTAAAATAATGTGAAAAATTAAATCTCTGAGGCATTGAATCACGTGCGTTCCCACGAGTGCTCAGCATGTGTCCGTGCTCCACATCTCTCGTCAGACATTGTTCCTCCTGTGCTGGCTCCAGGCTTGCACTGCAGCGGGAACCTCGGTGGCTCTTGCAGCCTCTCAGCTTTGGGGATTGATAGCTGGCCTGGTGGTTCATGAAACATTTGTGTTCTCCATACTTTATTAGTCACTGACAGACTCATTGTTTATAACATACTTCTCAGCAAGCTGTTTGCGACTCATCGCCCTGCTTGCTTTATAGTCTATAAATATTTAATTCTTTAATAAACTGCTTATATGTAATATCAAATGAATGATGCACTTCTTTCCTCTCTTCAGCAGTGCTACTATTTGCAAAACAATCTTTTTTTCTTTCTTTTTGAATATCAATATGTTTCATAAATTCTTGAATTTCCTTTTCTAAACAGCAGTTTCTTCAGGGTGCTCGGTACAATGACAAGCAGAGCAATGGCTCCTGCGGCATTCTAACAGCTGCCCCTTTCTAAAGTCTCCATGGGGAGATTCACTTCACAGTGGTCACAGATTTGCAATCAGGAGCAGTTTGGGACAGCAGCAGTCATATTTCACAGCTGTGCATGTTAAAGAGCAGCAGCAGCCTTCACGGCCAGAACAGCCCTGCAGAAGCTGTGTGAGAACATCCTTGGTAGTGTACGCAGAGCAGTGTGGGCATCTCAGAGTATCACTGCCTCTTGCTGCAAGCTGCATCACCACCCTGCTTCACACGCGTTGCTTACATGG
The DNA here is from genome assembly GCA_037305975.1 of Chrysolophus pictus. Taxonomy (NCBI): domain Eukaryota; kingdom Metazoa; phylum Chordata; class Aves; order Galliformes; family Phasianidae; genus Chrysolophus; species Chrysolophus pictus. The sequence goes on along the minus strand of CM074586.1, from coordinate 396,573 downwards.
TACAACCTATGCTTCTCTTCCCATCTGTAGTCTCCTTCCTGCTACATAACGGAGAGAATCTATAGAAAGAGTGGCTGATGAGATCCACTGTGCTGGGGTCAGAAAGCCATTGGTACGGGTGGATGGGGCGGAGCTGATCTGCTCAGGTCACTGCGGCTCATGCAGCAGCTCAGTGCTTTGCAGCAGACAGGTTCTGGGCTGCTCTCTGAGGTCTGGCTGGCTGCCATACCAGTTGCATTTTGTCAGGATGGTAACGTGTCTCAGCAGGGCCTTCAAGAGTGTTGTGTGGTCACAGACAGGATAGTCATATCTAACCCTAAGACAGGCTGGTGGTCAGACTTTCCCTTGTGCCTTGAATTTTTGCACTTTTTCAACTGTGAGCAAAGAGAGGCTGGATTTAGGATTCTTGCCTAGAGGTGGTACTGGTGTCCTATTTTTGATCAGAGCTGGCAGACTTGCCTGTGCTCAGATTCCCAGGTGGCTTTACAGAAGGGTGTGTGCATGTGCATTACAAACACATCTGTAGAGATGCAGGAAGGAACTTGATTCAAAGGACTAATAGATGAGATCATAGTTACGAACCTTCAAGAGGTATGGGGCAGCAGTCCCCCTTTGCTACGGGTTGCTGCATCCTCTGCCCATTAGTCGTTAGATGAGAGCCTTCTCCTTCTGTTCGAGGCTCTTGGTACTCCCTTAGTGATAGAGCCAGCTTGAAGACCTGGTAGCTGTTTGCTCAGGACTCCGCAGCCTGCTTTGAACAGATACTCATACCATATCCTTGTCAGATACTATTAAGAGGCAGAGAAACCACCCCAGTCTGGCAGCTGGGGATCTGCTCAGCAGTGTTTCTAGTTACTGACAACATCTGTGTGTGCCCACGGGATGGGAGGAGAGGACAGCTCCTGTGAGAACACAGAGCAGCAGGGCAGGGCATGGGCACTGCATCACTGCTACTGTCCCTGGAGCAATGCACAGAAGCCTGCCGTGAGCCAGCAACAGCATCTAAACACCAACACGCGCTGCTGTGTTGTCACTCCACCCGCAAGGCTGTCATTGGGCTCCTCCTTTGTTACTGAAGCATGGCACTTAACACATTCTCCCTCCGATTCCTCTTTTCCTGTCCCCCTCCCACTGTGTACATCACTGAAATTTCTGAATGGAAGCAGGGAAGGGTGTAGGCACCGAGCTCCTGGTCCTCAAGAGTCTCCAGGCAGCGAGCGTGCCTGGTGCCCCAGCTTAAGTATGAGTAATGATAAATAAGTAAATCACGCAGTGGGCTGTGCTATTCCCTAATGAGCCTGTTTGTCCCAAGCGCTGTGCAGAAAACACTCTTCTCCTTGGCAATAACCTTTCTGCGTATTAACATTATGCATGTATTCATGTGACTTCCTCTGCTTCACCACCACCTCCTTCAACTGATTTAAATAAAAATAATTTATGTGGACATTCCTTCAGTCAGGATTGCCCCCTCCCCCCCCCAATAATATATCGTTGATGCTGTGCACCCAAATGGGGTCGTTATGCTTTCGCATATCATTATAAAGAATTATAAAGAACAACAGCGACATCTGCATGTGCCACAGCGCTACAGAGATGGGCAAAAATAGAGAAAACAAACCCCAAATGGGCTCTGAGCTTGTCTGGCTCTATCTTTCCTTAGTGCCTTAGCTACTACCATGGGCGAAAGTAATTGTACAGTGTAATCACATCACGGCTCATCTGCATATTCATAACCGAGACAAAGACTTGGAGGAGAAGAAACATGGGGGAGGGAGGAGGAAAATTTAAATATAAAGCAGCATTTCGTTTTGAAGCAAAGTTCTGCATTCAGCTCAAGAGATCGTCTCAATATCGATATTGTCTGTCTGTCTGCCATTCAAAACCAGCGGGCAGCAGTAGCATCGTGTGTGCAGCCCCCCTCCATTGGGAAAGAAAATAAAGCAAAACAACAAACAGCGATAGAAATGCCCCCAGCAAAAACGATATTTGAAGAGTCGCCAACGGTGGCGAACCAGCTGCTGTTTTACCACGAAAGAAACAGTCTATTGAGGGAGCTTTATAAAGACCCCAATTAATATGTTGTGCATGTATAAGATCTACAAAGAGCCCACTGTGTTCCTCCCCCCGCAACCACCACCACCTCGTCCCAATTGGTGCCAGTGGAGAAGGATCTGAGCTACCAAATAATTGATTAATCTCTTCGGCGGTGACAACACTCCTCTCCAAAATAAAGAGAGAAGAAAAACAAACGCAAGAAGCGACTGCTTGCTAATTAATGTGTAAATTACCGCTGGTTCCATCCTTCTTTTTATCTTCTAAAAGAAACAGAAAAGCAAGAGAAAGAGAAATATAATTCCATCTTAATGTATATGTTGTCTTCGTTTCTTTTGTTTTACTCTGGTATCCTTTACTAGTATTAACCAAGAAGTGTGGTGTTTGTCGAAGCCGCAGCTGGCTCTGCCAGTCCGTTCCCCAAAGAGCTCCTATTTCCATTCCACTGGAGCTTATATTCCTTTAAATGTCTAGCGCAGCATCGTTTACCCCTTTCTAATACATCACTGCTGAAATTAGAAGAATCCAAGGTTATATCCAACTTCAAAGGTTTCCGAGTCACCATGATTTTAGGAAAAGCAGAAGACAGACCATGGAAAAAGTCCCTGCTTTTGAAGATAGGCATCACAGGGACCTTCCTCCCTCTGTCTCTTTCTCGCTCTCTCTCTCCCCCCAACTTTGTACCTCTCCAGCTCTGAACGTCCCGCGCTAACGCAGTTTAATGATATGCAAATGAAATATGCATAAAACCATTCTACTGTATGATGATTAAACACTGGAGACATTAACAGCCGACACTCCGCTGTTTGACTATAATAATCTTTCCCGAACATCCACTTTGATTGCGGAGTTATGGAAACCCATAGCAGTTGGCAGAGAGAGGGAAGGGAAGGAAGGAGAGATGCGGGGACGCATCACCCATCTCTGCATTTATCCCACTCCAGGAGACGTTTCCCCCCCTTTGTACTGCATTCCTACTGCTGTCTTTTGTAATCCATCCATGCGGTCGCACCAGGGCGATTAACGGGAAAAAAAACCTCTTTTCTCTTAATGTTTCAAAGCTCATTAGCCAAACGATTATTCCTCATTAACAGCGAAAGCTCATTCATTAACAGAAAAAATATGCCCAAAAGATGCCAGCGCTGTTAATCCTGAGCCCTGTAGCTGGGCTGTAAATCCCATGCTAGCATTTTCCACGCAGAGGGGAACCGTGCCAATCCACCAAAAAAAAAAAAAAAAAAACCAGCAAAAAGAAAACATTTTGTGTGTTTTGTAAAATCCGCAAGAGAGGCAATTAATATTCCCGCTGTGTGACTTTATTTTTTGTCTCTCCCTTTTGTTTCCAGTGCCCTTCCCTGGCTCAGCGCCCGGTGCCAACAGAACACCTTGCAGGATCCTCAGCAGCGCAGACAACACAACGTAAGTAGCCAGCTGTCCCTTGACGCCCTCTTCCAAAAGCCCTCCGGCCCCTGCGGAGTGTGTGCGGCTCTTTCCCTCGCTCACCCTCCAGAGTGCCACCTGGGTTTCACAAGTAGCACCTTCCAAATCTCTCTGTCTTCAAGTTTGTGCATGTCTGTGTGGCATCCCTCCTCCTCCTTCACTCCTATAGTGGATCTTGCAAAGGGCTTCAGATCGGCCCCATTCATCTCCCTGGTGATAGCAGTGAATGTAGATAAATCTCTGACTGCCTGCTTGCTGCTGGAGTATGATTTTTATTTTGTCTTCCGTGTATACCTAGGTCAAAAAGTGGGATGTATGCTCACATTGTGTGGATGCGTGTGTGTGTGTGTGTGTGTGAATGTGTCTCTCCCAAGCACACAAACGTACATCTCCTCACATGTGTGTGTACGTATATTACACGCATGCACACAAATATATATCCCCGCACATGTATGTGTGCACGCAGCACACACACATCACTGCACACACACACACACTCACGCGTCTATCTGCAATTATCTGAGGCACTGTGTGTGTGTATGTGTGTCCATACGCACACTGCTCTGTGTGTGTGTATGTGCATACACAGGCATCTCGCTATCTACAAACATTCCCTCTCCTCCCAGCAGAGGCTGTGTGCAGCTGTGATCCTGCCCTATGAGAGCGGTATTCCTTCCTTCCCTCGGCGTGTTGTTTGGAGACCTTCGTGCTCCACTCTCGGGTCCCTCCCGAGCTGCAGGGCTGGCACCTCTCCCTCAGCTTGTCCAAATGGCAAATGGCACCGTCCGTCGCCCGCGTTGGTGCAGCCTCAGATGGCACTTCTCTCTGGATGTCGGCTGCTCCCTTTTGTTTGTTGTTGCCCGGGCTGGGTGTGGTGGGGCTTTTTTTGGAGTTAATTGTAAATGAACCTGAATGGCAAACACATCAACAGCTTGCGAAAAAAAAGAGAAAAGAGAAAAAAAAAAAAAAAAAGCCCCTCACAAACGCCTTCTGCTGCGACAGATGCCCATGTTGCCCCTGGCACGGAGAACGGGCACGAGGGGGTTGCTGCCGAGCTTTTTTCTTTTGCCGTTCTTATTGTCCGCGTTGCCGTTTTCCCTTTATTTTTGAAGCCTCCATGATGCCGGCCTCGGCGTGGAGCGGCGCGGTGTCATGGCGGAGACGACGGCCTTTGTCTCGCGGGGTGTGAAAGCATCCGTTGTGCTGGCTCCACTGCGGCAGAATGACGTTCAAGGGGGAAACGTGCTGGAAGCCGGCGCGCTGTGCCCATAGCCGAGCGTGTCCGAGGCAGGGCTGGCGGCGGAGAGCCTCGTCTGTAATCCTGGCACTCGCGCCTCCGCTCGCTGCGCGCCGCTTGCTCCTGGGGGTCTGGATAATCTCCCTTAGCGTTACCGCACTGTCTGGCCCGCGCACAGGGCCCCCGTAACATATACCCGCTGCCGTTATCACACGGAACTGTGGCGTTGCCACTGAATGGATGGCACCGTGCCAACTCTTCTGCCATCCGCCCTTGCAGCTTTTTTTTCTTCCCTCCTCCCTCCCTCTCTCCCCTCCTCCTCCTCCTCCCGTCGACTTGACGTTAATTAACACACGGGTTAATTGATTTTAAAAGCTGAAGAATTACAGTTAACTTTTCCCACAGGGTACAGCCGCCTGGCACGGCGCTGCTGCTCGTGCGGTGCAGGGGGGCAGGGATGCGCCCGCAGCAGAGCGGGGTGGCTGCAGAGGCTCTGTCTTTGGAGCACGGCGGAGGGAAGCTGACGTGCGCCCGTCTCATCCTTCCCAAGATGTCACCATCGTGTTTTGCGACAAACAGTCCCAATGCTCCCTCCCCTCTGCGCTCGATGGCTGCACGGGCTCTGCTGGAGGGGCAGCAGGAGGGCAGCTCGGCCGCATGGCGGGGCTCCCATTTGCGTGAGCTGGAGGTGCTGGGGCGGGGAGCCTGGAAAACGCTGCCCTTTTCTACTTATGCTGTTTTCCGGGGCATTTTTTGTTTCCTCAGTTGGCTCCAATGTGTCACTTGGAGTGAAGAATCTCAACCAGGGGAAAGTTAGATGGTCGTAATTACAGGCGAAATACACCATGTGAGGGCTTTGTTTTTTCACTTTCTCTCTCCCTTGCCCCGATCTCTGCTGGTGAATGATGGTGCGGTTGGGAGGAGACGTGGCGGGGCTGGGAACTCATTGCTTCCACCTTCTTGTGCTTTCATTTTATTTCATTTTGTTTTTTAAAAGCATGAAGCAAGTGAAGCGACAAGAGGAATCCATTATGCAAATCAGGTCACATTTGCATAATGTCTCATGACTGGAATATGCAAATGAGTTGTATAATTTATGAGTGCCAGTGTCTGTCTAAAAGTGTTTCCCAGAATTTATAAAAAGTGAGACTGGGGGAGGGCAGCTGGGTTAGCTGCCCTGCCAGGAGGGCTCTGCGCTTTCTTTTCAAAGTCTTCCTTCAGACCTGCAGCTGAAATGCTCCTTACTGAGAAGCCAGCCCGCCCTTCCACACTGTCCCCCTCATTTTCTTTTCTGTTTCTCCCTCTGCCAAGCCTGGACCTGCTCGCCCTGAACTTCTCCAGGAGGCGATGGACCCACTCACTGTACCAGGACTCTAAAGCCACGCAGCTGTGAGCAGTCTGCTCCATCCCTGCATCTGTCTGGGCGCTCTGGCACTTTCCGGCAGGGAGGCTGTGCCTTTCAGGCATGCTGGCTCCGCGGGCACAGTGTGCAGGGAGTGGTTATAGGTGTTTGCTTCCCACAGCACAGTGGAACTGCTGCTCTTCCATAATGCACCGCAACCTGTGATGAGAGACCCATCTTGACCCTGCAAAGAGCAGCAAGGTCTGCGCAGGGCTGGCAGTGCCCCTGGAGAGCGACTTCGAGCTTCCTGTCCTGAGCAGGCTATTTCAGCACTGAAAAGGTCTCTGGAACACACTGGAAATGCACGACAGGTGCCAAGACCGGTCTGGTTTATGTTCATTCTGCATATTTGGAGATCTCAGGAGCATCAGGAGAACACAGGTAGGCTGTCGCTTCATACGGGAATGCTGCTGCTCTGAGCCATCTGCACAGGGAGAGGGTCAGTAATAACACTTGCACATGGAAAGCCCCACTGTGACTGCAGCTGCGGCAAGTCCTTGGTGCATGTGGGTCAGGGGCTGTCCCAGCAGGGACATCTTTGTGGAGTCACGGTGCAGAGGGTGAGCTGTGGGGCTGGGGCAGCTCCGTGGCAGGTGTCCTCAGTTGTGAGTCCCAGCTCTGGGAGGCATCTGAAACGACTTGTGGGCAAAGAAGTGTGATTTGATTTTCCTGAGAATATGCATTTCCATCGTAAAAAACACACAGGCTTATCTCTCTGGTTTCAAAGTGCTTGTGCGTCTTAGTTACCATCTAACTAGTTGATGCATGTCTCATTTGCAATCTGTTTCAACACAAGGTGTGTTTCTGTATGGTTTATATAATAGATATGTATGCCTGGAGAGTACAGGTCCTGACTCCAACAGTGTGTGTCATAATGAACTTCTCCAGTATAATGAAATGATTTCATAAACTGTGTGCTTATCTGCGACTGTGGGATTCCTGGCGTGGGGATACAAAGGGATCCTCAGCACTAGGTACAGAGAAGGCAAAACTGGCACGTCTTCTGTCCTGACATGCAAAGTGAGAGGCAGCAGCACATCTAGATTCAAAGCGTGTTCTGCTTATGGCTGCTGCACTTTGGTTCCTTTCTCTTGCACTGAAGAAGCACTGGTTCACCTTGCTGCAATTAGCTGGGTAGCTGAGACTGGCACGGAGCTTGTGCAAAGCACTGGCTCAGGGCCGTCAGGAACACCCAGAGTGTCTGTGGGGGCAGCAGGTGTAGGGTGCATTGTGAGGAGAGGTGGTGATTTTTGCCAGCTGAACAGAGTGCACCTGACAAACTCTTGTTTTCTTCCTCTGCCTTCCAGTACTTAGTCTCTGGTTCTCCACCTGCTGCATTTGAAGGACTCTGAAGGACTCCCTTTCACTGCAGCTTTTGCTGAATTTCACTGGCCTTTCTCTGCAGGTCCTGCTTTCTGTACCTAGATAGAGTTATGCCATCTGACACACCGACCCAAGCTGACGGTGAAATGGCATCTATTTTGCTATTGAAACGTGTTCCTGACATGGCATCATTTAGGCAATTTGTTTTTTAGCACATAAATATGAGTGCAATGCTTCTGGAGTCTGCATCAAAGGCATCCATTCTTCATTAAGAGGGATTTATTTATACAACCACATCTACATCATGATAATTAAATTTTTTTATTGTAAATTTACTTTACAATAATGGTTATTGTTGGCATTGGTGCAAAACTCAGCTAGTCATGGAGGAACACGTTTCCAGTGTAAAAGATGAAGGATGTGGTGAATACATATCTTTAACCATGGGTTTCTAAATTATCTGCTCTTATGTCTGCGCTGAAAGTAACAGTTGGACGAGTGGTACACAGTTCTCCACTTAACAGCCCGTCTCATCATTTTCCTCTTGACTTGTATACTTAAGACTCATCATAAGGGAAGAGACTGCTATACTAGTCTTGTCTGCAGAAGGCCAAGTCTAAGCAAAGATTTAATGTTCTTTACCACATATTTGTTAATGGGAGAAGACTTCAGTGACAATTCTCTACCTTTCTGCATTGGACACGCTTCTCATTTTCCACAGCTGCACTTCTTTAGTTCCATGACAACTTGAGCCAACGTAGTAGCCCATGTTCTGAGTTGCCAGCTTCATCCCAGCTTTGTCCACTTTTTCACAGGAAAGATGAGGTGCAGGCACAGGTCTGAGCACTGCTTTCTGAACAGTTCCACAATGGCACCTGTCTGCCAACAACAGGTGTCAGCCATCAGCATCGCTTTGCCAGCCTGGACACACCTGAAGGATGTGCCCGACTTTAAGAACAGTTTGTCTGCATGGGGCTTCTTGCCCCATGTTTGTAGATAGCAACAGTTGTAAGCAAAGTGTGTAAAATCTTCAAATCTTTAACAAATCTCTCATTAATCCCAGCTAAGTAGATTAAAGCTGACTGTGGGCTTTAAATGGAAGCAAGCTGATCACTTGTAGGACAGAGAAAATATGTACAACAAAACACGGTCAGACAGACAGGCTATAACATGCAGCTCCTTTGTTCCTGGCCTAGATGAAGTGAGGATGGCAGCCAGGGCACTGGGTCTGAGTTCAAATGGAGGCAAATTTTCAGCGAGATGACACTGTACAGCATGATTAAAAATATCAAAGGTGCTACAGGCAGTTACTGTCTATGCACTGCAGACACAGGAAATTGAGCAGTTTTATATGAATGGCATCATGAGAGAAACAAGGCAAGGTGCTAAAGTCTGACAGCAATATCAGGATCTTTCTCAGTGTTCAGCCTGATGTTAGGGTCCTGAACATCAGAAGGTGCTGCTTACAACCTGTCAGGCCATGGTCACTGGAACTGGTCTATATGTTTAGACATAACTCCGGTTGGCAATGAAATGGTTAAATATCTTAGAGGAATAAAATTCAACTGAGTACTTACATTATGTTTCAGTAACTGAAGGAGCAGATTGAGTAGGATTAGACTCTTAGCTGGAATTATTTGTGGTTTGTCTTTCTTGGAACCTGGTATTCCTTTTCTAAACACGGAATCCCAAGTGCAAAGTACACAAATACTGCTGGCTGTCAGTGCCACAAGCACTGCTGAAAGCTCCCAGGAAAGGCCAGCCTTAGCTTAGTTATGCATTCCTGCTGTAGCTTGGGAATTTGCTCTCAGCTGTTGCCCTCCCTTTTCTCACCTGCCTGCCCACCCTATTTCCTGCTCACATCATGCCCTGGCTCCTGCTTGCCCAGGCCCATATGCCACCTGTCACTCTTTTGCATGTTTTGTCTGTCCTGGTGCCCTGTTTCAGTGCACTTACTTCCCTTGCCAGCTCAGTGGTTTGGTGTTCTCTGTCAATGCCTTTGACTAATCATGGTGCTGACCCTGGACCGACCACGACAGGGATGGTCTGCTCCAGCATCCACGTATGTGTGTTTCAAGGGCAGCAGCATGATGACTGGTGCTAGAACTGACAGCAATACCTACTGAATCTGGAGTCGTCTGTCTGCATGGAAGCACTAATGGCAGTTCCTGAAGATGCAAAGTGACAATCAGGCCAATGGCAGGTTTTCTGAGTTCAGAGGCACAGCATAAATCTTAAGAAGGGACAAATGCTGCTTGACCAGCAAAGCCTGAGTCTGAGCTCCACAGCAGAACCCTTGGCACTTCTCCCACATAACAAGTGGCGTGCTGCTCTTTCAGTCTGAGGGTGCTTCGTGTGCGGGGCAGGCGGTCACATCCCTGTTCTCTGCCTCACATGTGAGGTGGGCAGAACAGACCTGAAACAGGTGATCCAGACCAGGCCTTCACTGTGCTGTACTTCAACAGTAGACGGGGATATTGTGCTGAGAATATCTGAGATCTGCTCACCTTCCTCCCCAAATAGTCAGCTTCCTCACCCAGCAAACTGCCTAGAGGTGCAATAAGTAGGTTAATGCTTGCTTTAGGGTTAGCCTGAGGGTGAGAGTTCCCCATAGGCACAGCAGAGTTGCTTTTGTTCTGTGTGTGTGTGAGTTCATGCGCATGAAAGCCTTCAAGGTGAATCCCTACCGCTCCTGCTTCCTTGTTGTGTGCCCTTCCCTTCTCATTTCTGCCACAGCGGAGGAAACCTGCATAACCCTGTGGCTGATTAGGGAGCGGTCCTCTACAATACCAGGTCTGCTTTCTCCGTTAATTCTATTTTTATTGATATCTTGAGTCATTCTTCACAGTTTTGACTCCCTTGTTTGAGAGCAAGTAGAAAGTGCAAGGGACAACAGAGAAACAGAATAAATTTTAAAGGTGGAAATTACAACTCTGGGTCCGATTTGCACACTGCAAACATTAATACGTTATAACACGAAGACACGACTATTGCTTTGACTCGTATTTCCAACATGCAGCCCATGTGTTAAATTCATTTCTTATTCTCTGGTCTCAGAATCTGGGGCACAAGCTGCAGGCAGCTGAGTGTGTCATTGAAGAGAGACAAAAAAGCCAATGGCATCTTTGGTGCTTTGAAGACCATAGCTCAGATCAAAGCAAGCTGCAATGATCTAACTTCTGTAGGGACAACTGCAGCCCCGGTATTGGTGCTCCAGGACACATGGGTATCTCCTTAATCCATGTCTTGCAGCCTGGATTCAGCTCTCTGCCAGATCAGTATCGTGAGGCAGGACTAAAGTTTTCCTCAAGATGGTAATGTGCTGAATATTTCAAACAGGTTCAGTCAAGAGAGTCTTGCGTATGACGATAGTAGGCTGTTCTCTGAAGGTCCCAGGCTGCTCTGCTTCAAGAAAGGAGTGTGGCCAAAGACTTAAGTCTGTTCTGTTGTGTGCATAAGCCAGAGGGCAGAGAAAGGCCCTATTGCAGAACCTGGCTCTCACACACTTTCTCTGTAGCTACTCAAGACCTGACTCAGTCACCAAGGCCACATTCAGATTACCACTGTACTTTTTCAACAGTGGGTTGGTTTATTTTTTACTTCAGCCTCACCAGGGCAAGTGATCGAGCAAGAAGAAATGAGGTTTCGGGTTGTTTCTTAAAGAGCAACTTATTTGTTGGTCAAATACTCAATTCAGGTAAGCAGATCACAATCAGAAAAAGGCAAAAGATGTGCCAGGTCTCTGCCCCAGGTGACCCTGAGCTTAGCGTAGCTGTTCCTGTGCTCAGCTGCTTGATCGGTGCACGGAAGCCCAGTCCTGGAAGGAACCCAGGTGATGACACACGGTGCACACTGCAGCACCCCAGCAGTGACATGGCTGAAATGGTGGTGTTGGAGCTGCAGGTGAGCTTCTCTGATAGAAGCCCAGCTGCGGGCAGTCCTGGCTGTAACAAGGTGGTGGGGGATGGAGCAGGAGCTCTGGCAGTGAGAGCCTGGGACCAGGAGGAAGCAGAGTGCTGTGCTTCTATAGGTAGGAATGTGGTACCTTCGTTTGAAGTGGCTGGAGGAATTCATACTTTGGCAGTAGCCAACAGAAGCATATCTGTCCTGCAAGCAAGACTGAGGTGTTTCTTTCCATAGCATGCAGGTCCATGCAGATTATTATATTAGATGGATCGTGGCCATTTGCACCCTTTGTTTCTCTTTCGCTGAGAACATGCAGAAGCAATTGGTGAAATACTGATGGGTGTTTTAAATACAGGAAGTGACCAGGAAATGTGCTGGCAGAACTCAGACAAGAGAGAGCAGCGTGGGCAGGGCGAGGTGTCTGGCACAGCTTGGCAAGCGCTCAGGCTCTGCTCAGGTTTACTTGGCAGCTCTGCCTGCACACAGCCAGCCAAGCGCAGCACAGAGCTGCAGAACAAACATAGACACGTCTGCAGGATTTGCTCCTACAAAATGTGGATGTACCTACTGGAATTGTCCTGTATTAGAATATTTTAAGGCCTCGCAAAGAAGCCCATAAGCTGCTAAGTATACATTGAAGCACAAGGTGTGAATGCGTATGCTTCTCAGCCATGCATGCAAACACTCAGAAAGTGCCAATATCAGCATGTTCTGTGGGTGCAAGGAACCAAGTCACAGGCATAGAGGCTGCCCAGACCTCCCATTCTGTAGGCCAACAGACCCTTTAGAATAGATGGAAAGAAATCTTCTGGATTTTTGCAGTGTTTTAGCCTTGATTTTCTGATCGTATTACTATAACTAAGAATTTTCTGTTTTCTCTGTGCTTTGTCTTTGCTGGTTTTGTTTTTTTTTTTTTTTTTTTTTTAAGCATCCTCCCGTTTAAAACTTTAATTGTCTTTAAAAATGAAATATTTAACTGGTGAGAAATCCTGTCTTAAGATTCTTATTGTCATTTAAAAGAGGCACGCATTGATTAACTACCAAATTAAGCTACTCTGAACCCAAATTAAGACTTTGCTCTAGATTTTGCAACAGCTGGGTTAAATCATTTTAAACTGATTCGCAAATGATGCTGTTTTTACTTTGGACAGGGCTTTGATTTCAGTTCTGCCATGCCTACATGCTTTTCCTTGCGTTCTTTTCTCATTTCTCATTCATTCTTCCATTTTTCTGTCTCCCACTCTCTGCTCTCATCCCCCAGTGTTGTGAATCCCTTTTTTCTTCATAGCTGCTCCCTTTTTCTGCATTGTCACTGGCAACTTGCTCCTCATCTCCTGATTTCCATTTGCTAGTTGTCAGCAGCACATGCCGTCAGGTCCTCTCCCCTCTCCTCCTTCCTGCCAGACTAACTCCAGAGAAGGAAAACAAACCAAAATATGTCCATGCTGTAGTGTTGTAATGTTGTTAAGTGTTTCACAGATCAGAAGTAGACACCTGAATTCAAGCACCTAAAATTAGAGGACACATTTAATACCTGAATTTCCGCATTCATTCTGCATTTTTAAAGTGTCGATGATAAAACTCTTTCCTCGTGAATGTGCTGAGATTAGGTAGTGGTCCTATTTAGGTAGTGATGAATATCATAGACATTCCCCCAAGGAAATTATTAACAGTGTTCTGTATGAGGTTTGAAAAGTGTGCAGTAAACACAAACTCAGCCACACGCTTTGTGTGAGGGAAAAGGAAATACTGACTGATTACTTCTTCTGTGTACGTTACCCACCTTATGACTGTCTGAATCCAGGACACTGTATGATCATTAATTGGAGTCCATATTAGATGCTTATACAGTAAGACCCAAATTATGCTGGCAACCTAAACTCTGTTACATCCAGTTTTCTAAAAGTACTTTGTAATTTTCTACTTTAAGGCAGTATTTTTGAATTAAGAAATCAAATCCATTCTCACGCACATCTCCACACTTAGTCCAGTTAATGAAAACCGTAAGGGCTGGTAGTTCTTTGAAAGCCTTCCTCAGTAGTTGATGTTAATAGAGACACCAAAGGATTATTCTGCTATTAATCTGCAGGTAATAGAAGGCCCATTTCTTAAGTACACACAGAAAAGGAGAAGAAGAAATACTGGCTATGACACAAAATGAATTGTCTTTCTCCATGCCCTTGTAACCTAGGGCATGTAGTGCAGGCTGCCAGCCACTGCGTTACAAATTTAAAAGTGCTGGAATCTCTCAGTTCTTCAGCGGGTTGCCTGATGGATTGGTGAGTAATGTACTTGAAGAGTGCATTACTAAGCCCTAGACTAATGGCTAGCTCTTGCCCATGGCTTCTGCTACAGATCATTCATCATAGTATTCATAAGCTCTCTGCCAGTCTGTTTCTGGTACTTGTGCTACTGCTGTTAATGCCATTTGCCTGATGAACTCTGCATGAACATCCCCTACCTTTTCAGAACATGGGTAGTAAACAAAAGCACAGAGCGACATTTCTCCATAAGTCTCGTGCTCCTTTGGAGGACACATGGATAAGGTGATGAACATGATACTCACTCACTCAGTATTACTCAGACTGTGGCATGTGAAAAAACACGTAGGGTTTTTGCAGTATTGTGCCTAGATGTAGTTATCAAGACTTCGCAGTTGTGTGAGCTAAAGGAGGTCCAAGCTTCAGAGCAAAGAGCATCTCTTGAGTTGGCTTTTGGTCTGGCTTTGGTGGACGGGGTAGATATGTGCAGAAGTCTTATGAATAAGTTGACCTTCCTCCAGTTCCCACCACACTTAGAAAGTTTTCTTCTTTCTTTCTACTTCACCATACTGATGGGACTCCTGGGTTACTGCCCAGGAGCTGTGGCTGAGTGTAGTTGGATCCCTCCCAGCTCCTTTCACTTGGACCACAGCACAGCCATGGGAAATAGCAATCCAATCAGCCATCAGCGTGCTCTGGTGACCCAGCCTGCTTCCACGTGTTTGAGCTATCCAGGACTCTTTCTGATTCCTGAGTCCAGTCTGGTAGCTTTGGTGGTAAAGGCTTAGGCCTTACTCTGTACTCTTTGGTTTTGTGCTTTTGCAAGTTATTTAAACATAAACTTATACAAGTTTATTCTTTATTAGCATATTCCTAATGAACTTATGGAAGGGATTAAGCCTTCAACCTAAAGAATTTCCTCTACAACAGTCATAGTAAACATTGCTGCTAAAAACTGCACATCAGAAACAAAATTGTGAAGGGAAAATTATTCAATAGACAGAAAGCTATGGAACTAAAAATAGCAAACTGAGCAAGAAACAATTTAAATTTTCTAATTTACTCCACATGTAGGAATGCTGGGCATTTTGAGGGGTTAGCTGTATTGTATCAGTGTATTCGTGGTGCGAGGTATTTTATTCTTGTAGAGAATGACCTCTTTTTGCAAGGGCTCTTTTTGTTTATGCATTTTAATACAGCTTGAGCACCTTTTCGTTGCCCCAAGCAGGAAGCGAATTCTGGTTCTCTGTAATATTCACATTAACAACCAAAATCTCGGTATTTTGCACACAGAAACGGGTGGAGGATGTGAAAGGTTACAGAGAAAAACAATGACGCTGGAAAAAAAAAGAGCACACCATTAAAAAAAAATTCCCAGTGAGTATTGTCAGTTTATTTGCATGATCTTTTAGGAGATGTTTCTGGTAATAAGGCATCATCAGTCTATTATTTCTCTTGACCAGTCTTTCTCAACCCCCTATAGAAAATCTTACAATTTAACTGAGAATATCTGCTTGTTTCTCATCTTCTAGTTTGAGTTTTCGTTCTTTAACAAGCACAACAGCATGCTGCTCTATCTTCAAAGAGGAAATTAATTCCGTCCGCAAAAGGGTCAAGTGCTAGAAAGTGCATAGCAATGCAGTTTGCATGGCAGGATCCAGGAGATATGATGCTAATAAGATTCTAAGATGAGAACAGCAGACTGGCTCTAGGGATTCAGATGAAGGGTTCTGTAAATTTTAAAAGAAATGGTCTCCAAAAACTAATGATGTCTGCTTTCCAATTCATTAATAATGTGGAGCAGGGAGATGGGAGTGAGAAGCAGGCCATGCTTTGAAATATCAAAATCTAACGAGGAAAAAAAACAGTGAGAGCTCATCTCATTGGGGTCATAAAGCTGGGAGGAATAGGCAGGCTGCAGGGGAACACAGTGTCAGCGCCTGGAGGGAAAGAAATTGCGCTGTATGTTCTGCTGTGTGTAATTTATGCACAGATTCTTTGCCAATGTTGATGTAAAAGCTCCACGCTGAAAAAGATGTTGCTGTATTGACAGAGCTTTCTCAGTGTTCTTGTTTAAGGTGACTTACTACACAGATGTCTGATGGATTTAAACAATGCCTCTGAATTGTCTTAGCATATTTACAAATGGCTCTTCTAAACCTTCCCCTTCACCTTTTTGCATTGCACGCACGAAACTGAGTAACAAGAACCTGAACCTTGTTTGTAGTTAATAGTGGAAGAAAACCCCTCAGGCAAAGCCTAATGAACCAAGAGCAATTCTGAGCTTTCCTCCATAGTATCTGGAGAGACTGCGCCTTTCCAAGGGCTGCCTGGACACATCGTGTGACCTTGCTGCTTTACATCATTAAAATTTCCCATTACTGGCACAGTGTTTGTACGGAGGTGCTATTGTGCAGATATTATGCTGGAGTCTCTCCCTTATGCATGCAGAGTCTGCAGCTAATAGAAAATGTCTGTGCTTGAACAGCTCTGAGAGTGGGAAGGTGTGCAGGAGGAGGATTTGCTCTGACTTTTATTTTGACAAAGCCGTTATGACTTGCAGAGTGAGGTTAAGGTTTTCCTCCGATCTTCTCATTTTGTCGGTGCGATATTTTCTCATCTCACCTCTAACCCCCCCCCATCGGTGCTCTGGGAGTGGGCTGGGACTCGCGGCCGTGCCGCCATCTCCCGCTCCTTCAGCCCATATGGGCTGAGCAGCTGCGCAGCACTGGGCCTTACTGGGCCCTTCCCAGGTGTGGGGTGGGTGCAGAGTGGGCACAGGGTGCTGCCCGCAGCCTGCAGAGCTGCTGCTGCCCAGAGCTGCTCCCTCATGATGCAGGGCTGCTGGGGGCACTGCCACAGCAGGACACAGCCCCTCATCCTAGGCATCAGCTTGGCCCAGGGTCTGATAAAGCGTTGGTAAGACTGGCATCTTTTGTTTGCTGCAGTGTGTTTCCCTGAAGCTTATTTTCCTGTGATCTGTCTTCATGTTCTCTGGGTCCCCTCTGTTTCCTTTCACTTGAGTCATGTTATCTCAGCAGCAAGTCATTCTCCAGGCAAGTGATTTCTCTCAGGCACACAAGCAGGATTCAGAGCAGCATTTAATAAGTGGCAGTTGTGCTGGGGGTGCTGTCTGCTCAGAAGCACTGTCATCACGAGGGCTGAGCTGCAGGGCAAGCGGCACGACCAAGCGCTGGACTTTGTGGGCAGTGTCTGAGAGGCAGCTGTAGTGCCTGGCCGGGGACTGAGCCGAGCTTTGTTCTCTTGCTAAAGCCACAGCCATGGAAATGGAGAAGTGGGGTCTGAAACCATGTTTGTGGTTAGCAACACTTTGCACCTTTTCATCCAGGTACCCTGAAGTCTTCAGTACGGACAGGTACGCCCCAGCTGTCCCTAGAGCAAACCATCAATGCATTGTCACTAATTTCAAAAGCCGTGGACCTCACCTTCATTTTTTTCCTCCATGCTCACGATCTCCAGTGAGCATAAATCAGCCTTCACAGGCCTCGCCTGGAACTGTGTGGATGGTACAGCCATGTGAATCAAATCTTCCCCTTCCCTCATGTTTGTGTCTCAAATGCTTCCTTGGAGAAGAGATGGGGAATTTGTTTCCTCAGGAAATCTCAAGATAGACTGATAACAATTTTCTTGAAGGTTTTCCAGTGATGTTTCTGCTTGTTATTCATTCTCTCAGCACAGGGTTACAGAACGACTTGCCTGCAGTCACAGCCAGTCAGTACAGCAGACGAGTTCACAGCTGCTTCCGTGGAGACACAGTTGTATAATCAGGATTGTCTTATGGCACTGGTAATGATATGAAAAGCAGCTGGTTTATGGAGATCTTTTTCACTGGTGTTCGTAACCAAGACACTTAGCAATTGAGTTGATTTTAGTCAGTCTTTTTGTTTTCCAGCAGAAATCATGCTGGCTTAGAGCTCAATAGTAACATGGCCATAGCTACCAGGACAATGGCAGTTATTTTCCTCAGGTCTTTGCTTGAGGTGAAGGGGAAATGATACAGCATTTCAGTGCAAAATATATAGATTTCATAAATCCAAATTTCCTAAGTTCTTTGCCAAAGCTAGACTGACTGATGTGTGATAGCTATCTCAGCCTACTAAAATCATGCATTCTTTTCTGATTTGCATCAGTTTCCTGTTGACTGCTTTTTCCAAACCTTTATCTAAAAGATGAAATAAATACTAGTTTGTTGTTGTTTCTGTTGTTGTTGTTGGAGGAAGAGAAAAAAAAGCCAAAAAGTTTTCTGTCTTCAAAACCTAAAGCTTCTGTTTCAAACTGAGAGCCTACTGCTGCGCACATTTCCTAGTCTTCCTGAGTAACAAATACCAAGCTGCAAGAACCTAAAGGCCTGCAAAATGAGACATCTAAATTTCTGCAAATCTTTGAGCAAGACGAATTCTATAATTGCATCATTCAGGCTTGAAACAGCCCATGGGATCCTTTTGAAATGCAGTAGGAAGCCCTAGAAGCTAGTGAGCTCTCCAATATTCTGTGTTTTGCACTCAAACTTTCTCTCCAGGTACGAAGCCCAGCTCTTTGTTCATCCCTGTGCTATAGTTTTCACTGCAGCACACTAGCTTTGTTTTTGCATTATTGGTTAAGTTTTCATGCATTTCTTGAGCTTGTGGCAGACAGTGTAGACAAGGATATTGCAAATATTACCTGTGATGTAACGGTCCCATAGCAGGCTCCTTATAGAGAGCTGCAATTGTGTTTCTTATCTTGCTGCTCCTCTTTGCTGTCTGAAAGCTCTCATGGAATAATAATCCTCAGCCATCCTCAGCAAAACTGTCTTGAACATTTTTAAATGGCTATTGGGTGACAGAAAAGCATCGCTAGAAGAAGGACATGAGAAACTGTTACCTGTCCATCCTGCTGTCCTCAGGTGTGCCATTCCTGACAGGTGTGGTTGTAGTGAGGGCATCCAAGGATGGAGGCCTCACAGATCTGCAGCCTGAGATGATGAATTCTAGTTCTAACTATCCTTTCCACCAAAAATTTTTTCTTAACCTCTTACCTAATGTAATTTAAGACCACAGCTATTTGTGCTTGCTGCCTGTAGAAAGCCAGGAGATATGTTAGCTATTACCCATCTCCTTATTATCTTCAGGTACTTAGAAATTGTTTAGTTACTGGTTTTCCAAAAGTTGTAACTTAGCTGGCTGATCTACAATTTTCTTACTTGTTTTCCTCTACTTCTTTATCATAGGCAGACACCGATTGCTGTTTGTCAGTCTTCCAATTGCTCATGAGGTCTTAAATGCACCGAAACTGCTTCCGGCAATTCTTTACATACCCTATACTGGGACTCCTTAGATCCAGATACTTCGAAAGTATCAAACTGTATTCCACCCCCGTTTGAGTCTGGAATCCTGCATCTCTGTACTTGGTAGCAACTATGATAGCCCTCTGCATGCTGTTTACCTTAAATGATCAACAGGAGCAAAATGCTATGAAGGACCTGTCTTCTTGGCATCACATTTCAATAACTGTCCTCTTCTTTTGAGGAGAAAGCCAACGCTTTTCTTACTCTTTCCAATGAACACATCCGTGCTGCTTTTCATTTCCTTTGTTGGTTGAACCTCATGTTGTGTCTTCCTACATGACATGACTTTGTGTAGGAAGTCATGCTTCAGAGTCCCCAGCACGTGGACCGACTGCAAGCTGCCACAGCCCCTCTGCCATAGGGGAGAGGCACAGGTCTTCACAGAGACCAATCATCAGTGACATCTTGACTAGCCGAGTGATCCAGGCTCATCTGGGGGTGCAGATACCACAGCGACCAGCTCTGCTGCAGATCTGAGATAGGCTGTGACTTCCAAAGCAGGATTCTGTTCTTATGACAGATACCCAAAGGCAGATTTTCTTTTAATTAAATATGAAAATCTATAATGCAGTCAGCATGGTGCCTCTTGGTATGTTTATTTTTATACCCCATTTATTTGCTTTTGTTCTCAACATATGCTTTCATTATGAAGGAGACTTTTATACTGACCATCTGTGCATTATGAATGAATTTCAGTTAAAACTAGAGGATGTGGGGAGCAGGACAGAGGTCAGTTGTCTCTTTTAATATCTGCATGCAAATGGGTGTCATCCACAGATGTGGAATGAACACAATCTAGACTTTTTCTTCAAATAACACTGAAATGGCAAAGTTGACACTTTTTAACTGTTGTCTTTAGGTTTCAGGATTAACAGGGTTTTGAGATTAATGAAGTATTTCATACTTGTATAGTTATCATTGCATTTTCTGTTTTTACACACAGAAAATATTTATTGTTCAGTAATATTCTGCCTATATCTAAGTTTTTCTCTCTGCAGCCAAAGGGCAAAAAACATCTAATTTTCCCAGCACTGAAGGTGATGGCATTTGTGTGTGTGACTATAACTGTAGTTCTGCATTCAGTCTATGTTCAAGTCTTAGGGAATGGATTAGGTATCATCAGGCAGAGCTCTGTGGATGTCAAGGAAACAAGAAAGGAACTTGTCAAAGCCTGGCTGTCACAGTTACCCAGATCTGCCCTTGACTGAAGGGCTGTTACTCTCTCTGGTCTTTGCTTTGCACTGCCTGACCTCTTGGCATGGTTTGAAAAGACAAAGCATCCTGTGTGCACTTTTCTGCCGAGTGTGGCTGCGGGTGTGTCAGAAGCAAGCACAAAGTGTCCACTGATAGCACACGGTGGTAGAACTCAGTGCCTCTGCATCCTTGCAAGGAAACTGGAAGCACTGCTATCCAGCGCCCCGCTCTCTGCCATGGGGCAGACTTAGGGGCACCTGGAAACCAAGCAGAGCAGTGCCAGCAGTGTGGGCAGCTGCAGTGTTTGGTCCTGCAATGGTCAGAGCTCTGCAGAGGCTGCTGCTTGCCAGAACCGCTGCAGGAATCTCTCTCTGTGTAGTGACAAGCTTGTAATGCCTCTGCATTTCTCAGCTTTTACTCCTCCTTCCTCTTTGCCTTGTTATTTTTCCTTTTGACCACTTTTCTATGCTCTTAGGTCAAGGGTTTGCCCTTTGGAAAGAAAAAGCTTAGCTGAAAATTAAGAGGTTTAATCAAAGCTTCTCCAGACAGCATGAACAATCAGCAAACATCGAACTGGAGAAAATGAAAGGCCATTCAGATGGGAATGGAAGGGGCCCACAGAACTCCCTTAACAAAGGATCTGGTGCCATTTCCACCATCCCACGTGCCACACTCATTACTGCAGAGGTTGAGGGTGAAGCCTGGGAGGTGGACAGCAGTGGGGCAAGAGCAGAAGCAAGCGGCGGTTGCTTTTCAATACCAGCACAGTTGGTGACATATCCAGAGGTTGCAGGAGCTCACGGGAAGGCTGGGGCAGATGTGCTCTGTTTACTGCAGAGACGGTACAGTTCTTTTGCAAGAACTGTACTAAATTCCTCCGTAACAAAGAGTGTGTGTACTTTCCTGTCCTTTCACATGCCATTTGGCTGCATGGCATCATTTGCCCCGCTCAAAGCACATTAGTGCTTGGAATAAAGGTACAACCAATAGCAAGAGAGTTCTCCTCCATTTTAAAGAAGCATGTTTTCTATCTCATCAGACAGATACCAGAGCTATTATCTGCTAAGCCTGGATGACCTCCTTGCCCTTCGGCCGCTGCCACAGCACTCCTTTGCCTGTGTCTGCAGAGGTACAATCAAGATTTGCCGCTCCATGCTTTGGGTGGTGCCTTCTAAAGAAACGTGTGCTATCTGCCTGCTGCCCCCAGGCATAGGTGGGCATAGGTTTATTTTGGATGTCTGTGTGCAGCATTGAGACTGTCTGTAGTAGCCTGTGCTTAACTTGGTGTGTCAGTTGTCTGCATGCAGGAGACCCCAGAGGTCATTTCAAGTGCCTGTGCTCTGCAAAATGCATGTTCTGTCACTGTCAACAGTGCCCTGCACACACGGCTGTGAGCAGAATATAACAGGCGCATGCAGGGATCTTCTGGACTCAAGCTGCTTTTTTGGAAGAGTTCAGCTCTGCCCCATCTGTTACTGCACTTTTCCCATAGGACAGGTGCCATGTGCTCTTGGTGCACATGTTTTTTGCTTGGACAAGGGAGGACGGTGGGTGCTGAGCTCCTGTCATACAGTTCCTGTGCTGGTGCTGGTGTTTTGCAGCAGTAAGGCAGAGACAATGAGCTCAAGTGTTCTGTCTGAGGAGAGTTTGGGTGGGGGGAGTGGAAAAAAGGCTGTTAGATCTATTGCGGGCAATTTAGATTCAGAGACATTTCATCTGCAGTTCCCTCAAGTGTTGAATTGAATAAAACCAGCAACAGCAGTGGAAGAGGGGGTGGGGGAAGGGCTCTGAGCACTCTCAGCTAAACAAAAAGAGACAGCTCGTAAAAAAAAAAAAAAAAAAAAAAACCAGAGAGAATTACATCCTTGGGCTGAAAACACACCTCCACAAGGAAGGAAGGAAGGGAGGAGGACACGTGGCAGAGCCCACTGGGCAGACAGGGAAGGCCCAGGCTGGCACTGCCCACAACTGCCACTGTTCCTGAGCAGTTCGCGGGGTTTATTCCTGACTTCGAGGATTTTCTGAGAGCGTCTGGAAGCTCCAGCCATGGAATCAAGCAGGAAGAAGAGGGTTCATTTGTTGTTCAAAAAGTGAATAAAATCTACTTCACCTTGTAGTGCTACAGGAGAACACTGCAAAAGTGAAACCCTGAAAAGGGTTAAAAATTCAAAAGACAAAGTAACATAACACTTACACTGACATAACACTTGATGTTTTGGGAGCTACTGAGAGTTCCCAAATGATGCCATTGGATGACTGCTCTGCCCTCAGCATTAGGTGTTCCAGTTCATTGCCTTTGCAAAGGGAGCTGCGGCTGGCTTTCATTTCTGGGCATGCATTGCAGCATTTGTTTCTCTGGGTCTGCCTGTTCTTCCCCAGGCTCAGCTGAGGGCTATTTCACACAGCCACTGAACCCAGTGAGGCTGGGAGCAGTGTGCATGCATTCGGAAGAATAAAAGTACAGCAAAAAATCAGCTGCTGGGGGGTCTGCCTTGTGTGAGTACGATTACACTGCTTTAATGGTGCTGATTCCAATTTCTTATTAATTCACAGGGAAGCAGCAGCGTCTCCAGGCTGCTCTGTAAACTTGCCTCCTGATATCTGTGGCATCGTACTGTGATGCTCTGCTGGCGGCACAGCCCACTGCTGGCTGCACCCCTCTTCGCTGCAGCTTTCCAGATGTCTCCCAGCTGCAGGGATACATGTCTCTCAGGCAGAGATGCGGTTTTGCTGCCAGACACAGCCCTTGCACCAGCTGCATGCCTCCAGCTGCCCAGCTGGGAGGGAAGGCACTGGGATGAAGGGCTGCTCCACATCAGGGGAGGACCAGCCGTGCTCCTCTGCACTGCCCAGGCTTTGTTTCAGTTTGTACTCCTTCTCATCAAGGTCTCTTTGGTTATTTTTTCCCTGTCAGGCATCCTGTTCCACCCAAACAGCCTGCTAGGCTCTGCAGGTGCAAGCCAGGCACTCCAAAGCGCCAGCTCTGGTTGTCATTCCCATCCTCAAGTAAGCGTTATGTTGGCTGTATGGGGAGCAAGGCTTCTGTTAGGGTGCTGCCTTTCTGTTTTATCAGGTACTGTAGTGATTTAATCCAATATAGCTATACAGAACACCTTCATCTGGCCAGGTCAGCACAGCGGTTTTATAAATGCTTACACAGCAGCAGCGCAGCTGTCAGCACCTATTCAGGCACAAGGCAGAGCTTTAACATGTGTTTACTAGTATGTTCTTACTAACGTGTCCTAAGCTCCCCTGTTACCAGTTGTGGACATTGCATGTGAGCAAGATGACAGTCCTGAATGGCCTTGTGCTCATGAGCCACGACTCGCTGCAGGTCAGTGTGACACAGCCTTTGTTAGCTTCACCTCACCCACTGCGAGCCTCGTCTGCGTGGGGTGCACGAGTACCTGCCTGGGGAGTCCCACAGGAATACAGCACAATGTCAGGAACTGGTGTGTGGCAATCATGGGAGGTAGCAATAGGTCTGCTGGTGCTGGGGCAGCTGTTCAGTGGTGGACCAGCATACAAATCGGTGCTGGTATGCAGCAGCAGGGAGGGCGCATGGAGGGAGAAAGCCAGCTTACCCCGCTCTCCACACTGCAGAAGCCCTTTAGATGAATGCAGGGGAGATCAGCCCCCAGAGCTGACATCTGACCAGCATTGACACCTGTGGTACACCCGGATTGCTTGGGCTGGCTCCCAAAACCATGTGGGCTGTGACTTGGTCGAGCGCTGTGCTATACATTAAAATGTCCTCTGGCTTTGCTGCTGCTCATGCAGAAGTGAATGCAAAAAACAAAAGTGAGAATAGAATGAGGGGTCAAGGACTACTCAGGTCAGGCCCCAATAACTCTTGTTTGGGTCATTCCAGCCATAATACAGGGGACTTGATGCTGGTCTGTGTCCCAAGGCTTTGGGAGCCTGATTAGCTACCATTTATAAAAGGCTGAAGAAGTCTTACCATGAGTCTAGGACCAGAGAGCAGAGAAAAAGGGAGGCTGGCTTATGGGCATGTATTATGCTGCCCTGATTTTCTTTTGGTGTTATCGATCGAGCATCTTGCTAAGATACAGGCTTGCCTGCTGTAGTGGTTTTATTCATTTTTAAGCATCATTATTTTTCATGTTGTGGTCTCCCCTTGCTTGGGGTGCTTCTCATTGCCCATCCCCAAAAACGTCCATTCCTGTCTGTGTTTCAAGGCACGCGCTGCTCCCACATGTGTGTGTGTGCACACCAGGGAGATGGAGAGGCAGCTTCAGCTACACTAAGCAATTAAACTCCGGTAGCTCAGGGATGAGCAGGAGGCCGTGATTTTCTTTTCCTTTGCAGTAATTGCCTCTGCAATCAGCTTTGATCACCCGAGAGCAGAGGAGATGAGTGCTGCAAGTTGACATCAGTGGTTTTAATATATCCATTTACATATACAGGAGCAGTGCAGCATACAGCTTTCCATAGTGCCTCTGACCTGAAACCATCGCCGCTCCATAGACACCTCATTTAATTTAATACTTCACCGCCACTGCGGAAGCCACAGGACGGGGATGGGAGGGGGGATAATCAAGCCCTCACTCTCTTGCTCTCTGTGAATGTCTGTAGAAATGACATGAAAGTAATTGCTTTTGAAAAGCAAAGCAGAAATGGCACAACTGATTCCACTTAAATGAGAGGAGAAGGAGTGGGGGCGGGAGACGTTCACCTTAACCATGCCACCTCCTGCCTGCTGCAAGCAGAGCGCTCTGTGGGTCCGTGTGGGGCCAAAGGAAGGGTGAGCTTGGCTCCAAGTGGGTGAGGGAGGTGAGCTCGAACAGGCAGCACTGCTTTGAGCTGGATGCATCCCTTCGGCTACCTCAGACCCATAGGCGGATGCTGCTTCATGTAGCTGTGTGATATCTGTTGTTGCAGTCATTTCTGCTCCTTGAAGGCTGATAGAAAGCCTCATGACATTGAGCATCCAGGAATTATTCTGCCTCCTGAATACGCTCACCTGCCTTGCAGCTGGCAGGGGCTGTTTTTCCTGCATGCTATGCTATACATTAAAATGTCCTCTGGCTTTGCTGGTGCTCATGCAGAAGTGCATGCAAAAAACAAAAATGAGAACCGAATGAGGGGTCAAGGACTCCTCAGGTCAGGCCCCAGTACCTGTCAGCTCCTCTCCATTTCCAGCCCGTCTAAGATTGGCTGCGTGGGTAAAGCTTCAGGCCTGTGAGCAGCTATGGAAAGCATCCCATGTTCAACACAAAGGTGTCCTTTACCATTGCAGAGTACAGGCACACGAACACATGCGCACACCCTTAGATCCACTCAGAATTTAAACGCTTCCTTTGTTTTGTCGGTGTGCATCATGCTGGACAGCTGTAACCTTTCTCACTGTGGGGCTGAATGGTTTACACGCATACAAAGTATGGCTTGGAGGAATGCAGGCCACTGTGTTGATAACAGTCTCCAATATGACTTTAACGTAGACATTAAAATCATTTAATGTTAATTACATGCAAACTGATTATTAATGTATTTATTGAATGTTGACAGCTAAGTGACAGTCTTCAGTAAATATATTTTACTGATCAGTTAGTGTTTAGTTAATATTGAAATTCTTTCTAGGTTTAGTAAGACAGTGAACAATAATTAGGGCCCTCAGTGGCTGTGTGTGTTGTGGGGTACCCTCAGTGCTGGCAGAGCCCCCCATGCCCGGCAGCAATGAGGGCACAGGCAGCGGGGCCAGCAAAAGGCACGGAGAGCTGAGGCAGTGTGGCTCAGTGCAGTACAATGGGCCCGCAGAGCTCAAGGTGCTCCTCCTGCCCAGGCTGCTTGCAGACCAGGCTTGGCAAGAAGTCTGTGGTGCTGTGCCCCGCACATTACCTCATCCTTGTGATCCTGTAGATGCAGGGTGTCCTTTTCCCCAGAAAGCTCAGCTGCTTCCTGCAGCCCATGAGAGGTGAAAACAGCAATAGCTCTGCAGCATGTTGGGGCCCTTTTTCATGGCCAGGCATGGCACAGCCTCTGCCAGCAGCACCAAGCAAACCAATTCTCAGGCCATGTGGGCAGTGTTTTCTCTTGCCTCCCTGTTGTGAGCAGGGCAGGAGCCATGCAGTGCCCTTGCTGTGCTCCGTGCACCACCATGTGTGGAGAGGAGCAGTGCCTCGGAGGCAGTGGTCTGCGCCGGGGGAGCAAATCTGCCACAGGGCCACAGCAGCACCGCCAGCTCTGGAGGATCAATATCTGCATCTTGTCATGCTAATTGCATTTTGCTTGATACTCCTGATTCATTCTCTCTCCCTCCTGGTGTGAACTCTCTGCAACTAGAATGCCGAGAAGTGGAAATGCCAAGAAACGAGAACACCAAGCCCTCCGAGCCCACTGCTGTTGCAGCAGAACAGAAGAGCAAGGCCAGCCACAGGCACTGCACTCCCTTCCTCTTCGCTCACACAGGAAATGCCTGGAGGGGCCTTCAGCACAGGGCTGGATCAGGCACTGCTTATGAAGCCATCAGTTATAACTTTGGGTGAGCTCAGTTGCTCTGTGCCTTCCTGGCCCGGAGCATCGGACACAACCCCCATGTCCAAGGAGCAGGCACCCCGTGTAGCCGTCTACCAGCCTTCCTGGGGCATATCCCTGCTGCCACAGGCGTGCACCCGATCATACCTACCATATTGGCTTCCTGTCCCCAGAACATCAGGTTTTTGCAGCTGGTGTGCGGGGGGTGTCTCCTCCCGACAATCCCCACCCCCAGCAGCATCAGGCCTGTGCTGTTCAGGGTTTTGTTAAGCCGTTTAGTATTAATTGATTTTTTTTTCCATTTTTTCTTTCTTTCCCTGGGCGGGTCAATAGCTGGATGCTCAAGAGCAGAGGATCTATCAACTGCAGACCAAGCAGAGGCAGAGGCAGGCAGAACCGGAGCAGTAATGCAGCCAGATCCAGCAGCTCAGCCAGGAGCTGGAGGCCACCACCAGCTACAGGAGGAAGCTTGGATGCAGGTAGGAGAAGATGCCAGCATGGTCTGGCTCGGCAGGCCAGTATTGGAACTTTATTTAATGCCTTCACAGCAGTGGTAATAATCTGCTGCTCCTGTCTAAATGACAGCATAACAAAGGGCTAAAAATGCAAAAGTGGAGTCTGTCAACTCACAGCGAGGAGGGAAAGTCCCGGGAACTGGGGAGATGGCTGCAGCTCTGCTGTCTGTGGATGGGTGCTTGGGCTGCATTTGACCGAAGATGTGACTGCTGTAATGCATGGATGTCCTGCATGCTAATCCTGCTGCTCACCTCTTGAGAGAGAAGGGGAGAGGGCAGCTGGTAGAGAACATGAGGAAGACCACACCTCGCAGGACATGCTCTCCCAGCTATGTAACAGTGATGTGTGTGAGCCAGGACAGAGGCTTGTGTATCTGAAATCCTGAGTTTGCTCCAGGACGAGCAGACATTTGCAATGGGAGTTGCTCTGCAGACCTGACAGAAGGCCTGCAGGGCAGTGTTTGTGCCTGTCATCTCTGTGCCATTGTCTGCTTGGTCCCCTGCCCTCATACAGCTCCTCTCCTCCAAACCCTGTATTCCAGAGCTGCCAGGAGTCACACTGCTCAGACTGCACATTTCTTCTGCATGCAGATCTGGCTTGGGAGAGCACGCTACTCACATGTCGGCTCAGCCGTGTGTTTGTCAGCCTGATGTCCATTCAGGCACCTTTAGTCGTTAATGGATTTTGACTGCAGGCTGTGATCAGATCCAGATGGCAAACAGATTCTGGGACATGGAGAGAGTGGATCCTGAAAATCTGTGCAGGATTACTTGCTTAATCTGCATCGTTCCTCCACAACACCTGCTTCTAATCTCTTTCAGCACTCCTTAAACCAGAAGAATTATGTCTATTTTAAAAACTTGATAGTGGAGTATTCTCAGTGTACTGGAAGACTAAATCAGCCACGTGCTACTGGTGCTGGAGTATCAGGTCTCAGTGTGCTGGACAGCAGAATGAGCTCCGCACAGCTGGCTTGTCCAGAAGGAGAGCAGCATTTTAGAATCTGAGTGGTATTTTTCTCCTTATTACTCAAAGTGGAAATGGTTTGTTTCACTTAATTTAGTGATAGTGAGGTACGTTCGCTTCATGTGAAGGAACATAGCTAGATATTGTTCCTTTTACTGCCATGTCATCCTTTGTTCTCACTATGTGTATGTGTGTATGAAGAGACAGCACAGCGTGTGGGCAGAACTGCATGTTGCAAGCCTGTTTTCAGATTGTCCGCTGGCGAAGGCTGCTGCTGGCAGTTTGCATGCTTTTGTCTACTTGTGTGCATGATTGGTGAAGGATGAATGAATCTGTGAGTGTGTCATTGTGTGCCTGCATTTTTTCTCCATATGTATACGGGTATCCATACACTGATTTGTGCAGCCAGAGCACGGCAGGGAGGAATCATGCTTCTGTTTCTTCTTACAGTTACTCTGTCTTACTCCCTTCCCATCCTATCCCTTCCATGTGTTGATGCTGAGTTCAGCTGAGTGTAGCTGCTTGCTTTTGGTGTGAAAGTGACAGATACAACAACAGAGTTCTAATCTTTCTCCTACAAAATTCCCAATCAAAGCACATCCAGCTCTGTCACATAAAAATCTAACATTCTTCTGGGTCAGAACAGAGCTCTACAGTGCTCTGTGTCTGACAGCAGCTTATGCCCATGCCTTGGAAAGAGGAAAAAAAGGAGAAGCTGTACTGTTGCCCAAAGATGCTCTCCCATCTCCATGGTTACAGGGATTCCTGATTCCAAGCTGGAATCTTTGTGTTTAACAGCCCTCAAGGAATTTTCATCAATAATTTGTCAAACTATTTTTGTAACCCAGACATTATGTGGCTTCTGCAGTGTCTCACAGCAGCAAATTCCACTGTTTAACCATACACAGGATGCAGAGTCACTTCTTTTTGTTTACTGTTATTTTATTGAAAGACTGTGACCAATCATTCTTTAGTCACCTTCTGTGTGACACTTGCAATTTTATGCTTTCCTTCTATTGTCCTCCTTCTGCACAGAAGGGCCCCAGTCTTTTTTTTTTTTTTTAATTAGGGAAACAATCCAATCATTAAATCATCTCTGTCAGCTTTTACCATACTTTCATTTGTCCTGTTGCTTTCAGTTGTATTATTTATGTAGTTTCAGGGAGTGTTAGATTTTGACTAGAAAGAGAGCAGTCCTTCCCACCACACCAGCTTACATCTTGCTCTGTCTCTATCCAGTTCTGCTTAAAGCTCTTGTCCCATCTCTGTCTCCATCTGGCTGTACAGGAAGCACTGCCAAACCCAGCCCCAACCTGCTGTGCCAGGAACTGTCTTACAGTACTTTCTGATTCTCCCAAAGATTTACAACCCATCTCCATCCCCATATGTTGCAAGCTTCTCTCCAGCTTCTGACCCCATGCAGCTGATGGACACTCCAGTTCCTATAACTGCCTGGGGAGCTCTTCATCCCATCTTATCCCAGCCTATCACATCCAATCCCCACCCTTGTCTGAAATATCTCCAGACTCACCTGGCTGTGTATGATCTCTTCTCTCATCTCTTCCAGTAGTGCCAATTTTTTCCACTTTTCTCCATTTCCCTCACAACTTGTACCAAGAGCTACTAACCCTCTCCAGGAGCACTTTTCTACCTCCACATTCCTAATGATCCAAAATAGCTCTGGCCCACCAGCATGTTTCTGCTCGTGTGTGAATCAATTTCCTATCCTCACTAATTATATTTCTCAAAACTCACTCCTCGAGATGTGCCTGACCTGCCCTTCTGCATGTGCTGGTTTGAGCCAGACATGGCTGCTGAGAGATCTGTTCATGTGGACTTTGTGCTCCCAGGGCTGGCAGTCCCAGCAGGGCAAACATACTAGGAGTCTGCAACCTGGAGCATTAGGTGTAATTTAGTACTAGGAACGCAAGTTATAGCCCTGCTCTTTAAGGAAAGGCTGGCAGTGCAGCTCTGCCTGTCAGCTGAGACCACCGCCTGGTCATGAGCTCTCCTGGTGAATGAATCAGGATTTGGCATGTCGTTGTTTAAAACAGCCTCCATGCTAACGTCTTTTTGAAGTGAAACTGAGAAGGCTGTTAACCTCAGTTAGCCAGCTGTCCTCACCATGACCTGGATAAATCATCATAGCAGAGCTCCAAAGAACATGGCTCTCACTACTCTGGAAAATGGAGCTGCAGGGAAAGGACTGTGCTTTCAGCTTATAGGTGCAAGGAAGGCTTCCCACCACCAGGGTTGTGCAGCAAAAGACTGGTGTATTGCCATGTGTAGCAGAAATGCTAAGTCATGGCTTGAAGCAGTGATTGAGCACCTGGTGGGGAAGCAGGGCCAGCCCAGGGGAGCTCAGGTGCATGCAATGTACCCAAGTGATTGGAAGGGCAGGAGCCAGGATCCACCCCTTCTGAGACTTCATTTAAGGGTTGGCAGTGAGGGCGTCTTACTGAAGATTCCTGCCTGCCTTAGGCCTTCCAAGGGTAAGCAGCTTTTTCTTCCTTTGTTTGTGTTCATGGCTGTTGCATTTGGGCTTGCCCTCATTTGCTGCAGTCTAGGATTTTGCTACCCTGCTGTGCTTTCTATCGCATTGCAGCATGCTAAGAGTCCTGCTGGTGCTCCAGGCTGGGCATCAAGTCTTAGAGAAGTCCATTCCCTTCCCTGAGAGCCATCAAAGGAGTTATGGATTGTACTGTAGCTTGTAGAGAGGCAATCTGCTGTACCTGGGAAGAGGGTGAGCTTCTACAGAGCCGCTGGGATGTCTCATCATCTAGCCTCAGCTTGTGACCATGTGGGCACTGGTGTAGCACCAGGCTTCCAGGTTCATTCTTTCTAGTTGGAGGTTGGGCTTTCTCCAGAGCAATCTCTACCTCTGAGCTGTCTTTCTCTGTGGTGAGGAAGGATATGGAAAGGACACTTTCTCCAAGAGAAAATAGTGCTGTTTTAGGCCATCACATGCTCTGGGGTAGTTTTGTGCAGCAGGAGCATCACGTGCTGCTCTCAGAAGAACACCCTGCTTTCACATGTCAGACTGACTGCTTAAGCTGTGGTCCAAGTTTCTCCTTGCCAAAGCAATGCCAGGTACCTGTGAAGGGTTGAGAAGATCTGCTACAGTGTTTGTCTAGGCCAATGTGTCTTTATCAGAGCCAACATCAGCAGGAAATTTACAGCAGGTGGTTCAGAGCAGCTTGCTCCAAAGGCTGATTTAGAGATTGGCTCATTCTCAGCACAAGGCACTTCTCTCTGCAAAGAGCTGTTTTGACTCCAGGAGCTGTTATCTGTGCAAAGGCCTCATTACTTTATCTCAGAGGGCACTCATAGCTGCTGTTTCATTGTGTGGCAGTGAGTTCCACCAGACAGGTTTTCTCTTGTTGTTTCTAATCTGGCTGAATTCTTTCTTTTTTCCTCTCCAGCATGACTGAGGAAAATCACAACACCAGCTGCATATAAGAAACTCCTGGAAAGAAGAACAAAGCCAACTGTTCTCCATGTCCATGAAGGCATGCACAAGAACTAATGGGTGTATCCTAAATCCTGAAATATTCAGGTTAGGAACAGCTTCTGATGGAGAGGAGAACAAAGCAGGCAAACAGACTGCCAGGGGCCTGAGGATTCTGCATCACAGGGGATCTTCAAGGACAGATAAACAGAAGAAAAGGCACCTGTAGGTTCCCCTATCATAGAACTGGAAGATGGGCCATCAACCTCTTGATTCATGCCAGCCTTGCTCATTTCCTAAACCCAGCTTTGTTCATACCCTGAAACTCATCTGTCTTCTTCAAAGCCCCACCACAGTCTCCTTTAACATTTATGTGCTATCAACATATCACTTGCCAGGGTGATTCTAGAAAAGTGACTGTGCTTGAGTCTTGGATGGATGCTTGCTTCCTACTGTGGTTCACCTAACCTCCAGGAGACTCAATGCCTGCTTTGTGTTGTAAATGGTGTCCCATCTTGAGATGCATTGCCTGTGTTCCTGCGTTGGATAGTAGTGCTGATCTGTGGGAATGTTCTTCCATCTTTCTTGGAACCTCATTCTTATGCGTCTGCAGACTTGTTCACAGGAGACTAGCTGAGGAGCATGCTCACTGCTGTTTTCCCAGGTAAATTCAGCCTTGCTTGTCTTCCTCACTAGTGGTGTTCCTTCAGCTCTCTTCTCAGGGAACAGGGTTCTCTTTGTACTGATGCTGTGGGTTGGAGGAATGCACAGAGTCTGTTCTCTTCTGGCTCTCTGGAAGGACAAACAGAGCTGCCTGACTTCTTGTCCAGGAGCCTTAGCACTCACCTACTTATACTGGGATGATGACTTGGTGCTCCTTCCTGTATTCTAAAACATGCTGCTGCCTGGGATGGTCCAAGGTAGAAGCATGTTTCATAGGGTGAGCAGGGGCCTCAGTGTAGTGGGCTTGAGACCTGGTGCCAGGGCCTTAACTGAACTAGGCAAGGATCAGGCAATTGTGTTGCTCAACAAAACTCCACAGCTGACAATCTCTGAACTGCTCTTTAGCACTACATTTAGCAATCTGCGGCACTTTAGCTGGAGCTGGTGGGTCCCTTGTTCCTTGCATTGATCTCACGAACTTGCATGTGGAAAGAAAGCTGGATTTTCCCCTTTTTACTGCCTCCTTATCTGGCCATAGGTTACCCAGTAGTCAGAACGCATGCCTTAACATATGCTGAAGAGAGCAAGCAGAGCCTGGAGGATGTTGATGGATGACAAAAGCTCTGATACGTGCATCTGTATGACATGTGGTGCTGTGCCTCAGGCTTTGGCCTGAGCATTGCAGTTCCACCCTTGGTAATAAACATATGAGTAGATGAGGCAGAGATGGGAGTATAGATTTGCTATCAGAAATTTTGGATTTTATTTCCATTCTTGGCTGTGTGCAATTTCCTGTATGTGCTGTTTTGCAAATGAGTTGCACAATAGCTATCAAAGACCACCTAGAAACAAGGTCAGCTTGATGCCACTTAGTTCTGCTGCGCAGTGGTGGGTCCAGGCAATGTGAAGGTGTGGTTTGGATCCATGGAAAGGTCTCATCTATGCTCCCTGATGGCTGTGTGAATCTACTGCTCTTTGCCTGCCTAGCGTTTGAGTGCAGTCATGGTGCTGGAGAAGTAGAATTGTCTGGTTATCAACTGTTGACCTACCCGGTCTCAGTAACCAGAAGTGGTGCAGTTTTCTTAGATGTTGCTCACTCACAGAACCTTACACCTGTCTGTGGGGAAGCAGCCACTTGGATCATAGGTCCTCAGTGGGAGGGAGGAATCAGCACACACATACCATACACCAGGACACAAGGCAGCTCCCACAGACACCCCGGCACTGCCTGTAGCTTTTATGGGGCTAGAAACGCAGTCACAACAGCCAGTGGGATCTGCAAGTAATGTGGCAAGATAAAATGTGTAATGTGTGCAGGCACTGAAGAGAAACCCCACCAGGCACCTGGGCCTGAGAGCTGGCTCAACAACACAGATGTTAGAGGGAATAAAGGGAATGACAGAGGATCAACTAAAATGTTCTGCAAGGCTGGTTTTTCTCCATGTAGTTTCTGAAGGAGCGGTCTTTGGGGCTGTGGAGAAATGGGCAGCCTCCAGGCTGTGAGGTTAACGCAGAGCCACAGCTGTTTGTATAGCTGCAGAGCCTTTAAGAGAGACTTGGGAAAACTAGCTTGGATTCCAATGAATATTTACAATTACACTGCTCCAAAGCTGAATCCAATCACATCACTGCAGTATGCAGGCTTTGTGTATTAAAAGAAAATGAGAGGAAAGCAGGAAAGATGAGCTGCGGAGCTGCCTTTGGAGAGACCTCCCTGCTTGTGACAGAACTAAAATGCTTTACTTCTGATAGAAGCAATTCATTCTTTGGGCATTTTGCTTGATATTAAAATTCCTGGCTGTTTTTTGAAGTGACAGTTTTCAGTAGATGGTCTTCAAATCAGAGTGAAAGAAATAGGAAGTGTTGTAATCTATAATTCTGATATTGCACTAACAAACTGGAAATAAGGGAGCATTTCCAAGCTAGAGCAGAGATGGTCCCCCCACTTTCCACTTGATGAGTCTGAGATTACCATGTTCAAGAGGTCTGGACAGAGCTACCCTTGTTAAAATCATGCTCCTAATACGATATTTGAATGATCACCAGGCTTTGCCATTAAACAGGATGATCTAACAGAGGAAGAAACAAAAAATGCTGGATAAATGTTCATTGAAGCTTGTTATTAGCCTTTTCTTTTTTTCAGCGGAAGATAGAAAAACGTGTCAGGGAATCACTGCGTGCAAAGATGATGGAGGATTTGTGAGTGTAAGACCCCTGCAGAGAACTGTATGCAGCAGAGTAGGAAGTGTGTGGCAAAGCAGAGGTACTGCTCAAGTTGACAAAAGGAACAGCACCAAAAGCTCACCTCGCTGTACTCCCAGCTGATTAGCTCTTCTGCATGGTGCCAGGGCAAATCAGCTTGGACTCTTGTATGCCTTGTGTTGGCAGCTGGGTAAGCTTAAGAAGGAGCTGTACTAATGGAAGGGGTACTCAGCTGGATGCCTTAAGACCTATGGTGCACCCATCCACTCATACACTGGGAGGTTTTCCACAACTCTGACACAACGCAAGCAGTTGTGGAAGAAGGCAAGTAGGAGATGGGACAAAAGCACAGATCAGGATGAGGATGGAAATTATTCTTTTCATTCAGACATTGCATGGCATGTTGCCAAAACACGGCTGCAGCACCAAACACTGCTGCTCTAACATACCAGCTGTGAATAACTCATGGCTTGTTGCGGTATTGGAGTACAAAAACACCACTACTTTTCTTTAATCACAAATATTTAAGGTATAACCTTCCATTCTGTCACGCAGATGTTCTGAAGCACCACGGCAGCATCGGAGCAGGTGCTTTGTGAGGAGGCATGTTATGATTGAAGCTGCAAGAATGTGCACTTATATTTACACAGGGTGCACTTACAAGCACACCTGACCTGCAACAGTGACATCTGAAGGCCTAGCCTGCTCCATCCCCGTGGTCCCAGCAGGTGGCATGTCTCCACACGTGAGCAGAAGACAGCATGGTGCTGTTTCCAGACTGTGCTAATCCCATCGTGTGTTTTGAAGATGATGTGTTTCCTACTGCCTTTCACCTTGTGACTGCACAGATCCCTTCTGCTGGATGGCAATCTTAAAGGATGCTGATGGGAAATCCCAGGAAGCTGCTCTCTGATCTAAGTCATGCTGCTGGCAGAGGGAAGACTCTGACACATGCAGGCATGGCACAGGGTGTTCCCTGCTGCCTGGCACATACTGCAGTCGATAGCCCTCAGCAGGAACTTGCATTCAATATTATACTGTCTAAGAGGCTTAAAATTGACTGTGAAGCTTCAGTACAACTACAAAGAAATCTTGTTTTCAGTTTCTCCTATGGTGGATTGTTCCAGAATGAGACAGAGCAATTTGGTAATTGATTCATGGAATATGGGTATCCGCACTGGAGTATTTGGAATCAGATTATGTAATATGAAAAGCAGTCATTCATTTGAACTTCCCTTGTGGGAATGGTAGCTGCCCAAACAAGTTCCCCATGAAGATGGGAAATGTGACAGAAATCAGACAGAGCCCACTCCTGTGTGCTGCAGAAACAACAGAGCGGTTTTGCACCCACCAGGAATGCCCTGTGTTGTATCTTGCTCTCCACAGCTTGTTGTAGTTTCTTATACTAGCTCCTGACAGACCCCAGTTGCTGTGGCATAAAAAACAGCACAAAAAGAGCAGCATGCTTGCACAGTTCTGGTAAACCTCCAGCCTGCTGGAAAGTTACCAAATAGTTTCTAGTGTCATAACAGGACTTGACAAATGCTGCTGTCAGAATGGGACTCGACGTAACAGTCCATTGAAGCCACCAGCCCAGGAGTGGGAATGGCTGTGGAGAGCCATTGCAACTTTCCTGTTGCTTTGTGTCTCTTTACACTGCAGCCCTCCTCACCCTTGCTTAAGCATCATGCCTTGCTCTGAGCTGCTCCAATGGGCAGAACTCAGGAGCGTGCTGGCTCAGATGGCTCTCAGTGCAGTGTGTGCCACACAACCCCATTAGCTTTGTCACAACATGGTGCCTCTGGGTCCCTGCCTTCTCTCCGGGGAGCACCTGCAGTCCAGCATGGTTTCTCTTG
Source organism: Chrysolophus pictus (assembly GCA_037305975.1). NCBI lineage: Eukaryota > Metazoa > Chordata > Aves > Galliformes > Phasianidae > Chrysolophus > Chrysolophus pictus. The sequence continues at coordinate 360,265 of CM074586.1, read as the reverse complement.
CTTTATGTCCCCTGGGCACACTGTTGTCACTGCAGACAGCTCTGCCACTGCTAATTGTGTCCTCTGAAAAAGGACTATCAATATGGCTGAACTGAATCCTGATGTGGTGGTGCAGAGGGGTCAGTAGCACACCACTGCAACTCCTTAATCCTGACTTTTTGAATACAGATGCTTGGAAGCAGAGAGCAAACTGATACAGAAGCAGGGCAGGATGTGTCAGGATCAGTCCTTGCACATGATCCTGGAGTACTGAAGAAAAGTAGGAACAACTGTTTGCAATTAGCTGCAAGTATGTATTGCTCACCATCTTATCTCTGACAGTGGCCATGAGCTATTATCTTAGTGCAAGAAAGCATAGCTACTGCAGTACCACCCAGAATATCATGATGTGCAGCTCAGAGGCCTCAGAAGCAAAAATAAGGGCTTCTATTTAACCAGTGTAGGTGGATTTTTTTTCTCCCATGATGATATTTAACCTCTTTTTGAATGTACATAAACCTTGATGACCCACCATATCCTCTGCTAAGCAGTTTGACACAGCATAGGGCATATTAAAAAAAAAAATCTGCTTTTTGTTTTGTAGTTACTACCCACTAATTTATGGGTCACTGATGGTTCTTATATCAAAGGGACAATGAGAATTCATACTGCAGTCAAACTCTGTATGCCAAACTTAATTTTATAATCCTGTCACACTTCCCTTCAGCCATCTCTTCTCTGGGGCTAAAGAGACTTTCTGCTTTTCCTCATATGGAAGATATTCTTTGTATTTGATCTGCCTTGTTGCTCTTCTCTGAAACCCTTCCAACTCTGTTTTCCTTGAGAGAAGCCAACCAGAGTTCCATATGGTAATCACGATGCAGTCTCCACTCTGGCTCTGTTCAGTGACATGTATCTGATCTGCTCTCCGTTATTTTCCTAATAATTCTTAACAGTCAGTTTGCCTTTTGGACTGCTCCTGAGCACTGAGAAAATATTTCCATAGGACTGTCCCTGTCAGTCTCTATCTGGTTTTGTCTCCTTTATCCCCAATCACTTAGTCCTGAAGAGGGAACAGCTACACTACCTGAAGCTGCAAGCAAAACCTCACAAGAAAGAAAGTGTAAGTGTCCCCGAACTTTTGCAGGGTTAAGACCACCTGGCTGTGTCTCATGTTTTCAAAATCAAGGACAACTACTAAATATCTGAAAAACAAGGCATTATGAATTAAGAACAGCCTCACAATGCTGCAGCCCCATCCCCTGCCAGGCATGTCTGCTCTCTAGTACTCACCCTACCCACAGCACTGCAGGGGAGCACCGGAGCCTTCTCCTTGCTGAAGCAAAGCTCAGGTGCAGGTCAGGCAGGAGAGCTGCCCACATCAGTCCTGCATTTGGGCAGTGAGCATCCTAAAACAGCTCCACCTGCATCTCCATCTTACTGCAGGGATTCCTTCTGAGATGCAGCTTCCCTTCGTCTGGGAGGTACAGTGCTGCTGTTATACAGGCCACGGGGCCACTCACAGCTCCATGTGGCACAAAGGCTGCTCCATGTGCTTCAGATGATGCACAGTGCTGAGAGGCTGCAGACCTCAGCCTGGTGGCTCTTACCCACCTTTCACCATTCAGCACAAGCACACCCAGCACTGAATGCAGATAAATGCTGCAGTTAAATCACTGTTGGTGAACACAATCATGGCATGTTCTTGCAGTCCTTCCTTTGTGCCATTCTATTTTATGGGTAACAGGTTCTAGGTCTTCAGAGCAGGGAGCAGAAGATGATTTTCATTGCCAATCTGGGGTCTTACCCAATGATCGGTACCCATAATTTGAATCCTAAGCAGGAACGCCCACATTGTCTATAGTATCTTCAGGGCTGCAGTCTGTAGCGTCCTCAGGGCAGCCTTAAGAACACCTTTACAGCATTTAATAAGGCCTGCCCCTGTCAGATTATATGGCAGGTGGAATTGCCACTCAATTTGTTTTCTTTTGCCCAGCATTGTACCACTGTGCTAGTGCACCAAGTCCCTTGATCGCTCTCAATGACTTGAGGTGTTCCATAGGCAGCCATCAATTTGGTAAGTGCCTTGATGGTATATGCCTGGCTCACTCAGCACTGGATAGGCCTGCTTCAGGTGTCAATGAAGTCACAGCATGTCTCACTCCCTCAGTCTGAGGGAGGGGCCCAATGTAAGAGGACTGTGTCCTCCAGCAAGATGGGCTGTTGTTTCAGGCAAAGGTCTTGGTCTCCTCCGGGAGCAAGCACTGCATTCTCAGCATACCTGGACGATGTCAGATGGCCATATGGGCAGTCCCCATGCTTTAGCAGCTGCCCACATAGCCTTTTGTCCTGCGTGCTGCAGCTTCTGATGTAACCTACGGGCGACATCCTCAGATGGTGAATTCTCAATCCATCGGACTCGGGCCAGTGTATCGGCTTCATCATTTCCCGTGACTGTAGGGGTTGGTGACCAGAAACATGGTAGACACAATGCTGCAGCCCCATCCCCTGCCAGACACATCTGCTCTCTAGTACCCGCAGGGCAGGCCTTATTGACTGCTGTAAAGGTATTCTTAAGGCTGCCCTGAGGACAGACTCTCAGTCCCTGCAGAGGTGAACAAAGAGACTCTATGAAACCCTGCGGGACCTGAATGTGGTAAGCTGGTGTTTAACCACATCCCATATATCTACCCCAGATATCTGGGTTATCAGCTCTACTGCCTGTAATACAAAGTAGGCAGCCAATAACTGTTTTTCAGTCATACTGTACATCTTTTCTGCTCCATGCCAAACCTGAGACCAGAACCAAATTGGAGCTCAAATGGAATTTTGGCACTGCCATAGATCCAGCCAAACCCATCCTGAGTTACACAGGCTTCTAGTTCAGCTGGAAGGGGAGGGAGCACTGAACACACCCAGTGCCTGGGCCTGTTTAACAGCTAGTTTCACTTGTTGAAATGCCTGTTGTTCCATTCTCCTCCCATCCCATTCTTTGGGAGTTAACACAAAGGTCTCAGCAGCTGCACTAGGTGGGGTATAAAGGAACGTCAGTAACCCAGTATATCCCAAAATTTGTGCAGCTGCCTTAGCATGGTAGGGACTGGGAACACCTGAACTATGTTTATTATGGCACTGGGTAGTACTTAGATCTTTCCTGACCAAACTACATCCAGGAATTTCACCACCAAACCTGGTCCTTTCACTTTTTGTGGGTTTATAGCCCCTTTCTCTTGTAAATGAGTAGTTAAAGAGTCTACTGCCTTTCCTAATGCCTCTAGTGAGTCAGACATCAACATGAGATCAATCAATGGTACAGTCTGATGTTATTAGGATTATTACACTCTGCTAGGTCCCATGCCACTAAGTTATGACATTAGGGTGGTGAACACACATACCCCTACAGCTGGACCTGAAAGGTCCACTGCCTGCTTCCCCACATAAATGCAAACTGGTCTTGTGATTATTCCTGAATGAGAATGCTGAAGAACGCATTTACCAGATCTAGGACACAATGATAGATTTCTATCCCCTACTCAGTGTGGCCATCAGGAAGGCAATATTGGGTACAGCATACAAATGGGTGGTGTGACCTTAATTAATTCTCTGTAATCCACTATCATTCTCCATGTGCCATCTGACCTCCGTACTGGCCATATGGAGAAATTCTATGGGCTATGTGCAGATCTTGTGATCCCTACTTTTTCTAGTTCCTGCACCGTTCTAGAGATCTCCCCTTGGTTCCATGGAAGTATATACTGCTTAGTAATCCAGCACAGATTGGGAAAGCAAATAGGCTCATGTTTTGCACAGCCTCTTAATATTGTCTGCAGTGCCAGGATACTAACACGTCTCTCTCTCTCTCTGAACTCTCCTACAATCACCTGGAGAGTCAGACCCCATAGGATGTCTATGCCCAGTATATACTCCAGGACTGGGGCAATAGACACCTTATACTCCCAGGGCAGTGAGCACCCAATCTCAACCACATCTGGGTTAGAGGGATGGTCTGTCACCCAAACCCACCAATCACCACCCTGTCTCCCTGGAATGCAGTTGCATCACCATAAATAATTGATGTTTCTGCACCCCTCTCAACTACTACCATAACTCACTGTATATTCTTTCAGGACCAAAAAAAAATAGTCTGACATAGGGCCCCAGGTCCTATCTGGAAGCCCTTAGTACAGAGAGGCTAGCATCCCCTGTCACGCAAGTAGCTGAGCAATTACCAGTTACAATAATAGACCCATTGTCCCTTATAGGTCCCCATTCTTCAGTAATCCAAACAACACTGAGCCAGGGGAAGCCAGAGAATCCCAGGGTTTCCCCCAGAAGTTCCTCTTTCAGTGTGTTCAGGGTCTCAGTGACTATCCAATACATAGTTTTTTTTTGTTTTTTTGTTTTTTTTTTTTTAAGGTAACCCACTGTGAATAAGTATCTGCCCAGATCACCAAGTTTAATGCTATAATACAATGGAAAGTACAACAGTAATAGCAGAGTAGCACAGTCTTATGTTACAGCAAATGAGAACAAGCCCAAACACAGCAACCACAGACAGCTTACCTTTAGAAAGCCACAAGTAGGCAGAGATCCACAGAAAAATATCCTTATTTCCACTGCCAGCCCTTAAATGAGGTCTAGGCAAGGGAGGATCCCGGCTCCACCTTTTCCATCACTCAGGTACATTGCATGCACCTGAGCTCCCCTGGGCTGGCCCTGCCTTCCCACCAGGTGCTCAATCACAGGCTGTGACTCAGCATTTCTGCTATAGGGTCAGAGTGAAGCTTAACCATAAAGAAAGGAAGGGCATGAGGATCCCCTCTGGCTCTTTTTACAGTCCTGCATCTGCCTCCCCCCTTTTATGTTTGGGGTTCTCCCTCTGGTCCCCATCACAGGAGTCTTTTCAATTTATGGAGTCCCCCTCCAGTTTCTGTCTCCCCTCAGCCACCTGTTCCTCTTTTGCTTCATTGCTGTTGCTGCTGATGCAGGAGGAAATCCCTAAAGCTGACACTGAAGTAGCTGTCCAGAAACATCGTTCCTCTCTCTGTGGGCTACAGCTGCAAGAAGAACCTAAGCATCACATTCTGTGACCAGACCTAAGCAGCACTGCTTTTCCTTTGCTCCTTTCTCTTCCTGCAGTATTTCTGCTTTCTGCTTATTTCCAGCTTGTGGTTCTTACAGAAACAGCAGCTCCTGTGCAGCTATCTATGTTCTCTGCCTACAGGCAGACGGAAGCATGATGCAGTAACAGCAGTGGGGGTGGTTGCTGTGATGGCATACGGCTGTGAGAGGCACTGCTGGGACATGGGCACTGCCAAGGAGCTCCGGGCTGGGCTGCTGAGCACCTCCAGTTGTGCAGGGCTGGGGCTGACCCACACCTCCTCTCACCACTCCCAGGCCTCTCAGTGCTTCTGCCTGCTCCCACATTGGTGCTGGCTGCCGCAGGTGCTGGGCATGCCGCAGAGCAGCCTCCCGCCTATTTCTGCCACTGACGCTCTTTCCTTCTGCTCTGTTTTCTCTCCCTGCTCTGGAGGGGCTCTTTCCCCGGAGTTGCGGTGTTTTTTTCCTAAGTATTTTTCAAGTAGCTGGCTAAGTCTCTGGAAAGGATAATGAGATCATTTTCATTGCAGAATGCAAATCCATGCAAGCCTTCCCTGTTCGTTATTTCTCCCCTGCAGACTCTGGCCACGCTGCTGCTAATTCGTATTTGTTGATATTCCTCAGCAGCCGAACGCACAGAGTGTGCTCCAGACGGTACCCAGATGTGATTGGAGCCGGTACCCTCTTCCCGCTAACAGAGAATTGCAAATTATCACTACAGCGGCAGAGGAATAACCTTTACGGTTCATTAAAATTCCACAGACTCTGCTCTGTTTCCCCTTCCGCGAACCCAACGGGCACTGCAGGTGGAACGGGATCCCCCTCACATCCACCCGTCGGCTTCGGGCCGGGATGCGATGCGACATCTCCGTGGGTCCGCCGCTCCCGCCCGGGCCGTGTGCCGCTGCGGGGGCCGGGGTCCCACCAGGCGCCCCGTGGATCCGAAGGACGGGGTCCGGCTCGGAGCCCGCCGCCTACGGTCGGGGAACGTTGACGGAATCTGCGTCCGTCGCGCTCTACCGCAGCGTGCAGCCCCGCCGCGAGCCGCCTCTGAGCCGCGCCGCGCTCCCGCCGGGCATTTTCCGTGACCGAGGCAGCGCCCGGCTCCGCGAGCGGCGAATCGAGGCGGCAACTCCCGCCGGGCCCAGGAGGGGGCGCTGCGGCGCGGGCGGAGCGCGGGGCGGGGCTGCCGGAGGGCTCCGGAGAACAAAGGTTCCGCGCTCCCTTCCGCAGCGCCGCGCCCCGGCGGGAGGAGCCACTGCCGCCACCGCGCCAACGCGGGGAGCGCGGGGCGAGGGCGACCCCTGCTGGGCGCCGCCGGACAGACGCAGACGGGCGGGGGGATCTGGCCGCGCCCCGTCGGCTCCTTTCGGCTGCCCTTAACTCCTCCGGCCTCCCGGTCCTGTTTGGCATTCGCCTCTCACCCAGACCTCTCCTGGCCTCGGGCTTCCCACGCGTTCATCCTCCTTCCTTTTCCTGATTTCCAGCCTCTTGCCACCTGCTCACCCGTTTACGGTGTCTGCAGTTCTGTGGCCTTCCACCCATTTTGGCCTTTTTAGTTTGGCCCCATCCTTTTTCACCAGCTTGAAAGCGGAGACCGAAAAAGGGTGGGAAGGTGTAAAACAGATGGAAAGGCAAGCAATGAAGTGGAGCCAAAAAAAAAGGAAAGGAGGCTGAGAAGAAGTGGGAGTCCTTCCCTCCCTTTTCCTTCCCCTAAACCTTCTTCTTCCCCTTCCCATTTCCCTTTTTCTCTCCACCCCCTTACAGGCCTAGGCTTTGCCATCTGAGCACCCCCAAAGGCGTTGCTGCTGTATTTGTGTTTGTTTCCGGGGGAAGAGTGAAGCCCCGTGGGGACGAAGCCTGGTTAAGCTGAAAAAAATGCAGCTGTTTTTCCTGCGTTATTTTTTTTCCTGAGTTATTTTTAACACCAGTAAGTCCTTTTATGCGAGTATTTTTCCACTCATTCCATAACTCAGAAATAGTTGAAAGGAGGTTCATCAGACATTTGAATTAAGTCCATCTTCAAGCAAAGGCTCGGCATGGAAAATTTTAGCTGCAAAACAGACGTTCTGGAGAAACGGAGCCGGCAGAGCCAGCAGGCAGCCCGGGGATGGGCTGGGAAAGGCACCGTGTACCAATGGTCAGCAGTGGGAAGGCAGCTGCTGGGAAAGGTGCTTCCAGCAGTGTGCGTGTGCTGCGCTGGTGCCAGTAAGTTGGTTACCCAACCAGACAGGGTTCTCAGGACATTACATTATTAGCATGGGCAATAAACACTGAAATTTAACTGAAACCACACATAGCCATGACTCAGGAGGCCGCATTCCCTCCATGCTGGGGCAGGTGCAGCAAGGAAGGAGCTGCCACGGAAAGGCAGCTGAAGTGCAGAGGACTTCTAAGCTCTAAAATGTCCTGCATACGTGGACAGGCATCCTTCTAAAGCACTGCCCGGAGTGCTGGGTGCACAGGGAGCTGGACCTGCATCCCAGGACACGGGCGCTGGGCCTGGCTGAACAAAGGGGACCAGACAACAAAGGATGTAGTGATTTAAAGCCCTCTGGACCCAGCGATTTTTCCTGATTTTCAGAGTGCAGCAAAAACAGGGGCACTGTTCTCAATACCGCTCTCTCAGGATGGCTGTGAGGAACCACGTTCAGCCCCACTCCGTCCGGCAGTGCTGTGGGACCCGCAGATCCAGGCTTTGGGGACGGCTGTGTGCACAGAGGCACCGCATTGGTTCCGGCTGTGCAGTGCAGCAGCTCCAGAGCAGGCTGTGCACGCTGGCACAGAGGAGCAGTGGGTGCTGCTCTCCAGGCTGTGGCTGCACACAGCAGTGTGTGCACATCGAAGCAGTGCAGTGCCACTCCTGGGATGCTGCGCTGCGCTCCTTCCTCCTTCCTCACCTCTGCCTGCCTGCTATGAATGGAGTCTTGGCTTTGTTTTACCGATTTCTATTTAGTATCCTAAAATATTCACTCCGAGTTCCGCTTGACAGACGTCCCTAATCTAATCTCCACGTCTGCTTTCTAATTTTCGCAGTCAGGATAAAACAAATCGGCCGCCGTTAATTGCCTGCGCTGCAGCCGGGAGCTTTGGGCCGTGATTTACGAGCTCGGAGCAGGCGCTCTGCAACGCATTTTTCTTAATTTATTTTTAATGAGTCTCTCAATTAATTTTCTTGGAAACATCTTAATGATGTTGGAGGCGAGTGTTAATGAGGTTTGCACCAGTGCCTCATTTTGCATATCTTAAAGTAGTGAATGGCATCACGAACACACGCTTGGTCCTAAAAAAGAGGAAGGAATAGGACTGGGTGGAGACACCTCGCTCAGCTCCCACCTTGTTCAGGCATTAGGGCCGTGTGGGGCTGCCTGCAGCGAGCCCACCGAGATGGGTAACCCTGCAGAGATGGGTGAACCTGGCAGCAAGGGCAAGCAGAAGGGCAGTGCCACACGTGGCCCTGTGGCTGGAACTCATCTCAACAAACAGAACCAGGCCCTGGGCTCAGCATCCGGGCTCACTGCGGTGTTCCTGTGCTTCCCCCAGAACATGGGCACTGCATCCCCCGCTGTGCCCATCAGTGGCGCAGGCTGGGCTGCGCAGCGCCCTGGTAATTGTCGTGTGTGTGTGGCTGGAGGCAGCAGCTGGATCGCCTTTGTTTCCTCACAGCATGTCAGTCTTCATTACACCAGAGAGGAATGAAAATGGATTCACTTTTGTCCCAGCCAGAATGTGGCAGCTGTTTAATTTCAATTAACGTGGCACTGAAAAGAATAACATTGCGGCAGTAATTAAAGTGAGACGGCTCCAACCCCAGTGCTGCTCGGCATGTGGTGCCGGCTCACCCAACAGAGCAACTGCTTCAGCCCCACGTTCTCCCAGCTGCAGGCAAGGAGGGCAAGCAGCCTGGCATGGTTCGGCACGGCTCGGCACAGTGCGGTGCTGCTGGGAAATGCTGTTCCCTTGCACTGGCAGAAGCTGAGGCTAAATTCAGCACAGCAGTTCTGCACAGCAGTGCCAATTCCTAGCTCATGGAACTGTGGAGTGTGGTGAGGGCATGGCAGGTGGAGCTGGGAGCTCATCTGTACCAGGTCAGCTCTTCTAGGCCTTCCCACACCCATGAGCACCACACCTACCTCTGAGCCTCCAAGCAGTGTTAGGGCTGCGCTCAGCCCCCTCGGACCCCATTTCCCCCAGCAGCTGTGCCAGACCCCCGTGCTGTGGGCATTGCGCTGCCGGAGCTGCCAGGCCCAAGCTGTTTGGGTACCACAGCTCATGCAGCAGAGGGATCAGTGCTGTGTTTTTTCCCACTATTGATCTGGTGCTTTAAAAGGGGAAAAAAATCTCCCTGGCTGTCTAAACACTATTGATCCATGCCGGGAAGCTGCACAGACAGGGAAGGGCGTGGAGAAATTGAAATTTAATTTCCGACAACTTGTTCCTGTTACTTTTACCTTTTTGGACAGAAGCACGGAGCAGCAGCCGCTGTCAATGCGGTCGATCCCTCCTCTGGCAGCACTGTGCAGCTCTGTGAGCCCTGCCGGGATGCAGCCATCCCAGGGTATGGCACCTATGGCACCAAGCACAGCTCCACTCTGCACCTTGGCAGCGTGGCTGGAGTGCGGCACAAGGATGGCACAGAGACGTGAGGGTGTGAACACCTGAGATTGGCATGAGGCTTCCAGAAGGTTCAGCCCCTGACAGCACTGGGCACAGGAGTGGTTTCCTGTGCAACAACCTGGGCCAGGCACAGTGTCACCGGGTTCTGGTTCCAGGCATTGTCCTCAGAACAAGACCAGGGCTGGGCTGCAGTGGGAAGAGTGCCATGCCGTGCCGGGGATGCAGCATGGGCAAGGGGGAGAGTGGTGCAGGGAGGTGAGAGCTGCAGACACCGCTGGGGCCCTGCACCCTGGAGAGGAGGGACTGATGCTGCTGGGGTCGGGTGAGCCCCGTGTGCCTTCACTTCACAGGCAGAAGGTGCTCTTGGGAGCTGCAGCACCAATGGTGTGAGCAGACCTGGGTGATGTCCCTGGCTGCCCCCTTCCACGGGACCCAGGGCTGTCTGTGTTGTCTTATTCCATGCTCTGCTCTCTCCAGCAGAGAGAATGTGACCAGAATATACACGTGCAGGGAGGTTCCTGCAGTGAGATGCCAGCCTAGGGAGACCCAGGGAGGGCTGCGAGGGGCAGAGGTGACCATGGCAGAGCTGAGCAGCCACATCCAGCAGCACCAGCAAGAGATGGAGTCCTGTCAGTCCCAGGTAAGCAGTGCCAGGCAGTGGGTGTGCAGTGCAGGTTGGTGGGCAGGCAGTTGGGAGGCCCTGGCAGCCATCACCTGTACCAACAGAGAGCCCACGCCTGGGGCCTGGGAACAGCACGAGGGCTCAGGGAAGGGCCCTCCCTCTGGCTCTGCTGCAGCTACACTGGTGCAACTGTCACCATTTTTCACACCTTGCTCCTGTCCACCTTGCTGGGGGACAGGAGACACTGCCACCATGGGAAGGGCACAAGGGTCTGTGGCAGGGACCAGGAGCTTGCCACAGGTTACACCAGCATGCTGCAGAGCTGGGCAGTAGTAGTGCCTGAGACCCCCAGGAGATGGCTGAACACACTCGGGGAGAGGTCTTCACCCAGCAGTCCGGTGCTGCTTGCTGACCAGAACCTGGCCCCACAGCACGTCTGTCCAGCCCCAGTGTCTGTCAGGGGCTACAGGGTGGGCTGACGCCGGGTACCACTCACAGATATGAGACAAACAAGCTGCTGCTCACACTGCGTCCTAGGGCCAGAGAGAAGCAGTAGTGCTGGAGCCACAGCATGGAGGGGCCCAGACATGCCAGGACTCACAGCAGCAGGACACACCAGCCTTCCTACAGATGCTGCAGGTGGACCTGGACATCTGCAGGGACCTGAACAGCATGCGGCTGGCCCAGCTGCATCTGCAGCAGCGTGTGGTGGAGCAGAAGCACCAGGACTTGATCTCTCAGAAGCATCATTACCAGGCAATGATGGAGCAGGTACTGCTGCCTGGTGCAAAGGCCACAGGCTGGGCTGTGCAAATTCCCCACCCTCAGCCACACGTCCCCTGCAGCCATCTCAGACTCAGCGAGGCACCACTACTGCCCAACAGCACTGCAGAGGGCAGTGACCAGCCCGCAGAGCACAGGGCACATTCTAGCTGCCATGCGCAGGGCGAGAATGCAGCACCACACTCCCAGCTCCAAGCAGGCACAGTTGTGGGCCTGTCTGCTCAACAGAGCAGAGCTGGGTGACTGCAGCCCCCATGTGGCATCTGCAGCCTGGGATCCATGGAGCTGGGCTCACTGCCCTCCTCCACACCCCAGCATGGATCAGGGGCTGCTGCCTAGGGCTGCTGGGGGACAGGAGACACTGCCACCATAGGAAGGACACGAGGATCTGTGGCAGGGACCAGGGACCAGGAGCTGCAGCCCCATGGGGCTGGCCGTGTCCCTTTGCCAAAAACCCATCTCAAAGCCCACTACCATCAGGCTGTCCCAGCTTGGCTTTCTCCAGCTCGAGTCCCAGCCCCTCCATGGGCAGAACATGGTGCAGTGCACCCCGCTGGGGTCCCACACACAGCACTGCACCTCTCCCCAGGACCAGAAGGACACAGCTCAGATAGAGGCCACCTCTGCAGATTCCTGTAGTAGTTCCGGTGCAAGTAATGATCTCCTGGAGGAGTACACAGAGCAACTCGAGCAGGTCTGTGCTTCAGGCATAGTGCCAGTGCGGAATGCTAGGAGCTGGCAGGCAATGTCCCAAGGTGCTGCTCCCACAGGTGGCCATGCAAGCAGGCAGAGAGCACTGCAGACAGAGGAGGGAAGTCCAGGAGCTTCAGTGCTGGGTACAGGACATGTCGTCAACAGGACACAGCACTGCTAAGGAAGGTAGGAGGGCATGGAGAGGACATCTATGTTAATGAGGCCAGGACAAGTGGGGCCTGCAGCCTGCTGCTTTGGCAGCTCCAGCATGGAGCCCATGACTGCCATGTTCATGTACTACAGCAGCACTCAGGGTATCCTGGTGCAATGAAGGGGAAAGGGTAAGAAGGATCTCTGTGAATTTGAGGCATCACCGGTTGCAGAGTTACAAGGCAGTGTTACCCCAGGCAGCTCTGGAGTGGCGGGCAGGTAGCACATGGCCCATGGCACACAGGGCCCTGAGCACTGCAGGAAGCAGCCCAGGAGCTCTGAGGAGATTCAGTGTCCCAGATCTGCACTGCAGGGTTGAATCCTGCTCCTCTTCTCTCAGAAGCCCAGGGCAGGAGGAGGCAGTGCCAGCAAGCAGCCCTGTCTCGAGCAGCCCAGGTCCCAGCACGGTCACTGGCAGCCCAGAGCTGCCTACAGCCACGTGCAGGGAGCACCATGCAGTGCACAGAGGAACAGCCATGCTCTTGTGCAAGGAGCAGCATGCAGCACACAGCTGACAGCGGCATAGTGGAGCCGCGAGCGCCGCAGGAGGTAGCAGAAAGCAGGTATGTGGGCTCTGATCCCATACCCCAGCACAGGCAGAGCCCTGCCCTGTGCCCTCTCTGTAGAGGGAGGGGACCCAGGGCTGCTGCAGTTGTGGCCGTGCTTGCAGGGAGATGGCAGTGTGGCTCCAGATAGAGCTGAGCCAGTGGCAACAGAAGCAGCAGGTGACTCTGGAGCAGTCACTGCAACACATGCATGCTGCTGCCCATGCCAAACAGGAACTACAGAAGAGCCAAGAGCAACTCCAAGCCCTGAAGAAGCAGGTAGGCAGCAAGCCAAGCTTCGGCACTAGGGGGGCTCAGCCTGGTGCATCAGGAACCCCAGTGTCTGCAACAAAGCCCATGCAGCACAGAGCTGGAATCCACAGGGAGAGGGCACAGGAAGCAGCAGTGGCACAGCACTTGGCCTCCACTCATGTGGAACCTTTCTGCAGCTGAATGCTCAGAAGGAGCAGAACCGGACCCTGCAGCACAGCCTGGAAAAGCAGCAAGAGGTGCTGGCAGCCACCAAGGCTCGGGAGATGCAAAGCTTGCAGCAGCTCAGTAGACACAAGCAGACAATCCACGACCTACAGCAGAAAGCAGCCTCGAGCAGAAAGAAGGTGGCAGAGCTGCTACAGCAGGTGATGGCAGGAACAGGGCAACCACACAGTGCAGCCAGCTGCCATGCAGTTCCCTCTGTCTCAGCTGCAGAAGGATAGAGCCCACAGCACTGGCCCTGGGTGCAGCTCCAGCTTCCTCTGTCTGGCCACTTCCACTCCAAGACCCATCCTTTTTCATGCAGGTGGAGGAAGTGGCATCCCTGAAGGCAGAGCTGGCCCAAGCCCAGAGAAAGATAGGCCACAATCTTCCACTCCTTTGTCGTTATGAGAAAGAGAGGCAGCAGCTCCACAGGGAACTGGAGAAGCAACAGAGGGCCCAGATGCAGAGCCAGCAGGAGGTAAGCATAGCCCGAGCCTTCCCACTAGGCACCTGTGCTAAGCCTGCATGTCTCGCATCACCCCTCTGTGCCACTGGCAGGCCCGCTCCTTCCAGGAGAAGCTGCAAAAGCTGAGCAGCCAAGTTCAGTACTGGCAGGAGTTACACCAGGACACTCAGCAAACTCTGGCTAGACGGGAAGATGAGCTGTCTGTCTGCAATGCGGAGATGGATTTCAAGGAAGAATTCATCAAAGCCATGAGACAGGCTCAGGCCAGGAACAGGCAGAACCACAGCCCAAGGGCAGGAGGAGTGCAACCTGAACCCCAGGCACCGCTGAAGGACAGATCCTGGCCTACAGGCAGGGCAGAGGTGGAAAGGCCAGACCAGGAGTGGGTTAACTGCAGAGCCAACAGGGGAGGAGGCCGTGGGTCTGTAAGCAGCAGCAGTGCTAACATCTTGTTCTTCTTTAAGTAGTCCACTTTTCTCTGTTGCTAGAAAGGTGCCCTCAGTATGAAATTAAGAGTTTCTGTCCAGACTGCTGAGGTAATGGTTCCTTCATTTCAGAGCAGCTATCCCAAAACACAGGCAACTGCAGACTCACAGCTCAGCCCCAAAGGCTGCTGCCTCCACACAGCTCTGTTCATGCACCTTCCTTCTGCCCTGGGCCTTTTGAGGCTGAGTAGAGCACGTGAGTTCACACACAGCACAGAGTATTGTTTTTTTCAGGTAAAAACCCTGCATTCTTCCCACACCCCAGCCTGTTCAAACAGCAGTAGGTTGCACCAGGACAGGAATCTGATGCTGATCAATAACAGCCAGAATGTGAAAGAGCAGATGTGAGTAAGAAGCCTTACACAAGTAGAGGGGAGCCAATGGCTGCCTTCTCACAACTAATTCAGCCTACACCTCATTTTCAGGCAGTCAAATGAGAAGCAACACCACAAGATCCAGCAGCAAGTCAAGCAGGCTGCAGAGTTCACAGGCGAAAACCAGTAAGTAATGAACATGGGGAGTGAGTCTGAGCACTTACTGCCACCCACAGGGGTGCATGGGACAGATGAACTGCTGGATTACCCAAGTTCCTGCAAGGCCAGCAGAGCAAGGCTGTCTCTGCACCAATACCTTACCTCACCTTATCTCATTTCCTCTGCCTATCCTCCAGACATCTTCAAGACACACTGGACAGCTTGCATGTGGAAAACACATACTTCAAGTCTAGAACACATGTACAGTACCACAATCATGAGCAGATGAAGGTGAGCAGAGTAACAGTCAACCTGGCCCAAAACAATGCTAAGCTGATGCTCTTTTGTGTACAGGGACAACTAGGCACTAGCTGCCTGCCCAGGATACAGGTCATGGAATATTTGCCTTTGCATTAGTCCAGCCCAGAGCTGGGCCAGGCACAGGTTGTTTTTGTCCTCCATGCGAATGTATTTCTTTGCCTTGTCCCAGGCTCTACAGGGCAACAACCTGACTGCACGAGCCCTGCAGAACTTGACAGGGCTGTCTCTGCCTGGAACTCACCTCCAGGATGAGAAGTTACACAAAACAACAGAAGGGTTAAAGACTCACAACCTTTAAACAAATAAAATTATTTCTCTTCTGTAGCAAAAATAGTACAGAGCATCAAAGTCTTCTTAGGCCACAGGCTAT
Source organism: Chrysolophus pictus (assembly GCA_037305975.1). Classification (NCBI taxonomy): domain Eukaryota; kingdom Metazoa; phylum Chordata; class Aves; order Galliformes; family Phasianidae; genus Chrysolophus; species Chrysolophus pictus. Next base: position 345,124 of record CM074586.1, on the reverse strand, counting down.
AGAGAGCCTCACAGCAGTCAGAGGAACTGAGCCCTGAAACTCAGCAGCTCTTGGGAAGTCTTTATGCCTTGAAGCAATGAGCACTCCCTTCTCAGAGGCCGAAGCGGGCTGGGGTGCGTCGTGGAGTCAGGGGCTCCCCCTGCTCCTTCCGTCCAGGCGTATAGATTTTAGTACATCTGCCAGGAAAGGACAATGGCGATTAGTGTAAGATGAAAACAACTCTTGCACCAGGAACACCTGTGGGAAAGTTGGGATCCTCTATGCAGCTCACTAGTGCTCTTAAGCAGGAAACCCAGTGTCAGCACTCACCTTGCACTGCCTAATGGGTTACGGCGCTCCTGCTCCTCCCGGCGGGCACGCAGCTGCTCCTCAGCCAGAGCCATCTCTTCCTCCATGGCGGATACTTCCTCCTTTGCACGTCGGCGGTTCTCCTGCAGTAAAGCAGCAGCAAATCAGGAACAGGTAGAGGCCTGCACAGCAACAGACTTTCCACAGGCCCACAACCCTGATCTCTCTATGTAAAAACAAGACAAAAAACTAGCTTGAACTTCCTCCATCATAACAAGTGTGCAGTGGGACTGTATGCAGCAGGAACCCCACCCAGGCACACATTCTCCCTTCCAGTGTTGTAGCCCGCTGTTTCTGCCTCCTATCTGGTCCTGGAAAGGAGAATTCACCTGACGCGATTTGCCAGCATGTTTGATACTGTAGAACATGGGGCCCAACTCTGCCAGCCACTCTCCATCCACGGCAGTGACACACTGCATGTATTCCTGCAGGAACAGAAGGAAAGATTCAGTTAGCAGGATGACGAGGGCCTGGGCATCACTGACAGAGACATGGCAGCTTCCTCCCTCCTCCACTTCTTGATGGCAGTTCTCTTTTCCAGACAATTCCTCCTGACTTCAAAAGCTACGACCTGGAGTTAGTGAGACTAACAGACATCCCATGTAAGCCAGGAAGATACCACAAAAGAGACAAACAAGACACTGCAGACTACACAGATACACCCAGTTGCTAGAGATGAGAAAGGCTGAGAACGGGACCTTCCAAGATGCTACTATCAAGGCAAAGCTTCTCAGCTCCCTTGGAGCATTGCTCACCCTTCCTGCTAGCTCTCAGCTCAAGCTTACCTTGGTGGTCATGACCAGCTCATGATATACAATGTAGTCTGGCGTGTAGCCCATGCCAAAGAGGGAGCTGGTGGGGTGCAGGTGGCAAGGCATGCCTGTACGGATATTGACATACTCCCCAATGCCCTGCACAGGAAAAGTGTGGTTAGCACACCCATTCCCAGTAGGGAGGGTCTCTTATCACACAGATGAGTATAGACCCCTCTCACTTTCAGCTTTGCAGCTTGATGGAAATACGCAGCACAGATACACTTCCTGACAACATCCCAGTCAGTACCACAGGATGCAAGGCTCATGCGCTGCTGCACCATAATGTCCTTGAGCTGGGCACGTACCTCCCGCACCTGCACAGAAACACAACAGTCACATCCCTCTCCCATGTAAGGCTCCTTTTCCAAACCTCATTGCCACAGCCTCACTTTCCGCATGGCCTTGGCGTGAATGAAGTGCTGATTGCACCACAGAGTAGAGTAGTTGTTGTTCTTCCACTGCAGGTAAACATTCAGGTAAGTTAAGTGATCACTCTCTGGGACAGCAAATTTCTCCCGCACTTGGTCACTCTCTTCCTCTCGGCCCTGAAGAGTAAGCAAAGAACACGTCAGTCAGAGTGCAGATGAAGGCCCCAAGCTGCCGAAAGATCAAACAAGTACCTTAGGCCGATAAAAGATGGCAGGCACAGACAACATGGAAACAATGAGCAATATCTCAGAGCTGCAACCCATATCACATGAAACAATGAGCATTTTGGAGAGCGCAGGATCCAATGGGAACTCCACCATCAGACGTCCTGTTGAGGTCAGACCACCTGGAGGAATACTGTAAGAATCAGCAGGGGGGCAGGTCCTAGCAGTTCTGTGTGAGCTGACAGCCTGCCCCTGTAGCCAGTACCTGTGTTATCCAGGGCCCCCAGAATCCACAACTGGTACATGGAGTTGAGCATGTTGTCCTCAGGGGGCGGATCCATGAAGTGGAACTGCAGCAGGTCCTGTACCCCCAGAGATTTGAGCAGAAGCACTACATTGGCGAGGTTGGTGCGCTGGATCTCAGGCACTGTGGTTGTTAGCAGCTCGTTCTTGTAGGCGCTCTGGGTGTAGAGCCTGGGGGAAAGATGCCAAGAGCGTGCCCCCTCCCCTTCAGGCCACTGTATTCCTCACTGAATGACCATCCACTCCCAACCCAACCAGGCACAGCACAAAGCAGCAGCTCTGCACTCAGCCATGCCAACAAGCAGGACCCTAAGGAAATTCTTCCTCAGGCCATTGTGCAGCCTCCCCAGCACATAAAAGCACCTGGGCTGCAGCGCAAAGGTACACCTCACTCAAACACAGTCTTTCCCTGGGTGCAAACCAGTCTCAAAGAAAAGCCTTGAGAAAGCTGCCTTTGGCTTGGCTATTAACCTGAGAGCATTCAAGCATCTGGTTCAGGAAAGGTGGAAAGAGTCACAAGTGAAGGTTGGCAAGGGAAGAAATGAGAGCATGCTCTGTTCTCTGCAGAGACACTGGGTCCAAACCAGAAAGCCTCAAGGCCTGTACAGAGATCTCATCCCCATAATAAGCTCAAGACAATGAACAGCTATCTCTTCAGTAAGGAAAAAAAATATGTAGCCAGATGTCCAGACGTGAATTATGATAAGAACAGGAACACCAGTAATGAGCCTACCTGAAGCAGTGACCTGGGCCTGTTCGGCCAGCTCGACCAGCTCTCTGATTGGCATTGGCTTGACTGATAGGGTAGATCTGCAGTGCATCCATGCCTATACGGGGATTGAAAACCTGAAGGGCACAAGGAGAGCAGACTGAAGAAAGAGAAAGGCTGGGTCACTGTCACAGAGCTCAATCAACCCAATGCCAGAGATCCATGAACAGTATAGAAAACCTTTGCTTACCTTCAGCTTGCAGTATCCAGAGTCAATAACAAACATGATACCATCCACTGTCAGTGAGGTCTCTGCAATGTTAGTGGCAACAATGCACTTCCTGACCCCATCTGGAGCCTGCAAACATACCGCACATCAGTCAAATTCCTTGGGCAACAGCCTCTGCACCACTGACGAAGACTGCGGAGCAGCCATACAGAACTTAGAAGGACATGGGTGACTTCTTGGGAAGTTAAAGGGGGCACATGCTTTCCCTTGCGCTAAGTACCACACAAAAGACATCTCTGCAGCTCTCTCTCATGCCCAGTAGCCTTCCCTGTGCTAGTTTCATCTCTGCCCAGCCCCATCAAAGTACACATCAGCACCTTCTGGAAGATCTTGGCTTGTAAGTCCGATGGCAGCTGAGAATAGATAGGCAGTACAGCAAGTGCAGGTGCCTTCTCCAGCTCCTCAAGGTGCTCCACAATTTGTTCTGAAGTCACCTAGACACAGAGAGGAGTGTTAACATACGATTAAGAAAGTACAACTCAGAACCACAGAATTGTAGGGGTTGGGAGGGACCTCAAGAGATCAAGTCCAACCCTTTCCCACAGGCTGAACCAGACCCAGGCTACTCAGCCTTTCCTCATACATGAGATGCCCCAAAGATCCTTTATCATCTTTGTGGCCCTTTGCTGGACTTCTAAGAGATCCCTGTCTTTTTTGACCTGGGGAGCCCAGAACTGGACACAGTATTTTAAATGTGGCCTCACCAGGTCAGAGTAGAGAGAGAGGATCACCTCCCATGACCTGCTGGTCACCCTCTTTTAAATGCACCCCAGGATAACATCGGCCTTCTTGGCCACAAGGGCACACTGCTGGCTCATGGCCAACCAACCCACCTCAATATCCTCCTGACCAGGCATGAAGACAAGGATGTCTCCAGGTGCACCAGACAAATGGACCTGCAGAGCTTGTTTCACTGCAGCCTCCACATAATCCTCTTGCGGTGTCTGAAAGACACAGTTCACATTAGACACCAGTAATCTCACCTGCCCCACTTTGTGTATAAAATTGCATCATAACATAGCTATTCCTTGTCTTTCCTCTCTGATCACTGCAAAGCGGGGCATACGCAAGTTACAACCCTTACAACCCCTTCACAACACAAACTCTCTCTACTACATTGACCATACCTTACTGAAAAGAATATCAACAGGAAAGGTGCGCCCAGGAATGTGGAAAATGGGAACATTCCCAAAAAAAGAGGCAAATTTATCAGCATCCATGGTGGCAGAGGTGACAACAAGCTTCAGATCCGAGCGTCGCGCTACCACCTAGAAAACAGATAAAAAGGACAATAAGCAAGTGATATTTGTACGTGGGTCCAGACTTCTTCCATTACTTCTGAAAAAAAAACAGCAAAGGGCTAAGCTTCCACTGTACTCTAGAAATACTAACCACTAATGCCAGGGTACACCAACACACCAGTTAAAAAGACAGGCTGTCCCCTGAGAAAGCTGAGAAAGTCTTACACTTGCAAACACCTCTGTATCTAGAGCTACTTTATACCAGCAAAGCTTTGACAGCACACTAAGGGGGAGATTTAAGAAACAAAGAACAAGATGTTTAAGCAGCAAGTGCAGTCAGAGATGTGGCAGTCTCTGATGTGGGAGAAAAGCACTGTTCCTGCCACTGTTCTGCCCTAAGACCAGCTCAACTGCCCTATGTCACCGTATTCCTGTAGTCCAGGCTCACACACACCTCCCGAAGCAGGCCAAAGAGCACATCAGTATTGAGTGAGCGCTCATGTGCCTCATCCATGATGATAGCACTGTAGTTGTCCAAGTCAGCCTCTCGTAGCGACTCACGAAGGAGGATCCCATCTGTCATGTATTTGATTATTGTGTTCTCTGACGTGCAGTCTTCAAAGCGGATGGCATAACCCACCTGGGGGACAGAGATATCAGCAAGTCTTCAACAGCCTGCACACGCACTGCCTAGAGGCTGCATGCCTACACATGCTGCCAGACTCACCTCCTCTCCCAGGCGCACTCCCATCTCTTCACTGACCCGCTTGGCAACTGACATGGCTGCCACTCTGCGGGGCTGCGTGCAGCCAATCATGCCATAGTCTGTGTAGCCATCTTCATGGAGGTACTGTGTCAGCTGAGTTGTCTTACCACTCCCCGTCTCCCCTACCACAATCACAATGCTGTTGTCCCTGAAGAAAGGGAAACAATATTTAGTCATATACCACAAAGACAGGCTTCTTCATTCACAGCTCTGGCTGGCCACCCAAAAGTTGTCCTACTTTGGCAGGAAAGCTACTATCAATCGCACAAAGCAATAGGCCATTTTCTGAGGGTACAGCTTCCAAACAGAACACATATCTAGGTGAATTTCTCACTTGGGATCCTGAGATGTAAGCCAAACCCCCAGGGTTGCACTATGACCAGCTTCCTAGCAGTTATACCTGAGGATGGAAAGCAGTTCCTGCTGCACAGCAAAGATGGGCAGATATTGTCTTTGCTCCAGAATTGACTTCTTCTTGGCAAACTCACTCCTCGCTTCACTTTTTTCTTTCATGTGTTCAGCAAACTTCTGCTCAGTCCTAAGGAAACATGAGAAGTGCTGAAGCTGTCTCCTCACACACTTTGCCTATAGCACAGGCATAACATCACCAGCTAGGCAGAAGTCATCCAAAAGCTCCTACCTGTAATCCACTTTGCCATCTTCTGTCACCATATCATCCTTCTCCTCCTCCTTCTTGATCCCCATAATGTCTCCCAGTTTTGTGCCTGCCAGCTCCCAGTGTTTATGCTGAGCCTGGAAGCGCAAAGAACAGTGTAAGTACCACAGTGGGGACTGAAAAATCGTTCTCCTCCAGTCCTACTTCTAAGGCCAGAGAAGCATGTTTGCCTCAATCCCCTGGTGCTAAACACACACTCCATTCCTTATGTCAAGTCTCCTTCATCCAAGCAGACTGGGGCAGAACTTTTTTAGACATTGGTCTGAAAAAGACACAGCAAGCACAGGATGATCAACAGCCTTCTAAGACAATTGTTTCAGCTGCTGACCCATCCATTAAATTTACACTTAAACATACAAAAATCTGAACCAGAGCTAATCTTCCTGCTCTTGACAGGTACTCTCACCATTCTGTTTTCTCTCACATTTGATATCAGGACTTCCTCTTTTCCACTCGATTCAGTTTACTATGAACGTATCTATCCTTTCCCTACCACTATCACATAAGCTTTAGAGAAAATCCCTCTACTAGGGAAATACCCAAAAGACTAATATACTACTTTCCTGTACGTTCTTTCTCAGAACTCTTTTGCTGAGACATGGTAAGATCTGTCCTGCTACCTCACTGAATGTTGACTGTGCCTGAGCTACATTGTATTCTTCCACTTGCTCTTGTCTCCCCAATCCAAATGCCCTTTGGATCAAACTCCCCCGCACAAACACAGTGATTAACATCCCAGGCAGTGCCTAAGGAAGTCACAACAGCTACCTGTGAGACAATGGAATGAACTGGACTAACAGGATATATCAGATCACACAAATATGGGGAACACCTTACTATTACCATCAAAGCTTGTATTCTACAAAGCCCAAACAAAAGCAATAAGGCTTTACATAACACATATAATGAGGTCTCAGCATACCCTTTTACGCTCCTTTTGCTCCCTGTGCTTGCGCACCAATTGGCTGCCCTTTCGGGCTATGATGGCCAAGTCGGAAGTGGCATCCTTTACAGGGATGACTGGCTCTGGCTAGAGGAAAGAGGCATTGCTTCAACACAGAGCTCACATCTGCGAGGCTCCCCACTGTCGGCACCATTAGCCACAGCTTCTACCTGTTTTGTGAAGACTATCCTCCCATCTAGGAAAGGAGGCACCAGATTATGCACCAGCAGATGCACTTTGGCTGAGTTATCCTCTTCGAAATCTTCATCCACTTCAATCCGATGAACCACACCACTGGTCAGCATGCGATTTGTCTCCCAACGCTCGTTATCCTGCAGGAAAGAACGTATCAGAAGACTTTAACTATTATCTTCCGTTATCCAAAACTCAAGAATCACACATTATCCAAACTAATTCCAAGGCAATAAATCAAGCAACATAGCTAGCTGCAAAGTTCTACAAGACCGTGACCAACTGAAGATGGCTTATCTCACTCTTAAAAGAGAAAGTTAAAAGCAGCTAACTACTGAAGGCAAATCTGTAGCTGACTACAATACACACCACAGTTACGGTACATAACTTTAAGCACTGAAATGATACAATGCTGCATTTGTTGGTATTCCTTCCCCAAAAGGGAAAGAGCTTGGACACTCAAAGAGAAAAATAAGTAAGTCTGGAACGTGGAGAAGTAACACTGAAGGTTTTAGTCTACAGAGCTCAAAAATAAGCATTAGGAAAGAAACATAACTAAAATAACAAAACAAATAATGACAAGTATGGGAAATGGAGACTGGCCACAGAACTGCCAATGCAGTCAACTGAAGACTGTCTCAAAGGAAATGGAAGGCAAACAATCTACATCCCTACCGTACACTGAATATGCTAGAAAGCCTGGAGACAAACCTACTCTTATGCTGAGGGAAGCAGCTCTCAGAGTCCTCCGGAGGAACAGCAGACAGTCCTAATAATGTAGCATCTGCCCCCTGTATAGCATAGCCCTTCAAATTCCTGCAGCCCTGAACACCCATCTACTGCAGTCACTCCAACTGTAAATTCTGACTCATGCAGGAGATGCAGGACCACACTTTCCAAAGGAACATAACAATAGTTTCCTTTTGAGCCTCTCATTTGGCATGGGCCAGGACAAAGACAACCTTTTTTTTATCTGTCAGCCAAACCCATCAACAAGTGGGTCACTCCAGAGGCAGCAAAACAAGCAGCCTCCACATTTTCAGCGCTGCCAGCTCCACATCTTGCCCCTACCTCATTGATCTGCCGCCGCTGTGCAGAGATACGCTTCTGCTTCTGCTTGTGTAAGTGCTGCTCCCGTTTCTTCACATACTCATCAGAGGAGTAGGCCAAGGGGTTGTGAAACTCATCATAGCCCTCATCCATCATATACCAGTCCCGGTCTGCTTGCTAGGAGGAGAGAGATGCAGCACTGAGCTGCGTTGCTTGCCCAGCTGGGCTAGACTCTGGTGCCGCTCCTCACACAGCCACTGGGAGAAAGCTGACTACCACCCGCAGCCCAGTACAATACCAGCTGCAGACCCAGGCCCCGCCAGTGCTTTGGGCTAAGTGGCAGCAACCAAGAGCCTGGTGTCTACTGAGCACCCTGCTCCCTGTCTGGGCTTCTTACCCGTTGGTCATCCTCCCACTGCTGGCGTTCTTCCTCCGTCTCAAAGGCAATGCCCTCCTCTCCATCCTCACGCCGCCCTAAAGAAGGTGAAATGGTCAGCACAGGCCACCAACCCCACCAGGCTGTCGCATGTGGAGGAAATCCCACAAAACCTGTCCTTGTGCTACACAGGGATTCTGTCACTGTCCAGCCTCAGCAGCCCACTCTAGGCTCCTCACCTTTACCTCTGGACAGTCGTGGTGTGGACCCCAGGTGTTTCCGGTCGTCAGCCCACTCATTATATTTGTAGGATGGGGTGGGCAATGGTGTCTTATCTGAATACCTGCTCCTTACAGACCTGAGAAGACAGCACAAGAGAGAAATCAGTGCACAAAGATAGACGTTCATCTTACATGTACCCTTCCCTTTCTTGCAGATCATCAGATCATAGATTGCACACCCAGCTACTGATACCTGTCCCGGTCTCTCCGATCTGTGTCCCGTGATGCCCGGTGGCTGCGCTCTGAGTCTCGATAGGAAGGTGTGGGTGAAGGAGATTCCCACTGTGAGCGGCGGGAACTGCTGTAACTGCTATCATCCTCCTCCCAGCTGGAGCGAGATGGCGTGGCAGCATCTAGCAGAGGAGATTGAGTGTGACACAGTGTTCACACTGTGATCCTAAGAACCTGTGGCCACTTTACACCTTCTAACAAGGAGCACAGAGAAGGTACCCATCTGCTCTCCTTCTAAAGGTGTTTACACATATCAACTCCAAGGAAAATTGCCAGAGGACCACGTCTCTTATCACTCTTATCACAGACTCAGAACAGACCCCACTGCGCAGGGACTGGCCAGATCTTCACACGCACCTGGCAGATCATTCCCAGTCCCAAACTCCTGGAATAGCATGGAGTTTTATGTGTGCCCTAACCACAAGTCTTAAAAAACATAGGCTTCTTCACTTGCACTCATACTAACAAAAACAGCAGAACCCTCCCCCCCCCAAATTAAAAACCTTTTCTTGTTAGGTCTCATCTGAGATCTCTACTGAGTCCCACTCCTACCTTTGGGACGATGCTTGGGACTCTCTGGTTCGCTCCTCCTGCTGTTCCGCTCCAATGAGCCATCTCTTTCTGATCTGCTGCTGTGACGACTTTTGTCCCAGTCCTCTGCAGACAGAAAACAAGGTCAGGCACCCCGCGTACAAACAAACTTCCCAAATCTGCCCTAAAAAATACACTGAACGCTAGTCAAGGGCAACAGAGAGAATAAGACTGAAACCTAAGCAGAAAGTAACAAAAGCCTCAAGAAGTTACCACGGTCCCGTTTACGATCGTGGTCCCGATCCCTACTGTGCTCCTTCTTCCGTTCCTTCTCCTTTGAGGAGGCAAAGACACCATGTTCACGACGCTCTCTTTCCCGCTGCCGGCTGCGTTCCCAAAACTCCTCACTGACACCACCTGTGTAGGAAGGTGTTTCCACATGGACGGAACGATAATGCCTAGAGAGGTAGAACAGAAGTTAAAAACATTCCATGGTGCTGAGGAATAGCTGGCCTCTAACTTGTCTCCTGCAGTTCTAGTCCTGATCTCTGCTACAGCAGATGCATGTGGTTGAGAATGCTCTCTCTCACAGCATACCCTGGCTTTCAGACATAAGGACTTCTAAGCAAACTGCTGCTTCCAAAGATCAGGAGGCAGAGGTGACATGCACAGGCAACAGGTGTTTGCAGGCCCGGTAGCATCTCAGAACGTTCCTGGCTAACAACTCAGGGTGGGCACCAATCAGATACTTCCGAGTCGTCCTCACATCCAGAGATTTGAATCCCACAGCCCCGCTCCAGGGCTGGGGGTAGAGACCCCCACAGCACACGGCACGCAGCTGCCGCCACGCTCACGGCCGGGCACCAGCAGGGATCCGGTGGCTGCCGGGGCGCGGCGGCCCGCGGAGAGCCCACCTGTCCTTGCGGGCGCTGCGACGGCTCCGATCCTCCTCCTCGTCCTCCTCCTCGTCGGGGCTGCCCGCCTCGTCGCGGCCCTCCTCCCAGTCCCTGTAGGAGGACACCCGGGACCGTTTTCCGCCCGTCCCCTCCTCCTCACGCTCGCGCCGCTTCTGGGCCGCCAGCACGTCCAGGCCCAGCAGCGAGGCCCGCGGCGCCGGCGCCTTGAAGATGTGCTGCTCGGCGGCGGCGCTGCGCGCCCGCGGGACCAGCCCGCCCGCCTCGGCCTCGGGGCCGGTCCCGGCCAGTCGGTGCAGCGACGCCTCGCCCGCCTCGCCCATCGCCGCCGGTCGCTACCACGCTGCGGAAGAACGGGCTGCCGGGCCGCGGCGGGGACGCATGAGGCCTACGAGAGCCGCTCCGCGCGACGCAGGGCCGGCTCGACCCCGCTCCTGCCGGCAGTTGCCTCAGCGACCGCAACCCAACCCCGAGAGCGCCGCCATGGCTGCCCCACAGCGCTCCGCGAGAAGAGCCGCTCTAGGCCTCGAGCACCATAGACAGAACGGGCGGAGCTTGTAAGCGTCCCAGAGACCATAGAGTCCTACGGCCACTAAACGGGGCGGCCCGCGGCTCCCTTGGCGGACTTCCGGCACGGTAACCCTATGACGCTACGAGGGCGCGACCGGAAAAACGCGGGACCGGGGCGGAAGGGGCGGGAAGGGCTCCGGGCGGCGTCTGTGCGTGGTGCCGCCGGCAGCACTTCGTCCCTCGGCGTCTCGGAGAGGTAAAGGCGGCGCCGCGGCCCCAGCCCAGGACGTCGCCCTGCTGTCCCTGGCGCGCGTAGTCCTTCCGGGGTTGGGAAGGTGGGACGGGCAGCACGGCCGCCTCCACGAGCTCCTTCTGACTGGGTTCAAATGCAGCGCAGGGCACAGCACGGCCTGACGGCTCGGAGCCGCGAACCTCACCAGCACTTCGAGAGGTGCCGTGCAACTTAATTATAGCAATAGACAGCGCTGTCCCACCGTCCCTCTGCAGCCATCCCGGCTGGGTGCAAAGTGACTTCTGGCCGTGCTCTGGAGCCAGTCTGACTGCCTCGAGGCTGGCTCGGCCAAAAGCGCAGGCTGGAGGATGGGCTGCAGCCCTGGCCTGCCTGCGAGTGCACAGATCACAGCCCACACCTCGGTGTGGTCAACCACCACCACGCTCAGGGTAAATGCGCAGCTGGAAGGCATAGAACATCTCCACGGCTGTCACAGACCAGCAACAGAGCACAGGCAAAAGCACTGTAGGACACACAACTTCCCCACGGTCAGGAGAACCAACTTCAGTCCAGGCGGACAAGCGCTTCCCAGGACCGTGTCCAGAGCCAACATATGAAAGCCGATGGTCAGATATCTCTGTTAGAACTGCAGACAGCACTGTGTCAGAACCAAGGCATCTGAGAAATAAAGGGGGTGGTGCAGGGTACACAGCACCAAAGAGAGCAAAGGATTACAAGACAGCCATGGGTCAGCACTCATACCTACTCTTGTGAAAGGCTGCTCCTCAGGACCACAAACAGGTTTGGTGGAGCTCAGCACTGTCATGCAATCCCATGGCACAGGACAGTGGGGAATTGCTGCAGAGGGAACACTACATCCAAGTCACACAGCCTCACTAAGGGACAGGCAAGAGACTGCTGGAGGTCCAGGGTGAAGCAGCAGTTGCTGCCAAAAAGCCCCCGAGACATAACTGCTGCCAGAGGAGTGAGAAAATGGGGCCTTTCCACAACAAATGATAGAGCAAAACCACAACTGTCTGAGCAAGGGGAAAAAACAGCTCCTGACATCTGGAGGTGAGCACCCTAGGTACAGGTACAACTGGGGACACCACAATGAAGCCAGACACTGACTAGAAACAATACAGCACACAGATCTTGGCTGAGAACTAACCACGTCCCTAGAGTCTGGGCAGCTGAAGGGGTGGCAGCAGAGCAACACACAAGACAAGGCAAGAGAAATGTTTATTAACTCTAGGTCAGGATCAGAACCCACAAGTTTAGTAAAGCACTGTACACAGAGAGCAGATGAGGACAAGCGAGGAGAGATGCCATTCCAGAGACTGTAGTGCATGACCCAGCACTAGCCAGAGGGAGCAGGAGAGGTTCCAGAACTGAAGGGCAGAAGGGATACCCAACACATTGCTTGGGCCCTGGTCAGTACTGTAGGGAAGGTGGGCACAAGACTGTTCTATCACTTCACTGCTGGCCTACCTCCAGGGCCTTTCTCAGCCCCAGTGGAACCTGACTGCCACTTGCTTCTGCTGGGGAACACAGCCTACAGCCAAAAGTACAGCCCTGGGCAGTGGCATTAGTACAGAGACCGCTTCCCCAGCTTCCCACCAGTACAGCCCCAGCTCCTCTTACTGACCCTTCTCAAGCGCCAGGACCAGGGCATTGGCTTGGTCCCAACCTAACCACTCTGGAAACATCACAGCCATTCCTGGTTTGCCATGGCTCCTCTTGGCTAGACCTTGATCCTGCAATCTGTCAGCGCCGGTGATCTGCTCCAACTGCTTCCATGACGCTCTTGAACCCCTGCTCCCTAATCAGAAACAGTGCATGACAGCTTAGCAGGCCCAGCGCTGCTGCTCAGCCCCAAAATGCCACCCCCAATTCACGCACAGGCACCCAGCTGCCCCAGCCTTTCCTGGGTCCCTTGCTCACCTCAGCAGCTCCTCCAGCTCCCGCTTCACCGCCCCCACCACTGGGGGCCCATAGTACACTAGTGCTGTGTACATCTGTACAAGTGAGGCTCCAGCACGGATCTTCTCCAAAGCATCACGGCCACTGCTCACCCCACCCACTCCAATGATGGGCACCCGACCTGTGGGCAAGTACAGAATCAGGACAGTAGGGGTGAGGACAGGATGCACCCTGAGCCCTGCCCTGCCCCTACCTTGGGTGAGGGCATACATCTCCCGCACTGTCTGTGTGGAGAGCTCCCGCAGGGGCTTCCCACTGAGGCCCCCAGACTCCAGGCGCTGTGTGCTCTGGAGGCCGCTGGGGCGGCTGATGGTGGTGTTGCTGACAATCAGTCCATCCACACCAACCTGGAGGAGGCAGCAGCATAAGGACCCAGCTGCTGTGAACAACCGGGTCAACAAACAGGCTGACAGGCCAGCCTGGATGTCCCCCAGCAACATACCCAGCAGTCGTCCCTCACTACCTGCAGTCCCAGAGGTCTGGTGGGATGCACACAGACCCTCAGACTTACAGCTAAACAGAATGTTGTCCCTCCAGCCAGCCAGAACTATAGGTCTGCTGCCTTTCAGAGGGACCAGGACCACTGCTGTCTAGCACCATACTCAGGCAGAGCAGGAGGTGTACACACCCAGCTTCTCACCAGCCTCCCCTTCTTACCACCACTGTGCTGGGCCCCCACCCCCTCACCTCACACACAACACCAGCTATGTCTTGCTTGTCCTGCTCAGTGAGATCCGGGGCAATTTTCACCAGCACAGCTGGCTTACGCTCACATGACAGCATGTCCCTCTCTGCCAGCACCTGCAGCAGGACACAAAGGAACAGTGTTTATTGGGGGCACCACCTGTACCCACAGTCACAGGCAGCACAGTGTCAGGCTCTTTTGTCCCCATACAGCACCAAAACCATAAAAGGCCTGGGGCGTACAACACACACGAGTTGAAGGCCCAGGCAGAACTGTGGTTACTTGTGATGCCATGACGTAGGTGGCTTGCAGGAGCAGAACATAGAGCAGTGTCTCACTGTTCACCTGCCTCTTCCTAGAGAACAGCACTCCTGTGCAAAACACTGGCTCACAGATTCAGTAGTTGATCAGAGGACATCTTGGTAGCTTTGCTCACCAACCCAGAAAGCTTCTCTCCTCCCTGCACTGGAGGTGCTCCTCACCCACCTTGGTCAGCAGGTCCCGCAGCTCAGCCTTGCCCTGAAGGTCCCGCAGCCCCGGAGTATTTGGGCTTGACACATTCACAACCAAATAGTCAGCCAAGGGGCCCAGCGTCTGGACTCCAGCCACGTAGTCAGCTGCAGCATCTGTAGAGCTCTTGTTCTTGCCCAGGTTGACTCCAAGAGGCATCCCCACTGGAATGCAGAGATGCCTGAACCAGTACAGAGGGACCACCCAGGGGCCAGAGCACTGGACAAGAAAGGCCCTGTACCACCTAAAAATTGAGGTGAGGATGAGTTTCCTAGAGCTGGACCTCAGACCATCCTCCAGCCACAGAAGCATTGCTGCAGCTGGCCCAGTCAGCATTTCCCAGCACCACTGTCTCCAGACAGACCACTCAGAGAGACTGCCCTTGGAAACCACCCACCTGGAGCCCTATTGGCTTTGCATACCTCCCTTGGCCTGCAGCTAGCTTGGTGCCCCCCAAATCCATTCTGCCATTCCCTAGAGCAAAGCCTTACAAGCTTGTCTCACCAGCTGTGAGCTTGAGCTGTGCCTCCTGGCGGGCCCGCAGCCTACGCTCCACCGCAGCATGGCCATGGCTGTTGAATCCATATCTGCATCAGAAAAAGTGATGCTCAGGGCCGGGTTTGTGCTTACCAGGCCTTGGCAGGAAAAGAGAGCAACAAGGGGAGCAGCCTGGCCCCGTGGGTCAGCTCAGCACACTCAGTCCAGCACCCAGGTGACAGTCGGGAGCACCCACGGTACCCTCTGCCCCCCCCACACCACCAGCAGCCCCTCCCAGCGATTTGTGAAACCCCACCTGTTAATGACTGCCTCATCTTCCACCAGCCGAAAGACTCTGGGCTTGGGGTTGCCCTCCTGAGGCTCGGGCGTGACAGTCCCCACCTCCACAAAGCCGAAGCCCATCCTGTACAGCCCGTCCACAGCCTCGCCGTGTTTGTCGAAGCCAGCCGCCAGTCCCAGCGGGTTGCGAAACCGGAGCCCGAGGACGCGCACCTCCTGCGGGGAAGCGCCGCTAAGGCAGCGGCAGCAGCAGCCGCCCCGGACGTTTCTCCCGCACGAGCGGCCCCGCGATACCCTCATCGCCTCCCACCCGGGGCGACCCCACGAGCCCCGCCGGGACCCTCCGCCGTCGGGCAGGGCTCGGCCGCCTCCCTGCCGCCCGCTCCCGGTGCCGCACCCTCCTTCGCCTCCCCCCGCCTCTCCCTCCCGGCCGCGAAGCCGTACCAGCGCGGGGCTGTCGGGACGGGCGGGCGGCAGAAGCCCGAGGGCGGCGGCGCGCAGGGCCAAGCCGTGTGCGGCCTCCGGGGTGACGGCGCGGAGTGCGGGCATCACCGCCGCGGCATAGAGCCGCTCGTCGCCCGCCGCCAGCGCCGAGCCCAGCAGCAGCAGCCCGCAGCCTCCTAGCGCCGCCGTCAGCAGCCGCAGGCGCCGCCGCATGAGCTCCGCAGCCCCGCTCCCGACCCGCGCCCTCCGCCACGCGTCCCCTCGCGCGCAGCGCCGCCCCGCCCGGGCACAGCCGCTTCCTGCAGTCAGAGCGCGGTTGGCGGAGGACGGCCCCTGGGCCAATAGAAACACAGCAGGACGCCGGGCGGGCAGCCGGAAAGCGAACGGAAGCGGCGCCAGCGAGGGACAAACGGGGCGGGGCCCGCAGGAACGGCCCGCGCGGCTCAGCGGCGTTGAGAGCGGGCGGGTTGAAGGAGAACGGGAAGGCACAAACCCGACGGCAGATCTTCGTCCGCGGGACGTAACGCGCCGGTACCGACCCTTCTCTCTCACACACGCACGCGCTCATCATTGCCGCCGCCTCCCCCCCCGGGGCCCTCCTATGCGCACTAGCCCAGAAGAGCCGCACCGCAGCAACCAAAGGCAGCCCGGAGCCCGCAGCAACAGCTGCTCACAGCCCATCTTTATTAGGAACTAATCTTAAGATACAAATCAACCAAAAAAACTTCAAAGAAAAGTAGTGTGTTATGTACAGATACGTTGTACAGAGGAGAGTACACCATATTCAGCACCGCCTGCCAGAAACCAACCACCACTGTACAAACAGCTCTGCCAGCATCCTGCCAGAGGCTTCCTATCACCCTGCTCTGCCCATCAGCCAGATTCCCAAGGACCAGCTCTCCACAGCTTTGGGACACTCCGGAACAATGGAGCAGATACAGCCCACACTGCAGTGCCCCGCAGGCACACCCTCTGTTCTCTCCACACACTTCCAGCAGGTTGTGTGAACGCACTGCTGGAGCAGCAAACTGTACAGTGCTGCTCCTGTGTGAAAGGGGAGCAGCCCCCCCCTCCCCTCCCCCATAACGCAGCAACAGCCACAGGGAGCTCCCTGAGTGTTCACCCAGTCTGAAGGAGGGGTTTCCAACACAAACTGCAACCAGGTCCAGCTGGAGCCAGATGGATGGCACTAGGGTACCGCAGAACCTAAAGGGCAATACCATGTCCACTCACAACAGTAATTCCTGCCTCTGCCCCAATTAGTTAAAAATCTTACCACAGAGAGAAATATATATATATCACCCTGACCATACATACCATAAATCAGAGCAGGGCAGCTGGTAGATAACACTCCCTTTGAAACCAGAAACATGAAGAGAAAGCCCTTTCAACCTTCATCACCCTTCCCTGTGGAAGAGAGCACAGAGCTGCCACAGAAACAGCCAGGAACATCAAATCAAGCAAGGCCTTTCTCTATAGCTACCTAGATTGGTTGGAGCTGTTCCCTGCTTTCATCTCCTAAGAGCCTCCACAGTTTCAACTCCTGGAGCAACAAGGACTGGGAAAGCATCAGCATTTGGTTTAAGTACAGCAGGAAGAGAGCTCAAAAAAGAAGTGTTCATTTGAGGTTAATACAGGAAACCAATCGAAGGGAGAGTGTTTCAGAGAGAAGCAGCAGTCACAGCTTCCTGCCTGTTCATTGGAGTTATAGCCCAATCAGTCTTATGTTTTCTTCTTTAGCTCCTCAAATCTCCGAGAAAGATCATCAAAGTCAATGTCTTCAGAGGCAGCAGAATTGGCACCAGCAGATGCTGTTGGCAGTGTATCCGGCACAGAAGGTAATTCAGGCAACACAAAATTATCAATGGTATTAGGAGGTCCAACCCTTGGTTTTGGAGAAGCTTCAGGCTTGGGTCCAGGTCCTGTTTAGAATAAGGAAAAAAAACAAACAATTTCACCCCACTCACCACATTAATCAGGCCAAAAGATAGAGGCACTCAGAACATCGCTGTACCAGAAAGGCAGTACCAATGACCAGCATTAACACAGCTCCATCTCTGTTTAAGACTCAGTGGGGAAAAGGTTTACACGGCTGCAAGGAGCTGCAGCCATGGGCCGGTCACCCCATCGCACAATGTACTACAGACTTCCCCTCTGCTGCCCCAAGTCAGCTGCGGGGCAGTGCAGCTGCAGCTCCTGCATACCTCTATCAGCTGGACTGCACGTCCCAATTTTCTCCATTCCAACACCTCCTAAAGAGACACACAGGTACTGAGGTATCCTCCTATCACCCAGATGTTAAACAGAGGTGTAGCAATTCCAGTGCAACCATAAGCACATCTCCATCATACACCATCACCACTTCCCAAAGGATTGTCAGGAATCCTTGCTGGAGATAGCAAGTGGCAACTTACTTCAAAACCTGCTCTGACCGAATCAAATGCTAGAGATAACAGATGCTTTCAAAACTTACAGAGAAGAAGTGCACTATGCAAGACTGGAGAGATTAACTGTGATCCAATTACAGCGCCTGAAGCGCATCACAAACATTCAGGTAGATGGACAAAGAGAGAACAACTCTCTCACCAGCTATGCTCCGCTGCATTAACATGAACTTATCTACCTCTTAGTGCCTGCTTTTTTCTTTCTGCTCCTGAAGAATATACTGCTTATGTTGTATAAAAATGTAGTATTTAAATCCATTGCTTTCCCATTTTCTTCTGCAAACTTCTGGATTTGGTCTGACAAGTTAACTTAAGCTAGAAACCTAGTTTAACTTCAAAGTCAAACTCTAATTCTTAAGTTTCTCAGATCCTCCCT
The DNA here is from genome assembly GCA_037305975.1 of Chrysolophus pictus. Classification (NCBI taxonomy): domain Eukaryota; kingdom Metazoa; phylum Chordata; class Aves; order Galliformes; family Phasianidae; genus Chrysolophus; species Chrysolophus pictus. The sequence goes on along the minus strand of CM074586.1, from coordinate 326,905 downwards.
GTGTGAGAAAATCTATTTCTACCAGCACCCTCTCCAAACTCAAATCCTGCTCTCAAGATGTCAAGCTGTACACATTGTTCCACACAGGGAAAGCCTACTCACAAGGACACTAAGATCCCAAGCTAACCACAGCTCCAAACCACCTCCAGTTTCCCACACCTCGACATACTCACCTGCCACCGATGCAGAAGCAGCATCCTTGTCAGCATTAGGCTCATCAATCTGAAAAAGGCTCTCTGTTACTATAGCTCTCCCATCCAGCAGGCACAGAATGCCAGAGCCATACAGGCAAAGCTCGTAGGCAACAGCAGCCACAGTCATGCACAACGATGCATATGATATTCCCCCCAAGGAAAAAAAAAACACCAACAAAAACAAAAACTCTAATTTCCGGTACACTCAGAAGAATCTGACCCTCCTTCCAAAGAGGCAATGCTTTCATTTCCCTCCCTCCTTGTCAACCAAAGCAGCTTCACTGGCAATATTTTGGAACCAGATGAATAGAGTATATCCACTAGCAGATTTAAAAATATTTCTCAAGGACAAAAATGACAGAAGACTCTTCTCTTCTCCTACATCTCCTGGACTCAAAGGTTTCTGTACGGCTAGTGCACACAGATGCTGAGCTATGCTCATTACTATTCAAGGTTTGTAGAAACAAGCACATCACCAACAGCAAAATGAGAGGCATGATCACAAACTGCAGGAAACAAAAACACAGAAAATAAACAACACTCCAGAATTTCCATTCTTATCCCCAAGGACTGAGAAAAGTCTGCAGCCATACCTAAGAAGACTGAAGGTGGTAATCCCATCACGTTACAAAAAAATGGAATTTGTGGACTGTGACTGTCAAATGCTTATCATTTTAATAATATGGTTAAAAAAAAAAAATCTTGGCTTTCACAAGTTTAGGTTGCAGAGGAAAGAACTTCTCACAAGTTTCTCTCATCACATGTACTCAGCTATTCAGCCAAAATCAATACCAAGCACCACCCTAAAAGCTCCAAAAAGGTTGAACAGTATGCTTAATGAACACTTGTATTTTCTGTAGCTATCACTGCCCTCTTCTCGAGTTTCCCTCTGCTGCCTATAGCAGTGATTCATCTCAGACACTTACAGATTCATATGTTGGTGGGTTTGCTGGAATTGGTGGTGGATGAATGTTAGTGAAAGGCTGGTAGGTTCCCACTGGCAGGCCGTTGAAGTTCTCCTGTACACAGAGAAATTAAATAGTCAAATACCAGCCAATTCATCTGGGAGAGGCTCCACAGGACACAATACACCTACAGCCACTAGGAGTCAGAGAAAGTAGAAGTCTAATAAACATGCAGACAAGTATCCAACTTGGTATGGTTTATGCTCGCTAGGAGAAGATTCTCAGGTATTAGTCAGACACAGTCACTTGCAACCAGCTAACAGGACTATTAGTTATTCTAAAGAACCTGCAAAACTAACACTTCATGTCTTACAGCATTATAAGTGACAGGCCAAAAGCTTAACGTTCGGCTGCCAAGAACTTCTATCCCATTTAGTCTCACAATAACAAGATGCCACATAAAGCTACCAGGCACAGACACTTTCCAGTCAGCAGGTGTGGGGCATCACAGTCAAAGCTCTCCAGAGAAAAAGGACCTGCTCAAAACACAGGCACTTACCAGTCCCTTTGGAGGTGGATAGGAGAAAGGAGGATTTGTCGATGGCATGGGCATAGGCATTGGCACAGGCACTAAACCATCAAGACCAACCAGTGGGGCTGTAAATCCACCACCTCCTCCCCCTCCATGGCCACCTTTCTTCACATCATCTGTGAATCCCACATCAATCAGATCTGCCTCAACACCGGCAGGGGCTTCAGCCTGGGAAGGAAAGAAGAAACTTTTCAGATCACAACCTTCTGAACAGCATTAGCTGCAACATTTGTCACTGGAAAAGATGGGACAGGAACAGAAGGACAGAACAGATAATAACCTTATTAATGAGAGTCGGATAAGAGACCGGACAATAGTAGCTGTAGGACTTTGGGAAGTAGAACGGATCCTACTATGCTAAGACTGTCTAGAAGACATCCAAGTGAAACTACCATGAACTCTGGTGCTATGCCATGATCTTGTGCTCCACAGCGCTAACAGGAAATTTCAGTCACTGTAACATAGAAGGGGACCGTAAACTTGCATGTGTCTCACTCACCATCACCACCGAGTCAGGTTCATAGGGAACATTGTAGTTCTTGGCAATTTCAATGAGATATCTCTCCACCAGAATCTTGGGAGGTGCCTCCACACTCAGCTTGTGCATCAGCTGAAACACAAGGGTGCAGAGACGCTCATCAAGAATAGTGCAGAATGGCAGGGCTCAGTCACAGCCAGGGTCATCTGCCGTGGGGAGCACAGCACAGTCTTCAGGAGCCCTTTCCACCCAGCACAGCACTGCAACAGTGGAGGCTTTTGGCAGCCACAAAGCAGGGCTCTAAGTGCTCTGCTCCTCTATATCCACAGAGAAGACAGCCTGCCTAGCCCCTCCTGACAGGGACATCAACACCATACTTCTGTGCTTAAAGGCAAGCCAGTCCCCACAACTGTCCCACCCAAATCCACAGTCATCCACAGACATCAGCCACACGAACAAGGGGCAGAAATCCCAAGCCACACTACCAAGGGGCAGATTATCTGTTCTTCTAGCTTCAGCTATTCTACCAGTTCATTACCCTGTCATTAACTGTTCCAATCTGGTTTGTGCGGCACAGCTTTCCATACTCCTTGCTGTATTTGGCGCACAGCTGATCAGCAACCTGCAGCAGGAGAGAAACTGGGATCATATACATCCTTGCTTTCCCCCCCGATCACATATCCCGCATCATCTGCAGTCCCCACAGCCCTCTCCACCTCTGTTTGCCCTAATTTCTGCCACCAAGTGCACCCAGCTGAGCAGCCTTAACCACTCCTGAGGCTTCAGGATTCCTTGTAGAAATGAAACCTGGTATGAGGTCTCCATCTGCAGAGCCTCTAAAACTGTCCTCTGCCTCAATGACAGAGTCCAATGCTAAATCTTCCAATGGTTTCTAGCAGTGCTACCCCCACCCTCCATGCATAACACCCCTTGAACAACCCTACTCACAATCTTCAACTCAGCCACTTCTGACTGGAGTCGTGGTGCAGCCCATATCAGTGTAGACACTGCTTCTGCCAGGCCAGAGTCCAGCTCCCTAAGGATAAAAGAAGGAAATCCTATCTCCACACCACATACTTCATTTTTGCAACCCTCCACCTGCTTAGCCTAGATGTCCCCAGTCCTTCATGTCGGGCTTCAGATTCTTCCCCGCTGGGGAAGAAGAGGTCTCTGGAAGTCCTAGGACACCAAAATAAGAACAGGTGCCCTTCTGTATTCCCAGCTTGATCTCAGCAGTACCCCTCCCCCAACCCAGGGGGGGCTGGACCCTCTCCCACACATTACCCCTGAAGACAGCGCTTACTTCATGGACTGAATCAAGCCAAAGCGGGCTAGCAGTAGATCGCAGTACAGCTCCAGGATCTCCATGGCCTCCACAAGGTAATCTTCACGGATGATGTGCTCCACACGAATCCTAGCACGCTCATCTTTTCCAGCTGCCAGATAATCTGCAATCTCCTTCCTTGCCTTCTGGGCCAATTCAGCTGAAGCATATATTCCCAAGGCCAGTCACTGCGCTGGCAAGAGCTACTTCCCCTACCACACATACACCCATCATCAACTTCTCTCTCCCCATCAAGCTCAGTCACAGCTTAGTGGAGTCCTTGTGTCTTGGTCCTATCATGGAAACTCATAGGAGAAAGAAGAGCGGGTTTTTAGCTGCTAGAAACTCCCCCACACCTTCAATTTTCTTGTAGAGTCAACCAAAACCACAGGATAAATCTTATCCACATCTGATCAGGGCAGAACAGCCTAGTGAGGTGAGTCACCCACAGCACACAGAAACTTCCTCGTTATGTAGGCACAGAAGGCCCAGGAAACAACTTCTGGGCAAACTTGGATGTCCTTCCACATATGGCACACAACTGTGACACCACTCACCTTGTGAATCATACTCTGACACCTGCCAGAAAGCTGTACGGAGACCACACTAGGGCCAGCCTACTCCGCTGGTGCTGACATACCCAGGCACAGTGCAAGGCTTGGGTCCAGCAACAAAAAGCAAAGGCTATTTCATACTTGGCCAGCAAAAAAAACTTCCCTGACTCCAGGAGAAAAAAAAAAAAAAGGAAAAAAAGAAAAAATCTTCTCCTCAAGTTTCCTGGGCCCCGAAAGTATCCAGGGTCACACCTACCCCCTCAAATACTCACTCTTCTTTTTTTCCAGCAGTTTGAGGCGATTGATGACAAGGCGTAGGTTGACACGCAGGCGCTCAGCCTTGAATCCAGAGCCCAACATGATGAAGTTTCTATGGGAAGAGAGGGGAACATCATTGGCCCCAGTAACCAGAAAGACACTGGTCCCTGTTTTACTCAGAAAAAAAGGTAGAATTACTGTAGTTCATTATGACAAAAAAAAAAAAGTAAAAAAAATCTTCCCTGGCGCTAACACTGAAAGATCTGGCTTGTACCAATGGAGTGGGAACAGACTTTTGGGTTATGGGAATACTAAGCACACAGACAATAGTTTGCATAAATTTACTGCTATTTAGAGTACGTGCAGATCATTGAGCCGATCTGTTCAAACATCAGCGCAGTTATCAACAACGCACAGTACCAACTAAGGTCAAATAAACACCAATACATAAAAACTTGTAATATATTCACCTGACACCATGAAAAGTTCTGCCCTTCTGTAACCTGAATATACTCCTACAACGCGTAAATAACTTTACAGAGCTGCAAGAAAGCCTCAGCACGAGCCGCACGCTGCCCTACCAGTCCTCGCTCCTGAGAACACCGTTCCCACCACCGCCCGCCCCGCCTAAGGAAACATCGCGCCCCGCCGACGTGAACCTTCCCCGGGCAGGGCTGAGCACGGCCGGGGCGGCCCCGTGAGAGGTGCTCCGCCCCAGGGAACACAGCAGCGCAGGAGGCCCCGCTCGGCTCCCCCCGGCTGTCAGGCGGTGGGAACAGGCTGAGCTCGCCAACAACGCCCTCCGCCACCCCCAGCCCCACTCACCGCCGCCCCGCCGGCTGCAAACACCTAAAATGGCGGCGCGCGCAGCACGGCGTCACTGCGCGCGGAGGGATCCGCCGGGCCGACGGCTCCCCGCCGCCCGCTCGGGGCACGGCCGGGCTGCGGCAGCGCCACTGAGACCGAACGGAGCTGAACGACGCACCGACGCGGCAGCGTCCGGGAAAAGCAACGTGGCGGCGGCTACGAGAGCGCGGCGCTGAGGGACTACGTTACCCGGCGGAGGAACTCTGCTCGCTCCGCCATGCGGTCGCGCATCTCGGTGCGCTCCCGCCGCCGCCCGGCCCCGGCGCGGAGGTTCCGGCGGCGTCGCGTTCCGCCCGCCCCGCCCCGCACGCTGAGCGCACCGCGCTCGGCGGCCGCACGCGCGGGGCGTCCGCGAGAGAGCAGAGCTCTCGGGAGAGGCGCCGCTGCCATCGGCCCCGGCGGGGCGCCGCGCGCTGCCATCGGAGCGGCCCTGGCAGCCGCGGGTCCCTCCGTCCCGGGGCGGCGCGGCCGCGCCCCGCTGCGCGCCGCTCGGGGCTCCCCGGGGCCTTCGCGTTCGCGAATGGACGCGGGCTGAGAGCCCCCGCTGCGGAGCGCTTCGCCGCCGGGCGGGCGCGCGAGCTCGGAAGGCGGGCGGTGCCGCTCCGACCGGCGTGACATCGGTTTCTGCCCTTGCAGGGAAGCGAAGCCCGGCGGGCTCGGACAGCCGCCGCCCGAGGCGCGGGGAGCGGAGCGAGGCTCTGCCGGCCGGTACCTGCCCGCGTCCATGGCACGCAGGTGAGCGGCTCCAGGCGGCGGCGAGGGGGGCTCAGCCGGGCCGTGCCCGCGCCGCGCGCTCTGGCGGCGCCGCCATTTTGCCGTCTGTCTGTCCGGCGGCCCTTTGTCTGTCCGCGGCTCCCGGCGCGGGCGGCGGCACCGGGTGAGGCGGGCCGGGCGGCGGGGCGGGGCGGGCGCCGCCGTTCGTCCCTTCGCGGCCGCGGGCCGGGTTCCCCCGTCCGTCCCTCCGTCGGGGAGCGGGGTCCGTGTGTCTGGGGCCGGGCCTGCCCCCCGTGGGGCCGGGGTGCCCGCGGGCCGGCGTCCCGTCGTCGGGGGAGGCCGGCGGCGTCCGGCGATCGTCTGTGCGGCCGCGGCCGAAGGGTTCCGCTCCTCCTTTTGTCCGCGTCTGAGGAGCCGTGGGGATCGATTCTGTCCTCCGTCGGTCGGAGGGTGAGGGCCGACATTTCCCCTTTGTGAAGTTCGAGGGGGTCCGGACGGCGTGTCGGCGCGTGCCCCGCCGCCCGGCGCTGTCCCGGGGGGATGATGCTGGCGGGGGTCCGGGGCTGCCCCGCTGGTGGCCGCGCCGCCCGCACGCTCTGCCTGTGAGGCTGCCCCGCTCGCGCGCTGCCTGCAGGGCTGTGCCCCGTCCCTGTGCTGCTCGGGCCGCTCGCGCCGGGGCGGCGGTTCCCTCGTGTGCCCGGCGTGGGGCTGACGGCTCCCGGTGCCCGGCCTCCCGGGCCGGCGTCTTCTCTGCCCCTCTCTGGGCCGGTTCGGTGGTGGAGGTCATTAGGCTGATGCCTCGTTCGCCGTAGGAGCAAATGGGAGGGAGAAGGGTGCTTGGACTGAGCCCGGTCGCTCGTGAAGCGGGGCGTTCTGAGCTTCCCGTATGCCGGGTGCAGAATTGCTTATTACTTAGTTTGAATTGGGTGGGCTGCCCGTGCATGGTAAAATGCTTGCGGATTGTGTTGGATGCTGGCTCTGAATGTGGCTGTGACTTTAGCCCTGTAACCAAGAGGATGGGGAGTGACCCTGAGACGCTCAGCTGTGTTTGTCCAGTGGCTGAGAAGGTCCCAGTGGTGTGTGTGACAGGCTCTTCTCTTCTCAGGTGAGCCCTCTGCTGAGGGAACGAACGCACTGTGCTCCCAGGTCAGGGAAACATGTCCCGTCGGAAACAGACCACTCCTAACAAAGTTCACTGTGAGTATTATGTTACATAGCACCATGGGATCCTTGTCATAGATGAATAGTTGTGGAGTGAGAAGGGGAGGAGGGCAGTGATGGAAAGGTACCATTTGTGGGGGAATGGTTACCTACATTTCGTCCTAGGGCCTGTAATAAGAACTCTGTATGCCAGAGGAGCTGGCAGTGTCCTGAGAAGGTAGGACAGGGATAGGCTTGAACAAACTGTAAAGGTAGGTTTGTGTGCACAGGGCCTGTAGCTCTGCTTTGTGTTCACACTGTCACAAGCATATATTAGGCTTTGACCAGTTCTTGGATAGCAAAGAAAGTTCAAGGTAGGGTGGTCCGAGTGTATAACTGAAATCTGGGAGCCCTGGCTTCTGATCTTTGCTTTGCAGCAGACTCAAAAGACTGGCTTGGACACGTCACTTAAGCTCACTGTACCTCAGTTTTTCACCAGATAATGTAAATAAAGCCATTTGCCTTTTCCTGGCAGGGAATGGACAATGGCTACATCAAATAATGGACAGATGTGATTTGTCAGGCCATTCCTGAGCTGAGCAGAGAAGACGGGTGTCTTTCTCCAGCATTGTCAAGACCCTAACATTTGTTGGATAGCAAAAGGACTGAAGATGCTGTACATCAGCACTTCTTGTGGGTAGGCTATAGTGAGGTATTAGTGGAGCTGGGAGACAGCTGTATGGATGTTCAGCTATAGAGGGGCGTCTGCATGGGGGTTTGTTTGGCTGGTTACAAAGAGGAGTTGGGAGTCCGAAGCTATGCCCTTGTATATACCCAGCTTTGTAGATGGATAGATGTTTGAAATCTGGGCTTGAACGCAAAAAACAAATCTCTACTTCTGTAGACATGTGAAAGCAAGACTGATTGAGATGAGAGGCCTAAGTAATGCTCCGCTATGGTATCTGTCAGGTCTGTGGAATGGAGAGCTGACTGCTGCGGCCGTAGCAACTGCCTCACTTTGCTGATGCTGCTGGCATGCCTGTCTCTATGTGTTTCCCTGTGCTGCCTTTTTGTATGGATACAGCATCAGAAATCTATGCATGCTGTTCTCTGTGTTAGAGGAAAATACATCCTGACATAACCTAACACTTTGCACACTCTATGAGTGTACTGGTGAGAATTACCTCTGTCTGATCTGAAAGCCCCATAGCCTGCAAGTACTACGCATGGGAGAGCTGACAAAGCTTTCCTTGATGGCCAGTATCAGAGTATTGAGGGCTGACTTTGGCAGCTGCTCTGACTTGTGCTTTCCCACTCCTGCTTCCTGTGTGCTGAGTTCAGCAGTTGGTGGAATACAGCTTTGTACAGATTTGTCTGCTTGGAATTGTCTTTATTAGATAAACTTGATGCATTTTGTGTTTTCTCCTGCGATGCCAGTAACACGTCTTCTTTTCACACACATTTGCTTCTGAGAGCACCCAGATATGCTTCTGCTGTTTAGATTAGATGTATATAAAGCATGTACTTACTCTGTCAGCCCTGGTATAGGGTTACGAGCTCTCATCTACGGACACCAAAATGTACAACAGCTTTAAAAGTTTATGTTGAGTTTTCGTGGTGTTTAGGTGGGTTAATTTCTCTTCTCCACTCCACTGCAAACAGTTGTGTTTTTTAGAAGCTTGTATTGTTATATACATGAACTATACATGCTTTGGAGTTTGGTCGTCATGTATTTTCACACCATTGATTTTTTTATCTGCAATGCAAGTGATTGTATCACCAGTTTGGGTCTTGGAGAAACTACCCGACAAAGATGCTACCAGCTGGCTCGAGGCTGAGGTATGGCATCTGGTATGCCATAGAGAAAGGAAGCATGGGACTTGTTCACCCCCTTACACGCAATATTTAGCTGCAGATAAACTATTTGATAGGAGGCATCAAGAGCAGCAAAGTAGGATCGGAAGAAATTGGGGGACTGACAGATACATGAAAAATTGCAATGGTGATGTCTCCTCCTTGGGATGGAAATCTTGTCTGTCTTATGATGAACACCACCAAATCGTTGGGACTTCTCTGTCTACCTAGCCTGCTGTGTATCTGGAGGGCCCAGAATTGCCATGCAGTGCACTGGTGAATGACGAGGAAAATCGGAGAGAGCATCATCTCCAAGATCTGGGTGAGCCAGCAGAATGAGGAATCAGGCTGAGACATAGCAGGCACGTTACTGAAACTTCTTGAGACTGAAATTGTTGGGAGGAGAGGAATAAAAGGGACAGCAGGTATGCACCTTTTTATGCAGTTGTCTGCAATTGGGATCAGATCTGCAGGCTGTGGGGCTTGGGAAGTGCTTTGTGGATTCGCATAAATGCCACTGTGAATATCTAACAGGACAAATTCATTGAGAGGATGATGCCTACTTCTTCCTTGCTTGTTGCTCTATGTTATCTTCCATCTCAGATTCACTTGTGCAAGCAACAGCTGCATTCCCCTGTCCCTGGCTTGTTCAGTGCCACCTCTTTCCAGAGTTACTTTCCAGGCTCAGCATGGCCCCGGTTTAACCTTGCTCTCACAACAGCAATTGCTATCTCCACTTAGCACAGTAGTGCTTTGGCATGCAGAATTGTGTGGTTACAAGTCAGACCACTTCAAACAGAATTTGATGTGTAAGGAAACTCCATAATTCTACAGAAACAACAGTAAAAAATACTGTTATCATAAGCATTTCATTGTGTGTAATTGCCAGTCTACTTATAGTTTCCACTGTAGTCATTTCCACGTGGCAGAGTGCAGCACATAATTGGCTTTTAATAATTGAATTTTGTATTGTCACATTCTGTATAAAAAATGCTTTCATCTGACAATATGGTAAGAAATGTATTTGTAATACTGAAGTGTACTTGTTGCATTGCCCATTCCTCACTGAATTGAAAAATGCCACGCAGTTATATTGTTCCTGTGGAAGTATCTTCATTCTTTTGGTCTTTATTTTCTTCCAGACTCTAAAGTATAAAAGTATCTTCTCTAAGCAGTTAATCTTCTGATCTTGCTTCAAGCCTGTCCTTTGCTGCAATGTCACTCATCAGCTATAGGTCATTCCACTGTTCTTGAGCTTGCCAGGAATTCTGTTGCAGGTATTAGAGTTTGCTTTTGTTTCCTCTCTCTGCTATCCCATGAGCTGCTTTTCTTTCTATGGCTTCTACCTTTTGCAAGTGATGCTTACTTTAGAGCTCTTGAGAACAGTATTTGTTAATCAAATTAATAACCACTTCCTAGCTCTATTCTGTGTTGTCCCAATATCCCATTAATCCTCGGTTTCTCTCCTTTTCCCTCTGATATATATATATATATATATATGTACACACACACACACACACACACACTTTCTCTCTCTCTCTCTCTCTCTCTCTCTCTCTCTCTGTGCTCTTCAGCATTTCTTGAATTCTGCTGCTTGTAATACTCCCAATTTGAAAAGAAAGTATCTTTCAAGGAATAGCAGCCAGCAATCCAACTGAGCAACAATTGTTATTTGCATCAAAATCCTCAATTCTTAAAGGGCTCTGTGTGCTGCGGTTATTAACACTTTCAATTGTTGTTTTTCATTTCAGTAACCGCTACAGCAGTGTGGACAACCCAGAATAGCGATGGGGCAGGTGGATTAGATCCACAGTGGTGGACAGACTTGCAAATTTCAGGTCCAGGAAAGGAACACAGAGAAGACCTACATGAAAAGGAAGTTAAATTGATGTACAAGGAGGGAGTAAAGTGGCTCATCTCTGAGGGACTTTTGTGTTTAGGAAGGAAGACAGGGGAATGATGCAGTTTATTCTGATTTTTGTTTTGTGGATTTTGGAGTGAGGTTGTTTGTTTATGTGTTTATTTTCCAGAACACCTGAGAGTTATCCCGCATTCACACAGTTCAAGAAGGGAAGGGCTAAGGAAAATAATCATTTCTGGCTGCCAAGCTGATACACCATCAGATCGTAGCAGTCATAACTGCCCCTGTTGCACAGTACCACAGGGCTGGCCCCTACCTCCACAGCTGCTCTCCTGGCATCTCACTCATTTGCAAGATTATGGAGAGGAGAACTGGAAAGCAAAACAGAGGCAGTTGTTTGACTCTCACTGTTCTACATCTATAGCTGCTTGTGAAACAAATACAGCAACTTGTTTTGGTGTTGTGGTCAGCCTACAGCCCTTTCTGTATTTAATAAAGAAACTTCTGGAGAAGAGTCTGTGAATTCAATATTGAGCATAATGTCCTTTACTGATAGTGGTGATGATAAAGCTGTTGCCTGTCTTACTCTCTTTCCACAGAAATGCAAATGTATTCAAAATGGGATGGAGGTGGGAGTGTGTTTGTATGTGAGCATGTGTGTGTAGACAATAAAAACATAACCCTGTACCTATCAAACATTAAAGTTCCAAAGCTTCACTGATGTAGGACTTAGTCTGGCAGTAGATGAACTGAGCACTCTTTTCCAAGTTCTTCCAGAAACGCTATTAGTAGAATCAGAAATTCGGTATAAGCAAAGTATAGAGTTTTTAAAAGTTTATTTTTTCCACTCCCATGATGCCTTTTAGATACAAGCTAGTGGTTTGGTTAATGGTTTGCATTTCTGGCTGTAAGCTGATGGATGGTTCTCCACACTGCACCGTATCAGTGCTCATGTGGTTGTGTGTATGTTATACCGAAAGGCCTCTGGCAGATGTGATTGCTCTGCTGGTTGTTGTGATTGGTGTTAGAAGTAGAATCACACAATCTCAGAATGGTTTGGGTTGAAAAGGACCTAAGTGATAATGAAGTTCCAGCCCCTGCTGCAGGCTGGGCTGCCAGCCGTTAGATAAGCTCTAGGTCAGTTGCCCAGGGCCCCATCCAGTCTGGCCTTGAGGACCTCCAGGGACGGGGCATCCACAGCCCCTCTGGACATCTTTGGAAACTTCTGAAGGGCTTTGCAATCTTCCATAAATTAAAGCAATGTTGGAAATTTTGAGCTAAGCACCAGAAAGGCAGTATGTATATAAATATGGGGCAAAGCTGGCTAAAGCAGTTCAGCATGTGAGATGCACCTGTCCCTGTAGCAGGACTTGTGCTATCTCTGTGGGTTATGAGTGCAGTTCCCTGTACTGATGCCAGTTGTGGCCCTATACTAGAAGGTGCAATACTTTTTTGAAAGCTGCACTCTGACCTTCTTTGCACTGCATCTTAAACAGTATTTCTGCATTTGTGTTTTGAGTAGTTCCTGTGAACTTAGAAATGTTAATCCAAAAGCTATAGCTGTTTGGGAACTAGCACCTTGCCCCAAGTGCTTGTAGCTCATCCACTGCTAAAAGCAAATCTTCACTACCTGTCGAACAAAGTCATTTGTTTGTTTGTTTTAATGTGAAAATTAGTGGTTGACTTCTGTAGTTATTCCCTGGAACTGGAAACCTTGCAGAGACTGCTGTAGGGAAGTTTTCTTTCAGAGGAACTCAGATAATTGCCTTCTTTCAATATGTTTTTTGTTGCCTGTTCTCATGTTGAGTCAAGATACAAATAGTTACAAAGAGAAAGACTGTATTCAGAATTTAGTTTAACCTACTGTGGGAATCGTGCAAGCACTAATGTCTGTGCCTTTTCAGACCCTAGTATGACTGGTTGACCCTGATACAATTAGTATGAATATCCTGTCGCAGTACTGTTGTGCTGCTTGTAATAGCTTCTAAATGATTTAGAAGAGCCATGTAGCACCACGTCTGATTTGGGATACAGTCATCACCCCTGCATGGCTTTTCCCCACCTACAGCTGTGCTATCACTGTTGACAGATTGGTTGTCTGGTAAAAGTGGAAGCCATGTGAGCACATGTGGCAGATGTGGAGCCTTGCAGGTTTTTTAATGTGACCAGAGTGGTGTATAAAGGGTTTGCAGAGAGCAGCCTGACACCATACACATCCACGAGAGAGACATGGGGACTAGACTTGTGTTAGCAGGTACAGGAGGCTGGAGTTACAGGGCAGGGAAGCACAGAGGTTGTTTAATGCTTTCAGAGAGGTGACTTCAGAGGGTCTACATGTTGCAGGTGAGCAACCCCACACCTGTTGCATTTCTGGCAAGCTTTTGTGAAATAATGGAACAGCACCAATCTGACTTTTTGTCCTTGTGGCTGCCAGGGGAGCAAGTCTTTGCAGGGCTGGAGGAGCAAGCCCGCCAAGCCATGATGAAAAACAGCTTTCCTGGAGCTCTTGGGGACCAAAGGCCAGCTATTCATCCGTTGCAAGACCGTGATTTCAGCAGCAGTGAGTTCTGCCCCTTCCAGTAATTGCAAGGTAGTGGATTGGAGAAACTGATAGGGTGAGGCTAGATGCTACAGAGCTGGTGGGAATTCTCTGAGGACCGTTTTACCCATCTTCTCCTCTGAGTTAGCCCTTGATTCTTGTGCTGTTGGCTCTTTATCAGCCAACAGTAAGAGCAGAATTGCTCACTAAGGAAAGACAAGCCCAGAGCCAATGGCCACAATGCAGGCTGAACAGTAATCTCACCGCTAGAGTGCAGTCCCACAGCACTGGAGCAGAATGGTGGCAGTACCAGGCTCTGTCTACAGTCTAGTGATCATCGAGCAAAGCCAGGTAACAGGCCAGATCCAGGGACTTAATGTGGTTCTTTGGGGATTGAAGTACCCCCTGAGTTTAAATGGGGCCCCTGGTCTTGAGTGCGAGTGGAGGCCCTAGGTGAGGCTGGTCAGGGCAATTAAGGTCTGTTAGTGCTGTCAGGGTCCTGACACTTGGAGTAACTGCTTTGTGTGTTCAAGGTGGCAGTGATGATGAGGAAACCACCCATGATGAAGTTTCTTCCCATACTTCAGAGGAGGATGGCTCAGTGCTAAAGGTGAAGAAAGAACTGGAGAATGCAGAACAACCTGCAGCTGGAACCCCGCTGATGAGAGAAAATGAGGCAAGTGTGTACTGGCATTGCAGTCCCATCAATGTCCAAGGGAGAAGGGGTGGGCACTGTCTAGACATCTCTCTGTAACCTTAATTTCATATCTTGTTCCCATAATCACCTTCTCCAAACATCTCCTGTTTAACGGAGATGGTTTTGAGGTGTTCTTGGGCTGCCAGGAACACGAGATAGAAGGGACAAACTGCTATTCCCCTGCCTGGACAAAATGACTGTGAAGTCTTTTGCCTCCCTCAGTTCCTGTACCTTTCCCTTCTGCTACCGAGCAGGCCTTGCCTACTAGAGCCACCATGCTGGCCAGATCATGGGTTCAAGTGGAGGTCATGAGGCTTCTGCTTCTTCCTCCTGAGATAGCAAGAGCTTGGCTAAGAGGCTGAATAAAGGAAGTTTTGGACTGTGAGAACTGCAAACCAGCCTCAATGAGACTGGGCACTGCATTGATCTGGGCTGGGCCATTGTGCAGTCCCTCACTAGATGCTAAGGGAGGGTGAGTGGCTGTGTGGAGATCAGTGTGCCTTACACCATAATGGCTTTCCTTTCCTGTAGGTTCCTGAGAGCTTGAATGCTGATTCCATGCTGGGACTGTCAAAGTGTCCCCTCTGTCAGCTGGAGTATGAAAGCAGAGAGCAGCTCATTGCTCATGTATACCAGGTAGGGGGTGGTTCCAAGTAGTGCGATGTCTGTGGCCATAAGTGCCTCAGGTGTCCCAAAGTCAGAAACAACCCTGGGCAAGGAGCATGGCTTTGTTCTGATCTTTGCAGTCACAGAACTGAGCTTCTATCTAGGATGTGATTGAAGTTTATAGCAGATAGTCCAGAAAAAGTTCTGGGGAAAAAAATAAGCAAAGCAGCAGTCTGCAGATGTGGAGAATACAGCTCCATCCCAAGGCAATCTATGCAAGTAATTGCAAACTGAGACCAGACAGTTCCTTCAGGTTAAACATGGAAGCAATTCTTACACCATTCAGTGTGATCAGCTGATCATTCAGCTCCTTATTATGTCCCTTTATCATAGTTCCTACCTGTGGAAACAGCTGTTCTTCCTCTGAAATGATTCCAGTATTGGAGTAAGTCTATGCTGGGAACTCAGGTTTTGTTGTGGGTAGTCTTCACAGTATGTCCGTGTCTGCGAAAGAATGAAGCAGAGCTGAATTGGCAACTTAGCTGTACGAGCTGATCATTTCTAGCTACCATCATAGTGAACTTTTCCTCACCAGCAGGCTGCCTACTGTTAGTGTAGTCATGCTTTGTCTAGTAACAGCAGCTCCTCAGATGCATTTCTGAAAACAAGAGTCAGATCTTATGATCTCTTTTGGCCCTACTTGTTTCTCTCGCACTGCAGTGGAGCTGTAGAAAGGTCTACTCCTTGCTGTTTAATCTGTGACATCCCAAATATCTTGAGCTAGTCTAGGAGCCATCAGCTGGAGGATTACTGGTTAAGCGATCCAGTTCCAGGAGGTTGAACTAGATAGTTTGCTATATTCATTGAGCACACCTCAGACTGGGCAGGAAGCTGGGCAATTTGTAACTAACAACTTTGTGGTTGTTTTGCAGCACACCGCAGCTGTGGTGAGTGCCAAGAGCTATATGTGTCCTGTATGTGGAAGAGCCCTCAGCTCACCAGGTTCCCTTGGGCGACACCTCCTGATCCACTCAGAGGACCAGCTGTCAAACTGTGCAGTGTGTGGAGCACGCTTCACCAGCCACGCCACATTCAACAGGTCAGGGTCACCCTGGCTGGTGAGTGAGTGAGGGAGGGAGGGAGGGAAGGAGGGTACCTACAGAAAAGCTTAGGTGCATTGCCTTAAATGACAGAGGAATCATATCTCTGCCCTACTTGCGGCCGTTTGTGATCACCCCCAGTGTCTGAGATTCCTTTGATCTCTTTATCCATGCAGCTCCACATCACTTGCTAAAAACTCTGTGATCATTGCTGCTTGAAGGGTGTTTCTTAGCTGTGTGAAATGTAGCACTGTTCAGAGAGCACTGTGGTCACCGGTCACAGGAGAGAACAGTCATTACTTCCCTTACCCAGCAATCCATCACGCTGAGTCTGTGCTGCCCAGACAGCTTCTCTTTTCCAAAGCAGGACTACATACAGAAACAAAAATGTCCTCATTTACGTCCTGCTGACTAGGCAAATAGAGCTGAAAGAAGAAATACAGAAATGAAAGTGGGGAGCAGCTTGCTGGTTAATCCCTGTCTTTGCACTCTTCTAATCCAAGTAGTGCTCTGGGCAAATCCCATTCCTACTCCTGTATATGTTGCTTGATTTTTAGATATTCAGACACATTTTGGGGCAAAGGCCTCTGTCATAGGCTCTGGTAGGAGCCTCCCTGTCAGTCTGAGATGAGGACTCTTCTGTCAGTACCGAGTCTGACACTGCTCTTTCTGCTTTCCAGTGAGAAGCTGACGGAGGTGCTCAGTGCAGATCGCCTGTCTGTGCCACAGAGCGAGGGCCCCTCCAGTGTCAGAGGGAAGGACATTACCTTTCACAGCCCTGTGTATCCTGCAGGCATCCTCCTAGTATGCAACAACTGTGCTGCTTATCGTAAGCTGCTGGAGGCACAGACACCTGGCATGCGAAAGTGGGCGCTTCGTCGGCAGAATGAGCCCTTGGAGGTGCGTCTGCAGCGTTTGGAGCGGGAGCGCACCGCCAAGAAGAGCCGGCGGGACAATGAGACTCCCGAGGAGCGGGAAGTGAGACGTATGCGGGATCGAGAGGCAAAGCGCCTGCAGCGCATGCAGGAGACAGATGAACAGCGGGCGCGGCGGCTGCAGCGAGACCGAGAAGCCATGCGACTGAAACGCGCCAACGAAACTCCAGAGAAGCGACAGGCCCGGCTGATCCGGGAGCGTGAGGCCAAGAGGTTGAAGCGGCGACTGGAGAAAATGGACATGATGTTGCGGGCACAGTTTGGCCAGGACCCCTCTGCAGTGGCAGCTTTGGCAGCTGAAATGAACTTTTTCCAGCTGCCAGTGGGCAACGTGGAGCTGGAGAGCCAACTGCTGGGCAAAATGACTTTTGAGGAGCAGAGCAACAGTACTCTGCATTGAGCTGCAGCCAGAGACTGCCATCTCTGCTGTGTCTGTCACAGGCAAACCAACAGGCTTCCGTGTTCAGGGGGCTGCTATGGCTCCCCGGATGTCACTCCTGCATAGGTAGTTCTGGCTTCCTCCTGAAACAGGAGGAGAATGGAACTGATTGATATCTGTCTGGGGCTACAGTCTGAGGGTCAGCCACCGCATTCGAACAGTGAGAAAATAAATTAATGTTTCATGTTTATTTAGCCCCCTTCTGTGCTTTGTTCTATTCTTGGACCCTCGCACCATTAAATGGGTTGAGGCTGCTGCAGTTCTGCTATAGGTAAGAAGTCTGCCTCAGACTTGTTTACCGCAGCATAAATTATGGAGATAAGGACTTAGATAGTTCACCATTCCTCCAGGAATAAATACTACTCTGTGTCCATAAAAAGAAAGGGAAAAAAAAAAGTAATCTCCCTGGAAATGGCTGCGCACACCCTTTCTGTTGACACTTTTGTTATGTGCTTCCTTGTAGTAACACACATGGAAAAGCTAACAGGAAACCGAGTTCCAATTCTAAGAAACCTCACTAATGGAAGGGCTGACAAAGATAAGTGAGCACGGAACAGTGTAGTAGTTTACAAACGAGGCAATTTTCATTTAAACAGCATTTCGAGTTTGCAAGTGAGAGACATGGACATACTGGAGCAAATCCAGCAAAGGGCCATAAAGGTGATTAAGAGACTGGAACATCTCTCCTGTGAGGAAAGGCTGAGCGAGCTGGGACTGTTTAACCTAAAGAAGGTTTGGGAATTGTATCAATGAATATAAATACCTGAAGGGAGGATGCAGTGAGGTCAGAGCAGGCTCTTGTCAGTGCTGCCCAGTGACAGGAAAAGAGGCAGTGGGCACAAGCTGAAGCACAAGAAGCTCTGCCTGAACATCAGAAAGCACTTCTGTACTGTTGGTGCCAGAACGCTGGCATGGATTGCCCAGAGAGGCTGTGGACACTCCATCCATGAAGGTGTTCAAAAGCCGCCTGGTTGTGGTCCTGGCTAGGCTGCTCTGGTTGTCTCTGCTTGAGCAGAGGTTGGACCAGATGGACCCAGAGGTCCCTTCCCACCTCAGCCATTCTGGGATTTCGAAGTTAAATGAGCTTATTCAATTTTAATACAGCCAAATGTAATGCTGCTCATCTGGGATCATGGGTCACACATTGAGCAATTCATTCCTGTTGAAAATTCTTCTGTGACCAACAATGACTTTCAGCAGTCACCACAAGTAACACATGGGAACGGTTGGGGAACCTGTTAGTAAACAGAAAGCTGTTCTTGCTTCTACACTGTAACAGAATCCATGAGAGTAATGCAGAGAAGTCCTGAGCTAGGGAGAAGCCTAGAAAGCTACAATAATCAAGTCTGGGAAAATCTGCTGGAGAGCAGTGAATTTAAGCCCAGAAGCAGCCAGTGCAGAACATAATAGTAGTTTGTACCCATATGGAAATGTTCGCCTTGCTACTACAAAAAACTATAAAACTATGCAACTATGGAAATTAAACCTAAGTACGTTTAAACTGTAAAAGGCAAAACATTAGTGCAGAACTGGGAAGTGAAGGGCAGAGAGGTCATACGTTCTCCATTTAAGAGAATGGTGGCTTAAGAGTGAGCATCTAAAATTTTATGCTGTAGCTTTTCAAACTTCAGCCCACCACTGGTGTGATACACAGCTCCATGTGGTGCCCTAAAGACCACGCTTCCAGCCACAGCCTGCAGTACATCTGTGTAGTGGGGAGCTGCTGTCTCTGCATTAAGTCAGAAACGGCCACAAGAATCTCACCTGTGATCTGAGTTAAAACAAGGAACAAAAACTTTCAGGCAGACTAGTCAGAAACAACTTAGTTTTTCAAAAACTTCTGATGGAACGCTTTGAAGGCCACGCTTAAAGTGCTTACAATAACTGCATTTGGAGTACACGGTGCTCCTTTTTTCTTGACACAAAACTAACCCTATAAGCAGTCTTGTGGGCAAATGCTACAAAAAGCTTTTAATTTTACTGAAGCTTACATTTTTGTCAATGTGCAGAAATTGTTTTAACTTCTCATTTTCCACAAAGAACTGACTTTTGGAGGCCAGTCTGGCCTCACTCTCTTTGGAAAAAGCCACCAGATCTGGCAAAAATCTGTTTGGCTCCATCTTACCTTCTTCCTATCCTCTTTTGTTCTTCGAGCTGATCTCTCACTTTTATTCTTACCTCCATTTTCATACCAAACTGACCGTCTGCTCTTTGCAGCAGTTGCTATTACTCTACGATGTGTGTTCTGCTTGGCCAGCAGAGGTGTTGTTTTGCTGTGCAAACTATGGCTGAAGCTATAGATCCCAGATCACTGTAAGAACACAGAACCCACATCCAAGTGATCGCTGATGCCACAGACAAGCAAAAAGTCTCAAACACCAAAGAAAAAGCTATTGGTTTATATATAGATATATATATAGATAGATATATACTGTGTTTACAGAGTCAACAAGTTAAATGGAATATTCATAAGAGCATTAACAATAAAAATACAATCTGTGTGTAGCCAAGTACAGACTTAAAATGGTAAAACAGGAAAAAGGATCTCACCAAAAGTACAAATATACAGTACAAATTGATTTATTTAAAACAGTTACAAAAAAAGCACAACAAAATAGAGATTATCCTTAGAATTATTAATGCTTTGTTAAAGATCAGGTAGGAGAAAAGGGGTGGGAGCAAGTTTGGAGAGGAGCACCTGACTAGTTCTAAGGCTTTAGATACAATGCAGTTGGTTACATGTTAATACAGCCATTACATAACTGGGATTATAGTTGAGGGATCAGCACTTATCTACAAAGACCTCCTTGTGTCAGGGCAGCCCAGCTGGTCCCCCAGTGCCACACATCTTTCTCTGCTTTGTGTGGGCAGACCCTTCCCTGGCTCTGAGGTGCCACAAAGGCAGAAAGCAACCCAGATGCGCGTGGCACGTTGACAGGCAGGGCAGCAGCAGCCTGGGACGTCGGGGCAAGTCCTGTCCTGTGTGGACAGACATGAAGATCACGGAGGAGTCTCGACCACCAGCATGTTAAGCCCTACATGGAACACACCCTGGGCCAAACTCTGTACAGAATGTGCATTCGTAGCCATCTGAGCAGCTTCTGCAAAGTTTCAGGCCCAAGACAGCCTGAAAGGCAAAGAGCAGTTGTGAGTGACGCTAGGGAAAGGCACATGTACTGCTATGGGCAGGAACTAGCATTTGGGCTACTCAAGCTGCTGCAGTTTCCATTTAAAATATTTTCTAATAAGGTTTGTTAGTTCTCTACTGGGGAAAGTGACTTCAAGTGTGGGGTGGGGATAGGAGGGTCAGGGACACAATGTGAAAAGTGCATTATACTTGTGCACCTGCTGGAAAGGAGAGGCAGAGGGACCTCTGCAGCCTTCCTCCTTTCCAGACAGAGCTTCCTCTGCATAGTCTGGTAGTGATGAGCGCTCGTCACCTGGAGCAAGTCTCGCGTTCCTGGAGGAACAACGTATGCTTGGCCTGGAAGCAGCCCCGGCCTCTGCTGGGCAGCCGGCCCAAGGAATGTTTCATGAGACGGAACAGATGGCTACAGACATCCATTACTGCATCCTTCAGACTCTTCCCACAACCTCCATACAAGCTGGGTAAGACCAAGGCCAGGACATCTCCTCCTCCAGGTAGGACAGACCACAGCTCTCCCTCCCTTCACAACAGCAGCAGGAAAATGGTTTATTTCTCTAATAAGCCTGTCACATCTTTGCCTGCAGGAAGGCCTGGAAAACCAGCTGATTCCACAATCTCTTCCTTGCTTTCTCTCTCCTACCCCTGTAAACCTAAGAAACTGAAGCTTCTTCCATGGGTTTGTTCACAGTCTTTCTGCCCACAGCAGAGCCTGTCTCACACTCCCTGTCCTAGGAGAGCCTGAACACAACACAACCACCACTGCAGGAAGTGAGCGTTGCAGCCCAACCCTGTAAGGAAAGATTCCAGTGATTACAACTACTGTTTAGAAGGGCTAGAGGGCCTCTAGTGTTCCCATCCTGACAACAAAATCCTTCATCTTAACACCCATCCATGAGACGTGCCACCACCTGTTGCTTCCAGAGAATACAAGACCTGGCAGCTGAAACACACACCAGAGTGGGGAATTTGGATAGAAACCCCAAGGTCTAACACACCCCAGTCCTCTCTGAAGAGCTCAGAACAATACTGGTTCTCAGAAACAGACTGGTGGCAGAAAAACACCAGGGTGAGCACAGGCACCGCCCTCCAGTTGCCCAAAGTACAGAGCTATTCTTGCTTGGCAGCTATTCTTGCTTGGCAGCATCTTGCCTCATACACCTGCTCTTTCAGACCGCTGCCCAGAGCTAGAGGTCTACAAGCAGCAGTACAGTGACATACAAGAGACAAGGCAGGCTCACCAAACTCAGTGACTTCTGTCTTTGAACAGGCGCTCGAGAGGTTCTGCACCATTCAGCTGTGCAAACACTCTGAGTATGGAACATCCCTTCTACATTCATTGGCTGTATTGATGCAAGATCCCTTCCTCAGCTGGCTACCACAGTTCTGAGTTGCTCTGCATGCACCATGCAGAGAAGGACAAGAGAACCCAGGCTGCGCTGCCTTCTGGTCTCGGCACAGATACCCTGGATTTCCTGAATATGAGATACTAACCAGCATTAGTCAAGGCCGTTGTGTAAGACTTCATGGAATAGCAACGGTGAATCACACGAAGTGACAGCCAGGCACCAGGGCCTAGACAAGACGTTTCACTTACAAACAGCGCCATGAAGACAACATCCTTCCCGCAGGCAAAGGAAGCAGAACCTCCATGTGACAGTGTCACCATGACTTTGTACAATTCCGAATGCAGCTGATGAGATCATGGGCTGTGTGTCATTGGGGGAAAGCTACGCGTGACACAGGCAGCATCCTCACTCTGGAGAAACCCTGTGAGGCACAAACACTAAAGGCGTGAACAGAGCATATCTCAACTAAGGCCTGAAAATAAATTGTTTTCCTCATGCAGGCATTTCAAAGGCAATAGAAATGGCTAGCAATGTACAAGGAAAACAGATTGGTGGAAGAACCATTCAGGAGACTCTCTAGCTTGCCTAGCACCTGTGCAAAACATCTTCATCATGCAGCCAACTGAAGCCAGATGTTTAGAGGACACCTTTCTGGATGGAATTTGGACCGTCGCACTGCAAGCGAGCTGAGCGGGAAGATGGTGAGAGGAGCAGCGCACTGCCATCGGCACGCCTGGCAGGAACCTTCAGCACGATAAGAACAGAGAGACAGAAAATGGTACTCTAACATCAGGAGCAGCTCTCCAGGGATCCACACGCTGAAAAGAAGCCCTCAAAAGCCTGGACCTAACACAGCCATGGGCACCATATTACAAGGAATACTTAAACCCAAGCTAAGCCGGTGAAGACTCTTATTCTCAATAAAATAGTGACTTTCTAATTCTATCTACGCAGTTACAGCCGGTGTCATATCACAGCACCAGAGAGGTTAAATTAGTGTAATTACAGGACCCTTCACCTGAACGGAGTGTTATTACCATGACAAAGTATTAATAAACACTTCTGTTAAATCTCACTGTGAAAAAGACTATTCTCAGTTCCACAGCATCAGAACAACAAATAGAAAAACACCCAAATATGCCTTACGATGCGGTGGTATTTTTAGAGTCCCTAGCAGAAGATCTGTACTTTGCCTGCACAGGCAAAAACACTTGTCCGCTGCCTACAGTTTATTCAGAAGACTGCCTGCAGGGAAGAACTAGCCATCTGTAAAGTTCTGCTTCTGATTTAATTACACAATGGTCTCGGTCTTCTTACAGTAGAAGGATGCATTTTCATTTTCACTAGAGAATGCTAAATATGTTTTACTAGCTTTTCGAAAACAAGAACAAAACAACATAAAAAAACCTAACCCCATTCACCTGTAGACTAAGCATAAAAGCCTTACACCCAAGAGGTTTTTGTTTTTAAGGTTATTAACACAGGAAGGAAGATTAGATTTGGTGACAAATATTTAAATAATTTTGGTGACAATAAAAATATTTCGTATCAGGAAACTGAAGTCTCCCATTCTGCGTCCCATCTCAAGTGCTCAAGTTCTCTATCCACCTGCACCCAAACCTATCCTTTTGGTCCTTCCTCTTGATTTCTGTGATTCGTGGAAATCTCTGTACATTCTTTGCAAAAAGAGCAGTTGGATTCAGTGGAAGAGACATTAAACAGAACCATCAGAGAAGCATCTGTGTCCTGCCCTCAAGAGCTCCATTGGTGAACGGTCCTTTTAAAGTGCATGTGTGAAGAAAGGGGATAGTGGGAGTAGAGCCCCCTAAACTCCAAAGGAGACCCATCTCTCCCCATCAAGAGAAAGGAGGAATAAAATCTTCAGCAATTTTATCTGCTACCTTAAGCCATGTCTGCCTTTTCCATCTCTCTACCTTCCCTGAATGCTTAGACCCTGCCCTGCAGGGAATCAGTTATTCAGAGAGGTGCAAGAAAGCCCAGCCTCTGGATGCTCTCATTGCAAGCTCATGAGCACATCCCTGTTCTCTACCCCAGCTGGCCTGTTGCTGCTTCCTGAGGCACTGGAGCCCCCCCGTACTCTCCAAGAGGAACTGGTCAGCCACTGAACTGGAATAAATCCAGTCCTGTGGGGCAGAAAGCAGTCTTGCTGGTGAACCTGTCACAAAGTCTGTGCAATTTCTCCACCCGATGTAGGCAAGGCTCACCCACAGGGGATGCCCTAGCTCACAACCATAAAGGGATCATTTCCCTGCATTAGAACGCCCTTCAATAGACAGCTTGACCTCCTGGGGAATGAAAGAGGGACGGAGCAGAGAGTGACGTGGCTCCTCTGCCTGCACGCTGTGTCTTTGGAAGCCAGGGGCTGTCCAGCTGTGCTGACTGCCAGTCTCAGGCTGAGAAGGTTCTTCACTAGAGCTCTGAGCTGCATTTTCCCTTTCTGCCTGTGTCTTCCTTTCAGCAGCTCTGTCAGATGGTTCTCTGGACCCCTGAGCAGTTATTTCAGATCTCACACTAGTAGATATCAACTGATCTGTGAAAGGGTAGTTAGCCTGAGAAGCAGAGTTGCCGTTCATGCTCTGTAAACTGATCGATATGCAGACATCTCCCACCTGCAGCCTGTGACAGGTCAAAGCAAAGAGCTGAGCAGTCCGCCCTGGGCTACAAGAGGACCAGCCCTGGCCATACACAAAGAAGGGATGCTCTGGGGGCACATCAATGCTTACTTTACTTTGTTGCTCCCCAACTACAAAATGCAATGTGACAAGCCCAGGCCACTGGCTGTCCTGGATATCCACCACAGTGCTCGAGTCAATCTTCAGGCCTCCGCTCACCTCTGCACTGCGAACAAAGTCTTGAGTCTGCAAGTCCTCCACCCGCTTCAGCTCTCCTGTAGCCAGCTGGATGATGGCTCCTTTCATGAAGTGAGAGGGCAAGCGAGAGGAGCTGGATGGCTGCAGCTGGGCCAGGTCCTTTTCAAGCATGCCTCCTTGAGCCTGTACAATTGGGCTCTGCCTCACCAGGGCTTCTGAAATGGATGACCTGATGGGCTCAGAGCCAGCTGAAACCAGGACTGGCTTGCCGTTAGTTATCACCATTCCTTTGGTTAACTGTCTTTGTCTAACCATCTCTTCAGGGGACACAACGTATGGACTCCTGGACTGGCTCTTCTCAGCAGCATCCCTTTCCACTGTGTTCCTCAAAATGTCCTTCGACTCCCCCTGCTGATCAGGGATATTATGGCAAAGGTTTAAAGGGCTCAGGTCATCTTTCCTCTGGGCTGCCAGAACATGATAATCCTGAGAGGCCAACACTCCCACCACCCTCTGTACCTCCAGATCAGTGTCTGGAGTGCTTCTATGTGCTGGCACAGAAACCTCTGTTCTGAACGTCTGGTAACCTGAAAGAAACTGTCCATCAACAACACATCTCACTGCAGACCCTGGCAGACAGTCTTCAGCTTTACTGCTGGCAGAGTCCACAGCCTCGCTGGTCCTCCTCACCACATTGTGCTCCAGATGTCTCTGTTCACCATTGGCGGCAGCTACCTCTGAACTCAGCTGCCTGTCTTGCTGAGAAGAATCTGGGTTTCCACCTGCTGTAGGTGTCTCGTATCCTGAATACCCAGGTGGGAGGCGAGACATCTGATAATAAACAGGAATCCTACCTGGTGCGGTATCTAGTGGCTGGGTCCCAGCATGGTGCTGCATCTGGCCAGGAGAGACTGCAGAAGCAGATTTGTTGAAGCTGTGGGTAGGAGAGGTAGTCTGGGGGGAAGGAGCAGCTTCTTCAGTGAAGAGAGAGGCATATGGCACAAAGTGGGGGACGTGAGAGGCGGTGAGGTTGCTAGAAGGAGACAGGAGAGGACTAGGCAGGAAGCCAGGAGGGACAGCATAGGGCACCGTGTAGTGCGAGCCGATGAACTGTAAGGACGTCGGAGGGATCTGCGCATAATGGATGGGAGGGTACGGCACCCCCGGGTGCTGGATTATTGGCGAGGTCACATTGAAGGTGGGGGTCAGGGGGCTCACATTCACCACGGGATGCAGGCCCGTGGGGGAGAAGGTGGCGGGCGGCATCGCCACTTTATAGAGCATCCCGTACTGGTCCACCGTCAGCCCCGCTACCGCCTCCGCCGCCTCCCCGGGGCCGTAGCGTAGGGCCACAGCGCTCGACCCGACTGTCCGGGCCCACTCGGGGCCCTCGGTCGAAGCCTGGGCACCCCCCGCCCGTCCCGCCTCCGTGCCGGCGCTGGCGGCGGGAAGGTCCCGCTTCTTTGGCGGGAGGCACTCCTGGCTCCGCTCGTGGCCCGCTCTCATGGTGCCCCACGGTGTCCCGGCAGCCCCGGCCGCGACGCTCGTTCATGGGGGCACCCGAAGGGGCTGCCGCACGCCGGCTCCCGGATCCCCGCCGCCGGCCGCCGCCTCACCTGCACCGGGAACAGAGGGAGCCGTGAGCCCCGGACCCGACGCCGAACCGGAACCGAGCCGCCGGCACGGAACGAGCCTCGCGCCGAGAAGCGCCGGGCCTGGCCGGGCCGGACCCCGCCCCGCTCCGGAGCTCCAGCCCCGGGGACAGAGGGCGCCCGAGCTCGGCCGCGCCCCGCCCCGCCCCGCCCGGCGGGGCCCGAGGCGCCGCAGCCACGCCCCACCTCCGCAGGCCCGCCCGGCGCCCGCCGCGGCCCGCGGCTCACCCGCCATCGCCCGGCTCCTCCTCCGCGACCCCCATCGGCCCCGCCGCCGCCCGCGGCCGCCTCCGGCCCGGCCCCTCCCCGCGCCGCCGCGCGCGGTGATGACGTAACGGCCCCGCGCGCCGGAAGCGCCTCACGGGCCGCCGGAGGGAGTGGCGGTGACGCCGAGGGGCGCCCGCAGCGCCGGTTGCCGCGGCGACGGGAGGCGAGGACCGGGCGCCGGCCGAGAGAACGGGGGCGGACCGCCGCCGGGAGAGAGCGCGGCCAGCTCCGAGCGGCCCGGGGGCGGGTGAGGCGCCGTCCCGGAGCGCGGCTGACCCCGGCGCGGGCACCGGATGGCGGCCTGGGGCGGTTCACGCGCCCAGCGCCGCTCCGGGGTTCGCCGCCGTCCCCCCGGCCCTTCCCCCGCCCCGCGCTCCGGCGGGCGCCGCTCCCGGTGCCGCCTCGGCTCCCGTTCTTCGTTTCGTGGCGTTCACTGATTTTTATAGTGGCAAAAGATCCGAGGCCGCGCGGGGTCCCTCGGCATCCCGCTCTCGTTGCCGTGCGCTGAGCCCCTCCGGCTCCGCGGCGCTCCGCTCCCCGCCGTGCAGTCGGTGCTGTTCCCCCCCCCCCGAAGCTGTTAAAAAACAAAAACAATCCGGGACGTTCGGCCGTCGCGCGGCCCCTCGTGCCGGCAGAACGGGCGGCAGAGCGCTTTGCCCGCGGTCCGTCGGGACCGTGCTTTTAACGTGACCGCCACCGTAAGGAGGGCGTACGCCGGTTCCGCCGCGTCCCGTCCTCAGAACGATCCGCCTCGTACGGGAAGTTCGCGTCTTCCGAACGTTCCGTTCTGCGGCGGCGCCCGCCCGAAGCCCCGCCCCGCGCCCGCCTCCTTCCCGCAGGGCCGCACCACGGGGCAGCGCTCCGCGGGACCGCCCCGCGCGTGACGTCATCAGCGACTGCCACGGGGCTCTCGCGCCGCTCCTCGAACGCCGACGCCGCGTGCGCTTCCGCCGGGAAAAGTAGTGCGCGGGGCCTTTTCTGCCTCGCCGCCGCCCGTCTCGCGCCCGCTCGGCGCCGCCGCGGCCGAGGCCGCCCGGCCGTTTTTCGGGACCGACGCCGGCAGAGGCCGGGAGGCCGAGAGGAGCGTTCCGGCGCGCGGATCCCTCCGCCTGCGGTATCGGTGCTGAGGCCGGTCCGCCGCCATTTTGAATGCCTGGCCCCTGCTGCCGCCTCCGCTCCAGGGACCGGCCCGGTGAGTGGGGCCGCGGCGCCCGTCCTCCCGCCCGCCCGTCCTCCCGCCTCCGCTCCGCTCCCCGGTTCCTCCCCTCCTCTCGGTGCCGGCCGGCCGGGCTCTCGGTCGGCGTCGCTCGCGGCCCGCAGGATCCCGGGGCCCGGGACCGCGAGTGCCGCCGCGCCGCTCTCGGGGCGCTGCCCGCCCGACCTCCCGGCCCCCCGCCGGCCGCCGTCCCGCGGCTCCTCGCCCTCCGCCCGCCCTCGCTCGGTCGCGGCCGCTCCTGCGGCCTCCGCTCGGCGCTCCGGGCCGTCGGCCCGCGCCGTCTCGGGGCTTCGGGAGGCGGAGGCAGCGCTTCCCGCGGCCTTCGGGTTTCAGCGGCGGGCCGCCGCGCAGCCCCGTTGCCGGGCTCGGTGACGCCTCGCGGAGGACGCGCAGCGCTGCGGGAGTTCCGCCGGCAGGGAACGGCCTCGGCTCGGTGGCTGAAAGGCGGCGCGGTGCTCGGAGCCTTCCCTGTTCCTCCTCAGAAGCCCCGAGGCAAACCGCGGCCGTTTTAACGGTAGGCGTTGGTTCGGAAGCTGGCGGATGGGGCGGCTGTTCGTCCCGCGGTGCTTTCAGGCGCTTCGTGGTGCGTTCGGTTCCGAAGGCTTGAAGTCTGAATGGAAAAATTCGGAGCGAAGTGGAAGTGCTTCGGAAGGGCGTTTCACGTGCAGGACCCGAAGGGGTATTTGGGACTCAGCAGCTTAAACAGAACAGGACGTACTTCTCACTGCGTAGTGCTCTTTTCGTCTAGAGTTTAATATGACAGATTGAAGATTTTTTTTCTGCTCTGATTCTGTGCAGTAGCATAAATCTCGATCTTTTGTATGCTCTTCTTCCCCCTTTCTGTAAACTGTTTTTTCTCTGTTTATCTGCATGTTTCCTTTCTACCACCAAACTTTTCCTTTTTCCTGCTCATACTTGGTCTTCAAACAGTGCATTTCAGTGGATACCCGAGAACTGAATGAAGGCAGGAGGCTTTGTTCCTCGGAGGCAGTGTGCAATGTGAGCCCTCACTTCTGCCTGGGAAGAGGAGAGGAACAAACTTAAATTCCTGTGACCTGATAATAGGAAGGAAAGTCCGTTTGTGAGGGGCATTCAGCTTTCCTGGCCCTGGTGCATGGGATAACTTTCAGGTTCCCATTTATTTATTTATTATTATTATTATAGAGGGATATTCTCTTCCCTTTTTTTTCCCAAGTCCCTGTGACTTTTGATCTGACCTTTTTTTTTTCCAAAAGGTGCTGTAATTGAAGTGGAGTTCTTCCGTACTTTTGTTGGCAGTGTCCTGGTCTATGAGTGAGGGTGAGAGGTAAACTTCCCAATCCTGATAGCCTCTTTGCAGACAGGAGTTTTGAATTAGCATCATTGTAACCTGATGAGATCAGTAAGTTCATTTATGGAATAAAAAGGCTGTGAGCAGCAGAAAGGAGCTGAATCTGTCCGTTCTTTGACATGCAGACAGACTGCATGGGTTAAGATTCGGAAAGCTGCCTTTCAGATTATAAGGGCTAATGCAGTTCTTAATCACTTCTGAAGTTAAAGGTATTCAGCACAGCATCTTGCGCCTCCTTTGCATGAATGTTTGCTCTTATTTTTGAATTGTGATGTGCATTTTTAGACTTTTTCAGAGATGAGCTGTTTTGTTTAATAAGAGGGCAAACTCTTCTGACTGAAAATGATGTTAATTTGTACTTGATCATACTGGGATGTTCTTCGAGGAAAACAGTCTCATCTATTGTGATAGTTGTGTTCCTTTATCGGATGTTACTTCTGGTGTCAGTAAACAAATATATGATGGTGTTACTCAGAAAAGAGTAGTGCAAGTGTATATCTGCTAATATTACTGCTGTTGGTAGCGTTTGCTTTGATCTGGCACTTTGGAGATGCTGTAGATAAAGTCCATGATGAGCATTTCAAGGCGGCAGTTACCTGGCAGTTTGTTTCAATGCAGTGTAGGGGCAGGCGTGTGATTTAGTCACAAAGCAGTGGCACACATGCTGCTTTGCTTGCACAATACTCTTGTGCTGCCTTTCTTGTTTTCCTCAGTGTACCTGGACATGGGACCATCACAACCTCTGTGACTGTTTTTCAGCTCCTGTTTTTAGACATGTTTTTCCATACTTCTTTCCCAGCCCCTCCCTCTCCCCCCAGTCTTTGTATAATGCAAAGTAATTCTGATGCCTTGTATTATCATTCTGTCTTGGCACCCCCCTCCCCTTGCCTTAATTTCTTTCTGATATCCCGATGTTCCTTATTTTCCACTTAATAGTTCCCTGTGTTGTAGGAAGTAGCTCTTTCTCAAGAGAAACTATGTTCTCCTTTGAATGTTGTATGGTTGGTTGCTTTTTAGGAACTGTTGTGTGTTGCCTTTGCCCTTAGTGATGATGGCGGTGCTGCTTGGTTAGGAGTGTGCTGTTTTCTGTATAAATATTGATAATGCTAAACAGTATGTCAGTATCTCCTTCTTATTTTTTTTTTTCGACAGTCTGATCTCTGTTTGTAGTGTTTTATTTCTCTTTTTACTGCCAATGTGCCACTTTCTTTTCAGTTGTCTGATAGTAGTGTGGAGACCCCTGGCAGTGTTGTGCAGTTGAGGCCTGCGGTCTGTTCTGGTTAACCACTGCCGATTTTCCTTTCATACAGCCTATCCAGACATTTCTTCGGCTCGATCAGTTCTAATGAAGCACGTAGGGGAATTCTGTTACTGGTTGCAGTTGGAGTTGGGTCAGGTTTGAATTATGTAACTTCCCAAAAGTTGGGGTGTGGGGTGTTTTGTTTTTTAAGGAGTGTGATTGCATGAGTTGGGGGTAGGGTGGCTTAATCTGCGTATGTAGATCTGTTTGAAAACGTATGCGTGTGCGTTCTTTGGCTGCTTTGTAGGATGAGCTGAGTTTGGAAATGCAACTTATGGGAGAATCTGTAAGCAGGATTGTATCCTATTGGAAGAGCAGGCATAGGCTGTGTCCCCCAGACAGCCACGCTGTTCTCTGGGTAATTCCATGAGCCTCAGTGGGCTTTGTCTGTTGCCAGACCTCAAGGAATTGAAAATTGATGTTCTGTCCTAAACAAGTTCTTAAGCAATGACTTTCTGATAGCTTGTTTTTAAGTGTTCATTAATATAGTGAAAGAGTAATTAAAAAAAAAAAATTCTTGGTTTTATTAGTAGTAAGACATAGGCTAACATTTCTGAAGAGATTCCAGAGGGATAGATCTCAACTTGGTTGCACGTTCAAGGCTCGCAGGTCTTGAGGCTTAATTTCCTGCTAGCTGAATGTAGATTGACTGAAGCACTTGAGTATTTTATGTAGGAGGTTTCAGTAGGGTCTTATGCTGCTTGCAGATGTAAGATGTTAATTGCTGAACAGCTGCCTTTGAATACTGTGGTATTCTCAAGTAGGTTTGTAGCAAGGTTCTACACTTAAATATTTTGGGGATAGAAAACTCTTCAAACTTAAAACAGTACAAACATATCTAATAAAGGGCTGCAAGGGAGGAGAAAGTACCTGTTTAGAAACGTAACGTATAATAAAATGATTTTAATATGTTATGATTTTTGTTTTGCTGGTTGATGTGGGTTTTTTTTTTTTTGTTCCACTTCTGGGTAGTTTACCAAGAATGAGTTGCATGATGGAAGAATACCTTCCTCGTTGGTTTGGTGAGGAATTAACTGAGTTGGAGAGGAAGAAATTCAGGCACCAATTGTCCAACCACAGGAGCTAATCTGAGTTAGATATCTAACTCTTTTTTTGTAATAACTGGCTATCAGGAGGAGAGCTTCTTAAAGAATAAGGACTTCAAACTGATAAAGTATGAAAAAAATCTGTTGTTCCTACTGTTAGGTTCTTGTCAGGTATTCAGGGATAATCACAGAATCACAGAATAGTAGGGGTTGGAAGGGACCTCCAGAGATCATCGAGTCTGGACTGTATGGGTCGCAAAGAAATGGCCATGGAGTGCTTCTGCTGTAAACAAAATGAGGAAAGAGATTGAATGGGAGCTGTTGAGTCAGAGCCTGAACCGCTGACTGAGCAGCTGGAGAAAGGACCTGGGAGCACAGGTGAAGGCAGTTCAGCTGCGGGACCAGAAGGGGCCGAGCCTGGCTGCAGCTCTCTTAGACCTCATTGAAGGGCTGAGTGCCACTGGGGAAGGAGCTGTGGTTGGAGGTCCCTCCTTGGTGAAGCTCTCCTTTGCGAACCTGGAATCTTCTGTTATGGTGAGCAATCTTCTTCCCTTCCTTCATAGCACCTCTCTGTTGTGCCGATCCTCCTGTCATTACACCTCTGGTGAAACACCTTTTCCCATCATATTGATCTGTCCAATTGCTACAGAGGTGATTGCTTTTAAAATTTGCATTGCCATTTGTGTTGATGTGGAAGGAACAAGAACATATGCGTGTTCTGTTCTTAATTAACCCTGAAAAACAAGGCTTGCTACTTTGAAAGAGGTTTTAAGCCAGATAAAGTTAAATTTCAGGTGTGCTATTCCTAGATGATATGGATGTCCTCTGTGTTCGTCATCTTGTGCAATGAAACATCTCTGAAATGTAGAGTTCTGTCCAATTATACTGCTAATGGCAGTTTGCTATTCAGTAGCTTCATGGTTACCTGAGACTGATTTTTCTGAATATTTTAAATGGCTCATAGTGTTACTTTCAGGATCCTGCCTGATACTGAGACAGATTTTATAGCACATTGCTTATTATGTCTTATAGTTCTGAATCCTTAATCCTATTCAGATTTTGATTTTACGGTTCTTCATTAGCTCTTGTCAGTAAACAGATGATTGATGCATGGCCTCGGTTCCTTCCTTTAGTGAAGTCTGAGTGCACGCATGTCGAATCCCAGTGGAATTCTGGTACCGTTAGGTTTTGCTGCCTTGACAGGCCATGGCACAGTCGTGCTGTGCATTGTCCATCCTTCATTCATAATATTGGGGAAATCCAAAGCACTTGTCAATAAATCATCTTCTGGGGCTTGTTGGAGTCTTCTTTCATTCTCTTTGTGCCTTTTATCATACTGCAGCTTAATAAAAGAGTGCTGACTGTGTATCCATGGAGTCCATGAGACCTTGTGCCTGTCTTGCTATTACTGCTTGTCATTGTTCTCAGTGGGTATAGTTTTGAGTTATGGAGTGCTTGGCAGTGTGAATGTGGAAAAATGTTTGTTTCCCATTGTTCTGTGTTGATTTGATTAAAGGGGGGGGGGAGGATGCTTAGGTGTATTTCTTGAAAGAAGCGAGAAAAGGGGAGTCATTGGAATCTTTTTCATTTAGTAGAAGTTGTTTTTTTTTTTCCTTAGCTGTACACCTGCAAATGCATACTGGTCAGGTGTGTATCTGGCGAGGTAGTTGCTATCTTGTGTGAATTGGATGTCTCACATCCTGGAGGAATATCCATGCAACCTTGTTGCCTCCATTGAAGCTCTTCTGATTGCTTTTCTGTATGGTTTTTTTCTACCAAGGCTTTAAAAAAGTGCTAATTGTATGCAGTCATGTGACTTACTACCTGCAAGCGGAAGCATTGTGGATTTGATAGTTAATTAATGGATAGGGTCATCCAGAGGAACATGAGGTTATACAGGATTGTGTTGATGGCTTTGTGGGTCCATTGTGCTGTTAATGGCTTCATGGGTTGCCTTTCTGAGTACTGAAGTGTGCAGTCCTCAGCACGCTGAAGGAGTTGTTGGGGTCTGGAATGGGAAATGTGAAACTTGGGTTTTGTTAACTCTGGATACCTGCTTGGTTTGTTGTCTTGCAGGGTGTGGTTTTAGGGTGATTAGCTTTCCTGACTGCTGCAAGCTGTAGGTCTTCAGTGACCATGGGGCATCTGATGGTGATGGCAGAGTGCTGGCAGAGATGAGCAGGCAGGACATGAATGTGGCAGTTTAGGGCATCCCTGCCACCTTCATTCAGAAGTGTCTGCACTGTGTGTGTGGCTGTATTTTTGAATGGAGTAGCAGTGTCATCCCCTGCAGTCCCTGTTGGTTTGTTTTCTCCCAATTTTGTAGTTATTTATTCTCTAGATCTGTGTCAACACCGTTGTGATGTGTCACCTGATACAGCCCGTGGTGTTAGAGCTGCCATTAAAGTTTCTGAGGTTAATGTGGCTCTTCCAAGTGCAGGTCAGCTAGCTTTAGCCAGGAGGATTGTCAAAATCTAGGCTATTTTCTCTTAGATCATTTTAACTTTTTTGAGACAGGGAGTGAAACGTGCTTCTTGGTCAGCATGAGATTGGTACTGCTTTGTATGATAAGAGTTCAGGAGCTGTTTCTCTCAAATGGGAGAGAATGTAAGGTTGGAATGAGCACAGTATGGCTGAAAAGCTTGGAAGTGCGGGGGTGCTTTACCTCAGGAGCAGCCTGCAGACTCTTGAGAGCGTTCCACAAAGTTTGTTTTGGGGGAAGTGTGTGCCCTGGTGACTTGTTTCTATCAGTGCAGTGCGATTTTCTTGGTAGTAAGAAAACTCTTTCCGACGGGGAAGGAGGAGGAGGACGCAAACAATACATGTAACGGAAATTTTGCAGTAAAAAGGATAAAAGAAAATGTGTCGGAGTAAGAAAGTAGCTCAAGCTGCAAAGAGTGTGAAGGGATTTGTTCTTGCAAGGTGGAGACATTATTTTTTTGTATCTGGGGTTGGGCAAAACATTTTTTTTGGTGGGAAGTATTCAAAGATACGTTTAAAGACTGCTGGAAGATTTAGTACTTTTTTTTTTTTTTTTTAAGCGTGGATGTGTAGTTGTAGCACAGAGGCAGAAGTTTGAATGCTGAAAAATAAATCATGGCTGTCTCTTGTCGCTCCCTGCTGTCTTCCCTGTGAGCAGTTCTGGTCAGGCGGGATGTGTGAGAGATACAGGTGCTCTTCCAAAGTAGCACAGTTTGCACAGTATATTTGTAATATTTCACACTTCCATGGGGAAAAAAAAAAAGCAGGGAGCTCCATAACTTGGCCATTATCTGATGAAGACTCTTAGCTTTTAATCCTTTGTTTTCTGGATTGCTGGTTCCTTGCTTTACTGTCTATGTGATGTTTAGAGGAATGTAGTGTGATTTGTTGTTTGTTTATGTAATCCATGCTTACAAATATCCTTACCCACTTGTTTCAATGAATGGATGATGACAGTGAAATCTTACTGGATCTTCAGTATTGGCTTTTGTTTTTTCTGCCTCTTCAGCAAAGTAGGAAGTCCTGCCTTAACTCTGAAGGATGCAACATGAAGGTTCTTAGACTGCACTTCAAATGTATGCTAATTTCATGTGGTGCTATTTCCATTGGCTGGAGTGATTTAGGCTTTCTGCCTGTTTACTTTCTGTTGTCCAGGGCAAGATTTACTGCAACAAACAAAGCCTTCTATAGAAATACCTACAGAACATAACAAATCACTGGAGATAGCGTTCAGCAATTTCTAAACCCTTCAAGTACAGTGTGAGAACAGAAGGACTTGTGATATCAAACCAAATTAGTACCAAACTGGTTTGTTTGCAAACTGAATATTTGCAGATAAACAATGCAACTGTTTAACTTGTAGTTGCCACTGCCTCTGTTCTGAGGAGCAGAAGCTTGAGATGATCTGTAACCTGATGGTTCTGCACTTAAGGGTGCAGGAGCTCACGCTTCACATCTTTCTTGCTCCATCTTGGCTCTCCCAGAACAGTCTGCTCACGCTGCCTTGTGCCACGTAAGCTTAACTATTCTGTTTGAAGGCATCTCATTTGTGGAGAAAAGTAACATGCTGGGTTTCAGATGTACAAGTGGCCTCATCTGGCATGCTGGGTCCCAGTCATGCTGTAGAGCAGTGGAAGGAGTGGAATCAGTCTCCTCTTTCAGAGTGAGCCTATACATAAGTGATTATTAAGACATTGTTATTAATGATGATGAAGTTACTGCCTATAGGCTGCAGAGGTATATGTCTGTGTATGGGAACTGTTGAGTCACGTCCTGAACCACTGATTGACACCTGGGGAAAGGACCTGGTCAGCCTTTGGAGCACAGGTGAAAGCAATTCAGAAGGGGTGGAGTCTGGCTGCAGCTCTCTTAGACCTCATTGAAGGGCTGAGTGCCACTGGGGAAGGAGCTCTGGTTGGAGATCCCTCCTTGGTGGAGCCTTTCCTGTGAGCCTTGATCGTTGGAGATGGGTGAGCACCTTTACTTTCCACTTTGAAATACCATCCTATCTGTGCTCGTCCCTTTGTTGTTACACTCTTATATCGCCCTTCCACTGTGTTAATCTTTCCCATTGTAACAGCCTGCAGTGGTGTTTTTATTTTATTTCAGTTCCTTCCCCATTTTCCAACAAATGCATAGCTTATCTAAAGCAGTTGAAAAGTGTGTTTGAAGGGGAAGGGATATGGGGTGTGGTCCGGGCTTCAAGTGCGCTGTTTTGGGGTTTGTCAGACTGTTACATAAACAAAGCACTTTGTAGTGACCACATACCCAGAGGGACTGCTAAAAGTCCCTGGGGAAATAAGAGGAAGGACTTCTCTTTTTTTTTACAAGTACGTACTATGGCACAGCCCTGGTTTAAATGCTGGGTGCGGCGCTTTCTTTCCGTACATCCTTTCGAAAGGGTGCAGAATTGTGGGCCATACAGACAGAGCAATAACATAACCAGTCATGGAATGACTCAGATATGGGGCTGCAGGTCTCAGACTGAAAAGATGAGGGAGGAGTGCGAAGTGTGGAAGTGTGTAAGATGATGAGCTCCTTAGTATAACTAACTAGGTAATTTGTTATCATCTCCATAGGATTATTGGGAGCATCAACTGCAATAAGGACTTGAAGCTGCAGAACAAATGAATGAACTGTCTTACCATGTGCTGTGCTTGGAACTCAAGTAGTGACTAGCAGAATACTGTTGATTCTAGAAGTTTACCTGGATTCAAAATAAAAACAGATTTATCTTTTTATTTTTATTTTTGTAGGCCTTGACATTTTTTTTGCTTTAGAAATTCTTGCACTGCAAGTTGCTGAAGTCTGCAGTAGAACAGAATTGTACGTATGCGTGCTGACCTGGCTCTTCCAGTCTTCCACAGGCTCCTGCTGCTGTGAGAAGCAAGATATCAAATGGAGTGAGCTTTGATCAGACCTGGTAGGGCCACTGTGTTTCTGATCTGCTTTCTGTCTGTGCCCATTTAGGACACTGAAGAGTTGGTAGATGGTCAAAGAGCAGTCTGAGTTGAAGACTGCTATAGAAGCAAGGGGCCAACTTTAAATAAGGGGAACTTTATAGAAGCCTCAGAGACCTCTACCAACACAACACATCAAATCAAAAGCTAAATCTAAACAGATGTTGTTATAAGGTTTCATAGAATCTTGAGAGGTAGCATCCTGACCTGACTTCAAAATAACTTCTGAAGTGGACAGATCTCATCCCGTAACTTTTATTTACATTCATCTCCAAAGATAAGTTCCTAAAGACAGGTTGTGGGCTGTACAGTGCGCTGTGGCTGTCAGCATTACCCAGTCTGCAGTGCCATCGTGCACTTATGTTTATTGCTTTTTGCTAAATTACAACAGAGTAAAGCAGTACATCCAGACAGCAGCTGCCGACAATATAGCACGTACTAAATAGGAACTCTAGCTTACTTTGTAGTAACTCCTGCATAGTTACCATAATTTTATAAGACATTTAAAACTGTTTCTTTTCTTAGTGTTTTCTTTTTTTTTAATAGTACAATCTTAGTTTCTCATTCTGAAGTTTTCCATGCAAATTATTGGGCAGAGGTTTTTTGCATAGTAGTGAAAAAGTATTTAACTCTCAGGATAGAAAAAGTATTTTATTGTGGATGTAAATAGGGGGAAATGATGTGGCAAATGGATAGAACCAAGTTTCCTTTAGTTTGAGAAACTTTGGGGCTCTGAGGCTTCTGGGCGGCTTCCTGTGTGAGTGCTGGCAGTTTGTCTGTTTGTTTTGAGAATATATATTTTGCTGCAGTATTGAAAATCATTTTCCAATTTTTTCAAGTTTTCAAGAATAGTTATTTGTGGTTGTTCCTTCAAGATTGACACTTTCGCACCGAAATCTCGGGAGGTGACATTACAGCAGGCGTGCCCCAAGGTGCGGCTCTTGGTGCTTAGCAGGGTTTTCATATTCTGTTTGTCATGGTCCTACAGACTTATCATGGCTCTACCACTGTCAGAGCTATGTTAGTTAAGTGCAGCGCTCTGTTTTAAGAGTTTAAACATGCCCATCTAATTAAAGATTTCTCTGTGCGTGTAGATTTGGTGCTGTGCGAGGAAGATCCTTTCAGTGGATTTTCAAAACCTTCAAGACATCACAATCCATATTAAAAGAATGTTATTATAGTATTCAAAGACCCTTTGTATCTCATGTTCAAATGCTATTCTGGAGGCAGCTTTTTTACTTCCCCTTCACCATTCCTATGCTTATTAGTGTGGCATCTGAATGTTTGGGCAGCATAAATTCGTTTTGTGTCACAGTAATGTGAAGAAATCCTACAGCTTGTGGAGAGGCAAGATTGAGGACTGGGTAGTCCAGTTATCTTGATCTTTCTCTTCACAGTATTTTGGAAGCATTTCTGTAGATAAAATATCTTTACATATAATTTTCAAAATGTAGTACTTTGCGTCTCTGCGAATTTGAGCTCCTGAGACATGAAGGTGGGCAGTTGGAGTGTGAGAGGCTGTTTGGTTGGACTGACCGAGGAGATTTAGTGTTAAGATTGAATTCTGTAACAGTCTGAGTTTATAATTCAGATCCATAGAGCAACATTCAGCTGCTTGTCTGTGAGATCGCCTTTACTCATTGTAACGTGCCTGTCTGTTTTCTGGGGCAGCACGCGGGTTGCCCTGCTAAATGTGTGCTTCCCAGCCTGCCCATTCAGTGTGCAGCCAAACCTGTTGTGCCGTGCCAGCCAGTCAGCACAG
Organism: Chrysolophus pictus; assembly: GCA_037305975.1. Classification (NCBI taxonomy): domain Eukaryota; kingdom Metazoa; phylum Chordata; class Aves; order Galliformes; family Phasianidae; genus Chrysolophus; species Chrysolophus pictus. The sequence continues at coordinate 288,509 of CM074586.1, read as the reverse complement.
TGTCTGAATGTGTCTTTTTGTGGTATGTAGCACTTAACATTTATGGCACTGATTTAGGAGGATGGTGACACACAGATGATCTGTGATGGACTGCTGTGTTGAGTAACTTTTTACACATTGATGTGATTTTGTGATTTAAAAATGACTTAGCTAATCTTGCAGTTTAGCACGGATGGAAGAATTCTGTAGAGAAGTTTGTGTAGATTTATCCTTATGAAAGTCGAAAGTCTGCTTTGCTGAGCATAAACTACAATTAGGCTCTACAGTTGAACTTTCTAAACTTTTTTGGAGGGAGCCATTTTTCTCTTGAAATACATTCAGGAGAATACAGTGCTCTCTAGGTCAGGTAGTACCCATCACTATTCCATCTGGTAAAATGAAACTACCTGAAGTTCATGTAGCATATGCTTTTTTTTTTTTTTTTTAAACAGTCATCTTCATACAGTTCTGTGAGAGGCTTTGTCACGTTGCCTCTGAAGAAATGATTGTTCTGGCTGGTATTTAATAGAGGTACGGTGTCCGCTTGATTCTGAAATACATCTACGCTGCTCATATTGCTCTTCTATCAGCATTTTCTGATGTCTTTTCCCCCTCAAAGGGAGAAGGATGCATGGCACAAGTATGGGATATATGAAGCGTGGCTCTCTGAAATACCTGTCTGAAAACTTCTGCTGGTTACTTAACAGCATTGCTTTTTGTAAAGGATGGTTTGTGTCCCACATTGTCAAGATTTCAGACCTCTTTGGTGAGAGGCAGAAAATATGAACATAGCTTGTTGAGTACTGTTCTTTTTATTTCGGACTGGGAATCATGTTATGTTCACTTGGCAGCTTGTTCAAAGCATAGCAGTTTCTGTTTCTAGAAAAGCAATTGTGAGAACTTCTGTTCCTGGAAGGTACAAAAAATTGCTGTGGCCTTTGGGTTTGCTTTTAACCATGCTAGTGAAGCTGTTTGCCTTTTTTTAATTCTTCCATTTATATAATTATAAGGGAAGAAAGAAGAATATGCTAAATTGAGACAATTATGAAGTTCTTAGGTACAGTAGAAGGCTTATGGATCTCTTTCTTCTCCCAGAGGATGCCAGCCCCCATCAGACTGCGGGAGCTGATCCGGACCATCCGGACAGCAAGAACCCAGGCAGAAGAGCGTGAGATGATTCAGAAGGAATGTGCTGCTATCCGGTCATCCTTCCGAGAGGAAGATAACACGTACAGATGCAGAAATGTGGCAAAGCTGCTGTATATGCACATGCTGGGATACCCTGCACATTTTGGACAGGTAGGTTAGTCTTCATTGCTGCTATAGTGTGTGTGTGTATACCAGTATGCTTCATGTGTTTTGAGTACGGGGGCTAGTTTGGAGCAGAACTAGAGCAGTTTTGCTTTGAGATGTTTTGAGGTTTTGTCCTCACACGTGTTCAGAACCTGCATTAGTTAGTTCTGACTATGATAAAGACATTTCCTGTTTGGAACCTGTTCTTATTTATTTTGTTTTGAAACTTACAGTTAGTCTGCTTTACCCAGGCTGTCTGCTCCTTACTGCAGATGTATCTTGCAGAGCAGTAGTTAAACTACAATCTGGTAAGTATGAGCATTTCTGGATGACCTGAGGATGGCATCTCGAAGCTGTGTATCTGATGGAAATTGCCAGATGTTTTAAAGGTGTTTCTATACCCTTATTCTGAAGTAATTTATTCTAGGCAGGTAATAGTTGGTCTGTTCCCAACGATAAAGAATTGGTGTTTCTTGTCCCCGTTTTAGTGAAGAGATTTGGAGAATGCTGATGTGAGTTTTGGTAGTCTCTTGTCTTATTTTCCATGTACTGTTCCTTGGTCAAATTGTGGAAGAGAGAGATGAGATGATGGGGTTCTTGATCTACAAAATGTTCTTCAGGTTGAACTTTGCTTAGTGTTTGAGGCACAGTTCATTTTTTGCTAGTAAACATCCTGTTAGTCATTGTTTGGTAACCGAGTCACAGCCTGAGCCACTGATTGAGCACCTGGGGAAAGCAGGTCAGCCCTTGGAGCACAGGTGAAGGCAATTCAGCTGTGGGACCAGAAGGGGCCGAGCCTGGCTGCAGCTCTCTTAGACCTCATTGAAGGGCTGAGTGCCACTGGGGAAGGAGCTGTGATTGGAGATCCCTCCTTGGTGAAGCTTTCCCCTCTGAACCTGGAATCTTCTACATCATTGGATTTTTCTCCTAGAGAAAAGAGTTTGAGATGTAGCAACTCTGGTGTACCAGGAACAACTGTGCTCACTGTAGCATATGATACTCCATCCTCTGGCCTTGGTTCTCATATAATTTGTCTGTTGCGCTTCTGGGAATTTGTAGTGGCCAAGGCTAAGAAGGGTTTTTAACAACTATTATTTAAGTTGAAATCCTTTGTGTCCTCAGCATTTATGACTGGAAGGAATCTTATGACTGGAAGGAAACCTATACAACTGATGTTGTATAGGTGCTTTTATATGATCTTCATTCTTTCTCTAAAACAATGTGCTGGGGGACTGTTGAAGGCAGATGCCATTCCAGCAGTAGTAGAATTTTGAAGCTTGGTAGTCCAGCATTATAAACAAGAAGTTTCAGAGAGTGACAGCATGAATGAGTAGGAAATTAATTATGATGAAAAACAGGAGAGTCACAGGCTGTTAGATCCCATGTCTGGTTTTATCCTTAAGATAGACATTTGACTTCAACTAGTGTTATGAATGGGGTAACCAATAATAAGAGTTTAGAGAAGGTGTCAGAAGAAGCAAATGGCGGATCTGCTTCTTTCCAAGACAGGATTCCTCCACCTTGATCCAGGAAAGCTTGCACTATGTTTAGCCAGTGCATGCTGAGATGCAATGCATGGCAAACTGTCTTGAGTGCATGTTAAAATTGGGTTATGATTAGAAGGTATTGGGCATCCAGATTTTCTTTAGTTATTTCCCCTGCAAAAGAATACCTGTCAGAAAGGTATCTATGTTAGTAAAAACTTTGAGTTGTAATCTGGTGATACACCTGTACTTATCAGGCTTTATTGATGTATCTGTTACAGCACTGAGGTAGCAGATCTTAATTGCTGTTCCTTTGAATGAAATGGATATAATGACATCAAGAGTTCTTCCACTAATTAAACAGAGCTTCACTTCATTGTGTTGCTCAGTAGTGCTGTGTACTAAGCTAATTTGCATGTATTTGTATGTATATGAAGCAAACTGGTCAGCTTTTCATACGGTAAATTTCAGTAATATCATACAAATTTAAAAGTGCTAGAAATATCAGTCATTAGTTTCCTTCTGCTTTTTCTTAGTTATTTGTTTTGCCTTTTTTTAGCTCTTAAGCTGTAGCTTTGAGGCCATTGGTTCCACATTGCACTTCTGCAGAGCATTATATAAGCACCTTTTAAACTTTTTTGGAGAAAAAATGGGTCAGTGACACTGTAAAGATAAGAGGGTAAATACGCAGTGTTATGTACCTTATCTCTTGGTTGATCTTGCCCATTCATGCATGTTCAGTTATCTCTTTGGATGACTGATCTTACTGCTTAGAGGTATTTCTGTATTCTAGATCTTCATCCATGTTAATCTTAGCTAACTGAATTTGCTTTCATTCAATCTTTTCCTTATCAGTTTGTCACTCAGCTCTAGCTAGTTGATTATGTGGCAACTTCTTACATACCTGTGTTATATATTCTGTGCAGTAGTGAGAATTTGTTAGTGGCTAGGCCATAGCATTTATTTTTTGTCACGTTAAATTTAATTTTCTTACAAGTTTTTCAGCAGCCAGTACAGCTTTGCCCTCTTGATGTGCGTGCACTTCTCACATTTCCCTGTTCAAAAACAGTTCTGTTCAAGCTTTCCTGTAGTGCAGAACTGTGAAAACCTTTTCATGCTGCCCTGTATTTTTGCCTGTGCAGGCCCCTTTTGTGTCCTTTACAGTAGATCTATTGGAAGCTTTATCTCATCCCCTCCGTACATCCATGGTGTGCTTACTTGCTGCCCTAGCTAATTTGTAGAACGAACTTAGGGCATGTGCTTGTGGGAAAATGGATCTTTTACCTGTTTTGAGAAGCCATTTTTGCTGCTTTGTCTGTGTGGCAGAAATGCTGAAGTCACAGCTTGAAGCAGGGATGGAGCACCAGGTGGGAAGGCAGGGCCAGCCCAGGGGGGCTCAGGTGCATGCAGTGATGCACCCGAGTAATGAGAAGGGCTGGAGCTAGGATCCATCCCCTCCCAGTCCTCATTTAAGGGTTGGCAGTGGAGGTGAGGGTATCTTTCTGCAGATGCCTGCGTACCTGAGGCCTTTCAAAGGTAAGTAAATCTTCTTCCTTTGTTTCTGTGTCTATGGCTGCTGCATTTGGGCCCGTCCACATTTGCAGCAGCCAGAGACTTTGCCACCCTCCTATAAGCACTATACTTTTCACCATGTTATAGTGTTACAGCCTGGAAAGTAGAGAGATGATTATATGTAATTGATTATCTGTTAGAGTGAGATACTTCAGTGCATAGTAATGTTAGTGTCTGTATTTTTGAACTAAGAACGTGTTTAAAAGTTGGCTAGCAGCTAAACTCTGAAGTCATCTGAGTGTCAGTGGCAGCTAGGCACGTCATCTAAGGAATTTCCGTTATACTTTTGAATACAGTTGATACATTTCTACATGATAAAAGGGACATAATGTTTGTAGTGGCTACAATGCATGTGATTTTTAGATTCTGAAGTTCATACAGAAATTACAGGATTGTAGGACAGCAGAAATTTAAATATGACTGTATCTAAAATTTACCTAGCTACTTAATTACAGATCATAATCATCAAAATTGTTGACATCTTAACAGAGTGCTGATTCTCTCCCTGGTGGGTAGACGTACCCATTGAAGTGCAAAAAAAAAATTCCTGTGTGTATTGAACATGGCATATCTTTGGATTTTTCTCTGGATTTATTTTATTTTTTTGATTGATAGTTCTTATCTATGTTATCTATGTTATCTTTCTCTTTTGTGCTCTGATCCCGCTTATCTGCTATATATGAGGTAATGGAAGATCAACAGAGGATTGTTACTTCAAGGCAGCAGACTTACTATTGATTTTGCTGCTCCCTTGCTGGGATCTTTGGACAGGTCATTCAGCCTTTGTTTTCCATATAATCAAAATGGGAACAAAATGTACTTTTTAAAATATATTATGAGAGAGACCTAAATTAGTTAATATCAGAGTTCAAACTCTTTCTCTTCTAGCTGAGAAATAGTTTAAGCTAATTCTTCTTTCTTTCTTTTTTTTCCAGTTGGAGTGCCTCAAGCTCATTGCCTCTCAGAAATTCACAGACAAGCGGATTGGGTATTTAGGTGCCATGTTGCTGCTGGATGAGAGACAGGATGTCCATCTTCTTATGACCAATTGCATCAAGAAGTAAGGGTACCAGCTCTCTCTCCATCAACACATGTTTTGAGGCTTCAGGATCTGGAATTATGCTCCTGATACTGATATTTTTAGTACTTGTTTTTTCCCCTTGCTTTAGAAACCTCGATCTGTTTCATGCTGTTGACCATAAAAGATTGTTGTAGTTTTGTACTGTATTGTATGGTCCTCTATGTTCCTTAGAGGGAATAAAATACAAAATTTCATTGGTACTGCAGAGGTATATGGCAAACCATACTTGATGTAGCTACTGTTCTAGGATAGTAATGTGTTGCTCTGCAGGTTGTCTTAAGATAAATAAAAATAGGGAGACAAAATGGTCACAGTAAGCTAGTTAGACAGTGCAAAAGACCATTTGTGTTTAAAAAAAAAAAAAAATTTCCATTCATTGAATCATTCAGCTTGGAAAATACCACTAAGATCATCTAGTCCAACCCTCAGCTTATTATATGGGTAGATAGTGACAAGACGAGGGGGAATGCTTATAAACTAAAAGAGGGAAAACTTAGATTAGATGTTAGGGGGAAGTTTTTCACTGAGAGGGTGGTGAGATGCTGGAGCAGGTTGTCCCTGGAGGTGTTCAAGACCAGCTTGGATCAGGCCCTGGGCAGTGGCTGGCAGCCCTGCCTGCAGTGGGAAGGGTTGGAACTTGAGGTCCCTTCCAGCTCAGGCCATTCTGTGATCACCGCTGTGCCCAGTAGACTATGTCACTCAGGGCAACACCTACCCTTTTCTTGAGAACCTTCAGGGATGGCGAGTCCACCGTGTCTGTGGGCAGCCAGATCCAATGCCTGACCACTCTGAGAATAAATTTTTCCTAATATCCAATCTGAATTCTCCCTTGGTGCAACTTAAAGCCATTACATCTTGTCCTATTGCTGTTATCTGGAAAGAGGCCAACCCCCAGCTCTCTACAACTCCTTCCAGGTAGTTGCAGAGACTAATGAGATCCACCTCCCCACCTCCTCTTCTGCAGACTAAAGAATCCCAGTTCTCTCAGCTGTTCTTCGTAAGATCCTTTGCAGCTTCCTTGCCTTTCTCTGGACATGCTGCAGGGCATCAATGTCCTTCTTGTAATGAGGGTCCCAAAACTGAACACAGTGCTTGAGGTGTGGCCTCACCAGTGCCAAGTATAATTCCACTTTTGAGAATTAAGTTATCTCCCAGCTTACAAAGTAGGAAAGAGACAGGCATGCAGTTAGTAATGCAGCATTGCTGAAGGTCCATGTACCTTTTAAATAGGATTAAATCAGAGGATATTTTCCTAACACTGCTGAAACATTGTAGGCCAGGTTATCCTGTGTTGCAATACTGTATCTCTGTACTGTATCTCTTGCTCTATTTGTTTACTTGTGCTGATGAGCTCTGAGATTTTTGACCTCGGGAATCAAGACTGTGTATGCTGCCTTTTAAGGTTGACCTAGCAGTACTGATGTATGATTTTCCTTGGAAGCAAGGCAGCAACTTGGAATGTGCTGTGTACCAAGCAGAGCTTGGTATCTTCCTGAAATTGGTCAAGAAAGGATGAAAAATAAGGATTGGGTTTTTTCCTCAGTTTCTTTACTTTTAAAATCTTTCTAGTGAAGTGCTGCTAAACCAGGACTGTTTCATATTATAGTTAAGTAAAGGATGGTCGGTCTGTTTGTAATGATGGACAGTCTTTTTTCAAGATGGATGGGAGAAGGAGTGGAACAGCTGGGGTCTAGTTGTTTTATCCTTGTGCCTGCTTGGTTGTATGGGGTGTGTCTGGTTTTATTTACTTTCTGAACATAAGCCTCTTGAGTAATAGCAAATGAAGTATTGGAAAGATTGATTGCTTAGACTGTGTAGTCAAAGTGCTTGGGAAGTCTTGACAAGACTGTGGGCCTTGGGATCTACAGGTGTCTGGGAGTGTTTGGTCAGTTCTTTTATTGAAATGTCATACTCCTCCATTAGAACTAGACTGCTGTACTAACATCTTTTTCTGATTGCTTATGCTAAAAGAATTTGTGTGATAAGGGTAGGATGAATTTGACATGAGTCAGGCTGAAGCTAAACTGGGAGATAACACTTAGGTGGTGGGAAGCTTATTGCTTTCTCTGTTGGCTTCCTCACCTGCCACTTTGTCGTACTTTCATCAGTGTCTTGTAACCACAACCTAGATCTTCCATACAAACAAGTGGACACCCTTGTGGTGCAGCATGTAATTGTTATATTCATTGTTATGTATCGCTGCCCAAAACTTGCTAAAATAAGGAAACAAAAATCAACCCATTTTAATGACAGGTGTACTCTGTTATTTTATTTGCATGTTGCCATAACTTCTATATATTACATGCAGAATGCTCTCTTTTCTGCATGTTGTGTGAATCTGGTTGCATACTGCTTGCCTCCCCTGTTCTCCCATCATGCAGTCACCAACTCACCTCCCAAACAGGAACCATATTTTTATTTCCTTCACAATGTAGTCGTTTGTGAATGAATCCTGGATGCTGTGGTGACATGAGTACCAGGTGTTTTGATGGAAAATTGCTTGGAAGTCAGTTTTTAAAAGCTGTTGTAATTGCTGTATGGAAGCTGTATTGTCTTGTACTTAATGTGATTGATGGTTGGTGGGTGGCCTCAGAAGTAGTGTCTGCTGATGGGTATTGCGTTTTGCAACTTCCAGAGGCTAACAGCATTTCCGTATGAATTACTTGCAAGCTCTGTGAGTAGTGGGTTTTTTGTTTATTTTATGTTGTTTTTGTTATCATCCATCTTGAGCCAGAATAACAATATCTTGCATAGATTTTGTTTTTAAGGCTGTTCAGTTTGTAAATATGAATCTCACTTCTGATTCAATATTTTTGTTCAGTCTGTAAGTCTTAGCAAAAATTCTTATTTTGCGTTATACTGAGATTAATGTATTAAGCATATGTATTGTCTGTTACCCTTTAAGATTTTATTTCACAACCAAATCCAGATGAAGTTTTACAGTTCATCATTCATTAAGCCTAATAGTCAAATGGAAGGAAGGGGAGGTAGCTAGAATTAAAAGCCATTGTAAAAATATGCAAGTCAAACTGCATGAAAATCTTAAGATTCAGAAGCTGCAAATCAAAGTGCATATAAACCAGAAGCTAAAGCCTATTCTACAACTTGTTTATGCTGGGACAATTTACAAAGTCGCTGCAAGACTATACTTGATGTTAGTTTCTTTCCTGCTTGCAAATTCCAAAATACAAGGTTTAGTCTTTACTATAGTAAACTTTAATGGAGTTCTCTGTGGTCTTCCCTCCTCTCAGCTCAAGCACCGGATATTCACCTGATGGTTTTACTGAAATCTTTTTCTTTGAAGATTCTATATAAAAGTAATAGAAAACTCAAAGCTGATCTTGTTTACTCGTACTCCCAAATAGCTTAGAATTTGGAGATTTCTGGGCCATGTGTGCAGATGGCTGGGTGGCCATACACAGATGCACTTTTTTCCGTATTTGGGATTTGTTCACATGCTGACTGTCCTTTTTTTCGCTCTTCTTTGCAGTGACCTTAACCACAGCACGCAATATGTGCAGGGGCTGGCACTCTGCACTCTTGGCTGCATGGGCTCTTCAGAAATGTGCAGAGACCTTGCAGGAGAGGTTGAAAAGCTCCTCAAAACATCCAACTCCTATCTTAGGAAGAAGGTACTTTTTAATGTTTTGTTAAGGATTAGAACTTGAGATTGGGATATCTTGCTAATAACTGGAACGCTAGACAGCTTGGAATGCTGACTGAATATTTGCAAGCGTGCAAGACAAGTTGAGGCCAAAGCCCATGTCTGTGCAGAGCAAGGATGTGTGCAGTCCTCTAGAAGGCTAGCCTTCAACAGATGAGGTATCTGTTTCTAAGATGCTCTGTACCTTAAGGTTATTGATTGTATTACAAGCACCTGCCTGTTGACAGGCTCTGGCTCCAAACTTCTAATTGTTAGCCAGTATGAAAGAGCATCTGTAAAGTATAAAATAGTATTTTTCTTTTTAAATATATTTTGTTGTTACGTCTTGAAAAGGTTGGGGGAAATAATGGGATTTTAGGCACGACGGCAGTGCTGAGAGGTATTGCTGTATTCTGGCAGCACACCTGATTCTCAGACAGCTACAAAGAGTAGGGTCTTCTCTTGCTTCTGTTCTCTGGAAGAGGTGGACAAACTTTTTGAAGTGTACTTCTGTTTTTCATAGGACCTGTCACCTGAAGGGGAAACTGTTTTGTGGGAATGTGATCATATTCAAAGGAAAGAAAACAAGCCATGAATTTTACATAAATTTCACTTTTCACTTCCAGTGCATTATCATTCCTCTCCCTTCCTAACAATGAGACAGGCTGAAGTAGCCCTATTAAGTGCAGAGCTGCATAGCGATTAATATGACTCTGAAGTGAATAACTTTCAAATGAACTACTGTTAGTGCAAGTGTTACTTTGCAACTCAATGTCTTTTTTACTTTTCAACTGTGGAAGTTGTGTTAAACTCTTCTGTGGTACTGTTTAGTATCACTTGTAGCAGAGAGTGGAAAAATGTGCTATAAACATTTCAAGCCTCTGTATATCATGAAATTTGTGGTAGTTCCTGCTGTGCTAGATGTTCTCAATGTCTTGTCATTGTACTACATACTAATCAAATGTTTTTTCCTATATAGGCAGCACTGTGTGCTGTTCACGTTATTAGAAAGGTGCCTGAACTTATGGAGATGTTCCTGCCAGCCACCAAAAACTTGCTGAATGAAAAGAACCATGGTAATGTATGAGCGTGCTTAGCAAGACCGTACTGTTTTTTGCGTATGGCACACAGTACTGAAACCTTCTATTTGGGGGGATTTACTGAGTTATATTTTTATTATTTGTTTCTTCCCGTTGCTATGCAGTGAGAACAGATGTAATTGAGAAGGCAGGGGTTTATGGCTACAAATTAGCAGGACATTAGCAGCACCTATATGGCATAGGTGGTAAAAGAAACTCTTAATGTTTTTTATCTATTTCAGAGTGGGTGCAATGGGAAAGTTTGTCACTTCTATCCAGTACACTGCCTAAATGAAGTTCAAAATGTGCATTTTAGCTATTTGGTGACTTCAGTTTGCGCAGTGCTGTAGGATTACCTGACGCTTGCTTAGTGGGCATTACCAGAGTGGAGATGTTCTCTGTCAGGAAAGAGTCTGTCTTCAGTGCTGTTTTAGATCATAATATAGATTCTCACATTAATGTTGCTTTTTTTTTTTTGCTAGGTTATTGTTTTAATGCATTTTCTTTTTCAAGTACTTCAGAAGATTATTTAAAGAGAAATACAGAAAATATTTAACTTGGTTAATTTTGTATCAAGCTTGTGCTCACTCCTTACAGGCTTAGTCCTTTTGCTTATCTTCAGTGATTATATGCCTTAAGAAAACAGTTGGTTGTGATGGAAGTCCTACAGTAGATGTTACAGCAAGTTTGTCTCCAGACAGAGTAGTTAAGTGAAATGTTACTAGCAGGCCATGTGTATTTTGTTTTTTTTCATTTGCCAATGCCTCCAGGTCCACCCCTGCAGGTCCCACTCATCATCCAGCCTGTATTCAAGTTTGGGATTGCCCTAACCCCAGTGGTAGGACCTTACACTTGGCCGTGTTGAACTTCATGAGGTTTGCAAAGGCCCACCTCTTGAGCCTGAGTGCTTCTAGATGGTATCCCTTCCAGCATCTTGACCCCACCATGCAGCAAGGTGTTGTCAGCGAACTTGCTGAGGGTGCATTCAGTGGTTAATTTTCAACTGTTGTAATCTAATTAAGTGCTTTGTAACTGACATGGCTTTTCTAACTACTTTTCAGAGATGTTTTAACTGAGTTCTGCTAAGTCAGAACACAGCGGTTGACTGCCGAATAGACAGTTTGGCTTCAGCAAATTGTCTACTGTAGTCTTCCTCTAAACTTGAGGTTTGAGACCTTCTAAGGAAGATGCAGTGCAGACCATGTAAGGCTGGGTAGGGTATCCAAATCAAAAGAGAAAATCAGGAAGCATAAGAAACTCAACACTTAGAATACATTTAATAACTTGTCCTTCTCAAATCTTATTTACATGTTTGTTATTGTCCAACAGTATATTTAATATGCAGGTTTTTTTAAGCAGTATACAAGTCCAGTTTGTCTCCTTTTTTGACTTTTAGTTGCTGATCTAAGACATATGCACTTTGTCATCAACTTTACCTTGGGCACAGCTGCAAGTATCTTTTTTGAAGCGTGTGTTAGATTTAAGAGATTATTTTGTGTGATCTGTTTTCATTTCATTGCAATTTTTATTTGCCTAGGGCTAATAAGAGTTTTTTTCCCTTGGCTTTTAGGTGTTCTACACACATCAGTAGTCCTCCTCACGGAGATGTGTGAGAGAAGCCCAGATATGCTTGCACACTTTAGAAAGGTAAGTGTGAATTTGGTAACATTCCAGAATTAATTTTCATGGTTTTGTTTTGGTTTTGATGCTTCTTAATTTCTGAAGTGAAAGCAGTGTGCACCTTCTTAAAATAAAATCCTTACAACTGAAGAATTTAACTGTACTACCTGCTTGTTATCAAAACAATAAAGAAAAAAAAGTGGGAGTGCTGAGTGCCTAGCCCTCTCCAAGAAGGGGGTAAGTTACAAAAATTACTCTTGAAGACTGTGTAGTTTGTATGAATCTCACCTTACAGTTAAGAATTAGTGCCCCCTTTCAGCTTTTTTGCTAATGTTCCCTTTCGGCTTTTTTGCTCTTTATAGCTAACTACATGGTGTCATCAGGAAGTGCATGTATGTTAACCGTAAAGAAGCAAAAAAAGGCTAGCACATGCACTTGAATTCCTTAACCACTGTCACACAGTTGTATAAGCTCACATCAGAAATACTAATGGAAGTTCTGTTCTCTTCAATGGAAGTTTATCTCTGATGCATGCTGTAGTACATAATTTTCCTTTCTAACTTAGAGGCTTCAGTGTCAACATCATTCCCCCTCTGGTAGGGGTGTTTGCTTATTTTCCGCCTTAACACACATTTCCTAACATTTATTGCTGTAATTTGCCGTGCAGTATTATTGCCATATTAAAGACTACCAGACTATGTGAAAACTTCATTGTTTATTTTTTTAATTAATCTGATTTTTGGTCAAAGGAGAAGTTGATAAAAGCTGATAAACAGAACTGGCCGTTTGCTCCTCTCATGTGTCCCAAAGAGGTTTGTTTATTTTCATGCCCGGTTTACTGTTCTTCATTGACTTGTGTATATCACTAGGGATTTCAATCAGTTTGTCCTATTGATGCATTTTACCACTTTGACGTACATCTCCTCTTGCCCTGGTTGTGTACAGCAAAGTAGGAATGAAAATGAAAGAAAGACTAGGGACACATGAAAGTGAGCCATTGCTCATTTATAGGTGGTAGTCTTACTGATTTAAAAAAAAAAAAAGCTGCCTCTGCAAAAAGTAAGTACTAGGTACTTGCTTTTCTAGCAATCTCTTTGGTTGTTTATGCTGTGAATGATGTAACGTTGATTTGTCCCTAATGCCTGCTTCATCTGTTTTGTCTCTTTTGTCTGTTTGGAATCCTGCTCTGTGTTAGAACGAAAAGGTAAGGTTTAATTCTTGTACATGGTGCATGCTTGCATTGCGTCTGTACAAGTTTGCCTCCTGTGATGCAGTACCAGATAATGCCATGTTTGTGATTAATGCCACGTGCTTAGATCAGTTGTCTTGTTTAGTGCTTTATGTGTGCTGGGCTTATCACTAAGCTCCTCTACCCATGTCAGCCCTGGATCTCTGTGGCCTTCTCAAAACGCAAACCTTCTTTGCTCGAGCCCTCATCTTGGGATTTTGAGGGATTTTTTTCTGTGTATGCACAGTATAGCCATGAGTGTTCTTTACCACTGGTGGCTTTGTGCCTTGCCTTAAATGTAGGGCAGCTGTGGATAATTCCTTTACATGGAAGGAAGCAGGAGAATTGTGTGTCCACCTGTATGTGTTCTTACTGCCAAAGAACTACTGGGTGCAACTCCATTGCTGATGTTTTTCGTCAGTGAAATTTGAGTACAGAAGGTTGGTAAGGGGCCCTCAACCAATCTCCATGGCTGTAATGTTTTCCTTTGTTTGCATTGTCCTCAGTTCTGATAACATTCTTGCATGTTAGAAGGCAGAGCAAATGTTAATCAGGACTCCAGGAACGTTTTTGCAGATCAGTACACTTGCATGTTACTCTCTTATGAGGGAATGTGTTGCAGATTACCAAGCTTTTCTCTTGAGAGGCTGATTTGAATGAAGTATCAAACTTAAAGGAATCTTTAATAATTTACTGTAATCCTATAAGTACGTGAAAAGATTAAATCTCTTATGCCTGATGCTTTGTGAAAGCAGGTGATATATACTACATGGGAATGTATGCTAAAAATCAATTTGGAGCTAATCTGGTAAAGCTCCCAAACAAAGTTTTGGAAGGATGCTACTTTAACAGTCCTAGCAGCCTCCTTTGTCGTGAAGACGGGAGTATTTTAAATTGCTATTTCCTTTTAGGTATTGCTTATCAAGTTGTGGTGGAGTTAGTACTTTGAAGATGGAATATGGTGCTCAGACTCCAGCTTAGATAGGAAATGACTAGAAACATTTAAGCTGTAGACATTTGTATAATAGTCTCTAGATGTTCAGGCTGAACTTGGAGGAGGAATCTGTAGGACAACATGCTTTCAAATGCAAGATTTGCTTTTGGACCTGTACTTGGGCGGAAGGAACAACAAGCTAATAGGTACATTTTCTGATAACTCTTCTTCACAGCTTGTTCCCCAACTAGTTCGTATTCTGAAGAACCTTATCATGTCTGGATATTCACCAGAGCATGATGTGTCTGGGATCAGTGACCCCTTTTTGCAGGTAAGAAATGATGCAAGCAGTCACTGATAGCTTTAATTTGTGCACTCCGTTGTGAGACATAAGTATGACAAGATAGTTACCATAAGGCAGCAGTGTTGATTTGAAGATTGGCATTGTGTTAGGGTAGGCTGGATAAATGCTGTACATCTACCTTAGTGAAAGCCACCTGGATTAAACAGAAGTTGTTGTGCCCTATGGTATTGTGCTAAGTTGTGGCAAAACGAGAAGAAACAGTGAATGTTGGTCTTGCAGGAATGTGCCTAGTTTGACGCTCTATATACTTGTAACAATCTTTGCTTATGAAAAGAAAAAGAGCACAGTGTTCGCCTGAGAATAGAACCAAATCTGGATTAGGCTTTGAAATAGGGAAATTAGTCTTTTGTTTTCTTCTTTATCACTGCTCAAGCAGTGAATTTCATGGCCCTTCTGTAAAAGATTTCCATTGAGTGAGATTTTCTATTTTTGTCATGTAGGTGCGAATCCTGCGGTTGCTAAGGATTCTAGGGCGAAATGATGATGATTCTAGTGAAGCAATGAATGACATACTTGCACAGGTGAGACCCGCAAGGTTAATCAGCTTACATTTTCTCTTTTCATTTGTTAATTATTTGGATTCAGCACTGGTGAAGATACAGCTGCTTGCCACACTGGGGTGAGTTTTGTTGCTGGGGGCATGTATTTGTAGATGTGGTACGCTAAGGATTGCTGAGTTTCATGGCTTCTTCTGCAGAGCAGCACAAAGGGGGTCCACTTTGGAGGTAATGGAGTCACTTTGTTTCTTTCCTCTAGGTTGCTACTAATACAGAAACAAGTAAAAATGTGGGAAATGCCATTCTCTATGAAACTGTGCTGACTATTATGGACATAAAATCTGAGAGTGGACTGAGAGTAAGTTGTCTTTGCTGTGGCTTTTTTTGTGTTAGAGCAATTTCTGTAGAAGACGTGAGGCAAAAAACCTCTGTGGTTGATTCTAAATAAGACTTGTAGCCTCTTTGGAAGGTGTACTTAAGGGGTGTAGTGGAAATGCTGTGTCCTGGCCTGAAGCAGTGATGGAGCACCTTGTGGGAAGGCAGGGTGAGCCCTGGGAACTCAGGTGCATGCAATGTACTTGAGTGGTCAGAAGGGCTGGAGCCTCTTCCCAGCCCTCATTTAAGGGTTGGCAGTGGTGGTGAGTGTGTCTCACTGAAGATTCCTGCCTATCTGAGGCCTTCCAAGGGTAAGCAGCTTTTTCTTCCATTGTTTCTGTGTCTGACTATTTAATTTGGGCTTGTCCTCATTTGCTGCAGTCTAGGACTTTGCTACCCTGATGTTATTGCTGTGCTTTCCATTGCATTCTAGTGTTATGGGGTGGAGGTGGGGGAGAAGAGGGTATAAAAGGGAAAAAGAAAATAGGGGAGAAAGAGGGAAAGGGGTGGCTGGGGGGGGCAGCAAAACATTCTTGAAGACTATTTTTCCTGGAGTACAGGAGAGAGCCTGTACCATGTTTGTCTTAGTTTTTCCTTTGCTTAGTCAGGCTCCAGAGTTCTTTGTTATGCTTTTGGCCAAGAAGCACAGTAGTAACGTTGCCTTTAAAGTCACCTTGAAGCATTGATGGAGGACTTTTTGGTCACTGACCTTTTGTAACTTTTTCTGCAGGTGTTAGCCATTAACATCCTAGGCCGTTTCTTATTAAACAACGACAAAAATATTAGGTAAGTTGTATGAAGTGTGCTCCATCTATGCCCAGCTTAAAATGTCTAAGAAGCAATGACACTAAGATTATACTGAGTAGAACTTTCCAGGAGAGTGTTCTGGGAAGTGTTGTTAGTGGGGTGAACGTGACTGACCAGTTTTTTCCTTGGCATTCTCTCTGTCAAAACCTTTACTATGCCTCTGCCCTTCATAGTAGTTGAATCTAGGAGTGTAAAGTTAATTCTTAATGTGATTTTTTTAATCTAGCTGAGCAGTTGGGTTTTTTTCAGTATTCTGTAAATCTTCTGTCTTG
The DNA here is from genome assembly GCA_037305975.1 of Chrysolophus pictus. Taxonomy (NCBI): domain Eukaryota; kingdom Metazoa; phylum Chordata; class Aves; order Galliformes; family Phasianidae; genus Chrysolophus; species Chrysolophus pictus. Next base: position 272,281 of record CM074586.1, on the reverse strand, counting down.
TTTCACCTGGTCATGATGACATTCAAATCAGAGTGGACAGTGCCAACTTTACAAATTAGACAAGGAGTTGTTTTTTTGTCTGCATATTGCTGTCATCATAGAAATTAATGCACAACCATTACTTCTTTAATCTGAACATAGAATTGCTGCAACTGCCAGAATCAAGTCACATCTGTAGGCATTAGTATTACAAATCATCATATGGGTGGAAGGCTCTAGCTTTGGGAATTGTAACTTGCTTAGTAGTTTATGTGTGATATATGGGGGTCTAAACTTTAATTGCCTTGATTTTTCAAAATGAAGACAGGATATGAGAAAAAACTTTACTTTTGGATGACAGGGCATTGGAGCAAGCTGCCTGGAGAAGTGGTGGAGTCTCCTTCTCCAGAGATATTCAAATCTGCCTGGCTGCTTTCTTGTACAACCTACTGTAGCAAAACTTCTCTAGCAAGGGGGGGAGGGGGATATTGGACTCGATCTCCACGAGGCCCTTCCAACTCCTGTGATTCTGCAGACAACTGGCATGAGCCCAGGAACTGGCGTGGGTGCTTGTCTGAGCAGCAGGATATCATTAAATGTGTTACTCCTTTGTATGGTAACCCTATGGAGCTAGGCAAGGTAGTCTCGTGGAAGATCCTCACTTGTTACTGAGGGGTACAAGAGAGCTCTGTTTTCTTGCAGAAGAAGATTAAATGTGGGTAGGTGTATTTGTGCATAGAAGTTGAGTGCTTACCTTTAACTATTTTCTTATGCAATATTCTTATCCCAGATATGTGGCTTTGACATCACTGTTGAAAACTGTGCAGACAGACCATAATGCAGTACAGAGACATAGAAGCACAATTGTGGACTGCCTGAAAGATCTGGATGTCTCCATTAAAAGGTAACTGAAATATCAGTGAAAGAGGCAGCCTATGAAGAGTGAGCAGGACAAGGACATGGGAAAATGACAGGACTACTGGAGAACTGAAAATGGGACTAGTATTAATACATGATTTGATTTCTACTTCATGTAAGGTAATAAAGGTAATGAAAACATGCAGCCGCTTTCTTTGAGAAGCTGCTTTTGCATTTTCTGCCTCTTGAATTGGTAGGGAAATAATTTTTCTGTTTGTCTGAACATTTCCAAAATGGAGTCACCCAGAGATGAGCTGGTGTGCTCAGAAGTATCAACCTTCATAAATTAGGGTCCTAATCAAAACTATTTCTGGCATGCTTGGTCTTACTTTTCTTTCCCAGACAAACACGTATTGTCACATTATCCTGAAGCAATGTTAAAATCTCCAATTAATGATTCTAGATTAAATTTAGACAGTGGTAGAATTTAAGTTTACTGGATTGTTCAGATGATTTGCTTATAAACTGTGTCCTGTTTTGCATTCCTTCTCTGGACAATAAGAGAGCTTGCAGCATTATTCATCTTACTTTCTTAAAAAAAAAAAAAAAATTCAGTATTAAGATATTTCTCTGATTACTTTTAATTACTTCAGTTGTTCCTTTCACTCATCGTAGCATCTTGTTTCAGTTACTCATAGATAGTATTGAATCAGTTGATCACAATTCTACTGGCCTATGTGAAGTACTACACTTAATTGTCTAAATCAAGTCTTTCACACTCATATTTGATTCAGTACTCTCTTCCTTATCAGTATTCATTCTGTAACTGGTTGACCTCAGTGCAACATAAAACAACCGTGTCAGTGATAGGGACTGTTGCATCCCTTTTGCACTGGGTGGAACCATTGCAGGCCAGAATTTCATTCAACTTGTTACATCATGAACACGTTTATTTTAGAATTGCTTATCCTCTTATATTGGCCTTGTCTAACCAATTAGATATGCTGCAGATACTTGTGCTAGAAGGCATTCTTCAGATTTGACTCTGAATCAGGTCTCGATTTTCAACAGTACTTACATACTCTAACATGTAGAGTAGGAAACAATTTGAAACTGTCTTTCTTCTGAAGGTTAGTTTTAACAGTTGTGAAGTGGGTGTAATGTAATTCCATTTTACAGTGTTATGCTATCCTAAAAGGTAAATTTTTATCTTACATGTTCAAGTCAGGCTGTCACAGTTTGGTGTCAGAGTCAGTGTGAGATTAGGCTATGGAACAGCAAAGGCCTATCTAGGCTTTGGAAGGAAGGCCACAAAAGCATTTTGCTGATGCCTGTTAAGGAAAACGTGCTACAAACAACAGAGCTTCATGTCTGAGTGCTGTTGGAGGATGAAGCCTTTGAGTGATCCATCGGCAGAGCTTGATGTTGCTGTGTTGACACTCATGCTGCTGACAATGCACTCTTCTTGTTGAAGCGATATATTGACTGGATATTGGAGTCCCGAACAGCAAGTTTCAAGATCTGGAACTTGAGAGAAAAACATACCTGGTTCTGGTTGACGTGTGAAGTATGGTTCTTTTCATCTTAAACATTGAAATGCAACTTTGGTCAGCGTAGTGTAATTCAGAATAGCTTTGCCATTTACTTCAAGTTTACCTGTCAGCTTAATATGATCAAATTGCATTACTAGGAACTTTGTGACAGAAATGAGGCCTGTAATATGATTGAATGTGAGCAATATATGGCTGGAAGTTTTTGATTCTCTTCAGGGGTCTTATTCTATTAGCCTATCTCAGTGATGGGCAGGGAATGAAGTTCCTGATAAAGTTGTTTCCTCCCTTCCATACTTGATGAGTTTGTGCTCTGGATTACACTGAGTACTCAATTGTAAAGAATAGTCAGAGTTGTTTAGAGAGGCTGCTTTAATGCATTTTAACATAGCAAATTGTTATGGTTGCCCAGAAACAAATAATATTTGAAGACAGTAGTTTTCATTCAGGGAATGTGGAATGCATGGGAGAGTTGTGCTACAATCCAACTACAGAAGCTTCAAATAGAAGGAACAAGGACTGACTTCTGATCTTTGTTTATATATAAAAAGTAATGTCAAATAGCTAGGACTTTGTCTAATTGTGATGTCAACTTGTGACAGGGAAGGCATGAATTCTGAAAAGAGCACTACCATCCTGAGTTCTGGAACTCTTACATAGTCTATCTGCCAGGACATAATAAAGCTTATCAACTCTGATGTGTTCAAAACTTTAATGGATGGAGAACAAAATGGATTTAAAGATTTCTGAAACTGAAAAAATCTTGTAGCTGGTATAACTTTCTTATTGCAGTTGTGTCAGACATGACCAACGTGTAACTGTGAACACTAGGACCTTAACACTGATGGACTCCAGTTGTTGAAAAATATTTCTAGCCTTAGGATATATAGGGACATTTGCCCAGCTGCACTCTAGTTTATGGTTTTCTGGGGTGGCTGTTTCTTGTCCTGAACAAGAAAATGCAATTAATCCTGTGGGAAGAGCCTTCCATAGTAAGATTGCTCTTTTAACCAAAAGGTAAGTGTATTTGAGTGTAACTGGACTTGTTTATTTTACTTCACCATGAGAATATACTTTGTTTTCTGTCCATTACCCTAGGCGTGCAATGGAACTGAGTTTTGCTCTTGTTAATGGGAACAATGTTCGTGGAATGATGAAGGAGTTGCTGTATTTCCTAGATTCATGTGAGCCGGAGTTCAAGGCAGACTGTGCATCTGGAATATTCCTTGCAGCAGAAAAGTATGGAATCAATTTGCCGATATTTTTTTTTTTTTTCAGTTATCAAAATTGTGAGCATTTTTGCCTTGTCTACCCCCCTCCCTTTCTCAACACCTAAGGGAGAATAAGTTGATCTTGAGGTTTAATGGTTTTACCCCTGCTGAAGGACAGGATGTACCAGTGCATCGAGGCACACTAATGTTCCCTTATAGGTAGTCCTCGTATCATTACGCCCATCTAGTTTATTGATTTTTGCTGTTCTTTAGAACAGATTTTGTGTTGACACCTAGGTCCCTTGCCCCTTCCACATGCCTACTTATGTGTTCTCTCCTATTACGTGTGCAAATGAGATGATCTTATTAAAGTTGAGCCATTATAATTAACAGCCTGATTTTTAAGTATGTGTAAGGTATGGCTGTGCTTGTATATAGCATTTCAGTGTCAACATTACTAATAAAAGGTCAAAGAATTAAGTTTTTTTTATTCCAGGAAGAGGTGGGCCAGGAGGTGACCAAAATGGGGAGGAGGTTCTGTTGACTTTGTTCGTTTTCTTGCTGGTGTTAAAGCTAGTAGTTCTTGCTCTAATGCTTTTCTTATTTTTGTCAGATATGCTCCTTCCAAACGCTGGCATATAGACACAATCATGAGAGTCTTAACAACGGTAAGTAAAATTGGCTCTTTTGTGTGTGACTTTGTAACAGCTGTACAGCAGCTTTCTGATTGTTTGGGTTTTTTTTTTTACTACCTGAATTTCTTTGCAAACATCACAGTTGAGGTTGGAACTGAAGTAGTGTTTTAGCAAACGAGAGAAGAAAGCTTAATAACTTGGATAGGCAGTGTGTTCTCTGATGCAGGGCAATGGGAGGAGATCTACTTTATTTGGATGAGTGTTTACATTTGACAAGTTCAAGAAGTGAGTCTTGCTTTCTGTGCTGTTGTGGCATCCTGAAACTGAGAAACCTGCATTCCTCTGAACATAGAATTGATTTCTATGTGAAGGTTGGTAGGTTGTGAGAATTGCTTTTATTAAAGTTAACTTCATTCCTTTGACTGCTAAGGAGAACCATTTATAAAGCTACATTCACAAGACTGCCTACTGCAGACTCTTACAGATAAGTAGCCAATCCAGTTTACCAGACTTAGGAGAATTAATACAGAAATACGGCATCAGCTCCTGGTTTTGGCTTGCTGAATTTTCACTTAGTTGACTTAATTGGGCTCATTTAATTTCTCTTTTGAGTGATTATGTTTTCAGTGCCAGAGGAAGTTCCAAACAAAACAACTTTTGAGCAGTGTACATCTTTAGTGCTAATGCTAATTTCTGTGCTGATTTGGCATGGAGCCTAGTTTTGAAGAAGTGATGAAAGAGCTACTTTGTACCATCGGAGTTTGTCTTAGTCTTAGTCTTCCATTCAGCAGATAAGTTTTTCTACGGTGTTCTCATTCTTACGTGGCATAGAAATAAAACAGTATTTTCATGTGTATATCCTATCCTCTTTTTATCTACAGTATGACTTTCTCTGGATATAGCTGAGTGCTTTGGTAGAATGTGCTGTTTTGTACTTCAGCAAATCTGAGTTTGCTCAAAATCAGTCACGAAGTACTTGAGGATGATAAGTTTGGTTTTTTTTTCTAAATTTTAAACCTGTATGAATCATGTGGCTTTGAAGGATGTCAGCAGTTGCTGGGTGTTACTGAGAAGTTGTATAATGAAACCTAGCAGTTTTTTTTTCTCGAATACATAAATGTTCTTGCAGGCAGGAAGTTATGTTCGTGATGATGCTGTTCCCAACCTGATCCAGCTAATAACTAATAGTGTGGAGATGCATGCCTACACTGTGCAGAGACTCTACAAAGCCATCCTTGGTGATTACTCTCAGGTAATACCTAATACAAGTTTCCTTACTGTGCTGTAATAAACATATTTGCTAAACATATCAAGGTAAGTCAGTATCATGCTGTCTATTCCAATGACAGATTGCAGTGAAAACATGTATTCTTTATGGACTTGTTCTTCTAATTTTCTCTTAAGGAATTCTTGATCAAATGAAATACCTCTGTTTCTTTTGCTATAGTGAATTTCCTTGGCTGGAAGCAAGAGTAAGCTGGCTCTGGAAAATAGTGGTGGTTTATGTTTTTTGTACAGGAATGCATTTATCTCTGAGGTGTCTGATTTTTGTTTATTAATTCTTCTGACAGCAGCCACTGGTTCAAGTGGCCTCCTGGTGCATAGGAGAGTATGGAGATCTTCTGGTGTCTGGTCAGTGTGAAGAAGAGGAGCCAATACAGGTATAGCCTGAGAAGGAGCAAGTGTATACTTGGCTGAGGCTAGAGTTGTTTGATGGCTATGTGAGCAGATTGCTTGCAACAGTTAGTAGTGGTGTCTGTGATAGTGGTGAGCCTGGGAATGGGAACTCCTTTGCATGCTGCTGGCATGGGCTATATAAACATATCCAGCTTTGTCTCTGAAGAATGCAGCTACACTAGTCAGAGTAATGTGATTTTTGGTTCTAACCTAGCTTGCAGAGTGTCAACTGGGGTTCTAGCTCTATGTTTTGATGACCCTTTTTTTAAATATGTGGAACAGGAGCTTTATTTTAAAGTAAAATATTGCAAGACATCCATCTGTATGTATCTGTTTCATACACTGCATACATGCTGCATGTTCACAAAGTTACTGGGAAGCGCCCATTAAGCAAGATAAACTTCTTACAGTATACCATGGAAGGCTTGCTGCAGAGCTTCTCTCTGTCTAAGCCTAACCTTTCTGTACCTTTTCAGGTAACAGAGGATGAAGTTCTTGATATTTTAGAAAGTGTTCTGATATCTAATATGTCTGCATCTGTTACACGAGGCTACGCTCTCACTGCCATCATGAAGCTTTCCACAAGGTTCACCTGCACTGTCAAGTGAGTTCTCTTTGATGTTGTTCTGCGTAGGATTTTGTTGCAAACATGCTGGCATCAGTTTGCTTCAGTAGAACTATTTTTTGGACGTATTCTTTTTCTGTTGCTGAGTCATCTTATTGGCTTTTACAGTTCTCCTTTGCTTGCAAGCTGAAAGACTTCCACCATTTCATACTGTTTTCAGATGTCCTCTACTGTGTGGGCAATTTATGTCATGATGTCCTTGCTTGAAAACTTATTAATGGGAGGGAAAACCCTTACTTTCAGTGGATTCCTTCCATTTTTATTTGCTGTGTTGGGAAGAAAAATAGACTTATTTTATATTAAGGCTTGATTGTGGGTCATTGAGCTTTGGAGTGATATACCTTGTGGTGATACAATGATCACCTGCTGACTGCTGAGGAGAAACAGGAGCAGTTGAAAAAGTGATGTTGCACAGATAATCAAGGAAAGCAGCAGTGACTGCCATTTCAAGTCAGTTACACAGCGCACCTCTTCATCGTAGGTCAGTTAGTGTCTACTGGGTGACACGTGCTAATTTCTTGCTCTTTGCTCCTAATTCCATAGTGTTTTGCTGTTTGTCTTTTTGTCCTTTCATTTTCCCTGCAGTCGCATTAAGAAGGTAGTTTCCATTTACGGCAGTAGCATTGATGTGGAGCTACAACAGAGGGCAGTGGAATATAATGCACTATTCAAGAAATATGATCACATGAGGTAAGTGCTGATGAGTTTTAGTGTTCGAAAAAGCTAATAATCTACCCTGATCTCCTACATAGTACATACAGAGAGCTTAATCTGGGTATTCTGGTAAAATTACACAAGAACTGCAATCCCTTCCTGATCTATTATGAGGGGTTTTAAGAACTTAGTATATCCTGTGATAAGTGTTCTAAGATCGCGGGCTTGCCCTTCCAAAACGCTTTTCCCGTTTTGAGCTTGAAGTTGGCTGTTGTTTCACTTTGTGGTAGGACTTGATGATCTTTAAGGTCTTTTCCAACATGAACAATTCTATGATTTAGGTGTTTTGCCATGCTAACCGTACCAGTTGTTAGGTTTAAGCTGATCTTATTACACTTTTGGAATAAACGTGCAGAGATCCACTGACCTTTTTTTCCAAAGCTATGCTCTGAACTTGAGGTAATTCTGTCACGGAGTCCGAAAGCCCATTGTTGGGGTTATTGGCGCTGCAAATCTCATTTGGCCTGAAAGATGTTGGCAGTGTAACTTACTCACATTACATGCAGTGCTTTGAGGCCTGATCCATGAGGCTAATGGCATTTCTTGCATTATAGACTAGTTTTCTCTGTATGACTTGTGCTTTGTTGTGTTGAAGTCAGGATTCTGTATCCTGTGCCTCTTCTCCTTCAGTTTCTGTATGCTTTCAGGAGGGTACTCTTGAGGACCAAACTTACACTTTCTGGAAACTTAAATTTGACTTATGAGAGCATGGTGGTTTGTTTTTCCAACTTTGTTACCTGTTTCAGCCAATCAGCTGACCTTCTGATTCAACTGAGTATGGCCCAGAGCAGTCAGATGTCCTATGTCTGCAGTTAATCCATGATTGCACAGTCATTTAATCTGCTTTGTTATCCTAGCTCCACTGTGAAAACTGTCCAGTACTAGCAGAAAACAAGGGTGTATTGTTTGACTGTCAGCTGACATTTAATATATATACACTGGCACAATACGTTAGGGATTGTTTTTGACCACCTGCAGCTGTTATATAGTCTTACAGTGCCCCTGCAGTGGAGCTGAAAGGAAGACACAGGTTGCGCTGTGTATATCTTCTCTTGAATGTTTTGAATGCTTGGATTGGGATCCAAGAAGATGGCACAGTATAACTATGTCAGCTTCTTTCAGGCCAGCCCTGCTTGAGAGAATGCCGGTGATGGAGAAAGTCACTACCAATGGCCCTACTGAGATTGTACAGACCAATGGAGAGACAGAAACAGCGGTACTGGAAACCAAACCTCCACACTCTGGATTGCAGCCTGGTAGCCAGGTAATGGAAACTGATCTAGTATAAGTTTCCACTGCCTGTCAGCTCAGAGTGCTAGCCACTGACTTTTCAACAGTAAGCTGAGGCAGCCTCCCTTCCTGACCCTGCCTCTTTGTAAGTTGTGGCCTGGTGATCACTTGTGTCACGTTTCCGCTCTGATGGTTCTAGTTCCAAGAACAGCTGTGTGGAAGAGGTTATTGTAGGGAATGCAGGAGCATGATGGGATAAGTCTATATATTCCCCAGCCTGTTTGTATCCTCAGGCTCCATCCCACTCTTATCAGTGTGGTTCCAAAAAAGTGGTAGCTTGATCTCTTGGAACCACAGTCAAACTAAGAATCTCTCTAATCAGTCAGCAGCTCTGGCCTTTAATCTGAGAGCAAGTGGAGTTCATCCAGTATGTAAGGGGGAATCAGCAGAAATATGAATATGTAACTTTTATTTTCTCATTAGGCAAATGATTTGTTGGACTTGTTGGGGGGGAATGACATAACACCTGTAATCCCCACCGCACCTACAAGCAAGCCAGCCTCTGCTGGTGGGGAGCTCCTTGACCTACTGGGAGACCTCAACCTAACAGGTGAGTAGGCGCCATCTCTTGGAAGTCTACATAATCTCATTCCTGGGGTGGGTCAGGTTGAGTGCTGAAGATGCAAGGGCTGGCTTGTTCATCACTACTAAGTCCCTGTCTTCATGACTGTTGTCAGGCTCTGTATTAGCATACAGGTGGACATCAGGGGATGACATCAGAGATTGACACTTAATGTTTAAACAGTGGGACTTATGTATTTTCACATTCCGGCCTAGGAACACTATATGAGCCTTTCCAGAGAGAATAAGATACAAGAAATTACTGCATTTGAATGCCTGCTAGCTCAAGAGGAGCCAGACCTTGTTGAATAAAAGCTGAGAAGAGGCAAATATCATAAATAGCTATTTGTAGAGCTTCGTATATAGAAATAGTATGTATTGATATTTGAGCAGTTGAGTTGGAGGAGTAATTTACCCTTCATTCTGTGACAGCAAAATCTAATAATTATCCAACATTTCTTGTAGGTTCCCCAGTATCTGCCCCTGCACCCCAGATATCACAGCCTCCATTCCTGCTTGATGGACTGTCATCACAGCCTCTCTTCAATGATATTGCTGCAGGTTAGGGACATCTGAAACCTTAGCTGAAGGTGCCACAGCAGAAGAGGAAACAAGGGGTAGTAACGAAAAGGAGATTTCATTGTGAAGTGTGACACACACATTGGAGCAGGAGGGGAGGTTGTTTAATCTACAGAAGAATTTGTGTTCTGGGGTAAAGGAAATGAGTTTTGTGACGCTGAGAATGATGTCTAGATTCTCAAGTCTGCTACTTTTTTACTTTCTACAGGAATCCCTTCAATTACTGCATACAACAAGAATGGACTGAAGATTGACTTCAGTTTTGAGAGGTCAAACACCAACCCCAGTGTCACTGTAATCACAATACAGGCCTCCAACAGCACAGAGCTGGATATGACAGATTTTGTTTTCCAAGCTGCAGTACCAAAGGTAGAACTGCTTAGGGCAACTACAGTGACAGGTAGAGGGCCAGCTGCAAGTACTTCCTGATTGGTACTTTAATGTAGACAGACACATGCAGCATGGGTGAGCTGTTAACAGTTCTCATCGTGCTCAGTTTAGTCATAAATGGAATGGAGAATGGGATAAAATGATCTGCTCTGTTAAAATCTTATTTTAAAATCACCATTTTCTAGAAAGATTGCTAAACTATGCCCAGGAAAATGTTGGGTCCAAAAAAAAAAAAACAACCAAGACAAACCTTTCCCTTTGTTCTTAGTTTCTAAGAAATATACTGTACTCTTTGTTGCTATAAATACATGGAAAAAAGAAAATCCTTTGGAGCTATTAGCTGCCTATAAAACTTGAAGTGAGTTCCCACATGGTGATTATTAACTATTCTCCTTAAAGCAGTTAGTTGTCTCCTCTTGGAATTAGCTGCAGCACAAAATATGAAGATGGGTATTACCTAGTTTGTAGTAGAGCAGGACTTGATTGAAATGTTGAAATTTGGGAAAGCATATTCACTTTCTAGAGTTTCACTTCTGGAATTTACTAATGCTATATCTTTAGTTTGGAATTTTCATACCTGCCACAGAAAGGAATGAGGGAGAGAATGGGCCTCCTGAAGTTAGAGATGTACTGAGCAGTGTTGGCTGTTCCACCTGAGAGTTAGAATTGAAACAGTGCATCACTGCTGATTTTGATAGACCACAGTAAGGCCTTATCCCCTCATACTTGTGCCTTCTGGATCTTTGTGTGGAAAGATGGCGGGCCAGCAAATATTTTGTTCTTTGCAGATAAGGAATGGAAGAACTGGTTACTTCCTTGTGTCTGTGTACTGGCAGGACTTAATTTTTTTTTTTATTGCAAACAAATCAATTAGTTTATATTCATACTTGATTAAGCATCAACTTGCTTTCATTTTGTTCTTCAGACATTCCAACTGCAGCTTCTGTCTCCTAGCAGCAGTGTCATCCCTGCATTTAATTCGGGGACCATTACACAGGTCATTAAAGTCCTGAATCCACAAAAGGTGAGTGATTCTGAGAACAGTTAAAAAGCCACTGCCTGGAAGTTGTGCATTTAGTGGTGGGGAATTGTGTTGTAGTGAGAATGTTTTTGCTTAGGGCTAGGAAAATATTATGGAAAAAAATATGTAAAAGACAAGAGGTTCAGGGCAAAGATTTGGCTTTCTGTTTGTTTATACTTCTAAAACAGACTCTAAAAAGGCCTTGAATTTGTGGATGTTTGTTGCATCAGTACAGTTGTTAAACAAGTTTCTAGATCTTTCTAGAGGAGCAGAACCTGGTGTTTGTGATGTCGAAGTGAAATGGTAAGATGCTTGCTTTTTGGATTTCAATATATTTCAAGTTCCTTCTTGCTGTCTGCAGGGGGCATTTCTTGAAAGTTGATAACAAAAAATAGCTTAATCCATAATCTTAACCGGATTGTCCATTTTCTTAAGTGATATTGTTTAATATATAGTGAATGTATTTTTAAATAATTGAGGGGAAGAGTATTTTGCTATGATTTATCATAATTCTGTTTGTTTTATAGCTTTCATAGGTAAGTTTCCGAGACTGAAGAAAAAAGTAAACTTGAGAGGAGAGAGGGATATGGCTCACATGTCTTCCTTACGAGGTTTAGCAATGAGGTGGCATCAGAAAGAAAAGTGCAAATTTTAATTTTATCAATTTTTGGGACAGTATTGACATTTTTCTGATGTATTTATTTCTTTATCACTTACTGTTCTAGATGTTAAGTAGACTGAGCAAGTTTAAAAAATGAAATTCTTAAATCTTAGCCAAAGATTTCATTGAAATAACTGTCTTGTGCACAGTTCCCATGATCTGCCCTTGTCTCTATACAGTGTACTCCTCTCTGGCTCTAGTAAGACATGCATGTAATTATTGTCTCATACATATCTGATATGAATTTTCACGTGGGTTCTAAAAGTTATAAACATAAGGGATTTAGAAGCTTTCCTGTAGAGTGCCAGAAGTTGGAATGCGTCCTTCTCATATGGGCCTCATAAGCTGAAACGTGCATTCTTGTTGGAACTTCAATCTCCTGTGAATCCTTGAGAATAGAGAGCTGCAAGCTAGTATTTTGCTGCCCTCTGCTGTTACCCACTGTTTTATGCCTCTTCCATGTGTTCAGTGCTTAGTGTCCTTTAGATTGCTGTTGACCTCAGATGCAGCTTTGGGAGAGTCCTGTGCATGAGATAGTTTAAGTTACCTCAGATATTCTGAAGGAAACAACCTCAACTTTACTGTTTAGGAGGTAGCTCTTTTCACTACTGTAAAAACTGTTCACGTGGTTGTGGTCTGTTGTCATGCTGGACTGAAACTAATGGTGAAGATGGGGAGAGTTGTAGTGAGCAGACTGAAAGATCTTAGAATGTAACTCTTCAGAGTAGGTGAACAAGGTTATACTCTGATAGTGGCCAGTGCACTCTGTACAATGGCTGGTTACCCAGAACAGTACCAAATATAACTTCTTTAGCCAGAGGCTGGTTGGAGCTGTCTTTGTCCTCTTTTCCTCTCTTTCGTTATCCTTTCTACGTATTTTCCTGTAGACTTCCGGGGGTCTACAGAAGAGAACAGAAGATGTGAAGCATGCTGTTCTCTGGCTATTATTAAGATCATCCTAGCATCTGGATGGCAGCCAAGCAACAGTGTAAGGCAGTCTGATCTGTTCTGTCATTTAGCCGCAGCAAGAGGAAATACTTAGAGATGATATCTCTAGTCTTTCTTGGGCTATTTCGTCCAGTGCTACTGAGCTATGCAAGTTTCCAGCCCGCTTCTTCTCTGAGTCAGCACCACAGGAAATAATACCTTTCTCCATGTAAGCCTACATGCCATGTAGCAAAGTCCAGATCTGCCTCCTGCTTTCTTCCATGGCTAATTGTGATTGCAAGACAGTTACTGTTATATTTAAGGACTTCTGTGTTGATGAGAGCAGAGCCAGTGCAGAGAGAGAGAGATGAGTAGAATCTGTGCTGTAGTTTTTCTGAGAAAATTCTTACTTGATCTGAGAAGTACAGTGGGCAAGCAGCATCCTACTAGATTAAGCATTTATCTGCATTGTCATAGCTTACTCTGCACATACTTCCTGCAAGCTTTTGTGGTGAGGAAGGATCTGTGTTGTGTTTTCTCAGGGGATGTGGGACAGGAAGCTGAACTTGGGAAAACTTGCTGACCTTTGTTGAAGACCTGAATTTGTGTGTGTTTGTTTCCTTTTCTCTTGTAGCAACAACTACGTATGCGGATCAAGTTGACGTATAATCACAAGGGCTCAGCAATGCAGGATCTAGCAGAAGTCAACAACTTCCCCCCTCAGTCTTGGCAGTGAGGCTCTGGCACCATTCTTATTCTCACCCCACCCAATCAAAAGAACTCTGGGAAGAAGGTTGTGATCCTTGGCAGTCCCCTAAACTGCACCATGGGCATGGGGAACAGATGAGACCTGCTGATGAGGAGGAATTTTCCTGAAGTGATTGCTGACTTTGAAGCATATCTGTTGAGACTAATCTCCTCTCCTCCGCTGATGAGGCTGGTGGCTTGTGGAGGCTTCTCTGCACTCCCTCACACATGCATTCACAGCCAGAAGCAACATTCCCTCCCTTCCCTGCCTCTCTACCCCCAAAGAAAAACAGCCTGGTTGGAAGAGAAGTCTGGAATTTCTTGCAGGGAAACTTTCTGTCTCTGCAGCAAGTGAACAACTGCCCCTTTCTGCTGTCTTTTTTTTTTTTTTTTCCCCCTGGGATGGTCAAGGTGTGTTTTCATTCGTTCTAGCTGAATTATCTTCAGGCACTTTCATCTGGGGCTCAGAATGGGAACATGGAGAACTTTAGGTCACTTTGCCTCTTTCTTACTGTATCCCCCATGTCTAAAGGGGCTGGAGGCTTTTTTTGGCCTGTTCAGTGCATTACTGTATACACACACCTCTTAGTTATGTGATATGTACCAAGAGCAAATCAGGCCTTGGGACTTCATCTGCAGACCTGGGACAGTGCAGGAAAGAGGTGCCGGTGAGGCTGATTAAAATTGCATTGGTGCTGTACTTGGAAATGAAGACCTTACACTTGAATTTTCTTTCTTTCCATCAGTGGCTGCAGCCATACAGATTCAGTCTTCTGTAGCTTCCCTGGAAAGTATGGTGATGTATAAGATGTAGCGATCTAAGGAGCAGCTGGTTTTCTACCGCAGTTAATTTCATAGCCTTTAGTTGTGGTTTATGGTAAGAAAAGACACATTCAATTTTGTAGATCAGTCTTTGAGCAAAAGCTCTGTTGCCTGCTGGGAGACTCACCGGAGACTATGCTGCAGAGTTGTTCTTAGTTATTCCAGACTTTCTCCCCGGTTTAATTTCCAGAGCCTGTTGTAGACTCCCTGGGTTGCATTTGATTTACTTCTGACTGGGATATTTGTGTTGTATCTGTAACATTGGCACTGAAATAAAGACCATGCGGTTTAAAGAGACCTTCTCCCATTTTGTTACTTAATTCATCCTTGTAGCTGGTTGCTTGCTCCCCTTGTAGAAAAATCTGTTCGTTAAGGTGCAGACTGAGAGTGGAACTACACTGTTTTTTGAATGAAAGCCGATTATTTGAGTATTTGAATCCAAAGATGTTAGGTTCAGTACTCTTCTGAGCTTAAAGTTGTATCCAGTTATGCTTACTAGTGTCAGCTATTGTTGAGGTAGTAGAGTTCCATGAATCTTCATGGAGGTGATGTATAGGATATAAAGCACAGTGACAAAACTGTTCAGGCGTTCAGCACCCTTCAGGGAGAAAGAGGAGAAGATAGGCCTTAAGTCTTCATTCATTAATGCGCTGGTAAGTTGAAGGTACCCCAGCTCCCAGCTGCAAAGCTTTCTCAAAAGAAACACATGGCACATCTGCTCTGTTTCTGTTGCAGGACTGTAAATATATGGTGATCATTTTGTGCTCTGGCAGCCTTTTGTGTATGCAAAAGTACTAACACTAAGTTCCAATCATTGTTAGCAATATTGCAGGAATGGTGTACAGTGTATTTAGGGAAAATCAAAGACTTATTTTACCCTTGAATCCATAGCAATGGAAGTCACTAGCGGTTGTTCTGTCTGCTTTGGTTTTAGCCACAATAGATACTATAATGTAGGACTGACTTTAATTATTGGTATGTCCAGTCGAGTAAGTTTATTTTCTCTTGGAAGGCTTTTTTGCTGTGTTATTGAGAGGACTAGGTTGAGCCTTCACCAAAGAGTTTCATTATTCTGTTGAAACTGGCATCATTATAGAGTTATTAAAAACTAGCAAGAATGATGTGTGACTTCTTTGAAACTGATTCTGAGTTATTGCAGTGTCTTGGTTGGGCTAACAGTGCCTCAGATGGAACCATAATGATACAGGCAGTCTTGCAGAAAACAGCTGAATCAAAGCCCTTTTCTGGATGCTGAACATTTACTTTTGTTGCTTTTACTGCAGCAGTGACTACTTGACAAAATTGGCTCAAACTCTATAGTGGTGAGTGTGTTTAAATGTAGTCCCCAGTGGGCTCTGAGGGCATCCCAGGTATCAAGCTAACAGGAAGTTTTTTGTCTTAGTTCCTTAAAACCCTGTAAGACGTCATTCTTCTCAGAATTGTATGTGGTATTGAAAGCTGGTGCACCTCAGTCTCCATTTCTTTTTGCTGAGAAGAGCACTGTTGCTGGAGGATTAGACGGGGAGAAAGAAGTACATGGGCCCTGACCTGGCCAGTTTATTGCAGCATGGCTGGAAGCAACTGACCTTGTCCCTCTTACATTTGTTTTCTGTCCTATAGAGCAGGTGAATTTTGTTGTTGGTCTCTGGCAAACTTTCAGGATAGATTCCTTCTCTATACTTGGATCCTTCAGCTACATTTACACATAAGTGTTTTGTATTTTGGAAAATATACAAATTTCTGGGTCAAGCTCAGGGAGATGGTTTGTGTACCTGAAAGGCATTCAGCTTGAAACCATCTCTTGGCCATAAAGTACTTTGCAGCTGAATGTTCCTGTTGTCCTTGGAGCTCTCTACCTTCCTTTCTTAGAAGATTGAGTACTAACACTACCTCTAGAAAGAAGGCCAGGTTACGTGTTTCCTTATTTGCAATGCTAGATACTACTGCTTGCTCCTTTCCCCTAGGTACGTCTCAACCTTCATGCTGCTGCTTTGTCATGCTAGAGAATACTCACTTAATGCCTTGGAAAGCACTCTGGGGACAAGGTGAGCCTTTATTCCACTGGAATGAAACAATTTAGGTCTGGTCACTGGTTTTCTTCTTTCAGTGTAAAGAGGATATAAGAGGAGCAAGATATGGACTTTGTGGCTAACCTGTGTAATGTGGGCTCTGCAGGCTGGAGCTTGGAGAGATTGTCTGCTTTGGTTTGTTTATTTTCCAAGCAAATAAATTTTGAGTAAAGGACAGAAAGAATAGCGGGTGGTACTGATACAGAAGGGAGAGGAGACATGGGAAGGTCCTAAGGTTTAATTTCATCAATTTGTTTGATGGGTGGCCTTGAGCAGCATTTTGAAGCAATAGCAGTGAGGGAACTGCCACCCATACAGTATGATGGATAGGCTCTGAAGCAGCTGGGAAAGGTGACTTCATCCTTTCCCCAGCGCTGATACTGGCTGCAAGATGGAGCAGCAAAGTTGGCTTTTTTTGGGGGGGGGATGGAGGGAGGGGAGGATGGGGTCTGGTGGTGCACTTTCTGTGCTCATTTTCTGCTTGGGGACTGTGGTGGAAGGACCTACTGCACTGCTTTCTTCTGAACTTTTACTCTGTTCCTGTTTGTTTCTTTTCCTACGTTGTAATACTGCCCTTACGTAGAGTACCATCCCGCCTCCTTGACAGTGTAAACTGAAACAAAAAAGAAACAAAAAAATACCTCCATAAAATCAAATGAGCAGCACCTCCTGACCAAATTAAAAACATGCCCATTAAGCAGGGAGCCTGCTGGCATTCTAACTTCTGCAAATCTATTTTTGAGATGTGAAAAACTTAAATGCTAAGTCTTAGATGAGTGAGGAGCTACATAACTGATGTAAACACTTACATGGAATGCATTAGACTTCTGCTGTGTGTATTGTCTTTTGGTTGAAACAAATTATGAAGTGACTAATAAAATGAGTCAATATTCCATGATTTGAAACTGCGCCTTGTTGCTTTTTGCAAGTACAGTGGAACAGCCTTTACTGGTTCTTGTTTGGCAGCACTAAAGTTGAGCGATATGAAATTATCAAGGGCAGAGTTTGAAAAGCTTTTGGGAAATTTTGGAGAGTAAAATGAGCAGACAGTTAAAAACCCTAAAAAAGGTCAGGTCAAATACCACCCTGAAGGAGAGCTTGTCAGCTGCTGCCAGCAGTACATGTCCAGGTGCTACACAGGTATGATGAGATCTGAACAGATGTTTTTCCCTGCTGGCTGCAGGTGCAATTGGTTATGGTTCCCTTGCTGATCTAAAAACTCTCTTTTGTACTCTGTGTGCCACTGAGGCAAGGATTGTTACAATCTTATCTATTAAAGCAATATAGTTGCCTGCTATAAGCTTCTTGTGTTTTCTAGTCGCAGGAACCTTAGATACTGTGTGTTTTCCAATACAGTTTCAATTTTCCCCTGCACAGTGCAGCGTGTGCTGGGAACACATGGAACCTTAACGGTAAGCCTGACTGTCAGTCAGCTCCTCCTTAGATAGGAGAGCTCTCCACGTCCTCTCCTTGAGAATTCAGAAATGTGTCTGTCTGTGTGGCTGTAGGCAGAAGTTGTGGAGCAGGACAGACCACGGAGGCACCTCCCGGTGCTGTGCTGGGTGGTGCTGAGCCCGTTATCCCTTCTTGGAACGGGTCCTGACTGCGGGCCAGCAGCAACGCGTTGAGATAAACCAGGAGGAAGGCGGGAGATTTCTGAAGGTAATGTGAAATAGGATTAAGCTACAAAAGAATACTGGCGGTGAGAATTTGGGAAGCAGCTCATTTAGAAATAAGGCCGGGAATCAGCACGTAAGAACTGTGCTGGGGCCGCGGGCCGGTGTGTGAAGGCCGTCCAGAACCGTCGCTGACTGCAGGCGCGGGGCTTTGCTCGTTAAGGCGACCGAGGCTGCCTTAACGATCGCTGTCTCAGGCGCTCGCGAAGCGGCGCGGTGACGCTGCGCCCGGCGGGACGAAGCGCTGCTTGGAGCCGCCGCGTGCAGCTGCAGCCTCGGGCGGCTCCTGGTGAGACGTTGCAGAGGCCGGAGGAAAGCGTTCTGGGACGGGCGGCTTCGGGGTACGGAGGCGAGCGCTTTCCTTCCTCGGAGGTAAGTAACCCCGATTTGCACAGCCGCCTTGCAAGCGTCGCACCGATGGCGGCAGGTCGGCAAAGGCTCGGGCGGCCTCGTGCCCGCAGGCCGTGCCGCTGTCGGGACGACCCGCCGACCGCTCCCGGGGCGCCTCGGTTTAACGCCGCGACTCCGCGCTGCCGCTGCGGCGCCGCCGCTGGCGGAAGTTCCCGCGCTTCCGGGGCGGGGCGCGCGCGGAGCTGGGGCGGCAGCCGCCGCTCCCGGAGGTCTCGCGGTCCGGCCGGCCATGGGGGAGGCCGGTCCGGGGCCCAAGGAGGCGCCGGAACCCGAGGAGGATGAGGCGGCGGCGGTCGGAGCGCGGGGCGGGCGGGCCGGGCCTCGCGGCGTCGTCCGGGTGCTGAAGGTGAGGAGGGGGGCCGAGCGGGGACGTTCCGCGCCGGCCCTTCCCGGCAGCTCGGCGCGGGGGCGGCCGCGGCGGTAACTGCGCGCCGCGTCTGGGCGATGCCCGCCTCGACCTTGGCCGGCTCCGCTCCGTGCCCCCCGGGCGCGGTGGCCCCGACTGGTTCGTCGCGAAAGGCCCCAAGGAGGCGCCCGGCGGCGCGGAGCGGCGGTCTCGCCGTGCCCCCCTTCCCCCCTCCCCCGCGCCCGGCCGCTCCTGGGGCCTCGCACAGCCCGGCTGCGGGCGCCGCTGCCGAGACTGCCGCTGACTCCGCTTTTGGCCGTCTCGCAGAGAAACGCGAAGCGCAACGGGAGCAGGAGCTGTCTGAACAGGAGCCGGTTCGGTTCCCGTGAGAGGGACTGGCTGAGAGAGGACGTTGGACGAGGCTGCGTGTATGTTTATGGAGGAGATTCTGCTGCTGCTTTGTCTGACCTGCGCTTGGTCCTCTGTACGGTGGATACCCCAGCATCTGAGATCTGTGATGGGGAAGAGAGGAAAAACCTCTTCGTGCAGCTTCATGGAGACCTGGTCAGGTGAGGGCTGAGATTTGCGTTGAGCTGGATTTGCTTTAGTTGTGCAGCGCTCTTCTGCATGCCTACACGCACTGGTGTGCAGAGCAGATAGAGGCAGGAGGTGCCAGCTGGATGCAGCCTCCAGTCACCTAGTGCATGAAAATGAAGTGGTTCTGAGCCTTTTGTACTTAGTCGAGACATAGCTGGGAGGGTTTGGTGGCTGCTCCAACCAGAAATACAGCCTTGTTTTGTAAGTAAAGGTTATTGTTCATGTACTTCTTCATTGCATTCTGTTTTAGGGATGTTATAGTCTTAAGAAAACCTGAACAGTTTATGGGGCTGTAAGCAGTTTTTCTGAGTCAGTGCAACATCTGAAGTACTTCAACAGTTATTTCACAGTATTTTTGTGTTAGTAATTTTTTTGTGAGTTTCTGAGGTAAATAATTAAAGATACACACAGGGTGTGGGTGTTGTATCACATGTTTTATGTCTGCAGTCAATTAAGGCTGAAAACAGACCTCAGCTCAGAGTTTAAGGTGCATGGATTTTATACTGAGTATATTATGGACTCCTCTAGCTTTACAAGTTCCCATTAGGTCTGTGTAGAGATGCTTCTGGATTTCACATTTGATTAAGAAATTGTGGCTCCAGTTCCTAGGGAAAAGGGCATCACTGTGGTCTTCCTTCAGAAGCCTAAGCAATTGAAACATTATGAGCTGAACAACAGCAATAGTTTTTTGTTAGTGAAATGTAAGTCTTAAATTGCATGTGTCTCAAGTTTAAAAGGACGTAGCGCTCCTATCTTCAACCCAATTAAACCTATGCTAATGGCAAGAGGTATGAAGAGTAGGATAGAGAAAGGGGGCCTATAAGAGAACGGGGAAGGGACAGGGAGAGTACTGATAGAACATGGGGTAATGGCTTCAAACTATTAGAAGGTAGCTTTAGGTATCAGGAAGGAATTCTTTACTCAGAGGTTGGCGAAGCCTTTGCCTATGCTGCCCAGAGAAGCTGTGGATGCTACTACATCCCTGGATGTGCTTGAGGCCATGGATGGGACCCTGGGCAACCTGGTCTGGTGGAAGGTGTCCCAGCTGTGGCAGGGGGGAGTTGGAACTGGGTGATCTTTAAGGTAGTTTCCAATCAAACCATTTTGTGATTCTGTGACATGGTTAAAAATGACAGTTGAAAGAAGTTACCCAGAACTTTTTGCTTTCCCTGACCTGGATTATAGGAACTAGCGATAGATTTATTATTAAAAAAAAAAAAAAAATAGGAGAATAGGTTAACACTTGTTCATGAAGGCAGCTGAATATCTCCATTTGTTGCTTGAAGTATTCATAAGGAAACTGGCTTGTTACCATAACAGAGAACAGATTTTCTGATGTTTAGAAAAAAGAGCAAGTCTTCATGTTTACTGCAGAAATAATAAAAAAAAAAGACCAGATAAGCTTTGTAGGTGTGTTCAGAGAGGGAAGTTTTGATTTTTTTTTTTTTTTTTTGAGTTTTTGAAGTGATTTCTGTGTTTGAATTCTGAATTTCTCTTCTCACACTATAAGAAGAGGTACAGGTAGCTGTGCCTGTCTTTCATTTGTGGCAGTCATTGCAAAGTTAGCAGATTTGTCCTGCCGCCCATGTCCTGGAAGTGAATACTGAGTTGCGAACGTTTACTTTACCTGCTTTAGTGGGGGATTGGACTCGATCTCTTGACGTCTCTTCCAATCTTTGTAATTCTGTGATTTACTCCTTAAACTCATTGCCTCCTGCTATGTTAGACTCTTAATCAAGTCTTCTATTGAATGTTATGGAGAGCTCTTGATTGCTGTGCCTCTGTTGCCTTTGTAATTCTTGGGATGTCTTTGCCACAGAAGAAATTCATGAATTACCACTGAGGGTGTTCTCAGTAGAATCATGTAGGTTAGAAAAGGCCTTTAAGATCATCAGGTCCAATCATCCACCTGACACTGCAAGTCCACTGTTAAACCACATTCCTAAGCAAAGTATCTGCAAGTTTCTTAGATACCTGCTGGGATGGCATCTCCTCCACCTCCCTGGGCAGCCTGTTCTGATGTCTGTCCATGAAAAAATTTTATTGGTATTGCTTTGGTTCCATCTCTGTTAGGAACAGGAGGCAATCACAAACAGTACCTGCTTCCGTTTCCACAGGAAGGTGACAGAATACCCCTACACTCAAGATATCCCTACACTCTCTTGAGATAATCATTTCCTTGAAAAAAAGTTTACTGACTGCTTTAATAATGTGTTTGACTACAAATTACTCAGTGAAGCATCTGATTGTCTCTCATCCTTGATATGTTTCTCTCTCAAACAACTGAATTCCCCACCCTTCTAAATAGTAGGTGACTTTCTTTCTAAACCTGAACATGGCAAAAGTTGATTTGGTACCTGACTCAGAAGACTGGACAAACTGGTCAGTAGGTGGAAGAATAACAGAAAACCTTTTAACTTTCAATACTGTTGCATTCCTGTGATATTTCTGCATTTCTCTTTGAAGTATATGTACTGGGAATCAATTTCTGTCAGTATGTTCTTTTCCCCACGCAGCATGCCTGAAGAATTCTAAGAAATCCAGCTAGAGCTTTTCTTTCTGAACATCTTTTCCTTTTCAGAAACTATACCTTACTGCAGAGGAGAAGATTAAATAAGAATAATTTCATTACTTTCTTTAGGATGCTCACACCTGATGACAGAACTTTGGACTAAGAAGATATGGAAATATTGTTGTTCAGGAAGAAGAGCTGCAGCAGTCTGTGAAACTTGATTTTTTGTTTGCTTCTCTTTCTGTTAATCCTTGCATCCTTCACTTAGTGGAGCAGCTTCTCTGATTTAGTGGAGGTGGCAGCACTTACTGTGTGATACTGGTGTGGATGCCATGGGCTGTTTGTGCCAGGTAGCAGCTGCTTTGCCTGCTGTGGTTTTCTCTGTAGTAGTACTTGGCATTTATTGCACTTCATACAAGGTAAATTTTGTACATTTCTAATGTGATCACATGCTAGCTGAGGTTTCACAGTGCACCGTGTTTTCTCAAAGGAAAAGTGTAATTCTCTACATCAAACTCTAACAGCTACGTCCACACCTGTCAGCTCTCATTATGCTAGCAGAGAAATTTGTTATAGAAATTGTCATTACAGCCCTTTGTTCCATACACAGGTGTTGGTTTTCTGTTTCCTGCTTTCAGACTTTTAGATTTTATTGGTAAATCACACTGCCCTTGATAAGAACTTGGACAGGCAGTCTTTCCAGTGAAGACTCCAGAGTGTCCCCAGAGGCATATGATCAAGTGCTCTGTATCCTGATGTGAATACTATCAGAAGGCAACAAGCCCTTCTGCTCATTGCTTTATTGACAGAGCCCTTTGCTGGATGTGTGAGTGTGATCAGAAGAGATCTGGGCTGTGCAATGCTGTTTCCTTGGGCACACCCCTGCCTGTGCCTGGTGCCAGAGAGCCGCTGTGTGGTGGACCGCCTTCCCACCAGGCCTTCACTTGGGTATGTCACACTGAGCTGCACTCTGTCTTCTGAGGAGCGAGGCGTTGCAGCCCAGGAATGCACTGCTGCTGAACTATAGGTTCTGCTGTGACCTCACATACTTCTGCCAGATAGCAAAATTGGAACAGCATCTGCATTTTTGCAGTCAACTTGAAGAATTCTGAAGGCATAATTTTTTTGGAAGGCTCTTGCCTTCCAGCCACCAGCAACCAAAGCTAGGTGGTGCAGTAATGCAGCACACTCTTGTGATTTGTTTTCAGGTAGTTAGGTTTTTATGGAAAGAGACATGTTGGTCCAGGGATTAGGCTTGAATAGATACTGCTGCAAATGATCTTTTTGTACCTGGTCTTTATTTTTTCTCGCAAACCAAGAAACAAAAATAAGGGCATTTCAGGAAGCACTGCAGTTTGATTTAAGTGGATAAGAATGAAAAAACTAGTTTTTTCAAATTAACATTTAAAGTTCTGCAGCAGCCCTGCAGCACTAATTCTTCCTGGTCTTAAAGATGCAAAGGATAAAAATAGAGTTAAATCTTATCTTGAGAAAGGGATAAGTGTGTCACGAGTATTCTGCTGCTTCAAGAGGGTAAACCATAGTATTGTACCATACTATACAGTTTTCAGTACTGCAAAACTGTGACTGAATGAGAGTGTACTGAGTATGTTTATTATGTGGATGATCACACCTGGGGAGTTGTGGTCAGTGGCTCAGTGTCCACGTGCAGACTGGTGATGAGGCATTCCTCAGGGCCTGGTGTTAATATCTTTGTAGCTGAAATGGACAGTGGGATCGAGTGCACCCTCAGCAAGTTTGCAGATGATAGCAAGCTGAACGATGCAGCTCACCTGCCAGAGGGAAGGGATGCCATCCAGAGGGACCTGGATGGGCTTGAGAGGTGGGCCCACGCCAACCTCATGGAGTTCAACAAGGCCAAGTGCAAGGTCCTGCATCTGGGTTGGGGCACTTTCAAGCACAGATGCAGGTTGGGCAGAGAATTTCTGGAGAACAGCTCTGAGAAGTATTTGGGAGTGGTGTTTGAGAGACTCAGCGTGGCCCAGAAGGCCAACCACAGGAGAAGAGAAGGCTCTGAGGAGACCTTATAGCAGCCTTCCAGTACCTGAAGGGGCCTGCAGGAAAGCCGAGGAAGAAGTTTTATCAGGGCAGGTTGCAACAGGATGAGGGGAAATGGTTTTAAACTGGAAGAGGGTAGATTTAGATTAGGTACCGGGAAGAAATTCTTGACTGTGAGGGTGCTGAGACACAGGAACAGGTTGCCCAGAGAGGTTGTGGATGCCCCCCCCTTGGAATCGCTCAAAGCCAGGCTGAATGGGGCTGTGAGCAACGTGGTCTAGAGGGAGGTATCCATGCCCATAGCAGGGGTTGGAGCTAGATGACCTTAATAGTCTCTTCCAACCCAAACCATTCTGTGACTGTATGATATTACCATGCTTATGAAAAGCACTTATCCCTTTACTGAGTTAAGGTTCTTCCTGAATCATTGAATTACTCGGGTTGGAAGGGACCTCAAGGATCATCAAGTCCAACCGCAGCCTAACCATAGCCTAACTCTAACAACCCTCTGCTAAATCATATCTCCGAGCACCACATCCAAATGGCTCTTAAACACATCCAGGGACGGTGACTAAACCACCTCCCTGGGGAGCCTATTCCAAGTTTAACCACCCTTTATGTAAAGAAGTGTTTCCTAATGTCCAACCTAAACCTACCTTGGCGCAACTTGAGGCCATTTCCCCTCATCCTGTCACCAGTGAGAAGAGACCTACCCCGCTCTCACTGTAAGCACCTTTCAGGTACTGGAAGAGAGCAATAAGGTCTCCCCTCAGCTGCCTCTTCCCCAGACTAAACAGCCCCAGATCCCTCAGCCTTTCCTCATAGGGCTGATTTTCCAAGCCCTTCACTAGCCTGGTTGCCCTTCTCTGGACCTGCTCCAGTACCTCCACGTCCTTTCTGTACTGAGGTGCCCAAAACTGAACACAGTTTGACAACTGAATTTTGATGTGCAAGCATTACATTATTCAGTGCGTGCTTCTAAACACATCAATTCATTCAGCTTCAGATTATTTGAAATGTTTTGGGGTTTTTTTGGTGAGTGATATTCAAGCATTTATGGTTCCTTGGCTGCAGGTCACATGCTGTTTTCTGTCAAGCTCAAGGCTTCAGTAGCAGAAGTATTAGTGTCTGTGTGTAGTCACAGGAGACTCAGGCCAGGTGTTTGAAGATCCAGGCATGTCTCTCGTATTCCTCTTGAATTCTGTTCTGTAGGTTATAGAATACATTAGGGTTTGCTGTATTGGAAGTCTGCACTGTTT
This sequence comes from Chrysolophus pictus, assembly GCA_037305975.1. Lineage (NCBI taxonomy): Eukaryota > Metazoa > Chordata > Aves > Galliformes > Phasianidae > Chrysolophus > Chrysolophus pictus. The sequence continues at coordinate 247,145 of CM074586.1, read as the reverse complement.
GGTGTGATCTGTTAGTTATTCCAGTTTCTAATAACTTGGCTGTTGTAGGTAACAGATACACAGATTTGTCATTTACAGTAACACCCTGGAAAGCTCTTTTTAATGTTTTACGTTGTGTTCACTGCTGTTTCTGTGGAGAAAAAAAAGTTGTGATAACTTAGACCTCAGTTACATATTTACAGAACTGCTTGGCTCTCTAAGTAAGCCTCTGGATCCCCAAGGGAGGTCTTGAAAAAGACAGAGCAGCCTGTGTTTGGGTTGGCAGAAAGGGAGGCAATGGACACAAACTCAAATGTAGAAATTTTTATTTGAACATCAGGAAACTTTTTTTTTTTTTTAGAAATTTAAGAAGAGTTTTCCTAAATTTTTAGGTCATTAAAAATAGAATTTTTTAATTATTGGGAGTCTGCTTTTTGTGCAGTATTTCTGATATTGCTTCTAGTCATTGTTTCCTCTTGATGTTCTTCAAGTCAAAAAGGAAATCATGGATTTCATGGCTTAAGTTTTTTCCTCTCCATTTCCCTTCTGCAGTAAAGTTCTTCAGATGTTGCATTTTTTAACTGATGCTTAACAAGCATAAAGCACAGACCCAGGGGTGTGTGTTTGCCAGATCTTCTTGAGAGCAGTGTGTCAGTATCCCTTGCACTTCAGTTGCAATGAGACATGTTTAATGTTGTCAAACTGTTTTCTTGTGTGTTTTGCTAGGAGGCTGGAGCCCACCGAAAAGCCCCTTCAGATTGTGTATGACTACTTGGCTGGGTTGGGTTTTGATGACCCTGTCAGAATGCAGGAGGAGGCAGCAAACTCTGACCTCAGCTGTATGATTCGCTTTTACAGCGGTAAGAATTTGTGTGCGCATACGCTGTCGCGGTACCCATAGTTTTAAATATCTGATGGAGCTCAGGTTGAAGCACAAGTCATTGACCAGTTGGCTTTATAGATGGCTAAATCATACACACAGCATCAGAAAGCATTTCTTGAAATAAAGAGTTTTCAGAATCATAGGAAAAGCAATTTTGTAGTTCTCTTGACCCTATTTGTGGCTTGGAGAGAAGACAGCTCGATGGAGAACATGCAATTGCACTGTTTAATGTTACGACAAATGTCTTAGAAGTCCCAACGAGATGAGAAACATACTGCTGTTCAGTCTAGATAAAGCATTTCACACAGCCTCCCTGAAGATAACAGTAAGTTTGTAATTGCTTTTCTACCGCATCCAAAGGACAGATGCTCGGCAAGTGCATAGGTTTGCCACAGTCTGTAATTACTTGAAGATTAAAAATGCAGTACATGGCAATTGTGGTAACATTTTAGTGAAAGTCATGCAGTTGCTGCTTGTCAGACACTTCTGCCCTAGGTACATCTCTTTTTTTCTGTGTGAGATTTTTGTTTTATGTGCTACTGTATGTTTTGTCTTAATGTGTTGCTTGCAGTAACTGATATTGCATGTTACAGCTGTACTGCTATTTGTGCTCATACCTGAAAATGAAGAATGAATGGAGAGTAAGCACTAATGTTCCTTTTTTCTTCAGAAAAGCCTTGCCAGATGGAACAGTTGGACCGCATCCTGCTCTCTGGAATCTATAATGTACGCAAAGGGAAGACTCAGTTGCACAAATGGGCAGAACGCTTAGTAATTCTCTGTGGTACCTGTCTCATTGTGTCCTCTGTTAAAGATAGCCACGCAGGGAAGATGCATATCTTGCCTCTTGTTGGAGGGAAGGTAAGACTTTTTCTTTAAAAGCTTCCTGTAACGTAGAAAGGAAGAAGGGGTTATAATGGTGGGTATTATCCACGAGGGGTTCATCTAGGCTGTATTACTATATTAGCAGGCGCAGGGAGAATTGCATGATCCTTTCCTACTAGTAGGTAGTCTTAAGGCTAATAAAATGCTTGAAGAGACACTTGCTTCTGTTTTCACAGTAGTCGCCAGTGTGAGTAGGCATCCTGGAGATGATTACTTAAAGGATCTACTTCAGCAGAAAGATGTTAAGAAGGATTTACTACATTGCATTTGTCTCAAATGACCTTACAACAGAGTTTTGTTTGAAATATAGCATTACTGGTTGTAATATTTCACCCTAGATTTCAGATCCATTGTAATTGCTGGAATTTAGGTAGACTGTTTTGTTTTCATTTCTCCCTTTGCAGGTTGAAGAAATGAAACGTCGGCAGTACACGCTTGCTTTCACATCTGTTGGAGCACAGGCCCAGACATACCACGTTTCCTTCGAAACGCTGGCAGAGTGCCAGCGGTGGCACCGACAGGCATCCACGGTGAGGCACTGGAGACTGCAGCAGTTGGGGTGGTGGGTAGCAAGGGAATGAAGGGATTTGTTGTACAGGCCTGGTTCTGCAGGCAGAGGTTTAAACTGTGATGCTGGAGAAAGTACCTGGGATGCTTTCCAGCTTTCTTCATTTCTTACATGCTTGAGTTTACAGAAACTTTCTTTGAGCTTTCTCCTGGGGCTCTGGCTGTACAGCAGTGCTGAGCAGCGATTCTACGTTCTTTTCACCCCCACTGCACCTATTGAGGGTAGCTAATCACAGCTCACAAACCCCAGGGATGGCTGGCTCTACAGCCATAGAAATCTGTTAGTTGCTTCTGCTGCCATATCCCTATGACCTGTGGCCTAGACTGACTTGAGGCTACTCTGATAGGTTTGAGTTAAGTAAAGCAAGAGATCGTAGGTCAGCAAGGTAAGTGTAGTTTGTTCGGAGCTGCTTCCTTATTCCAGATTAAAGTACAATTAGCTGGTGATAGCTCACACTGAACTACTCTTTGACCTCAAAGATATAACATGAAATATGGTGCAACTTGAAGTTGGTCATAAACTCGTAAAAGAAACAAGTAAGACCTTGAGACAGTGTATTTAATTAAAGGAGACCTGATAGTTGCAGAGACTGTGAAATGTTGCAAAAATGTGTGAAGCTTTTTTCATTTTTATTATTTCTGATATCGTACCCTGAACAAGCAAACAAATGAAAGTCAGAAGTAATAGGTAGGCCAAAGAAAGGTTCTGTAGACCGTAAAGAGCAGAACTGCAATGTCAGCTGCTTCATTTTGTTGTTTGCACTGCTTTCTCAGCAGTTTCCTTATCCAGAGATACAGCTTTTTCTGTCATCTTGTCATGGAGTAGCAAATGCCATAAACTCATATTCCCTGGACTTCATTTCCTGCTTGAACTCTACTTATGTTTGGTGGATTTCTTCCATTTTGTGGATTGTTTACTGCTTGCAGTCTTTGGTTTTCCATTAAACTTCCATAAAAGAATTGTTGCACAGCTGCAACTCTTACTCCTTCCTTTCAGGTTGTGTCTATGCGACTTAACATGGTTGATCTTTCATGCTACAGTCTTGAGGAAGTACCTGAGCATCTCTTCTACAGTCAAGACATCACCTACCTCAACCTACGACACAATTTTATGAGATCAAGCGGTGCAGGGAGTCTTGGCTCTCTTTGCAGGTATGCAAGGAATTATTATTATTTTTTTTTTTTACATTTGGAGTTCTGGATGCGAGCATCCAGGGGTGAAGAGAAGGGAGTGTACTGCCTGTTCTTGTGGGATGGTAAAAGGTTGATCTTAAGTGAACTCTAACGTATAAGGGAACTAGGAAGCAAGACTGAGCAGTGCAGGCAGGTATAAGCTTCCAGCAATTTACGGTATTTGTGAATTTCTTTTCACAAATTATTTATGCTAAGTTTTACCTGAGATGAGCGTTGTGGAGTGGTATTCTATTTCTATTGGTAAGGTGAAAAACTAATAAACTGCTTGATAAATAGAGAGCATTTAGGGATATAAAATAAAGGTGAGGAAAGCCATAATGCTGCTATTGCCGGTAAGAGTTTGTAGAAGATCTGTAAGATCCAACTTCAGTTCTGATTGTTAAAGTGCGTTTGGAATTGGCAGAGGGCCTGCAATGCTCCAATTTTAGTTTGGCAACTTGAAATAGGCTTTTAAGAAAGTGGACAATGTGTGATGATATGGAAGTGTATTGTAATTGTGTAAGTGAAAGAGTATTACAAAATAGGCTTTAAATGAATTCTGGAGAAACTCAAGAGGAAGATTAGTTTATTGATTTCTATATACTGCCCATTTTAAAAAGATTTCAAGGGATCACTGAATGAATTTCTAAAACCATTAGGAAACCTGTAGTGATACTGTCAAATGGTGCTGCTTGGATCCCATTGTGCTTTAGGGGAAATATATTTGGAGAAACTTAGCAGAGCTGCAGGTCTGATTTTTTTTTAATTTTTAAAATATTATTTTGAATCTCTAAATGCCTGTTACCAAGATATTTCATTTTTCTTCCTACAGAGTAGGAAGAAGTATCTACAAGTAGGAAAAAAGTTACTTGCTTATGGGAATTCTTTGCAATTTCTTTGAGAACCAAGACGAGTCCAATTTTGTTTTAATTCTGAGCTTGCTTAAGTATATTCTAACTGATATATTGTAATGCATTGTTACTGGAAAAGCTGTTGAAAATAATTTAAGCTTTTGTTTTCTATTTCTCCAAGTACATTGGATGATGTTAAAAACAGAGTTAGAACTTTTTTTCTAAAATGTAGTATTGTTAGTTCACAGGATCAGCAAAGGGGCTTGACCTTGCATGTAAGTCAACAGTAGATTTGGTATGTTAGAAGCTTAATTCTCCCTGGCATTGACTGTGTCAGACGATAGAGCTGAAATCTACAAACAAGCAAAAGCAATATATGGAATATTTCTGTCCCCAAACCAGCTCCTGTTTGGGCTGTTGTAAAAGAGGACAGATACCATTGTGACTTTGTTGCTGTGTTTCAATATCTCTTTGTTGTTATCTCAGTATGCCCTGTGAGGGCACAAACTGGTACTGAGGAGCCACAATAAAAGGAAAACATGACTGCAGTAAATGAAATTATTGATTCTTATGCTGCTGTAGCAAAAAAAGGAACCATGATTTCAGGATTTTTACCACCTAAATAACTCATGTATACAGCTTGAATGAGAGGTTAGCAATCCATTCCTCTGTCTCTTACTAGTGAAGAATGTTGGAGAAAAGGAGAAGGAGGAAGCTTTGAAATTTTTATGCCCCCCTTTGTGTTTGCTTTGATTTCACTGCAGGAGGATGAATTCTAAAACCTGGTTAAGATGTTGCATTTAATGCCTTACCTCTTAAGGGCAATTTCTCACCAGTCTCCTTGTATCAGAAGAAAGAGCTGCTTATTTTTAGGAACAGGTACCATGTAAAAAGCCATTGTTGAATTCCTGAGAAAGCAGTTTCAGTATTTGCTGATTCCAAAACCTGAGAACTGCTCTAGATCTCTTAAAATGGAACCGATTTATATGAAAGGTAGCAAAGGTAAGAACTGGGAGAAGGAATATCTGCCTGCTGTAATTGAAGATCAGGTTCAAGACCACATGAGCTGGCAGTGTGTGCCAACTGCCCAGAAGGCCAACCATATCCTGGGTTACATCAAGAGAAGTGTGACCAGCAGGTTGAGGGAGGTGATTCTGCCCCTCTATTCAGCTCTTACGGGACCTGGAGTACTGCGTCCAGTTCTGGAGCCCCCAACACAAGAAGGACATGGAGCTGTTGGAGCAGGTCCAGAGGAGGGCCACAGAGATGACCAGAGGGCTGGAGCACCTCCCCCATGAGGACAGGCTGAGAGAAGAGCATGGGGAAGAGAAGGCTCTGAGGAGACCTTACAGCAGACTTCCAGTACCTGAAGGGGCCTGCAGGAAAGCTAGGGAGGAACTTTTTATCAGGGCAGGTAGGGACTGGACAAGAGGAAATGGTTTTAAACTGGATGAGAGTAGACTCTTGGGAAGAAATTCTTGACTGTAAGAGTGGTGAGATGCAGGAACAGGTTGCCCAGAGAGGTTGTGGATGCCCCCTCCTTGGAAGCACTCAAAACCAGGCTGGATGGGGCTGTGAGCAACCTGGTCTGGAAGGAGGTGTCCCTGCCTGCAGCAGGGGGTTGGAATCTTAAAGTACCCTCCCAACCCAAACCATTACTGTGATTGTGTGAAAGCTCAAATCTGTAGGTTTATCCTTATTGGACTGTAAAGAAGGAACAACGTTGTTACAAATAAGTTACTAGTTTTCATATCGTTGTCACATCCTTGCACTGCACAAATTGTTCTCTAAAGGCTATTGCCTATACTTGGCATTTCTTTGTCTTTTTAGTTGCATCATTAGAGAGTTTGCTTGTGGCTGCAGCAAATGTACAATGCCTATGCTCTTTTTCATGGCAGGATGTCTTCTCAAACAATTCATGACCAAATTTCAGATATACTCCTTATGAAAAATTACATTTAAAACCTATCAGTCTTATACTTCATTGGACCTCAAGCCAACAGTAATATTCTTTTGAAGGCAAATTAAACTTGTTTTATTTAACTATATGAAAACACTTCAAAATAAAAAGTGAAAACGGAAGGATCCTTAAACGTCATTTAGCTCCAACCTTGCCTCATCAAAAAGTTATGTTATGAATGAAGTGCGTGTTTCTCTGTCAAGTATATGGTAGATTTGCAGTTGTCTTAGAACAGTACATTATCAATTTCCTAAATGAATTCTTTTTTGATGGATTAAGCTTGGGATGGCAAGGTTGTTACTTAAGGAAAACTGCTTTTCTTTTCTTTAGAAAGAGAGAAGATCTCTTTGAGGGGAATCTCTTGCATATTGCCCCATCCTGTGCTCAGTTTCTTTCATGAATTTGGACCTGGCAGTTATAGGAGGCCAACAGCTGTGGGACTGTGGTGATTGCAAGAGCCATCACAGTACCTGCACACAGCTGTGCTCATGGTATGTCTGCCAAGCATGTGGCACATTCAGCGTGGAAATCCTTTCAAGGACCTCTGGGTGCTGATCCTGAGGCTGCTCAGTGTGGAGTCAGCACTTCCTTGCCATTCCATTTCACAGCTCTGCCAGGCCTTCTATTGTACTTCCCTTGAATGGATATTCCTCTCTTTTAATCTGTTCTCAGAGTCGTTCCAGTTCATGTATTATTATGTAGCTTCAAAATTTAGAGTGTTACTCCAAATAATTATTGGAAGGTAAATTTATTGAACTGAGAACTTTCTTTTAGTTAATCATAGGTCACTCAGTCTGTCAGGGATCAGGTTTAAAGGTTCTTGTCTGTTTCTGCAGTAAAAACACGGTATTTGATCACTGTTAGCATTACCACTGAGATATAAAATATCAGTGCCTTAAAATAATATTTGTGTAAAAATTGCCATAATGATTCAGCTGATCGTATCGTTGTGTACAAAGACTTTAAAAGTCTTTGTAATTGTTTGCTTTGAGACTATGGATATTTGCTAATTAACTGAAATTCTTGCCTCTAGGTTTTCTCAGTTGAAGAGCTTGAATCTGTCTCACAACAGACTGGGGGAATTTCCTATATCGCTGTGTGAAATCTCTACTCTGACCGAACTCAATATGTCCTGTAATGGACTTTATCATTTGCCAAGCCAGATTGGCAAGCTGCTGAAGTGAGTGCTTTTTTCTTTTTTTTTTTCCTGTGGGTATAAACCTTGGTGTTTTGGTGTAGCAGCTGATGTAAAGGGGCCAATTACGGAAGTATAATTGCTCATCAACCTTTTAGTTCTGGAGACTGAGTGCTAGTTTTGACTCTGGTAGAAGGCTGAGATCTAAGAGGTGCAGAAAGGTTTGTTTTTCTTTCAAAGTTAAGATGTTACAGAATGTTTACATAGTTGTCATTTGAAAAGTCACTGGTATATAACAAGTCATCATTTGTGACTTCCTACCTATTCTATTAGTATTCTAAAATAACTAGGGTAAACCAGATTTGTAAGAATGGCTAATGGATTTTGCCTGTTTGGAGTGGCCTAGGAAGACACTTAGGTTAGTTACTGTGTCTTGAATCATAGGCGTTACCTTGCCAAACTAGAAGACTTGAAAGCTTCTAAGCCTATGAATATATTCCCACTGAAGCTTTTTCTGTTCTCTGTGGGGTTAGTTTTTTGTGGGTTTGTCTTTATTTTGGGTTGACTCATGATTTCTTGATGTGCATCACATCTCTTGAGCCCTCATCCTTTATAGGGACATGTCATATTCTCAGAGTGCTTTTCTACCACTCTTGAGAAAGTTCTTTGTTAGAACATGGTCATAAGGCTTGCACTTTAGAGACTGGAGTCAGTTGTGCTACCCTGCAAAATACTCCTTTCTGAATGGCTGGAAGGAAGACTGTAATGTAAAAAATGTGTTACCATAGCTTTAGTGTGGTAGGAGTTGTGATTTAGCCGTGCTGTAGGTGCAGTTGCTGTGAATGAGTGCTGTAATAGTGATATTAAACTGCATGGTATGATGAAGATGTCCATGATTTAATGTTGCTGTTGTTACTGTGGGATGGGCAATCATGTAGGCCTGTTCTGTTATTGGTCTTTTAAAGGCTGTCCAGCATGCTAAACGGGTTCTTCTTAATTAGTAGAAAACCAAATGATTACGTAAATATCCTTTGTTTACAAACCAAATGGAGATTTGTATTTTGCTTAAAATAACTTGTGAATTTTGGCACAATCAGAAGTTTGCCTCCTTTATAACTTAGGAATTATTTGGCATTGCATACACACAGTTCCATGCCTATAAAATATCAATAAAAGCACTCCAGTAACTTTGTGTATACAATAACAAAGTTAACTGTTAGGTACCATTAAAAAATAACCACTCACTGAAAATATAAAATGTGACAGTTACTATTCTTCACTGAGTTACTTACTGTATTTTTTCCTTTTTTTGTTGTTGTTTTTTGTTGATTGGTTTGCTTTTTGTTTTGGCTTTCACTTCCGTAGTCTCCAGAGCTTCTGGCTTGATGGGAATTTCCTCACATCCTTACCAGAAGAGCTTGGAAGTCTGCAGCAGCTCAGCTCTCTTGGGCTTTCCTTCAATAACTTCTGTGAGCTGCCAGCAGTTTGTGAAAAACTCACCATTTTAGACAAAATAGCCATGGCAGGGAACTTGCTAGAGAACCTGGACCTTACAGTGCTGAACCGTATGAGTCACATCAAAAGCGTGGACCTGAGGTAAGGAGTAACCATGCGTGTGTATGTATGCATGTGTATCTATTTAAGTGTGTGTGTGTATATGTACACGTACATAAAAGAAACAATGTCACTTTCTACTTACAATAGAGGAACTGTGTGTATTATAGTACATTTTGCCATAAACCACATTGTTTTTTTCCCACTTAGTGATTCCTTTAACTTCTAGGGAGTTCTATTTCTGAGGATGTGCAGGATTTGTTTAGAGAAACAAGGTCAGCTGAGCGTGCTTGAAACTACTGAATGATAGAATTGTTTGGGTTGGAAGAGACCATGAAGATCACCTAGTTTCAAATTCTCTGCTGTGGAATGGATACCAGAGAACATCACTTAGTACTCTAGGTTCCTCTTTTAATATTCTGTTATTGTGAGCTCAGGTAGCTCTTTGATCTCTTAGCCTTCTATTGCTTTTTTTTTTCCTCTCTAGAGGTATATTCCAGATTCTCCAGGTTGCCAATTGCAGATTTCTCAGAAAGAGACAAAGAATTTGTTGTCTATAACAAGGCAGCGTATTATCTAGTCTCTGCATTTGCATGCTCTCAGTGTTAAATAAGTGTCCATTGATCTGACTTGAAATTTATAGACTGTGGTCTTCAGAATTTCTTGAACACTGAGAAGTGAATAGAACTGCTTCACCTAGCCATGCAGACAGGAACTGTTTTTCTTCACACTTAGTGTCTGAAATCCATCGTTGCTACTCATACATCTCACTGTACTTGGAAGAAGGCTTGTGCTGGAACTCTTCCTTTCTCTCTTCTTACTCAAGTACAGTGTTCAGTGTTCTGATTTCTGACTGTACCTCTCATTTCTGAGTGTTTAGGTTGAACAACCTGAAGAGAGCAGCAGCTGACACTCTGGAGGGGAATAAATCTGTGATTTACATGGATTTGCGAGACAATCAGCTGACATATCTGGATGTGAGCTCATTGGGTAGCCTGGAGCAGCTGCACTGTGAGCGGAATAAGCTGAAAGAGTTGACACTGAGTGGCTTCTCCCTTCGGGCTCTGTATGCCAACAACAACTGTACGTGTCATTATGTTCTTCATATGCCTTCTTCCTTCAAGCCCTAGGAACAAAGGAAACAACCCTTTTGCTATCTCCTCTCACAAAAAACGCTAATATTTACTGATGTTATTGAAAGCATAGGTGATGGGGCTTCTGAGGTCTACTCATAGGGATCAAATTATGGATATATGCGCACAGGCTGTGTAACAGCAAGAGAGTATAGTGCTGAGTTGCTATCTAAGGTATTTGCCTTCCAGTGAGAATTGTTTGGGAGTCCACACGTAGAAGTACTGTTCTTTATTCTGCTGTTCCATGTGGCAGACAGAGCAGGACAGAGAGAAGCTGTGCTGATGTATGGTAGATGTATGAAGTTTGAACTATCTTTGGAAAAATGAGTAGAGACATTGTGTCTGCAGAGTAAAGACTATCAGTGTCACTTACTAGCTAGTCTATGTGCTACTTTGCTGTTTTCCTTCTGGAGCTCTGCAATGATATTTATTTGCTTTATTTCATCAGGTCTCACATCTGTCAGTGTTTATCCGGTTCCTGGTCAACTGACATGTCTAGAACTTGCCCAGTAAGTGACTATAAACCACAGAATATAAAGCAAGTATCCAGACAATTTTGGTGTTTTCTGCAGACGTTTTCTGGAACTGTTATGCTTTTGAAAAACTTAAGTACAATTGAGAAAAGGCATTTCATCTTCACAGTAAAACTGGAAAACCCTGTACTGAAGAATGATGAAATTGTTGCAGATCAGAAGCCCCTCTGAAGTAACCTATCTAGGTGATTGGCTGTCCTTCAGCTGTTGGCTGTAATCAGCAAGACAGGCCAAAATAAAGACCACTGAGCCTGCAACAACTTACTAGGCTGAATGGTGGGAATGTGTGGGGCAAATATTTAGACTGTGTGCTGGTGATCATGACTGTTATCTTCATTTCCTATATCTGCCCTAGTAGCAGGATTGTCAGACCTGTAAAATAGGAAATCTGATCACCTCTCACTTCAGTTCGGATTTGAAGCTTGTTAGCTGGGTAGCATATGGTGTCTGATTCTGCTGTATCGGTGCTTGAAATAAAACAAAAGCATGATCATCAGAGCCTTGCAAAGGTAATTCCTACCAATCATATTGCATTATGCAGCTGGCCAAGAGATAAATGTGGGTATGTGAGTAGCTCAGATACTGGGTGCATTTTTTGCCTATTATTTTTCATTTGGCTGTCAACAGTACTGTGCACTGTTCAGACAGGACATATGCCTTATCAGGTGTTGGTATCTGGCTTTTTCCCCTTGCTCTTCTCAGCAATCAGCTGCAGTGTGTTCCAGATTGGGCCTGTGAAGCAAAGAAACTGGAAATTTTGGACATGAGCTACAACCTCCTTGTGGAACTCCCATCAAGGTCAGCAGACTACTTTATTGTACAAATCTTGAACGTTCTTTTACTGGAGCTGAGTGGGAAAAGAGAACCAGTGCTATTCCTCTTGCTTGAGTCCTTGTTGTGCAGATAGATAATCTACTTCTCTGTGCAGTTTCCAAAGTACTTTGCATTCATGTGTTGAAAAAACTGACTTGCAAATTTTGATTAACAGGGGCCAAATAGTTCTATCCTTTGCCAGAAGTTTGCACATGAAGTAAAGCACGCTGCTATGAATTAACTTTGTGTTACAGTAGATCTGTGAACTCAAGTTATAGCTGAAGCCCTAACATACCTTGCATCACTCCAGAGTTTTCACCAGTTAAATAAGTAGATATCCCAGAGATATGATATAGTTTATCTCAAAGGTAGCTTTCACAAACATCGTCAGCCAACTCCTTTCTGCCTGCTCCCGTTTCAGCTTCTGTAGCAATGTAGTAACTGGGAGCCAAGAACTAATATGATTTTGTAGTATTTTGTTTATCTTATTGTTTTGTATTTATAGTGACTTCTTCGAGGTACAAGGGATATTGTGAGGAGAATCAAAGCCCAGATATTCTTGGCTGAACATGTGTTTAGTAGAGAGTGTGATTGTAATGAATGAGAGTGTCTTTGTCAGCTATGTTGGAATGTGAATGCATTGCTAGATTCCAGCAAAGAAATGCAAATGGTTGAAGTAGTTAAAGCAGCAGGCATAGGAAATGTTCTTAGCAATGACACTCTAGTGGTTGTCAGAGGCAAGACTATGTGCTTTAAAGGCAAGAGAAGAGTGTAGTAAGGGTGAGATAATGAGAACTTATAAGTTTATCCATGCTGATGGATGATAGAATTGTGGAATGGTTTGGATTAGATGGAATCTTAGAGATAATCCGGTGCTACCACACTTCTGTGACATGGTAGGAGACACCGCCCACTAGATCAGTTTGCCCATCCAACCTCACCTTGAACACTTCCAGGAATATAGAATTCACATATCTGGACAGCCTGTTCCAGTCTCAACAATCTTGTAGTGAAGAATTTCTTCCTAGTATGTAATCTAAAACTACCTTCTTTTAGTTTAACAGTTACCACTTGTCCTATCGCTACAATCTCTGATGGAGAGTCTTTCCCTATCTTTTCTGTTGGCTCGCTGTAGGTACTGGAAGGCTTCTGTATGGTCTTCCTGGAGCCTTCTCTTCTGCACACTGAACAACCCCAACTCTCTCAGCCTGTCTTCATAGGAGAAGTGCTCCAGCCTCTGGTGATTTCGATAGAACTAAGTGTCGAGCCCTGCATTTTGGTCACAACAACACCAGGCAACCCTACAGGCTCGGGGAGGAGTGGCTGGAAAGCTGCCTGATGGAAGGGACCTTGGTGTGTTGATGGACAGTCGGCTGAATATGAGCCAGCAGTGTGCCCAGGTGGCCAAGGAGGCCAATTAGGGTTAGGGTTAGGTCATCCTGGCTTGTGTCAGGAATGATGTGTTGAGCAGGACTGGAGAAGTAATCCTGCCCTGGACTCAGCATTGGTGAGGCTTCACCTCGAGTACTGTGTTCAGTTTTGGGCACCTCAGTACAGAAGGGGCATTGATGAGCTGGAGCAGGTCCAAAGAAGGGCAACAAGGCTTGTGAAGGGCTTGAAGAATGTGGCCTATGAGGAGAGACTGAAGGAACTGGGGCTGTTTAGTCCAGGGAAAAGAAGGCTGAGGGGTGACCTTGTTGCTCCCTTCCAATACCCAAAAGGTGCTTACAGTGAGAGTGGGTCTCTTCTCACTGGTGACAAGTGACAGGATGAGGGGAATTGGCCTTAAGTTGCACCAGGGTAAGTTTAGGTCGAATATTAGGAAACACTTCTTTACAGAAAGGGTTGTTAAGTACTGGAATAGGCTCCCCAGGGAGGTGGTTGAGTCACCATTCCTGAATGTGTTTAAAAACCATTTGGATGTGGTGCTCAGTGACATGATTTAGAGGAGGTTTGTTCGAGTTAGGGTAGTATGGTTAGGTCGAGGTTGGACTCTATGATCTTTAAGGTCTTTTCCAACCTGAGCAATTCTATGATTCTATGGTCCTCCTCTGGACCTGCGCTAATAGGTGCCTCTCCTCCTCATGTTGTATAAAAAAGACCACATTTGAAGTGCATTACACATAACAAACATGTGGAAATCAGACTCAGAAATACATATTTTTAAAAATTCAAGTATTTTTAGGGATTTTTAAGTGCTGGAATTTACAGTATCCACTGGGAATTTCTTCCTTGTGTGTCTGCCATCAACACTGTAGGTATATCTTGTTTCAAGTTACAACTTCGCTAACGTGGACTTTGAACTATCAGGGTTATCCAGCAGATTAAAGCATAAAAAAAGCCTTGCACAGCAGGTTATAGATCATCATAAAGTTGTCTTTTAATCACCTGAAAATAAAATTGTACTGAAGTAGTCTCAATCAGTGTGAACAGAGAAGCCAGATCTGAATGAGTCAGCTTGAGTGTGGGAATTGGTGTATTTACGTTTGAATAGCTTTTTGCCCAGCGTAGTCAAATTGCAAAAGCTAACTAGGTGATCTTCAGAGGTCTCTTCCAACCCAAACCATTCTATGAAGTCAGAAAGCAGCTGAATTCATTGACCTGTGTGGAACAGTGCACTAATGCAACTTTGGTATTTAATGTTTCAAAGCTGTTCTGTACAGGACTATCAAGTTGTAATTCCAAGTTATCACCTCCCTGAAAAGGACAGGGTAGTTCTAGGCTACATCCAATTGTGTTCAGGTGCCCTTTCTGAAAATGTCAGTTATTAGTTAATGGGGATAGAGGCCTTTTCAGTAATCACTACAATTCTGAAAAATGTAACAGCATCAGAAATATTACGGAAGTGCTAAGTAGTCTGTTAAAGTTCTGAATCTAAGCTGCCACAGAGGAAGCACTTCTTTCTGCCTACAAGTTTAAAGAGGCATTAAACCTATACTTTGTGGCTTTCATCTCTTCCTTGTGTACCTGAAAGAATGCTGGGTATGTGCACACAGACTCAAGTCTATCTGCAGTAGCACAAAGGGAAGTGCAGATACACTTCTGAGCATAGAGTGACTGAAGCATCTTTCCACATTTTTCTGCTTTGTCATTATTTGTATTTTATGGATCGGCGTACTTCAATTTTTCTCTGCTGTATAGTCAAATAATATGTGATTAAATATTCCCTTTTCCCATTCTGCGGATGGGGAAAAGGACTGAACCAAGCATACCCTCTCTTTCTAGGATCCTCAGCAGCTTGAGCCTTCGGAAACTGACAGTGGGGCACAATAATCTTCAGAGCCTTCCACCTCTTTTAGAGCACATCCCAATGGAGGTGCTGGACCTTCAACACAACCTGTTGACTAAACTCCCTGAGATGCTCTTTATCAAGGCTCTGAAGTGAGTGACAGTATCATGGGTATTCTGTGTTAGCCTTTGAAGCTGTGAAGGCTAGTAGAGATATTTGCATGACTTTTCTTGTGAGGTGCTGTGGGCTTTATTGGCATTTGCGCGAAAGATTATGATGAGGTAATTCAGGTGCTGTGAGAAATCACCCAGTTGGTGTGAGAGAATCAGTCCATGTTAATATTTAATTACAGGAAAACAGATATGTGCCTAACCTAACAGCCAGCCATGGTATTAACTTCAGTTGCAACTGCTTCCAAGGTCACATTACTGCTTGGCAAGTTTTGTCATTAGAACAAATTTATTAATTTGGGAGCAAAGAAAAGCCGTACAGTTTTTCAGATGTTACTGCAGAAATGCAACAGGTCTCAGAAAAACAGCAAGCAAGATCCTTATTGTTGGTCTATTCAGACTTGAGTCAACCCTTTTTAAATGACTCAGAGTAAAAGTTTATGTAGTCGTCTTCCGCCACTATTACCTACTTCCTCCATCTATTTTACAGTACCCACTGTTTACTGTAAAACTGCATCTGCAGTGACATGTAGCTAATGGTCATTTGTAGACTGATAAATCTTAATGTGATTAGGGATGTATTTCTCCATCTGCATAGGAATTTTATAGCTGTATAGCTACATTTCCTGCTGTTAGTGGAGCGGTTTAGATGAAGTGATTTTTTTTTTTTGCATTTGCTGTGGTTAGCCTCAGGTGCCTGAATGCATCTGCAAATAGCCTGGAGTCCTTGCCCTCTGCATGTACAGGGGAGGAGAGTCTGAGCATGCTGCAGCTGCTTTACTTGACCAATAACAACCTCACAGATCAATGCATCCCTGTCTTGGTGGGACACCCGAACCTACGGATCCTGCATCTGGCAAACAACAACCTTCAGGCTTTCCCTGCAAGGTAAATACATGACTTTCGGCTTCATATCAATGAATTAGAAATTAGAAATGTGTTTGCGGATGTTGTATCTGCAGGTCCAGAAAGTGATAAATTCTGGCCTCTAAGATACAATATTCTATTGTTTCCCTTTCAGCAAACTCAGTAAGCTGGAACACTTGGAAGAGCTGAATCTGAGCGGCAACAAACTGAAAACAATTCCCACAACCGTGGCAAACTGCAAGCTTCTTCATACGCTTATTGCACACTCTAATGACATCAGCATCTTTCCAGAGATCCTGCATTTACCTCATATACAGGTATTCTTACCTAAAAGGTAATGAAATATCAGGAGGAAGCTTGGGTAGGAGAATTAAAAGTAACTGCTAAAAGAGGAACTGAAGATCTCAATATTTTGCGCAGTCAGTTTATGAAGAGGGCACAAAAAACGCATACAAGATCTGTTGCCTTCCTTAACTGACTGAAGATGGCTCAACTCTCATTCATTGTCACTGTTCTATGACCTTGGCTCATAGGTCATCACCATTTTCATGAGCTGTCTGTGGGATACAATCGGTAGTGGGATCATCTGATGTTAGCACAGAGCACTGGAATACCTGGTAACTGATCATATATCAGGGAATATGTTCTTTGTCATCATGCTTTTTTTTTTTTTCTACTTCAGATTGTGGACTTGAGTTGCAATGAATTAAATGAAATCCTAATCCCTGAGGCACTGCCAGCTACTTTGCAAGAGCTAGACCTGACTGGAAATGCAAACCTGGTGCTAGAACACAAGACACTGGATATCTTCAGGTGAGAGTCATGGAGTTGCAAAGCCGGTAGTGACAGGTATGGGAAAGGGGAAGTCTTCCAGGAGAGGAAATGGGATAGCAATGTATATAACACAACATTGTGTAATTTTAGTGTTCCCTGCCTGAGGCAGCTGAAGCTTTCTATCCTGTAGAAAGGGGTGGGTTCAAATCATCAGGGCAAGAAACTTCTCAAATGGAAGTTCTCCCAGCTCTCTGGCATGTTTATTCTGACATCTTCAGAATGCCAAGATCTTAAATTCCTCTCTTTGCTGCTGTCTAAAATTCTGGAGTGGACATGGCCCTTTGGAACAAGCTGTTCAGCATGATGTCTAGGAGAGAAGAATTAATTTTTTTCTTCTCTCTCCATAGTCACATTACCACGTTGAAGATTGATGCTAAGCCCTCCCTCACAACAGACCCAGCACTCGCTTCTACTTTTTGGAGTCATGGAGTAGCTGAGATGGCAGGGCAAAGAAATAAGTGAGTATCATTGTCTGCTGGACCCTGACACTTTGTCTCCTTGAGGTGCTAGGTGAAGTGCATTGCTAAGCATCCAAGCAGACATGTTTTGCTGAGTAGCTCATCCATTCTAATCTCTCTGAATCTCTTACTTAGTGTCAATGTTGCTTACCCTTGTTTGTCATGCCTGTCTTGGGACCCTTAGGCAAGGCTTTCCACTCTAGCAGAGATGCTTTTGCTATTGCATGCATTCTACATCCATTTTTTCTCAGTGCGCTCAAAGAGAATTCAGGCATTCCAGTAATAAAAGAAGCTGAACACGTGGGGCAGTGGATGTCAAGACAGTGGCTTTGTTGTCTTGGAGACCATACAATCCTTTGAGGCAGATTAATTTTGCCTGTATGCTTTTCTAACAGGCTATGTGTGTCGTCCCTGGCTCTGGGGAGCTTTGCAGAAGGGATGGAGGCTGTGTATGGCATGTTTGATGGTGATAAGAACGAGGAGCTGCCACGCCTGCTGCAGTGCACTATGGCTGATGTGCTCCTGGAGGAGGTACAGCAGTCGGACACAATGTTCATGTCCAACACCTTCTTGGTCTCCCACAGGTATGACTGTGAGCAAGCTGGTCCTGGGTGGGGCCTGTAGAGCTGCATCAGTTGATGTGCTAGGTGGGGTGAGGCAGCCCTCCAAAATACCTGTCGTGAACTCTGGAGCCTTCCTACATCTTCTCCTTCAACAGGAAGCTGGGCATGGCTGGGCAGAAGCTGGGTTCCTCTGCTGTCCTTTGCTATATTCATCACGATATGGCTGATCCAACGAGCACCTTTTCTCTGACTGTGGCCAATGTGGGAACGTGCCAAGCTGTTCTGTGTCGAAGTGGAAAACCACTGCTCCTCTCCAGAGTCTTCAGTCTTGAGCAGTGTACTGAAGAGGCCAAGAGAATCAAGGAGCAAAAAGCAATTATAACAGAGGTTGGTTTGGTTCCCCCTCACTTCGATTTCCACCCTCCAGTAAAAGCTTGTTTCAAGTATTCGCCATTCTGAGCTTCACTGTCTGCGTAATACTGCAGGAGAGAGGGTTGTGTGAAGTCTTCAGATGACTTATCTATTGCTTCATGCTCTGTTTCTCTTGCTCATTAGCTGTTCAGAATTACATGTTCCTTAAATACCCATCATAGCCTGAGAATTACAGGTACAGAATGCCATGAATGAGGGGAGGAGAAAAAAGAAAACAGATCTGGAAAAAAATGGGGATGTGGAGGTTGGCATACAGTACTGTTCATGACATAGGTGAGTGTGGAGAAGATCCACTGAGGAACAGAACGGGGCCTGAGAAATCATCTTGTCTCAAACTCAAAGTATCTATTCTATCCTATTTCGTGAAAAGCGTGACTCAAATATATTTCTTTGGATGTCTTCCATGTTTTACTCACTGAAGGTGTTATTCCCATTAGAGCGTGATTTTTGCCTGGTGTGCATACCCAGAAAGCACACAGTAAAAATTCACATGAACGTCTCTATTTTAATTCTGCACAGAATTAAGTGTTTGACAATCTTCTGTAAAGCAAGCATAAAATAGAAGCATTGTTATTTATGCATAGCTGTTTACAAAACTATTTATCATTATAGTTTCTAATTAGATACTCTATTTCATCTTTGCTGAACATGTGTATGATGGGGCTAGAAGATTCTAGGTTTGAGAAGGAGTAGCTGCAATCTCATTACCATGTTGTTAATTATATATTAATAGCCCTTACTGCCCCTAAAGGTTACTTATAGGGGCACTTTCCCTTCCTCTTCTGTTGACACCAGCTCATGGTCACATTTAACATACCTATGGTCAAATTGTTTCTCTCTTCATTAGTTTTTCACGTATCTGTGATCTGTTGTTTATACTTTCTTGTTCTTGGTGGACCACCTATGGGATTAGTGCCAATTGAGACATATGAAAGTGGATATCAGGTAGCAACAGGTAGAAGTTTTACACAAAAGAAATGCTGAAATTTTCAGTGTTTTTTATGCAAAAACATTAGAGAATTCTCCAGGAACCATTTTAAAGGTTAACTTTCTAAAAACTTGAAAGAGGGAAATTCAAAAGAACTGGAAAATATGTAGTCAGTGAAGAACTGAGAAATCAGTGCCATTCGTATTAGCTTTATGCACTGCGGGTCTTTAAAGTTTGAGGCTATCTGCTGGAAGGGTTTCTGACAGGAATAATCTGACAGTGTTGCATTAAACTCTGTAGCACTTATACTGAATCCTGGACCTGGATCTCTTTCTCCTGATGTATCTGATGTTACCTGTGTATTGGCATTTCTCAAGGCTCCAAACTAGTTCATGGGCAGGGTAGAGAGTGCATTCCAAATGATCTAATACTAGATCTAATGCTACTGCTTTGTTTCTCTTGTCTGCAGGACAATAAGGTAAATGGTGTGACTTGCTGTACTCGGTTGCTAGGCTGCACATACTTGCACCCTTGGATCCTGCCCAAGCCACATGTCAGTTCCATTCCACTGACTGTACAAGATGAGCTGCTGCTTCTAGGGAACAAAGCACTGTGGGAACACCTTTCTTACACGGAGGCTGTCTCAGCTGTGCGCCATCTACATGACCCTCTAGCTGCTGCAAAGAAACTCTGCACGTTAGCCCAAAGCTACGGTTGCCAGGACAATGTAGGTGCAATGGTGGTGTATCTGAACATCAGTGAGGACAACTGCACATGTGAGATGCATGGTCTCTCTTTACCAGGCCCTGGGGGATTTAGTTCCACCACTGCCAAGACAGCAACGCCTTCCTCTAGCAGCGGAATTGCTTCAGAGTTCAGTAGTGAACTGTCTGCTTCTGAGGTTAGCAGTGAGGTGGGCTCTACTGCTTCAGATGAACACAATGCTGTTGGTCTTGATGGCAGTTTGCTACCACGACAAGAGCGACGTTGCAGCCTACATCCTCTGCTCCCCTCAAGCATCTTTCAGCGCCAACCTTCCAGTGCCACCTTCTCCAGTAACCAGTCTGACAATGGCCTGGATAGTGACGATGAACAGCCTGTGGAAGGTGTGATGTCAAATGGCAGTAAAGTGGAGGTAGAGGTGGACATCCACTGCTGTAAAGGCAAGGGTCTGGAGTTTGAACCTCTTGCTTTAGAGTACAGCTCCTCTGCTCCAGGGGTAGAGGATGACTCTGGACTTGTCCTCATCATTCAGAGACAGAACAGCATAAACAGCACAGCTGCACGTGGAGGGGTCAAGGAAAAGAGTGAACTGCAGAAATCTCCTTCCACATGCTGTCTCTATGGAAAGAAGCTTTCCAATGGCTCCATAGTGCCCTTGGAAGAGAGCCTTAACCTCATTGAAGTAGCTACAGAGGCACCCAAGAAGAAGACAGGTTATTTTGCTGCTCCATCTCAGATGGAGCCAGAGGATCAATTTGTGGTGCCACCTGATCTGGAGGAGGAAGTGAAGGAACAAATGAAGCAGCGCCAGGAGAACAGAGCAGATGAGGAGCAGAAAGAAGAGCCTGCAGTGGCTCTGACAGAGGAGTTTGACACAGCTTTGTAATCCTACAAGTACCACTCCCACTTTGTCCCAGGAAGCTCTATCCTGTAAGGGCTGTCATGCCCCTAAGGGGACCTGGGCTCTGCAAGGCGTACAGGCATCTGCTGCTTCTTTAATTGAGTGGAGAAAAAATTGGGAGTGCTATGGTCTGGGCCACCTACTTTTTGCTGTAGTCTGTTCTATGAGTGCCCAGATCAGCTGTGTTCTGTTCAGAACTGTCTGGAAATTATGCAAGCACTAGAAAGAAAGCAGGTGTTCCGGTGCCTCCCTCTTACTCCTTAAAGCCTGAGGTTCTGCCAGCTCTCAGGAAAGGGCTGGTGGATTGCGGGAGGGGGAAAGGGAAGGCTGTTGAGGGGCCAATATGCAGTGTTTGGAGTCTGAATATTTCTGACACAGGCCCTCCTGGCAATTCCTGACTTCATTGTTCCTTGAAAGAATACAGCCAGTTGGAATGAAGCTGACCCAAGAATGGTTTCCTACGTGAATTGCAAGCACTTTTATTGATTGCACTTAAGTTGTTCTCTTCCTCTTCAGCACAGCACTTTATTATTAGGGCCAGGGGAAAGAGCACTCCAGTATCCTGTTCACAGAGCAGGTGGGAGGGAGTGGGGAAGCTGATTTTCCCAATAGGTATTGTTAGGGCTTTTGAGGATTCAGGGTACAGGTATTCTGATGAGCACTGGTGCAGGGTAGAGTGAGATTATAATGGGATCGGCCTATGCAGGATGAGAAAACTCAGCTGGGTTATAAGTGGGTGTCTGCTGCTGCATTTTACATGGAACATGGGAAGGATCAGCTCTGGACTTAGTGGCTGAGTAACATGTAGAGTTACTGCTTCTAGCTGCAGATCACAGACCAAGCTCAGCAGCTTGCTGACCTTCATCACATGTGCCTCGTAGTAGAGGCTTCCTGTATCTAGAAGACATGATATGAAACCATGAGTTGCTGCTGGTCTCAGTGTAAGAGGGAATTGAGGTGTAAGTGGTACGTTGCTCTAAGGCTAGCAAGCAGTTGGACTGCTCTTTGTATGCTGAGGAAGCTTTCAGTACTCTTCCACCAACATTAACTGCATTGTCAGCCACGACAGTCTTTGCTTGCATCTGTAAATAGGAGTCATAGTCCAAATCCAGAACAACCTGTATTTTGTGATGTGTGCCAAATTTGGCCACCGACGAGGTGAAAGTATATCTTTGTTTCTACTTAGTTTTCAGTGGAAAAGGAGGGGGAAAAAAAGGGAAAAAAACAACTTTTTGCCTGAAAAACATCTTTATCAGCACTGGGAAAGAGATTTTTAAAACAGTCCCACTAATGATGAAATGCCCAGCCTGCAGCTGTCACACGGTTCCATTAAGGTTTTTGGTGCAAGGGGTAAATGGATTCTCGATGTAATAATCTTGTGAAAAGTCTATGGCCCCCAAAGCATGCAGATGTCTTCCCTGTTTGGCAGAGGGCTGAACAGCAGCTGCCCCTGTCACAGCGTTGGTGCAATAATTCGGACTGTAATGTGGGCTAGTGCCTTTTCTTCTTTATTATATTTGTGAAGAAAATGTGAAAGTTTCTTCTCAAGGTCTCTGAGGAGCTTGCGTTGTGTGTTTTTTGGATCAAGTTCAAGCCTTGAATTGAAGGGATGCTGTGCAGACAACCTGTGGGATTCCAATAATATAGATCTTTTGACAAAATCTACAGGAGTTGTGCTTAAACTTCAGAGCTACTTGAATTTCTAACTCGGGGAAAAAGGACGTATTTTTACTATACTTGAGAGCAACCTTTTGAGATATACCCTGTACTGGTTATGGTGTAATCATGAAACAACCCATCGTTTTTCCAAACTCGTGAGTTCTGGCCGTGTTTAATTGTCTGTTTCACTTGGAGAGAAATGCTCACTCTTAGGATCACAGAAACAGCATTTTAAATTCCTCAGACAGAGGAAAGAAAAGTTTCAGAGAATAAAACTCGGCTCTCCTTCAGGTTCTCTTCATATTAAGTATGCAGAAATGGCTCACATCGCTGTATTTGACAGTAACGTTCAGTTCATTTGCTGGCAACAGTGTCACCAGGTATCTGTTCCAAGACCAACAGTATCTGCTACCTGCTCTGTTCAGTGTGGGATTGATGCAGGAATATATGCTTCTTTCTGAATAAGATTGTGGTAAACCCTGGCACTAGGAGAATGGTAGATGTCAATGCAAATCAGGACTCTTTCTTGCACTGATGTGTAAAATCCAGTGTGTCCTTGCCAGCCTGAACCAATAGCATTGTGTGAAACAGGTTTGTCTCATGGGGAGTTTGTCATGGATGCCCATGCCTAGTTCAGTAGGAAGGATTAAGTGAAGCTCCACAAGGGAGTATGCAAGTTTCTGATCTGCTTCTCCAAATGGAATGCATAGAACCACTACTGAGCCTTTTCTACAGCTCTGTTTCTGGTTTTGAGGCAGAAAGGGAGTTCATTTTCTACAGTTGTGAACTTTTGTGGCAGAATATGGCTTGTTCTGTAAAATTGTAGGGTCCACTACTGCTTCCAATTAGACTGATACTGTGAACTGCTGCTCTTCTTCTGGGTAGCACCTCCTTTTGTTTTTTGGCCTCTGAAGACAGCAAACTTCTTTTGTCTTCCTTCTTAACACTGGACATACATCTCAGACTTCTGATGGGCGCTGCTGTAGGTGGAACACACATGGATGGGGAAGTTTAGCAGAGGGCCTCGTACCAGAGGATAGAAGGTGTGTTACCTCACAGTCCTCCTGTTCTCTTCTGCTGTCTTCCTTGAATTCTGTATGGCTCTTGCAGATGACATCACTTCCATAGAGCCACATCGCTAAGAATGTTCCATTCTTTTTTGCTGTTGGAGGTTCTCAGTGTGGGGTCATTGAGCTGACTGTTGCTAGAGTTGCTGTGCTCCAGGTGGCCACAGTGAGGCTAGGCTGGGGAATTTGTCCATCCCTTTAGCAGTTCCGGCCCTATTGCTAAGCATGCTCACTGAGAACAGGCACGCTGGAGGCACTGACCTGCCTGCCCTGGTGTGACCAGAAGTTAGCAAAAAGAGCCAGTAAAGGCAGTATTGGTGCCTGGTTTGGGCTTGAGTATTGAGGATAAAGCATACCGTCAAAGTTGTGCCCAGCACCTGGAACAGACATGGGGGAGACACTGCAGACTGCTGAAATCTATTAGAATCCTCAGCCAGACAGGAGGGAAAAATCCAGTTCCATGAAGTGGGTATTTCCCTCTCTGCAGGAAGGTCTGCTGTGGGACCTGAAACATTTCTAGTGCCTGGGATTTTAAGACACAGTTAAAGCCCATGGGACTTCAGACGTTTCTGCACTCCTCCTGGATGGTGATGTCTTTCACGTCACTTGCCAGAGGGCATTTCTGGACAGTAGGTTCACCTCTTGCATTCTGTGCAGTCATTGTCTGCTGTCCCATTGCAGTCTGAAGACTTTGGTGTATTTTTCTCCTTTTTTTTTCCATTTTAAAATGTTACTGTTCTGACTCACAACCCAGTGCATGTTAAAGAAATATTGCAGCACACCACTTATAATATTTTTTTCATGCTTTCTATTTTAAAAAGGAAAACACTTCATGTATCCCACTCTAGCATGCAGCTGTAATAATTCCTCTTTTACAGTATACAGGAATAGATTGTTCCATGAATGCACCTTCGGCAATGTGGCCTTTGTGTGTACTGCATTGGAGAGGCAAATACCACTGCTGGAAAACACTATTTCGATGATTCTTTACTCAGTTTTATAGAATAGTTCAGGAAGGAAGAATATTTTTTCATCAACTTTTCAGATGACGTAGCAATAAAGATTTTTACTTTTGTCTAACTATATATTCTGAGTCTGTTACTGCACTGGAGGGAGTGTGTGCAATATCCCAGTCACGCATAGTCAGAGGTAGCCATAGTTGTGCTGTAAGGTCCCTCTCCTTGAGCTCTGTGCTACTTCTACTCAGTCAGCCTTCCATACAAAACGATGTGCAGAACACAGAGTAGAGTTAGCAGTACCAAATACTGGGCAGCTCTGTACCCTACCAGAGGAGTCCTGCCCTGTGAACTTGAGAATAACACAGCTCTTTAGAAATAAGTGCAGCAAGCAAGCAGTATGGAAGCAGTAGAAGAAATAGGGACAGAGTGGCCTGTCCACATAAATCCATGCATTCAGATGCCGAGTGCATCTCACTGCTAAAAGGGAGCACCAGTCACCTGAAGTGTTACAGTGTGTAATTTACTTTTGTATTTCTGGTTGCGGTAGTGTTCTATGACTTCAGAAATTGCAAAGATTTAGTCACTGGTGAAACTGGAGGTAAATCTATGACAAACCACGCTTTTAATATGCTGCTATTTGGATTTTTTTCTCCTGTAGAGATGGAGTTGGCCTGTTAAACCAGTGGAGATTAACTCACATGAGGATTAATGCACACTGTGGGCACTGCTCTGAAATGGCTTTTCATTCTGAGCATGATATCTGAATCTGGTGCTGGTCTTCTTTTCTTTGATGAATCTATAAAAACAAACAAAACCAACAAAGTTCTGAAGAGAAAATTCACCTTTATTTGTTCGTAAACAACACAAAATCTGTCTCCTTTCCTAACCTGTACACTTAAAATGTTTTGCAAACAACACACCTTTGTCTTAAATCACCTCTGTGAGCTCTTAAAACTCATGTCTGATGAGTCAAATTCCGGGCTCTTAAGCAAAATGGTTGTATACGAGTATACATAAAAGAGTGTTCCATCCAGAAAGGTGCCCTCACCAGGAGGGAGCGAAAAGAAGGCACTGTGTCACAAATTAAGCTGAGACAAATTAGTCTTCACCACCCTACAAGTTTATTTCAGGAATCTCTGATGACAAATAAATGCCATGTTAAAGCTGCCCCTTTAGCACCAAGAGAGCCTTCCAAAGCAGGAAATAGCAATCATCAGCTTCATTGCTCACTTTTAAGAGTTCTACTCTCAGTGGACAGTCGCAGGCCCTTTGTAAAAGATCCAACTGTAGGAAGCTGCTCACCAGCATGCGTCTGCAACACATCCTAGCCATGCTACTTGATGCGTTCTGAGTGACTACTGACATTAATTACCCTACTGCTAGGATGATACTGGGTATGATGTTGGAAACCCAGAGCTCAGGTACGTGATCCCTCTTTCCAGTCATTGACATTTAGGAACAAGGGCTTCTCCAAAGCTGAATTATCTTCCCAGGCCCCAAGCATTCAAAAGCTAGGTTTGCTATTTAGACAAAGCCTGTGAATTACTATGTTCATAAGAACAACAGTTAGCAATGCATTCTCTCTCAGATATATGCTGGAGAGGCAGAACAGCCACCAGATGAAGACAATCTGTACGTGTCTGCTAATAACAGTGCAAATTTAAGTTTGAACAGCTTGGTTTCCCTATATTTGGAGTTATGCTCTGTTACAGTAATAAGAATGCATTGTCCCCAAGCAAGTGAAAGCATGCCACGAGGCTGGCAAAAATCAGGGTCACTACTGGAGCAGAGGAATAATTCTACGGTTCATACGTGTGCACTGGCTTCTGTTTCAGTTTGTGAACTATTCTGTACCCTCTGACGGCCAGGCCTGCACCAAGCAGGAATGCCACAACAGCTGCACAGCCCAGGAGGCCAGCAGCAATCTCTGCCCCATGCATGCTGCAGCTAAAGCCCCGATAGCCCTTGCTTTGGTAAAGGTGTGCTCTCTCTTTGCATACTGTTGAATCATAAACCCCCAGCAGATGATGGAAGAAGTAGTACAGAGCAACCAGCAAACCCACTGCAACCACTGTGTCCAGGATGCCTTCCAGTAGGAGCCATGCAGGAAAACGCCACGGTAGCCGTACGACGCCAACCAAAATCAACGCGGAAGAGAAGACCAGGAGGGCTCCTCCCACGGCCATCGCCGCCCTGGCTATCGGCATCTTGAGCTGGGTGAAACGCCGGTCCAGCTGCTGGGCTTTCTCCCCGTCCGCTCCGCTGAAGCCGCTGTACGCCCCGCCGTACATGTAGTAGTAGATGCCGCCCTGGCCGGGGACGCCCGTGTAGCCGCCCGCCGAGCCGTAGGACACGGAGCTGCAGACGAGGATCAGCGTGGCGAGCAGCGCTCCCACCAGCTGGCAGCAGGCTGCAAGGAGAAGCGTGCCGGCACAGAGGCAGGGCAGGGCCGGCCGCCCGCCGCACCGGGACAGAAGGAGAGGTCCCCGCCTCCCTCCGGCCCCGCTCACCCCGGCCCGTGCGCAGGTAGCGGCAGCGGCGGCATTCCAGCAGCCCCGGCGTGTCGACGCGGCCCCGCGGCGGCCCCGCTCCGGGCTCGGCGCTGCCGGGAGACAACGGCGTGAGCGGCAGCGGCGGGAGCCGCGCAACCCGTCCGCACAACCCCTCCTCCCCCTCCTGCGTCCCTCACGTCCGCCGCCCGCACCACCGTGCCGAGCCGAGCCGAGCCCCGGCCGTCCCGATCCCCTCGCGGCCGCTCACCGCCCGCCCGCCCGCGGGGCTCGAGAGCAGCTCCCGTCCGCCATGGCCCCGCGCGGCCCCGAGCGCTGGGGGAGGAGCGGAGGGCCGGGGGGCGGTGCCCGGTGCCGCGGCTGGATGTCTCTGCTCCTCCGCCTGGGGTCGCCCCGGTCCTCTGCGAGGGCCGCGCGGGGCGCCCGCCTCCTCCCGAGCGCTGTTCTTCGGTGCGCGTGGCCCCGGGTTTTAGCCGCTGCATTCCGCGGAAACTCCGCGAGGTCCTGAAGTTCACCGCTGCCGTACAAAAGTGCTTTCTTACGGAGCCTGTCTTCAGCACTTGCGACGTGTCCTTAAGTGCTGCTGCCGGATTCCGGTTCACCGCTCCATAGGAGATGTTCACGCAATTTTCTTCAGACCCATGACCTTGTATCTATGAACACAGAACCGCAGAGGCCTAATCAGTGTCTGTTTGCTGGAGGCCACCCCAGGCAATGCAATGTGACATTTTCACAAGCTGCCCAGTTTCCATGCAGAACAATGTCTGGCTGCCCAGCCGGACTGACTGCCTCCACCCCGGAGTCTGCTGAGCACAGCTGTCACCGTGCGGCTGGGAGGAAATTAACTGATCCATTGTTTGCAGGTAGTTGCTGGAATGAAGGCAAGTGAGTAAATGTGGGAAAAAAATAAACATAGTGCAACGCGGAAGCTCAGAGGGGAACAGAATGCAGCCAGAGAGAATGCTCTTCTCCAAGGGTTTGCCTAACTGCTGCCCGGAAAAGCGTTAGCATTGCAAAGAAATGCTTTTGTTGCATTTAGGAAAACAGACTTTCAAGGAAACAGAGTACTCCAGGAGGTCTCAGTGTCTGAATACATGACGAGAAGTCCAGTTTCAGCACAAAGGTGCAGAAATGCATTTCCTCCATCTGTAAGAAGTGAGATCACTTCACTCTTCTGTCCTCACAGGAGAATCAGCAACAGATCTGCAGCCTGGTGCACTGAGAGGCCTACAGAGTGGGTTGTGCTACAGCCTCGCACTGCAGGCCAACAGCCTCCAGCCCATTTCACGCTGCTGCATGAAGTGGGGCTCTGCAAACTTGCCTTAAAATCTATCTGGTTTGCAGATAAGAGAGAAGCAAAACAAAATGAATTCTTGTTTTTCTCCAGTTCAGATAGAAGGGGCAGGAGGAGCTGTAGGACGATGTGATGTTAGGAAAGTTTGCTGATGACACCAAGCTGAGAGGTGCGGTTGACATGGTGGAAGGAAGGGATGCCATTCAGAGGGTCCTCAACAGGCTTGAAAGGTGGGTCCAGGTGAACCTAATGAGGTTTAACATGGCAAAGTGCCTTGGGCTGTAGGAATCCCAGGCATCTGGGATACAGACTGGAAGGAGCGGTCCTTGAGAGCAGCCCTGCAGAGAAAGACCTGGGGGTCTTGATGGATGAAAAGCTTAACGTGAGCCAGCAGTGTGCTCTTGTAGCTCGGAAAGCAAATGGTATCCTGGGCCTCAGAAGAGGGATGGCCAGCAGGGACAGAGAGGTGATTGTCCTTCTCTACTCTGCTCTTGTGAGGCCCCATCTGGAATACTGCGTCCAGCTCTGGAGCCCCCAGTACAAAAAGACAGAGAGCTGTTGGAGAGGGTCCAGAGGAGGGCCACGAAGATGATCAGGGGACTGCAGCACCTCCCCTATGAGGACAGGCTGAAGGAGCTGGGCTTGTTCAGCCTGGAGAAAAGGCGGCTGCGGGGTGACCTCATTGCAGCATTTCAATACCTAAAGGGAGCCTACAAACAGGAGGAGAGTCAACTCTTTGAAAGGGTAGATAACAGCAGGACAAGGGGAAATGGTTTTAAGTTGAGGGAGGGAAGATTTAGGTTGGATGTCAGGGGGAAGTTCTTCACTATGAGAGTGGTGAGGTGCTGGAACAACTGCCCAAAGAGGCTGTGGATGCCATGTCCCTGAAGGTATTCTAGGCCAGGTTAGATGGGACCCTGGGCAGCCTGGCCTAGTATTAAATGAGGAGGTTGGTGGCCCTGCATGTGGCATGTGGAGATTCATGATCCTTGAGGTCCCTTTCAACCCTGGCTATTTTGTGATTCTGTGATTCTGTGAAATGGAGAGACCTTGGAGTGGAGGCCAGGGTGGGGGCTTTAGAGACTGTGCAGATGCTCATCAATAGACTCTCACACATTTTGGTATGCTCACGTTTCAGTCTCTCGTGTTCATATGTTAGAACTAAGACCTCCTTGCTGCTGGGAAGAGGATGGGGGTAAAAGTTGTCAGCAACTCTTCATTTAATTTTAGGATCACAGGCAATACCATTTTGCCTAGTAGAGCTGTTAACCGCTGTGAAAGGTATGTGAACAAACAAACTGAATAACTGTGAGTAATAATAGTCGTTTCTAATGCAGTGTTGCTGCTGGCCCTTCAGCAACCTGAGCCAAAACTGTCTTTAGATTTTGTGATGTGCTTTTTTTAAAAAAAGACAGAGCTGCGAAGTGCTGTTGATTTGGTGACACATCAATGTTCTACTAAAATGTTTGCTGCCGAGCACAAACTTCAGGTCACTGCTAATCTGATCGAATCGTATTCAGTTTATGTGACTGTATTAAGAACTGTTACCAAAATGTTTTACATCACTTGTACTCAAATTATCGCAGCTGGTAAACCAGCTGAATGTGGTCAACATCACCTTTTGGGTTCCTGTCCTCAGCAACAAGAAGCAGGAAGCGGCAGTCAAGAGAAGAGAGCAACAAGCTCTGTTTACCTTTGCTTTGGCTTCTCCTATTTTTTTTTTCCTCTCCTGTTCCTGGCTGCTCCTGATGTCACTGCCTCATGGTGGGGAGGGAAGGGCCAGGCCTGGCTGCCATGGGCCAGGAGCTCTGGCCTGGTTCAGTGCCCTCCCTGGGAACTCGCAGGGTGAAGTAGGAAGAACGAGTCATGGACTGCTTCATACTTCTCCAGCACAAGGCTTCTGGGAACTGCAGCACAATCCCTGCTGAACACCACAAACAGATTTACTGTCTCACGCAAATAGTCATGGAAACAGTGAGTGCAGCACAATGACAAAGCAGCTGTGCTGCAGGAAAGAACGGGAGGTTTTTGTAAATCGCAAACTGAACTCAAGTCCACAGTGTCATTCTGTTGCGAAAAAAGCTAACATCACTAGGGTGTATAAACATAAATGTCACATGTAGGACATGTGAAAAAATTTGTCTGCTCCCTCCTCCCCCTTTTTGCTCTTCAGCAAAAGAAAGCTCTGGAAATACAACCGAGAAACACGACATAGCCTGGTCCTCTCATTTGCCTGAAAAAGTGCCTGTTAACAACTCGCAAGCTGGTCAATAAGGAGGCACTTTAACAACCTGCAAACTTGTAAAAAAACATTGTCAAGAGAAGGGTAAGATTTTGTTCTGCCTATCTGTCATTGGCATGATCAGGAAGCAGTGATCTTAATTTGAAGCAAAAGAGATGTGATTTAGGCACCCTCAAAGAAAAAATGAAGAAGAAAAAAAGACACACGCCCGACCTCCAGCACTACCTAAGTTGGAGGGAAGTTGTTGCTGGAGCAGCTAAGCAGGGCATGTTGTAGGTCTCCATCACTGGAGGTCATATTCAATCATGGGAGTGGTTGACCTCTCTGCTCTGAAAGAAAAGTGCCTCAGTCTGCCTACGCCACTCACCACTAGCTCATGTTGTCCCCTTGTCCTACAGAGCCATCGTGTTCCTTTCCATCTCATTTCCATTGGCTGGTCACTGCCCGCATGGCTTCAAGGCCATCCACGGGATAGTTGCCTCAATAAACAATGCAACAGCACAAGTATCTGAAGTCATACCTCAAACATGGGTATGCACTTACGCAACACTTGTCTGGATGTAAGCAAAGAACAAGGCTTGGCAAGGTGCTTGTCTTCCCGGTGCCTGCACCCAGGAGCCACTCACGTGGCCGCTAATGTGGAGCATTCTTTGCTGCAGCTCTAGGAGGGCCTGTTAATCCTTCACTGTGGCTGCTGGGCCTGTAGTCACCAGTGCTGCTAACACTCCATGAGCCTGGGGTACTTGCTGCTTTGCTCAGTTAGAAATGTCTTGGGAACAAGTAATCAGTCACAAAATTCACTGGAGCCAAGGAGTCTTCACAGCTGTTTGTTCTTCTACAGGAGAGATTAATAAGAAATTGATTAAAATAAAAAACAAAGGGAAAAATTACATGCTTGGTTATTAAAGACCGATACTACTAGAAAGGTCTAAACAGCAATTAGGCGACAGACATTTAGTGGAGCACGCTGACCTTGTTAGGGCTGTGCCAGTGTCAAGAAGAAGCAGACAGAAATTGCTGGAAAGATAAGCAAAATGCAAGGAGGTAATTACTGAGGTGATCTGCAATTGATCCTACTAGATTTTTGTGCAGAGCAGCTGAGTGTTTGTCCCTGGATCAACATATCCTGAATGGTAGTATTGGAGTATGTCCTGCCTGCAGCCTAACTGAAGGCATAGATTTGCCAGTGTAGCAATGGTTACATCCATGCTCCACTAGATCAGCCATTTGTCAGTCCTCCTTTATAACTGTGCCTCGTCTTGGAAGAGGGAACTGCTTGGTTTTGTAGGTTTGACCTCGGTTCACAGAAACAGTCTTCAGAGCAGTTGTGGTACAAGAGCAAGGCTGTACCAAGGAACCATCAAAGCCATCATCAGTTTCTTCTTCCAATAAGACAAAGGCTCATTGCTGATGCTACAGAACTAAAAGGGAGATGAAGAGGTACAAAACAAGAAACCCATAGGGAGGAACTGCTGAGGAAGAGGAAGAGATAGTGTGTGAGGGCTGGTGGAATACAGAGTACCACCAGCTGCCTTACTGCAGAAACACGCACTGCAGAGTATGGACACCTCTTTTGCTGCTTTATGCATGGATTGGTGTCACTGTATTTGAAAAACTTGAAATGCTGAGCCGTGTGTTCATGCTTTGTTCCTGGGAGGCTTTGTGGGCACAAGGTGATGGGGAGGGCTGTATGACATGGGACTGACCAGATAAGGACTGGAGTCATGCAGGGAGAAGAGAAGGGCATAACAATAGCAGGATAAACCCACTGACCCCATTGCACTGTGTCCTTCCCATGTCTGGATGGGTTCTCATCCCTATGTAGCTGAGTCTCCAGAGCCACATTTTTCTCCTCTTGGCAGCAGGCCACCCAACCGTGCCCTCCCCTGAACCCCACTGCAGTGTGCAGAATTATGGGTAGAGCTCTGGTTGCATCACGTTCAGTGTTGTTGCTAGGCAGAACATGCAGGAGCGTCCTTGAGACCTCCCAGCAGCATATTTAAACCTGGTAGGGCTGCAGCATGTCAAGAGATGAGGCTAGCTAGGAGAAGTGAGAAAATTACCCACTGGTGCTTGGAGAGGACACACCTGAGCTTCTGAAGGTCATCCATTTCAGACTTCAGAAAAAGAAGAGAACAACTAGAGCTGTGCAGCTCTCAACAGAAAAGAATATAAACAGCTTCAAAGCTTGAAAACAAGATATTTCTATGTTAGATGTTTTTGAAAGGGATTATTCCTTGTCCAAAGACTCCAAGGGTGGCTGCTGTGGGAGGCCTGCCAGTCAAGCTGGGATAGGAGTGTCTGTCCAGCCTCACTGGCTGCAACCCACCAGGTCCCAGCCCATCTCCAGAACCTATGTCACTAGCCCCTGCTGTGCCCTCAGCAGCACCTAGTATAGCACTGCAGCCAACAGCAGGTCACAACTCCCCAGCAGCTTTACCCTAGACCCATGACCAGGGCTGGGAGGGTCACACCACTGCACCTGGGGAGATGCAGCCTTATTGCTGGTAACGCAGTGGGCATGTGCTAAGCACAGGTGGTCCTCCTTCCTCCCACACAAGAACAGAGTGGGTATGACCAGAAAAAAAAAAAAGAAAAAAAAGAAAAAAGTTAGTTACTGCTGACCTCTGCAATGGAGGCATCAGCAGTCCATTTACCAGGAGATAGTAGGATGCCTCTTGCCTCTAAGCAGCTCTTTGATCTCCAGCCATTTGCTGTCAAGGTAGTGGAGGAAGACTTGTAGCAGCCCTTGGAAGACAGGAAGGGTGTGGATGGCTTTCTTATTTATCCCCAGTCTGTAGCAGGCAAAGGACAAGAAAGCATAGATTTTACATTGCTTAAGAAGAAAGAGCCTTCTGGTAACGGTATCATTTGTGCTTGCAGCCCTATCAGAGGGGAGGGAATTTCATCATCTCTGTTACCTGCCAAAATGATGAGAGTTTGCTTGGGCATTGCGACTACAACAAAACTAAACAACAACAACAAAAAAGGTAACTTGAGCTTCCTTTAACCCTTCAGCTCCTGGTGCCTGCTATGGAAGTGCTTCCCTCCCACCATCCTATAGGCAAAAACATCCCCTCTGTGTAGCAATGCCACAATGCCTTTTCTCAGCATTAAGAACTCAGAGCCTTTGAAGTGGGCAGGACATACCATTACTATCTGCTGAGTCCACCAACCCATTCTTGGTGTATTACAAGATGCTAGGGCTGGAATATGGGCTTTGCAGTATGGGATTCTTCCTCTTCCCCTACCATCAAGCCTTTGAGTGCAGAGGGAAGTAATTCAGATGGGTGGTGGTCCAAGGCTTCCAGGAAGCAAAACTGCAGGCTAACTCACAAAGAGTTAATATGCAAGCGTGTTCCAGTTATTTGCAGTGAATGTGGTTACAGAGGAGAGGGCGTTTTTGGGTGGAGAGAGCAGCCCTCTCTGTGAGCCAATGGCTAAAGGATTCTGTCCCAACGCCCAGTTTGGGGGCTTATTTCATGGGCAAGAATTTGCAGGAATTCCTTCTCAAGATTTGTCTTGGATGAAAAGTAGGGACTGGACCTCTAAGCTTGTTGGTGACTCCCTCTCTCTGCTGTTAGAAGGTAAAGTACAATCCTCTGGTACCTTCTTTGGTGGTGCTGATGTGTGGGCTGAAGGCATCTATTTTGCCTGCATGTGCAGCTTCCCTCTGCATGTTGCAAGGTGTTTTGAAGGCTCTGCTGAGATGTGCATTGTACACTGGGATTCATCTCTGTTGTTGAACAGAGATACGCGGCTCATTTATTTTCTCAGTTTTTATGCAGTTATGAAGAATCAATGTGGTTCTTCAGTTACCCTTGTTTTGGTACAAATGAGGCATTATAAGTAGGGAACGTTAAATCTTCTTTTGTCACTACCACCTCTTAGATCTATCTCAGTTGCTTTAAAGAGGAAGTACTTCTGGTAGAGTAACTTCAGCAGCATGGGGCATATCTATGAGCAAACCTTACTGAATCAGTGAGATATTTGTTCATGTGGCAAATCCTTCCTGAACCAGGTAATGCGACAACCCTTTCAGTGTTGGGAGGGTCAGCTAGCTCCCTTGTTTATCACATCTGGAATATCTGTGAAGATGGCATCTAACAGCTGATGGGGCTATATAACTGCCATCAGGGCTGGGTCACAGGCAGTTCAGTGAATTGCCTTTTAGTGGAGCAGAGAAAAAGAGCCCTGCAGAGACAGAGTATGGGCAGTTGATGAAAGGATTACAAGGCACAATTCTGATGTCACTGAGAGTAGGCTTGGTGGCTAAGGAGGTCTCTGCTGGCTCTGGCCCTAACCTCCTCCTGAGGTAGCAGAAGCGCTTAAGCTTTTGCTGTTTTGGACTAGGTGGTAATTTGGGTATACGTGCTCAAGTACGTACGACACTTTCCTGCCTACTTTTGGAGGTCTAGAAGGCAGTTGTTCCTCTGCTGTACCTTGCTTGTTACCCAGCCTCAGGCAGGACTGCAGGCACTTTGCCTGGGATGGTGTCACCACCTTGATTTCCCTCATGATCCCACCAGCATTTCTTCATCGATTTTTATGCACTTCTTTTTGATCTGGAGTCTGTTTTGGACTGGAGTGCTGCCATAACCTACACCCTGACACTGTTAACTGTATCCTGATAAGATGGTATCAGAACTACTTTTTTGTTATTTAAGGTTTAATTTTAACAGTATCTTATTTCTATCTGCAGACTGGAGGGACTTTCTGGGTGTGGTACACACACATACTGGGTTACAACTTGGGGTCTGCAAGTTAATAGCTGACAGGTGGGGGAAGCAATGCAAGACCTGGTCCTTCTATCAGCAGAACACTGAATCTGCAGCCATGCAATGACTACAGTATGCTGCTAACTACTAGATGATGCATTTATGATTTAACAGGACGGCTTCCCTCCGGCACAGCAATTGCCCCCATACTAAGAAGCAGTATGACTAGCATAGGGAAATACCTTTGTCTTTCCTGCTCCATTGTGAGCTCATTTGTGTGTAGAGATTCATTCCTTCCTGATCCTAAGTACAGCTTCACTTGCTGCTAGTGACTGATTTGCACATAGGCAGTAGGCAGTTCTGCAGCTTTCAGAAGTTTTAGTTTTGGAGATTGATAGGCAGTGCCTCCCAGGTAGGCAGAGCCTTCATCTGGCATGTACTAACTAAGCTCAGGAAATCCATTTACCACTAACAACTTTCAGGATGGACTCGTACCTGATCCAAGTGAATGGCCAAGGAGATCATGTCCCCCTGTTGGATATTCATCTCAAGACCAATGGAAACAGCATGTCACTGGGAAAGGTGAAGGGCCGGAAGCCAAGATGGGCTGTCAGGGCTTCTGAAATGTCAAAGAAGACTTTCAATCCTGTCAGAGCCATCGTAGACAGCATGAAGGTGGAGCCCAACCCAAAGAAAGCCATGATCTCCTTGTCTTTAGGTGAGCACAGTGCTGTGGCTGAAACCTCTGAGCAGTGAGATGGCTTGTGGGGTTGCCAGATTGCAGGGCTCTGAACCACAAAGCTTGTGGGGAGCAACAGAATATGCCAGATTGCCACACGGCTCTGTGCCTGCCGCAGATCAGCAAGAACTGATTTTTTTTTTCTTTTTTTTTCTTTTTTTTCTGATTTTTGTTACTTTTCAATCATTGAAAAGGAGACCCAACAGTCTTTGGAAACCTTCCCACAAATGATGAAGTCACGCGAGCTATGAAGGAGGCTTTGGACTCAGGACGTTACAATGGTTATGCTCCATCTATAGGTAAGCTGACATAGTTTAGGCATGTGGCAGGTCCTTCCCCACAGCAGGTTTATGGACATCTCTCCAGTAGCACTCTGTAGCTGCCCTTCTCAGCAGTCCCATGAGCTCACAAATGTGTATGTCCCGAATGCCATGAGTGCCCTTCCCTGCATGACCTGGTTGAGAAGGCATCGCATAGCTGTTTTCCCTGAGATACTACCAAGGCCCAGATTCTCCCACAATCAGCTGTGTTTGCTTCCTAAGCCATTAGAGCAGGCAGGGCTTCAGCGACACAGAAGGCCTTAGGACTGTATCTCCTGGCCATGGATTGCAGCCAAATTCCTCCTGGTATACCTTGACCAGGACTCCTCTTGCATTCCCTGCCTTTACAGAGAATGAGCCTTGTTTGCAGTTAGTGCTAACAGCATACACAGAGCACAGATCACACCTGCCTCACAGAATTCTCTGTGACAATAAGGACCGAGTGCAGAGAGGGCTGCCCTTGTACCACCCCTAAAAAAGTGAAGGTCATGCAACAAGACTTGGCTTCCTACCGGTTGAAAACATCTCTGGCTACATTCTACCCAGCTCAATTATGTTCCATGTCCAGCACATGCTGGGGCAAAAACCACCCCTCTGTCCAAGGCCTGTCTTCTCTCATGACACACCTGGCCCTGTCTTGGGGCTGCAGGCTGGATAGTCTGGCCTCAGCCCTCTGCCACCCTGACACAATGCTATTAACAAATGGGCTTACCCTGGCTGGGCAGGCACCTGGGAACCTTGTCCTAGAGGAAAAAAAAAAAAAAAAAAGATTCTGTAAAAACCTGTCTGTCATGTGTGGCTCTTTTCTCCACAGGCTACCAGTCCTGTCGAGAAGCAGTGGCTGCATATTACAACTGCCCAGAAGCACCATTGGAGGCCCAGGTACTGGTGTCCAGTCGAGATACTGCCACTGCAGTACAGGCAGATTGCTGCTGCCCATTCCTAGACCATGTGGCATGGAGACTCTGCCCCAGCTCTTGTTGTTCCCTCTCCAGTCTTGGAACCTGTGGGTAGCTCATGGCCTTGTTCCACACCAACCTGCTGCTCCCTTTCCCTGCCTTGGACCATTCTCTTCCACTTTTATTGGAAGGACGTCAAGCTCTCTAACTGTTGATTCCCCGACTTCAGTCAGGCTCCACACTCATTCCATGTGGCTGGGGATCCTCAGAGTGGTTGCACTTTCCACTCATTCCTGTGTGTTCTTTGCAGGATGTCATCTTGACAAGTGGCTGCAGCCAAGCCATAGAACTTGCCTTGGCAGTGCTGGCTAATCCAGGCCAGAACATCCTGGTGCCACGGCCTGGCTTCTCTCTCTACAAGACTCTGGCACTGTCCATGGGAATTGAAGTTAAACTTTACAATCTCATGGTAAGTGGTGGCAAGCTTGGAGAGGGCAGTCCTAACACCTCTGCCTCTTAAAAATACATAAATAAAAATCTTGACCCTGCCTGGGAAATGGGTAAATATGATCTGAGCATCCTTGGGCATCTTGTCAAACCTCACTCTGTGTATTAAGCGCAATTCCTCCACCCTACTTCCCCTTTTCTTTTTTCATCAGCCAGAGAAGTCCTGGGAAATTGATCTGAAGCATTTGGAGTCCCTGGTGGATGAGAAAACAGCTTGTATAATTGTGAATAACCCATCAAACCCCTGTGGCTCTGTGTTCAGCAAGAGCCACCTTCAGAAAATCCTGGCAGGTAAGACTGCATGTATGTATCTGAGCCTTGGCTGCAGTTTGGTGTTTGCCCAGCTGCCAGTGCCTCAGTCGCTGTTTTTCTGCAAGGCTGTGGCTGTTGCTCTGCCAGCGGTGTTACGTGAAGCAGTGCTGTGGTCCAGGGGTTTGTCTCTTACCTCATGACTGATTGCAGCCTTGAACTGCACGCTGGGCTTGTTCAGTATGAAGAGTTTGCCTTTTCTGTGCAAGAACATGTATAATGTTTGTCTCGGTATTTCTGAGATGGCCGGTGTGGCTTGGGTCACTTATTTCTCCACTCTGGCCTGCCAGTGCAGATCTACACGTGAGAGCAGAAGTAGACTCAGCCAGGACAGGGCTCTCCAAATGATCACCCTGTAGGAGGAAGAAAGGGACTCTCTGCCCTGGGGCAGAACTTCCCTCAGAATCTTCCAGGCCCTGTAGAAAAGGGCAGGTCTGCTCCCAGGATGACTAGGCTGAATGCCCTCTCTCCCACAGTGGCATCAAGACAGTGTGTGCCCATCCTTGCTGATGAGATCTATGGAGACATGGTGAGTGTCCATCACAGTCCTTTGCACCCTTACATATCTGTCCCATGCCTGTAATGTGTTGTCCTGGCTGTACATTTCATGTCCTGCTTCATTTCTTGTGTCTCACGCACAGTCCCCCCAGTTTTCACAGTGAGACACAGTGACAACCCTAACACAGTTACCTGTCATAGGTGTTTGCTGACTGCAAATATGAACCCATTGCAACTCTCAGCACCAATGTGCCAATCTTGTCCTGTGGTGGCTTGGCAAAGCGATGGCTAGTCCCAGGCTGGCGAATGGGCTGGATCCTAATCCACGACAGGAGAGACATCTTTGGTAACGAGGTGAGAACTGCCAAATGTCACTGTCAAGACAACAGATCTGCAGTGTCTTCAGTGTGTGGATCAGCAGGGCTTTGACTGATAGAGGCATGTACTGCTCTTTTGCTTTCATTTGGATGTAACCCAAATTGCTTATATGCTTTTCTTCACAAGCTGGGTTTCCATGTCTCTCGTTTACTTCATCTGCACCTATATATTGGCTTTTACTCTCATCTTGTTTGTGTGCTTCTGCTTTCTTCTTTTCTCAAATAGCTCTGGTATTCATTGATGGTATTGCATGGTTTATAGTCTCTGCAGTCTATGTGCTCTCATAAGTTTTCTCTTAAATGTGGGACCAAAATTCCAAGCTGTGTAGCCAGTGTTTTGTCTGGCTATTCATACATGTTACAAGAGCAAATGCTGCAACTACTGCAGTGACCTTTCTACCCAGCAGTGAGTGAGCAGAAAAGCTAATGTTAGTTCTCCCTAGTTGACTTTGAAAATGTGGAGTGTAGGCACAAACCTAATGGACATGTAAAGTGGTATTTGGATTAGCTCTGGTTTTATTTAGTCAGAATATTAAGTGTTTTAAGTCAGACTGGGAAGCTCAAAAGGATATTTCTGCTGGCATTATAGTCTTC
This sequence comes from Chrysolophus pictus, assembly GCA_037305975.1. NCBI lineage: Eukaryota > Metazoa > Chordata > Aves > Galliformes > Phasianidae > Chrysolophus > Chrysolophus pictus. The sequence continues at coordinate 207,882 of CM074586.1, read as the reverse complement.
TACTGGGGAACAGAGAATGACAGTGAAAATAGTCTGCAGTTACGTGGCACGTAGTCAAGTAAATGTTCTGAAGGACTCCATGCTTACTGAAGAGAACTTTTACAGACAGTAGGCCTCAGAGCTGTTAGAAAAGCACAGAAGCACAGTCTGAGCACAGTCTGCAAATATAACCATATTTCTTTCAGATCAGGGATGGCCTTATCAGGTTGAGCCAAAGGATCCTAGGACCCTGTACAATTGTCCAAGGAGCACTGGAACGTATCTTGCACAGAACACCCCCTGACTTCTACCACAACACCCTCAGCATCCTCAAGGTAATCAGGTTGTCAGTAGTTTGTTCAGGTATTATTTGGAGTGGGGGAATCAGTATCTCTCTAGCTTATTGTTGTGGCAGGAATACTGGCCATGTCAGGCAGCCCAGCCTTGAAGCTAGAACTGATGACCCAGGTGGTGGAGCATTAAGCCCTGACTTGCTGAGTTCAGCTCAGTGATGTCTGCCTTACTCAAGGCCATAATCACCCATACTGTTTGCATTCCTTGCCCCTCTATTTGCAGTGGGCAAACTTGTTCATAGTCCTGGTCCAGAACTTGGTTTCCATTTGCTAATCAGCTTCCTAGAATTTCTCCTCTTGTTGAACTTTCTCCTTTCTACTTTTCAGTCCAATGCTGACCTTTGTTATGCTGCTCTATCAGCTATCCCAGGCCTCCAGCCTGTTCGGCCTGCTGGAGCCATGTACCTCATGGTAAGTGAGGAGGGTGAAATGCCATTCCAGTCATCAGTGGTTACCCTAGAACTCAGAAATGGAAATATACTGCAACATCAGTGTCACTCATACTCAATAGATAAATCTTTACCAGTTCACTAGTAGCCAGTCTTACCCAGCGTTACAGTCATTCCTATGCTGCTTATGTAGAGGGATAGCTCTAAGGCTTGTTCACACCTCTAGTATTTCTGTAATATCTGAACACTTATTCCATATGAAATCAGCTGGTAAAATTTTTCTCCTGCATGCAGACCTTCTGCATGCAAATTATCTCTCACTTGTTTTATTTATGAATATTTTCATGAGATGTCTTTGGTTATGTGTTAATGGGACAGTCTTCTTTTTTTCCAAATACAGAGCAGAAATAGTTACTGAACATTTCTTATTTTATTTGTCATTTTACCAGTTATATCACAGAATCACAGAATCACAGAATCACTAAGGTTGGAAAAGACCTATAAGATCATCCAGTCCAACCATCCACCTATCACCCATGGTTCTTGTTAAACTATATCCCTCAACACAAAATCTAATCGTTCCTTGAACACCTCCAGGGTCGGTGACTCCACCACCTCCCTGGGCAGCCCATTCCAGTGCTTGACCACTCTTTCAGAGAAGTAGTATTTCCTAATATCCAGTCTGAATCTTCCCTGGCGCAGCTTGAAACTATTCCCCCTAGTCCTATCACCAGTTACACGAGAGAAGAGGCCGACCCCCAGCTCGCTACAACCCCCCCTCAGGTAGTTATAGAGAGTAATAAGGTCCACACCTACTTCACCACAAAGAATTCTTCTCTCCATAGGATTCTAGACTTCGCTTTCTTAAAAAATAAAATAAAAATAATAAAAAAACAAACCTTCCCCCCCTCCCCTCCCTCATTAATTTATCTCCAATCCTTTTTTTTTGCCTTATGGATTTCTTGCATGATGGAATTACTGATAGATAATGGGTAGAGTTCTCTCTCACACTTTTTTTTCTTTATCTTATTTATCCCTTCTCATTTCTAATTGGTTCCAGTATCCGTGCTACCAGCTTTTGACTAAAGTTGTCCCTAACTGAAATTCCAGCTTTGGACAGTTAGTTTTAAATTTACTTCACTTCTTAAAAATTCTCCAGATTTCACTGATATCTTTCTGTTTGTCTCTCATGTTCAATTCAGCCCAAATGATGGGCAAAAGTTCCTGAGGACAGACAGCTGCACTTAGCTGGGAAATTGTTGAGCAATGTGGGTAAGCAGGGACATGGTAGATAGTAATGGTTGCCATGTTTCATCCTGCTGCAGGTTGAAATTGAAATGGAGCATTTTCCTGAATTTGAAAATGACGTGGAGTTCACTGAGCGGCTCATCTCGGAGCAGTCTGTGTTTTGCCTGCCAGCTACAGTGAGTCTGACACTGAGAGCCCCAAGCATAGGGAGAGAAGTAATAGGGGTTTGCATCCTTGAGCTCTGGGGACAGTCTGGGAATCTAGTATGTAATATTTATGGCCTGTAATGTGTATGTACACCCTGTGAGATCCAAGTGCAGTGTAGGGATGGCAACTGGCAAGCTCCAACTCTCTAACAGTCCTTGGTCAAGCTGCCAGGATTGTCCCAAACTTGCTCTTTATTTCAAATGTTGGCAGAGTTGTATCCCTGAACTTTATGTACCCCCATACCGCCTTACTGAAGTAACTCTCTCAGAGGCCTTGGTACTGTTCCTACCTGTGCTCCTTCACATGCTCCATTTCCAGTCCCCCACACCTGTAGGAAGAGACTGCAGACTTCAGAGTCATGTTTGTGCCTATGTCCATATTGCTCTACATCCTGCACTGAATCCTAGGACCTCAGACATTCTCCAGTTCTGACCCTCTCTAGCCCTTTGAGAAGAAGGGAAGAATCCCTACCTCCTTATGGACTGTTCCATGGTTCCTACACAGTCCATACAGTGCTTTGGCCTGTGACTGGCGTAGCATTATGTCTGCACTAATTTTTATAGAGGGAGCTGGGAGGTATGCTTGGAATGAAACAATCAGTCTAATGGAGTGAGAGTCCAACCATGCCACCTTCACTCTATGTTCTGTGCTTGTTTCACTTGTTGATATAGAATATGGCCCCAGGGCAAGGCTCTGAGACACCGATGGTATCCCAAATAATCTACCAGTCGCATTCTTTATCATTTCAGTGCTTTGAGTATCCAAACTTCTTCCGTGTGGTGATCACTGTACCTGAGGAGATGATCTTGGAGGCCTGCAGTCGCATCCAGGAGTTCTGTGAGATGCACTACCAGGGTGCTGAGGGGGCCCAGGATCTTGAGTGTGACAAGTAGCTACAGCCAACCTCCTGCCTCTGCCAGGCTAGACCTTGTGTGAGGTGGCAGGCAGGGCTGCTTCCAGCCAGTACCATATCCCCCTGTCTGTAGGCAGGTGCTGTCCTGCTGCTTCACAGACCTCTCAGCACCATAGAAAGAAGCAGACCTCTCCTTTTCTACTGCACCTCCCACACCCTCTGGCATCTGGTGCCTGTGGTCTCCATATACTCTGCATCTGCACCTCATACTGGTCTCTGTGCTGGCCACAAACCAGCCACAGGCAGGGACACCTGGCTGCTCCTGCACCAGGATCTGTGGCATTGACCCTGAGTGGCCAGTAGTTCCTGCACTGCCTGCACTCCCCCTCTGGGGCAGGAGATGGCCACAATCTCAGAGGACAAGAGACACTCACCCACCTCTCACCTGTCTTATTTTAGGAGGCCAGAGCGCTTTATACCAAGCCCTTTGTCCAGCAAAGGGAGTAAGTTATTGTGACTTTTTTTTATTAATAAATCTTCTGACATGGTAGTCCCCATAGTGTGTCAGTAAGGGCTTATGCCCAGCGGGTCACTCTTGTTCAGCATGTGGTGCTTCATGTTCGCCTCTGTCCCTGCAGCTGCCTGGCTGGGGCCTGCCCTGCCACCTGCCAAAGCACAGGGACAGCCCGTTCAACCCTGGCAGTACTCACCAGATTGTCAGGGCAGGATGGGCTCTGCAAACCTGGTACAGACAAGAGCCAACTGCTCCCACTCCAGTGAGCCTAGAAGCTTCCTGTAGTGGCTGGGCCTCTCCACAGCTCACCCCATCTTCTTTTGCTTGTTAATCCTTACAGCCACTCTCAGGTTCCCAGCAGAGTGATGTATGCTAGTGCCCAGGTGGGCAGTGCCAGGCACCAACCTCCAGATATTCAAGGTGGGTGTTTCCCACTCCGACAGTAAATGCCAAGGTGGTACTTCTCTGAAGTGCTTTCACTGTGTGATGTGATGTGCTGCCATGCCCAGGTTGCTGATGGCTGGATGCATAAGCCCCACAGAGTACAAAGAACTGATGGCCTGGCACCTAATGGAAAAATGGACCCATCAAACTGACTGCTGTAGTCAGGGGCTTGAGGAACATTTTCTCTTCACAGAGGAGTAATGTACAGTGTTCTTCATGCTGTCACCTGCATCTCTCTTCACCTGTCTTATGGCAAGGTGAAGCTCACAGGCTGACTTTGCCTTCCCTCTGGTATGAAAAATGAGCTGGCTCTGAATTACATGCTGCCAGACCTCCTGCCAGGCTGTGTCTGTCGAGCACAAAGTCTGAGCACCAGTATGCTGGAGAAAGCTATGTGAGAAAAATAGCAGTGTTTGAAAAGGTACTCATCAGCCGAGTACCTTTTTCCTTTCAAACAAAGCAATTCCAGAAAAAAAGAGAGTAGCTGGGCTGTGAGGGAATGAGAGGAACTTTGGAGATATGAGGTCACTAGACCTCAAAATAGAACCAGATAACATGAATTGGTTGAGACAAAGATTGGCAAATGATAAATAGAATGGTGTATGAGGAATCTGTTGGGTCAGGAGGCCTTTACAGCATGACAATGCTGCATTGTTGTACTGTGTTTGCATCTACTGCAGCTGTCAAGTTTGTCTTGAACTCTTCCCCAAGTATCTTGGGTTCTGAGGCTTTAATTTCCATTAATAATGAATAGTTTTTTTTAAACAAAGCTGCTCCTTTCAGATCCTTCTCCCTTCATGGATCCCCTTTCCTCCAGAGTGCTCCCAGAGATTTCTGCTAACATGTAGCTAATCTTTAGTTCTGGTTCCTCTTAGCAAGCATCTGATCAGCAGCCAGAGGCGTACGCCTCTTTATTTTTTTCCTTATAAATCTCAATATACTTGGATTTTTCAATGCTGCTTCCTCTATTGCCATCATCTATTGTAAACATAATACTGCCTTTGTGTCAAGAGTGCTTTGGTAGAATTTTTCAGCACTCTAATGGCTGATCCACACTCATCCTCTATGTCTTAGCTGGGAAGCACAAGCTGTATTTCCTGAGGCAGGCTCACAGCATGCTTATCTTCTTTTCTGCTTTATCTGGGCAAGCCACGTTTAGGAAGAAAGACAAACCCCAAACAGAGACCTAGGTGGTGAGGCAACACTAGCGTGCCTAGGCTACATTTATGCCTTCCTAGGGAAATGAAGTAACTTCTCAGCTCCTAGTCAGATGAAGAAATTAAATTAAGTGTTCTCAGCCTCCAAAGGAGCTGGCAGCAGACTGACGTGCCTGTAGTACCACAGTTTGCCCTGCTGGGCTGGGCTCAATCACACCTGCCAGCAGTTAGGCCATCAGTTCATCCAGGTGCCCTAAGAACGTGGTTTCAGCCCATTCTCCTGGCCCTCTCCTCATCTACTATGTCCTCCAGCAGACCTGACTGTCCCTTTGTGGGGCTGCTGTCTGGAATAGTTACTGAGTACTTCCCACTGTGAAGCTATGGCCCTTGACCATGAGAGACTGTCTTCGATCAGCCTGCTCTCCACTAGAAAGCAGAATGCACCTGGATCCATTAGGGTTTGTTTTGGAACCTGGGCAGTCACATGGAGATAATCAAGGTATGACCAAGGAGGTCCTGGCATTGCTCAGCAGTGGAAGGGGGAACAAAATGCTATGGGGAAACTGGTTGTGCAAAGCTCGTTTGGAGGTGAAGGGTGGCAAATAACGTCATTTGTCCAAGATGTGTGTGTAGGCCCTGTCAGAACTTGACACCAGATGAGCTGACCTCCTGCAGTAGTATTACCCATGAGTACTAGAGGAAGGAAATATTCAGTGTGTGTCAAAGGGAGATATGGACAGGATTCCACAAAGTGAAGTGTCCAGGACTGTAGGAAAGACAGTGGGTGTAAGAGGAAGTGGCAGCAGGGGGCTGGGGGACAGCATTTTCTTAAGGTGACTAGCAGCAATTCTGAGACCAGACTATGAGAAAGTAGAGGAGTAGTGGAAAAGGAAGGCTCAGTGTGGGCCAAGTCTTGCTATCGACAGGACAAGCACACAAGACACATTCTCAGTAGGGGTACTGTCACTTGAAAGCTGGCTAGCTAAGCTTACCAACTGTTCAGAACAAGGTTGTGGTTATGTCTTGTATATTAGTCCTCAGTCTGAGAACCCAGCAGAAGGATTCACTCATGTATGGGTGAAGCAGGGTGGGCTAAAGAGTCAGCCAGCATCTTTACTCTTGCCTACTGCAACTCTGGTAATCTTTCCTGTATGCCTGCTGTACTCACATGCACCTACTACCTGAAAATCCTACTCGCAGCTATTATCAGTGTTCCATGAGTAAGGTGTCAGTCATTCCCTAAACTGTTCGGCATTTTAGGTAAATAATCGAGCTAAATGGGAGCAAAGTCTGAAGATCAAGTTTATCTTCTGGGACTAGACTGTGTCAGTTCAGGCTTGTCTATTTACCTTAAACTGTTTACAATTCAGATAATAACTTTACAGTTTATCTCAAACTCAAGAAAAAAGCTGTAGCAACAGAAATCCAGTGTCACATCAGGCTGTGCCAGGGAATTGCTATGGAGAATTGCTATGTCTCATGTAGGACATGACTTAAGTTATTTTCCTTGTTGCTCTTCATTTTGGAAATCAAATGGAGTGAGTTCTGCTCCGGGAAATCAGCCCTAACTGGCATTTAGTGTGGACATTGCATCTATGCATTCTGGCACTTGCATGACTGTAGATTTTTCTTTCAACCTCCTATGAACAACCAGTTCTAATGCAACCAGAGAACCAGAGTGAATGTATAAAGCATCCCTGCCAAAAAGATCTCTTTCCAAAAGCCAAAGAACTTTGCTTTGCTGCCCTTAGCCCTATGAAAGCAACAAGCAATTATTTTTCTGCAAAGAGCCAGGCTTTCCCTGTGAATGCTAAAATCCAGCAATCAGCGGGGTTTGCAGGCTTTTATGTGAGCAGCTACACTGTAGCTTTCTGTCACAGATTTAGCAGATCCCAAACTTTCTCTGTCCTCTACAGCCTTAGTCACCTCAACTAGAAAACACCTAAACTTCCTCTGCCTCCAGACAGAGATCTCTTTCTGTGGCAAGCATTTGCAAGTCCACACTCACTGCATTGATTCATGTGGTAGCTCCTGATTTTATACATCTGGGATGCAGGAAACATGAGTCAAGAACTAACTGATCCTTCTAAATAAATATTAGCAAACACATGATAGTGAGACTTGTAGCCTAAATTTGCCTTTCTGCCAAGAGGTTTAAAAAATAAAAATAAAACATAGCAGCTTTGAGAATCTCCAAGGTTGAAGTCATGATCTGAGCCACACAGGATAACAAACTTCCATTTTAAAAAGAGAATGTACCTCCCATCCATGCCCGGAATCCTATCAGCAAGTAAACACTGCCTTCTCCAAAGGAGGGTGTTCCCAAGGGCAGGGCTCTTGAGGCGGAGGAGTTTGTTTTGAAAAAGAGGGGAGAAATGTGCAGAATGTATGAAGGCCTTTCATCAGTCAGAGTCATCTTGTATGGTGCATAATGTTGTGGTCTTGTGTGTGACAGACGGCTCCAGGGTTTAATATTTTTAATATTCTTCCGCTGACTTAATCACTAGAGCTTCTTTTGCAATTGGTGGAAAGAGAGATTTCTGCAGCGTTGTTCCCATGAACTGCTTTATATATAAATACAGTATAAGAGAAAATGTATTCTACAGGGCATGTGAGGGCAGTTGCTAAAATTCTGGTTAGCAGTAAAGATTGTAAATAGGGAGAAATTGCTCTTAGTCTCTTTTGATACAAAAATGTTGACATTATTAAATACAGTTGTAATATGCTAGGTTCAAAACAGAGGGTAGTAGTTCTCAACATGCAGCCAGACATTCTCGTTGCCAGGGAGTACTGCAGATGCCAGAAGTACCAGTGAGTTCAAAGCATGTCTGGACAAATGAAAACAAAAAACCTAGGTGCTATGAAATACAAAGACCACTTTATTCTCAATTGATCTTATTACACAGCTTCAGTACTGATGCCTATTCAAAAATATCACCCTCTCCTCTTGTCATAGTCAATGGAAAGAAACATGAACTTCTAGGACATCACTTTCTAACTTGGTTTGAACATCCATGTTCGGTTAGGTGAATCAAGTACTCCAAAGCTCGCTGCAGCTGGGGGAGCACTTAGGGAAGAAAGCATATTCTCTTCTTTGGACAACTGCTCTTGATGACGGAAGAAAACAGGGCAAAATTTGATCAGGATTTTCAGCTGAGCTAGTTCTCCTGCTTTAGGTATGTCTGTTTCTCTCATCAGACTACCAAAGACATGCCTTTGGGGTGCCTGTACTACAGTATCAGAACTGAAAAAGTATCTCTTGACCATACCTTTGACACTATTCCTCACTCTATTCCTATTGCTGCTACACTGGTTCAGATGTGCCTGAGTGTGCATGCACAATACACAATTCCTTTCTCCTTCAGGAAATAAGAAATGGCAGTTCACAGGGCTTGCAAGTCCAAGTCCCTAGAAAACACTTCTAATCAAGGAGTGGAATAGAAAACAGGAATATGGTCAGCCACTGTTTGAGGTGGTAGGAAGTTGCTCAAGACCAAGTAGTAGGGAGCTAATTGTCATAAAGCACATGTTGTTGACTGCTATACACTTGTGCTTTGCTTCATCTATCGGTTAAAGCTTATCAGTCAGACATACAGGGAGAAGCAGGTCCTTTGTTCAAATGCCAGAGTATTCTCCTTCACTTTCCACAATATGCAGGTTTCTAGGAGGGCAGAGTGCCAGAACAATGTGCCTTCCCAAGCCTTGTCTCCAAAGAAGAGTACATTCTTCCCCTCTATACAACTGCTTATGCCACGGAGGCTGCCTTCTGGAAAGCTCAGCCAAGCGGCTCGTACTTGTGATCTGTGCAAATGAAAAAGTCTGAGCTCTGTGAATGGAGCACTGTACAGCAGCATTCAGTGCCGCCATGGAGCCTGAATTCTGGTGCCAAAGGACCAGCATGTCCTGGACAAACTACATCAGGTGAAGTAGGAGTTTCATATATCTCTGTTCATGCAAGTGTTAGTAGGGAGAAATTAGGCTTCAGGAGGAGCTACTCCATGGTGTGACCTTAGATATCAGTTTTGTAACTCTCACAGACGTTTTTGCTCAAGGACATTGTCTAGCTGCTCAGGGACATGATACAGTGGAGGGTTGTTAGAGTTAGGGTAATTTGGTTAGATTGTGGTTGGACTTGATCTTTAAGGACTTTTCCAACCTGAGCAATTCTGATTCTATGATACATACAAATCCATCCTACAGATGCTGTCTGTGAGGGACTAGGAACACATAGCTGAAATCCATGCTGCACAGAACTTTGCTCGTCTCCGCAGGGCCGTATCTGGACGACTGTCAGCTTCTAGCCTTGTTTCCTGACCCAAAGTTACCAGGGCTTGACCGTCTGTGTTTGTAATGAAGCAAGTGAAAGAGAACATGAACTTCCCTTCCCTGTTCAGGCTGTCCCTCTTGTTGGAAGGGCCTGTATTTTTTCCTACTACTATTTCTTATACTCCAGCAGTCCTCAGAGCAGCACAGTAAGATCTCCAGGAGCAGAGGGCACCATCAAGAGGTCAACATCTCACCAGAAAGCATAACATAAAAGATTACACTTGGAATAGGAATTACCCGAAGTGACTTGTCTTTTCAGACAGTCTTTTCACAGTTGCAGAATATTATGCATTTTCCCAGTCCAGCTCTGCTCTTCTTTACCACTTCACCTGGCACAGCCCAACTGCAGCTCCAATATCCTTCTGAATTATTAACAGGACAAGTCTGGCAGCTCCTTTTTCTGCTGCCTCTTTCAGACAATTTTCAGCTCCCAAAAATTCAACTCAAGCAGGTCACATTCCTGTTCCGCATCTTAAAGACAACAGGCTCTTCTGAGGCCTGCAACAGATCTCAGCAAAATCAACTTTCAGTTGCCCTCATGAATTTCATGGCCCTTCTCATTTTTTAATAGCGTATGGACCTTTGTGCTCCTGCATGAAACTGCCATTCCCATGCTTTGGTGCTAGTGGAGGGTGGAGTTTTATAATTTATGGCAGGTAAAAGTAGGCAGGCACAGTATTCAGAGCTCAGGCATAAATGAAAGGTAGAGGAGGTAGCATGAGGTATAGATAAGAACTGATTACACGTGTGTGTGAGAGCCTAGCATGAAGGCTGAGTGCCTGTATTTACATGTGCAGGTGTTTGTAGGGCTGCCTGAAATAGTGTATACTGCTGAAGTATATGTACAAGAGGGAAGCGTTGCTTGAATCAAGTCCGGTAGTGCTTCAAGAGGATATTCTAAGGTGAGATTTTCAAATATTTCTTGTTAACTGATGCAGATGCTCTGGTGCTCAGAACTGTTTTTGCTGTTTGTGCTCAGCAGCCTGAGATCATTTTTGTAAAGTACTGTAGATGTATAGATGCAAATAAAGTGCTGTATTGTTCCTCACATAGATGGAAGTTGTTGGTCTGTCTTAGAGGGTATTTCCTGTTTCTCTAGACTGTCTTCTCAGTATCTCCCACTAGTGCCAGCCATGCCGTTTTCTGCTCTAAATGGGCAGATGTTAATTCTAATTCTGCAAAAGCTAACGAGGTCAAATTGAAGAAGGATGTAGTAAAACTATGAGCAACCATCACTGCCATTGAAGACCCATGTCTGGGGCTTTCCTGGCACAAGATACTCATTGCTACACCAGTGCTACTGCAGCAGTGCTGGTCTGGAGATTTTCCTTATTTGTGTAGTAGAATACCAAGCCACAGTCCACATGGTGTAAAGTGTTTGAGCTGTATGATCACTTCTCCCAGATGCATAGATTCAGAGCTCTGTACCCTGGAGATGTACCAGCCACAGTCACAATATGTACCTGTGCTTGGGACTGCTTGCTGCCTTCTGTAATGATCTTTCTTTGTGAGAATCAGGCTCTCCCTAGGTCTCTGTGTGTTTCCATAAAAGCTGTGGTGATTTCATGCTTAGGACTAGCAAAACTCCACCACGTTGCATGCAGCAGTTTTTCCCTTTCTGAAACCTGCTCTCACAGAGGCACAACCAGCATTGCTCACTGGCTCAGCTCTGGCGGGCAGCAGGTTCCTTTTGGAGCATGTTGGAACTGCCTCTTATCTAGCATGGGGCAGCCACTCACGGGGGCCAGCCTTGCAGCTTTCTCACTACTGAGTCAAATCCTGGTTCATCTCTGTGCAAGCTGACAGTAGTAGTGTGCCTTTTTTTGTTCTACAGTTTAAATTGTCTCAGTGATTCTTGTCTTTCCACTCTGCAGTTTTGTGAGGGCTTCATATTTCACTTCTATGAGGTGAAATGGATCGAATCGCTCTGCTTGTGGCTCCGTATGTTTGCTGTCAGGAAAATAATGTGGTTAAGCTTAAGATTTTAGTTTAGAAGCATTCCATCTGTCATGAGTAAGAGGTCTAGTGGTGAAAATTAAGTGCGTGTGATTAGTGTTTATTTCATATTTAGAAATGTCTGCTAGACTTCTAACTCTCTTTGCTACTCCTCTATTCTGTGTCAGCAGCTGCACACAACTCATTTTAGGTCTTCTCCTCACTTTCTGGAGCAGACTAGTCAGGGTAAAATTCATTGCTGCTTCTTGTATGGGAGAAGAAATTCCCCGTTGAGGTTGCAGCCTCGCCTGAGGTGGTTTTTCAGGTAAACACCAATAGCAGCCACAATGATGATTCACATACACTGTGAATCATAGAATTATGGAATAGTTTGGGTTGGAAGAGACCTTTAAGATCACCTAGTTCCAACCCCCTGCTTTAGACAGGGACACCTCCCTCTAGACCAAGTTGCTCACAGCCCTATCCAGCCTGGTCTTGAATGCTTCCAAGATGGAGAATATACAACCTCTCTGGGTGACCTGTTCCTGTGTCTCATCACCCTCACAGTCAAGAATTTCTTCCCAATGTCTAGTCTAAACCTACCCTCTTCCAGTTTAAAACAATTACCTCTTGTTCCGGTCACTACCTGCCCTGATGAAAAGTCCCTCCCCCACCTTTCTGTAAGTCCCTTCAGGTCCTGGAAAGCCACTATAAGGTCTCCTCAGAGTCTGCTGATTTCCAGGCCAAAAAGCCCCAGCTCTCTCAGCCTGTCCTCATGGGGGAGGTGCTCCAGCCCTCTGGTCATCTCTGTGGCCCTCTTCTGGACCTGCTGCAACAGCTCCATGTCCTTCTTGTGTTGGGGGAAATGTATACAGCATCCATTTATCATACTCCAGTTTTGCTGAAAGTAAAAGCACATTCCCTCTTTCTGACAAAACTGAGTCCATTCTCTTTTACACATATTCAGACTATTCACATTCAGAGAAATAATGGTTTCTGTGGTTTTATATCTGCCTTGGTATCTAATGGTCAAGGTTCATGCTTGTTCAACAGAGTTGTTTGATTTTTTTTTTTTTTTTTCTGATTGTGTATCTAACTATAGTCCAGGAAATCTTTTGGGAATTAGAATAAAGATATCACCTGTGCCAGATGGAAGTGATATCATCAAAATTCATCTGGAAGCCAGGGCTTTATGTAAACACTGCTGTATTCATTTGTTAGGAGGAAGCTGATACATGATTTATTTTTACAATGGTCTTTGTTTGCAGCTATTACTAGGCTGAATAACTATGCAAATAAGTTTCTTGTTAGAACTGAACTTTACAGACTAAACAGAGGGATGCCTTGAGAGGGGGCCCATGATGACCTCATGAAGTTCAACAAGGCCAAGTGCAAGGTCCTACATCTGGGTCGGGGCAATCCTAAGCACAGGTACAGGCTGGGCAGCGAATGGCTGAAAAGCAGCACTGAGGAGAAGGATTTGGGAGTGTTGTTTGATGAGAGACTCAACATGAGCTGGCAGTGTGTGCCAACTGCCCAGAAGGCCAACCATATCCTGGGTTGCATCAAGAGAAGTGTGACCAGCAGGTTGAGGGAGGTGATTCTGCCCCTCTGTACAGCTCTTATGAGACCTGGAGTACTGCGTCCAGTTCTGGAGCCCCCAACACAAGAAGGACATGGAGCTGTTGGAGCAGGTCCAGAGGAGGGCCACAGAGATGACCAGAGGGCTGGAGCACCTCCCCCATGAGGACAGGCTGAGAGAGCTGGGGCTTTTTGGCCTGGAAATCAGCAGACTGAGGAGACCTTATAGTGGCCTTCCAGGACCTGAAGGGGCCTACTGAAAGGCGGGGGAGGGACTTTTCATCAGGGCAGGTAGTGACCGGAACAAGAGGTAATTGTTTTAAACTGGAAGAGGGTAGGTTTAGACTAGACATTGGGAAGAAATTCTTGACTGTGAGGGTGATGAGACACAGGAACAGGTCACCCAGAGAGGTTGTATGTTCTCCATCTTGGAAGCATTCAAGACCAGGCTGGATAGGGCTGTGAGCAACCTGGTCTAGAGGGAGGTGTCCCAAACCATTCTATATATCTGTGATTTATATGACCAAAAAAATGAATGGGCTTCTTGTCCAGGAGATGATAAGAATGTGGTCTCTTTCTAACTGTACAGCCTCATCCTTGCAATATGTTACAAAAATAAAATTTGTGGTAGTGCATAATGGCAGTATGCAGCCTAACGTGTAATCCTGATTTCTGTCCTGGCTCTGAGAAATGGTAACTGCTGCCCTATGAAGCCTGACCTCAATAAATGTGCACAGAATGGAGATGAGATGATAATCAAGAAAATGTGTGCTTACATGCTGGACGGAAAGATAAATTTGGTTCCTAGTTGGCTAGCAGCAGTGACTATGCTTGGAAATGTGCACAGTGCTACAGTAACTGAAGTCATGGGAGGATGCAGCTCCCTGCCTCTGTGCAAATTATTCTGAAGGCTTCCATACAGAGGGAAATTGGGGCAAGGCATAAGGAGGAGGTTGGAGGTTAGAGAAATTTTAACTGGGAATATTTAAGTAGTGTAATGAACCTAGAAGACAGCGTGATAAGCAGTGTATGCACTGTGAACAGCTAGGTCATGCCTCAGACCTCTGCTGCTTTAGCAAGGGGAAGCTAATATGCATGGGCATGGCTGAGTTCAGCGCAACTGTGGGCTGCACAAAAGTGATGTACGCCTTTGTGAGAAGCTGGACTCCAGCACTGCTTTGTTCGGGCTGGCCTTCAGTTTGCCCCACAGCCCTGAAGGCCTCTCTCTCTCTCTCCGTCTGGCTGTAGAAGGATAACGTGTGCTGTAGTTTTTCACAGTATCATAGTAGTGTGGCAGCTTTCCAAAATGCTGAGCCTGCAGTGGGATTGGCAGGAGCCTAATTCACTGCAGTTGTCTTCATCATGACTGTGATGCTGAACTTCCTTTCTCTGTCTCTGCAGGTCCCTTGCAACCATGATGAAACCTAGGATGCAGATGCTTCTGATTTTGGCAGTTCTGTTCTTTCTTCTGATCCATTTCCACTTCCTAACCTGCAGCAACACTGCCTCCCTGGAATTAAAACCTTCTCCAGTCCACATTCTCATTCTCTCCTCCTGGCGGTCAGGATCATCCTTCACTGGCCAGCTTTTCAGTCAGCACCCCAGTGTCTTCTACCTGATGGAGCCTGCATGGCATGTATGGGTTACAATGTACCAGAACAGCGCCAAAGTCTTGCACATGGCGGCGCGGGACCTGGTCAGGTCAGTCTTTCTCTGTGATATGTCTGTTTTTGATGCCTACATGTCTAGTCAGAAGAAAAAGTCTGATTTATTTCAGTGGGAGAAAAGCCGAGCCTTGTGCTCCCCTCCTGCCTGTGACTTCTTCAGTCGCAATGACATAATTGCTGCAGGAAACTGCAGGACTCTCTGTGGCAGATACTCATTCAGCAAGGTGGAAGAAGCCTGTAAAACCTACAGCCACATTGTCATCAAGGAGGTTCGCTTCTTTGACCTGAAGGTCCTCTACCCACTTCTCACCGATCCATCCTTGAACCTCAAAATAATTCACTTGGTCCGTGATCCTCGGGCTGTGTTCAGGTCCCGAGAGAATACAATGGCAGAGCTGAAACGTGACAGTGACATTGTTGTGGGGTCCCAGAAGACAAAGGGAGAACTGGGACCTTACAACACAATGCAAGAAATCTGCAAAAGCCATGTTGAGATTTACAAGGCAGGCAGCCAGGCTATTCCCAGCTTTCTGAAGGATCGTTACCTGCTAGTTCGTTATGAAGACATTGTCAGAGATCCACTAGGAAAGGCTGCTCAGATGTATAGGTTTGCAGGACTCCATTTCACACCAGAACTTCAGAAGTGGGTGCATAATATTACCCACGGGAAGGGAAAAGGAGAACAAGCATTTGAAACTGGATCCAGAGATGCACTGAGCACATCTGAGGCCTGGAGGAACACGTTTCCCTTTGAGAAAATAGAAAAAGTGCAAAGTGTGTGCAAGGATGCGATGGACTTACTGGGATACCGGCTAGTTCAGTCTGAAGAAGAACAGAAGGACATGTCACTGGATCTTTTGTTTGGCCAGAACAAATTCTGAAGGCAGAAAAGCTGCTCTCTTTACTTCCTCTCTGAATGCTGCATGGTGGAGAACTATTTAGTTGTGCTGAAGAGGGTAGAGGTACATCTGTGTGTGTGTGGGTGGGTGTGTGAGGTCAGGTCGAGTAACACAGGAGTGCTGACAGCGCTCATGACAGTTTTACCAGCAGAAGCACAGAGTAGCTTTCCAAAGCTACAACACAGGCTGGAGTAATGCAAATCTGTTATCCAAATTAAGTTTGGGGTGTATGGGAAAGGCGAAATATGTGTAGATGGAAGCAAACAGATTGCCAGAGGAGTGGAATTGGGTGTCAGAGCTCAAACCCCTCCACAAGCCACAGCTAAGTATGGGAGAAACCATGTGGAATAACTGCACTGCAGTGGAAGAGGAAATATAAATGGAAGCCAAAGGAAGAGAACATTCTTTGTCATGCTGCCACTTGGGAACATATAATGACAGAAGAGACACAACGATAAGCATACGGTGTTTCCTGGAAAGCTCTTCTTCCCCTCTCCTTTCCCCCCCATCCGCCAACTCTATTCCTGTGCCTGAGCCTTTAACATTCATGGCAATGTTGGCAAAATGTCTGCGTTCATTTGCCATATAGTAGGAAAATGAAATATACCAGCTATAGTGGTAAATGAAAACTCCTAAGTCTGCACATAGGGATCTATTTCTGAGACGGGGTGAACCCACTGTTTTTTTTCTAGCTGTCAAAACCAGAAGGAGTTCTTGGCCTGGGAGTTCTCACAGTTCATGTGAGAATGAGAAGAATTCATGCTAGTGCTAAGGCTATAAAGACAGGGTAGGAACACAAATTCTATTGATATGCATAGTGAAAGATAGGTTTGTGGCATTGTATTAAAAAAAGCTGAGAAGAGAACAGTAAATTATTATATTGTATTATTTATTTGGTGAAATTATTTCCTGTCTTAGAGCACGTGCCAGGGACCTGAAGGCCCCTGACTAAAGAATGATCCTAGGATGGAACAAAGTATCCTGACAGTTTTAAGGGAACTGGTATTTGTGTCTGTAGCTGCAAATACCTTGTTTTGTTGAGAGAGCTGATCTTGGTAGCTGGTCTTGTTTTTGCAAAGACTTGTTTTGCAAGCAGGTGTTCCTCTTGGGCTCTGTGTCACACATCGGCCTCGTGGGTACAGAGTGCAGTGGAACAAACCCTGCAGACCCTGGGGAGAATCAAAGCAGGAGAGCAGCTGCAGTGGGAGAGAGGAAAAGTGCCCTTTAAAGGGGATGCCCTGCTGGTATGGTCCTTCTCTCTCCTTTTCAGTGGTTTGTCATCTCTCAAGGGATGGTGAGTAACGGTACGCTTGTTGAGGGAGGTTCTGCTTCCCACTTACAGGGATTATCTAAAAAATGGATGCCTGTATGAGTGTGTGTATGTTGACTAAAACTCGTAACCCTCTGTGCTGCTCTGAGCGCATGGTTTGCTTGACTCTGCTCCTGAGCCATCCTGTCTCTCAGACCCAAGTGTATCCTAAAAAGAGCACCATAAAATTGTTTCAGAGAGTATGCTATTCTCCACTATCTCCTATATCAATCAGCAATGTCATTCTTCCATCTTAAATGGGAATATGCAGATTAAACCTGAACGACAGAATTTTTATCTATTTATAACAGCGCTTTGTAAAAAAATGAGTAAATCTTGTTACCAGACACATGGAATGAAATGTCCACAGACAGCCCCTTCTGAGCAAGTTGTGGTGTCCCTTTAATATGGATCCCCAGCTTAGTTCATTTTTTTTTTAAAAGTCTGAAGCAGGGAAATCCATGTCTAAAAATTCACTGATGTACTGTCTCAATTTGACTCCAGTTCCTTAAACCAACTGACAAGCAACAGCTCATTTAAATTTATTAATTGGGCAAATTTACTACTGTAATCTATACTGTTAACCAGGAATAAAAATCACAGACAGGTTACAAGCGTCTCTATCTTGGGAGTACGGAGAACTGTGAGCTCCTCCCATGATCTTCAAAATAGCACATTGTTAACACCTTGCACATGCATCACATGCAAGGTAAGTGGGGACAAATTTAAAGCTTCTCTGCTCTTTTTACAACACTTTCCCAAGGCCTGTACTGATTTGCAGCACTGCTAGGAACACAGCTGCCTTTGCACTTCTCTGGTGACCGTATTCATGCTTGAAAGTGTGTATGCAAGAAGCAGTGTCCAGGTTCCATGTATTGTGTTTGATGGGTGGCAGAAGAGGAGTCACCCTTACTGATGAGCTATCTCGAATAACAGGAAAAAGACTCTTCTGTCAAATTTACAGCTGATTGTTGCAGATAATCAATTAAGGTTTTATTATGTGCTAATTCTGATAAGGAAAGCAGAGAAAGTAACGCTATAGATGCTGAGCAATTATGTTGTCTATTAAGACAAAGTAGCTGCTAGCTAGATTGGACTTTGGAATAAACTGAGTCATCTGAAGTTAACGATCTGCTCTGGGGCCACCAAGAGTAGAAGCTCAAAGAAGCGGATGGCTTCCTAGCCCAGAAACATCTCTGCAGGCACCTTCGGTGAGGCAAGCATCAGTGTTTCAGATCCTGCACACCTTTGAGGTAAGAGACCATCCTGCAGCAGTTAGGAAGGAAACCGCAGGTGCAACTGTGGAGCAGGAGGTGACAGACAGAAGTTAGCAGCCCAGAAAGGGATCTGCTAGGAGTACAATTCGTCAGCAGTGGGAAAGATTATATGAGCTGGAGGGAGGATCATATTTTTCAATTTCTGATGTAACTCACTATAAATATTTCTAATGATTTAGATTTCACAAGCTAGTATTGCAGCATTCTTCTTGTCCCTGAAATTCTACTTCTTCATGTACTTCTGTGTATATTCATACCTCATAAGTGAGCAGTGTGGGGCAGACCCCAGCTTATTAACCTGCTAGCAAGGCTTTCCTGATTTCCAGGTGTAGGACCAGATAAATGTCAGTGTTTTGGAAGCCCTTTGAAATCGAATCTACGTCTCTTACCACTAGACAGGGCCTAGCACACTGAAATATTCAGATGCATCACAAAGTCAGTATGCCGTGCAAGCTGGGTTTGTCCTATAGCTGTTGTTCCTTCAGCACAGTAGCTATCCAAATCATTCTTTCCTTCTAGGTGAAGAAATCAGCCCCAGTTACCATGACTGAAAACAACTTAAAGTAGCTGGGACATGGTTTATTTCGGGAGATGACTAAAATAGGGTTCCTCTAAGTATAATTTCTGTTGTTTAAATTTAAGATCTTATTCCTAATGGCTGGAAAAACTTAATGTGATATTTTTGTATCTTCCCAAAGTCTGAATTTCCATTTCATCAAGTTGGAATAATATTGATTCTATTGCAAAGATGTAGATCTCCATCTAGAATTATTTTTAAGAAGCTTTTAAAGCTAGATTCATGGAGGAGACATCTGATGTTCTGCCCAACATTTAGGCTTTGGTCACAGAATGACTACTGTTGGAAGGGATCTCTGGAGGCCATCTGCTCCAACTACCCTGCTCAAGCAGAGACACCTAGAACAGGTTGCCCAGGACCAGGTCCAGGCAGCTTTCAGGGTCTTCAGGGAGGGAGACGCCATTCTCTCTCTGTGCAGCCTGTGTCAGTGTTTTGTTATCCACACTGTAAAAAAGTGATTTTTACAGATCAACTGTTATCACAGTACTGAAGACATCTGTAGTCCTAGAACTAAAGCTCTATTTCTTAAAAAGGGTGGAATATTATGTTATCAAAATTGGAGTGATACTGTCAGAGATTCTCTTAGTGAATGTGAAAACCATGCTGGGCAGTACTAGCATCATGGCAGTAAGCCCACTAAAGGAAGGTATCTTCCTTTACATGGCATTTATATAAAGTTGGTGCAGGCAAGCTGGCATAGAGAAGTGTGATTCTCACAGCACCAGAGAAGAGTACAGTTGTTGTACTTTTAAAGATCTCTAGCTTATAGCTTATATCAACGTATTCAGCTAAAAGCATAGTCTCAGAAGCCAGTTTTTATTGTAGTCATAGTGAGGAGCTTTTCACCTGAAGTGCCAAGAAACCTGTTTCTTCACAGCCATAGACTCTTTCCAGTACATTACTAATTATATTTATACATTGATCAATGTTAGTTGGAGTAGCACAAGTTTTATTACACATATTTGTTTCTGATGGACTTGACTCTTTGTATTAAATATTTAGTTGGACAAAAAAAACCCTTCAGTGTTTCCAGTCTCCAGTAAACAAATGACATAAAATGACATAAAATGACATATAATGTATTTTCTTAAATTGCTGTTAAAAAAATTGTTTTTACTTCTGCTTCCTCAGCAAACTCAGGAAAAAAAAAAAAAAACCAGGACCATGGATTTCAGTGCCTCATCATTACACTTCTGCTATGTTTCCCCACTGCAACTATTGACAATTTTAATTTTTATTTTTATTTTTTATTTTATTTTATTTCATTTTTGGAAGCACCAAAGCTATACAGGGTGGTCACCTGAAATTTTAAAGTTGGATTAGTGGAAGCAAAGGTGACTAAAAATAATTTTGGGGGAGGAAAAAATACATCTCAAAACAGTGAGTATGACAGATGAAACTGTGGCTATATCTGTTGGCACATGCATAACTAAAGATCTGTGCAGTCTGTTAAGAAACAAATGTGAAGTTCATATTGTGCAAGTTTAGATGAGCAAAATCTGTTTTTAGAGCAATAAAGTGTTAAGACAGAAAAGTTCAGTAATCAAAGGGGCACTTAAAAATAAACTCCTTGCTATTCCTTCATGTTTCTCTTCAACCTAGCATATACAATCAGTTTTTCATTGGTAATTTTAGTTAAGAATGGCCAGAATTCATTCACTGTAGTTATGAAAGACTGGACTTCATTGATAATGATGAAAGGAAGTAAACGGGAAATACCCAAACTCTAGTTAATGGTCTGCCACAGAATGCTTAACTTCAAGGTTCTGGCCCTTGCTTTGCTGCATTACTCGCTCTCCCAGCTTTATAAATGTAGCTGTTCCAGTCAAACAAGGAAGATAGGTGTGTGTATTTCTTTGGGCTACAACATGTTCCTGATATAAAAATCACAGGGCCTTAATATCACCTTAGAAAAATAAGCTGTCTCACAGCTGAGGAATCATATCTGTATCCTTGGTAAAACCAAGTGGAGAAAGGGTTTCTGTCATGGAAGAAGGCAGAGACAAAATGATGTGAACCTGACCCACAATGGAACATCTCCAGGTTCCATTAATGGAAAAGTGAAACAAAGAGACCTAGTGCCACATGCTCAAGCAAGAGTGCAGCTGAGACAAGCACTTCCTTTTAGAAGTTCAAAACAGAAGAGGGATACCTTCTGTTAGCTCTGCTTTTTTTTAGTTTTGTTTTGTCTTCTTATTCAGTTCCTATACCTGAAGAATTCATCAAGTATCTATTAAAATGTTAGCAGTGTTAGATGATGTCTTCACGTAGTTTTACAAAGGTAAAAGCACCTTATACAGACTTGGAAGTTGGTAATGCAGGCATGATTAGCTGCCCTGAAAAAGACAAGCTTATTCTCACAGGAAATGTCAACCAAGTTCTAGCATTTATTTTGTTAACATTTGTCAATACTACAAGGCAGTCAGTTGGTGTTTCAAGACATCCATTTTCTGAAGCAGAAGTCTCAGTGCACAAAGTTACCACTGACTTTCAAGATAATGTGGAATTCAGCTTAGACTTGGCAATTTCCAAATTCAGCTTAATCTTACTAAGTGTACTACAGTACAATAAGCAAAAATAGTAAATATAACTGTTACAAATATATAACAGTAATAGTAGAAAAATATCAATCTCTGCTTTTATAAGCCCATTTTACTTCACCAAAAGGATGACTGAATTCCAGACTTACAGGAGTTATAAACCACTAGTGACAAGCTGTTGCTTTGAGTGATTGTTCAAATAACATTTCAATAGAGTCCAGAGTACAATTTCAGGTTTAAATAACTGAATTTTTTAGATTGTGACCATATATTAGAAATTATTTTCTCACTCCTTCAAACAACACAGCTGATACTTTGAACGCATTTTTTACTTCAAGTCTGAGATGGATGCTAAGTTACTTCATCTAGATTGAGGAGTCTGGGACTCTTCAACCTGTAGCCAGGGAAGAGCTAATCATTGTTTTTGAAATCATAACGCCAGATGACACATTTAATGCTATTAAGCAAATCCTGCAGTATTAGCACTGGAGAATACATATTAAAGTGGTAATAAAAATACCAGTGACTGCCTGCTGGCTTGAGAAATCACTGTAACATGATACTGATTACTACAATGTCCCAGAGAACATTTTTGGCCGTTCCCAATCTCAACACTGATTCATTAGACCAAGTGCCTCAAATAAGTCTTCTTGCCTGAATACTTTTGACCCTCTTTTTGGGCCACTAAATTTTCAGTGGTATCTTTGCCACATGCCAGCTACTAATCAAGGTCTATTAATAACAACAAAAAGATAATGAAAACAGCCAGCAGAGCAGGTTTAGATGACTGCCTGCAGTACTCTTAAATGACACATGAAACAGACAGTGTACTAATAAAGCTTTAGAGAACTGAATAAGATTTAGCCAAGCCCATTCAAAATCCTTTGCATACAGCAAAGTACAAGTCAGACTGTCAAGAAAAATATAGTACATATACAGTTTAAAATCAAATTTGCAGTGAGAAAACTTGATACCAGATAGGACCTCTCCCCCATTTTCACTTCAGTATATTCTGAACACAGTACAACAACCTTTCATAAACTTTATTTTAAAGCATTGATGGAAAATTCTAAAGTACTATTCTGAAGTGACTTAAAAAAAACAAACAAGCAAATTATTGCCACAGTCCTAGATCAGTCATTTCACTCTGCTTTGCTATTTTAACTTTTCCTAAATGCTACTCGCCTTGCTACATTTTCAGCTCCAAATTTTGCTATCAATTTACTTCTGACATCTTCATCATCCTTCTGCAATTCTAAGTCATCCTCTCTGCTCCACACAGGGTACCCATCCAGGCGCTGCCCTGCATGCAAATAGTATGAAGTAGCCTCCACTTCACCACTGTTTTTCAGAAAGGCCTGTGTAACAGTGAGCAGGTCCATGTGGAACTCCTCCACGAAGTGCTGAATAATTTGTGCTGCTTCTTCAGCCTTGCTGGAATCAGGGCAAGCGTTTGTTCGCTTATTTTCTCCTTGAGCAGCAGGGAGAGCACAGTTCCCCAGTCCAGTTTTCAGGCCAGACGCTGCGTCACCTGGAAGCATTCCTCCTCCATTTTGCATAGGAAGTTCATCTGGAGTGTCTGTGGTGTCACTTCCTGACTACAAGTAAAAAGGGACATCAGTTAGACAAGGTTGCTTTGGGCAAGCTTCTTCTATTCCTGCTTTATTGCAAACGCTGTCTTCCACCATGACTTTCAACACGGTATAAGGTAATTACGAGGCACAACAAAATTCAGTAATCGAAGTGAAGTAATAACAAGGTTCTGCAAGAGGATATAAAAACATCAAATATGAAGCAGTATTTTAATACTTAAATAAAAAAATACTTAACATTTTATGCCCAAAGTGAAAGCTGCCAATACAGCTTTTAACACGCGATGGCACATCAGGTTATTTTCCTCAACTTTGAGTAAGGAATTAAACTGAGCACACCACCCTCTTCCACACGCTGCTGAGGCACTGACCGCCACATACAGTGCATTTCACAGCTTACACGAAGCTTCCGCTTCGCTACAGCAGGAAGGCCACCACGGGACAAAATAATTCAGAAGCGTACTGCGTATCGGTTCATAGTTACGTCGCGGCACCCAGGAAGGACCTCTGTCACCATCCCACTCGGCACCGCCGCTCCACGCCGGCTTACCTCAGAGCTCTCGAACTCCCGATTCGCCGCCTCGAAAATACCCATCGGTGCCGCGGCCTCCTCCGCCTGCTGGGGCTCTGCGGGAAGAGGCGCGCACAGCGTCGAACCGCAGCGGCACGCGGCGCCTCGCCCGCCCCCCCGGCCCGGCCCCCGCCCGCAGCTCACCCCGGTGCAGCGGCCGCAGGTGCCGCAGGTAGCGGTCGCGCATGGCCTGCCAGCTGTGCCGCGTCAGCCCAGCGCACTCCAGTTCCTTCCAGAGCGCCGTGCCGCTCACCCGCGCCCCGCTCCGCTCGCGCACGGCCCGCAGCAGCGCCGCGTCCTCCGCCTCGGTGAAGGGCAGGCGGCCGCGCGGAGAGGCGGCGAGCGGCGCGGGGCCGCTGTGCCAGTAACGGTCCAGCGGCAGCCTCCGCTGGCTCTCCACGCACGCTCTCACGTACTCGGTGGAGACGGCCCCGTCAGGCGCCGGCTCCCCGGGCTGCGCCAGGTGCACGGCGCCCGGCTCCTGCACGCGGCACAGCCCCGCGCCCCCCGCCAGCAGCAGCGGCGCCAGGCGCAGCTTGGCCATCCCGGGCCGTATGTAGAAGCGCATGGGGGTGCCGTCCTCCCAGACGAACACCTTCCGCGGGGGCGCCGCCATTTCCGCGCTCTCCGCGCAGACGCACCGGCGCCGGAAGCGCGGGACGGAGCCGGGAAGATGGCGGCCGCGGCGGAGCGGGAGCTCGATCCGGCGGACGCCGAGTCGCGCCTCAGCAAAAAGTGAGGGTGGGCGGGCCGGCGGGGCTGGGGAGGAGTGAAAGGGCGAGGCAGGGCAGGCGAGGCGAAGCGAACGTCTGGCTGACCGGGGCGCGGATCCGCCCGACCATCCGTCGGAGCGCGCTATGCTGAGCCCTGCTGCCATGCGGCTCCTCGGCTGGGCCCCGAGGGCCGCGCCCGCGCTCCGCTGGTGCCGGGTACCTCGTGGCCGAAGCAGGTCGGTGCTCGGCGGTCCGGCTGCCCCCGCCTCTTTTCTTCGTGAAGTCCTGAGCGACGGAGCCGGGGCTGTGGATGCCTGCGGGACGTGGGGCGGGGTGGGCCGTGAAGGCGGTTTCGTGCGTCTCGGCGGCGCCTGGCTTCCTGCGGGGCGAGGGCGCGCTGCTTCAGTGAGCGCTGCGTGGGGCGGCCGTGCTCCGTAACCGCTCGTGGGAAGGAGGGCCCTGCGGACGTCCGTCGGCACACGGGGGCACTCTCTCCAGATTTGTTCACACGGTGTCCAACGAGGTTTTAGTTTTTTCTGAGTATTTGTATCTTTTAGAGAATAGATTGAGAGGTCAAGAAAGGTAACTCTTAAACGTGCTTAAGTGTTGCTTTGTTTTTTGTGCAGAGCAGAGGGGATGACAGGGTTGTTTGTACAGCCAGTTCTTGTCAGTCTTGCTGCATGCTCTCCTACAGAAGTATCGGGGTGTGCACTACATCCACTTTCTTTTTATTTTACAGTGAACTGAAAAGACGCCTGAAGGCTGAGAGAAAAATTGCTGAAAAGGAGGCAAAACATAAAGAACTAAGTGAAAAGCATCCAAATAAACCTTCTTTGGCTGCTGATTCAGAGAACAACATTGGTGCCGATGAGGAAAGCTTGGATCCAAATGTAAGAGTAGCCACATGCTTAATACTGTTCTGAAAAGAAATGTTACTGATTTACAGTTGATTTTTATTCAGAGTGAAGTAAGTAGTTCAAATAGAGAGTGACCTACATATTCCTAAATCAGAGCAGTTGTGTTTTAATGTATAATCTGTGTAATACTTTGAAATTCAAACAAAGTCATTCGGTTTTGTTTGTTTCCTGTGGCAGCAATATTACAAGATCCGTAGTCATGCAATCCAGCAGCTGAAGGGCACCAATGAAGATCCCTACCCCCACAAGTTCCATGTGGACTTATCTCTCTCAGATTTTATAGGGAGGTACAGTCACTTGCAGCCGGGAGATCACTTGACAGATATCACAGTGAGAGTGGCAGGTAAGATATAATCTAAGATGCAGGAAGATGGTCTGTTGCTTTGCAGAGCCAAGTTTTAGCTGATTTTAGAGATGGGATGGTCTCTTTTCAAATTTTGCTGATCTTGCTGCTCCTCTCGGGCTTGAAGCTAAGTCTGAAGCAGTTTTGGACTATTCAACATAAGACCTTTCAGACTGAGCAGACTGCAACGTTCCTTATAAGCAGAAGATCAGATAGTGATTTGGGCTTCAGGACCCCCAAAGGTCATGTGAACTTTTATGCAGTCTTAGTAGTTTTGAGGCTTTAACTGTCTCTCTTTCACACTTAATGATCAGTGCAGGGCTGATGATTTTTTCTCCAAGTGGTAACGTTGTGGCTTTTGCTCCTGTGTCATAGAATCATACAATGAATTGTAGGATGGTTTGGGTTGGAAGGGACCTTTAGGTTGGAACCTAACCTGGTTCCAACCCCCTGCTGTAAGCAGGGATGCCTCCCTCTAGACAAGGTAGCTCACAGTGCCATCCTGCCTGGCTTTGAATTCTTCCAGGATGGAGCATACACAGCCTCACTGGGCAACCTGTTCCAGTGTCTCACCACCCTCAAGTCAAGAATTTCTTCTTAGTCAACTCTCTTCCAGTTTAAAACCATTTCTCTTTGTCTGATCGCTACCTGCCCTTATATAAAGTCCCTTCCCAACTTTCCTGTAGGCCCCTTTCAGTTACTGGAAGGCCACTCCTTGGAGCCTTTTGATCTCTAGGCTGAAGACCCCCAGCTCCTTAGCCTGTCCTTATAGAGGAGGTGCTCCAGCCCTCTAATCATCTTTGTGTCCCTTCTCTGGTCCTGCTCCAACAGCTGCGTCCTTTTAGGGACATGTTTCCCAATGACCTGCATTCTTTTGCTGCTTAGGTCGTATCCATGCAAAGCGTGCCTCTGGAGGGAAACTGATTTTCTATGATCTTCGTGGTGAAGGAGTCAAGTTGCAGGTCATGGCGAATTCCAGGCGAGTAAAAGTATTCCTATTAGCATTCTAAACTGAACTGCATTCTAGGACTTAGAGATCTGTATTTTCATCTCTGTTCCAGTAGGGATTGGCTTGGGCAGTAATGTTTTGTTTTGGATGTTGTCAGTCATTGGCTTCCCTCTTACCTTCTTTAAGAAGTTAGCCTGAGAAGAGATGTGTAAGACAACTGGAATGTTAAATTTTAAGCAAAATTGCTTATACTGAATTTTGTAATTACAGGCTTTACAAGTCTGAGGAAGAATATTTCCGTATTAACAACAAATTGCGTCGTGGGGACATTATTGGTGTAGTGGGGAATCCTGGGAAAACAAAGAAGGGAGAACTGAGTATTATTCCTTATGAAGTAACTCTTTTATCGCCATGCCTACACATGTTGCCTCATCTTCACTTTGGCCTCAAAGATAAGGTACCTGTCATACTTGCCACTTTTGGAGGTGATTTGACAGATAGTTTTGATTGAATGATCTTTTATATTTGCTAATGATATTAGAGAGCAAAGAACTATTCATCTTGTTTTGTTTTGGTAACCTTCATTTTGTTTTTTTTTTGGCAGTCTGTTTTCTCTACCTTGTTCTAAAGATATTTCTTTCAGGAAACTAGATATCGACAGAGATATTTGGATTTAATTCTTAATGATTATGTGAGGCAGAAATTTATAACCCGTGCAAAGATTGTGACATATATTCGGAGCTTTCTGGATGAATTGGGCTTCCTTGAGGTAAGTCTTCCTTGTTATTTTTGTCTGCATACCAAACGTATTTGGAGCTTCTCAGTTTCAGGGATACTTTGTATTCAAGTTCACCTACCAAATTTTTCTGAAGTGAGAGTAATTATCTCAGCACAGTGTATTTTATTAATTTACAGTAATGGAATCTGGAGAGTTTTTTTTTTTTCTTGTTGTTGTTTGGTTTTTTTGCTTTTTTTTTTTTTTTTAAGTTATAGACAGTAGTTGTTCAATTTTTAGAAAAATACTGCCATGCTCTCATGAGTATTGTATTCTTCAATTTATTGTCAGGGCTTATTACTTTGCAGTCAGTTCAGTCCTCTGAAGTTAAACTGTATTTGTGATTCTGGTACTGTCTGGGATGCTGCCTAGGCAGAAAAGAGAGCTCCTTTGGAACTTAGGCAGAAGAAAAAGTATGGACTTTGGAATCAAAGTCGGACTGCACAGGAAGACTGCAGTTCACTATTGCAGGGAGAAAATTTCTGTGACCACACATCATCTGATGCTGGCCAGTACTGTGCTGAATAACAAAGACAGCTTTTTCAAGTGTTAAGAGCAAGAGAAGTTTTAAAGAAAATACTGAGCTGTTACTTGCTGGGGCTGGGTTACCTCACAGATTGGGTTGATGTTAAAGCAGAGATATTAAATGTCTTGTTTCTTTATCCCTGTCTCTAAACACCAGTGATGGTCCCTGGGACCCCTGGAATGCAGGGTTGGAGGACCGTGTCTGGTGATGTGCTAAGCTCCCAGTTGATGTTGATTTGGGATGGACTTTGCTTTTGTAGTTGTAGTCTCCAAGGCTCAGTGGGTTTCTCCCCAGAGTACTGAAAGAGTTGGCCAATGTTGTTGTGAGATCTCTGTTATTTATCAAAGGTTCTGGGAATATGAAAAGGTCCCAGTTGACTGGAAGTTAGTAAATGTTATTCTGAATTCCAAGAAGGGCAAGAAAGTAGGCCCTGCTAATTACAGGCCTTTCAGAGTCTTGTCTTTGATGCCTAATAAACTTACGGTGAAGGTTACTTTGCAAGTTGCTGAAAAATATTTGAAATGCTGTGCAGTCATCAGTCAAA
This sequence comes from Chrysolophus pictus, assembly GCA_037305975.1. Classification (NCBI taxonomy): domain Eukaryota; kingdom Metazoa; phylum Chordata; class Aves; order Galliformes; family Phasianidae; genus Chrysolophus; species Chrysolophus pictus. Next base: position 179,697 of record CM074586.1, on the reverse strand, counting down.
ATGAGCATGGGTTTATGAATGGAAGGCCGTACTTTACTAATTTAATATACTTTCATGACACTGCCTAATAGACAAAGTGAAAGCAATAGATGCAATAAAAACTCTGGTACTGTCTCTCTCTGTATCCTTCCAGACAAAATGTATCCTAGATAAAGTCACTCACAAGGTGATGAGTGAATAGTTTTCTGAAAGGTTGGGCTCAAAGAGGTGTAGTAAATGGGATAACATCAGGTTGGCAGCCTGTCACTAGTGGTATTTCCAAGGGCTTAGCTTTAGGGCCAGTTATCTTCAATACTTTTATCAATGATCTGGACACAAGAGTTAAGTACTCCTTCATTTCCCTTGAGAGTGGAGGAAGCCTTACAGAGTGAACTTAAAGCTGTGTTGAGGGAAGTTCAGATTGGCTATTAGGAAAAAATTACTTGCTACAGCATAGGTCAGGCGCTGGAACAGGCACCCCAGGAAAGCAGTCATGTCCCCAAGTTTGCCTGTGTTCAAGAAACATTTGAACTGTGCTCTTAGATATATGGTTTAACTCTTAGATTGCCACCTGTGGAGTTAGGGGTTGGACTCAATAGTTCTCCTGGGTCCCTTCCGTATTTTGATGTTCTATAATTCAGAATAGCTTAAGTGACTTATCTTTATTTGCTGCGTGGGAGAACTGGCCTTGAGAATTGTTTTCATACACTAATATGTCAAAGAATAAATGAAATGCAGAAAGTTTTCATTAGAATTAGTTGGTTGGTTTGCTTGTATTATAGAATTCTACTGTAGAAACAGAAATGGCCTAAGGATGAAAGCAGGGGGAGGATGAAAGAGGGAGAAGCCTGGAAACATTTATGCCAGTGTTAATGTTCTTTATTTTGTTGTTATTTTACAGATTGAAACTCCTATGATGAATATAATTCCAGGTGGAGCTATGGCAAAACCTTTTATCACATACCACAATGAGCTGGATATGAAGCTGTATATGAGAATCGCTCCAGAGCTTTACCATAAGGTAAAATACAAGCCTTTTGTGGTTAAGCCCATATTCTCCAAATTGTTGTGATTTCACACAATCACTGAATGGTTGAGGTTGGAAGGGACCTCTGGAGGTCATGTGGTTCAAACACCGTGTTGAAGGAGGGACCCTTGCTGCAGGTTACCCAGAACTGTATCCAAATTGCTTCTAAATATATATTCACAGAGGGAGACTCCACAACTTTTGACAGCAACCTTTGCCACTCTTTAGTCACCCACACAGTACAGAATAGTTTCTGATGTTCAAATTAAATATGCTGTGTTTTTGTTTGTGCCCACTGCCTCTTCATGTCACTAGGTATCACTGAAATGAGCTTGGCTCAATCTTCAAGCTATTGCTTCAGATATTTACATACATTGATAAGATTTCCCCTGGAGCATTCTCTTCTCTAGTCTGTACAGTCTCAGATCTCTCAGCTTTTTCTCGCTGGAGAAGCGTTCTAGTCAGTCATTCATCTTTGTGGCACTGATCTGTCTCTGGTGTGACCATGTCTCTCTTTTACAGAGGAGTCCAGAACTGATCATAGTACCTGTGATGTTACCCTACCAGCACTGAGTGGAGGGGAAGAATGGTCTCCTTTGACCTGCTAGCAATACTTTGCCTAATGCAGAAAATAGTATGTTAGCCTTCTTAGCAGCAAGGGCACTTCTCATTCCAAAAAAAAAAAAAAAAAAAAAAAAAATGTAACTGAAGAGAGGATTATTCCTGCACAACAGTGGACTCGTTGGAGTGGCATTAACAGAAAGAAACTTGAATCAGATTTGTCAGATGATGCAGAGGTTATGAGCTCTTTCCTGTTCCTTTGACAATGTTAGTATTTATTTGCATTTCCTTCTGTTTAGATGTTGGTGGTTGGAGGTCTGGACAGAGTGTATGAAATTGGACGTCAGTTCCGGAATGAAGGAATTGATTTAACTCACAACCCTGAGTTCACAACTTGTGAATTCTACATGGCTTATGCAGACTACCATGATTTGATGGAAATCACAGAGAAGTTGCTTTCAGGTTACTTATGCATTACTAATTAAAAAAGAGTAAGAATCTCCAAAAATAATTGCATATTATGTTCCATATAATTTAAGCTTCCTCTTAATAGGGATGGTGAAGCACATTACTGGAAGTTACAAGATCACTTACCATCCAGATGGTCAAGATGGACAGGCCTATGAGATGGATTTTACCCCTCCCTTCCGGCGCATTAGTATGGTGGATGAACTGGAAAAGACTTTAGGAGTGAAATTTCCACCAACTGAGTCTTTTGAAACTGAAGGTTAGATGTCAATTATGGATGTTTTAATTCTTTCTTAGGAAAAAGGGAGTAAAGATCTGAAGCCCTTAGCCTGCAGTCCACCAGCTACTTTCTCGTGGTGGCATCAGTACGTGGAATCGCCTTTCTCCAGCATTGTCTTTTAAAAAAAAAAAGTACAGAAAGAAGCGAAGCCTTCTTGCCATGCAGTGCTTGGCAAGATCTGACTGTCTTGCCTCTTTATTTGTGGAGTATATGTAACACCATATACTCAGGAGGCACGATCTGAAGAGTTTTTGATCTGTTGAAGGGGCACAGCTTTTTATTTCTTATTTATTCTGTCTTTTGTGCAGTTGAGTCTCCATGTCTGTGATGATAGGTTAGGAATAAGATTATTTTGGGGCTTTTAGAAAATGTGTGTATCTACTGCTTAATTCTTGGAATTCAGAATTGAGGAAATACATTAGTGCACTTTTTAGTAATTTTTCTAATATCTGGCAGTAATAATGTTGGATTGTATAACTTGTCCAGGTTTCTAAAAGGCAAAATAACTTTTTTAATGTAAACTGATGAGAAACAGATACCACTTTCATAGTGTTTGAAACTGATATTTAAGCTAATGTTTTCCATTATGATTTCTGCTATTAATGTTTCCACTATTAAGATCTTGAGAATCACTCTAAGACATGTTGAAGCTTGCAGAAAGAAAAGATACGGCTACCGGCGTGGCTCTTACGGTTTTTGTCTACAATTGCAGAAACTCGAAGGTTCTTTGATGACCTTTGTGCAGTGAAAAATGTGGAGTGTCCACCTCCTAGGACAACAGCCAGACTTCTTGACAAAGTAAGTAAAGTTGGTTGGTTTTTGTTCTTCTTGTTTTTGTATTGCTGTCATCTTTGAGGATCTGTCTGTGGAAATACCTGGACCAGGCTCTGAGCAACTTGATCCAGCTTGCAGGAAAGTTGGACAAATGACTTTTATAAGTCCTTTTCAATTGAAATGATTCTGATTTAATAGAAGTCTCTTCAGAGCAAGTTTAGCTGCGTGTGAAAAAACACTGATGTGCACTTAGGCTATTTCTCCATGACAACGGGAAACCTTGCGGTGTCAAAATTCTGTCATGTTCAAGAAAATGTCGTTGACTGATGCATGCTTAGTAAGAGAAAATTTTAGTGTGAAAAGTGATCTGTTAGGCCCAAACCAGATCTGCTTTATCATAATTATGTCAGCTTTGTTCAAGAGAGCTGTGTGTTTGTATGTGCCTTACTGAATGTTAGATTTCCATATCTTTTTTTTTTTTTTTAAATCAATGGCATTAGCTGCTGCTTTTTCTGCTGCTTTTCTCATTGTCCTGTGCTATGATATCCAAATTAAATTGTTACTATTTTTTTAGCTGGTTTTGCAATTTTGTTTTTCTTATCCAATTAGGATACATGTTTTCTGTTAAAGAAGACATTACTGTGATTACTAAAGCTTTTTCTTTTCATGGTTTGCTAAATGGATTCAAGCCATTTCATGGTTTACATGAATTACTAGAGCTTTTCGCTTCTTCTATACTGAAGAAAAGGAAGTAGGATGTTTGGGGAAGGTAGTGTTGGGAAGTGATAATGTACTTCACATGTGTTTCGCTTTTATTTTCCCAGTTAGTTGGTGAATTTCTCGAAGTCACTTGTATCAACCCAACTTTCATCTGTGATCATCCACAGATCATGAGTCCTCTAGCCAAATGGTAAGGGTATGATACACAGTCATAATGTAACTCTCTTAAGTCCTTCAATCCTACTTAATTTAAAAACAAACAAACAAAAACAAAAACTGGAGGTACTGATGTTACATGCTAGTTAAATACTATTCTGACACAAGCCTATATATAAATCTTGGTTCCTGAGCTGTGAAGCCCAGCATCCAGAGGAGAGGTGTGTTCATGCTGAGTAGTTTAGACAGCTGTTGCTGCCAAATATGGGTAATGCACCTGGAGAAATGTACATGCCCTTTCAGTCTTGTAAATCCTTGTGGTTGATTTGTCATTTTCACATAGGCATCGTGTTCGTCGGGGACTAACAGAACGCTTTGAGCTCTTTGTGATGAAGAAGGAAGTGTGTAATGCATACACAGAACTGAATGATCCTTTCCAGCAGCGGCAGCTTTTTGAAGACCAGGCCAAGGTAGGGTGTTTCCCTAATAGGGAATCAATGATTTAGGTATGTATAAAAGTATTTTCAAATCTGTCACTAGTCCCTACTGATGAAAAGGGTTATGATTACACAGAGTGAGTGTTCCTCACTCAAGTGAAAGCCTGTTGTTAAAACTTGTTTACCTTACAGCAAAGTTCCTTTATAAGAAAGCAAGTCTAACCTCTGCTATTGAGTAATATATCTAGGTTTTGGAATATCTTTATCTTTAGTAAAGCATTTGATGCTGCTAAACTGAGGAACTGTGGTCTGAACAATTGGATACTGAAGTGGACTGAACTGGCTGAAGGAAAGAAGCCAGAGAGTTGTGGTCAATGGGACAGAGTCTAGTTGGAGGCCTGTATCTAGTCCCTCAAGAGTCAGTACTGGGTCAGTACTGGGATCAGTACTATTCATTAATGACTTGGGTGAGTGAATAGAGTGCACTGTCAGCAAGTTTGCTGATGACACAAAACTGGGAGGAGTGGCTAAATGCCAGAAGGCTGTGATGCCAGTCAGTGAGACCTAGACAGGCTGGAGAGTTGGTCAGGGAGAAATTAGTGAAATATAAGACAGGCAAGTGTAGAGTCTTGCGTCTGGACATGAACAACCCTATGTACCAGTATAGGTTGGACTGATGTGTTGGAGAGCAGCATAGGGAAAGTGGGTCTGGGGGCCCTGGTGGACTGCAGGATGATCGTGAGCCAGCACTGTGCCCTTGTGGCCAAGAAGGCTAATGGCATCCTGGGTTTTATTAGAAGGGCTGTGGTTAGTAGAGCAAGAGAGGTTCTCCTCCCCCTCTACTCTGCCCTGGTGAGACTGCATCTAGAATATTGTGTCCAGTTCTGGGCCCTTCAGTTCAAGAAGGACAGGGTACTGCTTGAGAGAGTCCGGTGCAGAGCCACAAAGATAGTTAAGGCAATAGAGCATCTCCCTTATGAGGAGAGGCTGAGGGAGCTGGATCTTTGTAGCTTGGAGGAGACTGAGGGGTCAACTCATTAATGCTTATAAATATGTAAAGGGTGAGTGTCAGGAGGATGGAGCCAGGCTCTTCTCAGTGACATTCAATGATAGGACAAGGGGCAACGGGTGCAAGCTAGAACATAGGAGGTTCCACATAAATATGAGAAAAAACATCTTTACAGTAAAAGTAACAGGACACTGGAACGGGCTGCCAGAGAGATTGTGAGGTCTCCTTCTCTGGAGACATTCAAAACTCACCTGGACACATTCCTGTGTAAACCTCACCTAGGTGTTCCTGCTCCAGCAGAGGGATTGGACTAGATGATTTTTTTTGATCTCCCTTCCAATCCCTGACGTTCTGTGATTCTGTGATTTTATTTCCCCCCCCTTTTTTTTTAACCTGCAATACTGATCTGAAAAAAGCAGATATATTGTTTTATTTGTCTTCCTCATATTGAAATTCAGTTATTTTTCCACAACAAAGCCTTTGTGTAATCATACAACACAATATTTCCAGCTTCTTAAATAATTTTCCATGTCCAGTAAGAGTTTGAGTGGAATGACATATCTCATTTTCAGAACTGAATTCTTTTAAATTGGTTCACATAATAGAGCTGCATATTGGAAACTATTAGGCCAACAAATGTATAGAACTAGATGTCTATACTGATTTTGTTATTAATTACATATTTATACACATGGACGCGTGTGTGCACATGTGCTTGAGGTCAGATGGTGCAGTCTGCAGAAGGAGTTCCTGTTCTTCCTATTCTTTCTGATGGCTTTGCAATACCCGAGAAGATTAAACAATTGTCAAACCCGGGAAAATACAATTATGTTAAATAACTTCATAGTAAATTTCAGAATGCTGTGTGCATGTTTGCTGCGCTTGTCTCTTTATAATTACAACCAGTCTTTGTAGCCCTTTGTGTGTATGGAATGAAAATTTCCCTGAAAATATAATGTTAAGGCAGAAATCAAGTTGAAGAGTGTCAATTCATATTCTAGGATTTCAGACTCAGAGTAGTTTGCTTTAAAACTTCTGCAGAATCTTGAAACTATGTGAGCCAAAATGTTTGTTGTTTCACTAGTTACACTTAAGACTTATTTATTATTATCACCTTTAGCACTTAGAGGCTGTCAGAGTAAGTTTACGTAAGAAGCAGCAATTAACATCCCAGTGTTGTGGGGTTTTAATCTTTCTCTTGAAGGAAAATAAACAATCACTTAATTTTGTTTCATGAAACAAAGCAGTAATTCCAATGACTCTGGTCCTTAACTGTTTCTGTAAACATAAAAGGGGGACTCAGAAGCAATGAAGAGCTTGAGAAATATTTGAAAGCAATTCATTGCACTGTGGTCTGCTGTCATATATCTCCAGATACAGCTTTCACTACAGTCAGGAGGCTGACCCTGGAAAAGAAACTTCTGGGTTATAAGGGAACTGAACTGAAGGTTGATTTGGAAACGTGTACAGGGCACCTCCACAATTTCACAGGTGTGAGATTCCTTTGTCACTGACTTGTGTGGCTGTAGAGGGACTTAGTTCCGTCAGTGACGTGGCTGCTACAAACATATTCCTCCTTTCTAGTAGGAGTTAATAGCATTGGCGCTATCCTAGCTCTGTGCAGACAGCCCTTACTGCTTGTCTTCTCATTTAGGCAAAAGCTGCGGGTGATGATGAAGCCATGTTTATCGATGAAAACTTCTGCACTGCACTGGAGTATGGCCTTCCCCCGACAGCCGGTTGGGGCATGGGAATCGATCGCTTCACCATGTTCCTTACCGATTCCAGTAACATCAAGGTAAGTATTAGAAGTGGCAGTGCCTGCTGCTGGCTGCATCAAAGAATAGGAATGAGGTTCCGTAACAACGCAAAACAGCAGGGCTTACAGCCGTTTGTAATGCTGTACGGCTCAGCGCTCCGCCTCAGCACAGCCCGCCCTGCCCCCCCCCCCCCGCACGCTCCGCGGCAGCCGTAGGCGCGGCGCCGTGCCCCCGCTCCGCCCGTGTGCCGTGTCTGGCGCAGGGCGGGGCAGAGCAGCGGCGGTCTCGCGAGACTTGTGCGCGGCCGCGCTCCGCTGTCGGCGATCAGACCTCGTGTCCTTTTTCGCAGGAGGTGCTGCTGTTCCCAGCGATGAAGCCCGAGGACAAGAAGAAGGAGGGGCAGCCCGAGCAGCCGGCCGAAGGCACCTCTGTGTGAAGCCCGGGGCGGGCCATGAATAAACGCAGCGGTGTCCGCCGTGTGCCTGTCTCTTCGTGCGCCTGCGCGAGAATTGCTTCTCCCGGCGGGCCGCGCGGGCGGGGCGGGGCCGCGGAGCGCGGCGCGGCCTCGGCTGCGTTCGGCGGGCGGTCGCGGTGCCGTGCGCTGCGCAGCCCGGGGCGTCGGCGCCGTTGGCTGGGGGTGGGGGTTCGGAGCTGCCGCTGGGGGCGCGTGAGTGGTCCCGGTCGCTGAGGAGGGACGGAAGCTCGGAGCCGTGCCGGGAGCGGCGCTGCGGGATAGGAACGGCGGCGTTACAGCCGCAGCTGCTGCTCGTGGGCTGCTCGGGTTCCAGCGTGGCTTTATTATTACTCCTAGCGGTTTGGGAGAAACAAGAAGAATAGGAAACTTCTGTCTCGCGTGGCAGCTTCAACAGTCTGGAAAGGGGCGGTGCGAGCACGTTAGCGTCTGTCCCAGAAAGGTGTTGCGCAACAGCGTAGCGAGATCTGACGGGACGGGCTGTCGCCGTGACCGCGTCAGTGCAGAAGCGGTACCTGCAGCGGGCGCCATGTGGTCAGCAGATGAAATTGCTGAGTTATGTTACGAGCATTATAGGACGAGACTCCCCAAGCAGGGAAAGCCAGATCCAAGCAGAGAATGGACTTTGCTGGCAGCTGTGGTCAAAGTGGAATCTGCTGCTAATGGAGAGGGTTCTGCTGGTGTGGGGAGCCTGCAGGGTGAGAGCTGAGTCGTGCTTTGCAAGCTGAGGGGTAGCGGTGAATTTTCGTGATAATTCTTTTTTTAACCTTCAAGATACCCTTTTATTTATTTATTTTTTAAAGCAACAGACGCACCCTTTCCTGTCTCATTTCTTTCTATTGTGAAATTCTTCTGGTAAGAGCTTTTGCAGCTTCTGTCTGAAAAAAGTGAGTTGCAGTGAAATACTGTTCTTTCCACACTGCAGCTGAGAAGGTGAAAGCCTGCATTCAGCTATTCAGTAAGCGATGAACGACTGGACAGGTCCTAGACACCTGGAGTAAAGGCATTGGTGCACTGTGCTTTTTCTGCTGTTGTTCACCATCACCTTCTTTTCTTTAATTGGCACTTTCAAGTTGTTGTAATGCAGATTGTAACTCATACTTCTGTCTTACGTGTATGAGGAGTCTTTTGCTGCTGCTCACTGCTTATTGCCTAGTGTGTCATACCAATGCTTGTACCAGTACTTTGTGGTCATATACTTCCCATGACACCGGTGGTTATATCTACTGCATTCAGTTCTATAGCTGGAACATCTCACTGCCTGCCTCCTGTACCTTGCCACCTACTCAGTGTTCTGTACCGTTTTTACAAAATAACTGCATGAGAGCAGTGCTTTGGGTGATAGTTTGTCCAGTTTGTTTTCTTTTTCAGTAGCCAAGGAGGTTGTTGCTCTCGGAACTGGAACAAAATGTATTGGACTAAACAAAATGAGAAAAACTGGTAAGTATTGTGTAAAATCCAACAACAGACTACTTGTCTTAACTTCCTTTTTGGTGATGTCATAGAATCAATGAAGAATGTTCAAGGCATTGAAGTTGGTCTTCTGGATTGAAGCCAGAAGTATGAGGCAATATAATGCAGTCTTTATCCGTAGCAAGCAGACAGGAGTTTGACAAAACAGCTGCCTTAAACATTTGCTGCATTTGCTGCCTTGAAGGTGAATAAATTTTGTGTGGAAAAGTGCAGTTTAGGCCCCATATCTACTTACCCAAACATTTAATAGCTAAAAGCAGAACAAAACATAACTGAAGTTACTGTGCTTCTGTCACCTGGTGCAGTCTAGTTTTGTTGTTGTCCGGTACAAAAGATACTTGCAGTTAAGGAAGGCATGACGCGAGAGGTACTAGCCAGCTCTTTCTTCTTTACTATATGCTATGCAGTATCTGTATGAGACAGGTGACATCCAGTAGCTACAATTTCCAGTCGTTTATTGTTGGACTTGCTCTGCATGTCCATTTCTTATGCAGAATGCACTTCTTTCCTCTTTTGGGAAAGTACTGGTGCCAAAAACTGGCTAGGGAGGAAATGTTGGTGATTATATTTGTACCGAGTTTTCTATATTTGTTAGTCTTAGGAAGAGCAAAGTAAGATGGCAGAACTAGTTTAATACATGTTATTGTCAGACTGTTTTATGATCTCTAAGATGTGCTTCATTTTGAAATGGATTAGTAGATTAAGAGAAGAAACTAAATTCTGTTTCTTAGTTTTTTTATTGGTATTTTTTGTGCTTTAGCCATGTTAGAATGGTATTAGTACAGGTATCTTTCAGATTTATTAGGAAAATTGTGTTTAAATTGTTCTACTACATAACATCTGCTGTTGACATCAGAGTTCTGATACAGCCTTTTCTTCTAGACTTTAATGAAAATAAATGTGCCAGAATAGCTCAGCAGATTAATTTCCAAGTGACTCTTAAAGACTTTAAAATAAACAATGGATTTCCCACCTTTCTATCTTTCTTAACAGTGGCCATCTCTAACAAGAGATTTGCATATTCTTCACTTGTAGATTAACTGATTCTTTCTGGGGAACTCTTAAGGACATGTATGAACATGGGACTTTTTTACAGTATTTAATGCAGTTCACTTTCAGCTCTCCTATAAATGCATCAGATTAACTTACAGAAGTACCTCACGTTTGCTACAAAGGAGAATATTTTTCTTGAAAACGGATAAGTTATTTCCTAGCACTTGGCCTCCTAGCTTATTTACTGCCTCTATACATTTACTTAATACACTGAATTCTAGTATCTCTCTTTCATAAAAAGCACAAAAGTTTTTTTTTTATATTAAGAAAAACCCCACTATTGTGTGTATTTATCATTGGGATTTACTGTTACTTCCCAGACTGGGTCTGGATTTTAAATTTTCACAGAACAATACGGACATTTGTGTCACATCTAAAGCACAGTAAAATTACCATGTTTTCCTTATTAAAGCTTATTATGGTAACTTCATTAGCATAACCTGCTAATCAAATTAATTTAAAAATAAATGTATCATTAAGATATTTGCTAGGCTTAAAATCACTGGAGACAGGAGAGAAGAATATGTGTTTTCATTAAAGCCTAGAATAAAAGTCTGTAATAATGTCAGATTAGTGATTAGCTAATTTCTCTTGAATTAGCTTGATTTAGCTTGAATTCTCTTGAATTTGATTGATTTAGCTTGATTTCTCTAGGGAATCTTCCAGTCTTTAATATATCGGAAAAAAATAATTCATGCAAATTTTCATGAGAAAATGATGATAATCCTGTTTCCCTTGACAAATTGTGTATCTAAGATAGGAAGATAGGAAATCATTTACTTGTTTTCAAGAAAAACATGGAGATTGATGTAGTGGATGCTTTCCTGTATGATTTAGAGGCAGATCATTGTCTTTTATCAAGGATGTTAGAGACAAAAGAACGATTGTTGAAGGATTGGTTTCTAACATGGTAAAATGTTCTGGACTAGATCCTTCCCTTAATCTGGATTAGAAAGAGGATAATAGCTTGTAGGATATGTTGCGCATGCTATAGAAATTTAAATTAATAAGAATCGGCGAGTAAAAATAATAACATAATATTTGAAAGGAATTAGTAGCATTCCCTACTGCCAAAAGCAGAAAATCTTAACCTGTTCTATCACCCACAATGCTAAAATACTACATGGATTTGCAGCGGTTGGCATTGCTCACCATTCTAGTAGAGGCTGGAATTAGATGATCTTTAAGGTCTCTTCCAACCCAAATCATTCTGTGATACGCAGCCGGAATATTATGTTAGGAGGAAGTTGAAGAAGCTTCTTCAGTTGTAGGATCTGTGGGTAAAAAGGTGCATTTATTTATATCACCATCTTTTCTCAAATGCAGAGTGCTGTTTTAATCATCTCTTATTGAACTGGTAAGGAGTTTAGAGGAGGACCGTGGAAAGATTGCGATCACAGAAAAACTTTTTGAAAAGCCTTCAGAAGTTCTGCATTGTTGTTTAATGAGGTCTTTTATCACATGATGTTTTATTCCTGAAATAACAGCTGATTTACAGCTCCTGTTCCTTCAGATACAGCAATAGGCAGATATTCCAGGACGTTTCAAGGTACACTATGAAAATATGATATATATCAGAATTAGTTACAAAGAAATTCAGTATAGATCAGAGGGCATATTGCAACAAGGAACTTGTACCAAAAGATTAACTAAGAAAGATTTCATAAAAGACTAAATACTTGAAACTTATTGGATGTTAGGCATATGCTGAGTGATTTACTATTAAGAGCAAATATCAGTAAGGTTTTGAAGGAGACAGTTTATTCAACTCAAAGATTTCAGATAACAGGATTTAAAATCTGATTTTTATGGCTCTCTGACTTGCTACAGACTGAAGGGGAATTTCTACCTCCTTTTGTAGTGATTGGATGTTTAAAATAGATTGGAATAACCTAATACCAATGTTAAACCCTTCAAACGCTAGCAAATCTGCTGAACCTTTCCCCTGTTCATTAATAATGTGTATTCTCATTTGGTTCTTGCATTAGGAGACATTCTGAATGACAGTCATGCAGAAATTGTGGCCAAAAGGAGCTTCCAGAGGTGAGACATGAACAACATGTGCTCTTATTCAGTGCCGCTTGAGGTTGTTTGTTGTGATGTGAATATACTTCCAACTTACGACTGAAGTAGCCAGAAATGACAGCTTCAGGGATGAGAATGCTTGTTTCTTCCTTGTTATTACAGAGATCCTTTACAAAGAAGTAGGATGTTATTTCATGTGATTTCAATATTGGCATTATGACTAGGTGTCAAAGGTATCATTTCACTGTTTCCACATACATTCCTATGTTTGCTTAGAATCAAAGAATAGTTTCAGTTGAAATGGACCTTTAAAGGTCGTCTATTCCAACTCCCCTGCAATGAAAAGGGACATCCGCAGCTAGGTCAGGTTGCTCAGAGTTTGGTCCAGCCTGACCTTCAGTGTCTCAAGGAATGAGGCTTCCGCCTCCTCTCTGGTGGAACCTGGTCCTGCACCTTACCACCCTTATTGTAAATAAAAACAAACAGAAATCCTTGTTCCAATCTAAATCTCCCTTCTTTCAGTTTGAAACCAGTTTCCCTTGTCCTGTCGCAGCAGACCCTGCTAAAGAGCCTGTCTCCTTCCTTCTTAGAGCTCCCCTAGACACTGAAAGGCTGCTATCAGGTCTCGCCCAGAGCTTTCTCTTTCTTCTTCAGCCTATCTTCAAACAGAAGGTTTTCCATCCCTTGGATCATTTTTTGCGGCCCTTCTCTGCATGCACTGACAGGTCCATGTCTCTCCTGTGCTGAGGACTTCACATCTCGATGCACAACTCCAGGAGAGGTTTCATCAGTACAGAGTAGAGGGACAGGACCACCTCCCTTGACATGCTAGCCACAATTCCTTTGATGCAGCCCAGGATACAGTTGACTTTCTGGGCTGCAAGGGCACCTTGCTGGCTCATGTTCACCTTCCACTTCGATTTATTGAACTTCATAAGGTTTACTTGGACCCATTCCTCCTGCCTGTCTAGGTCCCCCTGAATGGCGTCCCCATGTCAACCACACAGCTTGGTGTTACTTGCAAACTTGCTGAGGGTACGCTCAATTCTGTTGTCAGTGTCATTGAAGAAGATGTTAAAGAGCACTCATCCCAGTACTGAGGGACACTACTTGTCACCAGTCTCCATGCGGACATTGAACGATTGACCACCACTCTCTGGGTGTGATCTCACAACCAGTTCCTTGTCAACTGAACAGTCCACCAATAAATCCGTATCTTTCCAATTTGGAGAGAAGAGTGTTATGGGTGGACTATGTCACATGCCTATGAAGTCTAGATAGATGACATCAGTGGCTCTTCCCTTATCTATTAATGCAATTAATGCCATCATAAAAAGCAACAATGTTGGTGAGGCAGGAGCTGCTCTTGATGAAGTAATTCTGGTATCCCATGTCATCTTCCTTTCTTCCACATGCCTTTGCACACCTTCCAGGGGGATCTGCTCGATGATCTTTCTTGTGGGAAGCATGGGGTAAGCTGGTTCAAGGAACTAAGGTGGCAGAAGCAGATATTTAATTTTCTTTGGTTTTTTGCTGCTAGACTAGCTCTTATAGTCAGATGAGTGTCAAGGCTGGTAATAAGTAGAGTGTTAGGAGTGGACCCTATGTGTGCAATGTGAGGAGGTAGTTAACTGTTCTGAATTTAACCCTTTGAGCTCTCATTAAGGTTGTAGTAGTTTGCTTGTGTTTATGGAGTATGTTGGGATGCTCTCTGACTACAGAAGCATAACTGATTGGCTCCTCAAATACATAATCAGGAATGAGCAAGCATTACTGGACATGCAAGTTTTGTCATTTTTACCATGCATCAAAAGTGAAGTAAATGGTTCTTGGAAACTTTCTGTTTAACAGGTATCTTCTCCATCAAATGCGCCTGGCAACTTCCTACCAACAATGCAGCATCTTTATTCCAGGAACTGAAACTGGGAAATGGAAATTGAAACCAAATATCGTGTTTATTTTCTTCTGTAGTCATACCCCGTGTGAGTATTTAGGAGTGAACCAATTCATGATTCCCGTGTGCAAGAAACAGAAAAGATTTTACTTTTTTTTCAGTCTTTCCAGAGTAGGAGTAAGGTGGTAGGTAGCTCATGTCAACAGTCATCTGTATGTGCCCTGAGATGTACTTGACTGGCCTTCCACAGATATGTTTGGCATTTTATTTCACTGGATGTGATCCATGAGAACTCATTAAACCCAATAAACTGCTCACTGTATGGTGGAATGTTTGGCTTCCAGTAATGAAAATGTTAGATATCCTGTCATATTTCTTGATCACTTTACTTTAAATGTTGTTTTCCCGGATTCAGATTCCTATAGAAAAAAAGAAAAGGGCATTTACTACAGTTCCTGTAAATAAATACTCCTGTCCCCCTATGCCTCTCCACCCATCTAATGGAATGGAATGCAACCTTTTGTTTTGTTGCAAAAGACACTTTTCAAGTGTTTGGGAAAAAAATACTAATGAGTGAAAACCATGGAACCACAATATGGAGATAAAGGCCTGTTGGCAAAACGTAGGGATGTCACTTCTCAGCTCTTCAGATTCCCTGTGTGTTCTTTCTACTATTAATCTGTTACCAAAGCAGAGTACTCTCTAAATGTCCCATCAGTATTTAACGGTGAGTTAGTACAGACACGTGTGCATTTTCATCATTTTCATGGCACTGCTAGTATAGGCTGTAATTATTTTCTTCATTAATGCAAGATAAGAACAGAATCTACCAGTTTAATAGTAACTTCCTGACTTACTTTCTTCACGTGCTTCCCAGGTTTTTGGTTTAGGTTTTTTGTTTGTTTGTTTGTTTGTTTTTTTCTTTCTTTAAACTCATCCTGGAATTTTGGTTTTGAGCTTGTTTTAGTGACATAGATTATGATTTCCATCCTAATTCCTAATTTGGTAGTGTTTTCTTTATTATTTTGGGAGTTGTATCATTTGGTTTTCCTGCAGATTTTTCACACTGATCACTGTACATAGCCATGCTTGAAAAATGTGTTACGGTAATTACAATTTTTCTGAGTACAAATTTGTGAAAGCTAGTAGTAACCATAAGATTACTTTGGTCTGCTAAACTCATAGGAGACACCTTTTTGGTTAACTTTGATGTTCGTTCCTCTCTAGGTGGTGATGCTTCTATTATTCCAATTAGGGGAACAGAGAACCATCTTTCTAAATCAGTGAATGGACGTGATGTAACTGGACAGTCAGTGCTGTGCAGTAGTAACTGTGATCATAGGGGCCCAGAAGATAAAAGGAAATCAGAGAAGATGGGAAGTAGTCATATAATCAAGAGAATGAAGAATGCTGATGGTGGTTTTTTTTCCACGATCACTGAGGATGTGGCTGTTCAGCAAGTATTTGTGAAACCAGAAGGCAGTGTGAATCCAGCGTGCTGTCAGTGTTCTGAAGAGATGCAAGCAGCTAACAAGGAGACCAGCATTGGCAAACTGAAGGCAGTAGATGTTTATAGAACTGGAGCGAAATGTGTACCTGGAGAGCTGAGTGACACCCTAATACCTGGCATAGAGTATCACTGTGTAGGGTTATTACGGGTGAAGCCAGGTCGTGGGGATAGAACATGCTCTATGTCCTGCAGTGATAAACTGGCTCGCTGGAATGTGTTGGGGTGTCAAGGAGCCCTTCTCATGCATTTCCTGCAGCATCCAGTGTATTTGTCAGCAGTTATAGTGGGGAAGTGTCCATATAGCCAAGAAGCTATGCAGAGAGCAATTATTGAAAGGTAAGCACTCTACGTTGGAAGTTAGGTAGCTTGCATAGAAATTGAGTTATGGAAGACAGCTTGTGCAGGTATCTAAACTGAGCACCAGAGTCACTTGCAGGACGTGTGGACTTTGCAAATTCACATTTTTAAGAAAGTAGCCCTGTGTAGATGACTTCTGCTGATCAGACTTGAAGATGTACAAAATAATTCATTAGATTCAGGATCTGCTTGATTATTTCTTTGAGGAGCATTGAGAGGCTGTTACCTGCCCGAGCTTTTCTAGAAGCAGAAAATAAAGCCTGAAAGGACACAGGTTTGAGATATTTTTAGCATAGTAAAGTTGAATTTTTCTCACTCTCTTCCAGAATTTATTTTTATTTTCTCAAAGAGGGTCAAGCAGAACTTGTAATTTATTCAGTTGCCTATACTCAGGATATTCTCAGTAATCTTCAAGTTTTCTTTTATAGAGACGAGTTGGTGAGCAAAAGCAGCTTTTGTTTCTTGTAGGTAACAGAATAGTACAGTCCTTGATACATTCCTAAAGTTGCAAATGGCTGAATAATGAATTCCTTGAATTAAATTAAGCTCCCGAGTACTTCTGCCCTGAAGACAAGTCTGTATAGTAACTGTTGAGTCATGTCCTGAGCCACTGATTGAGCACCTGGGGAAAGGACCCGGTCAGCCCTTGGAGCACAGGTGAAGGCAATTCAGCTGTGGGACCAGAAGGGGTGGAGCCTGGCTGCAGCTCTCTTAGACCTCATTGAAGGGCTGAGTGCCACTGGGGAAGGAGCTGTGGTTGGAGATCCCTCCTTGGTGAAGCTTTCCCCTGTGAACCTGGAATCTTCAGATACAGTGAGCGATTTCTTCCCTTCCTTTATAGCACCTCTCTGTTGTGCCAGACCTTTCATTATCACACCTCTGTTGTAATGCCTTTCCCATTATATTGATCTGTCCAATTGCTACACAGTCTGACTAAAAAGGCAATGAATGAGCACTTTGGTAGACTTTCTGCACGCTTTCATATGTGGGTGTTTTAGGAAGGTACTGGTTTTATGTTGCTTTCCAGAGTTTTCATTGCTGAATTTAAAATAACACACTGAGGAATATTTTTGTTGGTTTCTATTTTCACCATTTCATTATTTAGTCCTAGAAGTAGAAACTACTATAACTTTGTCACATGACTACTCACCATGTAGTTAATTTCATTTTTGTGAGCGTACTGCTAATTTTTAAGAGTTCAGATGTTTAAAGGTTGCAGAAATAGTGCCTGACTAGCTGCTTTAGCTTTCAGGTGATTAACTCGTGGTAGGCATGCTAAATGTCAAGAAAGTTTAATAAACACAGTCTGAAAACTGACTACATCTGCTAATATGACCCTCTGCTTTAATTAATTTCTGCTTTACGTAAATACTAGGATAGTTAAACATACACAATTTTTTTCCTCCTCAAGTAATTTCTCGGAATCACAGAACTATATGGGTTAGATGGGACCTCTAGAGATCATCAAGTCCAACCCCAAGTTCTAATAATGTTTATTTAGTTCTTGAAGGTAACAAAGCTGAGGCTGTATATGGAACTTTCTAGTCTTTGATTAAGAACCTTCAGGTTTGTAAAAATGTTGTTAATGTAGTGCGGTTGACTGTGTAAATAATTTCTGATTATTATTTTTCATTTTGATTGCAGAATTATATTGCAGTTTTTATTTTGCCTGTCTTCTATGGATTTGTCCTAGCTTTCAACTGTATCTATATTAAAATTGGTTCATTGTAGTTTATGTAAGGTGGACAAGGTATTACTAAACGATGTGGCTGGTTTTTTAATAGGCTAAACAGATACTGTTTAGAAGGGGGAAATGTCCCCAGATCTTACCTCTGTTTTGCAACTTGCATTCAGTTCTGTTTTAAAATGTAACACATTTTAGATTGTGAAACTAAATTGCGCAGAATCTGCTTGTCCTGGAGTACAATTCTTTAAATCGCTTGCATTTCTCCATGTTTATTTAGGTGTCGGCACATCTCTTTGTTACCAGATGGTTTTCTCACTCAGGAGGTTCAATTGCTGCAGTCAGATCTTCAGTTTGAACATAGCCGTCAGGCCATCCAAGCAGGTCGGATTAGCAGCAAAAGAAAACTTGTTCCCTGTAGCGCAGGTGAGTTAACGTGGACTGGTTGTGTGATGATGATATGCAAAGGTCCAAATATAAATTAGGTGGATTTGGTGATATTCTGTAAGATGTGAATATAGAAAATCATTCATTGCCAGTGCTAGAGACAAAGTGTGATTTACAGCAGTAAACTAATTTGAAGACAGCACTGGAAAGTGCTTATAGGAAAGTAGAGGCAGAGCGTGAGCTAAGAATTTATAAGGATATATATTCTAAACAGAGGCAAAAAATAACCAGCCAATTCAAAAATTTTGAGGGTGAAAAGAAAAATATCAAAAGGCTTCTTGTTTTAATTAGTTTTACCTTATCCTCCTTGATCAGTAGAAAATTTGCGATATTGAATTGTGCTTTTAATCTCTCCAGAAATTTTTGAATGTAGGAAGAATGCAGGAGAGCATAGCATAAAGGTTTTATAAGTTTGTAAGTTTATTTATTTATAAGTTGTTTGAGATGTTGCCTCTTTCTTTGTCATCGTGATAAATTAATCTGCAAATCATGTTGTAATTTAGCAAGGTAGTCTCCTTTTTGGTGGGGAAAGAAGGGGGAGGGAACTGATTGTATGTGTGTGTGGTTAAGCAGTTTTTCAAAACTTCAACTGCTATTGTACTAGAACATATCCTATGTATTAGAACAGACCCGATGATAAAACAGCATAGAAATAAAGAGCTCCTTTGTGGAATTCACCAATGCCTCAATTTGTAATTACCTGTAGGTGCCAGTAAGGTAAAGATTTTTTTTATACTGGGTCTTGGGAAACAAAATCCATCACTGAAAAGTGGTGTGAATTCACTAAGCAAAAGTAGTCTGTGACAACCTGTGTCTAAATGTACTAAATTTTAAAAAAAAGTTGTATTTTTGTATGCTTACTTAGGTCACTATGAAAGAAGTTGGTGAATATTAAACTGTTTTGCATATATGAAATACGCTAGATTGAGGTCTTTCATGTAGCAATGAAAATTAAAATTAAATCTAAATTCATAGTTCTTAAGCTGGATATTGAAATGTGCTGGATAGGCACATCACAGCTAGTATTTCTAAGAAGAACATGTTCAACTTAATATTTTGAAGTCTGCAATATCTAGAAAGAAATGGGAAAAAAACAGAATTTTGAATTTCAAGTCAGTTTTAATCTACTTTCTGGAGTCTGATATCCTCTAAACAAGCTATTTGTCAGGTATTCTATACAGGGATTGTTCAATGTTTATGTATTTTATGTTATTTGACATTCTGTAGGGGATTTCATTTTTGTGGAGTACTGCAGCACTAAATCACCTAAATCACAGCGTAAGTACATCAAGCAGAGCATAGCAATTGCAGCTTATAGCTGAATCACAGTACATTACTGGTCTGTGTAATATGCTTTATAATATGTAGTTTTTGAGTATCTTGAATGGCAGGATGGTATCATAAGAAAAGCTGTGGAAATTCTCTTTAGACTTCATGTACATGCAGCTCTTTCACCCATTAGGAAGACAGAGGAATGAGAGAATTTAGGGAGCAGAAATTATCTCAAGGCAGTACATGTTAAAGATACTACTGTTTAGTTAGAGAGGGGCAGGCTGGACATGTCAATTTTGTTTCTGCAAATGTGCTGCTTCTCATGCTTTGGTAGTTATTTATAAGGCTGTGAGGTGGGACATGCCAAGCTTCAGCATGCGGAACACTACAATCTAAGATGGTAATTAGGTGTCAGGATAGGGGAAGAGCAAAATGTCATTGGCACTTACTATCTCTTCTAACAAAGTATTCTTGTTTGCTATATTTACTATATACTATATTACTAGTATTTTTATAGTTATATAAGCTAATGACTTTTTTTGGATGATGACTACGTGCATTTGATATGTGTCAATTATGAAACATAAAGAGCAATTTGAGGATACATAATAAAATAATAAGGAAAACAAAGGATGACTGATAAAGGTATAAGGGTAGGATGGTATTTTGCAGACTGACGTGCAGCTGCCATCTAACTTGGAAGTTTCTTCGTACTTTGTCTAGACTGGATGTACCAAAGAGAATAGAATCCTTCTAAAAAGGGGAAAATTATGAAGCTGTAGGCTAAATGTTTAAAGAGGTTTGGATTCTTAAAGAAGCTGGTTAAGGTGAAGAGTAAGAGTGTGTGTGTATTTTTTTTATTACTGTTTTTCTAATAGGAGTTTACCTGTGTGCCCAAGAGAAACACAATCCTCTTTCTAGTTTGTCTTAACTACTT
This sequence comes from Chrysolophus pictus, assembly GCA_037305975.1. Taxonomy (NCBI): domain Eukaryota; kingdom Metazoa; phylum Chordata; class Aves; order Galliformes; family Phasianidae; genus Chrysolophus; species Chrysolophus pictus. Next base: position 159,402 of record CM074586.1, on the reverse strand, counting down.
TGGGAAAGTAGCATGGTGTCACGTGAACTCAGAAAATTGAGGGAATGGTTAAGTTTTGTTTCATTCTAAAAGTGTCTCCCTTGTTCTTAATCTTGTTCCCAGCTATCAGTTGGAGTGCAGTTCCAGAGCGACCTCTGGATGTCACCTCGGATGGCTTTCGGCAAGGAACTACAAAGAAGGGGATTGGAAGCCCTCAAAGCAGGTTTGAGAATACTGTGATATCTGGATGCACGTATCTTACCTTTTAGCCTCTCCTTCAGTGGTGTGTGGTGCATTACTGGAGCAGAAACTTAAGAACTGGGAATAAGTAAATATTGTGTAAGGGAAAGGAACTTGATGAGGGCTGAGAAGTTTCCTATTGTTGCTGTTAATAAAGAAAAACATTGGAACTATGACAATTTTTTATTAAAAGACAGCTTATTTATTGGCAAAGCTAGCAGAGTTTTTACTTTGTAACTTTTGGTTTGGAAACTGAAGGAAGTGAGCATGTTGCAGGACTTTGTTGTTGTTGTTGCAGATTTCTCTTTCTGTAAGAGCTTTTGTAGTAAAAGGTCCAAATAAGGAATTTGTAGACTTGCTGGAGGGGGGTTGCTTAATAATAAACAAGTTTTGTATTTCTATTCTCATCTTTTCTTCAAGGAATCTCAGAGTGATTGGTGGAAAGTGTTTGTTGGTTTGTTTTCCTCCATGCAAAATACTAGATAATTACTAGATAATACTAAATGTGGGGCTGTTAAAATGCTCTCTGCAAACTATCAGAGCTACCTGGGACAGTTGGGGTAATTCAGCTTTTGTTTGTGTAACATCTAAATCAAGAGTTTAAAAAAAAAAAAAATTAGTGGGCAGCTCAGGTGGAGTGGGAAGAGTTAAGGGGGGGAGATTCGGCTGCGCTGTCTGCAGCTCATTTTAGCACTCGGCAGAGGCATTTTTTGCCCTGACAGGGCTGACATTTAAGGAACTTATAAGTGAAAGTGCATTTCTTATTATCTCGTTGTTGCTTTTTTTTTTCCCATCAGATCAAAGATCTGTAAAGTGGAACTGTTCCATGAATTCCAAAAGCTGGTGACAAGCATTTCAAAGGAGAACTTACCAGACACTCTCCGGTAAATACATTCTCATAATATCTGTAAGAGTGCTAAGTTATTTTCATGAGGTTCAGTAATACTGCTGATACTGAACTCTGCCAATCACTGTCACCGGAGATAAATCTACTGTTAAAATTTGAGACTTGAATAATATGTCATATCCCTGATGGGTTAGGAAGTCTTTTTGTTTTTGTTTTCTTTTTAAATTACCTTGTTGGGTAAACAGCTTATGTATTAATGAGAGAAAAGAAGTTGCAGGTTGTTTTGGTGTGAAGGTTTACTATTTCTGAACGGATGCATTCTTTTTCTGATCACAGAGCCTTGTCATTCTCTAGATGTGCTGTTTTATGGACCCCTCCGTAAGCCTTTTCAGTCTGTTATCTTGACAGAATTTTTTTTCCCTTGAGTTGAAGAAATCTTGTCCAATGTCAGTGAGCAACTGGGAGAGGGGGAGCAAAGAGGGAGGTGAGAGGAAGGAAGTAGGATTTTCTGAAAAGGTGAGCTGCTACCACTTACCTTCAGCATGGGATTCAAAGCCTCTATCAAATGGTTCTGTGATTACTGATATCTCAGTGGTGTTTAAGCAATTATATAAGATGCCATCTCTTTCTCCTTCATAATAAAGTTTGAATAAAATTTTTTTAGTCAAATGCATGATAAAATTTTTGTTCATCAAAGCATGTGATGGAGCAAGAGCTAGTGAGATGAGATAAAGCTGGAGCAAATAAAAGAACCCGTGCAAAATAAATAAAAATAGAAGGTATGTGTGGTTGGGAGCAGGGGAGATAGGCCATCTCTTCATTTCATTGGCGCTAAGACATCAGGTAAGATGAACTCAGCCATAGTAAGTACACCCTCAATCTTTAATTATTAGGTTTTACTTGGTTTTAAGTTTTGTGAATTAAAGATTGCAGTTTATCTTCTGTGTCTTGATTTAAAAGCTTTGATGTCAACATGATCCATGTTGTTGAAATGGTTTTAATTGATGCTGTATGGAGAGGCACGCTTTCTTCTTAATTCAGTTTAAAATTATCACTCTCTTTTGCAAAGGAGTTGCTTGTGGCTTAAATCACTATTTTGTGCAGAACTGATTCATTGTTGAGTAGTTGACTCCTTGTGCTGATCATGTGCTCCTTACATAAAGTCACTTCACCTCAGGCCTCTTCTTGAGTTCAGTGGCTTTGTAATTTCCTTTGACATTTTTGTCCTTTATTATTTTTCTGTCTTCTGACAAAGTCCAGATGACTTGCAGATGTGGCATCATCTTTAGGCTGCACAAACTCAGTTTGTACAGTAGAGTGCTAGCTCACCAGCCAGGTTGTCCAGTTGCTTTTTTTTCAGGGCTTCCTTTAACTCTTCTCTAATTTACTGTTCTTCACTGCTAGACCTAAGATACTGGGGCAGTTAAAGCTTTGCAGTGAACTAATATAGTGATTATGATGATCTTTTGTTGTTGTTTTTTTTTTTCCAATACGTAAATCTGCTTCTCCTGCTTTTTTGTCCCTCTCTCTTTGATTCTTCACATCTCTTCTGAGGATCAGCATGAGCAGTGTTAAATTGGAACAAGCTGAGAGCCTGCTCAAGGCAGAATGTTTGAAATTACTGGTGCATAAATCCATCTCTCTGTTTTTTTTAACTACTGCAGCCAGACTGCTGCCTCATTCAGTTCTCTTATTGGTTACATCTCATCTGCTGCATCACTTTCATGTTATCATTCCTTTGATAATGAGTATGGAAAAATGTGGTCAGAACGTGTCATGAGGAGCAACTCAGTTTTCCTCTTACTTTCTACTGTAATATTTTCATGAAGGAGGTCAGTTGGAAAAATTAAGTTAGATAAATCCCTTATGTGTTTTAGTTAAATTGGATCAGACTGCTGGATGTGCACTGAAGATCCATTTAGTTGCCAGCAAATTCAGGAAAGAAAAAAAAATACAACAAAGCAGCATTCAGGGAAATGAGGTAGGCATCAATCTTTCTCTTGGTTTAGCAACTGATGGAAAATGTCTGTGTACGTGCATATGTACATATATGTATATGTCTGTATGCATCAGCATCTACAGTAAATCCAAGGAAAAGAGATGTTTCACCTTTAACAAGATTAAGTTAGCTCAAAAATCTGTGTACTGTAATTCTTTTTTGATCTTTGACAATCCTAGGATGTACAAGTAACTGTTTTGAAGATGTAAACAACATCTGACGCTAGCTGTTCTAGAGTACGGGACAAATACAAGTCATTGGCTGAATTTACAGTGCAGGACAGCATCAAAATCTTAAACATCTTAGAAGTACTTTAAGTATAGGAAGTGTGGTAGTATAATAATCTCTTCCCAAAGAATGCATCAGTCATGTCCTTGAGTATAAGCATACACCTAACTCTTGATCGGAGCTGGTTAATGTCCACAGTCCTTGGAGCTGTGTTGTTTCCTGAACTCTGCTTATGCAGATAATTGTTGGTCTTTTACCTCTTCAGTGATGCTCTGAAAGCACAGTTTGTGCAGGCAGGTTTGTCAGAGTGCATAGAAGAGAAGTTGTGGATGCCCCATCCCTGGAAGTGTTCAAGGCCAGGCTGGATGGAGCCCTGGGCAGCCTGGTCTAGTGGAAGGGGACTGTAACTTAGATGGTCCCTTCCTACCCAAATCATTCTATGATTCTGTACGTCTCCTGTGTTCAGCAGTGGCACATAGGCACGTTCACAGCCTTCCATTTTCCAGCCCTAAGGTCTTTAGGATAGATAATATATCATGATTTGCTGTGCATGTCGCACTGTTACAGCAGAAGGCTGAAAGGCTGAATTCTAGTTTCTGGTCAGTCTGCTGGTATTTTGGGTGGTGGTGGTGACTGGTGCCTTTAAACATGAAAACTTTTTCTGGAGCCTAGTGCAGTGGTCCACAGACCTCTTGCATTAGGCTTCCTTACAGCACTTTGGCTCTTCTTTCTTGAGGAAGGTCGTGTTGCCCAGGATAGCCCCTTCATATTGGGTTGAATTTATAAACGCTTTGTCTCATGCAGCTGATGCCATTCAGCAAAGAGGCTGGGAAAGAAGTGCAAGGAAAGGAAATGAAAGAAGTCATGATGAAACTGTTTTAGAGGTGTTTTCATTCTCTTTTCTCACTAGTGATCAGATACCATGAACTTGTAATTCTGTCTTCTGAAAATTGATGCATTCAGCAGAGTAACTAGTGGTTCTGCTGAGATTGCAGGGAGTGGGTGCTACATGAGGAAGGGGAGCAGAGCAACAAAACTGCGTCTCTTACACTTTAAGGAGATGATTCAGTGTGTGTGTGTGTATATATATTTAACTTTAATCTCGCTCTTTCCCATTACTTAGTGTTGGAAGACTCTTCTTCCCTATCCCCTTCCCCGCCAACCAGCAATCACAGCCGTTCTAGCAAAAATAAATCTACCTCTGTCCAATTTAAAGCACCCATCTCTATCCACCTTTTCTACTTTGCGTCAGCGTTTTTTATTACCATGAAAGTTCTCTGTAATATATTGTCACAAAGCCACTGATTCTTCTGTTGCTGAAGGGTGCGTATGAAGCATGGCAGACAAGTTATTTTTTTATTGTATAAGAATCCTGATAGTGTCTGAAAACACTGGTTTCCTAAAGGCCTGGGCCTCGTCAGGTCTCCCTAGAAGAACAAGAGAATTTCATTTAGTGGCATGGAAAAGCTCATAGGACATTATCGTGTTCTTACATGTTTGGTTGCTTTTTTCATTTTGTGACAATACATCTAAAAGAGTAGTATAAGAATTGTCATTGCTGTGTGTTTTCTATCAGGATGAAGACTCTGGAAACCTACTTGGACTACAAGGAAGCTGCATTAAATTATCAAGAAGCCTGGAAGGCACTGCGTAGCCAGGCACTGCTGGGCTGGATCAAGAACACCCAGGAATATCTGCTCTTCACATGAGGATAAAAGCAACTGTGTAAATCCAGCAATAAGCTGTGGAACACAGCAGACACCTCTGCTGATTGAGGGATGCAAAAAATGTCCTCTAGTTTCTATGCCATAAGAAGATGGGACTGAAAAGGAAAGCAATATAGAGAATTCGTTATTTTGATTGATCTGAAGTATCCTTCTTATTTAAATATAAGAAAGGATTGTTGCATACTCAATTCTGAGCTGCGTGAAACAATTCAAAAGAAAGGAAGCAGTGATGTGCTATTCTCTGTTTCTTGATATTATAATCTATCAGAGTCCACTGTAATGGAAGTAACGTTAACTAAAATTGAAGCAGTGCTATGGAAGAGGCTGCTGCTGTGAAACTTTAGTGCTTGTTTCCCTTCTACTCTTCATAACACTGAGGTTGTCCCAGCATCACAAGAACAACCTAATGTATAGTAAGTCATATTTTTATAACTCTTGGCTTTCCTTGTGTGGAAGAATTTTCTGTCTCCCTCCAGGCCCATTGCTCCTAACTGGAAGTAGTTGTTCTCAAGGGTCTTCCTCTGGAAGTCCTTTGTATCAGCTACTGTTTGACAGGGACCCAGAGCAGAAGCAAAAGAGTGCTGGGGATAAAACTGTCAAATAATACTGCTTATGGTATTCTGTGCACGTCTCATGATTTCAGTACTATACCACGTACCCTTCATCTGTTGTGCTTCTCTGGACAGGAAAGACACTTCCTAATCCTGTGCAATTCCAGGCAAACACTTGCATACACTTTGGTGTTTCAAACATGAGTTGGTCTTGCTTTTTGTTTTTCCTCCGCCAGTGATACTTACTTCATTAAAAGCAGAAATGCCTTAGTGATTTATGTCAGTGTTTCCTGATAAATGTTTGTTAAAAGCCCCACCAAGGTGGGGACAGCAAGAAGTCTTGGCAATCTTTTCCTTTATGCTTTATTAACATCTGAATGGTACAACAATCCACATTGCTTGCCTGGGGGAGGAAGAATGGGTAATTCTCAAACTTTGTCCAAATTACTGCCTTCTGTGAGCAAGTTCAGGACTGCATAACTGCTGCTGAGCATACTTTCCATGCCTTTTCTCTTGTAACTTATTCCTAAAATATTTGGACAATGCAGTGGCGGGGTGAAAGTAGTTAAAAATTGTTTAGTTATTTGAGTTTTTTGATCTTTAGAGTTTTAACTGTTTTGGATTTGAAAAATGGGCACAGCAGTTCTCAAAACAGCTTTTACTGTCAACCTGAAGAGCTGTGTATGGGATTGAAAAGTGGGTAGCAGAGATCATGTTGCAGCATGACAACTGATTACAGCAGATCATTTTGCTTCACACTTTGGTTGACTTTTCAAATAAGAATACTTACCTTTTTATTGAAGGACTAACAACTTGAATTATGTGCACGCAAGCCTGTCCTCTCAAGTCCAGCACTGACATCCAGAAAGACCGGTTGGGCTGGTGAAAGGAGAGCTGTTCTGTGTTTGTAGAGGGCAGGAGATTATGCAGAATATTGATTTGTATTAATCATTAGAGGCTGGAAGATGGCCAGGTGCCACTGCAGATGGACCATGGATGAACTGCTGAGAAGTGGTAGCAGTTCTTGTAACTGAGCAAATAGCAATCCCGTGGCAGAGTCCTGCAGTGTAACTGAAGAGGTAATCAGCAAATTCCTAGGCTCCTGAAATCTGCATCTGTCCTTCCCTGAAGTCTTCCAGAAACTATTCCTTAACATCCCTTGTTTCCCTTAGTTAATCATCAGCAAGGTCCCTAGTGAACCTGCTGACTGGACTGGAATGTTTCCAGTTCTTATCCAGATGCAATATTGAAATGTGTTATGTAAATACATTATAACAGTTAGTTGTTCTGTATTCCTGGCATCAGACTAGTTTTCAGATGAGCAATTATGTGTAAAAGCAAATGCTTTTAATTCTCCTAAAATTTGAGCCTGGCAATTAGAAAGAATTGTTCCAAGTAAGGTTTTCATGTGCATTTGTAGAGCACTTATCAACTGTAGACTGCTGATTTCTAATACTTGTGAAATTTAAAAGCAGTTTTAGAGGTGCTGAATGCTAATATAAACCTTGTTTTCTGAGTGAAGTTAAGGATATGTTTAATCTTACAGTGAGTCAGGAAGGGAAAGAACTAAGACTTGGGCTAAGTCTGCAGGATCACAGAATGATCAGGGTTGGAAGGGACTTCAAGGATCATGAATCTCCAACCCCCCTGCCGCATGCAGGGCCACCAACTTCCTCATTTAATGCTAGGCCAGGCTGCCCAGGGCCCCATCCAGTCTGGCCTTGAACACCTCCAGGGACGGGGCATCCACAACCTCTCTGGGCAGCTGTTCCAGCACCTCACCACTTTCATAGTGAAGAACTTCCCCCTGACATCCAATCTAAATCTTCTCTCCCTCATCTTAAAGTTATTTCCCCTTGTCCTGCAGTTATCTACCCTTTCAAAGAGTTGACTCTCCTCCTGTTTGTAGGCTCCCTTTAGGTATTGAAATGCTGCAATGAGGTCACCCCGCAGCCGCCTTTTCTCCAGGCTGAACAAGCCCAGCTCCCTTAGCCTGTCTTCGTAGGGGAGGTGCTCCAGTCCCCTGATCATCTTTGTGTCTCTCCTCTGGACCCTCTCCAACAGCCTTCTTGTACTGGGGATCTTATACTCCGCTTGATAGCATTTCTGGGATTGAAAATAGGTGTTGAAATGCTGCAGCTGATTAATTAGAAAATGTCAGGAAATGCTGTAGGTAGAACTGAGAAACAGCTCTAAAAATTGGAAGACAAAACTGCATAGAGATATCACAAACTCTGCTTTTGGAAGAGGTAGCATACTAAACTTCCAGCATTGCTTGTAGATCTCTGAAAGAATTGTTCTTGGAACATAGCAGTTGACATGTTCCAAGCTTTTATCACTTCTTCACGCTCCAGTAGCTGATGCACTGAAAAACAGAAGTAATTAAGGTGTACGGAGGATGGTATAATGCAGAGACTGCTGGAAAGGAGCAGTTGGAGGGAGAAGAATGCTCACAGCTCATGGTTAATGAGGAAAAACAAACAATTGATAATTGGGAATAGCAGAACTTGTGAAGGCAGAGTCCCATGGCATGTGTAAAATGTTCTACATAATGTATTACCTAATTAGATGCATGGCTTTTCCAAATCAGTATAGGGACCAATCGTCCCTATTTGCCAAAAGCCAGAAACTGTAATTCTTAAATTGTGTGGGATGCCTACAACTGATTCACTTTTGGAGAGATTGTATGGCTGGGTGGGCAGCTCACTCATTTTTAAGTAAGGAAGTCAGGAGCAGAACAAAAACAAGTGTCTGGCCAGGTCTAAAGTAGATTATTATCCATTTGAGATTGCCATTCCACAAGACTATATGGTAGCATCCCACTGCCTTGAAAAAGCAAAGTTATTATCTTCAAATTGTACTTTTGTTGCTCACCTCACACTGGCTTGAATGCTTACTGTTTTGAATACATTCAAAGTAAATGGAAAAGTGATTGAAATTACTGTCTTAGTGGAGAAACAAACCAAGCAAAATGGGTTTTTGCTAGGAATCGCCAGCTTTGCAATTAATCCAGTAAGCACAAGAGCCATGCTTCCTTCTGGTGATTACATACTATTAGCTGGTTATGAAACTGCACCTGGAGGAAATGCTTGAGGCATAAGTTTGAAAACAGAGTGAGTTACTGCTGGAAAGTTACTACTGATAAGGAGGGAGGAAAAATGTTAGAACTTGCCACCAAATGCAGTTGAGCAGTCTAACTGTTCTTTCTCAGAGCATAACAGTCCTGGAAATCAATAATATCCTTACAAGGGCATTGTAACATTCATGGTTTACAGATGGGAAGCAAGCTGCAGCCACTTAATTCTGAATCAAAAATTCTGTTTAGAGAAAACAGTATACAAAATCCACTGAAAGGGGGATGGAATGAACCCATGGAAGAAACAGTGAAAGAATGTTTACTAAGGTACTGCTATACTGTGGTACTGTGTGCTATTTCAAATAATGAAAGGTTTACCAAAATCAACAGTGTGTTCTTAGATGCAGTAAGCACATGCAGCACTGTTATTCTAACATGTACCAGAACAGTGTGGTTTCAACATTTCACAAGCTCGTCTCTTCATGGAGGAATCTTTATGCAGTAGCTCTTGGACCTGCAGAGCCAAACGTAACTCTAGGCATAAGGTGGCATTATGGGAACTTGAGTCCAGCATGAGTATGATTTACACTTGGAAAGCAATGTTTCCTATGTCTGGAAACGTTTCATAAAGTAAAGTATAGTTCTACACCATTTAGCATAAATAAATAAATTTAAACTTAAATAAATAACAAACATTTTATTAAGAAACATAAAACATTTTATTAAGAACCTAAACTGGAGTTAGTGACTCTTTTTGACTCATGAAGTTAAAAGCAGTGCTGCTTTTCCAATTTAGTTCTGTCCTTTCTTATCAGAGCATGAACTCCAGTACTGTGCTGGTAACTGTTTTTGATTTTGTTTTTGATTTTGCAGTTTCATAGAAGCAAACCTGTGACTGAACTGCCTCTTAAGTAGAGATAGTTGTGGTTTAATGGTAAAACCTCTATTTTTGCTGTGTTATGCTTCAGCAGTAGTGCTCATAGACTACAGGAAGTGATTCTTTAAGTCTTTATCTTGCATGCAGCATCTCTAATTCTAGTTCTCTATTTCAAAAGAGCAAAGCTGCTTTTTTCACATACTTGATTCTATAATATCCTTAAAATACCTACTAATTTTTTTTGCTTGGAAAAGATGTATGTTTACATGTTCATGCCCCTAGCATGACTACTGCTGTGTGTTGTGGATTTTTTTTTTTTTTTGGTCTCTTTTTTTAAGAGCTGCTAATGCAACTGTTTTAATATGTACGCCTTACCAATTATTTCTCTCTCTAATGTACAAATTGTTCCTTCCAGTTCTCCAGCTCTCTGGTCCCGTTAGTATTATTCCTTCTTCAAGGTGCCCTTTCTTTATATGGTATGATTTTGTCACATAGGTCCAGCTTCTCAAAGCCCACAATATTTACTTCTCTCTTGATAGCTTGTGTACAGGCCTGACTTTTCTTCTGATTAGATCTAATAGCTCTGAATCTATTAGATTTAAGATCCTACAGGTAGATCCCCTTCCCTCTTTCTATCACTATCCGTATCCTAAATGCTGAGAAGCTGCACGGTGTATAGTAAATAATGTAAGCAGTTGTATACTGTCTAGTAAATATGATATCCAATTTGCTGACCAAGGTAAAGAAATAACAGAACTGTCTGTGGTAGGAATTTTTATTGTTTGTTAAGTGAGAAAGAGGTACATACTATTGCAGTTTTAACATGATCAACATCTTGCTACTGCTTAGGATAATCTAGCAACTCCAGTGTTCCCAATACTAATGCAACGCTTTTATTTTTCATAAACTTAACATCTCAAAACAGAATAAATGTGCATTCTTCTTTCCATGTCTTAGAAGCCCAACTACTTAGCTTTATTATTTAATCAATGTGTAAATGTATCTCCCAAAGAAATGAGGCTCTAGGAATTCATAGCCATGAGAAAAAAACACAAAAAACTTTTTTTTTCATAATTTAACAGTCTAATAAAACAAGACCTTTCTATATTAGGAAATAAATCCAGTTACAAATGCATGTATATAGAAGGAACTTCTGTGGATGTCAGAACAGAAAATGATCAGCTATTTACAAGATACACAGCAGGATGGTATAGTAGCCAAGATTCACCATTCAGAAACCAAAGGTGTTCTCTCCACTGTAGGCAACATATAAGAATCCATCTTCGTCTTTCTCCTTCTCATAAAGTTGTCCCATAGTTAAGCTTGAAGGGGGGGAAAAGAGAAAAAGCTTTCTTGCAAGATGACCGTTGCAAATGGTAATTCAACCTCACATAAACAAGGCTTCACAAAAGCTAACATTAAGTTTGTATGTAAATAAGAACATATAAAACGCATTTGACATCTGTGCTCACACAATGGTCCAGTGCTCTCTTTCTGGAGCATTTCTGTTAGATTTCTGTTACTTCTGTACATCACAAATGTGTTTATCAAAGTGCTTCTTTATACTGAAAATTAGTCACTGCATGTATTTCAGTTTCTGAATCATACGTTATTGAGGCCATGACTAACAGCAAGATTAAGAGCCTGACAGCATAGCCTGAATGCAGCCACATTGAAACCTTGCTTCTTGAGTAAACAACCTGATTTCTCCCTCCATGTGCTATAGCCTTGACTGTTCTGATGGTCTCAAATTCATCAAATTTATTTTTTGGACAGTTTCTTTCGGGTCCAGGTTGTTTGGAGAAGTAAAAAGCTTTTTTGTCTATATTGCTAAGAAGTGATGACTATAAAGTAGTGCTGCTACCAAAATTCCAAAGCAGTTAGAAACTAGTACTTTTCGAACATTTGTTTTATGAGGATAGGCTTGTGGCCCTTCACAGTCTAGGTAGTCTTTTGTGGGATGACTGTATTATGAAAACAGAATCAAACTCAAGCAATTACTTGGCCAGCACAAATCCTTCAGCTGTCTGTGAATGACAGATGAAACAGTGACTGATGTGAGTCAGCTGCATAAAGACGCTCCTTCGATCATCTTTTCTAACTTCCCAAGAGTGTATGAGAAAAGGCCAATCAACTGAAAGATAAAGACTGAATGTGGGTGACGGGGAAACAATCATGGCTTTTTCCCTGGGAGAAAGGGATAGTGCACAAGGAAAGGAGCTGGAGAGAGTTGCAGACAGTACTTGAAATTGATGGAAATTGATAAATAGTAGATAACCTTCTGGATGAAAAGGATGTTAAGAGTTAGTGGTCTATGCAGTACCTTTGGCCTAGAAAAGGGGCAGAACTGTTGACCAGTTACATTTTTATCTATTAACAAAAGTTACTATTTCTACATCAGCTTGGAGGTTCAATGCCTTGTATTTTCAGCAGAGCTGTGATATCATTATTGCTTGAGATGATACAACATGCCCTTTTTTCTTTTCCTTTCCTGTTTGTTCCTAGCAGTTCTACAGTACTGAGAAGATGGGACTAAGACATTCCTAATAGAGAAGAAAGAAAGAAAAGGTGGTCCTCACAGGTCCTATGATTCTCAGAGATATCATGAATTAAATAAAAATATTTCTCGCTGAGTCTGGTCAGGTTATCTGAAGGTGCTGTTACACAGGTGTTAACAAGAATAACAATGCCTCTAAACCAAGTAACACCATATTCTATTTCCTCAAATATTATTAAAATAGATTGTATAGCAAGCTGCTGTAGTAGCTGCTAATATCATATTTTGTTCTGTATGTAGCAGACAACCACTGATGTTTACTCCACTCTACAGACCAGTGTTTTTCACATTACTTCTACTTTGCATTTACTATTTATAAGAAAAGGTTATTTAAAAAAAAAAAAAAACACGTTTCTGTGCGAGCTGACAGGTTAATGATTTTTTAAAATAATTTACAGTCTTGGCTTTTGAGCATTTAACATGCAACTTTTTTTGCCACATGGAGAAGTTATCTGATATTTATGATATCATAACTCCTTTAGTTTACCTTCTTGCAATGTAAATAATCAGAATGTATTTTACATTCACCTTTCAGCTGAGCTTGAGGAACTAGATGTTTATCAATATATGTGACCAAAAAAGTCATAATCACAAGAAGATGAAAATGTGACCAGATGCCTTCTAAAATTGATGACAAATCCTCAGGAGGGTTTTTTTGTTCCTCCGATATGTACAGCCATGCTAAAATGGTTCTGAATACCAAGTGAACAGCTACTTACCTGGACTGTGGGACAGTCTTGTCTACAAAGAGAAATATTGCTTTCTCAGAGGGCAGCTGAATCCTCTTCCTGATGATCCACATAAACTGGGCCACAGTGATGTCAGATGGAACTAAGTATTTCCTCTTGTCAATATCAACAATCTGAGATCCTGATACCTTCTCCACTATGACCTGTAAAACATATGTGAAAGTGAGGTTTTTCAGGACTGGTATGAATAGACAGCTTCGATAGTGAGAGACAGGACTCACTACTGCACAACCTGATTTTACAGCTGCGCTGAAACCTACATTCATATATACAATGGCTCAAAATTTCCTGTGCCTGAGCAGGGAAAGATGCAAGGTGCCCAAAAGAATCCTGAAAAACATACACTTTTTTAAGAAAATTATTTCTCATATCCTGGAGATCTAAAATTACTTTTACTCAAGTAACATCCTATTGTGTTTAAACATGGCCTGCTAATTTTCAAAATACTCTTAAGTTCCCCATGTGCAGGATGATATTAAGCTTTGGAGGGAAAAAAAAATAAAATACAGCCCTGCTAGGAGTCAATTTAATGACAGAATCACAGAATGGTTTGAGTTGGAAAGGACCTTAAAGACCATTCAGTTTCAATACCCCTGCTATGGGCAGGGTCACCTCCCACCAGACCATGTTAGCCAAAGCCCCATCCAGCCTGGCCCCAAACACCTGTAGGGATGGGGCATCCATGGCTTCTCTGGGCTGTCTATTCCACTGTCTCAGCAACCTCGTTGATTGAGATCTTCTGTTGCACAGAATTCTAGTCTGCAACAAGCAGGTCTATAATACCAAGAAATAGAGGCTTAATATATACACCACCTCCACTCTTCAAACAAGTGCTGTCTTTGAATAATGCCTCAAATAATTCCTAATACATGACAGAGCCAACTGCCCTGATATGGAGTATAACAAAAGATTTAGAAAAAATTAAAAATCAATGTGAATGAGAGGGAAAAACACCAATCTAGTCTAGAATCTGATCTGCCATTTCACCTGCTGTGTGCAAGTCCTAAATGCCAAAATACCTCTTGGGCTTCCATGTAAAAAATTCCAGAATTGTCTAAGTTCTTTTTAAAGCTCTTTGTATTAATCTCTGCAATGTACCGTATCATAACACAACATATACTGGTATGTACGTATGTACATCACATGTGTACCGCTATGACAGAAACTGTCAAGTTAAGCAGAAGCAGAGGTATACGCCAGGGAGCAGTGAAGAGCTGAAGAAACCATGCTCTATCTGAATACAGTCAAAATTCCTAGAGTTGCAGTGTAAACTGCTTGCCATAGACACATGCTCATATTTCTACCATTGCAGCACTGCTTTTGAATTGACATTCCTTCTGTCTGGGTTTGTATAATCAATCTGGCAATGATTACTGATCTCCCAATTAGGCAGTCGGTGTTTCTGCCAAACTCTAAGCCAAGGCATCAAAATGAAGCATGCCTTCAGTGTGCCATGGAGTACCAGTTGGTCTGCCAATGGTGTCAGCTGAGCACTCTACCAAAGTACCAAAAATGTGCTGTTATGTGATATTATCTGTGTGCCTCTGACATACCAAACTTACACTGATAGACAATCCAGCTATGTATGTATCTGATACAATAGATAATATGATTACAGCTTCAGTTGGTCGGATGAAGAAACAGGAGGACAGGGAAACCATGCTAATAAAATGTAGGTTTTAGCTACATATGAGTAAGAGCCAGATGGGATATGTAGACTGTAAGAGGAAAAAAATAAAAATCACAAATTCTTATACTGCCTGACCATAAGAACTTGGCACTTTCTTGCTTATACCGTGAGAGTTTGGGAAAAGAAGGCACATGGGACCCAAACAAAGATGCCTAAATATGATGGTGTTTACAGCATCAACAAGATTTTGTTTACTACTTTGAAAAACAACTACCCATGCTAATCACCACTTCAGAATGTCTGCTGACTCAGGTTTGCAATAATATACTTATTTTTTCACAAGACAGCAGAAAAAAAATCAACATGCTATTCTGAGTATGCATAACTGCACTCTAAAGCATATGGTTTGTTCTTGTTCTTATTGTCTTACCAGATGCTAGTCTCTTCTTTGTGCATCAGAGTATTTTACTCGTACGTAGGGAAATTAAGAAACTGACCATGGGAAGGACGGATTGCAAGGTGTTCACAAATAAAGCAAAAAGCAACAGGTATCAGAAGGAGAATTAAGTATAATGTCTAGAAAGGACCTGATGGTCATTGCTCCACATAGACTAGTCCTTGAAGGACAAACACAGCATGAGGGGAAATAGAGCTGACAAGAAATTGCCACATCTCCACTGCTTATCTGCGTTCACCATTGCTACAGCATATAGGTAATGCTCAGATAAATGTACAAAATATACTATGGTTTGGAGAAGCTTCTTATTTTCTACAACTGAGTCTACAGAAACAGGAGGGTAAACTAGCTGGCCCTTACAGTATGTGGGAACCGTAAAGAACACAAAGAACAGCCTGAACAGAATATTCAAGCCTTAACAACTGATACTTAAAAAACCACATTGCAGTAATCCACCAGACATTTTAACTTCACAATGAAGAAACCTTCAAAACTGGAGGTCAAGGCTGTTGAACTGCTTTAGAAAAACGTACAGATACCTTTCACCCTTCAAGCGCTTGATCCCCCAGCAAATTTAAAATAGCAGTGCTTAGGAAGCATGAACGTCTTTCTACTCCCATTTCATTCCTAAAGAGACAAAGGCAAGTTGTTCGTATGTTATCTTAATACATTTTGTAATGCTTGAGCCCCTAAAATATCTGTATACAGCAGCTGAGAACTGAATTCCCTTTGATCTACATCACTCTGGATGTAAACTATAAGCCAAAAAGAAGGAAATGTGCGTTAAGTCTGAAAAAAATCTTTGACTGGTAAATGTAAAAAAAGGTGTTTGATACTGTATGGTAACTGTTGAGTCATGGCCTGAAGCACTGACTGAGCACTTGGGGAAAGGACTCGGTCAGCCCTGGAAGCACAGGTGAAGGCAATCCAGCTGTGGGATTGGAAGGGGTGGAGCCTGGCTGCAGACCTCATAAAGGCCTGACTGGTACTGGGGAAGTATCTTTGGTTGCAGATCCCTTCTTTGTGAAGTTTTCCCCTGTGAGCTCAGATCTTCAGAGACAGGTGAGCAGTCCTTTTTTCCTTCCCTTATAACATCTTTCTATCACACTAGCGTCTTTGTTGTCACACCTCCTGTATCACCATTCCATTGCACTGATCTTTCTGATTGTTACAGGCACCAACTACTCTGTAAAAGTTAGGTGGCTTAATCTGAAACATCAAGGAGAAAATATTTATCTGCTCAAACAAAGCATCGCAATGCACTTGGGAGATTTAATTCCTGTTACCTCATTTCCTGTTGCTGTCCATGTAATTCTAACATGCACTGTGAGTCTCTTTTTCATCTTGAAAGACATCTTGGAAATGGACAAATATATGCTTGTGAAGGTATATTGTTACTAGTGTGCTGTGCTACAGACTATGTTTTATAGTTAGCCAAGTGGAGAATGGCAAGGACTGAATCAGCTTGCCAGACTACATCTGGATATGTCATAACTAGGTTTGATTCAGCAGCTGAGATAGGTAACACGGTTGGAGGTTTTCCTCTGCGTTGTGCTGTATGCTAGTAAGTTACCAAGAAGTCAGATAGGAATGGTACTAATAGAAACTAATGTCATCAGATGAGATGTGGAAAATCTTACTCAGAAGTAGGCAGGTTGAGAGTGTGGACATGTTGCTAACTGTTGCTAAGAGTATTAGTAGGGTGTTAAGTATGGTCATCTCCATGACTGAAACATGGTAAAAGGGATTACAGAGTGAAAAAGCCATCCATTATTTCGCAGTCAGGTAGGTATTACTGCAGAAAGGAGTCACCACTTGCAATGGTTCTTCAAACAACTGGGTCCGCATGACACAGATTCACCAAGGTAAGGCTGGTTACAGGCATGGAATACATATGGGAAAATCACGTCCCTCATCTAGCCAGGAAGGAAGACTGTCACGAGGTAAAGAACTTATTCTCTTTCTTGAAATCATGCACAGAATGTATCTTCAAGACACTGAAAGTACTGTACTGGGGCCCCCACTACAGGAAGGACGTGGAGCTCTTGGAGCAGGTCCAGAGGAGGGCCAGTAAGATGATCAGAGGGCTGGAGCACCTCTCCTATGAAGAAAGGTTCAGAGAACTGGGCTTGTTTAGCTTGGAGAAGAGAAGGCTCCGAGGAGACCTCATTGTGGCCTTCCAGTACTTGAAGGAAGCATATAAACAGGAGGAGCAACAGCTGTTTATGAGGGTGGATAGTGATAGGACAAGGGGGAATAGTTTTAAACTGAGACAGGAAAGGCTTAGGTTAAATATTAGGAGGAAGTTTTTCACCCAGAGGGTGGTGATGCCCTGTAACAGGTTGCCCAAGGAGGCTGTGGATGCCCCGTCCCTGGAGGCATTCAAGGCTAGGCTGGATGTGGCTCTGGGCAGCCTGGTCTGCTGGTTAGCGACCCTGCACATAGCAGGGGGGTTGAAACTCAATGATCATTGTGGTCCTTTTCAATCCAGCTCATTCTATGATTCTACAAGGTCTTTGCTGGGGATGTAATAGCTCTTAGCAATCAGCAGGACACTGATAAACCATAGACATGCATGGTAAGTGTTCAGAAAGTCAGGCATTCTTGCTTATTTGACAATGCACATTAGGGCAGAGGAAGGAATGCTGGACTAGTGCGTGTCTTTGGGCCTTCTTTAAAACATCAAAGGTGGCAAAAAGGAAAATGAATTTACTTGGTGGGATTCAGTCAAAGAATAAAGGGCAGGGTGCAGACAGCTTATCCACCTCTACCTCTAGGTTCTGGATCAAAGCTGGCCTGGTTACTCACCGGGACACGGTCAGGGTATTTGGCGCGGATCTTTGCCGACTCCACGCATCTGTGCTCTGTGAACAAAACTCGCAGTTAGTCACTGCACAGTAACAGGGCAGTCAGAGTCCCACAGAGAGCGAGCAGCGCGGCAGGCACAGCAGTCAGCGGGCACCGCAGCCGTCGTGCCTTCCGTGACGCGGCCCCGGCCACCGAGCTCGTTCTCCACCGCCGCGCCGCCCTTCGTCGAGAACCGCAGGACCGTCCGCCCAGCTCGGCCACGCCGGCGCGGGGAGCCCGCCGCAGCGCGCACGACTGCGAGGCCCGGTGCGGACAGCGACGCAGGAGACAGGAGGCCGCCGGCGGGGAGCGGCGGGCCCGCCCTTACCCAGCGCGTGGTCCTCTTTGAACATCCACTTCATGGCGCGAGCTGGGCGGGAAGCAGAGCCAGCGGCGAGGCCCAGGTGCGGGCAAAAGGGGAGCCGAGGCAGGCGGCGGGGCCTGCGGCTGTCACTGGCCCTGTCACAACAAAATCAGCCCCGGCTCGGCAGGCGGGACTTCCGGCTCGGCGGTTCCTTAGCGACCGCTGGAACGCGGCGCTTCCGGCTCGCGGACGGAGGGGCGGGGCTGCAGCCGACGGCACGGAGTCACGTGGGGGGGACGAGGCCGCGGAGCGGTCCGTTCGGCGGTGTCGCGGCGATGCAGGCGGTCGCGCTGCGGGTCCCGACGCCGTAGCGACTGCCCTCGCTTCCTTCCTGCTGCCGTCCCCGGGCGCTCCCCGCTTCGCCGCAACCGTCCGTCCCGGAACGTGCGAACCAGCATTCACAGGCTGACGCGCCCGTTCCGGCGCGTGGGGAAGCCTGGCTTCGGTCACTCAGTGCTCGCCGCTGCGGTGGGCGCGGGATGGCGGGCGTGGAGCTGTTCTCGCACCCCACGCTTCACACGCGCTACCGAGCTGGGCTCTGCTCCGCTGCCGTGCTGGCGCTGCTGCTCATCGCCTTGCTCACCTACGTGCCGCCGTTGCTGGTGGCCTACAGGAGCCACGGTGAGCAACTCCCAGCCCCGCGGAGCCCTGCCCGGGGCCGCGCTGAGGCCTCGCGCCATCTCTGCCCGCAGGTTTCTGGCTGAAGCAGAACGCGTACCGAGAGCAGCCCACGGTCCGCTTCCGGTACGAGGTGCTTTTCGTGGCCACCACCGGGCCTGGCCCAGGTAGCTTCCTGGCATGGAGCACGTTCCCAGCATTCAACCGGCTCCAGGAGGACCGACTGCGCGTCCCGCTCGTGTCGGTAGGCGGCCCGGGGGTGGGCAGGGAGTCGGGGAGCTCCGTCCTCAGCCCCGCGCTATGCGGCTTCGTTGGTCTCGGACAGGCGGCTTTCAATCCACTTGGCTTCCTCTCATTGTTTGGCTTGCAGGCAGACATTGCTTATTTTCCTAAAGCTAATTGCTGGCTTTTCTTTCCTGTTTTTCTTCTTTTTCCTTAATTTTTCTTCCTTCCCCCTCCCACCCCCTCTTCTGTAAGGGTTATTATACTCTGAAGCTTGTAGGAGTTTGCAGGTAGCCCCCTGCTTTTGAATGCAGGATCATGCTTTCAAAGCATATAGTCTCTCCCCTGCAGCTATTGTTCCTTCTGGGATTCAGGAGTGGTAGTTATTTATCTGTTATGCTTCCTCATTATGGTTGCAAATTGCTGAGGTACTGGGCATGAGTGGCACAGAAGCACAGCGAGCCTTGGCTTACCACCAGGAACTGTACGTGGTGTAAAGAAGCTACTAAGAGTGAGCTGCCATGGCTGGAGGCAATTAAGCATTCACATGGATGTAGCAGAAGATCCAGCGTTAAGATATAGATTGTAGCATATGGGGGAAGATGCTTGGAATAGCATAAGACAGAAGAGCTCTTGGAAAGTCTTTTTTTTTTTCTGTGGAGTGCATGGAGCATTGTGTGACACAGAATTATGGCGGCTTCTCTCTAATCTCATGTCTTTAAAATCAAGTAGCTTTTTATTATATTTCTAACTATGCTGTTTATTTGCTTTCTTTGTATGTACATGTTGCAGTTATAGAAATCTGTAGTTTAACTTTTCTTTGTATTTCTTCTTAACAGGAACTCCTTTATTAAAATAAATAAAAGTCTGGTTGCTCCTTTTAGACTAGAGAAGACGACAAAAATCAAGATGGCAAAATGGATCAGTTGCATTTTAAATTAGAGCTTCCACTACGACCTACAGAGCATGTAGTTGGTGTTCAGCTGATTTTGATCTTTTCCTACCACCTTTATGTGAGCGTTTTTTTGTTTTATTTGTTGTGACACATAGACCCAGTATAGTATTTCTGTAGTAGTTATGCAAAGAATCTTTGCACATTTAAAATTTCTGAGAGATTTTAGTAACATATGTTTTTTTTTTTTTTTAATTTTTTTTCCCCCGCTAGTTTCTCTGTGTTGTGGTATGTTTCATTGTTGTGGGGATTGGTGGCTTTTTCTTTTTTTTTGCAGGGAGAAGGGTTGGTTTGCTTCTATATATTCTCTTGATCTCTAGTGTAGCATATAGAACAGAGATGTACAATGATACATGTTGGAGTTGGTGTTATCAGGAAATATTTGAGAGTCTTGCAGTACGCAGAAGTTTGTGCGTTCTTAAGTACTGCTGTGTCTTGACAAGCAGTTTTCTGAATTGGAGGGTCAGGTGGCAGTTTAATACATAAAGGGAGCGGGTGAGACACTAGTGCAGAGAGAATTCTTGGGAAGTATGTGGAAGTAGCAATAGTACAGAGCAATAAAATGTGTTATAGGTTTCAATGAAGAGACAGGCAAGGAAATTTTACTAGCAAGATTAGGTTTAGTTTATCAAAGAAACTTGCTGAATGCAGATGGAAAAACTTAGCAAGCACTGCCGTGTTGTGTTTACTCTGAATCACAGAGTAAAAGCCTTGCAGTCCTGAGTTTACGTGCTGAAGTATTAAGCCTGCGATCAATAGCATATGAAAAGTTCCAATACTAACAGTGCTTCATTTTATGGTAAACGTGCAAGTTTTCCTTCAGATTGAGTGGTTGACGAGTGCAGAGAAACTTCTTTGTTTGGCCTGTAACAAAGTCTGAGTCCTTATCTTGCTTTGGTAACTGAGTATTTCAAAGTTTTACTCCAGTAAAAGTGTTTGATAATCTTGCTACTTTAAGCATGTTATGGCAAGCCACTGTTTTGTTTTTTGTCATTTAGTGTTAAACTGTTTCACTGACTTCACTGAATCATCTGTGGAATTTCAGTTAACAAAATTAGTTAATTAACTAACAACAGAACTAGTTCTTCTATACAAGATTATTCATATTTATTGTTTGATGCTCCCTTCTTTAGAATAATGTGATAATTTGAAACATTCATGTCAACGAAATCCTATCTATGAAGAAATTCTATAGATATGAATTGGTAGAAAACTGTGGATGATTCTGTTTTTGCTAAGTTTTCTGCTCATGTGCTCACTGTTTCAGAGAATGTCGACATTCGTGATGCAGAGCATGGCTTTTCTTCAGTTTTTTTCTCCTGTACCAGGATCTCAGCTCTATGCGAATGGAGACCTGAAACTGAACCAGAGGCAATTACTTAACCATTGTGGGCTAGATACCAGATACAATGTGAGAACTTTTTTTTTCCTCTGTAAATCTCTCCCTTATTATTCTCCTGCTACCATAAGTGACCCCTTAATTATTTGTACACATACATAGAGTGGACCCTGTAACTTTTGAACTGTTGTTTATTTGTTACGCTGGAGGGTAGAAGAGGTTCTTGTGCTCAGATATTCAGTCTAATGTTTGTGATTTCTTACAAGGCACGGTTACTTTGCCAAGAAACTCAGTGCAACTACTTTCCTGAAGAGTGGACAAATAATGCAAATATCTCCTTGTCGTGACAGGTATCTGTGGTCAATGGCACAAGTCCTTTTGCAAGTGACTATGATCTAAAAAACATCATTGCAGCGTATCGAGATAGAAATGGTAAGCCTGAATGTATAGCTGCTAACTGCAGGACAGCAGCAGTTACCACATTAGTAGCTGTTATTTAAGGATTTGAGTTCTCTATTAAAACTGAAAAGACCATTCGCTTGGATGTTTTCCTTCCCTGTTCTAGTGACGACAGTATTTTCAGATCCTAACCCCATTTGGATGACTGGAAGAGCAGCAAATACACCATTTATCATTGACGCCACTATTCATTACCCAGTGGAAGTTATCTTATATCCTTAGAAAGCTGCATTAATGGTGAAATACTGGATAGTATTATTTGAGCCTTCACATACAGGCCAAATGAACACTACTTTCTTTTAGACTTGTCCCTAAATTTTTCCTTTTTCAATGAAATGTATGCTGTATACTTGTTTGCCCATCCCTTGCATGCGCATACCCTCAATGTTTTTGCTTGCAAAACCCTTTCTGTCTTTTTCTACAGGGAATCTCTGCTGTTCTGCCTTACTAAAATGATATTTTAAGGCAGTTTCTTAGCAGTTCACTTTGAATGTCCTTACTAAGTTTTGGTCTGGTTCTTTAATCCTGTAGCTGTTGTAACTGCTACAGGCAAATCATGTTACTGCATTTTATGACCTGAAGCAAATCAGAAACCTGTATGCATTGTAGGCTCAGCAAATGATAGCCCTGCAGTGGATGAGGTAAATCTGTTGCATGTGCAAACAAACCAAAAAAACCTTTTTGCTCCGAAGTAATTATCCTTATGTTCTTTGCTTAGCTTCTCAGACAAGAACAGGCCTATATTTAGAAAAAAAAAAAAAACTTAGAGCACATCCCTCACAACTTTTCTTTACCTGAATTAAGAATTACCAATACCTACTTCTTGGTGAGGTAGAGGCAACATAGGCACTTTCCACAGAGTTGTTTTGGACATCTTCTATGATAGGCATTCTTCTAGCTTTTTTGTGCTCAAAGGCTTTTTGAGGTTTCTGTGACTCAAAGGCTTTGTACTTGTTGCACAAACTGATGTGCCTCTCCACCTCGGAGTTCTTTTGTTTAGTTATTGCAGTGAGTGTATCAGAAGCGTCGTCTTTAATGCTCCTTGACTTCATGTAAATATCAGCCAGGATTTTGGGAAATGATTAAATTTGCCTGGATCCAGTACGTCAGCATTCTCCTCATCTTTCTTTGGGTGTTTGGTAGGATTAAAATGTTTGTGTTCCAGAATCAGGTGTTTGCTACGACTCCAGTTTCGCCAATTCTGCCATTGTCTCCAGTATTGTCCTACAAACAGCATCAGTCCTGAGGAAATGCCTGAAAACTTTTAAGAAATGTGGTTTAAAAATAAGTACCTGCTTTTTTTCTCTGTACTTTTTTTTTTCTTTAGAAGATCAGAACCTTGTAAGTATGTTCTAAGTATGTTCTGTTCTTGCTACATCTTGTGATGAAAGGATGTCATTTTCTTTTTTTAAAGATGTGCGTGTTTATGTATTTCTGTACGAACATTGCTTTGGGACTGAAACGTTTATTTTTGAACGGTTGAAGAACTTGGTTTGTGGGTTTTGTTTTTTTCTCCAACAGGATTGCACTTAAAAAAAAAAAAAAAAAGAAATAAAACAACAGCAACAAAAAACCCAACAAAAAAAAACAACAATCCCAAGAACAGAATTCAGTGAGCTGCTTTTGAATTACCTAAATTTTGTTAAACCACAAAGATTGAAAATAATATGATAACCATGATAATGAGCTATTTGTACTGTGTTTTTAATCAATTCACTATTGCATTAGGGTTCAGCTAATAGCTACTTATATATCCATTTGTGCCCTATAAAAGGGAAAAATATATATGATATATAGGGAATGTGACTGTAACTCATTCTTTTTTTTTTCCCCTTTTTTTTTTTCTGTAACCTTGGTTATAAGTGTCCACTGACTTATTAAATTTGTTGATGGAAAAATTAAGGCTGATCTGAGAAGCTGGGTTCTAGGTGATGGTATCTGCAAGGTTTGTACAGTCATTTACTATTGGTAATATTACTGTAACTGTAAGCTATTAATTGGGAATATCAAAACACAGAAGCATAGTGTTTCACAAAGAAAATGTAACAGACTACCAAAGAAACTTCAGAGTTCCAAAGCAAATGAATAATTATTTTCAGAATTTATATGATAATTCAGAATATAGTAAAATGAAACTAATAGTAATTCCTGCTGAAAACTGGAAGACTGTTCCTCATTCTTGGAGGCAGGTGGGAAAGATGACTTAAGCCCAGAAAGAGAAAATAGGCAAAGCAATTTGTTTGTTTGTTTTCATTTGGGGCTTATGTTTCTGAATTTGTTACTATTCAATTCTAGCAAAGTGGTATTACGGCAGGAGGGATTCTAAAACAATTCTGGGTATTATTTAACAAAATTCTCTTGAACCATGGTGTAGCTAATAAAGGTGAAAGAATAATTTGTAGAGAATTGTACAGTTTCTTTTGGCTGTTGCCCTCCAGAATTCAGTATCTTGGTAGTTAAAAAAAAAAAATCTGCCCATTCCTTTTCATCTTCTCAGAATAACCAGCTTCCCTTGAGGTTTTGTTTAAATTTCTTTGAAACTTTGCAGTCTGGTTACTTCCATTTCTCTCAACCTTTACATGCTAGATGGACTCCATCCCAGCTTATTCTTGAACACAAGTCCTAATGCTAATATAGGAGGGCTGTCTTGGTTATCCAGCACATTTTCTGCTTCTGAAACTTTACACAGTTGTGAACTGTAAATTGTTCTATCTGTACTTGCAGGTAAGTATATTTCATTTGAAGTCTCCTGTTTGCTCTTTGAACCTCTGAGCTCTGATAGATTATATCATATTCATAACTTGATAGCTTATGAATACAGAAAATTGACTTTGTATCAGAGTGCCTGGTGTCAAAGCAACTGTTAATTGTTTTTTAGCCTTTCTAGGCGCTAACAAGGATAAATGTTGATTCCTGGGAGATCATTTACTCAGTATCTGAAATTGATATTTATAGCTGGTCTGCTGTAGTCCCTGCTCTTCTCCTTTACAGTTCTGCTGATGCTTATGTGGCTGCAGGAGTTAGCTCAGGGAGCTTATTATGGCGAGGATTGTACCAAACATACTCACTTTTTAAGACTGATCAGTTATTGATGAATGTGGTATGTGTTTGCACAAGCATTAGTATGCACATGAGCAAGGACTAGAAATATCTGAAGGGACCCAAGGACCCCATTTTAGGGGGTTGACTTTTTGTTCTCTCACAGCAATGGAATTTATAGCACTCAAAAGGTGAGCAGGCATCTGCTTAAGCTAGCATCTGAAAGATGAAAGAGGACGGGGGCTGAGAGAGCTGGGGTTCTCCTTCTGGGGAAAAGAGAAGGCTACAAGTGACCTGATAGTGGCCTTCCAGTATCTAAAGGGAAGCTACAGGAAAGAAAGAGACAGACTAGCAGCATCTGTGGTGATAGACCAAGGGGAAGTGGTTTCAGGCTCAGAGAGTAGATTTAGGTTAGTTATAAGGAAAAAGCCTTCTACAGTAAAGGGTGGTGAGGCACTGGAACAGACTGCCCTGTAATGTGGTTGATGCCCTGTCTCTGGAGGCTTCAGAGATGAGGCTAAATCGGGCTCTGGGCAACCTGATCTTGCTGTAGTGTTTCTGTTTGTTGCAGGGGCGTTAGACTAGAAGGCCTTCAGAGGTCCCTTCCAGCTTTAAGGATTGTATGATGATGACGGGACAACAATGCTAATGGGAGATACCTTTACTGTTCTATCCTGTTATATTCTTCCTTATTAAGTTGTGATAAGTAAGACTTATGAGAGCAACAGTCTATGAGATTAGAAATGATGAATAGGTCTGGTTCAGGAAATAGAGAAAACATTCTTCATGTTTTTCTTCAGGACAGAGCTGGGGGGAAAAAATGCAATACAGAACATATGAGAACTGTGTAAATAAAAAAAAAATAAAAAAAAAACAGGTGGCCTAGCTCTAAGGGAGCTTTAAGAAAGTGTTTCTTAGAAGGCTGCCTGTGAGGATTCTTCCTTTATCTTGCTGAACAACAGTAAATAAAAATACCACTGCAAATCAACGCCATACCGCTACACAGAACTACTGTGTACATAATTGCCAGAGAGCAATCTAAGCCTTGTTCAGTGATGAGGCCACAAAGGTGTGCAAAAATGAGTTAGATGTTAGGAAGTGTCTTGTTATCAGAAAAGTGAAGTCGTGGGTTAAAATTTTTGCATATGAACAGAAGTGGACATGTAGATGTTTGGGGTCCCAAGTATGTAAGAGAATACCTTAGATTTTTTTTTTTAAGAGGTGGTATGTTGGGGGGGGGGGGGGGGGATGAAAGCAAACAAACAAAATGCCTCTAGGTCTGTTTAACCAGCCAAGCGGCCCGTTTGTGGCAGTGACCTTGTGGTTCTCCTGGCTGCCTTGTCAGCAGCAGGCGAGGGGCACCGGGCCTCAGGCAGAGAGGCCCCGGGTTGACGGCGTCGCAGCAGAAAGCTGCGGGAGGACCGCGGGGCCTTCCTCGCCGTTGCGCCCGGACTGCGGGAAGGCTGCGGCCCCCCCCAGTCGGTACCGCGCGGGGCGGGGCGGGCTGCCGGCCTGCCCCCGCCGGGCTGCTCCTCTCCCGGGGATGCTCCGGAGTCGGGGCGGATCGGCCCCTTCCCCGGCTCCTCCCGCTGCCGCGGCACCTCGGCCACGTCTGAAAGCGGCTCATTGTCTCCGCAGGGAGCTCAGATCCGCGGCGGTGCCGGGAGGCGGCGGGGAGGTACGTCCAGCCGGACGGGGGTCCGCACCGCGGTCGGCGAGCTGCGTGTGCTTCCGGCTCTGTAGGCGAGGACGGGGCTCTTCGTCGTTATCCGGCGGCGCCTCCCTCCTGAGCAACCCGGGCGGTGGGTTTAAGGCGGCTGGTGCTGGTGAATTAGCAGTACCGGCCGAGGCCGGGCCCGGCCCTGTTCCCGCCTCCGGCGCGGTGCTGCGACGGTGGTGGTTTTTTGGTTTATTTTTTGAATCCCGCTGGAGAACGTGGCTGATTGAGCTGAGGGGTTTTCGCTCGCTGGAATTAAACGGTGAAGTCAGAGCGCGTTTTCTGTCATTCTAGCAGATCCCTTCCCATTTTTCTAACGTGTCAAGCCTCTGTTTCTAGGTGAAAATAACATAGAGCCAAATAATTTGTCCTTCCTTCTTAGATTTAGTGGTGTTTTCATGGGGCGCAGCGCAGCGCAGCTCAGCCTGCACGTCCTCAGGCTGACTTTTCGGATGCTATTGTTAACTGCGTTTGCAAAGTCTGAACGACTGAATGGCACTTGGTCACCACAAGTGTCTCTGTGATCCCGGTTCTGTCATCCTTGAAAACGGTTAATATTCTCAACAAAGATTTCAAGAAATGACATCTGCTCAGCTGCAGTTTTGGTTGGGAACATCAACTATTTCTGAGTAAAATACTAGTAGCAGAAGACACCGTGTTATCTTCTGCAATGTTGCATGGGGAAATAGGTTTTGTAGGGCTAAGCCTTGACGTAGTCTTTTGTTCATCAAACTATCTAATTTCAAACTGTTTTGGCTAAAAAGAGAATGAACAAAAAAAGATTAAACCTCAATACGTTTTTAAAAATTGTTACTATTAATATAGTTTTATGGTCATACCATGAAAACCATGGTATGTTTCATTATACTGTGAAGTATTTAAGCTTCATCATTACCTGGAAGGGACTCCTGCAGTCTGATTTTCCACTAGATTGTAAAAGAAATGATGTCAGATTTCAAAATGTCTGATTATAGTACATTTATTGTGCTTTATTTCTTCTGTTGTTCTACTTTCACTGTGATGTTAAAATAATTAAGCAGGCAATCCTTTCAACTAGTTAGTGAAACTATTGGAAAGTCTTCTAGCTCTTTTTGAAGTACCAGTGGTTATAGAAGACACCCTCCAAACTAATCCACGGTCCACCCTCCCTCCCCCTCCAGCCAATCCACATATTGTTGGCAATGCAATAAGCTTTTGCCCTGTGAAGATGCACATTTCTAGTTTGGGAAGACCACTGGAAAGCGACATTGTGTCAGCAGGGTGATTTATGGCAAGAATTACTGCAATATTGTGCCCTTTCCTTGGATCTGCTTTGTAAGGTTCCTGAGTTTTTCACTGTTCCAAGTGGAAAATTTGTTTCTAATGTAAGCTGATAGAAGTCATTCTGGTGGTGTGTTTCTTTTCTTGCGATGTCTTACATCTGAAGTACGTAGTGAGTGAACCTGCATAAAACACAGGCTCTCAGGTGAGCCTTGCTGTGTTTATCAAACCATGCACAAACATTTTCCTATTAATTCTGTAAAATGTGTGTTGACGTTTACTAGTACAATCTTTTCTGCAGTCAGTACTGAGGTATGTCTTGGTGAATTGTGAGGACATAAATTATACTTATATTCAACTGTAATGATTGGTCTGTAAGTCAGCACTTAGAGCATGATAAGCATATAGGATGAAATAATTTTCAGCTAACAAAAGCCTAAGTGTATAATACAGCGAGTATTCATTTCTCAGTGGATGAAATCTATTCTGAAAATCATTTAATTGTATGTTTTTGCATTTTGTGGAAGCTAAAGTAATGTATTTGTAATGCATAAAGACTTCAGCTTAAAAATGCTTCATAAATATAAACTATCTTAAAAGAAAGTATGCTGAAATTTTTCTTAGACATAATATGACTGGATAAGGCTTTGGCAAAGACAGTTGAGATTCAGTTGCTCAGAACTGCTTTTGGAGAAGAAGGTACTTGTAATTTTTCATTCAGTTATTTCCAGTTCTTTGATTTACTCTAGCTCAATTTTTCAATCTTTATGCAACAGACTCAGACCTATTTGTTCTGACAGAGTCTTCCAACCGAGTCTTTTGCCTCAAGCTTAGGGAGCCTACGTGCACTGCTCTTTCTGTATTTATAGTAATTTTAGTAAAATATAACAGTAGGATCTGTTTTGTTTTTTAATCTAAAATTGAATTTTATTAATATATTAAGTCTCTTTGGGTTAAATTCTGTAGTTCAGAAGTAGAAAGGAAGTTCACTCAATAATTATCCTGCTCTCAGACTTCCATAGATCCATTTTCTTGATATAACATAACTTGTCTTATGTTACAAATAAATAAATGTCCCTAAAAGCACAGGCTGAACAAACCTCCTCGGCTCAAATTATTTCATCCCTACTCCATTTTTATATTGTTACATCTGAAAAGTGCTCTCTTTAGATAGCAAGCTTATTGAGATGAGTACTGTTTGCTTGTTTGTTGCATTCAAGAAGCCTGCTCTAGTAAGGCTGGTGCAGCCCCAGGGAAGTGCTGCTGTGAAGCAAAGAAGGGAGAAAAGAAGCAGGAACAAGCTCCTTTGCTCTCCCAAGGGGGGCATGGATTAGGCAGGTTGCGATGCTGAGCTGCAGGTGGAGAAAGAGAGGGCAGGCAAATAGAGAGGCAGCACAGAACAAGGCACAGACAAGTTTTTCACCTATTAACTAACGATGTTTAAGTATGTTGTCCTTCCACATTTAAAGGAAGAGCTTGCCTAGTAGCACCCTCTGGTGAGTCCTGCAGGGAAATAAACAGGATCAGAAGGAGCACCCTGTAGTACAAGCTTCTGTCCCTTGTGATTAAGGTTATGATATCATGTAATCTACTTAGTAGGTTTATAAATACTCAAAGTTTTATGGGACGGCAATCCTTCAAGGTATTCAACAGCTTTTTGCATTTGTGAGAAGTTGTGAAAGATCTTAGTGTATTATGAAGGCGTACATTAGAGCAGTGTAAGTTTAATACAGGGTTAAAGAACCGTAACGCTGGAGAACGCTATTGCAAATATAAAAGAATATTTTTATGTAAATAGAATTATGTGTGCTTAGTTTGAGAAACTTAGAAATAAAAGGCAGTGTTATTGAGAAATTCTTGAACTGAATGTGTATGTGGTCTCATGCACTGAAACACCGTGGATAATATTCTCATAGATGCTGCATTTTGTTGTATAATTATTCATTTATTTTTGCAGTCTGCATGTGTGTACATTGCTCAGAAACTTCCTAACTTTCGCAAAAGGATAGAAGATGAATCTTAAACACTGGAAATGTGTATTTACTCAGTGCTTTACTTGTATATCAGACTTGTATGTTGTTGCGTTTAGTAGCAAAATTGTGTTCATTTAAAATAGCGTTTATATCCTGATGAGATATTCTATGATGTCATCACTAGCTGAGTAGATGTGGGGAGAGCAGTGGGTGCTGTGAGCCTTGAGTTTAGCAAAGCATTTGACACTGTCTCCCGCCACATCCTTGTTATGAAACTTAGAAAGTGTGGGATAGATGAGTGGAGAGAGAGGTGGATTGACAACTTGCTGACTGGCAGAGCTCAGAGGGTTGTCATCAGCGGTGCCGTGTCTGGTTGGAGACCTGTAAATAGTGGTGTTTCCAGGGGTTGGTGCTGGGTCTCATCTAGTTCAACATCTTCATCGACGACCTCGAAGGGCGGACTCCATCGAAGGATAGAGTCTGCCCTCAGCAAGTTTGTTGATGTTACAATGCTGAGATGAAGGTTGTGTTATCATTCGATGAGACCTGGACAGACTGGAGAGTTGGGCAGGAAGGAACCTGATGAGGTTCAACAAGAGCAAGTGTAGAATATTGCCCCCGGGGAGGAATAACTGCATGCATTGTTACAGGTTAGGCAATGACCTGATGGAGAAGAACCTGAGAGTCTTGGTGGGCAACAGGTTGGCCACAAGCCAGCAGTGTGCCCTTGTGGCCAAGAATCCTGGGACGTATTAAAAAGAGCGTGGCCAGCAGGTCGAGGGAGGTGATCTTCCTCCTCCTCTACTCGGTCCTTGTGAGGCCACATTTAGAATACTGTGTCCAGTTCTGGGCACCCCAGGTCAAAAAAATTGGGATGTCCTAGAAGGAGTCCAGCAGAGGGCCACAAAGGTGATAAAGGGCCTGGAGCATCTCCCATATGAGGAAAGGCTGAGTAACCTGGGTCTGTTCAGTGTGTGGAAAAGAAGATGCAGAGGGGATCTGATAAACGTTTATAAATCTCTAAAGGGAGATGGGAGGCAAATGGACGAGGCTGGGCTCTTCTCAGTGGTGTAGCGATAGGACAAGGAGTAACAGCCTAAAACTTGAGCATAGGAAATTCTGTACTAACATGCGAAAGAAATTCTTTACGGAAATGGTGACAGAGCACTGGAACAGGTTGCCCAGAGAGGCTCTGGAGTCTCCTTCTATGTAGATATTCAAGACCCGTCTGGACACCTACCTATGCAACTCATTGTAGGTAACCTGCTTTAGCAGGGGGGTTGGACTCGATGATCTCTTGAGGTCCCTTTCACCCCCTGTGATTCTTGTCATACTGGAAAGAGCTGATAACTGCCTATTTCTACCGTCTTTCACTTACCTTTCTTTTCAGCTTTCTCTACTAGCACAAAAAAACTCCATTTATTATGTTAGATGGGTTTATATTTGCATTTACTAGTCTGCATGATTTGCTTTCAACAGAGTCCAGAGAGTGTTGATACAGCTACCTGTTGCTGCAATAAAAAAAAATTAAATGCAGTTGAATAGTAAATGCTTATATATAAAATACTCAGTGTGATCTTCACACGTAAGGATCTTATTTCCTTTAAATTCAGCCAACTAACATACAGTCACAAAATGGTTTGGGTTGGAAGGGACCTTTAAGATCACCTAGTTCCACCCCCCTGCTATAGGCAGGGACATCTCCCTCTAGACCAGGTTGTTCCCAGCCCCATCCAGCCTGGCTTTGAATGCTTCCAGGGAGGCGGCATCCGCAACCTGTTCCAGTGTCTCACCACCTTCACAGTCAAGAATTTCTTCCCAGTATTTAGTCTAAATCTACCCTCTTCGAGTTTAAAACCATTTCCCCTCATCCTGTCACTACCTGCCCTCATAAAAAATCTCTCCCCAGCTTTGCTGTACCTTCAGGTACTGGAAGTCTGCTGTAAGGTCTCCTCAGAGCCTTCTCTTCCCCATACTCTTCTCTCAGCCTGACCTCATAGGGGAGGTGCTCTAGCCTTCTGATCATCTTTGTGGCCCTCCTCTGGACCTGCTCCATGTCCTTCTTGTGTTGGGGGCTCCGGAACTGAATCACAGAATGATCAGGGTTGGAAGGGACCTCAAGGATCATGAATCTCCAACCCCCCTGCCGCATGCAGGGCCACCAACCTCCTCATTTAATGCTAGGCCAGGCTGCCCAGGGCCCCATCCAGTCTGGCCTTGAACACCTCCAGGGACGGGGCATCCACAGCCTCTTTGGGCAGTTGTTCCAGCACCTCACCACTCTCATAGTGAAGAACTTCCCCCTGACATCCAATCTAAATCTCCCCTCCCTCAACTTAAAACCATTTCCCCTTGTCCTGCAGCTATCTACCCTTTCAAAGAGTTGATTCCCCTCCCCTCTGTAGGCTCCCTTTAGGTACTGAAATGCTGCAATGAAGTCATCCCGCAGCCTTCTTTCCTCCAGGCTGAACAAGCCCAGCTCCCTCAGCCTGTCTTCACAGGGGAGGTGCTCCAGTCCCCTGATCATCTTTGTGTCTCTCCTCTGGACCCTCTCCAACAGCTCTCTGTCTTTCTTGTATGGGGGGCTCCAGACTTGGACACAGTACTCCAGATGGGGCCTCACAAGAGCAGAGTAGAGGGAGACAATCACTTCCCTGTCCCTGCTGGCCACCGCTCTTTTGATGGTGCCCAGGATACCATTTGCCTTCTGAGCCACAAGGGCACATTGCTGGCTCATGTTAAGTCTTTCATCTATCAAGACCCCCAGGTCCTTCTCCACAGGGCTGCTCTCAAGGACCGCTCCTTCCAGTCTGCATGGATGCCTGGGATTCCTCCGGCCCAAGTGCAAAACTCTGCACTTTGCCGTGTTGAACCTCATCAAGTTCACCCAGGCCCACCTTTCAAGCCTGTTGAGGACCCTCTGAATGGCATCCCTTCCTTCAACCGTGTTGACCGCACCACTCAGCTTGGTGTCGTCAGCAAACTTGCTGAGGGTGCACTTGATTCCATCATCGATGTCATTGATAAATGGACGCAGTACTCCAGATGGGGTCTAATAAGAGCTGAGTAGAGGGGTGGAATCGCCTCCCTCAACCTGTTGGTCACACTTCTCTTGATGCAACCCAGGATATGGTTGGCCTTCTGGGCTGCAAGAGCACATTGCTGGCTCACGTTGAGTCTTTCATCAACTGACACTTCCAAATCCTTCTTCTCAGAGCTGCTCTCCAGCCATTCTCTGCCCAACCTATATCCGTGCTTGAAAGTGCCCCAACCCAGATGCAGGACTTTGCATGTGGCTTGTTGAACTTCATGAGGTTGGCATGCCCCCTCAAGCCTTCAAGGTCCCTCTGGATGGCATCCTTCCCTCTAGCTGCACCATTCAGCTTGGTGTTGTCTGTATACTGACTGCTTTCAAATGAAATCTGCAAAAGTAAGAGCAGTTAGGTGCCAAAAATCTCTAGTAAAAAGTTGTGAGGAATGCTTAACTCATAAATGGATTGTTCCTTAAATGCCATCTCCATGTAGTCACTCACAGGGCACTGTAGCCCAAGTGCATGCATCAACTGCTTGTTCCATGTAACGTTTATGGACAGAAGCTGTTTCAAATTGCAAGCTTTCGCCCTTCTGTAGTTTTCAAAAAACTCGGGAGTTGTGCTTGACCATCAGCTGGTGCAGCACCCTACTGTCACCACAGGGTGCAATGCTCAGTCACTGATAAGGTAGTTTTGATTTCAGTAGTCGCAATTGTTAATGTTGCCGCTTACTCCTTTCAAAGGATAGAAACCCTTGTAATTTTAGACTGAGACTGAAATGCAGCAGAGTGATTAGGATTTTTTTTTCCCATTGGCAGCATTTGCCAGATTCCATTTAGAGAGCATTTTGTATTTTGAGCAGTTGAGCAGCTTCAAGCCTTTGCTCCAAATTTATTTCTACTGTAATCTTGCTTATTTATTTCTGTTTCCAACACCTGTCCATCTGCAGATGCTCTCCTCCCAGTACCACTGATGATGGAACCAAGTAGTGCCAAATACACATGCGTATTTAAAGAAAGGTCTTACTAATGCTAGAGTTTGTATTGTGTGTTCTCGTTATTATGCCATAGTATCAACTGCTCACTATCGTTTTCCCTCTCTTTTTCAGCCTTTTTAATTGCCCAGTGAGAATGGCAAGGATTCGGATTTCTAGCACAATCATTACGCTTCTTGTTATGGTCCAGACTGGATTCCTACTCTTCATGTATGCCCGGTACAATAGCTTCACACCTCATTCAGAGGAGAAATCATCTCAAGTCCACATCCTCATCCTCTCCTCCTGGAGGTCGGGATCTTCTTTTGTTGGACAGCTTTTCAGCCAGCACCCCAGTGTCTTCTACCTGATGGAGCCTGCATGGCATGTGTGGGTTACAATGTACCAGAACAGTGCCAAAGTCTTGCACATGGCAGTGCGGGACCTGGTCAGGTCAGTCTTTCTCTGTGATATGTCTGTTTTTGATGCCTACATGCCTTGGAAAAGAAACTTATCTGATCTTTTCCAGTGGGCAGTGAGTCGGGCTCTGTGTTCAGCTCCTGCTTGTGACTCCTTTCAACGTACTGACATAACCAGTGAAATGGCATGCAAAACTCTTTGTGGACGGTACCCATTCAGCAAGGTGGAAGAAGCCTGTAAAACTTACAGCCATGTTGTAATCAAGGAGGTTCGCTTCTTTGACTTGAAGGTCCTCTATCCACTTCTCACCGATCCATCCCTGAACCTCAAAATAATTCACTTGGTCCGTGACCCTAGGGCAGTTGTAAAGTCACGAGAACAATCAGTCAAAGCATTAGCCCGTGACAATGGAATTGTTCTGAGTACCAATGGCACTAAAGTGGAAGACAGCAAATACAAAGTAATGCAAGAGATTTGTAGAAGTCATGTTCAGATTTATGAAACAGCAACTCTAAAACCACCTAGCTTCCTTAAAGATCGCTATTTAATGATCCGTTTTGAAGATCTGGTAAGAGACCCGTTGTCAGAAATCTCAGAAATGTATAAATTTGCAGATCTTAGTTTGACCCCCACACTCAAAAGTTGGGTCTATAACATCACGCATGGACAGGGACCAGGAAAAAAAAAAGAAGCCTTCAAAATTACATCTCGAGATGCAGTTAATGTTTCCCAGGCCTGGAGAAATGTTCTTTCATTCCAGAAAATTAAAAAAATACAGGAAGTTTGCAAAGGTGCTATAAGCATGCTGGGCTATCAGCTAGTGGATTCAGAAAAAGAACAAAGAGATCTGTCACTGGATTTAGTGTTGCCAAGAAGACAAAACCAGTTCAGTTGGTCATCGTTTAATCCAAAGAACTAAGCCATTACTTTGAGAGATTAGGGAGGAGAAAAAGGAAGAGTGTATCTATCTGTTATGGAGTGTATAGCTAGTTTGAAAATCGTTGGCTAATGACTTTAATTATCTTCTTGCCTGCTGGTTCACAAAGTAATGTAAGCTTTTTTTTTTTCCCCCAAGCTTCTTACACCACAAAACAAATAAAAAAGAATTGCGAAAAATTCAGCAAGATACTTGTGAGCTTGCAAATTTGCAACTGTGCTATTTTGAGCGTTGTTTTTAAAATATGATTTAAATTCTTTCAATAAAAGATATCTTTATTCATTGGTAATAGTTATGTTCCAGTTTCATACTTAAAATATTCATTGTTTTTTATTCATATAAGAGGATCAAAATATAAACTAATTTGCTTCCCCCCCCCCCAAGAATTACTTGTCTTTTTTCTTTTGTTTTAAAATTGTTATGTGGTTGTGTATTTTTTTAGGCTTCTCTTGATGCTTTTAATTTCGACAGCTGGAATAGCTGCAGTGGTTCTGTCGTAAAAAGCTCAAGCAGTAGGTTATCTTATTGATAGATTTCTTAGAGTTTTGCAGTGGCAGATTTTGCAGTCAAATAGTTGAACAGAGATGTTGGCAAAGTGCAAGAAACAAGGTGAGAAATCTTTGTTGGAGTTGCTGTGGAAATAGCGTATTAATGCTGTCCCAGTTGTGTTTTAATATTGCAACACAATAGGCACACACTTGATTCCTGGGGGAAACACTCAAAGTCAAAAATTTCAGTTAGGCAAGGATCTTGGTGATAGCAGCAAAGTTTATTCGTTATTGCAGTAACGGGCGCACGCCCCCTATTGGCAAGGGAGCAATTGCGCACCGGTCAGCGAAGTCCATTCCGTTCTGTACCCTAATTCGACGCAGGTAATGCTCTCCTGGTGCTCGCTCGTTGGTTGAGCGTCTCAGGCTCACAGTTTCCCGACGCTGTTGCTACGATACATTTCTATATAAGGTCTGTTACCAGTCTGTTCCTTTGGTATGTTTTGTACTCTCCCATGGAAATAGGAGGGCAATACAAGTTTCTTAAAGAGATCAGGCTAAAAGGGCTGGGTGGAGGAACAGACAGTTGAGATGAGGGTTTGGTTTTGTTTTGTTTTTTTTTTCCCTCTCAAATCGTATCCCCGGAGGAAAAAGGAGGGAGGCTGACAGCTGCGGAGGTGGAGAGCAGTGGAGCTGGGGAGCAGTTGGCACGAAGCTCCGTGGCGGATGGGCCGCGTCCGCTGCACTGCGCTGCCAGCAGGGCGGTGCGCTGCTCGGAGCTGCACGGAGGGTCGAGCCGAGCTTAGCTCTGGGACAACGGTGCCGCGACCGAGCTTTAACCGCTGGGATGAGGATCGTGCGGGCTGTACACAGGGCGGGAGACAGTCCGCGTATCACTAGCACGGTGGCAAAACCGAGGGGATTATCGAGGGTACCCCACGACCCGCGGGGAGGCAGCAGCACGGCGGTGGAAGGAGCGCGTTCCGGTCGGGGCGGGCCGCGATCGGCAGCTCGCGGTGGGAGAGGCGGGTGGAGGTCGCGCCCTGCGAGAGTTCCCGCTGAAGGAGGCTCGGCGGGGTGCCGCTTTCAGGCGCTTTTAAAGGAGAACGCGCGCGGAAAGGGCTGGCTTCTCCCGCGGCGGCACCAAGAGGAGCCGCGGCTCCCTGCTGGTGTTCGGCGGCGTCCTGCGCGGCGCTCGCTCCGCTCTTCACCGCGTACACCGAGAGCACGTGCGCAGTGCCCGGGAGCTGTGTGGTGGTGGCGGCCTAGGGGCGTTTTCCTGCGGTGGTGGCAACGAGTGGGGGCCGTGACCACCACCCCGGTGCCGCGAATCCGGTCCATCAGTAGCTGCACCCCAGGGAGTTCTCGTGGCCGCCCGTAGGGGGGCGCGGCCGCAGAACGCAGCCGGCTGGAAGCGGGCGGGGAGCCGCGCCGGCGCCTCTGCTGTCAGCCGATGCCATCTCTGGTGCCCGGAGACCAGGTTTGCAGTGCCATACGTGCCTCGGAGTGCTGGAGCGGGGACCTGCGAGGAAAGATTCAAGTGACCACTTCGCAGGTTCCTGGTTAGCTGGAGTCAGGGCAACCCCAGGGAATCGCCGCAAGAGTTAGCAGAAGGGAAGACGAGAGGAGGATTGTAGAACTCTCATCCCATGAGTCGCAGACTGAACCATTGACTGAGCACCTGGGGAAAAGACCCGGTCAGCCCTTGGAGCACAGGTGAAGGCAATTCAGCTGTGGGACCAGAAGGGGTGGAGCCTGGCTGCAGCTCTCTTAGACCTCACTGAAGGGCTGAGTGCCACTGGGGAAGGAGCTGTGGTTGGAGATCTCTCCTTGGTGAAGCTTTCCCCTATGAACCTGGAATCTTCGGATATGGTGAGCAATCTTCTTTGCTTCCTTTATAGTGCCTTTCTATTGTGCTGGTCCTTCTGGCATCACACCTCTGTTGTAATGCATTTCTTACTGCATTGATTTGTCCAATTGCTACACCTGGTAATTACAGGAGCTAGGTGTATACATAGTTCATCAGAACTTTCCTGGAGCTTCCTCTGCTGTGCTTCTCCTGTATGGCTCCCTCAGGACTAAAGCAGAAACCGTTGAAAACAAATCCAGGAAAGAACAGTGTTTCTAGAAAATCCTGCAGAAGAAAGGTTCCCCAGACAGGCTAGGGAAAACTGCTGATAACAGTTGTGTGTTCTCTCTCTCTTCCAGGGATGGTGCTGCAGGCTAAGGTATTCCTTCATCTACTGTGGATGTCGCAGGCAACATCTAGCTTAGGTTTGTGTGTCTTTTGTCTCACTCTGTGGGAAAGAGAAGAAGGAGGAATCCTTTCACTTCTGCAGGAGCTACTGTGGTTGAACGTGAAAAGATCAGGAAGAGGTAAAGCAGGTGAGGTCTGAAATGAAGCTGCTGGAAGGTTTCTCTAGCTGCAGACAACAGAAATCCTATCCCTGTGAGTGAGGAAAGATACCTCTAAGCAGTCATCAATAGTCCATGTCACCAGCAGGTACCAGGAGGGGACAGAACCAGGTCCTAAACTGGCCAAAGGGATATCCCATAATGCGTGGCATCATGCTGAGCAATAAAATGGGAGGGGGGTTGCCAAAGGGAGAGACCACTGCCTGGGGACTGTCTGGGCATCAGTCAGCAGGTGATGTGCAATTGTGCTGTACATCATTTGCTTTGTATAGCCTTTTATTGTTATTTTTATGTCTTCTTCCCTTGTTGTCCTATAAAATTGTTCTTAACTCACAAGTGCTACCTTTTTTTTTTTTTTTTTTCCAATTCTCTCCCCCAGCCCACTGGAGAGGAAGGGAAAGTGAGTAGTGACATAGACAGTGGCACTGAGTGCACCCTCAGCAAGTTTGTAAAGGGTGCCAAGCTGGGTAGTGCAGCTGATACATTGGAGGGAAGGGAAACCACCCAGAGGGATCTGGACAAGCTGGAGAAGTGGGCCCTTGTGAACCTAATGAGGTTCAATAAGGCCAAGTGCAGGGTGCTGCGCTTGGCTGGGGCAATCCCAGGTATTTATATACACTGCTGAATGAAGAGCCCCTTGAGAGCAGCCCCGTGGAGAAGGACTTGGGGCCCTGGTGGATGAGCAGCTGGACATGAGCCAGCAGTGTGCGCTTGCAGCCTGGAAGGACGACTCTGTTTTGGGCTGCCTTAAAAAAAAAAAAGGGGTGGCCAACAGGGAGAGGGAGGTGATTGTCCCCCTCTACTCGGCTCTTGTGAGACCTCATCTTCAGTACTGCATCCAGGCCTGGGGCCCCCAGCACAAGAAAGAGGCAGAGCTCTTGGAATGAGCTGGAAGACCACTAAGATTCAGAGGTCTGGAGCACCTCTCCTGTGAAGAAAGGTTGAGGGAACTGGGCTTGTTTAGCTTGGAGAAGAGAAGGCTCCGGGGAGACCTCATTGTGGCCTTCCAGTACTTGAAGGGAGCGTATAAACAGGAGGGGGAACGGCTATTTATGAGGGTGATAGGGCAAGGGGGTATGGTCAAACTGAGACAGGGAAGGTTTAGATTAGATATTAGGAGGAAGTTTTTCCCTCAGAGGGTGGTGATGCACTGGAACAGGTTGCCCAAGGAGGTTGTGGATGCCCCATCCCTGGAGGCATTCAAGGCCAGGCTGGATGTGGCTCTGGGCAGCCTGGGCTGCTGGTTGGCAACCCTGCACACAGCAGGGGGTTGAAACTAGATGAGCATTGTGGTCCTTTTCATCCCAGGCTATTCTATGATGATTCTATATCTGAGTAAGAGTCCCTTTTTTTTTCTCATTTGTCCAGGGATTTGGAGAAGTGAGGACGTGAAATGAGTGGTGTGGTTGTTCATCATAAGGTTGGGCACATTTACAGGAGAGTAATGAAAAAATCTTTCTCCGGTGTTGTAACTAAAATGTTTGCAAGTGAAATATATGCTTTGCACTGTTACCACTTTATTTGGCCTGTGGTTTCCTGCCTAAGGAGCACATGCTCTGCCCATAGCAGACAAAACATACAAAAAAACTACAATCACAACTTGTAACTCCTGAAAATAGCACTATCTCCCATTAAACGTAGTCTGATTCCTTGTCTAATTTATGTTCTGTAGAATCAGTAGTAGAGAATCCACTCTGAAGGCTTACAATTTTACATCACTCTTCTCTCTAGCAGCAACTGCCATGTAACCCTCGTGTATAAGAGTTGCTGTGTATTTGATTGTTTAGTTAATTTGTTTTCTAGCTGTGTTTCTGAAGGCCCATGCTCTTCGTGGGGATAGTTTCAAGTCTTTCACAATAACAACTAATGAAATAAATAGGTAATGTTTCACTATATCTCTATTACTGCATATAGCTTGTAAGATGAGCGTGTCTCCATTACATTTTATTTAGCTAAAGGGAAGTTGGAAGATGAGCAGCAGAAAGAAGCTGAGAATCGAAATTACTTCTCTGTAATTCAAAAACTAAATTAAATGCTCATTTTCTGTTTTCAGTCCCTGCGGTGTTACTATAAACAGAGGAAGGCATATCAAATCTGTTTGGATTATGAGCACACAAGAACCAAGTAGTGAAGGCAGCAAAGGCTCCTTTTTTCTTTTTTTTTTTTTAAACATTTTGGGTAGCTGTATTTGTCAAAGAAGTCCTTTATCTGACCTATTTTTGGATTCTTTCCTGTTGATACATCCTTGTTATTGACTGAATCAAGTCGGAGGGCGTTACAGAAGTTGCCTGTGGTATTTCAGAGACCATGTAAAAGGCTGTTTGCAGTGTCTGATGCACGGACTCAGACGTGAACAATCCAAATAATTTATTACAAGTTTTCACATCGCTTACATACATTCTTGGGTTTCCTTTTGTAGCTTTCCCATCTGCTCTTACAACTTTCCCATCCACTTCTACATGTCAACAGAGTATTCCACAAATCCTCCATAACTCTGCACTTATCCAATCAGAGCCAAGAGCTTTTCCTTTTGCTTTTTCTCCTCTTCTACAGGTATCCTTGGTTCTCATGCTGTTTATCTTGCTTCACAGCTGCTGCTCTGAATGATCTTTCTGGTATTGCCACAGCTGTTAAACGGATTCAGCATCTGACTTTTTACTCCTCCCTAAATGAATTTAAGTGGCTGTTCATGATGTTGTTGCAGTTCTTCAATCCTAGATAAATGACATTATAAAAATTCAAGCTTTTATCCAATCAAACAATGCACCAGAAGACTACAAAACCCTCAGTAACTACTGCTGAACAAATGCTTTGAGCTACTACTACTACTACTTGTCTTGAATCGCTGTTTGCAAGAGATACTGCAAACTATACTGCTAGTATACAATCAAGACAGTTACAAGATCAGTTGGGATGACACTGGTAAAGTGGTGCAAAGAGCAGATATTAGCTGAGGCTGAAGGAAAACTCGATTCCTGATACTACTTTTGCTGCTGAGAAATAAAACCACAGATTCTGAGGTAAATTCAGTAATGTGGACTACCTCAGGCTGACAATTAGTTTGTTCTTCAATGTCAACTTCTGTCATGATTTATTCCATACAAGAAAGTGCAGATTTTGTCAGAAGCTGTTTCAATGTGTAGCTGTTATCTTTATCCGGGACTGGCTGCTGCTCGACATGCTGTCTACCCATTGATAACGTGTGTATTTGTGTATTTCTTCAAGCTTCCTGTCCTCTTATGTTTTGTCACTTATTTTTAGTTAATGCTGAAAATGCATCTATGGTGTGGTTTGGAAACTTGTCTACTTGCTCTGTCAGAGTGACCAAGTTTTTCAGGAGGAGCTTGAGCTAAACTGTTAACCTTGATCTGATTTTGCTCCCCCTCCCCCCCCCTCGCTCCCCACCTACACACACACATTGTGTTTTTCCTCTGTCATGAAAAGAAAGAGAACAGATCTCCAGGGTCTGTGCTGTAGGTCCACATCACTCCTGTATGAGAAGTTTATCCTGCGGTCTCTCACAGGTTTTCCTACCAGTAAGTTCATCCTCTGTTCCACTTAGATAGCATGTATCCCGAGAATGACTGTAGAAGAAGAGCTCTCCTTAAGGATTCTGCCTGTCCGTAGGCAATTTTGATTGGTTTGGCTGGAGCTTAGGAGCTTGGTGCTTATGACTTCAATTCTTTGTGATACAGAGCTGCGCCACTTACTGCCTAGACCAAATAGACATATTATTGGAAGAGACTACTCTATGCTTTTTTTTTTTTTTTTTTAGTGTTTTTAAAGTGTGAGGGTGGTATATGCCTTCAAACAGGTAACGTCGTCTAAAAGAAATCTATTTTTCTTTTTTTTCTTTTTTCATTGGAGCAGTAGGTCAGGGTAATGTGGATACTTTCTTCTCTACCAGTATGTTTCCCGTAGCGGTATTCTGGGAATGGCTTCTTTCATTGATCGCTTACTTGCTTATTT
This sequence comes from Chrysolophus pictus, assembly GCA_037305975.1. Taxonomy (NCBI): domain Eukaryota; kingdom Metazoa; phylum Chordata; class Aves; order Galliformes; family Phasianidae; genus Chrysolophus; species Chrysolophus pictus. The sequence goes on along the minus strand of CM074586.1, from coordinate 117,461 downwards.
TCAATACTGAAAGAGACATACCATTCTTTTTCTTCTGCCTATGTAAAATTCCCTTTGTCTTTTTTGTAGTTTTGAGTTGTGTTCTCAAACAGAATGTACAGCTGGATCTAGAACGGTTGCCAAAGAGGTGTCTGCAGGCAAATGGTGCTGGATTTCCCAGACGGAGGTCATAAAGTTCTTTGCGTCCTTGCAAAGTGTTCTCGTGTTATTCTTATATAGCTTTGTATGTTACTGCTGTTCTGAGACTTTCATGACAAATCCATTATCTGTTTCCCAAAGGTGATGCTGAGAAACACGCCTCATGATGACTTATGCATACCTCACATTTCGTATTCATTCTTCCTTTGGGTTAAAAGTAGACCAAATCTTTGGAAATGTGCCTGGGAATCCCACTGTTATTAAAACAGTTCAGCTGTGGTGCCCGTGGTCAGAATGCCCTGCAGCAGATCCTGGCATTGGTTGTGAATGAAAGAACTGACAACAAATTGCTTGATATCGAAACCATTCTGGTGGACATTTACAAGCCTTGGGTGACGTGGATGGAATCTCAGAGTGGTGAGGCCAGGTATGGAAGCTGTTACTACTATGTTTTTTCTTGAAGTTGCATGGCTGTTTTGCATTGCTCTGTTAATCATTCCAAGCCACCCTTGGCTTCACTGCACGCATCTGTCCAATTGATACCAGTTTTTTCATCAGCTCAGATGCTGGAAACAAAAACACCCCAAAAAAAAACTCAAAAAAACCCCCAAGCATGACAACATCAATTTGATTACTTATTTATTTACAGATATTCAATAAACACTTAGCACAGCTCTTCTGACTGTGGAGAAGTTTCCCTTGGTTTTCTTCGTCTTTTCTTAATTTACGTTTTTTTGTCCCCCTCTCATCCTCCAACTTAGCGTTTTTCCTCTGCAAGTTAGAGAGAGAGAACGGAGCGCCAGGGGCTGTGGTGCAGCTCCGCGTCAAACTGGTCGGCGAAGTTGTTTCCGCGGTCTCTGGTGCCCCCTCGTGGCCAATCGGTGGGATTGCGCCCGTGGACGCTTGGTGCATGAGGCACCAGGACGCATGCGCGGAGGAACGCGGAAGTGGTGTACGTACGTTCTCGTCGTTCTACGTAACAAATCGTTAGTCCTCCAAGCAGCAGCACGCATGCGCGCGAAAACTCATCGATAGCATTCCAACCTACAAAGCCTTTAGGTGCAGGCGAGTAGTCGATTCTTGGACTACTGGCTCAGCAATGTTTTTCTCTCTTACAGGTGGCCGTGCTCCTTGTCAATTTCCTCGGACGGTTTGAACTCGAGCCTGCCTCAGGAACAGACTATTCTGCCTCCCAGCGGCCCCCGCGCCCGTCGCATGCGTAATGAGGAGTCGAAAACAACGCACGCGTAGGTGTGTAGTCGAAAATGCGCATGCGTAGTGCTTTGGATATATCCGGGCATGCGTCGTGGGGGGGGGGGGGAGGGCGCGCCGAGGCGAGCGCATGCGTCGTGCTTTCTCAAGACTTGCCGGTCGCGCGGCAGTGCCGTGTCGGTGTTGCTGCACGCCAGGACCGCGACCGCGAATGTCCGAGCTGCTCGCGTTCCACTGCCGCTGAGAGGGCTTTTAAACGGATGGGGGACGGTGCAGGGTTGGGGTGGAAAGGGACTTTGCTGGTTCACCGGGGCGGCGAGCAAATTAGATGCAACGAGGCGCTGAGGGGCAGGTGTGAGCCATACCGTTCTCGGATGGGCTTGGGAATGAAACGGCGGATATAGATGAAGGGTATCCTGGATTAGAAGGGGAGAACATCACTGAGCCGGCGATCCAAGAATCGACTGCTTGCATGCACCCGTAGTGGTTTGTCGAAACAGTTGCTAGACAGAAAAGACTTAAGTTGTCGGGCGCATGTCCGCTGTTACTTGGAGGACTAATCACCATTGAGTGCGGCGGCTTAGCTGCGCAGAGCGGTTAAAACACCACTTCCGTATTTCTACGCGCATGCGTTATGTTGCCTGCAGGACTAAGCAACAGACAGGGGGAGTTCTCCGCATTGAGCACGAGGTGGCAGCAGAGACCGCGGAAAGAACTTCGACGGGACTGACGGGGGCCTTCGGCGGAGTCCGTGGCGATCTGTTCTGTCTTGTGATGACGGGGGAAGAGCATGAAGGTAGAAGTGGGGAGGTAGATGAAGAAAACAAGGGGAAACTACTCCTAACCCAAGAAAGTTGTGCTAAGTGCTTATGAATATCTGTTTAAAAAATAAATAAATAAAATTTAAATTTAACTTTTTGCCAGTATCTGTTGCATTGTTTTTAAATATTCACATATAAAATTGTAACTGCTCAGCACATTTAATGGTAACGAAATTAAAGCATGTTGGCAGAAAGCACATCGCTATACTAATGTTCGCTCAGCCTCTGTCTTATTCGTGCTTTAATGCCAATGTCAGATGGCACCATGGCATTGAGGGTGGGGACAGGGATGCCTAGGGCCTAGTGTGGAATCCAGGGAGAAGTTGATGGCCATGTGCAGTGGGTGATGTTGTTCTCGGGCATGGCTGCAACACCTAATTAGGGTTGCACCCTACAAATGAGGGTCATTGTCCCCAAAATGAGGCTTGTGTCCCACACATGTGGGCAAGTAGCACAGGGAGTGCGTTTGGGAGGTTTGTCTTTTCTCAAAATTCACTGTGACTTCAGAAATCCCACATCGTGCTGCAGAAGCAATGGGTATTGCAATACGTCAGTGATCTCTGATTTGAGGAGTGCAGAGTGTACAGTATGCACACTGCAGCCTCCCTGTTTCTTTGGGGTTTGGGATTGATACTTGAGCCAAAAGACCACACGCTGCCATACAGGCAGGTGCCATGTTCACCCACTGAGAACACCAATTCCTAAAATAGTTTTACAATGGCCTTTAATTGCAGAGTGAGTAGATGACACATGTTTCTCACTGGGGAGCTGTAAGCTGACCTCGGCAGTTTGGCAAACAGCACTTGCTCTGTTCACATTAGTAATCTCAACCCTTTTGCTGCACATGCAGCTTCTCAGCATCTTTTTGTGTTACTATTGAAATTTGTGCTCTCCTATATTTTAGAAATTTCACCAATTGCCTTTAAGGACAGACTGGAATCAAAATATGTGAGCCATCATAGGACATCCATTGATAAATCTCCCCTTCCAAGACAGGCAGATCCAATTGGCTGTTGGTATTTCTGTATTTATTTCTGTATTTATTTCTGTATTTATTTCTGTATTTATTTCTGTATTTATTTATGCTTCATGCCTTTGTGGGCACTGTGAGGTCACAGTTTGAAGTGATGGACAACTTGGTCAGGGGTATAGCCCCATCAGCACAGGTGGAAGCAATGCACCTGTGGGACCAGATGAGGCTGAGCCTGGTTCCACCCCAAAGGCAGTGTCCCCTCCTGGAGACTGCCTCCTGTGGATTGCTGCATGAGCACTGGTTTGTGATTCTTTATTTCAGGTCTTTGATCTCTGCCTTTCTGAGGAGATCCTAAGCTGGTTTAGTGCAGCTGTGTATGCTATGCTTGTCCTTACGATTCTCTTCAATTCTTTTTTAAAGGGAATGAAGGTGTTTTCCCCATTTCTCTGAATTGGTAATAGAGGATCTGACGTACATTCCATTCTTTTGCTGTTATCTCATTTCTGGAATGATTCAGTCAGCCCCAAGGTAATTCTGGTTGGCTGACTGTGCATTGCAACTCTGGAAATACCTGAAGCTAATGATCTTTTCCATAATGGGATTCTGTGTTTTCCAGGTTTTCTTTGCTACTCTTTTTAAGGTCCATGCTTTCTCATGAACTCTTTGTTCCCTCTTTCATGATTCTCATCTCGTAATCTCCAGCGTGGGACTCCAAACGTGGTTTGTCTGCTACCACATTATCCCAACACATTTTATGGCAAGTATCCAGCCCCAGCTCTCTCAGCCCGTTCTCACAGGTGAGGTGTTTGATCCTTTGGTTTTTTTTTTTTTTTTTTTTTGTGGCCGTCCTCTGTATGTGCTCCAACGGGTCCATGTCTCTTCTGCACTGAGGACTCTTCATATGGACACAGTACTCCAGGTGAGGCCTCTTCAGCACAGAACAGAGGGGCAGGATCACCTCTTTTCACTTGCTGACCGCACATCTTTTGGTGCAGCCCAGGATGTGGCTGGTTTTCTGGGCTGGGAGGGCACTTTGCCGGCTCATGTACAGCTTGCCATCCACCAGGTCTTTTGGGACCTATGGCCCATAAGGCCTATGCTCAGTCCTTTCATCCCCCAGCATGTATTGGTAGTGGGGGTTTCTCTTGTCCCAGGTGGAAGAGACTGCGCCTGGATTTGTTGAACCCGATGAGGTTTGTCTGTGCCCGTTGCTCGAGCCTGTCTAGGTCCCTGTGGTTGGCGTCCCGCCCCTCTGGTGTGTCGCTGCTCCCCACCGCTTGGTGTTGTCAGCAAATCTTCTGAGGGTGCGCTCGATCCCGCTGGTGATGTCACTGATGAAGGTATTGAAGAGCCTCAGCCCCAGCACGGACCCCTTTGAGATGCCATTCGTCACCAATCGCCGTCCAGACACGGAGCCATTGGCTCCTGGACTCGATCCTGCAGCCGGTTCTTTGTCCATTGAACAGTCCGCTCATCGAATCCGTGTCCTTCCAATTTGGAGAGAAGAATGTTGCGGGATATTGTGTCAAAGGCCTTACTGAAGTCCAGGTAGATGATATCAGTGGTTCTTCACTTGTCTATTGATGCAGTGACACCATCACAGACAGCCGCTAGATTGGTCAAGCAGGATTTACCGTTGGTCCTCTGGGTGCTCCAACAGGTCCGTGTCTTTTCTGCACTAAGGACTCTGCACCTGGGCACAATCCCTAGATATGGGATTATGTAGAATATAGTCTCAGATAAGGGAAACCACTTTACTTCACAAGTCCTGCAGGAGCTAATGAGAACTTTAGAAATCAAGCGGGAGTTCCATACTCACTGGCACGCTCCTTCTTCAGGGAAAGTAGAATGAATCAGTCAGATGCTGACAAAGCGCTTGTCAAAATTGATTTTGGAGACCAAATGACCACGGACAAAGCGTTTACCTTTAGCCCTTCTCAGAATACGAACCGCTCCCAGAAAAGACTTAGGAGTATCACCGTACAAAGTGCTGTTTGGGGTGCCGTACTTGGGAGGGAGAGGTGAGATGCCCACTCTTGAAACCAAGGATAAGTTTCTTAAGAACTATATACTCGGCTTGTCTGCTGCTCTGTTATCCCTCAAGGAACATGGACTGTTGTCTCAAACTCCACCTCTGGAATTTCTAGTGCCCTCATTCCGTGCTGGAGGCTGGGTCCTAATACGCACGTGTAAGGAGTCAAAGCTTCGGCCCGAGTGGGACGGACCATTTCAGGTGCTGCTGCAGTGGATGTAGTCTACCTTGACTTCAGCGATGCTTTTGATACGGTCTCCCACGACATCCTGCTAATGAAGCTGAGAAAGCGTGGGATGGATGAGTGGACAATGAGGTGGGCTGAGAACTGGTTTACTGGCTGAGCTCAGGGGGCGGTGATCGGAGGTTCAGAGTGCGGGTGGAGAGCTGTGAGTGGCGGTGCTCCTTGGGGGTTGGTGCTGGGTCTGGTTGTGAAAGGTAGGTTGTGTTTCTGCAGTAGAAGCTTTTAGTATTTTCTGTATGTAGTGTTGACCTTTACTGAACTTACAACCAACCCTCTTGTGAAATAGCTGTTTTCCTTCCACTAAGGAAGTTGTTGAACAGAGTAGAAAGTTAAAGACTGGGGGCGTTCTGACTGGGGTAGAAGTGAGCCAGGTGCAAAACGAGGCAAATATGCAGGGTGGAGAAAGAGAACCCAGCACAGGACAGAACGCATGTGCTCACTCTTGGAAATATGGCCCTCGTATCTCCATGGAGAAGTACAAAACATAGAAAAAACAACGGGTTGGTAATGGACCTTACGTGGAAATGTATCATAGCAACAGCATCGGGGAGATTGTAAGCCTGAGACGCTCAACCAATGAGCGCCAGGAGAGCATTACCTGCGTTGGGTTTGGAGTATAGAACGGAATGAATTTCGCTGACTGGTGCACAGTTTCTCCCTCGCTAATAGGGGACGTGAGCCTGTTATTGCAATAGCGAATAAACTTTGCTGCTATCGCTAAGACCCTGGCCTAACCTGAAATTTTTGACTTTGAGTGTTTCTCACAAACGTGGTGCCGAAACCAAGTTTGGTTAATCGTTCCAAGCCGTGGCTTGGCTGCACACATCTGCCCGACTGATACCAGGTTTTTCATTACCTCGGACGCTGGATGAAAAAAATAGAATAATAAAAATCTTGACAACATCAATTTGCTGGTTATTTATTTATTGACAAGTACTCATAAGCACTGAGCGCAGGTCTGGTGGGTTTGTCGAAGATTTCCTTCGTTTTCTTTGTCGTCTTCCCTTCCCCCCTCTCCCTTCTGCGTTTTTCCTCTGCCACCAAAAGAGAGAACGGACGGCGATGACTCGGTGCAGATCCGCATCAGTCCTAGCGGTGAAGTGATTTCCGCGGTCTCTGGTGCCACCGCGTGGCCGATCGGCAAAAGTGCGTCGCAGTTGTTTCCACGATCTCTCGTGCCCCCTCGTGGCCAAGTGGGGGAACTGCAGCGAAGTTGTTTCAGCGGTCTCTGGTGCCCCCACGCGGTCAATCGGTAGAATTGCGGCAAGCAGCGTTATGTTGCCGCAGGCAGCAGGGCGCATGCGCGCAGGCACGCGGAAGTGGTGCGCGCACGGTCCTGCTCCTCTGCGCAGGCGCCCCGCCGATCTGCGTTATGCTTGGTCCTCCAGGAAGTAGTGCGCATGCGCCACAAAGCTTTTCAATGGCATCCATTTCTTCGAAGCCCTGAGATGCAGGTGAGCAGGCAATACTTGGATCGCCGGCTCCGCGATACTTTTCTCTCTTCCAATCCAGAATGCTCCTCGTCTGTTTTCTCGGGCGGTTTTATGCCCCGGTCTGCTTCGAGAACGTACTATTTAGGCGGACCGTGCACCCGCCGCTTGCGCAATGAGGCGTCGGAAAAAGCCGAATGCGTAGGGGCGTGGCCGAAAATGAGCGTGCGTCGTAATCCGCGCACGAGAAGCGCATGCGCGGTGCCGTGCCAAGGCGGCCGCATGCGCAGTTCGGTGACGTGCTTGCCGCATGCGCACTGCAAACGATGGCGCGTGCGTCTTGCGGTGCGGAGGCTGGCGCATGCGCAGAGCGGTGCGACCGATCGCGCATGCCCAATGCGGTCCTGCGGCTGGCGCATGCGCAGAGCAGGGCCAAACTTGGCACATGCGCATTGCGGGGCACAGACAGGCGCATGCACCGTGGCGGGCAGGCAGAATCCGGCGCGTGCCCCGTTCGGAGCAGAATCCAGTGCGTGCGCAGTGCTTTTTTTTTTTTTTTTTTTTTTTTTTTTTTTTTTTGAAACCACTGGCGCGTGCGTCGTGCTTTCTCATGAATCGCGCGTCCGTACTCCGCGCTGTTGTCTCGAGAACCGCGCCTGCGTAGTGCGGTGCAGAGACTGCCGCGTGCGCAGTGCCTAGATTGGCACGTGCGTGTTGCTCTCGCGAGACTTGCTTTTCCAGGAACGCTGCGGTGCAGGGCTGGGGCTGGAACGGGACGTCCGCTCCTCCACCGCGGCGGCAAGCACGTTGGGAGCCACGAGGCGTTGAGGGGCAGCTGTGAGCCGACCCGGTCCGTTCCCAGGTGGGCTCGGGCATAAATCGGCGGAAATAGACGAGGGGCATCCTGAATTAGAAGGGGAGAATATCGCTGAGCCGGCGGTCCGAGAATCGGCTGCTTGCCCGTCCCCGTAGTGGTCTGTCGAAACAATTGCTATTTTTAAGTTGACGGGCGCGTGTTCGCTATTATCCGGAGGACTCATCACCATAGAGAGCGGCGGATTAGCTGCGCAGAGCGGTTAAAACGCCACTTCCGCGTTTGTACGCGCATGCGTTGTACCGCTTGCCGGCCTAAGCAGCAGGCAGCGGCAGTTCCGCGCATTGGCCACGAGGTGGCAGCAGAGACCGCGGGAAGAACAACTCCGGCGGGATTGCCGGGGACCCGCGGCGCCGTCCGTGTCGATCCGTTCTGCGTTGTGATGACGGGGGAAGAACGCGAAGTTAGAAGCGGGGGGAAAAGGCGAAGAAAACAAAGGGAAACTACTCCAGACCCCGGAAAGCTGTGCTGAGTGCTTATGAATATCTGTTAAAAAAGAAAACAAACTTGTTTTTGCCAGCATCCATCGCATCGTTTTTAAATATTCACATACCAAAATGTAACTGCCCAGCACATTTAATGATAACGAAATAAAGCGCTTCGGCAGAAAGCACGGGGCTATATTAATGTTTGCTCAGCCTCTGTCTTGTTCATATTTTAATGTATTTTTTTCCAAGGCCTTTCTTCAACTCCAGGTTTCATTTTTGGCTTTTTATTCTTTTTAATGCCACAAAATGGGTAGGTTTAGGCCCTAGCAGGTCTACACAGGCAGAGACAAAGTTGCAGTTTTGAGATTCTTGGGGACCGTTACATCATTTCCACAAAGATTAACAAAACCTGCAGTTCTCCACCTAAGTTTACAGATGGAAAACGTTAATTCAGCTGCATAGAAAGAATCGATGTGTCACAGCTGCCATTGGCAAGACGGCCAGAGAGTTGTGCAGGTCCACCCGGCTCAGCTGCACCTTTTTATCTGCCCTTCTCTGGTCCTCCTGCGGCTGGACAGATAGCGCACAAGGGCACGGGGTACGCAGACCCCCCCCCCCCGGCCAGCTGCAGCAGTCGCTCCTGACAGCACTCCCTTTCCTCCCGACCATTCCCATTTTGCAGGCTGGAGCCCTGTGTGGCAGAGGAGGAGAGAGCTGCGGGCAGAAGGAAAACAGGGTGCTGGGATTCCTCCAGCCCGCTGCCGGATGTCTTCTCTGGCATTTTGGGGGTGGGCAGAGGACTGTGGGAGCACCTTCGAGGCTCTGGGCAGGAGGGAAGGAAGCAAAGATGCAGCTTCAGGCAGCGGACTCTGAGCTGGAGCAGTGCAGCCAGGCATGGCTGCACAGCCCGCAGTCTGGACACACGGAAGAAGTTCATCCAGCTGAGGGCTGCAGGGCTGTCCTTACCAAGCACTCCCCCATGCTGCAGTTCTGCATGAGCACCAATTGCTCAAGCTCTTCCCACTGCAGGAGCTCAGAAGCGACAAGGACCCCGAACCCCAAACCAGGCAGGTAATGACAACATACGCACACACAGATACACACCCGATGCAGAATCTGGCACTCTACAGTCCTCCCAGAGCTTGTTGCTGCTTTTTAGGCTGCTCTACAGCTATTCTGTCCTTTTCCCTTCATTTCCCTATGTCTCGCCCCCTTCCTTTGCCCTGTGCCTTCCCCATTCCTTTTTCAGGCTTCCTCCTTTCTTTCCTCACTTCCTTCCCCGCTCCTTCCCCCTGCAACGGCCTGTGTTCTGCTGCTGTTTCAGCTGACAATCCTTAAACCACACTTTTCAAAGACATTGGATCAGATCGCATACTGTCACTGATTTAAAAAAGAAAACAAGTGCAGTATTATGTACGGATAACAAACTCCCACCTGCTTGAAAAACAGTAGCAGCTCCTCATCCTGGAGTGTCACCATCACCCCATGTTGGGCTGGCACTGCTCATCTGCCCCGCAGTGCTGCTCAAACTCCTGGCACAGCCTGCCACCTCCATGTGTCACCTCCTCTTGCCTCTGTAGTTCTGACCCCACACATCAACCCCATGTCCCTCCATGTCCCCCCGTGTCCCTGTGTCCCCATATGCCCTCTCATGTCCCCTCAAGTCCCCCCACGCCCCCTGCCCCGCTTTGCTCCATGCCGATGTTGTCGGGTTGAGGACAGGGACAGGGATTTGCCTGTGGAAGTGGGGTCCAGGGAGCGGAGTTGCTGGCCGTGCGCAGCGGGGTGATGGTGTCCTCGGGGCATGGCTGTGACAGTGGGGTGGGGGTAGCACCCCACAAGTGGGGGTCATTGCCCCCAAAATGGGGCTTGTGCCCCCTGCACGTGGGCAAGTTGTACGGGGAGTGCGTTCTGGAGATGCTTTGTCTGTTCTCCAAATCTGCAGTGACTTCAGCAATCCCACGTCGTGCCGCAGCAGAAATGGGTACTGCGGTACGTCAGCGATCTCTGACTTGAGGAGCGCAGGGGCTGCACGAAGTACGCACGCTGCAGCCTCCCTACTTCTTTGGGGTTTGGGATTGATGTTTGAGCCCAAGGGCTACACGGTGCCTTACAGGCAGGTGCCAGGTTCACCCACTTTGGGATTGATGTTTGAGCCCAAGGGCTACACGGTGCCTTACAGGCAGGTGCCAGGTTCACCCACTGAGGACACCAAATCGTAAAATATTTTCACGATGGTCTTTAATTGCTGTGTGAGTAGGTAATGCACATTTCTCACTGGGGAGCCATAAGCTGACCCTGACAGCTTGGCAAACAGCACTTGCTCCACTCACACCGTAATCTCAGCCTTTTCGCTGCACGTGCAGCTTCTCAGCATCTTGCTGCATCAGTATTAAAATCTGTGCTCTCCTATCTACTAGAAATTTTATCAGTTGCCTTTGAGGACATCTGACTGGAATCAAAATATGTGGGCCATTCTTGCTCATTCAGTGATAAACTTCCCCTTGCCAGACAGGCAGACCCAATTCACTTTTTTTTTTTTTTTTTTTTTTTTTTAATTCGTGACGTGACGGGAACTTTGAGATCACAGCCTGAAGCAGTGATGGAGCATCTGGTGAGGGGTGGTGCAGCCCTGCAAGCACAGGTGGAAGCAATGCAGCTGTGGGACCAGGTGGGGCTGAGCCTGGCTCCACCCCTCCCTCACCTCATTTAAGGGCTGGCAGCCCCCAAGGCAGGGTCTTTCCCTGGTGACTGCCTCCTGTGGGTTGTTGGGTGAGTGCTCTTTCTTGGAAAGAGGCAACTGGTTTTTTTTCCTATATTGTAGGGCTTTGATCTTTGCCTTTCTGAGGGGATCCGAAGCTGGACTGGAGCAGCTATGTTTGCTATGCTTGTTCGTATTTTTCTTTTCAATTCTTTTCTTAAGAGGGAGTGAAGGGGTTGTCTCCCTTTCTCCGAACTGTTGGAGAATGGAGGGGCTGACGTACATTCCTTTCTTTTGCTCTTGTCTCATTTTTGGAATGCTTCAGTCAGTCCCAAGGTAATGCTGGTTGGCTGACTGAGCATTGCTGGACTCTGGAAATGCCTGGAGCTAATGCGCTTTTCTGTAAAGGGGTTCTGTGTTCTCCAGGTTTCCTTTGCAACTCTTTCTAAGCTCAATACCTTCTTGTGAAGTCTCCGTTCCCTCTTTCATGATTCTCATTGCATCATCTCCAACCCGAGACTCCAAACTTGGTTGGTCTGCTACCACGTTGTCCCAATCCATTTTATGACACGTACCCTCTGCATCCCCCTCCACGTTCCCTCTGTGTCCTCATGTCCCGCCTGTGTCTTTGTGTCCTCCCTGTGTCCTCTGCCCATGTCCCCTCTGTGTCTTCTCTGCCACGTATTAATTCCGCCCATGCTGAGTATTGTGTAAGGGCACGTATTTAAATTATGCTCTGTGTCTCTTTGGATCCCGTTCTGTTTTGCAGCTCGATGGGGTTGAAGGGTTCCTGGGGCTCCTCTAGTCAGTGGTTTAAGCACTGTGAAATCTGTGGAGCAGATAATGGAACGCCACGAATCCCTTGTTCATGCATCGCTTGTATGCAGGTGGGTTTTGTGATGGCTGTGGGACGCTCACTTAAAGATGGAATGGGGGTTACAAGGGGCTCGCCTTGCTCCCTGGGGTTTATTCTTCCGGCCCGATAAGCTACGTGGTTAGTAATAGGGTGAGGTGCATGTATCAGGCTGGGACCTGAGCTTAAGAAAACCCCCAGCCCCAGTGGCTGTTTTTTTCTTCCTCACTTAGTGTAATACAGTCTCCGCTACTCGAGCATACTGAACACGAGTATTCTGTTCCTGTTTTGTCTGGTTCTCTCCTAGACCTCCCTTACAAATTTGTCAGTAGTAACAGATGTCAGGGCATAGTTCTCAGAGCACGTTGTGTCCGACCACCCCAGGGTCCTAGGGTTCTTTCTGTTTTTATGGCAGATCTGGCTCCGTCTTTACAGGAAACAAAGGATTGTCTTCTACTGGACCACTTCATCTGGATCACCCCAGATATCTCCATCCCAATTGTCAGGGGATGCTGTTAGTTTCCTAGTCTGTATGATACCCAACCTCCCCACCCCTCTTCCTTCCATCCCCTGACCCCCATTAAATAGCTAGCTCTGCAGCTATGGGACCCACCAGTGTGATGAAGCAAGGCCTCTGGTGCCCTGAATACTGGGACTGGCACAGAGAGGCTCTATGGCTGATGTGAATCTTCCTGACTGGACTACTTGGTGAGTTTCCCCAGAGCTGTTGAGCACACAGGCTTCCCCGCCTACCCTAATTGCTCACCAGGCCATCGATGTCCTTTGTGGACGTGGCTTCGGGTATCATACCAGAGGCTCCTTAGAGTCGGAAGCGACCACTTATGATGATCTAGCCCAACTCGCCCACAATGAACAGGGGCGTTCACAGCTAGATCAGGTTGCCCTGCGTGTCACCTTGGAAGGGACAGGGCATCCACCGCATCTCTGGGCAACCTGGTCCACTGCGCAGAATCACAGAATGTCCCGGGTTGGAAGGGACCTCGAGGATCGTGGATCTCCAACCCCCCTGCCACATGCAGGACCATCAGCCTCCCCATTTCATACTAGACCAGGCTGCCCAGGGCTCCATCCAGCCTGGCCTTGAACACTTCCAGGGATGGACGGGGCATCCACAGCCTCTCTGGGCAGCTGTTCCAGCACCTCACCACTCTCTCAGTGAAGAACTTCCCCCTGACATCCAACCTAAATCTTCCCTCCCTCAACTTAAAACGTTTCCCCTGGTCCCTTGCTATGAAAGAGATTTTCCTTATATCTAACCTAAATTCTCCCTTCTTCTTTCCTTTAGCTCCCCTTTGGGTATCGAAAGGCTGTTACCAGGTCACCTCGGAGCCTTCACTTCTCCGCGCTGAACAGCCCCAGCTCTCTCAGCCTGTCCTCACAGGTGAGGTGTTTGATCCTTTGGTTTTTTTTTTTTTTTTTTTTTTGTGGCCGTCCTCTGTATGTGCTCCAACGGGTCCATGTCTCTTCTGCACTGAGGACTCTTCATATGGACACAGTACTCCAGGTGAGGCCTCTTCAGCACAGAACAGAGGGGCAGGATCACCTCTTTTCACTTGCTGACCGCACATCTTTTGGTGCAGCCCAGGATGTGGCTGGTTTTCTGGGCTGGGAGGGCGCTTTGCCGGCTCATGTACAGCTTGCCATCCACCAGGTCTTTTGGGACCTATGGCCCATAAGGCCTATGCTCAGTCCTTTCATCCCCCAGCATGTATTGGTAGTGGGGGTTTCTCTTGTCCCAGGTGGAAGAGACTGCGCCTGGATTTGTTGAACCCGATGAGGTTTGTCTGTGCCCGTTGCTCGAGCCTGTCTAGGTCCCTGTGGTTGGCGTCCCGCCCCTCTGGTGTGTCGCTGCTCCCCACCGCTTGGTGTTGTCAGCAAATCTTCTGAGGGTGCGCTCGATCCCGCTGGTGATGTCACTGATGAAGGTATTGAAGAGCCTCAGCCCCAGCACGGACCCCTTTGAGATGCCATTCGTCACCAATCGCCGTCCAGACACGGAGCCGTTGGCTCCTGGACTCGATCCTGCAGCCGGTTCTTTGTCCATTGAACAGTCCGCTCATCGAATCCGTGTCCTTCCAATTTGGAGAGAAGAATGTTGCGGGATATTGTGTCAAAGGCCTTACTGAAGTCCAGGTAGATGATATCAGTGGTTCTTCACTTGTCTATTGATGCAGTGACACCATCACAGACAGCCGCTAGATTGGTCAAGCAGGATTTACCGTTGGTCCTCTGGGTGCTCCAACAGGTCCGTGTCTTTTCTGCACTAAGGACTCTGCACCTGGGCACAATCCCTAGATATGGGATTATGTAGAATATAGTCTCAGATAAGGGAAACCACTTTACTTCACAAGTCCTGCAGGAGCTAATGAGAACTTTAGAAATCAAGCGGGAGTTCCATACTCACTGGCACGCTCCTTCTTCAGGGAAAGTAGAATGAATCAGTCAGATGCTGACAAAGCGCTTGTCAAAATTGATTTTGGAGACCAAATGACCACGGACAAAGCGTTTACCTTTAGCCCTTCTCAGAATACGAACCGCTCCCAGAAAAGACTTAGGAGTATCACCGTACAAAGTGCTGTTTGGGGTGCCGTACTTGGGAGGGAGAGGTGAGATGCCCACTCTTGAAACCAAGGATAAGTTTCTTAAGAACTATATACTCGGCTTGTCTGCTGCTCTGTTATCCCTCAAGGAACATGGACTGTTGTCTCAAACTCCACCTCTGGAATTTCTAGTGCCCTCATTCCGTGCTGGAGGCTGGGTCCTAATACGCACGTGTAAGGAGTCAAAGCTTCGGCCCGAGTGGGACGGACCATTTCAGGTGCTGCTGCAGTGGATGTAGTCTACCTTGACTTCAGCGATGCTTTTGATACGGTCTCCCACGACATCCTGCTAATGAAGCTGAGAAAGCGTGGGATGGATGAGTGGACAATGAGGTGGGCTGAGAACTGGTTTACTGGCTGAGCTCAGGGGGCGGTGATCGGAGGTTCAGAGTGCGGGTGGAGAGCTGTGAGTGGCGGTGCTCCTTGGGGGTTGGTGCTGGGTCTGGTTGTGAAAGGTAGGTTGTGTTTCTGCAGTAGAAGCTTTTAGTATTTTCTGTATGTAGTGTTGACCTTTACTGAACTTACAACCAACCCTCTTGTGAAATAGCTGTTTTCCTTCCACTAAGGAAGTTGTTGAACAGAGTAGAAAGTTAAAGACTGGGGGCGTTCTGACTGGGGTAGAAGTGAGCCAGGTGCAAAACGAGGCAAATATGCAGGGTGGAGAAAGAGAACCCAGCACAGGACAGAACGCATGTGCTCACTCTTGGAAATATGGCCCTCGTATCTCCATGGAGAAGTACAAAACATAGAAAAAACAACGGGTTGGTAATGGACCTTACGTGGAAATGTATCATAGCAACAGCATCGGGGAGATTGTAAGCCTGAGACGCTCAACCAATGAGCGCCAGGAGAGCATTACCTGCGTTGGGTTTGGAGTATAGAACGGAATGAATTTCGCTGACTGGTGCACAGTTTCTCCCTCGCTAATAGGGGACGTGAGCCTGTTATTGCAATAGCGAATAAACTTTGCTGCTATCGCTAAGACCCTGGCCTAACCTGAAATTTTTGACTTTGAGTGTTTCTCACAAACGTGGTGCCGAAACCAAGTTTGGTTAATCGTTCCAAGCCGTGGCTTGGCTGCACACATCTGCCCGACTGATACCAGGTTTTTCATTACCTCGGACGCTGGATGAAAAAAATAGAATAATAAAAATCTTGACAACATCAATTTGCTGGTTATTTATTTATTGACAAGTACTCATAAGCACTGAGCGCAGGTCTGGTGGGTTTGTCGAAGATTTCCTTCGTTTTCTTTGTCGTCTTCCCTTCCCCCCTCTCCCTTCTGCGTTTTTCCTCTGCCACCAAAAGAGAGAACGGACGGCGATGACTCGGTGCAGATCCGCATCAGTCCTAGCGGTGAAGTGATTTCCGCGGTCTCTGGTGCCACCGCGTGGCCGATCGGCAAAAGTGCGTCGCAGTTGTTTCCACGATCTCTCGTGCCCCCTCGTGGCCAAGTGGGGGAACTGCAGCGAAGTTGTTTCAGCGGTCTCTGGTGCCCCCACGCGGTCAATCGGTAGAATTGCGGCAAGCAGCGTTATGTTGCCGCAGGCAGCAGGGCGCATGCGCGCAGGCACGCGGAAGTGGTGCGCGCACGGTCCTGCTCCTCTGCGCAGGCGCCCCGCCGATCTGCGTTATGCTTGGTCCTCCAGGAAGTAGTGCGCATGCGCCACAAAGCTTTTCAATGGCATCCATTTCTTCGAAGCCCTGAGATGCAGGTGAGCAGGCAATACTTGGATCGCCGGCTCCGCGATACTTTTCTCTCTTCCAATCCAGAATGCTCCTCGTCTGTTTTCTCGGGCGGTTTTATGCCCCGGTCTGCTTCGAGAACGTACTATTTAGGCGGACCGTGCACCCGCCGCTTGCGCAATGAGGCGTCGGAAAAAGCCGAATGCGTAGGGGCGTGGCCGAAAATGAGCGTGCGTCGTAATCCGCGCACGAGAAGCGCATGCGCGGTGCCGTGCCAAGGCGGCCGCATGCGCAGTTCGGTGACGTGCTTGCCGCATGCGCACTGCAAACGATGGCGCGTGCGTCTTGCGGTGCGGAGGCTGGCGCATGCGCAGAGCGGTGCGACCGATCGCGCATGCCCAATGCGGTCCTGCGGCTGGCGCATGCGCAGAGCAGGGCCAAACTTGGCACATGCGCATTGCGGGGCACAGACAGGCGCATGCACCGTGGCGGGCAGGCAGAATCCGGCGCGTGCCCCGTTCGGAGCAGAATCCAGTGCGTGCGCAGTGCTTTTTTTTTTTTTTTTTTTTTTTTTTTTTTTTTTGAAACCACTGGCGCGTGCGTCGTGCTTTCTCATGAATCGCGCGTCCGTACTCCGCGCTGTTGTCTCGAGAACCGCGCCTGCGTAGTGCGGTGCAGAGACTGCCGCGTGCGCAGTGCCTAGATTGGCACGTGCGTGTTGCTCTCGCGAGACTTGCTTTTCCAGGAACGCTGCGGTGCAGGGCTGGGGCTGGAACGGGACGTCCGCTCCTCCACCGCGGCGGCAAGCACGTTGGGAGCCACGAGGCGTTGAGGGGCAGCTGTGAGCCGACCCGGTCCGTTCCCAGGTGGGCTCGGGCATAAATCGGCGGAAATAGACGAGGGGCATCCTGAATTAGAAGGGGAGAATATCGCTGAGCCGGCGGTCCGAGAATCGGCTGCTTGCCCGTCCCCGTAGTGGTCTGTCGAAACAATTGCTATTTTTAAGTTGACGGGCGCGTGTTCGCTATTATCCGGAGGACTCATCACCATAGAGAGCGGCGGATTAGCTGCGCAGAGCGGTTAAAACGCCACTTCCGCGTTTGTACGCGCATGCGTTGTACCGCTTGCCGGCCTAAGCAGCAGGCAGCGGCAGTTCCGCGCATTGGCCACGAGGTGGCAGCAGAGACCGCGGGAAGAACAACTCCGGCGGGATTGCCGGGGACCCGCGGCGCCGTCCGTGTCGATCCGTTCTGCGTTGTGATGACGGGGGAAGAACGCGAAGTTAGAAGCGGGGGGAAAAGGCGAAGAAAACAAAGGGAAACTACTCCAGACCCCGGAAAGCTGTGCTGAGTGCTTATGAATATCTGTTAAAAAAGAAAACAAACTTGTTTTTGCCAGCATCCATCGCATCGTTTTTAAATATTCACATACCAAAATGTAACTGCCCAGCACATTTAATGATAACGAAATAAAGCGCTTCGGCAGAAAGCACGGGGCTATATTAATGTTTGCTCAGCCTCTGTCTTGTTCATATTTTAATGTATTTTTTTCCAAGGCCTTTCTTCAACTCCAGGTTTCATTTTTGGCTTTTTATTCTTTTTAATGCCACAAAATGGGTAGGTTTAGGCCCTAGCAGGTCTACACAGGCAGAGACAAAGTTGCAGTTTTGAGATTCTTGGGGACCGTTACATCATTTCCACAAAGATTAACAAAACCTGCAGTTCTCCACCTAAGTTTACAGATGGAAAACGTTAATTCAGCTGCATAGAAAGAATCGATGTGTCACAGCTGCCATTGGCAAGACGGCCAGAGAGTTGTGCAGGTCCACCCGGCTCAGCTGCACCTTTTTATCTGCCCTTCTCTGGTCCTCCTGCGGCTGGACAGATAGCGCACAAGGGCACGGGGTACGCAGACCCCCCCCCCCCGGCCAGCTGCAGCAGTCGCTCCTGACAGCACTCCCTTTCCTCCCGACCATTCCCATTTTGCAGGCTGGAGCCCTGTGTGGCAGAGGAGGAGAGAGCTGCGGGCAGAAGGAAAACAGGGTGCTGGGATTCCTCCAGCCCGCTGCCGGATGTCTTCTCTGGCATTTTGGGGGTGGGCAGAGGACTGTGGGAGCACCTTCGAGGCTCTGGGCAGGAGGGAAGGAAGCAAAGATGCAGCTTCAGGCAGCGGACTCTGAGCTGGAGCAGTGCAGCCAGGCATGGCTGCACAGCCCGCAGTCTGGACACACGGAAGAAGTTCATCCAGCTGAGGGCTGCAGGGCTGTCCTTACCAAGCACTCCCCCATGCTGCAGTTCTGCATGAGCACCAATTGCTCAAGCTCTTCCCACTGCAGGAGCTCAGAAGCGACAAGGACCCCGAACCCCAAACCAGGCAGGTAATGACAACATACGCACACACAGATACACACCCGATGCAGAATCTGGCACTCTACAGTCCTCCCAGAGCTTGTTGCTGCTTTTTAGGCTGCTCTACAGCTATTCTGTCCTTTTCCCTTCATTTCCCTATGTCTCGCCCCCTTCCTTTGCCCTGTGCCTTCCCCATTCCTTTTTCAGGCTTCCTCCTTTCTTTCCTCACTTCCTTCCCCGCTCCTTCCCCCTGCAACGGCCTGTGTTCTGCTGCTGTTTCAGCTGACAATCCTTAAACCACACTTTTCAAAGACATTGGATCAGATCGCATACTGTCACTGATTTAAAAAAGAAAACAAGTGCAGTATTATGTACGGATAACAAACTCCCACCTGCTTGAAAAACAGTAGCAGCTCCTCATCCTGGAGTGTCACCATCACCCCATGTTGGGCTGGCACTGCTCATCTGCCCCGCAGTGCTGCTCAAACTCCTGGCACAGCCTGCCACCTCCATGTGTCACCTCCTCTTGCCTCTGTAGTTCTGACCCCACACATCAACCCCATGTCCCTCCATGTCCCCCCGTGTCCCTGTGTCCCCATATGCCCTCTCATGTCCCCTCAAGTCCCCCCACGCCCCCTGCCCCGCTTTGCTCCATGCCGATGTTGTCGGGTTGAGGACAGGGACAGGGATTTGCCTGTGGAAGTGGGGTCCAGGGAGCGGAGTTGCTGGCCGTGCGCAGCGGGGTGATGGTGTCCTCGGGGCATGGCTGTGACAGTGGGGTGGGGGTAGCACCCCACAAGTGGGGGTCATTGCCCCCAAAATGGGGCTTGTGCCCCCTGCACGTGGGCAAGTTGTACGGGGAGTGCGTTCTGGAGATGCTTTGTCTGTTCTCCAAATCTGCAGTGACTTCAGCAATCCCACGTCGTGCCGCAGCAGAAATGGGTACTGCGGTACGTCAGCGATCTCTGACTTGAGGAGCGCAGGGGCTGCACGAAGTACGCACGCTGCAGCCTCCCTACTTCTTTGGGGTTTGGGATTGATGTTTGAGCCCAAGGGCTACACGGTGCCTTACAGGCAGGTGCCAGGTTCACCCACTTTGGGATTGATGTTTGAGCCCAAGGGCTACACGGTGCCTTACAGGCAGGTGCCAGGTTCACCCACTGAGGACACCAAATCGTAAAATATTTTCACGATGGTCTTTAATTGCTGTGTGAGTAGGTAATGCACATTTCTCACTGGGGAGCCATAAGCTGACCCTGACAGCTTGGCAAACAGCACTTGCTCCACTCACACCGTAATCTCAGCCTTTTCGCTGCACGTGCAGCTTCTCAGCATCTTGCTGCATCAGTATTAAAATCTGTGCTCTCCTATCTACTAGAAATTTTATCAGTTGCCTTTGAGGACATCTGACTGGAATCAAAATATGTGGGCCATTCTTGCTCATTCAGTGATAAACTTCCCCTTGCCAGACAGGCAGACCCAATTCACTTTTTTTTTTTTTTTTTTTTTTTTTTAATTCGTGACGTGACGGGAACTTTGAGATCACAGCCTGAAGCAGTGATGGAGCATCTGGTGAGGGGTGGTGCAGCCCTGCAAGCACAGGTGGAAGCAATGCAGCTGTGGGACCAGGTGGGGCTGAGCCTGGCTCCACCCCTCCCTCACCTCATTTAAGGGCTGGCAGCCCCCAAGGCAGGGTCTTTCCCTGGTGACTGCCTCCTGTGGGTTGTTGGGTGAGTGCTCTTTCTTGGAAAGAGGCAACTGGTTTTTTTTCCTATATTGTAGGGCTTTGATCTTTGCCTTTCTGAGGGGATCCGAAGCTGGACTGGAGCAGCTATGTTTGCTATGCTTGTTCGTATTTTTCTTTTCAATTCTTTTCTTAAGAGGGAGTGAAGGGGTTGTCTCCCTTTCTCCGAACTGTTGGAGAATGGAGGGGCTGACGTACATTCCTTTCTTTTGCTCTTGTCTCATTTTTGGAATGCTTCAGTCAGTCCCAAGGTAATGCTGGTTGGCTGACTGAGCATTGCTGGACTCTGGAAATGCCTGGAGCTAATGCGCTTTTCTGTAAAGGGGTTCTGTGTTCTCCAGGTTTCCTTTGCAACTCTTTCTAAGCTCAATACCTTCTTGTGAAGTCTCCGTTCCCTCTTTCATGATTCTCATTGCATCATCTCCAACCCGAGACTCCAAACTTGGTTGGTCTGCTACCACGTTGTCCCAATCCATTTTATGACACGTACCCTCTGCATCCCCCTCCACGTTCCCTCTGTGTCCTCATGTCCCGCCTGTGTCTTTGTGTCCTCCCTGTGTCCTCTGCCCATGTCCCCTCTGTGTCTTCTCTGCCACGTATTAATTCCGCCCATGCTGAGTATTGTGTAAGGGCACGTATTTAAATTATGCTCTGTGTCTCTTTGGATCCCGTTCTGTTTTGCAGCTCGATGGGGTTGAAGGGTTCCTGGGGCTCCTCTAGTCAGTGGTTTAAGCACTGTGAAATCTGTGGAGCAGATAATGGAACGCCACGAATCCCTTGTTCATGCATCGCTTGTATGCAGGTGGGTTTTGTGATGGCTGTGGGACGCTCACTTAAAGATGGAATGGGGGTTACAAGGGGCTCGCCTTGCTCCCTGGGGTTTATTCTTCCGGCCCGATAAGCTACGTGGTTAGTAATAGGGTGAGGTGCATGTATCAGGCTGGGACCTGAGCTTAAGAAAACCCCCAGCCCCAGTGGCTGTTTTTTTCTTCCTCACTTAGTGTAATACAGTCTCCGCTACTCGAGCATACTGAACACGAGTATTCTGTTCCTGTTTTGTCTGGTTCTCTCCTAGACCTCCCTTACAAATTTGTCAGTAGTAACAGATGTCAGGGCATAGTTCTCAGAGCACGTTGTGTCCGACCACCCCAGGGTCCTAGGGTTCTTTCTGTTTTTATGGCAGATCTGGCTCCGTCTTTACAGGAAACAAAGGATTGTCTTCTACTGGACCACTTCATCTGGATCACCCCAGATATCTCCATCCCAATTGTCAGGGGATGCTGTTAGTTTCCTAGTCTGTATGATACCCAACCTCCCCACCCCTCTTCCTTCCATCCCCTGACCCCCATTAAATAGCTAGCTCTGCAGCTATGGGACCCACCAGTGTGATGAAGCAAGGCCTCTGGTGCCCTGAATACTGGGACTGGCACAGAGAGGCTCTATGGCTGATGTGAATCTTCCTGACTGGACTACTTGGTGAGTTTCCCCAGAGCTGTTGAGCACACAGGCTTCCCCGCCTACCCTAATTGCTCACCAGGCCATCGATGTCCTTTGTGGACGTGGCTTCGGGTATCATACCAGAGGCTCCTTAGAGTCGGAAGCGACCACTTATGATGATCTAGCCCAACTCGCCCACAATGAACAGGGGCGTTCACAGCTAGATCAGGTTGCCCTGCGTGTCACCTTGGAAGGGACAGGGCATCCACCGCATCTCTGGGCAACCTGGTCCACTGCGCAGAATCACAGAATGTCCCGGGTTGGAAGGGACCTCGAGGATCGTGGATCTCCAACCCCCCTGCCACATGCAGGACCATCAGCCTCCCCATTTCATACTAGACCAGGCTGCCCAGGGCTCCATCCAGCCTGGCCTTGAACACTTCCAGGGATGGACGGGGCATCCACAGCCTCTCTGGGCAGCTGTTCCAGCACCTCACCACTCTCTCAGTGAAGAACTTCCCCCTGACATCCAACCTAAATCTTCCCTCCCTCAACTTAAAACGTTTCCCCTGGTCCCTTGCTATGAAAGAGATTTTCCTTATATCTAACCTAAATTCTCCCTTCTTCTTTCCTTTAGCTCCCCTTTGGGTATCGAAAGGCTGTTACCAGGTCACCTCGGAGCCTTCACTTCTCCGCGCTGAACAGCCCCAGCTCTCTCAGCCTGTCCTCACAGGTGAGGTGTTTGATCCTTTGGTTTTTTTTTTTTTTTTTTTTTTGTGGCCGTCCTCTGTATGTGCTCCAACGGGTCCATGTCTCTTCTGCACTGAGGACTCTTCATATGGACACAGTACTCCAGGTGAGGCCTCTTCAGCACAGAACAGAGGGGCAGGATCACCTCTTTTCACTTGCTGACCGCACATCTTTTGGTGCAGCCCAGGATGTGGCTGGTTTTCTGGGCTGGGAGGGCGCTTTGCCGGCTCATGTACAGCTTGCCATCCACCAGGTCTTTTGGGACCTATGGCCCATAAGGCCTATGCTCAGTCCTTTCATCCCCCAGCATGTATTGGTAGTGGGGGTTTCTCTTGTCCCAGGTGGAAGAGACTGCGCCTGGATTTGTTGAACCCGATGAGGTTTGTCTGTGCCCGTTGCTCGAGCCTGTCTAGGTCCCTGTGGTTGGCGTCCCGCCCCTCTGGTGTGTCGCTGCTCCCCACCGCTTGGTGTTGTCAGCAAATCTTCTGAGGGTGCGCTCGATCCCGCTGGTGATGTCACTGATGAAGGTATTGAAGAGCCTCAGCCCCAGCACGGACCCCTTTGAGATGCCATTCGTCACCAATCGCCGTCCAGACACGGAGCCGTTGGCTCCTGGACTCGATCCTGCAGCCGGTTCTTTGTCCATTGAACAGTCCGCTCATCGAATCCGTGTCCTTCCAATTTGGAGAGAAGAATGTTGCGGGATATTGTGTCAAAGGCCTTACTGAAGTCCAGGTAGATGATATCAGTGGTTCTTCACTTGTCTATTGATGCAGTGACACCATCACAGACAGCCGCTAGATTGGTCAAGCAGGATTTACCGTTGGTCCTCTGGGTGCTCCAACAGGTCCGTGTCTTTTCTGCACTAAGGACTCTGCACCTGGGCACAATCCCTAGATATGGGATTATGTAGAATATAGTCTCAGATAAGGGAAACCACTTTACTTCACAAGTCCTGCAGGAGCTAATGAGAACTTTAGAAATCAAGCGGGAGTTCCATACTCACTGGCACGCTCCTTCTTCAGGGAAAGTAGAATGAATCAGTCAGATGCTGACAAAGCGCTTGTCAAAATTGATTTTGGAGACCAAATGACCACGGACAAAGCGTTTACCTTTAGCCCTTCTCAGAATACGAACCGCTCCCAGAAAAGACTTAGGAGTATCACCGTACAAAGTGCTGTTTGGGGTGCCGTACTTGGGAGGGAGAGGTGAGATGCCCACTCTTGAAACCAAGGATAAGTTTCTTAAGAACTATATACTCGGCTTGTCTGCTGCTCTGTTATCCCTCAAGGAACATGGACTGTTGTCTCAAACTCCACCTCTGGAATTTCTAGTGCCCTCATTCCGTGCTGGAGGCTGGGTCCTAATACGCACGTGTAAGGAGTCAAAGCTTCGGCCCGAGTGGGACGGACCATTTCAGGTGCTGCTGCAGTGGATGTAGTCTACCTTGACTTCAGCGATGCTTTTGATACGGTCTCCCACGACATCCTGCTAATGAAGCTGAGAAAGCGTGGGATGGATGAGTGGACAATGAGGTGGGCTGAGAACTGGTTTACTGGCTGAGCTCAGGGGGCGGTGATCGGAGGTTCAGAGTGCGGGTGGAGAGCTGTGAGTGGCGGTGCTCCTTGGGGGTTGGTGCTGGGTCTGGTTGTGAAAGGTAGGTTGTGTTTCTGCAGTAGAAGCTTTTAGTATTTTCTGTATGTAGTGTTGACCTTTACTGAACTTACAACCAACCCTCTTGTGAAATAGCTGTTTTCCTTCCACTAAGGAAGTTGTTGAACAGAGTAGAAAGTTAAAGACTGGGGGCGTTCTGACTGGGGTAGAAGTGAGCCAGGTGCAAAACGAGGCAAATATGCAGGGTGGAGAAAGAGAACCCAGCACAGGACAGAACGCATGTGCTCACTCTTGGAAATATGGCCCTCGTATCTCCATGGAGAAGTACAAAACATAGAAAAAACAACGGGTTGGTAATGGACCTTACGTGGAAATGTATCATAGCAACAGCATCGGGGAGATTGTAAGCCTGAGACGCTCAACCAATGAGCGCCAGGAGAGCATTACCTGCGTTGGGTTTGGAGTATAGAACGGAATGAATTTCGCTGACTGGTGCACAGTTTCTCCCTCGCTAATAGGGGACGTGAGCCTGTTATTGCAATAGCGAATAAACTTTGCTGCTATCGCTAAGACCCTGGCCTAACCTGAAATTTTTGACTTTGAGTGTTTCTCACAAACGTGGTGCCGAAACCAAGTTTGGTTAATCGTTCCAAGCCGTGGCTTGGCTGCACACATCTGCCCGACTGATACCAGGTTTTTCATTACCTCGGACGCTGGATGAAAAAAATAGAATAATAAAAATCTTGACAACATCAATTTGCTGGTTATTTATTTATTGACAAGTACTCATAAGCACTGAGCGCAGGTCTGGTGGGTTTGTCGAAGATTTCCTTCGTTTTCTTTGTCGTCTTCCCTTCCCCCCTCTCCCTTCTGCGTTTTTCCTCTGCCACCAAAAGAGAGAACGGACGGCGATGACTCGGTGCAGACCCGCATCAGTCCTAGCGGTGAAGTGATTTCCGCGGTCTCTGGTGCCACCGCGTGGCCGATCGGCAAAAGTGCGTCGCAGTTGTTTCCACGATCTCTCGTGCCCCCTCGTGGCCAAGTGGGGGAACTGCAGCGAAGTTGTTTCAGCGGTCTCTGGTGCCCCCACGCGGTCAATCGGTAGAATTGCGGCAAGCAGCGTTATGTTGCCGCAGGCAGCAGGGCGCATGCGCGCAGGCACGCGGAAGTGGTGCGCGCACGGTCCTGCTCCTCTGCGCAGGCGCCCCGCCGATCTGCGTTATGCTTGGTCCTCCAGGAAGTAGTGCGCATGCGCCACAAAGCTTTTCAATGGCATCCATTTCTTCGAAGCCCTGAGATGCAGGTGAGCAGGCAATACTTGGATCGCCGGCTCCGCGATACTTTTCTCTCTTCCAATCCAGAATGCTCCTCGTCTGTTTTCTCGGGCGGTTTTATGCCCCGGTCTGCTTCGAGAACGTACTATTTAGGCGGACCGTGCACCCGCCGCTTGCGCAATGAGGCGTCGGAAAAAGCCGAATGCGTAGGGGCGTGGCCGAAAATGAGCGTGCGTCGTAATCCGCGCACGAGAAGCGCATGCGCGGTGCCGTGCCAAGGCGGCCGCATGCGCAGTTCGGTGACGTGCTTGCCGCATGCGCACTGCAAACGATGGCGCGTGCGTCTTGCGGTGCGGAGGCTGGCGCATGCGCAGAGCGGTGCGACCGATCGCGCATGCCCAATGCGGTCCTGCGGCTGGCGCATGCGCAGAGCAGGGCCAAACTTGGCACATGCGCATTGCGGGGCACAGACAGGCGCATGCACCGTGGCGGGCAGGCAGAATCCGGCGCGTGCCCCGTTCGGAGCAGAATCCAGTGCGTGCGCAGTGCTTTTTTTTTTTTTTTTTTTTTTTTTTTTTTTTTGAAACCACTGGCGCGTGCGTCGTGCTTTCTCATGAATCGCGCGTCCGTACTCCGCGCTGTTGTCTCGAGAACCGCGCCTGCGTAGTGCGGTGCAGAGACTGCCGCGTGCGCAGTGCCTAGATTGGCACGTGCGTGTTGCTCTCGCGAGACTTGCTTTTCCAGGAACGCTGCGGTGCAGGGCTGGGGCTGGAACGGGACGTCCGCTCCTCCACCGCGGCGGCAAGCACGTTGGGAGCCACGAGGCGTTGAGGGGCAGCTGTGAGCCGACCCGGTCCGTTCCCAGGTGGGCTCGGGCATAAATCGGCGGAAATAGACGAGGGGCATCCTGAATTAGAAGGGGAGAATATCGCTGAGCCGGCGGTCCGAGAATCGGCTGCTTGCCCGTCCCCGTAGTGGTCTGTCGAAACAATTGCTATTTTTAAGTTGACGGGCGCGTGTTCGCTATTATCCGGAGGACTCATCACCATAGAGAGCGGCGGATTAGCTGCGCAGAGCGGTTAAAACGCCACTTCCGCGTTTGTACGCGCATGCGTTGTACCGCTTGCCGGCCTAAGCAGCAGGCAGCGGCAGTTCCGCGCATTGGCCACGAGGTGGCAGCAGAGACCGCGGGAAGAACAACTCCGGCGGGATTGCCGGGGACCCGCGGCGCCGTCCGTGTCGATCCGTTCTGCGTTGTGATGACGGGGGAAGAACGCGAAGTTAGAAGCGGGGGGAAAAGGCGAAGAAAACAAAGGGAAACTACTCCAGACCCCGGAAAGCTGTGCTGAGTGCTTATGAATATCTGTTAAAAAAGAAAACAAACTTGTTTTTGCCAGCATCCATCGCATCGTTTTTAAATATTCACATACCAAAATGTAACTGCCCAGCACATTTAATGATAACGAAATAAAGCGCTTCGGCAGAAAGCACGGGGCTATATTAATGTTTGCTCAGCCTCTGTCTTGTTCATATTTTAATGTATTTTTTTCCAAGGCCTTTCTTCAACTCCAGGTTTCATTTTTGGCTTTTTATTCTTTTTAATGCCACAAAATGGGTAGGTTTAGGCCCTAGCAGGTCTACACAGGCAGAGACAAAGTTGCAGTTTTGAGATTCTTGGGGACCGTTACATCATTTCCACAAAGATTAACAAAACCTGCAGTTCTCCACCTAAGTTTACAGATGGAAAACGTTAATTCAGCTGCATAGAAAGAATCGATGTGTCACAGCTGCCATTGGCAAGACGGCCAGAGAGTTGTGCAGGTCCACCCGGCTCAGCTGCACCTTTTTATCTGCCCTTCTCTGGTCCTCCTGCGGCTGGACAGATAGCGCACAAGGGCACGGGGTACGCAGACCCCCCCCCCCCGGCCAGCTGCAGCAGTCGCTCCTGACAGCACTCCCTTTCCTCCCGACCATTCCCATTTTGCAGGCTGGAGCCCTGTGTGGCAGAGGAGGAGAGAGCTGCGGGCAGAAGGAAAACAGGGTGCTGGGATTCCTCCAGCCCGCTGCCGGATGTCTTCTCTGGCATTTTGGGGGTGGGCAGAGGACTGTGGGAGCACCTTCGAGGCTCTGGGCAGGAGGGAAGGAAGCAAAGATGCAGCTTCAGGCAGCGGACTCTGAGCTGGAGCAGTGCAGCCAGGCATGGCTGCACAGCCCGCAGTCTGGACACACGGAAGAAGTTCATCCAGCTGAGGGCTGCAGGGCTGTCCTTACCAAGCACTCCCCCATGCTGCAGTTCTGCATGAGCACCAATTGCTCAAGCTCTTCCCACTGCAGGAGCTCAGAAGCGACAAGGACCCCGAACCCCAAACCAGGCAGGTAATGACAACATACGCACACACAGATACACACCCGATGCAGAATCTGGCACTCTACAGTCCTCCCAGAGCTTGTTGCTGCTTTTTAGGCTGCTCTACAGCTATTCTGTCCTTTTCCCTTCATTTCCCTATGTCTCGCCCCCTTCCTTTGCCCTGTGCCTTCCCCATTCCTTTTTCAGGCTTCCTCCTTTCTTTCCTCACTTCCTTCCCCGCTCCTTCCCCCTGCAACGGCCTGTGTTCTGCTGCTGTTTCAGCTGACAATCCTTAAACCACACTTTTCAAAGACATTGGATCAGATCGCATACTGTCACTGATTTAAAAAAGAAAACAAGTGCAGTATTATGTACGGATAACAAACTCCCACCTGCTTGAAAAACAGTAGCAGCTCCTCATCCTGGAGTGTCACCATCACCCCATGTTGGGCTGGCACTGCTCATCTGCCCCGCAGTGCTGCTCAAACTCCTGGCACAGCCTGCCACCTCCATGTGTCACCTCCTCTTGCCTCTGTAGTTCTGACCCCACACATCAACCCCATGTCCCTCCATGTCCCCCTGTGTCCCTGTGTCCCCATATGCCCTCTCATGTCCCCTCAAGTCCCCCCACGCCCCCTGCCCCGCTTTGCTCCATGCCGATGTTGTCGGGTTGAGGACAGGGACAGGGATTTGCCTGTGGAAGTGGGGTCCAGGGAGCGGAGTTGCTGGCCGTGCGCAGCGGGGTGATGGTGTCCTCGGGGCATGGCTGTGACAGTGGGGTGGGGGTAGCACCCCACAAGTGGGGGTCATTGCCCCCAAAATGGGGCTTGTGCCCCCTGCACGTGGGCAAGTTGTACGGGGAGTGCGTTCTGGAGATGCTTTGTCTGTTCTCCAAATCTGCAGTGACTTCAGCAATCCCACGTCGTGCCGCAGCAGAAATGGGTACTGCGGTACGTCAGCGATCTCTGACTTGAGGAGCGCAGGGGCTGCACGAAGTACGCACGCTGCAGCCTCCCTACTTCTTTGGGGTTTGGGATTGATGTTTGAGCCCAAGGGCTACACGGTGCCTTACAGGCAGGTGCCAGGTTCACCCACTTTGGGATTGATGTTTGAGCCCAAGGGCTACACGGTGCCTTACAGGCAGGTGCCAGGTTCACCCACTGAGGACACCAAATCGTAAAATATTTTCACGATGGTCTTTAATTGCTGTGTGAGTAGGTAATGCACATTTCTCACTGGGGAGCCATAAGCTGACCCTGACAGCTTGGCAAACAGCACTTGCTCCACTCACACCGTAATCTCAGCCTTTTCGCTGCACGTGCAGCTTCTCAGCATCTTGCTGCATCAGTATTAAAATCTGTGCTCTCCTATCTACTAGAAATTTTATCAGTTGCCTTTGAGGACATCTGACTGGAATCAAAATATGTGGGCCATTCTTGCTCATTCAGTGATAAACTTCCCCTTGCCAGACAGGCAGACCCAATTCACTTTTTTTTTTTTTTTTTTTTTTTTTTAATTCGTGACGTGACGGGAACTTTGAGATCACAGCCTGAAGCAGTGATGGAGCATCTGGTGAGGGGTGGTGCAGCCCTGCAAGCACAGGTGGAAGCAATGCAGCTGTGGGACCAGGTGGGGCTGAGCCTGGCTCCACCCCTCCCTCACCTCATTTAAGGGCTGGCAGCCCCCAAGGCAGGGTCTTTCCCTGGTGACTGCCTCCTGTGGGTTGTTGGGTGAGTGCTCTTTCTTGGAAAGAGGCAACTGGTTTTTTTTCCTATATTGTAGGGCTTTGATCTTTGCCTTTCTGAGGGGATCCGAAGCTGGACTGGAGCAGCTATGTTTGCTATGCTTGTTCGTATTTTTCTTTTCAATTCTTTTCTTAAGAGGGAGTGAAGGGGTTGTCTCCCTTTCTCCGAACTGTTGGAGAATGGAGGGGCTGACGTACATTCCTTTCTTTTGCTCTTGTCTCATTTTTGGAATGCTTCAGTCAGTCCCAAGGTAATGCTGGTTGGCTGACTGAGCATTGCTGGACTCTGGAAATGCCTGGAGCTAATGCGCTTTTCTGTAAAGGGGTTCTGTGTTCTCCAGGTTTCCTTTGCAACTCTTTCTAAGCTCAATACCTTCTTGTGAAGTCTCCGTTCCCTCTTTCATGATTCTCATTGCATCATCTCCAACCCGAGACTCCAAACTTGGTTGGTCTGCTACCACGTTGTCCCAATCCATTTTATGACACGTACCCTCTGCATCCCCCTCCACGTTCCCTCTGTGTCCTCATGTCCCGCCTGTGTCTTTGTGTCCTCCCTGTGTCCTCTGCCCATGTCCCCTCTGTGTCTTCTCTGCCACGTATTAATTCCGCCCATGCTGAGTATTGTGTAAGGGCACGTATTTAAATTATGCTCTGTGTCTCTTTGGATCCCGTTCTGTTTTGCAGCTCGATGGGGTTGAAGGGTTCCTGGGGCTCCTCTAGTCAGTGGTTTAAGCACTGTGAAATCTGTGGAGCAGATAATGGAACGCCACGAATCCCTTGTTCATGCATCGCTTGTATGCAGGTGGGTTTTGTGATGGCTGTGGGACGCTCACTTAAAGATGGAATGGGGGTTACAAGGGGCTCGCCTTGCTCCCTGGGGTTTATTCTTCCGGCCCGATAAGCTACGTGGTTAGTAATAGGGTGAGGTGCATGTATCAGGCTGGGACCTGAGCTTAAGAAAACCCCCAGCCCCAGTGGCTGTTTTTTTCTTCCTCACTTAGTGTAATACAGTCTCCGCTACTCGAGCATACTGAACACGAGTATTCTGTTCCTGTTTTGTCTGGTTCTCTCCTAGACCTCCCTTACAAATTTGTCAGTAGTAACAGATGTCAGGGCATAGTTCTCAGAGCACGTTGTGTCCGACCACCCCAGGGTCCTAGGGTTCTTTCTGTTTTTATGGCAGATCTGGCTCCGTCTTTACAGGAAACAAAGGATTGTCTTCTACTGGACCACTTCATCTGGATCACCCCAGATATCTCCATCCCAATTGTCAGGGGATGCTGTTAGTTTCCTAGTCTGTATGATACCCAACCTCCCCACCCCTCTTCCTTCCATCCCCTGACCCCCATTAAATAGCTAGCTCTGCAGCTATGGGACCCACCAGTGTGATGAAGCAAGGCCTCTGGTGCCCTGAATACTGGGACTGGCACAGAGAGGCTCTATGGCTGATGTGAATCTTCCTGACTGGACTACTTGGTGAGTTTCCCCAGAGCTGTTGAGCACACAGGCTTCCCCGCCTACCCTAATTGCTCACCAGGCCATCGATGTCCTTTGTGGACGTGGCTTCGGGTATCATACCAGAGGCTCCTTAGAGTCGGAAGCGATCACTTATGATGATCTAGCCCAACTCGCCCACAATGAACAGGGGCGTTCACAGCTAGATCAGGTTGCCCTGCGTGTCACCTTGGAAGGGACAGGGCATCCACCGCATCTCTGGGCAACCTGGTCCACTGCGCAGAATCACAGAATGTCCCGGGTTGGAAGGGACCTCGAGGGTCGTGGATCTCCAACCCCCCTGCCACATGCAGGACCATCAGCCTCCCCATTTCATACTAGACCAGGCTGCCCAGGGCTCCATCCAGCCTGGCCTTGAACACTTCCAGGGATGGACGGGGCATCCACAGCCTCTCTGGGCAGCTGTTCCAGCACCTCACCACTCTCTCAGTGAAGAACTTCCCCCTGACATCCAACCTAAATCTTCCCTCCCTCAACTTAAAACGTTTCCCCTGGTCCCTTGCTATGAAAGAGATTTTCCTTATATCTAACCTAAATTCTCCCTTCTTCTTTCCTTTAGCTCCCCTTTGGGTATCGAAAGGCTGTTACCAGGTCACCTCGGAGCCTTCACTTCTCCGCGCTGAACAGCCCCAGCTCTCTCAGCCTGTCCTCACAGGTGAGGTGTTTGATCCTTTGGTTTTTTTTTTTTTTTTTTTTTTGTGGCCGTCCTCTGTATGTGCTCCAACGGGTCCATGTCTCTTCTGCACTGAGGACTCTTCATATGGACACAGTACTCCAGGTGAGGCCTCTTCAGCACAGAACAGAGGGGCAGGATCACCTCTTTTCACTTGCTGACCGCACATCTTTTGGTGCAGCCCAGGATGTGGCTGGTTTTCTGGGCTGGGAGGGCGCTTTGCCGGCTCATGTACAGCTTGCCATCCACCAGGTCTTTTGGGACCTATGGCCCATAAGGCCTATGCTCAGTCCTTTCATCCCCCAGCATGTATTGGTAGTGGGGGTTTCTCTTGTCCCAGGTGGAAGAGACTGCGCCTGGATTTGTTGAACCCGATGAGGTTTGTCTGTGCCCGTTGCTCGAGCCTGTCTAGGTCCCTGTGGTTGGCGTCCCGTCCCTCTGGTGTGTCGCTGCTCCCCACCGCTTGGTGTTGTCAGCAAATCTTCTGAGGGTGCGCTCGATCCCGCTGGTGATGTCACTGATGAAGGTATTGAAGAGCCTCAGCCCCAGCACGGACCCCTTTGAGATGCCATTCGTCACCAATCGCCGTCCAGACACGGAGCCGTTGGCTCCTGGACTCGATCCTGCAGCCGGTTCTTTGTCCATTGAACAGTCCGCTCATCGAATCCGTGTCCTTCCAATTTGGAGAGAAGAATGTTGCGGGATATTGTGTCAAAGGCCTTACTGAAGTCCAGGTAGATGATATCAGTGGTTCTTCACTTGTCTATTGATGCAGTGACACCATCACAGACAGCCGCTAGATTGGTCAAGCAGGATTTACCGTTGGTCCTCTGGGTGCTCCAACAGGTCCGTGTCTTTTCTGCACTAAGGACTCTGCACCTGGGCACAATCCCTAGATATGGGATTATGTAGAATATAGTCTCAGATAAGGGAAACCACTTTACTTCACAAGTCCTGCAGGAGCTAATGAGAACTTTAGAAATCAAGCGGGAGTTCCATACTCACTGGCACGCTCCTTCTTCAGGGAAAGTAGAATGAATCAGGCAGATGCTGACAAAGCGCTTGTCAAAATTGATTTTGGAGACCAAATGACCACGGACAAAGCGTTTACCTTTAGCCCTTCTCAGAATACGAACCGCTCCCAGAAAAGACTTAGGAGTATCACCGTACAAAGTGCTGTTTGGGGTGCCGTACTTGGGAGGGAGAGGTGAGATGCCCACTCTTGAAACCAAGGATAAGTTTCTTAAGAACTATATACTCGGCTTGTCTGCTGCTCTGTTATCCCTCAAGGAACATGGACTGTTGTCTCAAACTCCACCTCTGGAATTTCTAGTGCCCTCATTCCGTGCTGGAGGCTGGGTCCTAATACGCACGTGTAAGGAGTCAAAGCTTCGGCCCGAGTGGGACGGACCATTTCAGGTGCTGCTGCAGTGGATGTAGTCTACCTTGACTTCAGCGATGCTTTTGATACGGTCTCCCACGACATCCTGCTAATGAAGCTGAGAAAGCGTGGGATGGATGAGTGGACAATGAGGTGGGCTGAGAACTGGTTTACTGGCTGAGCTCAGGGGGCGGTGATCGGAGGTTCAGAGTGCGGGTGGAGAGCTGTGAGTGGCGGTGCTCCTTGGGGGTTGGTGCTGGGTCTGGTTGTGAAAGGTAGGTTGTGTTTCTGCAGTAGAAGCTTTTAGTATTTTCTGTATGTAGTGTTGACCTTTACTGAACTTACAACCAACCCTCTTGTGAAATAGCTGTTTTCCTTCCACTAAGGAAGTTGTTGAACAGAGTAGAAAGTTAAAGACTGGGGGCGTTCTGACTGGGGTAGAAGTGAGCCAGGTGCAAAACGAGGCAAATATGCAGGGTGGAGAAAGAGAACCCAGCACAGGACAGAACGCATGTGCACACTCTTGGGAATATGGCCCTCGTATCTCCATGGAGAAGTACAAAACATAGAAAAAACAACGGGTTGGTAATGGACCTTACGTGGAAATGTATCATAGCAACAGCATCGGGGAGATTATAAGCCTGAGACGCTCAACCTGTGAGCGAGCACCAGGAGAGCATTACCTGCGTTGGGTTTGGAGTATAGAACGGAATGAATTTCGCTGACTGGTGCACAGTTTCTCCCTTGCTAATGGGGGATGTGAGTCCTCCATTATTGCAATAACAAATCAACTTTTCTGCTATCACTAAGATTCTTGCCTAACCTTTTTTGAGTATTTCTCACATGGTCTTGTTCAGTATCTTCATCAACTCCCTTGGTGAGGGGATAGTGTCCACTCTTAGTAAGTACACTGCTGTGACAAAGCTGGGCGACGTGGTTGGCACACCAAAAGGCTGTGCTGCTAGACCTGGACAGGCTGGAGAGTTGGGCAGTATCAAACCAGATGAGATTTAACAAAAGCAAGTGTTGAGTCTTGCACATGGGAAGGAATAGCCACAAGTATCAGTGCAGGCTGGGATGTGACATGCTGGAGAGGAGCTCTGCAGAGAAGAATCTGGGTGTCCTGGTGGATGACAGGTTGGCCATGAGCCATCAGTGTGCCCTGGCAGCCAAGAAGACCAATGGGATCCTGGGGTGCATTAAAAGGAGTGTGGCCAGCAGAGCAAGGGAGCTGATTCTCCCCTTCTGCTCCACTCTGGTCAGGCCTCACCTGGAGTACTGCATCCAGTTGTGGGTTCCCTGATACAAAAAATGACAGGGTTCTCTTTGAGAGAGTCGAGCAGAAGGCCACGAGGGTGGTAAAGGGCCTGGAGCATCTCCCCAATGTGGAAAGGCTTAGTGACCTGGGTCTGTTCAGTCTTGAGGAAAGAAGACTAAGAGGGGATGTGATTAATGCTTATAAATATATTAAGTGTGGGAGTCAAAAGGACATGGCCAACCACGGTCTGTGGGGACAGAATAAGGGGAAATGGCCATAAACTGGAGCACGGGAAGTTCCGCACCAAAACCAAAGGAACTTCTTCACAGTTAGGATGATGGAGCACTGGAGCAGGCTGCCCAGGGAGGCTGTGGATTCTCCTTCTCTGGAGATATTTTGCCTGGATGCCCACCTGTGCAGCCTGCTCTACAGAGCCTGTTTTGCAGGGGGGTTGGACTCGATGATCTCTAGGGGTCCCTAGCAACCCCAATTCTGTGATTCTGTGGTTTTAATCCTTGCTTCTTGCAGCAATGCAGTGTTTCAGAAGAGAGAAAAGCACGGCGGGCATAAACTGGGTTTCTGTGATTGATAAAGCTGTGCTGAGAACTGGGCTGACTACTGCACCTGGAAATGTGTGCGAAGTCTGCAGACACAGAAGAATAACTTTTCCCTGCAGGTTGGGCTTGTCTAAGGTAGGTGATTGCTAGGTGAGCTTGTGCTTTAAAGCATCAAGTTGTATAAATAAGGAAATCTTAAAAGCAAGATTGCCAGTTCTTTTTTACCTAAGTGATTTTTTAGCAGGGAAAGATTTGAGATGCTGTTTAGTAATGGAAGATGGAGAGAGGAGAATCAAGTCAAAGGCATGCTGTGCATAGCCACCACGTAGCATCTGTACCGCTCTCCCCCTGCGTAAAGGAGGAGCAACTCAGCAAGCTTGGCCTGGGCCATGGAAGGGAGCATACAAACATCTGGACCAACCCCAACGGAGTGGGTTCTGCAGGTTGGTTGTTTGCTGCTGTTTGTCTCACATCCTGTTGCTCAGGGGTAGATTTGTTCTTGATCAGTGCTAATAGGAAACTTTCATTACATTTTTGTTTC
Source organism: Chrysolophus pictus (assembly GCA_037305975.1). NCBI lineage: Eukaryota > Metazoa > Chordata > Aves > Galliformes > Phasianidae > Chrysolophus > Chrysolophus pictus. Next base: position 82,265 of record CM074586.1, on the reverse strand, counting down.
AGCTGTCCCAATGCTTTGATCCCTTGCTGCTGGGATGGGGTGTTTGCTGAATGATGATGTCCAGTCAGGCTTTGGGGATGAGTCTACATACCAGGGTATGTCTGGCAGGCCTGAGGCTTGGGGACCAGGCCAGGTCAAATCCAGTGCACTTTGCTCTCATTCTTAGCGCTTGCTTTTGCTCAGGAGGGTGGGTGGTGAACCTTATGAACCAATGCCTGCAGATGGGGTTTGTGGAGAAAGAGGTCCTGCACGCCTTGTGTGACACCTGCGGAGCTATAGTGAGGCTGCATCAGTGTAAAACACCAGAAATCCACAGAGGTGTGAAGGTGAGCTGTGGGCACCAGTAACGCAGGGGACGTGAGCCTGTTATTGCAATAGCGAATAAACTTTGCTGCTATCGCTAAGACCCTGGCCTAACCTGACATTTTTGACTTTGAGTGTTTCTCACAAACGTGGTGCCGAAACCAAGTTTGGTTAATCGTTCCAAGCCATGGCTTGGCTGCACACATCTGCCCGACTGATACCAGGTTTTTCATTACCTCGGACGCTGGATGAAAAAAATAGAATAATAAAAATCTTGACAACATCAATTTGCTGGTTATTTATTTATTGACAAGTACTCATAAGCACTGAGCGCAGGTCTGGTGGGTTTGTCGAAGATTTCCTTCGTTTTCTTTGTCGTCTTCCCTTCCCCCCTCTCCCTTCTGCGTTTTTCCTCTGCCACCAAAAGAGAGAACGGACGGCGATGACTCGGTGCAGACCCGCATCAGTCCTAGCGGTGAAGTGATTTCCGCGGTCTCTGGTGCCACCGCGTGGCCGATCGGCAAAAGTGCGTCGCAGTTGTTTCCACGATCTCTCGTGCCCCCTCGTGGCCAAGTGGGGGAACTGCAGCGAAGTTGTTTCAGCGGTCTCTGGTGCCCCCACGCGGTCAATCGGTAGAATTGCGGCAAGCAGCGTTATGTTGCCGCAGGCAGCAGGGCGCATGCGCGCAGGCACGCGGAAGTGGTGCGCGCACGGTCCTGCTCCTCTGCGCAGGCGCCCCGCCGATCTGCGTTATGCTTGGTCCTCCAGGAAGTAGTGCGCATGCGCCACAAAGCTTTTCAATGGCATCCATTTCTTCGAAGCCCTGAGATGCAGGTGAGCAGGCAATACTTGGATCGCCGGCTCCGCGATACTTTTCTCTCTTCCAATCCAGAATGCTCCTCGTCTGTTTTCTCGGGCGGTTTTATGCCCCGGTCTGCTTCGAGAACGTACTATTTAGGCGGACCGTGCACCCGCCGCTTGCGCAATGAGGCGTCGGAAAAAGCCGAATGCGTAGGGGCGTGGCCGAAAATGAGCGTGCGTCGTAATCCGCGCACGAGAAGCGCATGCGCGGTGCCGTGCCAAGGCGGCCGCATGCGCAGTTCGGTGACGTGCTTGCCGCATGCGCACTGCAAACGATGGCGCGTGCGTCTTGCGGTGCGGAGGCTGGCGCATGCGCAGAGCGGTGCGACCGATCGCGCATGCCCAATGCGGTCCTGCGGCTGGCGCATGCGCAGAGCAGGGCCAAACTTGGCACATGCGCATTGCGGGGCACAGACAGGCGCATGCACCGTGGCGGGCAGGCAGAATCCGGCGCGTGCCCCGTTCGGAGCAGAATCCAGTGCGTGCGCAGTGCTTTTTTTTTTTTTTTTTTTTTTTTTTTTTTTGAAACCACTGGCGCGTGCGTCGTGCTTTCTCATGAATCGCGCGTCCGTACTCCGCGCTGTTGTCTCGAGAACCGCGCCTGCGTAGTGCGGTGCAGAGACTGCCGCGTGCGCAGTGCCTAGATTGGCACGTGCGTGTTGCTCTCGCGAGACTTGCTTTTCCAGGAACGCTGCGGTGCAGGGCTGGGGCTGGAACGGGACGTCCGCTCCTCCACCGCGGCGGCAAGCACGTTGGGAGCCACGAGGCGTTGAGGGGCAGCTGTGAGCCGACCCGGTCCGTTCCCGGGTGGGCTCGGGCATAAATCGGCGGAAATAGACGAGGGGCATCCTGAATTAGAAGGGGAGAATATCGCTGAGCCGGCGGTCCGAGAATCGGCTGCTTGCCCGTCCCCGTAGTGGTCTGTCGAAACAATTGCTATTTTTAAGTTGACGGGCGCGTGTTCGCTATTATCCGGAGGACTCATCACCATAGAGAGCGGCGGATTAGCTGCGCAGAGCGGTTAAAACGCCACTTCCGCGTTTGTACGCGCATGCGTTGTACCGCTTGCCGGCCTAAGCAGCAGGCAGCGGCAGTTCCGCGCATTGGCCACGAGGTGGCAGCAGAGACCGCGGGAAGAACAACTCCGGCGGGATTGCCGGGGACCCGCGGCGCCGTCCGTGTCGATCCGTTCTGCGTTGTGATGACGGGGGAAGAACGCGAAGTTAGAAGCGGGGGAAAAGGCGAAGAAAACAAAGGGAAACTACTCCAGACCCCGGAAAGCTGTGCTGAGTGCTTATGAATATCTGTTAAAAAAGAAAACAAACTTGTTTTTGCCAGCATCCATCGCATTGTTTTTAACTATTCACATACCAAAATGTAACTGCCCAGCACATTTAATGATAACGAAATAAAGCGCTTCGGCAGAAAGCACGGGGCTATATTAATGTTTGCTCAGCCTCTGTCTTGTTCATATTTTAATGTATTTTTTTCCAAGGCCTTTCTTCAACTCCAGGTTTCATTTTTGGCTTTTTATTCTTTTTAATGCCACAAAATGGGTAGGTTTAGGCCCTAGCAGGTCTACACAGGCAGAGACAAAGTTGCAGTTTTGAGATTCTTGGGGACCGTTACATCATTTCCACAAAGATTAACAAAACCTGCAGTTCTCCACCTAAGTTTACAGATGGAAAACGTTAATTCAGCTGCATAGAAAGAATCGATGTGTCACAGCTGCCATTGGCAAGACGGCCAGAGAGTTGTGCAGGTCCACCCGGCTCAGCTGCACCTTTTTATCTGCCCTTCTCTGGTCCTCCTGCGGCTGGACAGATAGCGCACAAGGGCACGGGGTACGCAGACCCCCCCCCCCCCGGCCAGCTGCAGCAGTCGCTCCTGACAGCACTCCCTTTCCTCCCGACCATTCCCATTTTGCAGGCTGGAGCCCTGTGTGGCAGAGGAGGAGAGAGCTGCGGGCAGAAGGAAAACAGGGTGCTGGGATTCCTCCAGCCCGCTGCCGGATGTCTTCTCTGGCATTTTGGGGGTGGGCAGAGGACTGTGGGAGCACCTTCGAGGCTCTGGGCAGGAGGGAAGGAAGCAAAGATGCAGCTTCAGGCAGCGGACTCTGAGCTGGAGCAGTGCAGCCAGGCATGGCTGCACAGCCCGCAGTCTGGACACACGGAAGAAGTTCATCCAGCTGAGGGCTGCAGGGCTGTCCTTACCAAGCACTCCCCCATGCTGCAGTTCTGCATGAGCACCAATTGCTCAAGCTCTTCCCACTGCAGGAGCTCAGAAGCGACAAGGACCCCGAACCCCAAACCAGGCAGGTAATGACAACATACGCACACACAGATACACACCCGATGCAGAATCTGGCACTCTACAGTCCTCCCAGAGCTTGTTGCTGCTTTTTAGGCTGCTCTACAGCTATTCTGTCCTTTTCCCTTCATTTCCCTATGTCTCGCCCCCTTCCTTTGCCCTGTGCCTTCCCCATTCCTTTTTCAGGCTTCCTCCTTTCTTTCCTCACTTCCTTCCCCGCTCCTTCCCCCTGCAACGGCCTGTGTTCTGCTGCTGTTTCAGCTGACAATCCTTAAACCACACTTTTCAAAGACATTGGATCAGATCGCATACTGTCACTGATTTAAAAAAGAAAACAAGTGCAGTATTATGTACGGATAACAAACTCCCACCTGCTTGAAAAACAGTAGCAGCTCCTCATCCTGGAGTGTCACCATCACCCCATGTTGGGCTGGCACTGCTCATCTGCCCCGCAGTGCTGCTCAAACTCCTGGCACAGCCTGCCACCTCCATGTGTCACCTCCTCTTGCCTCTGTAGTTCTGACCCCACACATCAACCCCATGTCCCTCCATGTCCCCCCGTGTCCCTGTGTCCCCATATGCCCTCTCATGTCCCCTCAAGTCCCCCCACGCCCCCTGCCCCGCTTTGCTCCATGCCGATGTTGTCGGGTTGAGGACAGGGACAGGGATTTGCCTGTGGAAGTGGGGTCCAGGGAGCGGAGTTGCTGGCCGTGCGCAGCGGGGTGATGGTGTCCTCGGGGCATGGCTGTGACAGTGGGGTGGGGGTAGCACCCCACAAGTGGGGGTCATTGCCCCCAAAATGGGGCTTGTGCCCCCTGCACGTGGGCAAGTTGTACGGGGAGTGCGTTCTGGAGATGCTTTGTCTGTTCTCCAAATCTGCAGTGACTTCAGCAATCCCACGTCGTGCCGCAGCAGAAATGGGTACTGCGGTACGTCAGCGATCTCTGACTTGAGGAGCGCAGGGGCTGCACGAAGTACGCACGCTGCAGCCTCCCTACTTCTTTGGGGTTTGGGATTGATGTTTGAGCCCAAGGGCTACACGGTGCCTTACAGGCAGGTGCCAGGTTCACCCACTTTGGGATTGATGTTTGAGCCCAAGGGCTACACGGTGCCTTACAGGCAGGTGCCAGGTTCACCCACTTTGGGATTGATGTTTGAGCCCAAGGGCTACACGGTGCCTTACAGGCAGGTGCCAGCTTCACCCACTGAGAACACCAAATCGTAAAATATTTTCACGATGGTCTTTAATTGCTGTGTGAGTAGGTAATGCACATTTCTCACTGGGGAGCCATAAGCTGACCCTGACAGCTTGGCAAACAGCACTTGCTCCACTCACACCGTAATCTCAGCCTTTTCGCTGCACGTGCAGCTTCTCAGCATCTTGCTGCATCAGTATTAAAATCTGTGCTCTCCTATCTACTAGAAATTTTATCAGTTGCCTTTGAGGACATCTGACTGGAATCAAAATATGTGGGCCATTCTTGCTCATTCAGTGATAAACTTCCCCTTGCCAGACAGGCAGACCCAATTCACTTTTTTTTTTTTTTTTTTTTTTTTTTAATTCGTGACGTGACGGGAACTTTGAGATCACAGCCTGAAGCAGTGATGGAGCATCTGGTGAGGGGTGGTGCAGCCCTGCAAGCACAGGTGGAAGCAATGCAGCTGTGGGACCAGGTGGGGCTGAGCCTGGCTCCACCCCTCCCTCACCTCATTTAAGGGCTGGCAGCCCCCAAGGCAGGGTCTTTCCCTGGTGACTGCCTCCTGTGGGTTGTTGGGTGAGTGCTCTTTCTTGGAAAGAGGCAACTGGTTTTTTTTCCTATATTGTAGGGCTTTGATCTTTGCCTTTCTGAGGGGATCCGAAGCTGGACTGGAGCAGCTATGTTTGCTATGCTTGTTCGTATTTTTCTTTTCAATTCTTTTCTTAAGAGGGAGTGAAGGGGTTGTCTCCCTTTCTCCGAACTGTTGGAGAATGGAGGGGCTGACGTACATTCCTTTCTTTTGCTCTTGTCTCATTTTTGGAATGCTTCAGTCAGTCCCAAGGTAATGCTGGTTGGCTGACTGAGCATTGCTGGACTCTGGAAATGCCTGGAGCTAATGCGCTTTTCTGTAAAGGGGTTCTGTGTTCTCCAGGTTTCCTTTGCAACTCTTTCTAAGCTCAATACCTTCTTGTGAAGTCTCCGTTCCCTCTTTCATGATTCTCATTGCATCATCTCCAACCCGAGACTCCAAACTTGGTTGGTCTGCTACCACGTTGTCCCAATCCATTTTATGACACGTACCCTCTGCATCCCCCTCCACGTTCCCTCTGTGTCCTCATGTCCCGCCTGTGTCTTTGTGTCCTCCCTGTGTCCTCTGCCCATGTCCCCTCTGTGTCTTCTCTGCCACGTATTAATTCCGCCCATGCTGAGTATTGTGTAAGGGCACGTATTTAAATTATGCTCTGTGTCTCTTTGGATCCCGTTCTGTTTTGCAGCTCGATGGGGTTGAAGGGTTCCTGGGGCTCCTCTAGTCAGTGGTTTAAGCACTGTGAAATCTGTGGAGCAGATAATGGAACGCCACGAATCCCTTGTTCATGCATCGCTTGTATGCAGGTGGGTTTTGTGATGGCTGTGGGACGCTCACTTAAAGATGGAATGGGGGTTACAAGGGGCTCGCCTTGCTCCCTGGGGTTTATTCTTCCGGCCCGATAAGCTACGTGGTTAGTAATAGGGTGAGGTGCATGTATCAGGCTGGGACCTGAGCTTAAGAAAACCCCCAGCCCCAGTGGCTGTTTTTTTCTTCCTCACTTAGTGTAATACAGTCTCCGCTACTCGAGCATACTGAACACGAGTATTCTGTTCCTGTTTTGTCTGGTTCTCTCCTAGACCTCCCTTACAAATTTGTCAGTAGTAACAGATGTCAGGGCATAGTTCTCAGAGCACGTTGTGTCCGACCACCCCAGGGTCCTAGGGTTCTTTCTGTTTTTATGGCAGATCTGGCTCCGTCTTTACAGGAAACAAAGGATTGTCTTCTACTGGACCACTTCATCTGGATCACCCCAGATATCTCCATCCCAATTGTCAGGGGATGCTGTTAGTTTCCTAGTCTGTATGATACCCAACCTCCCCACCCCTCTTCCTTCCATCCCCTGACCCCCATTAAATAGCTAGCTCTGCAGCTATGGGACCCACCAGTGTGATGAAGCAAGGCCTCTGGTGCCCTGAATACTGGGACTGGCACAGAGAGGCTCTATGGCTGATGTGAATCTTCCTGACTGGACTACTTGGTGAGTTTCCCCAGAGCTGTTGAGCACACAGGCTTCCCCGCCTACCCTAATTGCTCACCAGGCCATCGATGTCCTTTGTGGACGTGGCTTCGGGTATCATACCAGAGGCTCCTTAGAGTCGGAAGCGATCACTTATGATGATCTAGCCCAACTCGCCCACAATGAACAGGGGCGTTCACAGCTAGATCAGGTTGCCCTGCGTGTCACCTTGGAAGGGACAGGGCATCCACCGCATCTCTGGGCAACCTGGTCCACTGCGCAGAATCACAGAATGTCCCGGGTTGGAAGGGACCTCGAGGGTCGTGGATCTCCAACCCCCCTGCCACATGCAGGACCATCAGCCTCCCCATTTCATACTAGACCAGGCTGCCCAGGGCTCCATCCAGCCTGGCCTTGAACACTTCCAGGGATGGACGGGGCATCCACAGCCTCTCTGGGCAGCTGTTCCAGCACCTCACCACTCTCTCAGTGAAGAACTTCCCCCTGACATCCAACCTAAATCTTCCCTCCCTCAACTTAAAACGTTTCCCCTGGTCCCTTGCTATGAAAGAGATTTTCCTTATATCTAACCTAAATTCTCCCTTCTTCTTTCCTTTAGCTCCCCTTTGGGTATCGAAAGGCTGTTACCAGGTCACCTCGGAGCCTTCACTTCTCCGCGCTGAACAGCCCCAGCTCTCTCAGCCTGTCCTCACAGGTGAGGTGTTTGATCCTTTGGTTTTTTTTTTTTTTTTTTTTTTGTGGCCGTCCTCTGTATGTGCTCCAACGGGTCCATGTCTCTTCTGCACTGAGGACTCTTCATATGGACACAGTACTCCAGGTGAGGCCTCTTCAGCACAGAACAGAGGGGCAGGATCACCTCTTTTCACTTGCTGACCGCACATCTTTTGGTGCAGCCCAGGATGTGGCTGGTTTTCTGGGCTGGGAGGGCGCTTTGCCGGCTCATGTACAGCTTGCCATCCACCAGGTCTTTTGGGACCTATGGCCCATAAGGCCTATGCTCAGTCCTTTCATCCCCCAGCATGTATTGGTAGTGGGGGTTTCTCTTGTCCCAGGTGGAAGAGACTGCGCCTGGATTTGTTGAACCCGATGAGGTTTGTCTGTGCCCGTTGCTCGAGCCTGTCTAGGTCCCTGTGGTTGGCGTCCCGTCCCTCTGGTGTGTCGCTGCTCCCCACCGCTTGGTGTTGTCAGCAAATCTTCTGAGGGTGCGCTCGATCCCGCTGGTGATGTCACTGATGAAGGTATTGAAGAGCCTCAGCCCCAGCACGGACCCCTTTGAGATGCCATTCGTCACCAATCGCCGTCCAGACACGGAGCCGTTGGCTCCTGGACTCGATCCTGCAGCCGGTTCTTTGTCCATTGAACAGTCCGCTCATCGAATCCGTGTCCTTCCAATTTGGAGAGAAGAATGTTGCGGGATATTGTGTCAAAGGCCTTACTGAAGTCCAGGTAGATGATATCAGTGGTTCTTCACTTGTCTATTGATGCAGTGACACCATCACAGACAGCCGCTAGATTGGTCAAGCAGGATTTACCGTTGGTCCTCTGGGTGCTCCAACAGGTCCGTGTCTTTTCTGCACTAAGGACTCTGCACCTGGGCACAATCCCTAGATATGGGATTATGTAGAATATAGTCTCAGATAAGGGAAACCACTTTACTTCACAAGTCCTGCAGGAGCTAATGAGAACTTTAGAAATCAAGCGGGAGTTCCATACTCACTGGCACGCTCCTTCTTCAGGGAAAGTAGAATGAATCAGGCAGATGCTGACAAAGCGCTTGTCAAAATTGATTTTGGAGACCAAATGACCACGGACAAAGCGTTTACCTTTAGCCCTTCTCAGAATACGAACCGCTCCCAGAAAAGACTTAGGAGTATCACCGTACAAAGTGCTGTTTGGGGTGCCGTACTTGGGAGGGAGAGGTGAGATGCCCACTCTTGAAACCAAGGATAAGTTTCTTAAGAACTATATACTCGGCTTGTCTGCTGCTCTGTTATCCCTCAAGGAACATGGACTGTTGTCTCAAACTCCACCTCTGGAATTTCTAGTGCCCTCATTCCGTGCTGGAGGCTGGGTCCTAATACGCACGTGTAAGGAGTCAAAGCTTCGGCCCGAGTGGGACGGACCATTTCAGGTGCTGCTGCAGTGGATGTAGTCTACCTTGACTTCAGCGATGCTTTTGATACGGTCTCCCACGACATCCTGCTAATGAAGCTGAGAAAGCGTGGGATGGATGAGTGGACAATGAGGTGGGCTGAGAACTGGTTTACTGGCTGAGCTCAGGGGGCGGTGATCGGAGGTTCAGAGTGCGGGTGGAGAGCTGTGAGTGGCGGTGCTCCTTGGGGGTTGGTGCTGGGTCTGGTTGTGAAAGGTAGGTTGTGTTTCTGCAGTAGAAGCTTTTAGTATTTTCTGTATGTAGTGTTGACCTTTACTGAACTTACAACCAACCCTCTTGTGAAATAGCTGTTTTCCTTCCACTAAGGAAGTTGTTGAACAGAGTAGAAAGTTAAAGACTGGGGGCGTTCTGACTGGGGTAGAAGTGAGCCAGGTGCAAAACGAGGCAAATATGCAGGGTGGAGAAAGAGAACCCAGCACAGGACAGAACGCATGTGCACACTCTTGGGAATATGGCCCTCGTATCTCCATGGAGAAGTACAAAACATAGAAAAAACAACGGGTTGGTAATGGACCTTACGTGGAAATGTATCATAGCAACAGCATCGGGGAGATTATAAGCCTGAGACGCTCAACCTGTGAGCGAGCACCAGGAGAGCATTACCTGCGTTGGGTTTGGAGTATAGAACGGAATGAATTTCGCTGACTGGTGCACAGTTTCTCCCTTGCTAATGGGGGATGTGAGTCCTCCATTATTGCAATAACAAATCAACTTTTCTGCTATCACTAAGATTCTTGCCTAACCTTTTTTGAGTATTTCTCACATGGTCTTGTTCAGTATCTTCATCAACTCCCTTGGTGAGGGGATAGTGTCCACTCTTAGTAAGTACACTGCTGTGACAAAGCTGGGCGACGTGGTTGGCACACCAAAAGGCTGTGCTGCTAGACCTGGACAGGCTGGAGAGTTGGGCAGTATCAAACCAGATGAGATTTAACAAAAGCAAGTGTTGAGTCTTGCACATGGGAAGGAATAGCCACAAGTATCAGTGCAGGCTGGGATGTGACATGCTGGAGAGGAGCTCTGCAGAGAAGAATCTGGGTGTCCTGGTGGATGACAGGTTGGCCATGAGCCATCAGTGTGCCCTGGCAGCCAAGAAGACCAATGGGATCCTGGGGTGCATTAAAAGGAGTGTGGCCAGCAGAGCAAGGGAGCTGATTCTCCCCTTCTGCTCCACTCTGGTCAGGCCTCACCTGGAGTACTGCATCCAGTTGTGGGTTCCCTGATACAAAAAATGACAGGGTTCTCTTTGAGAGAGTCGAGCAGAAGGCCACGAGGGTGGTAAAGGGCCTGGAGCATCTCCCCAATGTGGAAAGGCTTAGTGACCTGGGTCTGTTCAGTCTTGAGGAAAGAAGACTAAGAGGGGATGTGATTAATGCTTATAAATATATTAAGTGTGGGAGTCAAAAGGACATGGCCAACCACGGTCTGTGGGGACAGAATAAGGGGAAATGGCCATAAACTGGAGCACGGGAAGTTCCGCACCAAAACCAAAGGAACTTCTTCACAGTTAGGATGATGGAGCACTGGAGCAGGCTGCCCAGGGAGGCTGTGGATTCTCCTTCTCTGGAGATATTTTGCCTGGATGCCCACCTGTGCAGCCTGCTCTACAGAGCCTGTTTTGCAGGGGGGTTGGACTCGATGATCTCTAGGGGTCCCTAGCAACCCCAATTCTGTGATTCTGTGGTTTTAATCCTTGCTTCTTGCAGCAATGCAGTGTTTCAGAAGAGAGAAAAGCACGGCGGGCATAAACTGGGTTTCTGTGATTGATAAAGCTGTGCTGAGAACTGGGCTGACTACTGCACCTGGAAATGTGTGCGAAGTCTGCAGACACAGAAGAATAACTTTTCCCTGCAGGTTGGGCTTGTCTAAGGTAGGTGATTGCTAGGTGAGCTTGTGCTTTAAAGCATCAAGTTGTATAAATAAGGAAATCTTAAAAGCAAGATTGCCAGTTCTTTTTTACCTAAGTGATTTTTTAGCAGGGAAAGATTTGAGATGCTGTTTAGTAATGGAAGATGGAGAGAGGAGAATCAAGTCAAAGGCATGCTGTGCATAGCCACCACGTAGCATCTGTACCGCTCTCCCCCTGCGTAAAGGAGGAGCAACTCAGCAAGCTTGGCCTGGGCCATGGAAGGGAGCATACAAACATCTGGACCAACCCCAACGGAGTGGGTTCTGCAGGTTGGTTGTTTGCTGCTGTTTGTCTCACATCCTGTTGCTCAGGGGTAGATTTGTTCTTGATCAGTGCTAATAGGAAACTTTCATTACATTTTTGTTTCAGCTGTCCCAATGCTTTGATCCCTTGCTGCTGGGATGGGGTGTTTGCTGAATGATGATGTCCAGTCAGGCTTTGGGGATGAGTCTACATACCAGGGTATGTCTGGCAGGCCTGAGGCTTGGGGACCAGGCCAGGTCAAATCCAGTGCACTTTGCTCTCATTCTTAGCGCTTGCTTTTGCTCAGGAGGGTGGGTGGTGAACCTTATGAACCAATGCCTGCAGATGGGGTTTGTGGAGAAAGAGGTCCTGCACGCCTTGTGTGACACCTGCGGAGCTATAGTGAGGCTGCATCAGTGTAAAACACCAGAAATCCACAGAGGTGTGAAGGTGAGCTGTGGGCACCAGTAACGCAGGGGACGTGAGCCTGTTATTGCAATAGCGAATAAACTTTGCTGCTATCGCTAAGACCCTGGCCTAACCTGACATTTTTGACTTTGAGTGTTTCTCACAAACGTGGTGCCGAAACCAAGTTTGGTTAATCGTTCCAAGCCATGGCTTGGCTGCACACATCTGCCCGACTGATACCAGGTTTTTCATTACCTCGGACGCTGGATGAAAAAAATAGAATAATAAAAATCTTGACAACATCAATTTGCTGGTTATTTATTTATTGACAAGTACTCATAAGCACTGAGCGCAGGTCTGGTGGGTTTGTCGAAGATTTCCTTCGTTTTCTTTGTCGTCTTCCCTTCCCCCCTCTCCCTTCTGCGTTTTTCCTCTGCCACCAAAAGAGAGAACGGACGGCGATGACTCGGTGCAGACCCGCATCAGTCCTAGCGGTGAAGTGATTTCCGCGGTCTCTGGTGCCACCGCGTGGCCGATCGGCAAAAGTGCGTCGCAGTTGTTTCCACGATCTCTCGTGCCCCCTCGTGGCCAAGTGGGGGAACTGCAGCGAAGTTGTTTCAGCGGTCTCTGGTGCCCCCACGCGGTCAATCGGTAGAATTGCGGCAAGCAGCGTTATGTTGCCGCAGGCAGCAGGGCGCATGCGCGCAGGCACGCGGAAGTGGTGCGCGCACGGTCCTGCTCCTCTGCGCAGGCGCCCCGCCGATCTGCGTTATGCTTGGTCCTCCAGGAAGTAGTGCGCATGCGCCACAAAGCTTTTCAATGGCATCCATTTCTTCGAAGCCCTGAGATGCAGGTGAGCAGGCAATACTTGGATCGCCGGCTCCGCGATACTTTTCTCTCTTCCAATCCAGAATGCTCCTCGTCTGTTTTCTCGGGCGGTTTTATGCCCCGGTCTGCTTCGAGAACGTACTATTTAGGCGGACCGTGCACCCGCCGCTTGCGCAATGAGGCGTCGGAAAAAGCCGAATGCGTAGGGGCGTGGCCGAAAATGAGCGTGCGTCGTAATCCGCGCACGAGAAGCGCATGCGCGGTGCCGTGCCAAGGCGGCCGCATGCGCAGTTCGGTGACGTGCTTGCCGCATGCGCACTGCAAACGATGGCGCGTGCGTCTTGCGGTGCGGAGGCTGGCGCATGCGCAGAGCGGTGCGACCGATCGCGCATGCCCAATGCGGTCCTGCGGCTGGCGCATGCGCAGAGCAGGGCCAAACTTGGCACATGCGCATTGCGGGGCACAGACAGGCGCATGCACCGTGGCGGGCAGGCAGAATCCGGCGCGTGCCCCGTTCGGAGCAGAATCCAGTGCGTGCGCAGTGCTTTTTTTTTTTTTTTTTTTTTTTTTTTGAAACCACTGGCGCGTGCGTCGTGCTTTCTCATGAATCGCGCGTCCGTACTCCGCGCTGTTGTCTCGAGAACCGCGCCTGCGTAGTGCGGTGCAGAGACTGCCGCGTGCGCAGTGCCTAGATTGGCACGTGCGTGTTGCTCTCGCGAGACTTGCTTTTCCAGGAACGCTGCGGTGCAGGGCTGGGGCTGGAACGGGACGTCCGCTCCTCCACCGCGGCGGCAAGCACGTTGGGAGCCACGAGGCGTTGAGGGGCAGCTGTGAGCCGACCCGGTCCGTTCCCGGGTGGGCTCGGGCATAAATCGGCGGAAATAGACGAGGGGCATCCTGAATTAGAAGGGGAGAATATCGCTGAGCCGGCGGTCCGAGAATCGGCTGCTTGCCCGTCCCCGTAGTGGTCTGTCGAAACAATTGCTATTTTTAAGTTGACGGGCGCGTGTTCGCTATTATCCGGAGGACTCATCACCATAGAGAGCGGCGGATTAGCTGCGCAGAGCGGTTAAAACGCCACTTCCGCGTTTGTACGCGCATGCGTTGTACCGCTTGCCGGCCTAAGCAGCAGGCAGCGGCAGTTCCGCGCATTGGCCACGAGGTGGCAGCAGAGACCGCGGGAAGAACAACTCCGGCGGGATTGCCGGGGACCCGCGGCGCCGTCCGTGTCGATCCGTTCTGCGTTGTGATGACGGGGGAAGAACGCGAAGTTAGAAGCGGGGGAAAAGGCGAAGAAAACAAAGGGAAACTACTCCAGACCCCGGAAAGCTGTGCTGAGTGCTTATGAATATCTGTTAAAAAAGAAAACAAACTTGTTTTTGCCAGCATCCATCGCATTGTTTTTAACTATTCACATACCAAAATGTAACTGCCCAGCACATTTAATGATAACGAAATAAAGCGCTTCGGCAGAAAGCACGGGGCTATATTAATGTTTGCTCAGCCTCTGTCTTGTTCATATTTTAATGTATTTTTTTCCAAGGCCTTTCTTCAACTCCAGGTTTCATTTTTGGCTTTTTATTCTTTTTAATGCCACAAAATGGGTAGGTTTAGGCCCTAGCAGGTCTACACAGGCAGAGACAAAGTTGCAGTTTTGAGATTCTTGGGGACCGTTACATCATTTCCACAAAGATTAACAAAACCTGCAGTTCTCCACCTAAGTTTACAGATGGAAAACGTTAATTCAGCTGCATAGAAAGAATCGATGTGTCACAGCTGCCATTGGCAAGACGGCCAGAGAGTTGTGCAGGTCCACCCGGCTCAGCTGCACCTTTTTATCTGCCCTTCTCTGGTCCTCCTGCGGCTGGACAGATAGCGCACAAGGGCACGGGGTACGCAGACCCCCCCCCCCCGGCCAGCTGCAGCAGTCGCTCCTGACAGCACTCCCTTTCCTCCCGACCATTCCCATTTTGCAGGCTGGAGCCCTGTGTGGCAGAGGAGGAGAGAGCTGCGGGCAGAAGGAAAACAGGGTGCTGGGATTCCTCCAGCCCGCTGCCGGATGTCTTCTCTGGCATTTTGGGGGTGGGCAGAGGACTGTGGGAGCACCTTCGAGGCTCTGGGCAGGAGGGAAGGAAGCAAAGATGCAGCTTCAGGCAGCGGACTCTGAGCTGGAGCAGTGCAGCCAGGCATGGCTGCACAGCCCGCAGTCTGGACACACGGAAGAAGTTCATCCAGCTGAGGGCTGCAGGGCTGTCCTTACCAAGCACTCCCCCATGCTGCAGTTCTGCATGAGCACCAATTGCTCAAGCTCTTCCCACTGCAGGAGCTCAGAAGCGACAAGGACCCCGAACCCCAAACCAGGCAGGTAATGACAACATACGCACACACAGATACACACCCGATGCAGAATCTGGCACTCTACAGTCCTCCCAGAGCTTGTTGCTGCTTTTTAGGCTGCTCTACAGCTATTCTGTCCTTTTCCCTTCATTTCCCTATGTCTCGCCCCCTTCCTTTGCCCTGTGCCTTCCCCATTCCTTTTTCAGGCTTCCTCCTTTCTTTCCTCACTTCCTTCCCCGCTCCTTCCCCCTGCAACGGCCTGTGTTCTGCTGCTGTTTCAGCTGACAATCCTTAAACCACACTTTTCAAAGACATTGGATCAGATCGCATACTGTCACTGATTTAAAAAAGAAAACAAGTGCAGTATTATGTACGGATAACAAACTCCCACCTGCTTGAAAAACAGTAGCAGCTCCTCATCCTGGAGTGTCACCATCACCCCATGTTGGGCTGGCACTGCTCATCTGCCCCGCAGTGCTGCTCAAACTCCTGGCACAGCCTGCCACCTCCATGTGTCACCTCCTCTTGCCTCTGTAGTTCTGACCCCACACATCAACCCCATGTCCCTCCATGTCCCCCCGTGTCCCTGTGTCCCCATATGCCCTCTCATGTCCCCTCAAGTCCCCCCACGCCCCCTGCCCCGCTTTGCTCCATGCCGATGTTGTCGGGTTGAGGACAGGGACAGGGATTTGCCTGTGGAAGTGGGGTCCAGGGAGCGGAGTTGCTGGCCGTGCGCAGCGGGGTGATGGTGTCCTCGGGGCATGGCTGTGACAGTGGGGTGGGGGTAGCACCCCACAAGTGGGGGTCATTGCCCCCAAAATGGGGCTTGTGCCCCCTGCACGTGGGCAAGTTGTACGGGGAGTGCGTTCTGGAGATGCTTTGTCTGTTCTCCAAATCTGCAGTGACTTCAGCAATCCCACGTCGTGCCGCAGCAGAAATGGGTACTGCGGTACGTCAGCGATCTCTGACTTGAGGAGCGCAGGGGCTGCACGAAGTACGCACGCTGCAGCCTCCCTACTTCTTTGGGGTTTGGGATTGATGTTTGAGCCCAAGGGCTACACGGTGCCTTACAGGCAGGTGCCAGGTTCACCCACTTTGGGATTGATGTTTGAGCCCAAGGGCTACACGGTGCCTTACAGGCAGGTGCCAGGTTCACCCACTGAGGACACCAAATCGTAAAATATTTTCACGATGGTCTTTAATTGCTGTGTGAGTAGGTAATGCACATTTCTCACTGGGGAGCCATAAGCTGACCCTGACAGCTTGGCAAACAGCACTTGCTCCACTCACACCGTAATCTCAGCCTTTTCGCTGCACGTGCAGCTTCTCAGCATCTTGCTGCATCAGTATTAAAATCTGTGCTCTCCTATCTACTAGAAATTTTATCAGTTGCCTTTGAGGACATCTGACTGGAATCAAAATATGTGGGCCATTCTTGCTCATTCAGTGATAAACTTCCCCTTGCCAGACAGGCAGACCCAATTCACTTTTTTTTTTTTTTTTTTTTTTTTTTTAATTCGTGACGTGACGGGAACTTTGAGATCACAGCCTGAAGCAGTGATGGAGCATCTGGTGAGGGGTGGTGCAGCCCTGCAAGCACAGGTGGAAGCAATGCAGCTGTGGGACCAGGTGGGGCTGAGCCTGGCTCCACCCCTCCCTCACCTCATTTAAGGGCTGGCAGCCCCCAAGGCAGGGTCTTTCCCTGGTGACTGCCTCCTGTGGGTTGTTGGGTGAGTGCTCTTTCTTGGAAAGAGGCAACTGGTTTTTTTTCCTATATTGTAGGGCTTTGATCTTTGCCTTTCTGAGGGGATCCGAAGCTGGACTGGAGCAGCTATGTTTGCTATGCTTGTTCGTATTTTTCTTTTCAATTCTTTTCTTAAGAGGGAGTGAAGGGGTTGTCTCCCTTTCTCCGAACTGTTGGAGAATGGAGGGGCTGACGTACATTCCTTTCTTTTGCTCTTGTCTCATTTTTGGAATGCTTCAGTCAGTCCCAAGGTAATGCTGGTTGGCTGACTGAGCATTGCTGGACTCTGGAAATGCCTGGAGCTAATGCACTTTTCTGTAAAGGGGTTCTGTGTTCTCCAGGTTTCCTTTGCAACTCTTTCTAAGCTCAATACCTTCTTGTGAAGTCTCCGTTCCCTCTTTCATGATTCTCATTGCATCATCTCCAACCCGAGACTCCAAACTTGGTTGGTCTGCTACCACGTTGTCCCAATCCATTTTATGACACGTACCCTCTTCATCCCCCTCCACGTTCCCTCTGTGTCCTCATGTCCCGCCTGTGTCTTTGTGTCCTCCCTGTGTCCTCTGCCCATGTCCCCTCTGTGTCTTCTCTGCCACGTATTAATTCCGCCCATGCTGAGTATTGTGTAAGGGCACGTATTTAAATTATGCTCTGTGTCTCTTTGGATCCCGTTCTGTTTTGCAGCTCGATGGGGTTGAAGGGTTCCTGGGGCTCCTCTAGTCAGTGGTTTAAGCACTGTGAAATCTGTGGAGCAGATAATGGAACGCCACGAATCCCTTGTTCATGCATCGCTTGTATGCAGGTGGGTTTTGTGATGGCTGTGGGACGCTCACTTAAAGATGGAATGGGGGTTACAAGGGGCTCGCCTTGCTCCCTGGGGTTTATTCTTCCGGCCCGATAAGCTACGTGGTTAGTAATAGGGTGAGGTGCATGTATCAGGCTGGGACCTGAGCTTAAGAAAACCCCCAGCCCCAGTGGCTGTTTTTTTCTTCCTCACTTAGTGTAATACAGTCTCCGCTACTCGAGCATACTGAACACGAGTATTCTGTTCCTGTTTTGTCTGGTTCTCTCCTAGACCTCCCTTACAAATTTGTCAGTAGTAACAGATGTCAGGGCATAGTTCTCAGAGCACGTTGTGTCCGACCACCCCAGGGTCCTAGGGTTCTTTCTGTTTTTATGGCAGATCTGGCTCCGTCTTTACAGGAAACAAAGGATTGTCTTCTACTGGACCACTTCATCTGGATCACCCCAGATATCTCCATCCCAATTGTCAGGGGATGCTGTTAGTTTCCTAGTCTGTATGATACCCAACCTCCCCACCCCTCTTCCTTCCATCCCCTGACCCCCATTAAATAGCTAGCTCTGCAGCTATGGGACCCACCAGTGTGATGAAGCAAGGCCTCTGGTGCCCTGAATACTGGGACTGGCACAGAGAGGCTCTATGGCTGATGTGAATCTTCCTGACTGGACTACTTGGTGAGTTTCCCCAGAGCTGTTGAGCACACAGGCTTCCCCGCCTACCCTAATTGCTCACCAGGCCATCGATGTCCTTTGTGGACGTGGCTTCGGGTATCATACCAGAGGCTCCTTAGAGTCGGAAGCGATCACTTATGATGATCTAGCCCAACTCGCCCACAATGAACAGGGGCGTTCACAGCTAGATCAGGTTGCCCTGCGTGTCACCTTGGAAGGGACAGGGCATCCACCGCATCTCTGGGCAACCTGGTCCACTGCGCAGAATCACAGAATGTCCCGGGTTGGAAGGGACCTCGAGGGTCGTGGATCTCCAACCCCCCTGCCACATGCAGGACCATCAGCCTCCCCATTTCATACTAGACCAGGCTGCCCAGGGCTCCATCCAGCCTGGCCTTGAACACTTCCAGGGATGGACGGGGCATCCACAGCCTCTCTGGGCAGCTGTTCCAGCACCTCACCACTCTCTCAGTGAAGAACTTCCCCCTGACATCCAACCTAAATCTTCCCTCCCTCAACTTAAAACGTTTCCCCTGGTCCCTTGCTATGAAAGAGATTTTCCTTATATCTAACCTAAATTCTCCCTTCTTCTTTCCTTTAGCTCCCCTTTGGGTATCGAAAGGCTGTTACCAGGTCACCTCGGAGCCTTCACTTCTCCGCGCTGAACAGCCCCAGCTCTCTCAGCCTGTCCTCACAGGTGAGGTGTTTGATCCTTTGGTTTTTTTTTTTTTTTTTTTTTTGTGGCCGTCCTCTGTATGTGCTCCAACGGGTCCATGTCTCTTCTGCACTGAGGACTCTTCATATGGACACAGTACTCCAGGTGAGGCCTCTTCAGCACAGAACAGAGGGGCAGGATCACCTCTTTTCACTTGCTGACCGCACATCTTTTGGTGCAGCCCAGGATGTGGCTGGTTTTCTGGGCTGGGAGGGCGCTTTGCCGGCTCATGTACAGCTTGCCATCCACCAGGTCTTTTGGGACCTATGGCCCATAAGGCCTATGCTCAGTCCTTTCATCCCCCAGCATGTATTGGTAGTGGGGGTTTCTCTTGTCCCAGGTGGAAGAGACTGCGCCTGGATTTGTTGAACCCGATGAGGTTTGTCTGTGCCCGTTGCTCGAGCCTGTCTAGGTCCCTGTGGTTGGCGTCCCGTCCCTCTGGTGTGTCGCTGCTCCCCACCGCTTGGTGTTGTCAGCAAATCTTCTGAGGGTGCGCTCGATCCCGCTGGTGATGTCACTGATGAAGGTATTGAAGAGCCTCAGCCCCAGCACGGACCCCTTTGAGATGCCATTCGTCACCAATCGCCGTCCAGACACGGAGCCGTTGGCTCCTGGACTCGATCCTGCAGCCGGTTCTTTGTCCATTGAACAGTCCGCTCATCGAATCCGTGTCCTTCCAATTTGGAGAGAAGAATGTTGCGGGATATTGTGTCAAAGGCCTTACTGAAGTCCAGGTAGATGATATCAGTGGTTCTTCACTTGTCTATTGATGCAGTGACACCATCACAGACAGCCGCTAGATTGGTCAAGCAGGATTTACCGTTGGTCCTCTGGGTGCTCCAACAGGTC
The DNA here is from genome assembly GCA_037305975.1 of Chrysolophus pictus. Classification (NCBI taxonomy): domain Eukaryota; kingdom Metazoa; phylum Chordata; class Aves; order Galliformes; family Phasianidae; genus Chrysolophus; species Chrysolophus pictus. Next base: position 62,847 of record CM074586.1, on the reverse strand, counting down.
CGTGTCTTTTCTGCACTAAGGACTCTGCACCTGGGCACAATCCCTAGATATGGGATTATGTAGAATATAGTCTCAGATAAGGGAAACCACTTTACTTCACAAGTCCTGCAGGAGCTAATGAGAACTTTAGAAATCAAGCGGGAGTTCCATACTCACTGGCACGCTCCTTCTTCAGGGAAAGTAGAATGAATCAGGCAGATGCTGACAAAGCGCTTGTCAAAATTGATTTTGGAGACCAAATGACCACGGACAAAGCGTTTACCTTTAGCCCTTCTCAGAATACGAACCGCTCCCAGAAAAGACTTAGGAGTATCACCGTACAAAGTGCTGTTTGGGGTGCCGTACTTGGGAGGGAGAGGTGAGATGCCCACTCTTGAAACCAAGGATAAGTTTCTTAAGAACTATATACTCGGCTTGTCTGCTGCTCTGTTATCCCTCAAGGAACATGGACTGTTGTCTCAAACTCCACCTCTGGAATTTCTAGTGCCCTCATTCCGTGCTGGAGGCTGGGTCCTAATACGCACGTGTAAGGAGTCAAAGCTTCGGCCCGAGTGGGACGGACCATTTCAGGTGCTGCTGCAGTGGATGTAGTCTACCTTGACTTCAGCGATGCTTTTGATACGGTCTCCCACGACATCCTGCTAATGAAGCTGAGAAAGCGTGGGATGGATGAGTGGACAATGAGGTGGGCTGAGAACTGGTTTACTGGCTGAGCTCAGGGGGCGGTGATCGGAGGTTCAGAGTGCGGGTGGAGAGCTGTGAGTGGCGGTGCTCCTTGGGGGTTGGTGCTGGGTCTGGTTGTGAAAGGTAGGTTGTGTTTCTGCAGTAGAAGCTTTTAGTATTTTCTGTATGTAGTGTTGACCTTTACTGAACTTACAACCAACCCTCTTGTGAAATAGCTGTTTTCCTTCCACTAAGGAAGTTGTTGAACAGAGTAGAAAGTTAAAGACTGGGGGCGTTCTGACTGGGGTAGAAGTGAGCCAGGTGCAAAACGAGGCAAATATGCAGGGTGGAGAAAGAGAACCCAGCACAGGACAGAACGCATGTGCACACTCTTGGGAATATGGCCCTCGTATCTCCATGGAGAAGTACAAAACATAGAAAAAACAACGGGTTGGTAATGGACCTTACGTGGAAATGTATCATAGCAACAGCATCGGGGAGATTATAAGCCTGAGACGCTCAACCTGTGAGCGAGCACCAGGAGAGCATTACCTGCGTTGGGTTTGGAGTATAGAACGGAATGAATTTCGCTGACTGGTGCACAGTTTCTCCCTTGCTAATGGGGGATGTGAGTCCTCCATTATTGCAATAACAAATCAACTTTTCTGCTATCACTAAGATTCTTGCCTAACCTTTTTTGAGTATTTCTCACATGGTCTTGTTCAGTATCTTCATCAACTCCCTTGGTGAGGGGATAGTGTCCACTCTTAGTAAGTACACTGCTGTGACAAAGCTGGGCGACGTGGTTGGCACACCAAAAGGCTGTGCTGCTAGACCTGGACAGGCTGGAGAGTTGGGCAGTATCAAACCAGATGAGATTTAACAAAAGCAAGTGTTGAGTCTTGCACATGGGAAGGAATAGCCACAAGTATCAGTGCAGGCTGGGATGTGACATGCTGGAGAGGAGCTCTGCAGAGAAGAATCTGGGTGTCCTGGTGGATGACAGGTTGGCCATGAGCCATCAGTGTGCCCTGGCAGCCAAGAAGACCAATGGGATCCTGGGGTGCATTAAAAGGAGTGTGGCCAGCAGAGCAAGGGAGCTGATTCTCCCCTTCTGCTCCACTCTGGTCAGGCCTCACCTGGAGTACTGCATCCAGTTGTGGGTTCCCTGATACAAAAAATGACAGGGTTCTCTTTGAGAGAGTCGAGCAGAAGGCCACGAGGGTGGTAAAGGGCCTGGAGCATCTCCCCAATGTGGAAAGGCTTAGTGACCTGGGTCTGTTCAGTCTTGAGGAAAGAAGACTAAGAGGGGATGTGATTAATGCTTATAAATATATTAAGTGTGGGAGTCAAAAGGACATGGCCAACCACGGTCTGTGGGGACAGAATAAGGGGAAATGGCCATAAACTGGAGCACGGGAAGTTCCGCACCAAAACCAAAGGAACTTCTTCACAGTTAGGATGATGGAGCACTGGAGCAGGCTGCCCAGGGAGGCTGTGGATTCTCCTTCTCTGGAGATATTTTGCCTGGATGCCCACCTGTGCAGCCTGCTCTACAGAGCCTGTTTTGCAGGGGGGTTGGACTCGATGATCTCTAGGGGTCCCTAGCAACCCCAATTCTGTGATTCTGTGGTTTTAATCCTTGCTTCTTGCAGCAATGCAGTGTTTCAGAAGAGAGAAAAGCACGGCGGGCATAAACTGGGTTTCTGTGATTGATAAAGCTGTGCTGAGAACTGGGCTGACTACTGCACCTGGAAATGTGTGCGAAGTCTGCAGACACAGAAGAATAACTTTTCCCTGCAGGTTGGGCTTGTCTAAGGTAGGTGATTGCTAGGTGAGCTTGTGCTTTAAAGCATCAAGTTGTATAAATAAGGAAATCTTAAAAGCAAGATTGCCAGTTCTTTTTTACCTAAGTGATTTTTTAGCAGGGAAAGATTTGAGATGCTGTTTAGTAATGGAAGATGGAGAGAGGAGAATCAAGTCAAAGGCATGCTGTGCATAGCCACCACGTAGCATCTGTACCGCTCTCCCCCTGCGTAAAGGAGGAGCAACTCAGCAAGCTTGGCCTGGGCCATGGAAGGGAGCATACAAACATCTGGACCAACCCCAACGGAGTGGGTTCTGCAGGTTGGTTGTTTGCTGCTGTTTGTCTCACATCCTGTTGCTCAGGGGTAGATTTGTTCTTGATCAGTGCTAATAGGAAACTTTCATTACATTTTTGTTTCAGCTGTCCCAATGCTTTGATCCCTTGCTGCTGGGATGGGGTGTTTGCTGAATGATGATGTCCAGTCAGGCTTTGGGGATGAGTCTACATACCAGGGTATGTCTGGCAGGCCTGAGGCTTGGGGACCAGGCCAGGTCAAATCCAGTGCACTTTGCTCTCATTCTTAGCGCTTGCTTTTGCTCAGGAGGGTGGGTGGTGAACCTTATGAACCAATGCCTGCAGATGGGGTTTGTGGAGAAAGAGGTCCTGCACGCCTTGTGTGACACCTGCGGAGCTATAGTGAGGCTGCATCAGTGTAAAACACCAGAAATCCACAGAGGTGTGAAGGTGAGCTGTGGGCACCAGTAACGCAGGGGACGTGAGCCTGTTATTGCAATAGCGAATAAACTTTGCTGCTATCGCTAAGACCCTGGCCTAACCTGACATTTTTGACTTTGAGTGTTTCTCACAAACGTGGTGCCGAAACCAAGTTTGGTTAATCGTTCCAAGCCATGGCTTGGCTGCACACATCTGCCCGACTGATACCAGGTTTTTCATTACCTCGGACGCTGGATGAAAAAAATAGAATAATAAAAATCTTGACAACATCAATTTGCTGGTTATTTATTTATTGACAAGTACTCATAAGCACTGAGCGCAGGTCTGGTGGGTTTGTCGAAGATTTCCTTCGTTTTCTTTGTCGTCTTCCCTTCCCCCCTCTCCCTTCTGCGTTTTTCCTCTGCCACCAAAAGAGAGAACGGACGGCGATGACTCGGTGCAGACCCGCATCAGTCCTAGCGGTGAAGTGATTTCCGCGGTCTCTGGTGCCACCGCGTGGCCGATCGGCAAAAGTGCGTCGCAGTTGTTTCCACGATCTCTCGTGCCCCCTCGTGGCCAAGTGGGGGAACTGCAGCGAAGTTGTTTCAGCGGTCTCTGGTGCCCCCACGCGGTCAATCGGTAGAATTGCGGCAAGCAGCGTTATGTTGCCGCAGGCAGCAGGGCGCATGCGCGCAGGCACGCGGAAGTGGTGCGCGCACGGTCCTGCTCCTCTGCGCAGGCGCCCCGCCGATCTGCGTTATGCTTGGTCCTCCAGGAAGTAGTGCGCATGCGCCACAAAGCTTTTCAATGGCATCCATTTCTTCGAAGCCCTGAGATGCAGGTGAGCAGGCAATACTTGGATCGCCGGCTCCGCGATACTTTTCTCTCTTCCAATCCAGAATGCTCCTCGTCTGTTTTCTCGGGCGGTTTTATGCCCCGGTCTGCTTCGAGAACGTACTATTTAGGCGGACCGTGCACCCGCCGCTTGCGCAATGAGGCGTCGGAAAAAGCCGAATGCGTAGGGGCGTGGCCGAAAATGAGCGTGCGTCGTAATCCGCGCACGAGAAGCGCATGCGCGGTGCCGTGCCAAGGCGGCCGCATGCGCAGTTCGGTGACGTGCTTGCCGCATGCGCACTGCAAACGATGGCGCGTGCGTCTTGCGGTGCGGAGGCTGGCGCATGCGCAGAGCGGTGCGACCGATCGCGCATGCCCAATGCGGTCCTGCGGCTGGCGCATGCGCAGAGCAGGGCCAAACTTGGCACATGCGCATTGCGGGGCACAGACAGGCGCATGCACCGTGGCGGGCAGGCAGAATCCGGCGCGTGCCCCGTTCGGAGCAGAATCCAGTGCGTGCGCAGTGCTTTTTTTTTTTTTTTTTTTTTTTTTTTTTTTGAAACCACTGGCGCGTGCGTCGTGCTTTCTCATGAATCGCGCGTCCGTACTCCGCGCTGTTGTCTCGAGAACCGCGCCTGCGTAGTGCGGTGCAGAGACTGCCGCGTGCGCAGTGCCTAGATTGGCACGTGCGTGTTGCTCTCGCGAGACTTGCTTTTCCAGGAACGCTGCGGTGCAGGGCTGGGGCTGGAACGGGACGTCCGCTCCTCCACCGCGGCGGCAAGCACGTTGGGAGCCACGAGGCGTTGAGGGGCAGCTGTGAGCCGACCCGGTCCGTTCCCGGGTGGGCTCGGGCATAAATCGGCGGAAATAGACGAGGGGCATCCTGAATTAGAAGGGGAGAATATCGCTGAGCCGGCGGTCCGAGAATCGGCTGCTTGCCCGTCCCCGTAGTGGTCTGTCGAAACAATTGCTATTTTTAAGTTGACGGGCGCGTGTTCGCTATTATCCGGAGGACTCATCACCATAGAGAGCGGCGGATTAGCTGCGCAGAGCGGTTAAAACGCCACTTCCGCGTTTGTACGCGCATGCGTTGTACCGCTTGCCGGCCTAAGCAGCAGGCAGCGGCAGTTCCGCGCATTGGCCACGAGGTGGCAGCAGAGACCGCGGGAAGAACAACTCCGGCGGGATTGCCGGGGACCCGCGGCGCCGTCCGTGTCGATCCGTTCTGCGTTGTGATGACGGGGGAAGAACGCGAAGTTAGAAGCGGGGGAAAAGGCGAAGAAAACAAAGGGAAACTACTCCAGACCCCGGAAAGCTGTGCTGAGTGCTTATGAATATCTGTTAAAAAAGAAAACAAACTTGTTTTTGCCAGCATCCATCGCATTGTTTTTAACTATTCACATACCAAAATGTAACTGCCCAGCACATTTAATGATAACGAAATAAAGCGCTTCGGCAGAAAGCACGGGGCTATATTAATGTTTGCTCAGCCTCTGTCTTGTTCATATTTTAATGTATTTTTTTCCAAGGCCTTTCTTCAACTCCAGGTTTCATTTTTGGCTTTTTATTCTTTTTAATGCCACAAAATGGGTAGGTTTAGGCCCTAGCAGGTCTACACAGGCAGAGACAAAGTTGCAGTTTTGAGATTCTTGGGGACCGTTACATCATTTCCACAAAGATTAACAAAACCTGCAGTTCTCCACCTAAGTTTACAGATGGAAAACGTTAATTCAGCTGCATAGAAAGAATCGATGTGTCACAGCTGCCATTGGCAAGACGGCCAGAGAGTTGTGCAGGTCCACCCGGCTCAGCTGCACCTTTTTATCTGCCCTTCTCTGGTCCTCCTGCGGCTGGACAGATAGCGCACAAGGGCACGGGGTACGCAGACCCCCCCCCCCCGGCCAGCTGCAGCAGTCGCTCCTGACAGCACTCCCTTTCCTCCCGACCATTCCCATTTTGCAGGCTGGAGCCCTGTGTGGCAGAGGAGGAGAGAGCTGCGGGCAGAAGGAAAACAGGGTGCTGGGATTCCTCCAGCCCGCTGCCGGATGTCTTCTCTGGCATTTTGGGGGTGGGCAGAGGACTGTGGGAGCACCTTCGAGGCTCTGGGCAGGAGGGAAGGAAGCAAAGATGCAGCTTCAGGCAGCGGACTCTGAGCTGGAGCAGTGCAGCCAGGCATGGCTGCACAGCCCGCAGTCTGGACACACGGAAGAAGTTCATCCAGCTGAGGGCTGCAGGGCTGTCCTTACCAAGCACTCCCCCATGCTGCAGTTCTGCATGAGCACCAATTGCTCAAGCTCTTCCCACTGCAGGAGCTCAGAAGCGACAAGGACCCCGAACCCCAAACCAGGCAGGTAATGACAACATACGCACACACAGATACACACCCGATGCAGAATCTGGCACTCTACAGTCCTCCCAGAGCTTGTTGCTGCTTTTTAGGCTGCTCTACAGCTATTCTGTCCTTTTCCCTTCATTTCCCTATGTCTCGCCCCCTTCCTTTGCCCTGTGCCTTCCCCATTCCTTTTTCAGGCTTCCTCCTTTCTTTCCTCACTTCCTTCCCCGCTCCTTCCCCCTGCAACGGCCTGTGTTCTGCTGCTGTTTCAGCTGACAATCCTTAAACCACACTTTTCAAAGACATTGGATCAGATCGCATACTGTCACTGATTTAAAAAAGAAAACAAGTGCAGTATTATGTACGGATAACAAACTCCCACCTGCTTGAAAAACAGTAGCAGCTCCTCATCCTGGAGTGTCACCATCACCCCATGTTGGGCTGGCACTGCTCATCTGCCCCGCAGTGCTGCTCAAACTCCTGGCACAGCCTGCCACCTCCATGTGTCACCTCCTCTTGCCTCTGTAGTTCTGACCCCACACATCAACCCCATGTCCCTCCATGTCCCCCCGTGTCCCTGTGTCCCCATATGCCCTCTCATGTCCCCTCAAGTCCCCCCACGCCCCCTGCCCCGCTTTGCTCCATGCCGATGTTGTCGGGTTGAGGACAGGGACAGGGATTTGCCTGTGGAAGTGGGGTCCAGGGAGCGGAGTTGCTGGCCGTGCGCAGCGGGGTGATGGTGTCCTCGGGGCATGGCTGTGACAGTGGGGTGGGGGTAGCACCCCACAAGTGGGGGTCATTGCCCCCAAAATGGGGCTTGTGCCCCCTGCACGTGGGCAAGTTGTACGGGGAGTGCGTTCTGGAGATGCTTTGTCTGTTCTCCAAATCTGCAGTGACTTCAGCAATCCCACGTCGTGCCGCAGCAGAAATGGGTACTGCGGTACGTCAGCGATCTCTGACTTGAGGAGCGCAGGGGCTGCACGAAGTACGCACGCTGCAGCCTCCCTACTTCTTTGGGGTTTGGGATTGATGTTTGAGCCCAAGGGCTACACGGTGCCTTACAGGCAGGTGCCAGGTTCACCCACTTTGGGATTGATGTTTGAGCCCAAGGGCTACACGGTGCCTTACAGGCAGGTGCCAGGTTCACCCACTGAGGACACCAAATCGTAAAATATTTTCACGATGGTCTTTAATTGCTGTGTGAGTAGGTAATGCACATTTCTCACTGGGGAGCCATAAGCTGACCCTGACAGCTTGGCAAACAGCACTTGCTCCACTCACACCGTAATCTCAGCCTTTTCGCTGCACGTGCAGCTTCTCAGCATCTTGCTGCATCAGTATTAAAATCTGTGCTCTCCTATCTACTAGAAATTTTATCAGTTGCCTTTGAGGACATCTGACTGGAATCAAAATATGTGGGCCATTCTTGCTCATTCAGTGATAAACTTCCCCTTGCCAGACAGGCAGACCCAATTCACTTTTTTTTTTTTTTTTTTTTTTTTTTTAATTCGTGACGTGACGGGAACTTTGAGATCACAGCCTGAAGCAGTGATGGAGCATCTGGTGAGGGGTGGTGCAGCCCTGCAAGCACAGGTGGAAGCAATGCAGCTGTGGGACCAGGTGGGGCTGAGCCTGGCTCCACCCCTCCCTCACCTCATTTAAGGGCTGGCAGCCCCCAAGGCAGGGTCTTTCCCTGGTGACTGCCTCCTGTGGGTTGTTGGGTGAGTGCTCTTTCTTGGAAAGAGGCAACTGGTTTTTTTTCCTATATTGTAGGGCTTTGATCTTTGCCTTTCTGAGGGGATCCGAAGCTGGACTGGAGCAGCTATGTTTGCTATGCTTGTTCGTATTTTTCTTTTCAATTCTTTTCTTAAGAGGGAGTGAAGGGGTTGTCTCCCTTTCTCCGAACTGTTGGAGAATGGAGGGGCTGACGTACATTCCTTTCTTTTGCTCTTGTCTCATTTTTGGAATGCTTCAGTCAGTCCCAAGGTAATGCTGGTTGGCTGACTGAGCATTGCTGGACTCTGGAAATGCCTGGAGCTAATGCGCTTTTCTGTAAAGGGGTTCTGTGTTCTCCAGGTTTCCTTTGCAACTCTTTCTAAGCTCAATACCTTCTTGTGAAGTCTCCGTTCCCTCTTTCATGATTCTCATTGCATCATCTCCAACCCGAGACTCCAAACTTGGTTGGTCTGCTACCACGTTGTCCCAATCCATTTTATGACACGTACCCTCTGCATCCCCCTCCACGTTCCCTCTGTGTCCTCATGTCCCGCCTGTGTCTTTGTGTCCTCCCTGTGTCCTCTGCCCATGTCCCCTCTGTGTCTTCTCTGCCACGTATTAATTCCGCCCATGCTGAGTATTGTGTAAGGGCACGTATTTAAATTATGCTCTGTGTCTCTTTGGATCCCGTTCTGTTTTGCAGCTCGATGGGGTTGAAGGGTTCCTGGGGCTCCTCTAGTCAGTGGTTTAAGCACTGTGAAATCTGTGGAGCAGATAATGGAACGCCACGAATCCCTTGTTCATGCATCGCTTGTATGCAGGTGGGTTTTGTGATGGCTGTGGGACGCTCACTTAAAGATGGAATGGGGGTTACAAGGGGCTCGCCTTGCTCCCTGGGGTTTATTCTTCCGGCCCGATAAGCTACGTGGTTAGTAATAGGGTGAGGTGCATGTATCAGGCTGGGACCTGAGCTTAAGAAAACCCCCAGCCCCAGTGGCTGTTTTTTTCTTCCTCACTTAGTGTAATACAGTCTCCGCTACTCGAGCATACTGAACACGAGTATTCTGTTCCTGTTTTGTCTGGTTCTCTCCTAGACCTCCCTTACAAATTTGTCAGTAGTAACAGATGTCAGGGCATAGTTCTCAGAGCACGTTGTGTCCGACCACCCCAGGGTCCTAGGGTTCTTTCTGTTTTTATGGCAGATCTGGCTCCGTCTTTACAGGAAACAAAGGATTGTCTTCTACTGGACCACTTCATCTGGATCACCCCAGATATCTCCATCCCAATTGTCAGGGGATGCTGTTAGTTTCCTAGTCTGTATGATACCCAACCTCCCCACCCCTCTTCCTTCCATCCCCTGACCCCCATTAAATAGCTAGCTCTGCAGCTATGGGACCCACCAGTGTGATGAAGCAAGGCCTCTGGTGCCCTGAATACTGGGACTGGCACAGAGAGGCTCTATGGCTGATGTGAATCTTCCTGACTGGACTACTTGGTGAGTTTCCCCAGAGCTGTTGAGCACACAGGCTTCCCCGCCTACCCTAATTGCTCACCAGGCCATCGATGTCCTTTGTGGACGTGGCTTCGGGTATCATACCAGAGGCTCCTTAGAGTCGGAAGCGACCACTTATGATGATCTAGCCCAACTCGCCCACAATGAACAGGGGCGTTCACAGCTAGATCAGGTTGCCCTGCGTGTCACCTTGGAAGGGACAGGGCATCCACCGCATCTCTGGGCAACCTGGTCCACTGCGCAGAATCACAGAATGTCCCGGGTTGGAAGGGACCTCGAGGATCGTGGATCTCCAACCCCCCTGCCACATGCAGGACCATCAACCTCCCCATTTCATACTAGACCAGGCTGCCCAGGGCTCCATCCAGCCTGGCCTTGAACACTTCCAGGGATGGACGGGGCATCCACAACCTCTCTGGGCAGCTGTTCCAGCACCTCACCACTCTCTCAGTGAAGAACTTCCCCCTGACATCCAACCTAAATCTTCCCTCCCTCAACTTAAAACGTTTCCCCTGGTCCCTTGCTATGAAAGAGATTTTCCTTATATCTAACCTAAATTCTCCCTTCTTTCCTTTAGCTCCCCTTTGGGTATCGAAAGGCTGTTACCAGGTCACCTCGGAGCCTTCACTTCTCCGCGCTGAACAGCCCCAGCTCTCTCAGCCTGTCCTCACAGGTGAGGTGTTTGATCCTTTGGTTTTTTTTTTTTTTTTTTTTTGTGGCCGTCCTCTGTATGTGCTCCAACGGGTCCATGTCTCTTCTGCGCTGAGGACTCTTCATATGGACACAGTACTCCAGGTGAGGCCTCTTCAGCACAGAACAGAGGGGCAGGATCACCTCTTTTCACTTGCTGACCGCACATCTTTTGGTGCAGCCCAGGATGTGGCTGGTTTTCTGGGCTGGGAGGGCACTTTGCCGGCTCATGTACAGCTTGCCATCCACCAGGTCTTTTGGGACCTATGGCCCATAAGGCCTATGCTCAGTCCTTTCATCCCCCAGCATGTATTGGTAGTGGGGGTTTCTCTTGTCCCAGGTGGAAGAGACTGCGCCTGGATTTGTTGAACCCGATGAGGTTTGTCTGTGCCCGTTGCTCGAGCCTGTCTAGGTCCCTGTGGTTGGCGTCCCGTCCCTCTGGTGTGTCGCTGCTCCCCACCGCTTGGTGTTGTCAGCAAATCTTCTGAGGGTGCGCTCGATCCCGCTGGTGATGTCACTGATGAAGGTATTGAAGAGCCTCAGCCCCAGCACGGACCCCTTTGAGATGCCATTCGTCACCAATCGCCGTCCAGACACGGAGCCGTTGGCTCCTGGACTCGATCCTGCAGCCGGTTCTTTGTCCATTGAACAGTCCGCTCATCGAATCCGTGTCCTTCCAATTTGGAGAGAAGAATGTTGCGGGATATTGTGTCAAAGGCCTTACTGAAGTCCAGGTAGATGATATCAGTGGTTCTTCACTTGTCTATTGATGCAGTGACACCATCACAGACAGCCGCTAGATTGGTCAAGCAGGATTTACCGTTGGTCCTCTGGGTGCTCCAACAGGTCCGTGTCTTTTCTGCACTAAGGACTCTGCACCTGGGCACAATCCCTAGATATGGGATTATGTAGAATATAGTCTCAGATAAGGGAAACCACTTTACTTCACAAGTCCTGCAGGAGCTAATGAGAACTTTAGAAATCAAGCGGGAGTTCCATACTCACTGGCACGCTCCTTCTTCAGGGAAAGTAGAATGAATCAGGCAGATGCTGACAAAGCGCTTGTCAAAATTGATTTTGGAGACCAAATGACCACGGACAAAGCGTTTACCTTTAGCCCTTCTCAGAATACGAACCGCTCCCAGAAAAGACTTAGGAGTATCACCGTACAAAGTGCTGTTTGGGGTGCCGTACTTGGGAGGGAGAGGTGAGATGCCCACTCTTGAAACCAAGGATAAGTTTCTTAAGAACTATATACTCGGCTTGTCTGCTGCTCTGTTATCCCTCAAGGAACATGGACTGTTGTCTCAAACTCCACCTCTGGAATTTCTAGTGCCCTCATTCCGTGCTGGAGGCTGGGTCCTAATACGCACGTGTAAGGAGTCAAAGCTTCGGCCCGAGTGGGACGGACCATTTCAGGTGCTGCTGCAGTGGATGTAGTCTACCTTGACTTCAGCGATGCTTTTGATACGGTCTCCCACGACATCCTGCTAATGAAGCTGAGAAAGCGTGGGATGGATGAGTGGACAATGAGGTGGGCTGAGAACTGGTTTACTGGCTGAGCTCAGGGGGCGGTGATCGGAGGTTCAGAGTGCGGGTGGAGAGCTGTGAGTGGCGGTGCTCCTTGGGGGTTGGTGCTGGGTCTGGTTGTGAAAGGTAGGTTGTGTTTCTGCAGTAGAAGCTTTTAGTATTTTCTGTATGTAGTGTTGACCTTTACTGAACTTACAACCAACCCTCTTGTGAAATAGCTGTTTTCCTTCCACTAAGGAAGTTGTTGAACAGAGTAGAAAGTTAAAGACTGGGGGCGTTCTGACTGGGGTAGAAGTGAGCCAGGTGCAAAACGAGGCAAATATGCAGGGTGGAGAAAGAGAACCCAGCACAGGACAGAACGCATGTGCACACTCTTGGGAATATGGCCCTCGTATCTCCATGGAGAAGTACAAAACATAGAAAAAACAACGGGTTGGTAATGGACCTTACGTGGAAATGTATCATAGCAACAGCATCGGGGAGATTATAAGCCTGAGACGCTCAACCTGTGAGCGAGCACCAGGAGAGCATTACCTGCGTTGGGTTTGGAGTATAGAACGGAATGAATTTCGCTGACTGGTGCACAGTTTCTCCCTTGCTAATGGGGGATGTGAGTCCTCCATTATTGCAATAACAAATCAACTTTTCTGCTATCACTAAGATTCTTGCCTAACCTTTTTTGAGTATTTCTCACATGGTCTTGTTCAGTATCTTCATCAACTCCCTTGGTGAGGGGATAGTGTCCACTCTTAGTAAGTACACTGCTGTGACAAAGCTGGGCGACGTGGTTGGCACACCAAAAGGCTGTGCTGCTAGACCTGGACAGGCTGGAGAGTTGGGCAGTATCAAACCAGATGAGATTTAACAAAAGCAAGTGTTGAGTCTTGCACATGGGAAGGAATAGCCACAAGTATCAGTGCAGGCTGGGATGTGACATGCTGGAGAGGAGCTCTGCAGAGAAGAATCTGGGTGTCCTGGTGGATGACAGGTTGGCCATGAGCCATCAGTGTGCCCTGGCAGCCAAGAAGACCAATGGGATCCTGGGGTGCATTAAAAGGAGTGTGGCCAGCAGAGCAAGGGAGCTGATTCTCCCCTTCTGCTCCACTCTGGTCAGGCCTCACCTGGAGTACTGCATCCAGTTGTGGGTTCCCTGATACAAAAAATGACAGGGTTCTCTTTGAGAGAGTCGAGCAGAAGGCCACGAGGGTGGTAAAGGGCCTGGAGCATCTCCCCAATGTGGAAAGGCTTAGTGACCTGGGTCTGTTCAGTCTTGAGGAAAGAAGACTAAGAGGGGATGTGATTAATGCTTATAAATATATTAAGTGTGGGAGTCAAAAGGACATGGCCAACCACGGTCTGTGGGGACAGAATAAGGGGAAATGGCCATAAACTGGAGCACGGGAAGTTCCGCACCAAAACCAAAGGAACTTCTTCACAGTTAGGATGATGGAGCACTGGAGCAGGCTGCCCAGGGAGGCTGTGGATTCTCCTTCTCTGGAGATATTTTGCCTGGATGCCCACCTGTGCAGCCTGCTCTACAGAGCCTGTTTTGCAGGGGGGTTGGACTCGATGATCTCTAGGGGTCCCTAGCAACCCCAATTCTGTGATTCTGTGGTTTTAATCCTTGCTTCTTGCAGCAATGCAGTGTTTCAGAAGAGAGAAAAGCACGGCGGGCATAAACTGGGTTTCTGTGATTGATAAAGCTGTGCTGAGAACTGGGCTGACTACTGCACCTGGAAATGTGTGCGAAGTCTGCAGACACAGAAGAATAACTTTTCCCTGCAGGTTGGGCTTGTCTAAGGTAGGTGATTGCTAGGTGAGCTTGTGCTTTAAAGCATCAAGTTGTATAAATAAGGAAATCTTAAAAGCAAGATTGCCAGTTCTTTTTTACCTAAGTGATTTTTTAGCAGGGAAAGATTTGAGATGCTGTTTAGTAATGGAAGATGGAGAGAGGAGAATCAAGTCAAAGGCATGCTGTGCATAGCCACCACGTAGCATCTGTACCGCTCTCCCCCTGCGTAAAGGAGGAGCAACTCAGCAAGCTTGGCCTGGGCCATGGAAGGGAGCATACAAACATCTGGACCAACCCCAACGGAGTGGGTTCTGCAGGTTGGTTGTTTGCTGCTGTTTGTCTCACATCCTGTTGCTCAGGGGTAGATTTGTTCTTGATCAGTGCTAATAGGAAACTTTCATTACATTTTTGTTTCAGCTGTCCCAATGCTTTGATCCCTTGCTGCTGGGATGGGGTGTTTGCTGAATGATGATGTCCAGTCAGGCTTTGGGGATGAGTCTACATACCAGGGTATGTCTGGCAGGCCTGAGGCTTGGGGACCAGGCCAGGTCAAATCCAGTGCACTTTGCTCTCATTCTTAGCGCTTGCTTTTGCTCAGGAGGGTGGGTGGTGAACCTTATGAACCAATGCCTGCAGATGGGGTTTGTGGAGAAAGAGGTCCTGCACGCCTTGTGTGACACCTGCGGAGCTATAGTGAGGCTGCATCAGTGTAAAACACCAGAAATCCACAGAGGTGTGAAGGTGAGCTGTGGGCACCAGTAACACAGGAGGGAATGTGCATGCTTGGGGTTTGGATGCTTCTGTGTGTTTTAAGTGACTGTGATACCACTGCTCGGTCAGTTTGAGTGTGTGGAACAAGTACGACATCCTTTTTGACGGAGTCCTGTGAAAGGAGTCCTATGAACTTGAGATCTGAGTTTAAGCCTGTGGACATTGTTCAGGAGTTGGGGAAGAGTACGAGGCAAGGAAAGTTGGGGTAAGAGGATGAGGCTTAGGACCAGGAACCTCTTCCATTGGTATTAACTCTTGCCGTTCTCTTTTTGGATTAGGAATCCATGTGGGTCTTTTTATGAAGAACAGCCTTGTTGTGCAGCTTATGAATTAATTCATTCACGCCTGTTAACTGGTTTTCTTCCCTACACGAAGCTGCAATTGAAATGGACACTTTGTGATCTGATCCCCTCTGGCATGCTCAGATCAGCCAAGTTGGCAAAGCCTGGCTCTTGGTTGGTGAGTTGTGCCCAAGGTCAGAGAGTTGGCTCTTGTGATCTTTGATCATGTCTTCCACTTGCACGCTGTGTTCTTTCTGTTATGTTTACCTCTTGAGCTCCAGCCCTGAGGATGCAAGCGCTACCGCAGAAGGAATGGTTTAGATTGGAAGTGCAATGCAAAGGACTGGAGCCAGCAGGAGCAGGGAAGTGATCATCCCCCTGTGCTCAGCACTGGTGAGTCCTCACCTTGAGTACTGTGTTCAGTTCTGGGTGCCTCACTACAGGAAGGACAATGAAAGCCTGAAACATGTCCAGAGAAGAGCAGTGAAGCTGTGGGGGGTCTACAGCACAAGTCTTATGGGGAACGGCTGAGGGATTTAGTCTGGAGAAGAGGAGGCTCAGGGAAGACCTTCTCACTCTCTACAACTAGCTGAAGAGAGGTTATGTTGAGGGGGGGGTTGCCCCCCCTCTCCTGTGTAAGTAGTAATAGGACTGGAGGGAGTGGCCTGAAGTTGCATGAGGGGAGATTGAGGTTGGATGTTAAGAAAAACTTCTCCACAGGAGTGGTCAGACGCTGAAACGGGCTGCCCAGACAGGTGATAGAGTTACCATCCCTGCAGGTGTTCAAGAAACGTTAAATGTTGTCGTGAGGGATGTGGCTTAGTGGGAAATGTTGGTGGTAGGTGGATGGTTGGACCAGATGATCTTGAAGATCTTTTCTGAGCTTGCTAATTCTATGTTTCTATGAAAGATATGTGCTGGTGAGTGCTTTGCTGGGTGAGCATCACCCTGCTGGAAAGCAGACAGCTGTTGTCTTTGCAGGCAGCCACATCCATGGGGATTGGAGGCTTCTTAACCTTGTCTTTCATATCTCATGGGCAGTAAGTCATGTTGATTTAAAGCAGGATCTTAGAATCAACCTTGATTTCTTCAGCCGCCAGAGCTCTCCACCATGCTTCTCCCTGTGATGTGAGACCGTATCAGAGGCCGTGCAGAAGTCTGGGTAGGTGAAGTCAGTTGCTCTTCCTTTCCCCCCCAGTGCTGGAAATAGTGGGGAATGGGACTGTGGGACGTTCCAACAGTGGTTTTCTACCTCAGCAGAACTGAATGGCTGTTCTGGTCCACGTGGTCATTTTGGGTGAATCTGACACAAATTAGAGAGATGAGGGGCCTGTGAGCAAAAAGCATGTGCCGCATTTTGTGGTGCAAGATGTTCTCTGAGCTGCTGCTAAGAATGCCCAGCATGCTTCCTTTTTGATGGGAAGAGGTTTAGCAAGGATTTTTTAGATTAAAATAGATGAAAATCACGTATTTCCTTTACATTGACCTTTCTTTCATACTGCTTCTTGAAGAGTTACCTTTGGATTCTAAACTAATATTTATTACTGAAGAGAATACATATGCACCCTGCACTTTTATCTGCACAAAGAAACTTCTGAACATCTCTTTACATGTTTCTTTTTGGCACTGAGATGAAGCTGTGTGGAACGTAGGCTTGGATGAATTTTCAATCAGTAGCAGGGACGTGTAATGCTCATCTTAGATGTCGTGCTGACAGAAAGAGCAGAAAGGTAAATCTTATGGGGTTGCATGCTATTTTTTTTTTTTCAGCCATGACCATGGAAGCATTACCCAGACAAAATGAGCATTTGTCACCTGGACTTTCTACACATGACAGAGGAAGTGGAAGTCAGCAGCCGAAGCATCTGCATAGGAGACCCCTGCATAGGAATAGTGAGAGTTACCCTGGCACCGTCCTTTGGAAATCTCAGGGCTCTGTAAGCTCTGAAGCTGTGTCGTAACTCCTCCCGTGATGCTGGCTCAGCTCTCCCTTTCTTTTGTGTAGGAGAGCTGGAGTTCACCTCCTTCCTGTTTCCTGCCCATGTGCTCCCTGCTTTGGTGTTTATTGCTCACACCCAGATTGGCACGTGTGGATAAGGGCCTCTGTTTACGTTTATCTTTTGCTTGTGGTGACAGCTCATAGCTGAGCTTGTGGTTAACGAGACACACAATAGCTGGAGATACAGTTCTCTGCGTCACTAAAACATGAGCTTTGTGACAGCCACGAGCCCAAGGAACAGTGAGTTTCTGTGTTTTATTTCTGTGCTTGCTCCCATTGCCCTGCGGCCCTGTTGTGTGTGAAGCCGGTGGGTGGCTCAGCACCACACAGTCTTTCGCCCTCTCCCATGTTCCCCATGGGATGGGGGGGAGTGTTGGGTGGAAAAAGAGAAGTAAAACTCGTGTTTTGAGAATGTGAGATAAAAGTGTTTACTAAGGTAGATTTACTAAGGTAGAGAAAAAGATAGTAGTTATGAATATATATATGAGAATATATAACAATATATGAATGTATTGCAAGTGATGTACAAGCAATGGCTCACCACCCGCCAACCACTGTCCAGTTAGCCACCAAGAAATAAAAGAGAGTGAGATGAACCCCTTCCACTTGATGCCATATAGTATGGAATATCCCTTTGGCCAGTTTACGTTAGTTGTCTTAATTCTGTTCCCTCCCAGCTCTTTGTTGAGAGCTTTGCTGAGAATGGCTTTGGCTCTGTGCAACTTTGCTTGTCAGAAACTATAAACATCAGGGTGTTATCAGTGTGATTTTTCTCCTAGAACCCAAACATAGCATCATACCAGATACTCTGAAGAAAAATCCCTCCCAGCTGAGACTAAGGCAGGCCCCCAGTGTCTGTGCCGTAAGCCAGGTGGGGCTGCAGGTGGTGCATTTCCCTGGCAGCGTTGGCCAGGGATGCTGGGGAGGTTTTGGTGCCCAGCTTGGACGTCGCAGCACTGCTGTGCCTGTCAAAGCGGCATGCTGCGTACTCTCCGAGCAACAAAGCAGTGTTTCATCAACAATGTGCCATGCTATTTCCTGGAACCAGGTGCGTTTGTGTCTCTGAGGCTGGGTTTACCCTACGAGCTCTTCTTGCAGTAGCTGTTTTGAATTCCATTGCAGGCACTTGAGCAGAAGTGCTTTTCCCCTTATGTTCTGTCTCACAGTATTTGCCCATGGTTGGTAGAAGAAGGAGCTGAAAAGATGGATCAGCAGTAGATTCTGTTGGCTTACCCTCTGTGCTTCATCCCTGGAGCTCATTGCTGCACAGAAGAGTACATGCGTGTTTATCCTAGGGCTGCAGTAAACGGGAGCCTGGTTGGCATAGCACCGAGCGGCACCTAATGGGCTCTGCCGAGGATGGCTTTGCAGAAGGAGCAGGAGTGCCTGCGTCCACCTGTATCCTCGGATACGTTCTGGCAGCGATGCACCAGCTGTGGCCACAGTGACTGAATGCAGGGCTTGGCTTGGGGCTGCCGTGTGGCACTTACTGCCCCCCCGTATGCCTGGCAAAGCACAACCACCCCTCGCCCACGACAAGCGTTTGTCTTAGTGTCGTGTTTCATGCTGTCTCCTGAACCTCAGGCACTGGAGGCAGTTTCCCCACAAGAAGGGGAGAAGAAAATGAGGTCGTCCTAGAAGCAAAAAGGCAAAAATTCACTTGGGAAAGAAATGTATAAAGCAGTCTGGTAGTAGTTCTGTGTTTCTCCCGTCTCTTCCTTGATTTCCTTACAGTGAAATAGACAGGTGCTGTAACACGCTCTTGAATTAAACAAAGGACTCTAGTGTGGATTTTATGTAGGCCCTGCACTCCAAGGTATGCTGCTGGGGGGAAGTGTCCATCTGCCCGAGGGTAGGAAGGCCCTGCAGACGGATGGCCTGAGGCCGGTTGTACGAGGAGGCTCAACAAGAGCAAGCGCCGGGTCCTGCGCTTTGGTCATGATGACCCCGTGCCATCTTCTCCAGGATTTGGCTGAGGTAGAATTCCAACCGCCCTCTGATTCTAGAATGTTGGGGTGTTGGAATCTTCTGGTCTTGTGACGTGGTCTTGCTTCCCCACCTTGTCCATCATGGTGGAGCAGCCTGGTGGCCCTTAGTGATGTCATAAGCGGCAAGAATGAGGGGAGGAGCAGTGCGTGCTGCGTCCCTTCATTGGAGCGCTTGAGCTCTGACTGAGTAGCTCGCTTGTTGCACTTGTGCATCGACTGAGTACCTTCGTTTTCACACCGTCTTGTGCAGCATCTTGTAGGTAAGCTGAGACAGTGTGAGATAGACGGGTGGACAGTGAGGTGTTGAAAGCTGCTGGCTGGCGGAGCTGGTAGTGTCATGCTGCTTACTCTTGACCATCAGACATAATTTTCACTCAGTACCTACATTCCGAAGCATAGAGGTGGCATTTGTCACAGGGCTTTTCCCTTGTCTTCTTTGTTAAATTGTGCAAGCTCACTGATCAGCTCTTTCTCTCCCCTCTCCCCGCCCTCTGCCTTCTTTGATGCAGCTTTTGCTCGCGGAAGAACAGAGCAAAGTGACAAGAAACGGCTGCGGCTTCAAGGAACTTGTCTACCTTGTTCTGATCTCTTGCCAGGTACGTGCCACGCGTTGTCCCCCCACGTGGTTTTGCAGCCCGCGTCGCACCGTGTTTAGTAACACAGCCTCATCCAGCCTTGACGGGACACTGGTCATGTGTAGGGTTTTTCCACTTCCCCTCCAGCTCAGCCCCCAGAAGGATGCTGTCTGTGGTGCTGTGACAGGCTAGTCTTAAGGAAACCAATCCCTTAGGCAAGGAGTCCTAGTCCCAGTTTGTGCAGGGCTGCACAACGTGACCACGAGCATGCGTGCTTCAACTGCGTGTGTGCCCGACAGCTGTGGGGAGCACAGCAGAGATGCAAGCAGAGGAAATCCATGTGCAAGGCTGCGGCCGGCGCTGGAGGTGAACTGGTGGGAGCCGGGGGCTGGGGAACATATCCACCTCCCAGCAGTGACTCCTCTCTCTGCTCTGCTACTGCGCTGCTGGTGTGCTCTGAGCAAGTGCATCTGCTGCTTTGTGCCAGAATCCCCATCTGCTAGCAGAGGGATAGCGACTTAGTAGGCTGTCTCGTTTGAATTGACTGAACAAAGTGGTTGTTTCTAGAACACCTGCCTATGCCAGTGGATAACTGAGGGTAGTTTTGAAGAAGTCTCTTCATACCGTGGTGTGTGAACAGAGAGAATAAAAGTGTGTTTCTTTTCACTTCCAGCTTGTCGTACCTGCTGTGATGGGCATCGCATGCAGCGAGATCAGCTGTGGGCCTGACCTGGCACAAATGGAGGTAGAGTATGAAGCTCTGATTGGTCTTTGTTCCCTGACTTGAGCCAGCAGAGTGAGCTGCAGATGAGCTCTCTTGCTTTTCAAGAGAGGGAGAGTCCTTCCGTCTCTACTGATGTCACTGAAAAGCTTCATGTCCTTGCTACGGGCATCGAGATGGCCATGGTCATTATAGTACCGACAGAATCAGATCGAGAGTTATAAACATGCAGAAGCATTTTCCCCATCCTGCCTGGATTTTGTCACCCAAAGACCAAGTTCTCATATTCAGCAAGTTAAGGGAAGCGGGCACTTGTAGTGAGCCAAGGATTGGGTCAGTGGACCGGCTCCTGTGTCTAGTCCACGGCTGAGGTCTCCAAGCAATAGGTTACAGGAAGCGAGCAGACTCCTCTTTGGCGAGACAGTAGTGCAAGCGTGGCAAGTTTATAAAACTACTGGAGCCATCTCAGTTGTGGTGTTTGTGCTCTTAGTTTGAGTAGAGAGAGATGCATCTTTGCATTGCCTGGTGATACTGCTGCACACTGGGAAGAGAAACAGCTGGTATTAGACTTGCAGTTTCTTGTTAAGCACTCGCGATAAGGATCTTTCTCTGCAGATGTGCTCCTCGCTCTGAAATTCTCCTCATTTGTCCTCAGCTCCTCACCACGGCCTGTGCTCTCTGTTTCAGACTGAGAACAAGGGGAAGCCTCTGCTGGTGCACGAGGAGTCATCTCTTAATATTCCAGCTGTTGCTGCTGCCCATGTTCTTAAGAGATATGTTGCCCAGGCACCGGATGAACTCTCCTTTGAGGTAAGCAGTTAAGGGCGTTCCTTGTTGTCATGTACAGAAGAGTATGAGGTGTGAATGCATCAGGAATATTCTCATACATCTCCAGAATGTTTGGTGAGGTGAAGCCCAGAAGATGCAGTTCCAGATTAGACTTGCACTGGGTTGGATGTGGGGAGAAGTTCAGCAGTCTCTAAAATATGGCTCTTGAATCTTCTGATCAAACAGATACTGCCCAGTGTTGTAGCCTGGTCTCTGAGCAACAGCAGACCAGTGAATGAAGCGTGTAGATCTGTTCGGGAAGCCCTGCTAACATACATCTGCGGTTTCATTGGAGCTCTTCCATCCCCTTTGGCAGAGAGCAGCTGCTTTTGAGAACCATTTCCTACTGAACAGCTGTGTTCTGTATGTTGTGTAACATAGTGACTCTTCTACCTCTAGGTTCAGTTTTACAATGGAAAATGCCTTAAGTGCTGCAAACTGGTGCTCTCTAGCTTGACAGTATTTTGTAGCGCAGAAGAATGCAGTCATTTGAGCTGTGCTTTCCTCCCAGCCGTGCTGAGGCTGGGATTGATGTTGCAGTCTTTTGCAGGTGGGAGACATCGTGTGTGTTACTGATATGCCACCAAAGGAGCTGACACCCTGGTGGAGAGGCAAGCACGGCTTTGAGGTAGGCACAAGCTTCAGACTTGAGAGCGCAACTTTGGTCAGGTCGGGAATCTCGGCTAAGAGCTGCGCTGCCTGCACAGGATTGCTCATGGACGTAAACGGTTTCCCTGTGTTGGTGTCAGAGATGGTCTTTGTAGGAAACTGTCTCCTCAATTCACTTAGAAGCAAGAGCCTTCACAATATGCATCAGGTCACGGCCACTGAACCCCACCTTTGGAAATTCAGCAGCTAAGACACGTGTTTCAGTGTGTCAGAGCATTTTGCTTGCACCCATGCAGAACGTGAAGTTAGTGTCTTTTAGGAAGCTATTGCCTGTCAGCCGAGGTAGGGTAACAGACCCTCTGCGTGCTTGTTGCTGCTGCTGGCTGCAGAACGCTGGGTAGCTCAGAGCTGGGGATCGCAGCTGCATCTCAGTCAGCAAGAACTTTCTTCTTCTACATCTTCTACAGAAGCAATTATTTGTTTTGTAGGTCTTTTGGCTGCAAATGTTGAATAATTATTACTTTTATGCAGGCCACTTTTTGTTGGATAGTCTTACGGAGCGTCAGGCAAGCACGTTCTGAGGAAAATGCTAGGTGGCTTTTGGTTTAACAGTTCAGGCCTGAGAAATGCTGCCTTCAGTATTGCACCTCTTTTTTTTTCTTGTTACAGGTTGGATTTTTCCCTAGTGAGTGTGTGGAGCTCATCAATGGAAAAATTCCGGAGTCTCTCCTCAGTTCAGTGCCAAAGCCAGGTACGGATGTTACATTTGATGGTGCAGGGAAGCAAAATGGCGTTTCTTTTTGGGTGTGTTCTGTGTTGAATACCTCCTTTATCCATCCCGTGTTATAGCCTGTGCTGATGATCCTTCAGGCATCTCGCGGGGCATATGGCTGGTGTTTTGTAGGCAATGAAAATGAGGGAGGGCAAAGGCAGTTCTCCTGCGAGTCAGTACGAGGTTGAGAACAGCCAGCGTCCCTGGTGGACAGCTAGAGGCCTGGTTGTGTTAGTGATACGCTTGATCAGAACGTGGCTCCTTTTCAAGAGGATCCTTAATCCCCAAGTTGAGCAAGCCAAGCAAGAGGAGTGCATTAAACTCCATCGGAACGCGCAGAGATTTGGCCCAATCCTCCCGTGTTTATGAGTGGACTTGGGGAAATCATAGAATCCTCCTAGAATGGCTTGGGATGGAAGGGAGCTCAAGGATCATCAAGTTCTAACCCCTCTGCCTCAGGCTGGGCTGCCAACCAGCCTCCACATCTAATGCGAGACTAGACCCCACAGCCCAGGGCCCCATCCAACCTGGCCTTTGGCTCCTCCTGCAGGGATGGGAGAAAATCTGTTTTTGTATGTACTTGTTGGTAATGTTCTTCGCGTTTTGACGTGCTCTGTAGAATGTGTTATGCTCGGCCTCGTCCAACTGTGCCAAACCTGAAATGAACTGGTTTCTTCCTGTTGTTGTGCAGTGCCAAAGAAACGCGGCAAGCTCGTCACCTTCCTTCGTTCCTTGGTGAAGGCCCGCCCAAAGAAACCGAAAGAGCGGGAGGTGGAGAAGAAAAAGGTGTTTGGCTGTGACCTGGGAGAGCATCTTCTCCACTCTGGCCGCGATGGTAAGGGACAGCCCGTTCCTGAGATCTTCCTCTGTTGGGCATCTAAAGATGAAAGGGAGGTCATATCTAGCAAAGGGGCAGGTTGGTACCAGTGGAGAAACGTGTAATGGAAGTTGATGGCTGAAAGATAAACTGACGCTAATGCTCCTAAGAGACAAGCACGTTTGTATTTGCTTAAACCAAAGCCTGTAAGCCAATCCCACGCTAGCCTGAAAAGAAAGGAAGCTTTTTGGCCAAGGAGAGTGTCCTGCATCAGTTTCCCAGCTCTCCTGGACGTGAGATTTCCCACCTCCTTTCATTCCCATGGGAGCTGTGGTGGGACTTGCAGCGTCTCCGGCTTCCCCAGAATTACTTTCTCCAGGCTGATTCCTAGGTCCTGACGTTTCTTGAATGCAAGGAACACATGTCTGTCCAGTTTCCTCGTCTTGGACAGCTTTCTTCTGTAAGGAAGAACTAAGCAGTAGCCTGGCTGGGCTTAGTGGATGAGATTTGACAGTAGCACAGCCTGAACCAGGACTTGAACGAGGAGCTCAAGTAACCGCTGGCACGTGTTCTTTAGTCCCCCAGGTCCTCCAGAGCTGCGCCGAGTTCATTGAGCAGCACGGCGTGGTGCAGGGGATATACCGGCTGTCCGGCGTCGCGTCCAACATCCAGAGACTGCGGTAAGAGTGCTGCAACTGACACAGCTGTCAGCAGGGGCGCGTGCCCTGTTGCGGGTGCTCAGAGGCCTGCGCCGTGGGGCAGCTCTGTGCAGGCAGTGTGCGCTCAGCGGTGGTGCGCCAGGCTTGTCGCTGTTTGATAGGAACACGGGGCATTCAGCAGACTTGCTGGAGCAGGAAGTTCTCCTTCTGTCCTTCAGAGCACTGGAAGGCTGTGAGGGACTGCGGTGTCACCGCTGCCAGCTCTCATTCCCGTTTCCTCCTGTTTGCAGAGCCCTTTGGAGCAGCCCACACTCCTCCTTGCTGCTCCAAGCTCCTGGCATAGGACTGTAGACTAGGCAGCCAGTTGTCAGAGTCACGGGAAATGCCTTAGCAAAAAGAAAAGGTCTCCTTTTGGAAACATCTCATCCAGCATGGCTCATGTGGTGCTGGTGACAGAGCATTCATTTTCTCCTGTTAATCGGGAAGCCCTTCCAATCCTTGATTGTATTTGGTGTGGCTTTTGACTTGTTTTCCTCTTTCTCAACCCTCTCCGCCCGTTTTTGTGTCCTTCTCTCCAGCCAAGAATTTGAGTCTGAGCAGATTCCTGAGCTAACCGTCCGTGACACTCACAGCGTGAGCTCCGTCTGCAAAATGTACTTCAGGGAGCTCCCGAACCCTCTGCTGACTGACCAGCTGTATGACAAGTTCTCGGTAAGCACAAGGCAACGTCTTTCCTTTACCTCTTCCCTGGGCCTCCTGGGAGATGGCTGCAGCAGTGCCCCAGCTCTGAGGCCCTTCTTCTGTTAGCCCTGTGGGCTTTACTCGTATGTCTTTGCCACATCATGCATCATACGGATGCCACTTTCGGTGGTCCCAGGAGGCGGTTATTTCCATATTTGCAATGCTTGCGAGAATTCATGTTTTTTATTTTTTCTTTTGTTTTGTTTTTCTATTCCCCAAGTATTTATAGAATGGGAATGGGATTAATAGCAAAGTGCACTTGAAGCTTGAGGAGCTGAGCTGCACAATCAGGCTGTAAACCGGCCCGCTGCTTGGACTCCTTGGCCTTGATGGCACCAGCTGCGTGCCGCTATGTTCCCCAGATGCCTCCTGGAAGACTTAAAATCTGTCTCGGTGCAGACCAACAGCACGCTGTCCCCATAATTCCCGACCCTGTGGCAGGTATCTAGCCTGATTTGTGTCTCAGTCCCTTTCTGCACTATTCCAGGAGGCTGTTGGTGCCGCTACAGATGAGGAGCAGTTGGTCAGAATGCAGGACGTCATCCAGCAGCTGCCCGCTCCTCACTACAGGTCAGTGCTGCCCGCAGTCTGTTGAGCTCAGCCGTGCTGCACTTCAGAGGGCAATGGTGTGATTCCAGGCTTGTCTCATGCTGGCAACATGATGCCTGTGTATGTTGAAGTAGTTTAAGGTTACACGGGGTTAATTTATTGGGTCAGTTCCTGGGCACGGGGACACGGTTGGTGCAGCTGGTGGCTGCGGCTGTGTTGGGGCTTGGTGCCGCAGCGTGGCACTTAGTCAAAGTGGATCTACTTCATCTTCAGTGACAGTAGCAATAACGTGCATTGAGGCTTGCTTTGTGAATCGCAGCACAGCGTGCTCATTGGTGCTGAACGTTTGCCTCTCTTATTTTCCAGGACACTGGCGTACCTGATGAGACACTTGGCTCGTCTAGCTGGGAACTGCTCGGTGACAAACATGCACGCTAAGAACTTAGCGATTGTGTGGGCTCCAAACCTCTTAAGGTAGACTTCTTTCTCCATTTCAACACACTGCTTAGATCTGTTCTCCAGTAAAAAACGCAATCTACCTTTTTCTCCATCGAATGTGCTCTTCTCCTGTGCAATGTGTAGTAAGTGGCTTTCGGCAGAGCAAGAGCCTGGACTGTTCTCTAACCCCACGGGCACAATTTCTAGATGACAATTTCTGCCCTCTTGTTTAGATGGGACTGGTGTGTCCTTGATCAGCCAGGAGAATTTCTTCAGTGGCATCACTGCGGAAGTCTCCGGAGCCCAATTTGGCAGCTTTTGGCTGCAACAATCCAGACTTGGGGAAACGATCTTGGATAAACGACTGCTAAAATCTGCCTCTTCTACAGATCACAGCAGAACGGGTCTGCCTGCGCCAGTGGAAGAGCCGCCTGCATGGAACTGCAGACGCAGTCGGCTGTGGTGGAATTCATCATCAACCACGCAGACGTCCTCTTCTGCTCCAAATCCGGATCAGACATGGCAGATGGAGCAGGTGAGTGTCTTCCTCCACGAGCTTTATCTTGATCAGACACCTTGATCAAATCCAGGCCTTCTCCAAGATCTTTGAAATACACTTTTTCTATCGAGGGGACAGCAGACTTTTGGGCTTAGATTAGAATCTGGCATCCTGTTGCTGGATGCTGAGAATGTCCAAGTCCAAACTTTACAATGAGGAGAAAACCGTCACTGTCGTTACGATGTTTTGCATGCAGGTGAAGCTTGATGAAAGTGTGGCAGTGAAGCTTTCTGAGTTCCCTGCCCCCGCTTTCTAGGGTTTTTCTTTGCCCGTTTCAATACAGTGAGCTGCTCTTAGTAATTATGACTTTGTCCTTTGCCTTAAACATACCTCTGACCACGTGCTTATTCTGACCTCTTCTTCTTCTAGTGGCTCGGATAAGCAGGTCTGAGAAAACTATAGCATCTCCCCCAGAACTGTGATGGCTGTGGTGCTGCTTTGTGATCCTTGCTCTTACCCGTGGCTTTCCCTTACAGGGCGCAGTTCTCTCTCAGGGCCCAAGTCTGCGTGGGTGTCTTCTCCTGCCACAAAGCTGCTCACCCTGGAGGAGGCACAGGCTCAGAGGCGAGGCCACAGCAGCTCTTCTGTTGTAACACAGAGCAGGGACATAGAAGTGGAAGAAGGCCCCACAGCTGTACAGGGGAAATTCCACACAACCATCAACTTTCCATCTGAAAGGTAAAGAGGACTTTGTTTTCCAGCAACCGTCATCATTGTTTGGGGGGTTGTGTTGTTGTTTTTTTTTCCCCATTATTTCTTGCGCCAAAACATGCGGAAACTAAATTAAAGTAATGGTGCCTGAAGTGAATTGTTGCAGTGAATCTCTGCTCCCTTTGGACTCTGAGATTCAACTAACATATTCAGTTTAGTCACACGAGGCTGCCATTCCTTCCTTGCTGGGCAGGCAGTCACGAGATGTATGAAGCCACGCTGACGTCTACCCTGGCCTGAGCTGGCTGTACCTTGAAACGTTGGGGTTTTCCAGCTTTCAGGGCCACATGCCTGAAACGAGTTTTGGCTCTCCTCTAAGCAGAGCTGTTGGTCAGACCTGCAGGCACTAGAAACTAAACTTGGTGGTGAGATGGGGCCGACGAGGTGTTGATGTCAGAGTCAGAGGTGCTTTTGAACTTCCTTTATGGCTGCACGGTTCCACAGAAAGCAGTTACGTCTGCTGGCTCCAGTAGAGCCATCCCTTAGATGCTGTCCTGTACAGCCGCGGAGCCTTTGCTCACGTGCTCTGCATCTTGCTTGACACAGTTTAGGGGAATTTAGCCAGCAAGACTTCAGGGCTGAGCTATAGGAGTGGAACCATCCTCAACTGCTTGAAAGAGAGCGAGTTTCTAAGTTGTGCTTCAGCAGAAACCAGGCGGTGCGAGGAACAAGCAACTGTTGGCAAGAGCTCAGCGTAGCTCTTCTCTCACCCCGCACCACGCACAACTCACACCAGTCACTGTTTTCTCTCTCCAGAAAACGTCCACCCAGCAAGATGAAGGAATCACCAGCTGGCAGTTGGTGTTCCTGCTTCAGCCTGCGGAAACCATCCTCTGTGGCCAAACGCCGGCTGCAGCGCAGTTCCAGGGAGCCCTCAGAGACAGAAGTCGTAGTGCTGGCAGGTAAGGGTGCGAATCCAGCTTTCAAAGCCTTGCTTTTCAGCAACATAGAATTCATGCTGTCAGTGGACTTGTATCTCCTTCTAGCGTTCCAACCTATACCTAACGTCTTCAGATCACCCCTGATCAAGAGCCACTTTCATAATTCAGCTTGTGAAAGTTTGACGCTAACCCCTGTGTATCCTTCCTAGGTGAATTGAGCTCTTGTCTACCCAGAAGAGCCGGGGCAAGTAGCGATGGTGCGCTGTGTGCTTCCATCGATGGAGGGCTCTTAGGAAGCACGAATCACTGTGGTTCAGATGACAGCCTTCCACATAACAACAGCGATGGAGAGAAGGAGCTCATCCAAGTTCATGCCCTCATTTCTCCCGGCTCTGCTGAAGATGCTGACCTGAGCCTGCTGGACACCACAGTCATCAGCCTGGACTGTGACCCAGTGCCTTTGCAGTGCAGCCCAGCGCAAGCACAGTCCGAGTGCCCCGACAGCAGCACCTCCACGCAGGAGCAGGTCAGTATCGCTGAGGAGAAACCGAGCCTCTTGGAGGGGGACTTAGAATCAGACCTCCAGCCCCAGGCACCGGGCAGCAGCGCTGAGAGCTCTGAGCCACTCTCTCCATGACAAGAGAGGATGAGCCCCATCTTCACCCTGGACCTCTCACGCCCTCCTGTCTTTTATACAGTAATAAAAGCACGCTCGTGCTCAATCAACGCCTTGACTGCCTTCCGAGTCTTCATTCACAGAGATTGGGACGAATGCAACGAACGGCAAGGCACCCCAGCTTGCAACGCGATGGCTGTGGGGTGCGCGCAGCAGAGCTCCGGGTTTGTTCCCATTCTGTCTGGCTTTGGGATGTCTGCAGCGAGAGCTCAGCTACCATCTGGTATGGTAGCAAATGATCTCTAGCAAATGATGCTGCTCATGATAATCCCGAGCTTCCTGGCTGTGGCTTTGTGATGCTTTTCAGGGCTTTTTGATGCATTTCGAAGCCTCGGCTGCTCCCTAACACCTCTGTCCTCCCGCCGTGTCCATTCCTGGCTCCCGACCTACGAGCTGGCCGTGCAGACCTGTCATCACGCTGCGGCAGGAAGCGCTCACCTTGAGCAGCGTCCCCTTGCCCCGCCCCCTGCCTCTCATTGGGCGGCGGCTGCGCCGCCCCGCCCCCGAGGTCTCCTTGGTCCGCGGTAGCTCCGCCGGCTGCCGTTGGCTGAGCCGCCGTGCGCGGGAGCGAGCGTTGGGAGCCGGCTGTCGGAGGCGCGGCTCTCCTCACAGAGCGCCGCTCCTGCCGCCTGGGCCGCCCCGCAGGAGAGCGCGGCGGCAGCCGGAGCTGTCCGGGCAGCACCGAGAGGGAAGCCGCGGCGCGACGGGAGCGAGTGCTGAGGACAGCTGTGCCGGAGGTGTGCGGGAGAACGGTCCCGGGACGGGGAGAGGGGCTGTGCGGGGCTCCAGGAAGCTGCAGGGAGGCGATGGGGGGGATATAGCGAGATCTGAGGCTGTAGGCGGCTGCGAGGGGGTGTGGGGGTGTGGGGAGCTGGATGATCGTTGTGGTCCTTTTCAGCCCCCCTGCCGTTCTATGGTTCTGGTAAATGCTGTGGAAAGTGAACGTGGTGTTTCTGCATTGGATATTGAAAGGGGCAGTTGATCTAAAGAAGTGAGCTGTAGCATGTCCGTAGAAATAGCTGATGTGAAAAGTAAGATTACCATATGCCTATTAGTAATATATTTTAGAGACACAGTTACCGAATTATGTGACAAATTCTTTCTCCCAAAGCTGCAACAGACTTTAAATGTTCTAGACAATGTGGGTATAGTATTCTGACCTGGGAAACGTACTGTAAGGTTGTTCATTAGGCCAGCTGAAGTGAAGTCCACTGAACAAACTTTCAAGGAGTCGGGGCCTTTACACAAAGCAGAACTGTCCCACTCTGTGGGAACGTTAGGATGCCATGTGCAGGCTCCAAGATAAACCCCTCTGTCTTCCTTCCAAGATTATCTCTATGCAAGGACAGAGGAATGACCCAAACAATGACCCAGTGTAAAGGGCACAAATGCTAGGGGGTAATTAAGCAGTTAAGAGGTTATGTTTATGTTGTAAAGCAGACATCCAAAAGTTACGACCTGATGTTTGTTAAGAAAGCAATTGTTAGAAGGCAATTGACCAATTATGATGTTTGTGGTTGGGTGGTAAGGGTTTAGTGATTAGTGAAGCGTTGCGAAAGAGTGTGAACCTGAGGTACTCAGCCAGTGAGGAGCCAGGGGAGAAAGAGATAAGGGTCGGGCAATAGGGGATAAAAGATGTAACACCGTTTCGTGTGTGCGCTCCTGCTTGCAGGAGGCCCGCCATTGCAGTTGGGAATAAAGATAGATATAAAGATCAGAGATACCGTCATGGAAAATTATTTGGCTATTTCCAACAGTGCTTATAAATATCTTAGATGTGGGAGTCCAAAGGCTCCCACGGCCGCAATCTTTTCAGCGATCTGTGGAGACAGAAGAAGGGGGAATGGCCATAAACTGGAGCACAGGAAGTTCTGCACCAAAATGCAAAGGAACTTCTTCATGGCGCGGATGACGGAGCGCTGGAACAGGCTGCCCAGGGAGGCTGAGGATTCTCCTTCTCTGGAGATATTCCAGGCCCTCCTGGGTGCCCTTCCTGTGCAGCCTGCTCTATGGAGCGCATATTGCAGGGGGGGTTGGACTCGATGATCTTTGGGAGTGCCTTGCAACCCCAATCTGTGATTCTGTGGTTTTAATCCTTGCTTCTTGCGGCAATGCAGTGTTTCAGAAGAGAGAAAAGCACGGCGGGCATAAACTGGGTTTCTGTGATTGGTAAAGCTGTGCTGAGAACTGGGCTGACTACTGCACCTGGAAATGTGTCTGCAGACTTAGCACCCAGAGGAATAACTTTTCCCTGCAGGTTGGGCTTGTCTAAGGTAGGTGATTGCTAGGTGAGCTTGTGCTTTAAAGCATCAAGTTGTATGAATAAGGAAACTTTAAAGGCAAGATTGCCAATTCTTTTTTACCTAGGTGATTTTTTGCAAGGAAAGATTTGAAATGCTGCTTGCTATTGGAAGATGGAGAGAGGAAAATCAAGTCAAAGGCATGCTGTGCATAGCCACCACGTAGCATCTGCACCGCTCTCCCCCTTGTGATAGATCATGTTTTTGCAGTGGAAATTTCCAGTAGTTCTGTACATAGCATAGGATAATTTGCCTTTCACAAAGAAAGCTGCTTAACATCTTTAGGATTGCAGTTGAGAACTTATGAAACAGATATTAAGGTGTCAAGGAATCTGTTAACCACTGCTGATGAAAAAGAAATAAATCCAAAGGTTTTGGCAGTGGAAGGAAACCGGCGTGGACTCAGAATTACTCCCTTAAAAATAACTGTCCAAGGAGGGAGTGGAGCTGCAAATCAGAGACAATATCCCATACGTTTTGAAAGGATAATGGGTCTAAAGCCTGTAATACAAATATTCATTAAGAACGGTCTTCTAGGACTCCGTATGTCACCCTATAACACTCCAATTTTGCCATTGCAGAAGGCAGATTGCACCTATCGACTGGTACAAGATCTAAGAAAAATTAATGAAATAGTTTTCAAGCAACACCTCCTGGTTCCTAACCCCCATACTTTAATGGGTCAAATCCCACAGAGCCATAAGTGGTTCAGTGTAACAGACTTAGAAGATGCTTTCTGGACCTCAATTTTAGACTCAGAGAATTGAGATCTTTTTGCTCTTGAATGAGAGAACCCAGAAATGGGACAAAAAAAGCAATATAGGTGGATTGTTTTACCCCATGGGTTCATGGAATTGCCTAATTTTTTTAAATTATATTTTATGTGTTATATTGTTGTATATAATGTATATAAAATAATACTTAATATATTTAGTGTTTTTTATTTTTTTAATTTTTAACTAATAAGTGCTGGAGAAAGTTTTGGAAAAGTTTCAGATTGAAGAGGAGGTAAAGCTGTTACAGTATATGAATGATTTGATGATCTGTGGAAAAGAGGAGTCTAAAGTAAAAGAGACTACAAGTAAACTTCTGAACTTTTGGGGGAACATGGGCTAAGGGTGTTTAAAAATAAACTGTAGTATGTGGAAGAAATAGTCAGATACCTTGGGCATGTGATTTCTGATGGGAAATGGAGAATTGATTCTGAAAGAATTTAGGACATTGTGCAGCTTCCTCTGCTCGGGACAAAGAGGGAGTGGCAAAAGTTTCTAGGTTTAATTGTATACTGTATTTTGTGAACAGAAGAATATGTACAAAAAACGAAGATGTTATATCAAACTATCAGAGGGAGAACACAACATATTAAAATGGACAAAAGAGGGGAAAAAATTAGTAGAAGTATTGAAATGGGACTTAATCACAGTACCTGTGTTAGAACTGCCTGCCTTAAAGAAACCATTTCACCTTTTTGTAACTGTCAGTGAAGGAGCTGCTTTAGGTGTTCTAACACAAAGAATAGGGAGGCAAAAGAAAGCCTATTGCTTGTCCAAGGTACTAGACCCTGTATCTCGAGGTTGGCTTGAATGTGTCCAGGTGATAGAAGCAAGTGCCCTATTGGTAGAAGAGAGTACGTGTGTACACTTTGGGGGTGTAAGGAGTAAATTGTTGAGTTGTTGATAGTATGTGTTTGTCCCCCCCAAAGAGATTGCTCCTCATTTTGAGGCATGATCATTAACAAAAAAAAATAAAAAATAGGAATTTAAAAAAAAAATGGAATGAGGGCAGGAATCCACTCCTTGACCTCTTAGAAAAGCACGGTGCCAAATTCTCCCCCATGAAGATGAATTGGGCACAGAATAATTGGTCCAACTTAGAGGGAGTTGTGGATCATATAGATTCCCTCCACAAGCAAACTCGTATGGTGGAGGAAAAGGGAAAATCAATCACTTGTGCAGTTCCAGGAGCTGCTCTTTCTGCTGCCGTAGAGATCCACAATGAATAGCACACGGCAGAAACCCAAATTATTCAGTCCTTGCAGGAATTGGTTACAAAGACAAATCAGAAAACCTTGTGATCCTTCTCTGCCTTCCGATAGAAACCGGGCATGCATATGAAGAGACTGAAAGTGGGTATTCTGATGTTAGTATCGAGGAGGTCCCTTATTCTGCTACAGAACTAGCCAAATTAAGGAAAGATTTTGGATACACACCTAGGAAATCAGTATGTGTGGAAAGTGCCACTAACAGCGGGAGATCAGATCCTGTTGATTGAAAAGGAATCAGAGGGTTACTGGGGACCACCACTGGCAACCACTGTGCCCCGTGGTCCCTTACTCAAAGAGCTGATTATTGGGATGATTACTCCCCAGGACTACTCCCCTAGTGTTGATTGATTTGCCCCACACTGGTCCTGTCCCTTTACCCCTCAGGGAGACTCTTAACAAATACATCTGAAAGGCTCGAGATGATCAGGAGGAAATGTACAAAATTAGCTATCTGGATTTCACCTACCTTCTAACTTTGGTTCACTTGGGACCAGGAAGTTTTATGTTTGTTTTGTTTTCTTTTCCAGTTATGCTTCCCTCTAACCTTGGTTCCTTTGGAACCGGGAAGTTCTCGTTTTCTAAATGCTAACGCATGCTGATCCTGTTTCTGTGCCTCACATGTTCCCTTCTCGCTCTGCTCCTTTCTCTGGGATCCCTGTGGTATCATTAGTCTCTGTTTTGGACAGGAATCTTCTTCAGATTAATTTTTGTAATTGCTTATGATGACCTTATCACAGTCACTGGCTGGTCATGGGGCCATGCCCATACTGGCCGTACTGGGCATATGGGACTGAATTCTAATTCTAACAGAGGCTTAACCCTTTCAACCATGGTTAAACACAGTGATTAAATGCATTCAGGAAATGAATGGGGCCAGGATAGTACTGGCTGATTGCCCCCAACTCCGGAGAGATGCAGGATAAAGAATAAAAGTAGGGTGTCAGATTAACAAGTGATCTATGTGCGTTGCTACATCCCTGCAGTTTTCCCTATCAGCACTGGGAACAAATCAGCAGTTATTATCTAGTGTATTATCTCAGTGGGAAAGAACTAATATAAAAAGTCCACCAGTTAATTGTAGATGCACTTGCCATAACTCAAATAATGTCTCCCTAGCTCTAACTTGTAGAAGGTAAAAGAAATGCTTTACCCACTGAATTTTGAAAGGTGATTTGGGACAATGCAAACAAATTTGAAAGAGAATTTTAATCTTGGTGGCATCTAGTTAATTTTACTTATGATCCTCTCACTAACTATGCCACAGCTTTTGCCCTAACAATATGCAATGCTTTGGACATACCATATACCTAATAATTGTGCTGGGACTGAATCACAATGGAGTTGGGTTTTTTTTTTCCTGCAAAGAAGAAAGAATCCCAAATGCTTGTGGAGAAAGAAGACTCAGGGATTTCTTCTTCTTTCTTGCTAGCAGATCTTGATGCTCTCCTGTTCCTGCCTGTGGGCTGCTCGTCATGCCAGAGTCCTGCAGTCTCCAGAAGCTACCCCACATGGTACCAAAACAGATCATGGACCTGGATTCAGGCATTCCTCATTCTCCCACTGCATGAGCTCTCATACATGCTCCTCACAAGTGGTCATGGTCATTTTGTGCAGTTACACAGATTCTTCTACTTCTCGGTGTAATTCTTGATATTTTTCTATTTTTTTCTTTATATTTTTCCTTTTTCTAATTCATTTTATTTTTCTCAATCTTTTTCTAATTATTTTTCTGTTTCCAGGTTTTTCTTTTTGCATTTTTTCTTTTTGCAGTTTTTTCCAATTACCATTCTAATTCTTCTTCTTTATCCATTGGTTTTTCTTTTTCTAATTCCTTTTCTTTTCATATTCTTTCTCTTGCTCTAGTGCTTTTGTTTCCTTTCTTTTCTTTTTCATTTTCCAATTCTTTTTTTCAGTTCTGTTTCCAATTCTTCATCTATTTCTTTCTCCATTTTTTTGTTCTTTTTTGTCCAATTCCTTTTCTTTTCATTTTCTTTTCTATATTCTTCTTGTTTTTCTCTCTAATTCTTTTCTTTTCTTATTCTTTTATTTTCATTGTTCTATTTCTAATTCTTTTTCTAGACTTTTTCACTCTTCTTTCATTTTCTAATTCTAATTCTTTTTCCAATTCTTCTTCTAGTTCCTTTTCCAATTTTTCTAATATTTTTTCTAATTCTTTCTCATTTCCCAATTTCCAATTCTTTTTCCAGTTTTTTCTTTTTCCAATTCTCATTCTAATCCTAATTCTTCTTCATTTTTCTTTTTCTAATTATTTTTCTTTCATTTTCTAATTCTAATTATTTTTTTCTAATTCTAATAATTTTTATAATTAGAATTCTTTCTTCCCCTTTTTCTTGTTTCTTTTTTATTTCTTACTCTTTTTCTTTTATTTCCTAATTCCTTTTCTAATTCTTTTTCTTTTTCATTCTTTTACTTTTTAATTTCTTAATTCTCAATTTTTTCCTTTTCTATTGCTTTTTTCTTTAGTTTTCTTTTCCTTTTCCTTTTTGTAATTCTAATTTCAGTTCTTTTTCCCCAGCTTTTCCCAATTCTTCTTCTAGTTCTATTTCCAATTCATTTTCTATTTATTTTCCTAATTCCAATTATTTTTTGTCTTTTTCCTATTTCCGTTTTAATTCAAATTCTTATTTCTTTTCTAATAATTTTTCTTTTTATAATTCTAATTGTTTCCTTTTCTATTTCCTCTTATTATTCTTCTTCTATTTCTTTTTCTACATCTTTCCTTTCCCCTTTCCTTTTCCTTTTTTCCCTTTTTTCCCCCCCATTTTCATTCTCTTTTTTTTTGTTGTTTCACTTTTGTCTTTTGTGAACCTGAAGTACTCAGGCAATGAGAAACCAGGAGAGGAGAAGGTAAGAGTCAGGTAATAGGGCATACTGATTCAGATTGCAGTATTCGTGAAGAAAATACTACCAGTCTACAAGGGACTTATCCAGTTGGGTTGCATTGCCAGATTCCAAACCCAAATAAACCAAAGGATGCCCAATTTTGTGGATTTTCACTTGGTTTACTTGTATTGTCCGTGCAGATTCATGGTATTTTTGTACAGGTTTGAGGGTCTTCACTGGGCTTTGCAGAAGTCCACCCTGGTTCATTGAAGACTTTGCAGGATCACTGGTCTTCACTGAGGTTCCATGAAGTTCACGTGGTTTTGTAAAATTTTGCATGGCTTCGCTTCTGTTCACACTAGTTCACATATCTTCACTTTGGTTCAGTCAAGTCTGCACAATTTTGCTGGTCTTTGCTGCCTTAAAATTTTACTTCTTTACTTAGTCCCTGACAGTTTGCGGGTGAAATCTCAATTTCTGAGTCATCTAGTGCTGCTGCCACTTCCCGCACCTTTCCAGGGTATGTGCCTGCAATTAAAATGTCTACACATGGATACAATTTCACATTCTAAGGCAGTGAAACTTTCTGTCAAAGTTCAGTGAGGTGGCTTGAGCAATAGCGGGAGTCTGCTGAAGGTATATCGTATCCCCTTCTTTGTGAAAGCAGACTTTCTTTATCCTCTTCCTGCAAGGAAACAGTAAAGAACATGTTTTTTTACATTGAAAACTGCTATCCAAATAGGCTCCAAAGCCCATTTCACCTCATACTCCAGCCCCAAACCATCAGTATTTCACGCCAAACTCCAGGTTCATGTCCTTGCTAATTCACCCCAAATTGAGCTCCCAAAACCTCATTATTTCATCCCAAATATCAGCCCCAAATCCTTACTCTTTTCCCCAAAATTCTACTCCCAAACCCTACCTATTTCACCCCAAACATCAGCTCCAACACCCCCTAATGTCACCCCCCAGGGATGCTCCAGCATCACTCCCCCAGCGTTACTCCTTAATATCAGCCCCCTGTCATCCCAACGTCACCCACCAGCATTAACCCAACAACGTCACCCCCAACATGACCACACAATCAACCCTCAGTGTCACTCTAACATTGTCATCCCCCAGTGTCACCCCAACGCTCTCACCCCAGCATCAGTCATTCATGTTAAATCCCAGTGGTACTCCAACATCACCCCCAATGATGTCACCCCAGTGCTACTTACTGATGTCAACCCTATTGATATCCCAACATCACTGCAACACAACCACAGTGTCAATCCCTCCAGTGTCGCTCTCTGAAATGTTAGATAATTCCATTAAGTGGGAAACAGAATCTCCCTAAGCAAGTGTGCTATTACTATCTGACCCTTGAGAGATGGCAAGTCACCGAAGAGGAGAGAGAAGGAACATGCCACCGGTGGATTCGATCGGCAGCACCAGCACAGCATCCCCCTCTTCAAAGTGCACTTCCGCACTTTCTCCCGCTTTCATTCTCCTCAGGGTCTGCAGGGTTTGTTCCACTTGCATGCTGTACCCATGCGGCCAGCCCGTGATAGAGAGCCCAAGTGGAACATCAGCTTGCAAAACAAGTCTTTGCAAGAACAAGACCAAATACCAAAGACAGCTCTCTCCACAAAACATTTGCAGCCACAGCCACAAATATCAACTCCCTTAAAATATAAGCCAAATATATGCCAAAATACCTTATTCAATTCCAGGATCATTCTTCAGTCAGGGGCCTTTAGGTCCCCAACATAACACCCCAACAACGTCACCACCCAGCATTCACTCCCTCCAGAAAAGCCCCAACATCACCCTTGTCACTAGAATGACACACCAGAATCATTCTCCAGTATCCCCAATGTCAGCCCCCAGTAATACTCGAACATCACCCCAGTGTCACCCCCCTGTTGAACCCCCCCAGCAATACCCCAACCTCACCCCCCCAACCTACTACCTAATATCACTCCACTGTCACAGCAACACCACCCCAGTGTCATTCCTTGTATCACCCCAACAATGTTCCCCCAGCATCACCCCCTGATGTCACCCCCAGTCGTACTCATTACCTCTCAATGTCACTCCCCAAAATAAACCTAGTGTCACCCTAACAATTTCACCCCAGTAATGTCTCCCCCAACATCACTCTTAACATCATCCCAGCGTCACCCCCACATCCCCCCCAAAACATCACTCCTTGATGTTAAACCCTAGTAATACCCCAACATCAACCCAACAGCACTTCCTCCAGTGCTACCCCAACATCATCCCAGTGTCACCCCCTAATATCACCCCTGTATCACCCCAATTTCACTCCAGTGTCACCCCCCCAGCTTCACTTCCTGATGTCAATCCCAGCCACACCCCACCAGCACTCCCCAGTGTCACTTCCAAACATCACTGCAGCATCACTCCCTTTGAAACCCCCCTAGGGTAGGGATAGCCCAATATCCTTCCTAGTAATGTCACCCCAACAATGTCACTCATTGATGTTACCCCAAGCGATACCCCAACATCACCACACAACATCTCTCCCTTGTCACCCCATAAACATCACCCCAACGTCATTTCCTGATTCCTCCCTCAGTGATACCCCAACATCACTTCCCTCCCAGCATCACCTCAATCATGTCACCCCCCCCAACAACATCACTCCTTCATCTCATCCCCCAGAGATACTCCAACATCACCCTACAACATCACTGCGCAACCTCGACCCATTTTCACCTCAGTGTCACACCAGTGTGCCCCCACTAGTATCACCCCAACAATGTAACCCCAATATCACTCCCTGATGTCACCCCCCCCCAGTGAAACTCTAACACCATCCTAGTCTTATCACAATGTAACCTCCTAGCTTCACTCCAACAATGCTACTCAAAAAAACTCCAACATCACCCCCCACCAGTAATTACATCATGTAATGCTGCAACGTGATGAAAAATGTAACAACAATAGCATTAATAGGTTGCAATAAGTGAGGACTTGCTCAAACACAGCAGCTGTGAACACAAAAACAAAGAACAAAATCTGCTTAACTTTAGAAGACCTCAAGCAAGCAGGGACTTCCAGCAAAAGTCTCTCATTCCCGCTGACAACACTTAAATGAGGCCTGGGAGGGGGTGGAGCCAGGATCCACCCCTTCCATCACTCAGGTGCATTTCATGCACCTGAGTTCCTCTGGTTTGTCCCTTCTCAATCATTGTTTCAAGCTACAACTTAGGGTCTCCACTACATTCCCCCCAACAATATCACTCCAACATCACTCCCTGATGTCCCCCCCTATGATAATCCAACATCACCCCCCAGCATCACCCCCTCACATCATCCCAGCCCAATGTCACCCCAGTGTCACCCCAGCGTCACCCACAGAGTCACCAATTTTAGAAAGTCAGGCAATTTTACCAATTGCCTTTGAGGACAGACTTGAATCAAAATATGTGTGCCATTGTTGCTCATCCACTGATAAAACTCCCCTTGCCAGAAAGGCAGATCCAATCACCTGCTTGTTATAAGCCTTTTTTTTTTTTTTTTTTTACGTCAGGCCTTATGAGAACTGTTAGGTCACAGTCTAAAACAGTGATTGAGCACCTGGTGAGGGGTGTAGCCAGCCCTGTGAGCACAGGTGGAAGCAATTCACCTAAGGGACCGGATAGGGCTGACCTTGGCTCCACCCCCTCCCTGACCACATTTAAGGGCTGGGAACAGCTAGGGCAGCATCTCTACCTGGGGGTTGCCTTCTTGGGAGTAAGTGCAGATGTTAGGAAAGTGGTGAGTGATTCTTGCTGCTTGTTATATTTGATTCTTGCTGCTTGTTATATTTGATTCTTGCTGCTTGTTATATTTGATTCTTGCTGCTTGTTATATTTGATTCTTGCTGCTTGTTATATTTGATTCTTGCTGCTTGTTATATTTGATTCTTGCTGCTTGTTATATTTGATTCTTGCTGCTTGTTATATTTGATTCTTGCTGCTTGTTATATTTGATTCTTGCTGCTTGTTATATTTGATTCTTGCTGCTTGTTATATTTGATTCTTGCTGCTTGTTATATTTGATTCTTGCTGCTTGTTATATTTGATTCTTGCTGCTTGTTATATTTGATTCTTGCTGCTTGTTATATTTGATTCTTGCTGCTTGTTATATTTGATTCTTGCTGCTTGTTATATTTGATTCTTGCTGCTTGTTATATTTGATTCTTGCTGCTTGTTATATTTGATTCTTGCTGCTTGTTATATTTGATTCTTGCTGCTTGTTATATTTGATTCTTGCTGCTTGTTATATTTGATTCTTGCTGCTTGTTATATTTGATTCTTGCTGCTTGTTATATTTGATTCTTGCTGCTTGTTATATTTGATTCTTGCTGCTTGTTATATTTGATTCTTGCTGCTTGTTATATTTGATTCTTGCTGCTTGTTATATTTGATTCTTGCTGCTTGTTATATTTGATTCTTGCTGCTTGTTATATTTGATTCTTGCTGCTTGTTATATTTGATTCTTGCTGCTTGTTATATTTGATTCTTGCTGCTTGTTATATTTGATTCTTGCTGCTTGTTATATTTGATTCTTGCTGCTTGTTATATTTGATTCTTGCTGCTTGTTATATTTGATTCTTGCTGCTTGTTATATTTGATTCTTGCTGCTTGTTATATTTGATTCTTGCTGCTTGTTATATTTGATTCTTGCTGCTTGTTATATTTGATTCTTGCTGCTTGTTATATTTGATTCTTGCTGCTTGTTATATTTGATTCTTGCTGCTTGTTATATTTGATTCTTGCTGCTTGTTATATTTGATTCTTGCTGCTTGTTATATTTGATTCTTGCTGCTTGTTATATTTGATTCTTGCTGCTTGTTATATTTGATTCTTGCTGCTTGTTATATTTGATTCTTGCTGCTTGTTATATTTGATTCTTGCTGCTTGTTATATTTGATTCTTGCTGCTTGTTATATTTGATTCTTGCTGCTTGTTATATTTGATTCTTGCTGCTTGTTATATTTGATTCTTGCTGCTTGTTATATTTGATTCTTGCTGCTTGTTATATTTGATTCTTGCTGCTTGTTATATTTGATTCTTGCTGCTTGTTATATTTGATTCTTGCTGCTTGTTATATTTGATTCTTGCTGCTTGTTATATTTGATTCTTGCTGCTTGTTATATTTGATTCTTGCTGCTTGTTATATTTGATTCTTGCTGCTTGTTATATTTGATTCTTGCTGCTTGTTATATTTGATTCTTGCTGCTTGTTATATTTGATTCTTGCTGCTTGTTATATTTGATTCTTGCTGCTTGTTATATTTGATATCTTGCTGCTTGTTATATTTGATTCTTGCTGCTTGTTATATTTGATTCTTGCTGCTTGTTATATTTGATTCTTGCTGCTTGTTATATTTGATTCTTGCTGCTTGTTATATTTGATTCTTGCTGCTTGTTATATTTGATTCTTGCTGCTTGTTATATTTGATTCTTGCTGCTTGTTATATTTGATTCTTGCTGCTTGTTATATTTGATTCTTGCTGCTTGTTATATTTGATTCTTGCTGCTTGTTATATTTGATTCTTGCTGCTTGTTATATTTGATTCTTGCTGCTTGTTATATTTGATTCTTGCTGCTTGTTATATTTGATTCTTGCTGCTTGTTATATTTGATTCTTGCTGCTTGTTATATTTGATTCTTGCTGCTTGTTATATTTGATTCTTGCTGCTTGTTATATTTGATTCTTGCTGCTTGTTATATTTGATTCTTGCTGCTTGTTATATTTGATTCTTGCTGCTTGTTATATTTGATTCTTGCTGCTTGTTATATTTGATTCTTGCTGCTTGTTATATTTGATTCTTGCTGCTTGTTATATTTGATTCTTGCTGCTTGTTATATTTGATTCTTGCTGCTTGTTATATTTGATTCTTGCTGCTTGTTATATTTGATTCTTGCTGCTTGTTATATTTGATTCTTGCTGCTTGTTATATTTGATTCTTGCTGCTTGTTATATTTGATTCTTGCTGCTTGTTATATTTGATTCTTGCTGCTTGTTATATTTGATTCTTGCTGCTTGTTATATTTGATTCTTGCTGCTTGTTATATTTGATTCTTGCTGCTTGTTATATTTGATTCTTGCTGCTTGTTATATTTGATTCTTGCTGCTTGTTATATTTGATTCTTGCTGCTTGTTATATTTGATTCTTGCTGCTTGTTATATTTGATTCTTGCTGCTTGTTATATTTGATTCTTGCTGCTTGTTATATTTGATTCTTGCTGCTTGTTATATTTGATTCTTGCTGCTTGTTATATTTGATTCTTGCTGCTTGTTATATTTGATTCTTGCTGCTTGTTATATTTGATTCCTTGCTGCTTGTTATATTTGATTCTTGCTGCTTGTATATATTTGATTCTTGCTGCTTGTTATATTTGATTCTTGCTGCTTGTTTATATTTGATTCTTGCTGCTTGTTATATTTGATTCTTGCTGCTTGTTATATTTGATTCTTGCTGCTTGTTATATTTGATTCTTGCTGCTTGTTATATTTGATTCTTGCTGCTTGTTATATTTGATTCTTGCTGCTTGTTATATTTGATTCTTGCTGCTTGTTATATTTGATTCTTGCTGCTTGTTATATTTGATTCTTGCTGCTTGTTATATTTGATTCTTGCTGCTTGTTATATTTGATTCTTGCTGCTTGTTATATTTGATTCTTGCTGCTTGTTATATTTGATTCTTGCTGCTTGTTATATTTGATTCTTGCTGCTTGTTATATTTGATTCTTGCTGCTTGTTATATTTGATTCTTGCTGCTTGTTATATTTGATTCTTGCTGCTTGTTATATTTGATTCTTGCTGCTTGTTATATTTGATTCTTGCTGCTTGTTATATTTGATTCTTGCTGCTTGTTATATTTGATTCTTGCTGCTTGTTATATTTGATTCTTGCTGCTTGTTATATTTGATTCTTGCTGCTTGTTATATTTGATTCTTGCTGCTTGTTATATTTGATTCTTGCTGCTTGTTATATTTGATTCTTGCTGCTTGTTATATTTGATTCTTGCTGCTTGTTATATTTGATTCTTGCTGCTTGTTATATTTGATTCTTGCTGCTTGTTATATTTGATTCTTGCTGCTTGTTATATTTGATTCTTGCTGCTTGTTATATTTGATTCTTGCTGCTTGTTATATTTGATTCTTGCTGCTTGTTATATTTGATTCTTGCTGCTTGTTATATTTGATTCTTGCTGCTTGTTATATTTGATTCTTGCTGCTTGTTATATTTGATTCTTGCTGCTTGTTATATTTGATTCTTGCTGCTTGTTATATTTGATTCTTGCTGCTTGTTATATTTGATTCTTGCTGCTTGTTATATTTGATTCTTGCTGCTTGTTATATTTGATTCTTGCTGCTTGTTATATTTGATTCTTGCTGCTTGTTATATTTGATTCTTGCTGCTTGTTATATTTGATTCTTGCTGCTTGTTATATTTGATTCTTGCTGCTTGTTATATTTGATTCTTGCTGCTTGTTATATTTGATTCTTGCTGCTTGTTATATTTGATTCTTGCTGCTTGTTATATTTGATTCTTGCTGCTTGTTATATTTGATTCTTGCTGCTTGTTATATTTGATTCTTGCTGCTTGTTATATTTGATTCTTGCTGCTTGTTATATTTGATTCTTGCTGCTTGTTATATTTGATTCTTGCTGCTTGTTATATTTGATTCTTGCTGCTTGTTATATTTGATTCTTGCTGCTTGTTATATTTGATTCTTGCTGCTTGTTATATTTGATTCTTGCTGCTTGTTATATTTGATTCTTGCTGCTTGTTATATTTGATTCTTGCTGCTTGTTATATTTGATTCTTGCTGCTTGTTATATTTGATTCTTGCTGCTTGTTATATTTGATTCTTGCTGCTTGTTATATTTGATTCTTGCTGCTTGTTATATTTGATTCTTGCTGCTTGTTATATTTGATTCTTGCTGCTTGTTATATTTGATTCTTGCTGCTTGTTATATTGATTCTTGCTGCTTGTTATATTTGATTCTTGCTGCTTGTTATATTTGATTCTTGCTGCTTGTTATATTTGATTCTTGCTGCTTGTTATATTTGATTCTTGCTGCTTGTTATATTTGATTCTTGCTGCTTGTTATATTTGATTCTTGCTGCTTGTTATATTTGATTCTTGCTGCTTGTTATATTTGATTCTTGCTGCTTGTTATATTTGATTCTTGCTGCTTGTTATATTTGATTCTTGCTGCTTGTTATATTTGATTCTTGCTGCTTGTTATATTTGATTCTTGCTGCTTGTTATATTTGATTCTTGCTGCTTGTTATATTTGATTCTTGCTGCTTGTTATATTTGATTCTTGCTGCTTGTTATATTTGATTCTTGCTGCTTGTTATATTTGATTCTTGCTGCTTGTTATATTTGATTCTTGCTGCTTGTTATATTTGATTCTTGCTGCTTGTTATATTTGATTCTTGCTGCTTGTTATATTTGATTCTTGCTGCTTGTTATATTGATTCTTGCTGCTTGTTATATTTGATTCTTGCTGCTTGTTATATTTGATTCTTGCTGCTTGTTTATTTGATTGCTGCTTGTTATATTTGATTCTTGCTGCTTGTTATATTTGATTCTTGCTGCTTGTTATATTTGATTCTTGCTGCTTGTTATATTTGATTCTTGCTGCTTGTTATATTTGATTCTTGCTGCTTGTTATATTTGATTCTTGCTGCTTGTTATATTTGATTCTTGCTGCTTCGTTATATTTGATTCTTGCTGCTTGTTATATTTGATTCTTGCTGCTTGTTATATTTGATTCTTGCTGCTTGTTATATTTGATTCTTGCTGCTTGTTATATTTGATTCTTGCTGCTTGTTATATTTGATTCTTGCTGCTTGTTATATTTGATTCTTGCTGCTTGTTATATTTGATTCTTGCTGCTTTTGTTATATTGATTCTTGCTGCTTGTTATATTGATTCTTTCCCTTTTTTGGGGGTTCCTGACCACTTTCAAGGGCTGGAAACCATAAGGGTAGCATCTCCCTATGGAGACTGCTTCCTTTGGGGTGTGGGGTGAGTGTTTGTTTTTGGTATGTGGTAACTGATTTCTTCTTTATTGCTGGATTGTAATCTCCCATTCTGGGGGGCTCCTGACCATATTTAAGGTCTGGCAGCAGAATGCGCAGCTACTGTACCTGAAGAATGTTTCCTTTAGAGCATGGGCTGAACCCTTAGAACAGAATGAGTAATTCTTTCTTTATTTCAGGGTTGCAATCTCTCCTTTTTTGGCAGATCTTGACCCCACTTAAGGGCTGGCAGCCTTAAAGGTGGTATCTGTGTTTAGAGACTGCCTCCTTGGGAGTGTGGGGTGAGGTTTGGTCCTTGAGAAAGGGTGAGTGATTCCTTCTTATTTCAGGACTGTGATTTTTCCCGTTTTTGGGGCATCCTGACCACATTTAAATGCT
The DNA here is from genome assembly GCA_037305975.1 of Chrysolophus pictus. NCBI lineage: Eukaryota > Metazoa > Chordata > Aves > Galliformes > Phasianidae > Chrysolophus > Chrysolophus pictus. Next base: position 18,055 of record CM074586.1, on the reverse strand, counting down.
GCCCTTACAGCTAACAGCACTTATCTCTGTAGACTGTCTCCTGCGGAGCACGGGCAAGTATTGGTCTTTGGGAAGGGTGTAAGTGGTTTCTTTATTTCAGGGCTGCAATCTCTCCCTTTTTTTTTTTTTTTTGTAGTATCTTGACCACATTTAGGGGTGGAAGCCACAAGGGCAGCATCTCTACCTGGAGACTGCTTCCTTGGCAGTGTGGGCTGAGTGTTATCCTTGGAATGGGGTAACTTATTCTTTCTTTATTTCAGGGCTGTGATCTCTCCTTCTGGGGGTATCCTGACTACATTTAAGGCCTGGCAGCCATAGGCGCAGCATACATACCTGGTGACAACTTCCTTTGGAGAGTGGGGTGAGTCCTTGGAATGGGGCATGTAATTCGTTCTTTATTTCAGGGCTGTGAGCTCCACCTTTTTGGGGAGATCCCAAACTGGATTAGAGTAGCTGCTTTTGCTATGTTTGTCATCATGATGCCCTTTTTCTTATCTAAGGGAGATGAAGTGTTATCTCCTTTTCTCTGATAAGGTGATGGAAGGACTGACATTTCTTTCTTTCACTGCTCCCTCATTTCTCGAATGCTTCAATCAGCCTCAGGATAATGCTGGTTAGCTGACTGAGCATTGCTGTTGTGGGAATGCCTAGAGCTAACGTCCTTTTCCATGAAGAGGTTCGTCATTCTCCAGATCTTCTAAGCAAATCTCTCTAAGCTCGTTATCTTCTGGTTCCACCTCTGTTCACCATTTCATGGTTCTCACAGCATGATCTCCAACCTGGGGCTCCAAACATGGTTTGTGTGCACCTCCATCATCCCATTTCATGACTGTAGTTAAGTGTTATGCACTGTTTCCAAACATATAAATATGTTTAAGGGCATTCCGTGCACCCTTATGTGTATTAAGTCTGCTGATCTCATTTTTCAGCTTGATGGGGTTGAGGGATTGCTGGAGTTTGTCTCATCAGGGGTGTAAGCACTCTGAGATCTGCCAAGCAGGTAATGGAGCATTCCGAGCCCCGTGTTTGTGCACTAGCTTGTATGCAGGCAGGTTTCTGATGGCTGTGGGAAGCTCACTTAAGGATCCAATGGGTTGCAGGTGGCTTACCGTTCTCCATGGGGTCTATTCTCCCAGCCTGCTGCGCTACACAGCTGGTGATAGAGTGAGGTGCTTCAGCTCATGAGGCACCATCTGCTTAACTGTGTCCAGGCCTGGGGCCCTCAGCACAGGAAGGACTTGGAATTCTCAGAGCGAGTCCAGAGGAGGGCACTAAGATGGTCAGAGGCCTGGAGCACTTCTCCTATGAGGAAAGGTTGAGAGAACTGGGCTTGTTTAGACTGGTGAACAGAAGGCTCTGGAGAGACCTCATTGTGGCATTCCAGTACTTGAGAGAGTGGATAAACAGGAGGGGAAACAGCTGTTTATGAGGGTGGATTGTGATAGGACAAGGGGGAGTAGTTTTAAACTAAGACAGGAGAAGTTTAGGTTGGATATTAGGAGGAAGTTTTTCACTCAGGGTGGTGATGCACTGGAACGTGTGCTTTAGAGTCACTTCCAGGAGCATCTGCTCTGTGATCATTTACAGCACAGAGGTGAGACTGACATGTTGGTAGTTCCCAGGGTCATCCTTTTTATCCATAATAAGAGGTGTGCTGTTGCCTTTTTTTCTACTCACCAGGGATTTCACCTGACTGCCACAACTTCTCAAATACCATTGAGAATGGCTTGTTGACTGCATCAGCAAATACACTCGTGACTCTGGGATGCATCTCATTGGGACCCATAGACTCCTGGATGTTCAGGTTCCTCAGGTGATCCCAAACCCTATCTTGACTCACAGTGTGGGGCAGGGAGGTTGCTAGTGGGGGTGGCATTGTTTTCTCAATCCCCACCTGCAAAGCCAAAGGTGAGTGCTGTGTATAATGAGCAGTTATCAGAGAACATGGAAGCCGAAGTGTTGTTGGGTATCTGAGCCTTCTTGTGCTTTGTTCTCAGCTACAGTGCTGCTGGTTAGCAGCATCATGCACAGAGTGCAGCCCCCCAGTGTATGCAGGGTAGTGCTTTCATTACTGCATTGTGTCCAACCGGTGGCAGCAGAGAGCTGTGGTGCTCCCAGGTGCTGTAACGACTGCATGGAGAGAAGTGTGGATCTTCATGAGAACAGCTAGAAACGGAAAGCTGGATTTCCTGGAATGCCCCAGAATCCCACTTCGCTGACAGGTAATTGTCTGCCCAGCAGGTAAGGGCAGCGTACGCATGCCAATGTTTACCCATTATGTAGCGTGGCACAATGTAGTACTCCTGGAGCTCTTTATTGCATTTTAGGGTACCCCAAAGGCTGCCTGTCCTTTTCTTCCCGCATTCTATTTGTCTCAGGCCTTTCACTGCAGTGTTATCCTTCTCTTCACCCTAGACATTCTCTACTGCATTTTCTTGCTGTCTTGTCTTGGTGTTCTGTGCCCCATTGTCTTGGCCATTGTACTTGGCTGGCTATTGCTGCTTTCTCTTCAGCGTTTGATTTTGGCATTTCTTGCCATGTTCTCTTGGCTGTTGTCCTCAGCATTTCCTGCCATCTCATAGCCATTGCCTGGGCGTTCCCTGTGGCGTTCTCCTTGGCCTCCTGTTTTGGCCTACCCAGCCACCTTCTCTTGGCCTTCCGCATTGGCTTTCTTTGCCATGTTCTCTTTGGCTGCTTGTTCTGGCACTCCCTGCCACGTCCTCTTGGCCTCCTGTTTTGGCACTTCCTGCCGTGTTCTCTTGGCCTTTGCCGTTGGCCTTCCCTGCTGCGCTCTCCTTGCCCTTGCCATAGCTTTTCGTTGGGCATTCTCCTTGCTTTTGCCCTTCCCTTAGCCTTTGCTGTTTGCTTTGCCTTTACCTTGGATTTCCCTTTGCTTGTCCTGGGAGTTTGGCTCACCTTTGCCTTTGGCTCTCTGGGATTGGCTGGGAGGCAGCGTTAATTGTAATCTTGACCCGAACCCCTAGCTTAATGGGAACTCTAATGATAATTACATTAACCTGCCATGCATCTGTAAACCTAACCCTTAGCCTGATATTAACAATGTCTCTAACCCGAAATGCAGCTATAAAAATAACACCCCTTGTTTTCTGTCAAAGTAAGCTTCATCCCAATCATAGTGCAGAAAGCAATTGTTAAACTAACTGTGACTTCAAACCAACAAATAGCATTAATTTTATCCCTAACGCTCCTTTGTGACATCATTAGAGCAGTGTGCACAGGGTGCAGCCCCCGCGTATGTGGGACAGTGCCTTAATTACTGTATTGTGTCCAACAGGCGGCAGCGGAGAGCTGCGGCGCTCCTGAGCGCCGTAACAACCGCACGGAGTGATCTGTGGCTCTTCATGAGAACAGCCAGGAAGAGAAATCTGCATTTCCTGGGATGCCCCGGAAGCCAACTTTGCTGACCGGTAATAATCTGCGCAAGAGGTAAGGGCAATGTACGTCTACCAATGTTTACCCATTACTTAGTAAGACACAAGGTAGGATACCCGGAGTTCATTTCTGCTTTTCAGCGTGCCTTACAGGCTGTCTGTTGTCTTCTTTCTGCATTCTCCTTGCCTCTCCTCTGTGCCTGGTTATTTCCTGCAGCATTCTCTTTGCCCTCCGCTTTGGCGCTCCTGGCGGCGCTGGGTTGGGCCTTGCCCTCCGCTTTGGCGCTCCTGGCGGCGCTGGGTTGGGCCTTGCCCTCCGCTTTGGCGCTCCTGGCGGCGCTGGGTTGGGCCTTGCCCTCCGCTTTGGCGCTCCTGGCGGCGCTGGGTTGGGCCTTGCCCTCCGCTTTGGCGCTCCTGGCGGCGCTGCGTTGGGCCTTGCCCTCCGCTTTGGCGCTCCTGGCGGCGTTGCCTTTGATCTGGTTCTTTGTTTTTGGTGCTCCTGGCGGTGTTGCCTTCGGCCTTCCCTCCGCATTGGCGCTCCTGGCGGTGCTGGCTTGGGCCTTGCCCTCTGCTTTGTGCTCCTGGCGGCACTGGCTTGGACCTTGCCCTCCGCTTTGGCGTTCCTGGCGGCGCTGCGTTGGGCCTTGCCCTCTGCTTTGGCGCTCCTGGCGGCGTTGCCTTTGATCTGGTTTTTCGTTTTTGGCGCTCCTGGCGGCGTTGCCTTTGATCTGGTTTTTCGTTTTTGGCGCTCCTGGCGGCGTTGCCTTCGGCCTTCTGTCCACTTTGGCGCTCCTGGCGGCACTGGGTTGGGCCTTGCCCTCCGCTTTGGCGCTCCTGGCGGTGCTGCGTTGGGCCTTGCCCTCCGCTTTGGCGCTCCTGGCGGCGCTGCCTTTGATCTGGTTCTTCGTTTTTGGCGCTCCTGGCGGCGCTGCGTTGGGCCTTGCCCTCCGCTTTGGCGCTCCTGGCGGCGTTGCCTTTGATCTGGTTCTTCGTTTTTGGCGCTCCTGGCGGCGTTGCCTTTGATCTGGTTCTTCGTTTTTGGCGCTCCTGGCGGCGTTGCCTTTGATCTGGTTCTTCGTTTTTGGCGCTCCTGGCGGCGTTGCCTTTGATCTGGTTCTTCGTTTTTGGCGCTCCTGGCGGCGTTGCCTTTGATTTGGTTCATCGTTTTTGGCGCTCCTGGCGGCGTTGCGTTGGGCCTTGCCCTCCGCTTTGGCGCTCCTGGCGGCGCTGGCTCGGGCCTGGCCCTCCGCTTTGACACTCCTGGCAGCGTTGCCTTTGATCTGGTTCTTTGTTTTGGCGTTCCTTGCGACCTCCTCTTGGGGCCCGGCCTCTGATGAGGCCTTCTCCTTGTTGTTCTCCATGACTTTGCCTTGCCTTTGATGTTGCCTTCCCTTGGGTGCTGTCTATACCTTTTGCCTTCTGTTTTGGCATTCCCTGTGGCGTTCTCCTTGGCCTCCTGTTTTGGCCTACCCAGCCACCTTCTCTTGGCCTTCCGCATTGGCTTCCTTTGCCATGTTCTCTTTGGCTGCTTGTTCTGGCACTCCCTGCCACGTCCTCTTGGCCTCCTGTTTTGGCACTTCCTGCCGTGTTCTCTTGGCCTTTGCCGTTGGCCTTCCCTGCTGCGCTCTCCTTGCCCTTGCCATAGCTTTTCGTTGGGCATTCTCCTTGCTTTTGCCCTTCCCTTAGCCTTTGCTGTTTGCTTTGCCTTTACCTTGGATTTCCCTTTGCTTGTCCTGGGAGTTTGGCTCACCTTTGCCTTTGGCTCTCTGGGATTGGCTGGGAGGCAGCGTTAATTGTAATCTTGACCCGAACCCCTAGCTTAATGGGAACTCTAATGATAATTACATTAACCTGCCATGCATCTGTAAACCTAACCCTTAGCCTGATATTAACAATGTCTCTAACCCGAAATGCAGCTATAAAAATAACACCCCTTGTTTTCTGTCAAAGTAAGCTTCATCCCAATCATAGTGCAGAAAGCAATTGTTAAACTAACTGTGACTTCAAACCAACAAATAGCATTAATTTTATCCCTAACGCTCCTTTGTGACATCATTAGAGCAGTGTGCACAGGGTGCAGCCCCCGCGTATGTGGGACAGTGCCTTAATTACTGTATTGTGTCCAACAGGCGGCAGCGGAGAGCTGCGGCGCTCCTGAGCGCCGTAACAACCGCACGGAGTGATCTGTGGCTCTTCATGAGAACAGCCAGGAAGAGAAATCTGCATTTCCTGGGATGCCCCGGAAGCCAACTTTGCTGACCGGTAATAATCTGCGCAAGAGGTAAGGGCAATGTACGTCTACCAATGTTTACCCATTACTTAGTAAGACACAAGGTAGGATACCCGGAGTTCATTTCTGCTTTTCAGCGTGCCTTACAGGCTGTCTGTTGTCTTCTTTCTGCATTCTCCTTGCCTCTCCTCTGTGCCTGGTTATTTCCTGCAGCATTCTCTTTGCCCTCCGCTTTGGCGCTCCTGGCGGCGCTGGGTTGGGCCTTGCCCTCCGCTTTGGCGCTCCTGGCGGCGCTGGGTTGGGCCTTGCCCTCCGCTTTGGCGCTCCTGGCGGCGCTGCGTTGGGCCTTGCCCTCCGCTTTGGCGCTCCTGGCGGCGCTGCGTTGGGCCTTGCCCTCCGCTTTGGCGCTCCTGGCCGGCGCTGCGTTGGGCCTTGCCCTCCGCTTTGGCGCTCCTGGCGGCGTTGCCTTTGATCTGGTTCTTTGTTTTTGGTGCTCCTGGCGGTGTTGCCTTCGGCCTTCCCTCCGCATTGGCGCTCCTGGCGGTGCTGGCTTGGGCCTTGCCCTCTGCTTTGTGCTCCTGGCGGCACTGGCTTGGACCTTGCCCTCCGCTTTGGCGTTCCTGGCGGCGCTGCGTTGGGCCTTGCCCTCTGCTTTGGCGCTCCTGGCGGCGTTGCCTTTGATCTGGTTCTTCGTTTTTGGCGCTCCTGGCGGCGTTGCCTTTGATCTGGTTTTTCGTTTTTGGCGCTCCTGGCGGCGTTGCCTTCGGCCTTCTGTCCGCTTTGGCGCTCCTGGCGGCGCTGGGTTGGGCCTTGCCCTCCGCTTTGGCGCTCCTGGCGGTGCTGCGTTGGGCCTTGCCCTCCGCTTTGGCGCTCCTGGCGGCGCTGCCTTTGATCTGGTTCTTCGTTTTTGGCGCTCCTGGCGGCGCTGCGTTGGGCCTTGCCCTCCGCTTTGGCGCTCCTAGCGGCGTTGCCTTTGATCTGGTTCTTCGTTTTTGGCGCTCCTGGCGGCGTTGCCTTTGATCTGGTTCTTCGTTTTTGGCGCTCCTGGCGGTGTTGCCTTTGATCTGGTTCTTCGTTTTTGGCGCTCCTGGCGGCGTTGCCTTTGATTTGGTTCATCGTTTTTGGCGCTCCTGGCGGCGTTGCCTTTGATTTGGTTCATCGTTTTTGGCGCTCCTGGCGGCGTTGCGTTGGGCCTTGCCCTCCGCTTTGGCGCTCCTGGCGGCGCTGGCTTGGGCCTTGCCCTCCGCTTTGACACTCCTGGCGGCGTTGCCTTTGATCTGGTTCTTTGTTTTGGCGTTCCTTGCGACCTCCTCTTGGGGCCCGGCCTCTGATGAGGCCTTCTCCTTGTTGTTCTCCATGACTTTGCCTTGCCTTTGATGTTGCCTTCCCTTGGGTGCTGTCTATACCTTTTGCCTTCTGTTTTGGCATTCCCTGTGGCGTTCTCCTTGGCCTCCTGTTTTGGCCTACCCAGCCACCTTCTCTTGGCCTTCCGCATTGGCTTCCTTTGCCATGTTCTCTTTGGCTGCTTGTTCTGGCACTCCCTGCCACGTCCTCTTGGCCTCCTGTTTTGGCACTTCCTGCCGTGTTCTCTTGGCCTTTGCCGTTGGCCTTCCCTGCTGCGCTCTCCTTGCCCTTGCCATAGCTTTTCGTTGGGCATTCTCCTTGCTTTTGCCCTTCCCTTAGCCTTTGCTGTTTGCTTTGCCTTTACCTTGGATTTCCCTTTGCTTGTCCTGGGAGTTTGGCTCACCTTTGCCTTTGGCTCTCTGGGATTGGCTGGGAGGCAGCGTTAATTGTAATCTTGACCCGAACCCCTAGCTTAATGGGAACTCTAATGATAATTACATTAACCTGCCATGCATCTGTAAACCTAACCCTTAGCCTGATATTAACAATGTCTCTAACCCGAAATGCAGCTATAAAAATAACACCCCTTGTTTTCTGTCAAAGTAAGCTTCATCCCAATCATAGTGCAGAAAGCAATTGTTAAACTAACTGTGACTTCAAACCAACAAATAGCATTAATTTTATCCCTAACGCTCCTTTGTGACATCATTAGAGCAGTGTGCACAGGGTGCAGCCCCCGCGTATGTGGGACAGTGCCTTAATTACTGTATTGTGTCCAACAGGCGGCAGCGGAGAGCTGCGGCGCTCCTGAGCGCCGTAACAACCGCACGGAGTGATCTGTGGCTCTTCATGAGAACAGCCAGGAAGAGAAATCTGCATTTCCTGGGATGCCCCGGAAGCCAACTTTGCTGACCGGTAATAATCTGCGCAAGAGGTAAGGGCAATGTACGTCTACCAATGTTTACCCATTACTTAGTAAGACACAAGGTAGGATACCCGGAGTTCATTTCTGCTTTTCAGCGTGCCTTACAGGCTGTCTGTTGTCTTCTTTCTGCATTCTCCTTGCCTCTCCTCTGTGCCTGGTTATTTCCTGCAGCATTCTCTTTGCCCTCCGCTTTGGCGCTCCTGGCGGCGCTGGGTTGGGCCTTGCCCTCCGCTTTGGCGCTCCTGGCGGCGCTGGGTTGGGCCTTGCCCTCCGCTTTGGCGCTCCTGGCGGCGCTGGGTTGGGCCTTGCCCTCCGCTTTGGCGCTCCTGGCGGCGCTGGGTTGGGCCTTGCCCTCCGCTTTGGCGCTCCTGGCGGCGCTGCGTTGGGCCTTGCCCTCCGCTTTGGCGCTCCTGGCGGTGCTGGCTTGGGCCTTGCCCTCTGCTTTGTGCTCCTGGCGGCACTGGCTTGGACCTTGCCCTCCGCTTTGGCGTTCCTGGCGGCGCTGCGTTGGGCCTTGCCCTCTGCTTTGGCGCTCCTGGCGGCGTTGCCTTTGATCTGGTTCTTCGTTTTTGGCGCTCCTGGCGGCGTTGCCTTTGATCTGGTTTTTCGTTTTTGGCGCTCCTGGCGGCGTTGCCTTCGGCCTTCTGTCCACTTTGGCGCTCCTGGCGGCACTGGGTTGGGCCTTGCCCTCCGCTTTGGCGCTCCTGGCGGTGCTGCGTTGGGCCTTGCCCTCCGCTTTGGCGCTCCTGGCGGCGCTGCCTTTGATCTGGTTCTTCGTTTTTGGCGCTCCTGGCGGCGCTGCGTTGGGCCTTGCCCTCCGCTTTGGCGCTCCTGGCGGCGTTGCCTTTGATCTGGTTCTTCGTTTTTGGCGCTCCTGGCGGCGTTGCCTTTGATCTGGTTCTTCGTTTTTGGCGCTCCTGGCGGCGTTGCCTTTGATCTGGTTCTTCGTTTTTGGCGCTCCTGGCGGTGTTGCCTTTGATCTGGTTCTTCGTTTTTGGCGCTCCTGGCGGCGTTGCCTTTGATTTGGTTCATCGTTTTTGGCGCTCCTGGCGGCGTTGCCTTTGATTTGGTTCATCGTTTTTGGCGCTCCTGGCGGCGTTGCGTTGGGCCTTGCCCTCCGCTTTGGCGCTCCTGGCGGCGCTGGCTCGGGCCTGGCCCTCCGCTTTGACACTCCTGGCGGCGTTGCCTTTGATCTGGTTCTTTGTTTTGGCGTTCCTTGCGACCTCCTCTTGGGGCCCGGCCTCTGATGAGGCCTTCTCCTTGTTGTTCTCCATGACTTTGCCTTGCCTTTGATGTTGCCTTCCCTTGGGTGCTGTCTATACCTTTTGCCTTCTGTTTTGGCATTCCCTGTGGCGTTCTCCTTGGCCTCCTGTTTTGGCCTACCCAGCCACCTTCTCTTGGCCTTCCGCATTGGCTTCCTTTGCCATGTTCTCTTTGGCTGCTTGTTCTGGCACTCCCTGCCACGTCCTCTTGGCCTCCTGTTTTGGCACTTCCTGCCGTGTTCTCTTGGCCTTTGCCGTTGGCCTTCCCTGCTGCGCTCTCCTTGCCCTTGCCATAGCTTTTCGTTGGGCATTCTCCTTGCTTTTGCCCTTCCCTTAGCCTTTGCTGTTTGCTTTGCCTTTACCTTGGATTTCCCTTTGCTTGTCCTGGGAGTTTGGCTCACCTTTGCCTTTGGCTCTCTGGGATTGGCTGGGAGGCAGCGTTAATTGTAATCTTGACCCGAACCCCTAGCTTAATGGGAACTCTAATGATAATTACATTAACCTGCCATGCATCTGTAAACCTAACCCTTAGCCTGATATTAACAATGTCTCTAACCCGAAATGCAGCTATAAAAATAACACCCCTTGTTTTCTGTCAAAGTAAGCTTCATCCCAATCATAGTGCAGAAAGCAATTGTTAAACTAACTGTGACTTCAAACCAACAAATAGCATTAATTTTATCCCTAACGCTCCTTTGTGACATCATTAGAGCAGTGTGCACAGGGTGCAGCCCCCGCGTATGTGGGACAGTGCCTTAATTACTGTATTGTGTCCAACAGGCGGCAGCGGAGAGCTGCGGCGCTCCTGAGCGCCGTAACAACCGCACGGAGTGATCTGTGGCTCTTCATGAGAACAGCCAGGAAGAGAAATCTGCATTTCCTGGGATGCCCCGGAAGCCAACTTTGCTGACCGGTAATAATCTGCGCAAGAGGTAAGGGCAATGTACGTCTACCAATGTTTACCCATTACTTAGTAAGACACAAGGTAGGATACCCGGAGTTCATTTCTGCTTTTCAGCGTGCCTTACAGGCTGTCTGTTGTCTTCTTTCTGCATTCTCCTTGCCTCTCCTCTGTGCCTGGTTATTTCCTGCAGCATTCTCTTTGCCCTCCGCTTTGGCGCTCCTGGCGGCGCTGGGTTGGGCCTTGCCCTCCGCTTTGGCGCTCCTGGCGGCGCTGGGTTGGGCCTTGCCCTCCGCTTTGGCGCTCCTGGCGGCGCTGGGTTGGGCCTTGCCCTCCGCTTTGGCGCTCCTGGCGGCGCTGCGTTGGGCCTTGCCCTCCGCTTTGGCGCTCCTGGCGGCGCTGCGTTGGGCCTTGCCCTCCGCTTTGGCGCTCCTGGCGGCGCTGCGTTGGGCCTTGCCCTCCGCTTTGGCGCTCCTGGCGGCGCTGCGTTGGGCCTTGCCCTCCGCTTTGGCGCTCCTGGCGGCGCTGCGTTGGGCCTTGCCCTCCGCTTTGGCGCTCCTGGCGGCGTTGCCTTTGATCTGGTTCTTTGTTTTTGGTGCTCCTGGCGGTGTTGCCTTCGGCCTTCCCTCCGCATTGGCGCTCCTGGCGGTGCTGGCTTGGGCCTTGCCCTCTGCTTTGTGCTCCTGGCGGCACTGGCTTGGACCTTGCCCTCCGCTTTGGCGTTCCTGGCGGCGCTGCGTTGGGCCTTGCCCTCTGCTTTGGCGCTCCTGGCGGCGTTGCCTTTGATCTGGTTCTTCGTTTTTGGCGCTCCTGGCGGCGTTGCCTTTGATCTGGTTTTTAGTTTTTGGCGCTCCTGGCGGCGTTGCCTTCGGCCTTCTGTCCGCTTTGGCGCTCCTGGCGGCGCTGGGTTGGGCCTTGCCCTCCGCTTTGGCGCTCCTGGCGGTGCTGCGTTGGGCCTTGCCCTCCGCTTTGGCGCTCCTGGCGGCGCTGCCTTTGATCTGGTTCTTCGTTTTTGGCGCTCCTGGCGGCGCTGCGTTGGGCCTTGCCCTCCGCTTTGGCGCTCCTGGCGGCGTTGCCTTTGATCTGGTTCTTCGTTTTTGGCGCTCCTGGCGGCGTTGCCTTTGATCTGGTTCTTCGTTTTTGGCGCTCCTGGCGGTGTTGCCTTTGATCTGGTTCTTCGTTTTTGGCGCTCCTGGCGGCGTTGCCTTTGATTTGGTTCATCGTTTTTGGCGCTCCTGGCGGCGTTGCCTTTGATTTGGTTCATCGTTTTTGGCGCTCCTGGCGGCGTTGCGTTGGGCCTTGCCCTCCGCTTTGGCGCTCCTGGCGGCGCTGGCTTGGGCCTTGCCCTCCGCTTTGACACTCCTGGCGGCGTTGCCTTTGATCTGGTTCTTTGTTTTGGCGTTCCTTGCGACCTCCTCTTGGGGCCCGGCCTCTGATGAGGCCTTCTCCTTGTTGTTCTCCATGACTTTGCCTTGCCTTTGATGTTGCCTTCCCTTGGGTGCTGTCTATACCTTTTGCCTTCTGTTTTGGCATTCCCTGTGGCGTTCTCCTTGGCCTCCTGTTTTGGCCTACCCAGCCACCTTCTCTTGGCCTTCCGCATTGGCTTCCTTTGCCATGTTCTCTTTGGCTGCTTGTTCTGGCACTCCCTGCCATGTCCTCTTGGCCTCCTGTTTTGGCACTTCCTGCCGTGTTCTCTTGGCCTTTGCCGTTGGCCTTCCCTGCTGCGCTCTCCTTGCCCTTGCCCTTGCCATAGCTTTTCGTTGGGCATTCTCCTTGCTTTTGCCCTTCCCTTAGCCTTTGCTGTTTGCTTTGCCTTTACCTTGGATTTCCCTTTGCTTGTCCTGGGAGTTTGGCTCACCTTTGCCTTTGGCTCTCTGGGATTGGCTGGGAGGCAGCGTTAATTGTAATCTTGACCCGAACCCCTAGCTTAATGGGAACTCTAATGATAATTACATTAACCTGCCATGCATCTGTAAACCTAACCCTTAGCCTGATATTAACAATGTCTCTAACCCGAAATGCAGCTATAAAAATAACACCCCTTGTTTTCTGTCAAAGTAAGCTTCATCCCAATCATAGTGCAGAAAGCAATTGTTAAACTAACTGTGACTTCAAACCAACAAATAGCATTAATTTTATCCCTAACGCTCCTTTGTGACATCATTAGAGCAGTGTGCACAGGGTGCAGCCCCCGCGTATGTGGGACAGTGCCTTAATTACTGTATTGTGTCCAACAGGCGGCAGCGGAGAGCTGCGGCGCTCCTGAGCGCCGTAACAACCGCACGGAGTGATCTGTGGCTCTTCATGAGAACAGCCAGGAAGAGAAATCTGCATTTCCTGGGATGCCCCGGAAGCCAACTTTGCTGACCGGTAATAATCTGCGCAAGAGGTAAGGGCAATATACGTCTACCAATGTTTACCCATTACTTAGTAAGACACAAGGTAGGATACCCGGAGTTCATTTCTGCTTTTCAGCGTGCCTTACAGGCTGTCTGTTGTCTTCTTTCTGCATTCTCCTTGCCTCTCCTCTGTGCCTGGTTATTTCCTGCAGCATTCTCTTTAGTCTCTATTTTGGTGTTTGTGGTGGCATTCTCTTGTGCATTGCCGAGTGTTTTGGCATTCGTGGCGATGTTCTATTGGGCCTTGCCTTCCATTTTGGCGTTCTCTGAGGCATTATCTTGGGCTTTGCCCTCTGTTATGGTGTTCTGTGTAACGTTCTCTTCAGTCTTGTGCTGTTTTGGCATTCCCTGAGGCCTTCTCTTTGGGCCCGGCCTCTGACGCGGCCCTCTCTTTGGGCCCGGCCTCTGACGCGGCCCTCTCTTTGGGCCCGGCCTCTGACGCGGCCCTCTCTTTGGGCCCGGCCTCTGACGCGGCCTTGCCTTTGATGTTGCCCTCCCTTGGGCACTGTCTATGCCTTTGTGCTCTGTTTTGGTGTTTGCTTCAGTGTTCTTGCCTTCTGCTCTTGCCTTTGCCTAGGCTTTCCCTAACAGTCACTCTGAGCATGCTCCTAATAAACCTAACTGTAATATCTTTTCCCTAACCTTAATGAGCTCTGAACGCCAAATGTAGTGCTAATTGTAACCATGACTGTATAGATAACTATACTAACTGTCCAAATGAACCCTGAACCTACCCTCTAATGGTGCACTAAAACCATCTCTAACCTTCAGTGTAATACTAAAAATAATTCTACATCTTCCCTAACCCTGTTTGTGTCTTGGCGTTTCTCTTTCTAAAGTGTGTCTCTCTGTATTGCAGGCAAAGATGCCTTTGACACTTCCAGTCGATGACTTCCCCCCTGTGATGCTATCCTCTTTCCAGGCCTCCCACGCTCACCGCCAGCTTAGTTCAGTTGAGCTGTTACCCATATCCCCTGGTCTCTTCCCTTCCCATAGTCTTCCTTTCACTCTGCCACAAGCCCTTACCACCACCCTGGGTCATCACAGGCAATGTGTGGAATGCAGTATTTGTTGTCATTATAGTTCATCCCATTGACTTCAGCCCAGCAAATCCAACCCACCCACACCCTTTCTTAGGGCCCTTCTACTCCCAGGCCAATCAATCCTTCCTTCTCATGTGATTTTGTGTTCCTTCCCAGCCAGTTTGAGACTCATGCCCCTTTGTGGCTATTTTGAGAGTTGCGCTGATTTCAGTATGTGCATTCAACTTATGTCAACCAATTTGGCTTTAGCTTTACAATGAATTTCTCTCCACCAAATTGGCTTTAGTTATACATTCAGCTTATTTCAATCACATTGGCTTTAGCTTTGCCATCCTAACAGGGTTGGGTTAGCTTTGCTTTGTTTGTTTGTACTGCAGGGCTAACCCAACCCTGTAAGCAATACCGAAGGGCCGTTGGTGGCCATTTGCGCTCCTTTCCGGCCTGTCTGAGACTCGTGCCCCTTTGTGGCCATTTTGAGAGTTGTGCTGATGTCAGCATGTACAGTCAATTAATCTCAACCAAATTGGCTTTGACTGCAAAGCTATTTTGCATCAACCAAATGGCTTTAGCGTTGCCTTGCTTACGGGGTTGGGTTAGCTTTGCTTTGTTTGTTTGTACCGCAGGGCTAACCCAACCCTGTAAGCAATACCAAAGGGCTGTTGGAGGCCATTTGCGCTCCTTTCCGGCCTGTCTGAGACTCGTGCCCCATTGTGGCCATTTTGAGAGTTATGCTGATTTCAGCAGGTACAGTCAATTAATCTCAACCAAATTGGCTTTAGCGTTGCCTTGCTTACGGGGTTGGGTTAGCTTTGCTTTGTTTGTTTGTACCGCAGGGCTAACCCAACCCTGTAAGCAATGCCCCAGGGCTGTTGGAGGCCATTTGTGTTTGTTTCCGGCCAGTCTGAGACTTGCGTTTCCTTTTGGATGGACTGAGATCTGAACTGCTTTTGAGATGGGTTGGGGTTGGGTTAGGGTTAGGCACCGGGTTAGGGTTAGGCACCGGGTTAGGGTTAGGCACCGGGTTAGGGTTAGGGTTAGGGTTAGGCACCGGGTTAGGGTTAGGGTTAGGGTTAGGGTTAGGGTTAGGCACCGGGTTAGGGTTAGGCACCGGGTTAGGGTTAGGGTTAGGCACCGGGTTAGGGTTAGGGTTAGGGTTAGGCACCGGGTTAGGGTTAGGCACCGGGTTAGGGTTAGGCACCGGGTTAGGGTTAGGGTTAGGGTTAGGCACCGGGTTAGGGTTAGGGTTAGGGTTAGGCACCGGGTTAGGGTTAGGCACCGGGTTAGGCACCGGGTTAGGGTTAGGCACCGGGTTAGGGTTAGGCACCGGGTTAGGGTTAGGCACCGGGTTAGGGTTAGGCACCGGGTTAGGGTTAGGCACCGGGTTAGGGTTAGGCACCGGGTTAGGGTTAGGGTTAGGGTTAGGCACCGGGTTAGGGTTAGGGTTAGGCACCGGGTTAGGGTTAGGGTTAGGCACCGGGTTAGGGTTAGGCACCGGGTTAGGGTTAGGCACCGGGTTAGGGTTAGGGTTAGGGTTAGGCACCGGGTTAGGGTTAGGGTTAGGCACCGGGTTAGGGTTAGGGTTAGGCACCGGGTTAGGGTTAGGGTTAGGGTTAGGCACCGGGTTAGGGTTAGGGTTAGGGTTAGGCACCGGGTTAGGGTTAGGCACCGGGTTAGGGTTAGGGTTAGGCACCGGGTTAGGGTTAGGGTTAGGGTTAGGCACCGGGTTAGGGTTAGGCACCGGGTTAGGGTTAGGCACCGGGTTAGGGTTAGGCACCGGGTTAGGGTTAGGGTTAGGCACCGGGTTAGGGTTAGGGTTAGGGTTAGGCACCGGGTTAGGGTTAGGCACCGGGTTAGGGTTAGGCACCGGGTTAGGGTTAGGGTTAGGCACCGGGTTAGGGTTAGGCACCGGGTTAGGGTTAGGCACCGGGTTAGGGTTAGGCACCGGGTTAGGGTTAGGGTTAGGGTTAGGCACCGGGTTAGGGTTAGGCACCGGGTTAGGGTTAGGGTTAGGGTTAGGCACCGGGTTAGGGTTAGGGTTAGGGTTAGGCACCGGGTTAGG